>OY829908.1:5302353-6624191 GCA_963691955.1 Chloroclystis v-ata | reverse complement strand
ATGCTATATGTATAGCGAGGAGAAGCGATGGCCAAAAAGTTATCTAGTGGAGACCACGGATCGGCATATACAGTCGGACTTCCACAAACTGTTCAAGTTGTTAAGACACAAACAATTTGAAAATATATTATGTCACGCACGTCAAGATCTCGATTTCATTAAAAAAATTGAACAACTTCAATGAAACATTCGCTTAATTTATAAAATAGTAACATTTAAATAAAATAACAGATTCAGGAAAAACCAGAAGCAATAACTTGTCTTCAACAATTATTTAGAACATTATTCTAATGTATTATGCAAATTCCATTATTATCATGTGGATGAGTCACGGCAGTTTGACCTTTTTGCTGAACTTTGCTGGATGGTATTGCCCTAATATTTAATAAGAGCTGCATAAATAATATATATTAAATGGATTATTACCAAAGCGACGTATATTAACGATACACAAATACATGTATAGATTTCTACAGTAATAGTTCTACAGACTACACGTACTAAGTGCTACGAAAACGTTGGTAGCTATTTAGACATTTTATATAAATATTTGCTGACCCTCGAACAGCTTCGCTGGCGTATTTTACTTTATCTTTATAATTATAGATTTTATAATATAGTCTATAGCCTTCCTCGATGAATATACTATTAAAAATTGAAAGAAAAGTTCGATTTTAAAATTTTCAAATCGTACCAGTGGTGCCTAAGATTAGCGCATACAAAGAAACAAAACTTTCAGCTATATAATTTAAGTATAGGTTCAAATTTTATATGAAACGTTCCAATTTTTATCTTATAAATATTGTATAATAACTTTATGATTTATTATTGATGATATGTTTATAAAGTTATTGAAAACAACAACAATATAAAATAATCTAACCACACAAATATTGTGAACGTTCTTTCGTCTAATGACATCGTGAGAATCAGTTCGCTTTTCACTGAACATCGAGTGCGTCAAGTGTCCACTAGGCGTATTTACTCACCCGCTTTACATTGTGAAAAGTTTGTCGAGTGGCGATAGATATATACGATATCGAAGTGCCTTCGAGATCTATCGAAGTGCGTTCGAGATCTATCGAGCGGTCTGTCAGAGCGACGCATGAATGGGGCACACATCCAAATGAATTAGCTTTGTAATTGAACGTTGGTAAATTAATATCACCAGCATACTCATTGGGACATTATGACAACATTATAAGCTTTAATTAAGGAAACGATTTTTATAGTATCGGCGTTTTCTTACTTACAACTTTTTATATTATTTTCTTGCTGCCCACCCGAGACTATGCATGCGTTATATGGATTTTTCCGCAGTAAAAAAGCCTCTGCGATATTCTATATTAATGTATTATTCGAAATTCGCATCGTGAGATTCGGCCCGCATAAAAAAAACTGCATTCGTCCCGAATTGTATGCTACATTTGGGCCATATTATTTATATCAAAAAATCTGTTTTCGTCCCACTTTTTGATTATGTATTTGTTGGAAGTGGATGCTGCCCGTTAGCGGATGACATCATCGCGAAGTCACGCTAATTCTGAACCCGCAGCCGCAGCACAGACTTGCTTGCGAGACTCTAGATTATGGCTCTTGTCAATGACACCGCTTTAGATTGTATCAAATTGTTTGATCTGTCCCAAGTTGAACTAGTAGCACTGATTGTAGTACCTTTTGGTCTATTATGTTGACCTCTGATATAGGTAATCAAAATTTATTAGCAAATTTAAGAACATTGTCAATTTTTGTAGTACGAATCATCACAAAAAAGTAGTAAGCGAAGGTTTTTTATATGTCAGATAGTTTCTGATTATTTTATATAAATCTAATAAATAAATATTGCTGGACAATTCACAGACAATACTATGAAAAATTGCAATGTGCCAACTCGCGGGAATCCATCTTTTGTTTTCCCGCGAGATGACGAACAACCCGAGCAATCTTGATAAACTCGAATCTAATAATAATTAGAAGAGTTTCACTTGACACATGTTTTTCTATTATTCGCTCATGAATACACGAAACAACGGTTATGTACCTATAATCTACAGCGAAGCAATCTTTGCCTCTGCATTTAAGAGCCAGTATAAATTTATGAGCCCATGTTAATGAGGTATCAATAGTGATTTCACCGTTATATCCATTCACAAAATTATTGCGGCCATGAATTTTTCAAACAACACCATTTCGCTACGAGTTTTATCTTTTGGACATTGTAAGCATAAAATCTAAAAGTATTTAACATGTCTAACGATTTTTTTATTTTGGGCACTTGAACTCGGATTTTAAAAATAGTTTTTCGTTATTATGACTATTTCATTTTCTAAATTTAAATGTACCTTTTTATACGAAAAAATTACTTGTATTTCAGTTTAGCAATTGTCAATATTAAAGACTAGCCGACCGCCAACAGCTTCGCTTGCTTTTTTTTCATAAAATATAGCCTATAACCTTCCTCGATAAATGAACTATCCAACACTGAAAGTAACCAACACCAAACTATCGGACCAGCGGTTCCTGAGATTAGCGCGTTCAAACAAACAAACAAACAATCAAACTCTTCAGCTTTATAATATTAGTATAGATTACAATAACATGCTTAAAGATATGAGCATATGTCTTATGATATTATGACATCTGAGAAAGAAGGAATTTCCATAATTAGTAATACGAAAGTATATACATACTTGTAAGAGGGTGCTATGCTAACTAAAAACTTTTTTTTACTTATTATATAGTCTAGAGTCTAGACCCAATGAGCTTGGAACGTCTTGCCGTTCTAGCTTCGAATTATACAAACCCATGATGATGCTGTGTGAATTGTCATTCATTAACATTCCCTTGGCGGGTTAATCATTTATTTATTTTATAGTCAGACATAAATCCAAGACAATCAATGGAATTAATATCCATGTCAGTAGGTGCATATTTTGTTTCGATTAGGAAGTAAGTGCGGTAGAGTCTGTAGAGTAAATGAAACGTTGTTTTCGTGATTAACCGATCAATTGTCTGCGTCGTGACAGACAGACTGACAATGCGAGTTGCGCGTTTGTCATAGTTAAGGTTGTAACGATGCCGCAGGCGTTTAATTACTCTAATGCCTAGTTTGAACTAGTCGAGTATTTTAGTCGAGTAGCGAGTAATTAAGTAGCTGTCTGTGTGTGTTGTCTGCGTGTAAGACTATTTTTTTTTTGAAAATAATTTTGTGGCCCTAAATTACTCGGTACTCGACTAAAATACTCGTCTAGTTCGAACTAGGCATAAGACTAAACTGGCATGACATTGTATAGTAGTTTATTTTCTTTTTCACGTGTTCTCAAACTATTATTTTAAAACTATTATGGTGGCTAGCTAGAATTTGAAGAATCAGAAAATAAATTCGACTTTATTTATCTGAATGATCGATATTATGACAAAGATGTCGCACGTGTTAAAAATATTAACGATTTATACTTTTATTATGTTATGGAAACAGTTGCAAAATGTCCAACAGGGATAATCTCCCAGATTACATCGCGCGAAATATGCTAATATTTTGGGTAAACAAAGTAAATGTTCTCCTAGCTTTCATCGAAACCATGTTAAAACATAAAATCAATCCTTGAAACATAATCCAGTTTCCTACTAATGTATTTACACAAGCACGGATTCATAAAATGATATTAGTATAAATATGCTAAATCTTTCTAAAGTTTATGAATGAAGATGGCGATTGCTGCTCATTCAGAAGCGAGTTCAACGACTTTAGGATGTGAGATAAGGTCCACGTTTTTGGAAGTAAAATGCACAATTGTCGTTAATGAGGGAATCGTGCGCTGCGTACGCGCCGATAGGATCTAGGCATTCCGCGTTTCCGGCGTAGGCGGCCGGTGCGCGACAAGCAATCATCTCAATCCACTTCCTCCGAAGCTTTCGACAACCAGCCAAGCGCTCGTGACTCATAATCTTAAAATAAGTCTTTAAATTCAAGACGTGTTGGCACACTTTTGTTTGAGTCAACATGAATATTTAAGGCTTTTTGGGCATTATGAGAGAGGCACCATTCATTCAGACAAGTAACGGGCTAATAGTAATCTCGCGACTTGCCAAAGCCATTCAACGCAGCCGGTACTGTCGGAGGCAGAAGTGCTAGGAAGCTTTTAATATATTTCCAACGTTAGAGAAGTAAAAACATTTTGATTCTCAAGCTAAACGGTTCACTATTATTACTCTTATAATTTTAGATTCAATGGAGGATGTCAGGTACTGATAAATATTTATACGATTTGTAGATACTTAGGTCTGAGTGTTTTGGGTGATATCTATTTTAATATAATAAAAAAATATCAGTCGATGTATAATTATTCTATGAAGTGAATTAAATATTTAGTACGTGTACCTATCATACCAAGGGATTGGATCATACCAAGGCACTTGATGCTGCTTCTGTTATTAGATTCAGTGTTTAGTAGTGTGATTAAGGTAGAAAATGTACCTAATAAGCTAAGTCAATTTTAGAAACAAAATGTATAATGCGGGGATTTTTTGCTGTCTTCATTATTTATTTTTTCTTATTATATTTTAATAACTAAAAGTAGAACATAATTGGAAAAGGTGTTAAAAGTATTAGTAGTTCAGTTTGTTTTGATAACGATTGTACTCGCTATCAATGTGTGTAAAGAGACAACACGTGTATGTTTGTGTAGTTTAAGTGTGTGTATAATATAACTCGTTATACCTCTTTATGTGTGAGTAAATGTTAGTGTGTGCAAGAGCGCGCGCGCGCCGCATTCCACACCGTACCTACTCATTCATACAAGACAGAAAAACTTATTAGTCTATTCTATTTTTTATACTATAGTTTTTATAAACGTTATTAATTGAACGTCATAATAATTTACGTGCCATCTAGACCAGTCGGTGGAGTTCCTGGTAGGGTTTATTGAAAGCAATTTGTAGGATAATTTGGCTACAGATCAAATATCATAAAATGCTCCAGATTAATTATCATTTTATAATTTTTAAAAGGAATTTGGTTCCAGTACTGCTAAGCTATTTTCTCTTAAAACAGAAAACTAAATCTATAACTATTTGGGTACTACATTATAAACGAATACATGAAGTTTTAACTATGCCTAAATCGTTTATAGTCCTAGACTCTGCGTGTTTACAGCTGACTTACAGGATGCAACTTTACTTAAATCATCTATAGAGATAAGGCGTTGCTTCAGATTAAATTGAGGTAACCTTATAAATGTAAGTCAGGTTACGTGATCATTTTTTGGTTTGTTTTTTAAAGCCTTCCATCTACCATACGTAGATATTGCATTAAAGACCTATATCGAAACTATTATGCAAAATATGCAACGGCACGTGTCTCTATATTAATAATTTCGTTAAGGGGTACGGTAGACTCGATCGAAACCTTACATGAATAACAAAACATAAAAAATATTGATTTAGAGTCGACAACATATATATCCGCAAAATTTGGATTATGGAAAATTTCGTCAAATTTCACCCGAGCGAAGCTGGGTTTTCATCTAGTATTTAATTAATTCACAGTCTTAGGTATCTAAATGCGTTATAAAGCTTAAAATAGATCTGATGCATTCTTTATTAATCGACCCAGACATAAACCACTTAAAACAAAAGGAATCTCTATAGCTATTTAGATGGTAATTTATTTAAAACATTCAGTGCTATGTATATTTCCGCCCTGCCGCCCAATCACAGCACAGGGGCGGGCGGTTAGGGGAGGACCAAGATAAAAGCAAAGTCGATAAACGCGCGCAGGCTAACTCCACTTGCCCTTATATTTACATTTTATACCCTCAAGTAATGTCACACATGAAAAGCGGTAATAGTAAATGAATAATTATTTTTTGTAGTAGGATCATAATTGTATTAAACTCGATTATTTTGAACAAATTAAACACAAAAGCGTTTTCTTCATAAATGTATTTGTGGACTAAATGGACTAACAAACTCATTTTAACTAATAAATTTACAGACGATTTTACTCATTTAATTCACTATAGAGTTAAAATACATAAAATAACAATAATTTTATAAATGAAAAAACTAAGCGGTATTACCTAAACAAACAATAACATTTATGTATGATATGTATATATAGAAAGCATACCATAAATTATGTTTAATGTTATATTTTAATTACATGTTTCATTAAAATATAATGCAATATTTAGCCTATGCAATTATACTCAGACCAAGAATTAACGTATTAACATAGTAATAGTAATGATAGTATGTACCTCTATTAATCATCGAATGAACTAATGAACGATGTTTACACCTTGATTAGTTATTCAAAATCTCTTTCAAAAACTTGTCATTTTGCATCTAAACATTAGAAACTAAAAAGATTTATGCTAATGGCTAATAAAATATTTTGTCATAATTTAAAATTATATTTCTATACAAAAAGCAGCCGAAGCATTAGTTATTCTACTAAATGACTCACTATATTAAGTTAAGCTGGCATAATAAATACATAAAAAGTTTCTTAGCTCTTATATTGTGATTTTGTATCGGTATCTGTTGAAGTTGACATCATTGCTGATGTAGTACGCGTATCGTTTGGATGAAGCAAATTGTAATTTAAAGTTATAAAAAGGTATGTAAACTTTATGCCTTGCTAATTATTTGCCTTATAATTTTAAATAAGTTTGACAAATAATGCGTTTATATTTTTTGACAATATCGTACAATTGGAACGGTAATACCATAATTAAATTAATGGAATTTTACGTTAGAACTCTTAAGACTGTTGTTTTTTGTATCATATTTTTAACTAGAAAACAAGACATGAGTGAGATAGAAATCAAGATCCATTTTAGACAGTTGAACGGTTTTCAGTTCTTGTTTTCAATAGAATTCTATTTTAATTCTTGTTTTCAATAGAATACAATACTTGGTCAAACAATTAACTACAACACTTTTCTTAACACCAAGTGTAGTGTCTGTTAATACAGACTACCCCATGCAGCTTTACGACTCAAAGCCGATTCCGACGAAAAGAGACTGTATCCCCTCGTTATAACATCTACATTTCTCTATCTCCCGGCTACCTCATGACTGTTTCATACGCATTCAATTTGTCTCAAGGCAGAAGTTATGCGTTTTTTATTGAGTCCAACTATAAAAATGATATTTCGATTAATTCGAGGAATTATTTTAGAGGGTTGCTATATCATCATCATATCAGCCGTCGGACGTCCACCGCTGGACAATGCCTACTTTAATGATATCCCGATGTTTCCGAAGCCTTTTCTTCCATTACATATGAGAATATGTTATGGTAGAAATTTCATTTATTTATTTTTAAAACGGTTGAGCAATTAGTGATATTAGGTATATAAAATGTTATTAAGTGCCTAAATATATCTAGCAATATTACCAATGGCTTCGAAAGCAAATTTTAAAAAATAACAGGAAATCAATGTTTTATAACTTTCTGTACTTAATAAAATTTATTTACTAAAGCGAACTGCATTTTTAGTTGATCAGCTAATCACCTGGTGAAAGCTTAAAAAAGCTGGTTCACGGTAGATGCAAGCTGCATCCGACCGAAATAACCGTAAATCACAAGGGAGACCTTTATCCAGCTGTGGACGTTTGACGGCTGAGATGATAAAAATTTAAAGCTTATCGAGAAATATATATTTATTTTTTGCAACGTTTAGTGTCTAACAACCCAGAAAGGCTTTTAAGTTCGAGCCACAATATTTTTAAATAAATTCCATTTACTATCCTGCAGTTACCACTAAGTAGCCGCTAGGTTTTCATACAACAAAGTAAAACAATGACGGAACGCCGGTCGAAATTCGAGATGGGTAGTACCTAGTGATGAGCGTGCTCCAATCCATTACCGTCCAGCGGGCGACACTGGGGGATCCATTAGCTAATTAGCCGCGACCCCTTCTTGCCAGATTGTTGGCGTGCCGCTTCTTCGGTTGCTAATTGCCCCGTCTAATTAAATTCCCTTTCGTAGGCTCTATTCGATAATTTGGTAAGCTGTATTGAAGTAGGGTTTCAAGATTTACAAATAGAAAAATACAAAGTGTATTTATTTCTTTAACTATAAAGGCTTATAGTTAGTGTTATGGAAGCTCTTCAATTAAGTCACATGACTTGTGTTAGTAGAGTCCCCATAACGATATAAAATTGTAAAGATTTAAACGCAGTATGTTAGGTTGGCTTGCTTTCGCAAAATAAAAAAATATGTCTACCTATTTCTTATTAAAAATTTGTACACTTCTCTATAATAATTATAAAGTTATCTCTCTAACGTTTTGCTGGCACAGGTTTTCTTAACCTATCCACCACCGCCTAGCTAGGAATAATACATTTTTATTGCAATAATACATAAATTGTTCTAGCACCCACAAGTGGAATTCTAAACTTAAATAGGTATTTCAACGTTATTTTGCAATAAATCAAATTAACTGAAAAAGCCT
Organism: Chloroclystis v-ata; assembly: GCA_963691955.1. Classification (NCBI taxonomy): domain Eukaryota; kingdom Metazoa; phylum Arthropoda; class Insecta; order Lepidoptera; family Geometridae; genus Chloroclystis; species Chloroclystis v-ata. Next base: position 6,615,726 of record OY829908.1, on the reverse strand, counting down.
CCATTCGGGACATGGCAACTTATTTTACTACTAATGTGGTATCCGTTTAGAGCGCAGTAACAGACATATAAGGGCACGATAAATTCTAACTGAAAGCTCGTTAAAATCACACCTCAATACGAAGGTCATACCACGAGTCATCAAATTAAAAAGTTATACTCTCTCCGTAATCGTAACAGTGTATATCTATTAATGAGGTAATGGTAGGGGAGTCGGCACGCGATCGACCCCCAATAATTTCATTATTATAATAAAATGGAGTCAAACGTGTAAACGATGGCACGTGATAGCGAACGCGACCCCGTTACTGCCGATTTCATACAAACATATTTACTACTCTGTTATAGTAAAGCCAGAGATTAAATAATACTAGAATTTTTATTTTTTTTATAGAAATAAGCAATAATAAACTTTCCGTTTTAACTACAAATACTATTTTTTTTTTAATTTTAAGACGAAACCCACCACTTATTAGCAGTGTTCGTAGACTTTTTGATGATTTAATGTTGGATAACAAGACACCCTAACACTTTCTAGAAAGAAAATGTATCTGTGATAGAGTTATGTGAAAACGGCGTTAACGTAAGTTCTTATAGGTTGCTAGCATACACTATAGTGGCGTAGGGCCACGGGGCAGCGTGACGCAGGATAGAGGACGTAATAGAATCGCCACATAACTACTTTATTTGTCTTATATAGGTTAACACAAATTAGTTTACATATCATTGTAGGTATATGATTGTTAAAGCTCAAAATATTATCTATTATTATGTATTGTACATTGGCTATCAACCACTATCAAAAGCCCAAGCAAGCAAGATGGGACTCTTCTAACACAACTCTTGTTTCTTACAAGTAGACCTCCCGTAACATGATAACATGTAATATAAGAACCGTACTTTTACGAAAGAAATAAATAATTTTTGTTTTTTTTTTCGGCAGTTAACGACAGTTTATCTCCATCGAAAACGAAGTATAAAAACAAGTTTAAAAAAACAAGTGGAATTGATGCAAGGTTTTTGTGGTGAAATCGTTATAGGTCAATTTTGTGTTCTACGACTTCCTGAGAAAGATAAGTAGGTAATAGTAAAATACAAGTCTGTAGTCCGTGTTGCTTACTGCTCATAAAATATATTACATTAAAGGTGTTTTGAAATTCGCATTTATATCTTAATCCTTATAGAACCTGTGTAATAATATTATAAATGCAGAATAATATTATAAATGCAGAATAATATTATAAATGTAAGTCTGGGGGTGTATTGCTTAACGCTAAAACGCAGAAAAATATACAGCATAACCGTGCTTTGGTAAAATATGGTATCTAATAAGTTATCTATCTATCAATATAGTAATAAGCTATCTTTTCCGAGACTTTCGAGACGAGCTGGCAAAACAATATTGAGGCGAAATTTATTGCCTCAAAAAAAAAACAACTACTTAAAAAATCATTTTAGATAGAATGCAGTGCAAACTTTCGTCTAATGACTCGAACTCATGACATCTCTCTCAACCAATAAGCCTGGCCACTATTCCATCGGGCTACTCGTATTTACAATCAAAGTCTTAAATATTTTATTTACACAATACATGAACACGAGAATGCTTATTATTTGTTGAGTGTTTTCATAACGTAATATTTAACCGATATTTAAACCTCTTAGTGCATTGCGGTGATTGTCGATTTCTGTGAAATAGATTGGTGTTAATTAAAGTATTGTGTAAATAGGACCAACAGTTAGGTAGACAATAATAAGATTATGTTGGAACCTAATTATAAGGTAAAGGAAAATCTAGGCCTTTCATTATACAAGTAATGAGTAATAACTAGGTAGATTATGCTGGCCTACCAGCTAGGAAAGATAGGTAGGTCTTCTTTTTATGATTTCTTTACTACTTCTTAATTGGTAATAAGCTTGCTTAATAAGCTTCGTGTTAATCGTAGAACCTTTCTGTGTTAATAGTAATTACTATGTAAGTGAAGAAGCAATATTGATGAACTGTTTAATTACAATAATTAGTAGTAATTTACTACAAACAAAGTAGTACTGGTTTTGTGAGAGAAATAAATAAATATTTTATTTTTATTTTATAGACGAAATCAGTATTGAAAATTGTCTAACTCTCAGGAGAGCCATAAAATCATGATTATTTATATTATCATGAAATAAATTTTAAGTAGGTGTTTATAACTCATTTCACGATGTACCATGCTAGGTCCAAGCGGTGGACAATATACAACACGGTGCAAAGGACTGTCTGGCCTAGGTCTTTGTAATTTCCGACACTGGACAAGCTACGTCAGACTCCTGTCTGAACTTAGATACGACACGCAACAGTAGGCCTCTTTTTAATTATTTAAAGAAGAGAAACAGCAATCATCTGTAATATATTTTCCCCTGCTTTACTCAAGCAGTCCATTCCGTGACGTAATGGAGTAAGTAACTTCACTAAAACGCAAATAGTCCTACTTTATATTAGATTGTCTTATTTATTTATAATGATTAGATTTATTTATTTATAATCTTAGTAAAAGTTAATAAACAAAAGATCGACCGATAACTCTTTTACGTTTGCAGGCGTTAGGTAAAGTTTACGCGAAATCAATAGCCGTTAATTTATAAACGATAAGTTTTCGGTGAACTGCTCAGCAGGCCCAATAAACATTATGGGCACATTCATTAATAGCTGACCGGCGACTGACAAACGATGCCTTTGGCCCCATCCCCACCCCCGTCTGCCACCCGCCACCAGGTGTAAAACTGCCCAGTCACGAACGCGTCAACATGCAATGCGGCTAATACGTTTTTATTATTAAAGCTATATGTATTTCGCGTTTATCCTTCGACCCCTCTAGGATGACCCATGAATATTTATGCTGAGTTTAATGGGGCTGCGTGGTAATTGGAACGTATGACCGATGCAGATTTACAAGACAAGCTGCTATTAGTTTATCAGCCCCTAGTAAACGTGCGTTGAGTCATATTAAGGTTACACGTAGACTCCCTTAATGAAATCCAGTTGTTTCGGTCGGATGCGACTTGCGTTCACCGTAAAACAGCTTCGCTCGCTTTCAGACCTTTAAGACCTTTCCTGAAGTACCACAAACATTTTAAACCCAAAACCAACTAAATCGGCCCGGCTGTTTCCGAGTTTTAGTTTCTCCAAAATAGAACACATCGTGAAAAAGTAACAAACAGCCATCCATCTTCTAAACTTCTCCCCTGTCCTTATTTTTTTAAAGAACTGCTCTAACTAGTCGGCTATAAGGAAAGTTCAGAAGGTTCAATAGTATAACCAAAGAGTTTTTAACCTTTTAGGTCATAAGTAATACATTTTAGTTGACGCACAAAAAACAATCTAGATTGGCAACAACCGCATACTTACTAATCAGTCAAAAGTACGTAAATCTATCCCTATTTTTATCAGTCTATTAATATTTTATTGACAAATAATAATAAATCAAAGGTACTTATGTTAAAACATTACATAGACGCATATGGTAAATTGAGCACCAACAATCTGTTCTTACTTTAAAAACTTTATGGTATAATGATATGTCAGATTTATGGGTCAAATGTCCATTGGCTACTCTCAATATTTTGTAAGCACTATTGAAACGTCATTATGAGGTGATTTAGAATCATACTTTCTCTATGCCCTATGCAAGATCGCTATTGACTCCATATTATTTGTCAAAAAATAAATTACAATATATCAAAAAATCAAGTATTTTAAATATGCCCTCTTGCGTACTAAAATCTTGCAAAAACAACATTAAAAGGTCAAACAAGGCACATGGGATAACTTACCATCAGTAAGTAATATTGATATCTACTCGTATACGGTTGCTCTAGTGCCACCATTGCAGCAGATCTAAGATAACCTCTGCGTGTTAGTTAATACGTAGAAGGTATAGTTTTGGCCCAGTCACGGCACATAAGCAGCTTATACACAGTTCCTGTTACAAGTTAGGTATTTCTCGTTTTGGTAATATAGTTTTTATAATTATGTTTTTATATTTTAAGTTTAGGCACATAAAACTAGTAAATTGTGTCCAAACGTTTTAACTTGCAGTACATAAAATTACCGTTTATACGCATTTAAGTTGACGACAATAGAATCTTTTATCATAAAAATCCTTATTTTCGCGGTATTTTTAAGGCTTCCTTCGACGGATGCAAGGAGATTCAAGTGGATTGAAATGATAAGGTTAGAAAGAAGTCAACCTGAGTGGGCCCCCACGAAGCACACGAGGATTTGTTCCAACCACTTCAAAGATGAAGATAAATACAGTGCTTCTGGTCGCATCTTCATTAACAAAACCGCAGTCCCTGTGTTGCCTGATCATGTTTATGAGGCAAGTCTATGTATAAAAGTAGTTTAAACGCCACAAAGGCTTTTATAGGCTTTCTAATATTGAAACTATAGACATAGTACAATATACTAGGTATGTCTATAGTTTCAATGCTGTGCCTATAGGACCATTTTTTAAACGAAATAACTTTTAAACGAAGCAACGTTTAAATAATTGTTTTCTTCAATTTAGAAAAAAAAATTGTACCACAATAATATGGCGTTATGTGGCTCACAAGGTTCACGCAACCTCAATACCTACATCTAAATGGCCTTGAAACTCTTTACAGAATCTGCAAGAACAGTACTCATGGACTCAGCCGCAGGTCGTTTTGAGTATCAAAAGAGAGAAGTCCAGTTCACCGGTAGAAGAGCTCGATGAGAGCACTATTCTCAATGGACGTATTGAACAGCTGTTGATACAAAAGTCGACTCTGATTCAAATATGTAAGTCTCTCCAGAAAAAATGCCAGAGACTTCAGAGGAAAATGCTTACGATGAAACTGAGATCAGAGGGAAATGTGATGAAGAGAAACCCCGGGGCTAGTGTTCTAAGAAAGAAGCTCATGATGTCTTGGATGGACAGTGAAATATTCGATCTTTAAATTAACACTTATCTTTTATAAGCACTTATGTAAGTTTAAACCAGTGTGTCTAAATCAGCTTTGTCAGTTAGAGTAATAAAAAAGGTTTTCACAATATCATGTCTACTTTCTACAAATCATGTTAATAATAGTTGAAAGCTTAGCATCAGATATCTACTTAAATACAGGAAAAGTGCCCGCAGCGTCAAGTATAGTGCCTTCCTAATGTGACCACTTATCTTTATGCTATCTGCCTGAACCGTTCCACGACGGACTAAACTTGGCTAGGCAGGGTGCGGTCGCATAGAAAACGGTTTTTTTGAACTAGATTCCGGTTTGAACTAACTGAAGTAATAAATCTAAAAAATATCTTTATTTGTTTATGACAAAAAAATTTAACAATTATATCGGGCGAGTTCAGATTTTTCTTAAGTTAGTTCTAAAGGTAAATCGTGGATCAGTCATTGCAACAGTTATAATGTCTGGCCTATGGATGTCTAAAAAAAATACTACCTACATTAAAAATACTAAACCTCGATTGTACTCATATTATTTAGGAGGAGTAATAGTGTTTATTAAAATGGATTAATTTATGTCATATGATGGTTTCAGACAAACAACCAAAAGGTGTTTCCAAAAGTATATTAGAAAAGCGTAAAATGGAAAGGGATTAGGTCTCTGCATGCACGTTTACAGTATAAATTCGGTCTGTACTTTAATCCACATGAGTACGAGTAAGATAACCATGTTGTCGGAAGTGTTTCACTTATAATTTAAAGATAATTTACCTGCATTCAAGTTTTAACGCATTCACAGATTATATTGAATAAATAAATAGATATATTTAAAAAATTCTGACAGTCAAAAATTTTCAAATTTTTAATCTGTGAATGGTCAGAGACCATCGAGATTTAGTAATTCACTCAACAGTAAAAAGTTTTATTATCTGTCTGTGGATTCACTCAAGTTAACCAGAGTTTCATGTTTTCAACTTTTTCTGACTACATCCCAGCAAGTAGTTCGATGCATTAGCCGAGACCAAGGAGATTGGTTATAATTACATGGCAGTCATGGACGTTTTATACTAAATATAATATATTACGTCAATGATGGCAGTACGGAACCCAATACGGAACCTAAACAAGAATTTTGATATGCAACCTCATAACTCATATTAATAGGGCAAAACGAATTATAGATAAGAAGTAAAGACAAGTTTATATAAATACGACTGAAATCATTCTAATATAAAACAGGGATATTGAAAATTCACCAACAAAACTAAAAGTAGTATAATAATGCACGTATTACTCAGACCCGAGACTAAACACATTTTTTTTCTAATCTATCATTCTTCTTCCACAATCGAAATATTAATTTAATACAAAACAAACAACTAGTAATATGTTTCCATTTATTTAAATACCTACCCAAAACGTCTTTTTTGCCAACAAAATTTAATAGATATTTATGACTCTTTTTTATTTGTCAGAAATGGATCAAATTTACAAAATATATTATACACCAAAACTACCCTACAAGCAAATATTAACGCTAGTTCATTTTTTGCTACCCTTCCAAGCTCTCCCTCCACGTCACATTTACCAAAAATTATGGGAAATGTAAACATTACTCGAATTACTGTTGACTTATATTGTTCAATTAAACAGCCCTGTGGGATTATAGCTACATCAAATTAAATACTCCTACCTAGCGCGACCATGAAAACTAACTAAGCTGAATTAATTTAAGAATCACGACTACTTATTTTAATATTTTTAACGAACAGAATGGACTTCGAACTGCCTCTAAATTTAAGACTAAATTTAACTTAAGACGCTACTAAAACAGTAAATGCACAATAATTCGGTCGAATTATTATAACGTAATTTGTCAGATTTCGATTTTTATGTGTGTTTTTTTATATACCTACTAGTTGACCCGCCCGCGGCTTCGCCCGCTTTCTATAGTTTTCTCTAAAACCTTCCCTGGACTACTACGAACATTTCAAGACCAAAACCAGCTCAATCGGCCCAGCCGTTCTCGAGTTTTAGCGAGACTAACGAACGGCGATTCATTTTTATTATATAGATATGTAGAGTATTTACTAGGGGCACTGTAGCAAATACCATACTGTACTGTACATAAACAATATATAGCAAAAACAAACTAGCTTCCTAGGGCTATTATACTCAGTATTCAGTAAATAGCGTATCCTATTGAAATATTCTTGTGACCATCAGCCAAAAGTTACCACTTTTTACAAGGCAAAAAAAGTTATCAGACATTGTACCTATACCTATAAAAAGAGTTGAGCCACTACGATTAATGGTTTATGTTTTATTGTCTATACGACAACACAAAGGCCAGGACATAGACTTTTTATTATAAGGGATAAATATAAACTAATTTTGTACGAAAATGTTACCTTATTTAGTTTAATAAGTACATAATTCGGTTCATAACCCCCTCCAGGGTCGTGGGCGGCGTGTCCTATCGATCGCCCGCCCGCCGCCCGCCCAATCGCCGCCCTACGATAAATACTCTACTCCGTGCCGAGTAGGCTCAGCTATAAAACGTTATTACTATTACTTATTGTCGCCATAAGCTTTAATGGGCTTTCGTGAAAAAAATGCTGTAACATTGATGAACAAATAAAATATTACCAACCACCGAGGATTTTTATCAAAAAATGTAAAAATACTTTGGTCTATCAACTTCACACTAATTTAAATATGATATTGATATAATATGTGCGGGTTGATGTATGTCGAACTTCTCAAAGTTCTCAGAACATGCTGGTTTGATCACGATGTCCTTCACCGTCAGAGCACATATTTCTCAAACACACATCATTTTTAAGAAGAAAAATCCAGAGGAGATCGGCGGGATTTGAACCCACACTAAAAGTCGAGTGTACTCCCACTTAGCCAACACGGCTCTACATTACTTTACTCATAAACAAAGTTATACTGATACATTAACGAATTATTTGGTTATAATATAACTTTTACCAAACTGTGATTATCGCCACGGCTACGATGATTTGGAAATCAATTTAATAACCTTGTGTATTCAAATTCTACGACCGTTATTTCTGTTAATGCCATCTTGGAGTTTGCTAAGAACACAGCTTATTTAATTGTGCCCATTGTACACTTAGCTCAAACAAACGTGCGTAGGCGGTATAAGGCTAACTATTCACGCAGCGACTTTAAAGACATAAGGTTGAGCTGAGGTTTGAGTTGAGGTTGAGATATGACCACTACTTTTGTGCCCATTATAAAAGTTATATTTTTCCTTTATTTTACTCCTATTTTTATGGGCATATCTCCTTATCAAGTAGGCTCAATCCACACACGATGCCCAAAATTCATCATCCATTCATTCACTGAAAAATGCGTCTGACATTATCCAAATGAATAATCCTATGTCAAAAGCTAGGTACGCCATTGGGGGCGGCTGATGGCTTGGAGCCTAGGGCAGCCAAGGCTGCAAACCCGCCACTGACAAGGGCTATAAAGGGTTCTATTGGTTCCTTTGCTGTTGCTGTTGTTATGATAATGATGATTGCAGTGAGTGTCTCGCCTTACGGCACGGACTGATGCGATGGGTGGCACGAGCCGCATTATGGAAATGGAGCGCGCGCGAGTTCGACAAACAATGCTGTAACGGTGCTGCTAATTTTTATTCTCTCGTATGAACACCATCATTTAAACGCATTACTTTGTATGAATGTAAGATTGCTAGGGCGGAATGGAAATTCGTTGAGGAATGTGGGTCATCGGGATTCTTTTGTCTTTGTGCGAAAGATGACAAATAATTATACGGGGAAGTGTTTTCTATTTGATCCAGTAAATAAGTAGTTCAACTTTAAATAAGTAGTTATGTGGACAGAAATATTCAAGCTATGAATTAATTAGGTAGGTATAAAGCAGACAGGATATAAAGTTCGAACGAGAGCCAGATATAGTCTCAGTGTTTCATTATTTATGTTTAAGACTTATTTTCGCAGTGTTAAATGGTTACAAGTGTATCAAAGTGTACCTACGGTGAAAATAAATACAAATACAAAAAACAAATCTCCAACTGGTCGAATTGGATATGGAAAACCTTAACGGTATAGAAACACTATTTTTCTTAAAACCACCATAAGTAAGAAATATGCAAGCTGTCAAAGTATGTCTTCAAATTCAGAAATGGCATAGCTTTTTATCTATATACTTCACTAACTTTCACTTAACTCATCAGATTGCAGGTTTCGGAAAATATTATAAGCTTTAAGGCAAAATGTCGACAAGCTATGAAACTAACTTGTTTCTTGTTGATACACATCTTTTGAAAAAACTAATCTTTTAAACAGCAGCTTCCAAAGATGGTGTAAAAAACCGCCAACGGTTCTTGATCTATTGAATAATAATAATCCAATAGATTTGATAGAATCTAGCAAGACAAGTGCGTTTCATCAGAGGGCGCTGCGGATCTACGGGTGGCGTTCTTTTGTTGCGCAATGGCCGCTCGCAATAGCACGGGCCACTCGCAGGTCGACTTGCGGCTCCACTTACGTGAGCGATCTGAAACTGGATGTATACTATAGAAAACATATTCGGTAATATCACAGAAGTGATAATGTTTAACTCGAAGACCTGAGAAACATAAATTAATTTATAATAATAATTTCGTCAAGGGGTACGGTAGACTCGATCGAAACCTTATATGAATAGCAAAACATAAAAATATATATATTTTGAGTCGACAACATAATCCGCAAAATTCGTATTATGGAGAACTTCGACAAATATCACCCGAGCGAAGCCGGGTTTTCATCTAGTTTGTTTTATAATTTCCCGTGAGATGACGAGCACAAAATTATGAAAAATCTCTCGCGAGAATTTAAATTCAAACTCATTTGTTTTCACGCGAGATGACAAACAACCCATATGAATTTGTACATTTATGATTTCGATTAATCGTAAAATTAGCTCGTCAGAGTCATATGTGTCAGTCAGAGTAGAACTAGTGGATGTAAAGGGCGAAACGGCGCTGTGCGGCGGTGTCCTTACTATGATAATATGCCTACCTTATATAGACCAGCTACAACTACTTCGTTCATTAACTAACCAGAAAAAAGTAACAACACGAACGGAACAACACCAAAAATGCTCAACATTTTTGATACTTTAAATATTCTGAAAGAGACTTAAGTATATTATTTATAAACAGCTGTTTATATTAGTCAGCGTCATCGTTTGTAGTCTTATTGAGATATAAATACAATAAAAAATATTTATTGATCACCAAAACGAAACAATAATACCTTTCTTACCTTAAATCCGGTAAAAATCAAATCAAGTGCGGGTTGAGCAATTGTTATTATATCAAATTGTTAATAAACTTATTATTTTATTTTATAATGACTGGACTCACTTATTCTTTCTAAATATAATACAATCTTATTAATATAATATATTATTATTAAAGAGTATGGCACATCTAGTTTTCTTATGAATGTGTACGCCTCACATAGTTGTGTAGTGTACCTAATCATTGGTAAACCGCCCGAGGCAAAATTGGACAAGACGGCAACTAGTGCCAATCTATAATAGTATTAGCTCTATCTTTGTGTATTATAAACGACGTTTATTCCAGAACAGCGTTTGTACGGTTATCTGCCAACTTAAAGATGTTTGATCGGAAAATGGCAAAGGTTAGATACCGTGATAATCTGTCGCTATAGAAAAACCTATATCTATATCCTTCTTTTTACTTGGTAGAGTCAGCAAAATATGTAAAGTAGTTTCGTAAATTTATTAATGAATAAACTTAGAATATTCCCCTCCATTTTATACACCTTATCGTAGGTAAGTCCACATAATATCTTAATACAATCAGTTCGCAAAATTATTCTGAACTCAAACTAAAATGGTGCCCATTAAAAAATTACCACTGCCTCGTATTCCAATTAAAAATTCTATATTTGACAACAACGAGTGGATTAGATATTCGTAAGCTAACATTTTGCAGGATACAGCGATTAGACCTTTGAAAATGGCGGATGGCAATTTAGCTCACTATGTCAATAGAGGAAAAAGGTGCTAATCAATAAGTTTATATTTCGATATGATTGAGTTCAGTACTGTCGTATCTAGAAGTTCTGAGGTCCGCGGCGGTTGCTCAAGCCCGTCTAGCCGCGCTGGAGGAGCTTGCAGGCCCCTTCGCAATCGTTCGATCCACAAAGGTCAGGGAAGGAATTCGCGCGGTCCAGCGTCTTGCGACACCCGTACCAAAGAGGTTCCAGAATCAGGTGCATTTATCAATAATACACCTTATTACTTAAAACATATGACAGCATTTTTATTGCGTAGGTTCACCTAGTACCAAGCTTTGTTAGATTTGTGGTTATTTCGCACTACTTAACGCTAATCAATAAAATGTGTTACCTAGAATAGTTTATTGCGCGGCTGTGTGGTCTTCGAGCAAAGTTCTTTATTTAATCTTTTACGTTTGAACACTTATTAATATAATATAAATTAAGGGATCTATTTGTCTATTTTTCTGATGCGATAATATTCCTTTAATTATAGCTTTAAGTGATTGATTGTGAGTACGCAGAGGTACTTTCTATTTGAAAGTTAAGAAACAAATAGGGTGATAAATGTCTACTGGAAACGATGCCAAATTGATGCCAAATGTCAAATGAAAACCGCAAAACCTTCGGAAGCGTGGTCAGACAATAAAATATTACTTAGATATTCTTAGACCTTTCTCCAACTAATAACTGCTAAATCTTGTAGGTCGCATAAAACACTCTGTTAGCAAGCATTTAATGACCAAGAACTATTTACTTACGTTTTAAGTAACATTTTCTAAAGAAAATAATTAAAATACATCAGTATTTACTAAAACTATATCCATAGATATAACTTTTTAAACTGGGAAACTCGAAAATATTTATATCATGGTATGTTACCCGTTTCAAGTTCAAATATTGTATCCATAGGTGTTAAAGAAATACTTAGTAAAACTGACTGAAAATTTCAAGATATACACAGAGTCATCTTATAAACATTATACTCCATAAAAGCATAAAAATCTGTTACATCGTCTCGGACGAAGTTTTAATTTTAATGTAAAAACAATATTTTATGATGGCATCAGTATGTAACGTTAAAAATAAAATTAAAAAGAACTAGCCGCAGCTTAATTCTGAGTTAGTTTACCCAGTGATTTTTATACCGTCCGTTATTCTCAACATCGAGATTACTTTCCATAGAAATTCAACTCATTTTATGATGATTATTTTGATTGTAGATTTATTTTTCCTGGGAGATTTAGTATCCGATCAGAATCTTTTGTTACCGCACAAAATGTTTCACAAGTCTAAAGTCGGCCTAAGAGGTTAAATACCCATTCGTTATTCGAACATTGATACGATTTCGCTTGTCGTCGTGAGTTTCTCAATACGTTTTACGGTTTTACGTCGATTATAATAATCGACCGAACTCCACTGTGTTTTTCAAATAAACGAGCAACACAGCTCGTAAATTATTGACTTTTAATTTGTTATTCCATATTACAAAAGGTAGATATTTAATTATTCTTAGATTATTTACATACCTGTCCTACAAAATATGTTATAGAAATAGTTTTCTTCTTTTCTATATTAAATAATTAAATTCTATATTGCATGATCATTGTATTCATATGCCTTTGAAATATGTATGAGTATGGTAGGTACTAATATAAACAAGACATAAACATAGAGTTTGAGTTTATATTGTAAAACATATCGAGTGTGTAACCTGTATGTTGGAATATAGTATAATTTTTAATTTATCCAACTTTCAGGACATAGTAACTTTTAACGGGTTGGTATAATTTAATTTAAGATATTATATAGGCGGATCGTTACATAGCTGCCATATATATTAGTTATCTACTTCATACCTATAGATATATAATATTTAATAGGTATATAAGAGATATCAGTGTGCCCTCCCACATTTTAGATAAACAATAGAATGTAAACAGAGATATTGGACAAAGTAAACACGAGATAAAACGCTTATTTACATACTTTCTTATCATCAACGGACTAATAGGAAATTACTAAACACATAAGAAAGCTAAGTACTTAGTGAAGATAATATACAAAAAACGTGACTCTGTTGATATAAGTTATTTTATTTATTCGTTAGAGACGATAATTTTAAAGGAGATTTTGTTTAACAACTAGACATAATTATAGGGATTTATATTGTTATAACTTATGGTCTATTCTATAGCATTAAATTTTTTATCATATTTAAAAAAATATCTTCAAGTTAAATACAAATTACGTGTAGAATATTTTTCTTTAATGTACAAAAAACAATCTTTGGCCTAACGGAAAGTCTACGCACGACCCAAACCATCAGGCTATCTTAAAATAAACTATGGTACTCACAACAATTTTCAAAATGCAGATAATTGTGGATAGAAGAGATTAAGGGAAAAAGTATAGGCGAGTTAAAAGTATTGCTATTAAACTATTTAGCAATACTTGCTCGTAAGTTTACTGGTAATCAACTCGATGCTGACTCAGTGTCCTTTTCACGATATTCGGTTTTAATTAATTTAAATGTATATCTGTAAGCCAATAATTTTTTTTCTTCTTCTTTTATTGTGGAAATTAAAAAAAAACTCATAGCTATATTTCCTAGTCTCCTCATCATAATTCAGATTTGTTAACTTGTATGGAACAGAATAGAAGGTTAACAGATAAGGATGACGATGGGACATTCAAATGAAGCCAAGTGTGACTTTCTGATGATCTTTTGTTTCGTGACGCACACGGTCAACGGGCGGAAATGACATAATTTATCTCTGTTACTTACAAATATTTTATATTATTTCCTAAAAGACTCGGGTGAATAGTTTTCTATGTATATGTAGAACGAGCGATCTTATTTTTATAATGTTTAATGGATTATGCATTTTGCCAAATTAGTCACTAATTTTAGACGTGTGATTTTTATTATATCTAGAAATAAAGATAGTTTCCTTAAACCTAAGATTAAATACATCTAGTTTTTCAAGGTAAATTTTCAATCGCATTATTATATTTTGCACCGAGAACAATATTGTTTTAATTTTTTCCTATGTATTTTAACGGTAATTTGTTCTTATACAATTAAGTATGTAAGTAATACACCTTATTGCATTATATACTTAAGCCGTATTTAGAGCGGTCTAGGTTCTTCACAGTTGTATGTTTAACTGAAGAACGCGGATCCCAATCGCCCACGACACAATGCACCTTGCCAGACTGGCTCGGCCTCACCAGACTCGACGAGAATAAATCATGGAAACATCTTAAATTGAAACAGTGTCATAGTATATAAACAATCACATAAATCATTTGTCAGGGCTCAGCAATACAGCACAACAATGCCACAGAATAGGAAGACGATTTACGATTCAAAGTGTCACTTTACTTTCAAGTTTTAGACGATACGAGGTTTGACGAATAAATAACTGCATTACGAATATATCTTTTTCTAATGATTGAATATATCTTATTAATTGATATATGTGACGGTGTATATGATCATTCTTATGCGCAAGTTTGCTGTTTAGAGAATATTAGTATTGCTGATCTAAGCTGAGCTTAACACACTGTCTCATTCATTCGCATGTTTGTTCATTATTATTTATTAGATATGTTGAAATTTTCCACTATTTTAGTAGTAGTAGATATTATGTAGTAGCGTATTTGTCATGATGACCTAAACATGAATTTATTATCGAATCTTCCTAAGCCCTCGGAATGAATGAATGAAATGATCTCAGAGCTTTCAAGCGCGTCACCTGCTTAAAGCCACAGAGTGTGTGATAGTAGGCTGCGTGGGCGCCGCTGCATTGTATGCTAATGTAGCCACGCAGCACATCGCTCTCAAATGATTGACCATTTTCTAAATTTCGTCAGTTCTGTACTCAAACACGTAGTTTAAGTATTTATGATGACAAAAATCATGAATTCAAGATATTTAAGTTAGATATTAATTTTTTATTTACTGATTATGATAGCTTATAAAGAAATTGATAAATTGGGTCTATGAGCCATTTTAGCGATAGAGGGTGCATAAAAAAAATTCAGTCTAATTTTACACATCCTGAAATGCCTGATTATGATTACTGATTTGTTAAATACGATAAAGTAATGAATTAGTTCTGCTTATAGATTAAATAATTTAAACTCTTAACTGTGGCCAAACGTGCTGTGCCCAGTTGAGTTCAAATTGGAATTGACCTTATGCCTAATTATTCTAGTGTTAATTATTCTAAATTGGTATCCGTAATGTTACCTAATATCTATATGTATACAAGGAGTCGTAAACTGGGCCTCATTTCTTGTTGAAGCTCTATTTGTCGAGGGGTATTTAACGTTTAAAGCTGCTTCATAAATTTTAATGAGAAGTAGCCTTCTTATTTTTTATTTTCATACACCTATTGGGGCCACCTTAAAAAGTTTACTATGTTGTTAACTTTGCATGGCATGCAACCATCGCGAGAAAAATGGCATGTTATAAGAACTTTAAACAGTTTACAGGACATGTGATATTTACCAACCCGCACTTGTCCAGCGTGGTAAATAAACCATACTCTATTTCAGAAATAGTGAAATCCCTGTGTCCCAGCCTTGTGGGAACGTGAAGGTCCTTAAGCTTTATGGTCGTAATTAGATTTTTTTCAAAATCTTACTAAGAAAGAATTATACTGACCCTTTATACCGCAAATTTGGGACACCTTGTATAGGTAGTATTATAATATCACTCTAAGTTTATTATGTCTAAATAGGTACGTTTGTAATGCAGCAGCAGGTATTAAGTATGAAATACATTAGTTAACTTATTTACATTTGAATTGCGTTGAAGTTAGTAATACCCATTAACGTTGTTGCTACGAATCTAGGTCTGCATACCAAAGGCTACCCAGCATTGGGTAAAAGATCTCAGGGATAACAATGATTTGACCCTACTGACCTCCGTAATTACTCGTTTTAATGCTTTAAATCTAGTTTCAGCTAACAAAAGACATGGATTAAATGTAATTGATTTCGCACGAAAATTGCAGTAATATTAAAAGTTATTCTATGCAAAAGTACTTACGCGTTTTTATGGTATTAATCTTACAAGTAACCCTTATAGTTTCGCCATTCTGACTGATTGCGGTTTTGTGGCGACATATAGTTTGAGGTAGCAAACATTTTGCATGGCTATAAATTAATAGTTATTTATTTCTCTTTACAAACCCAGTTACTAGGGTGTCGTTTAACATGCCCTAAAAACAATGTGACACTTTTAAGATCATTATTATTACATTAATGTAAAAGCAAACATAGTTTTTTTAATGTAATTTATTTTGAGTTGATTAACTTTTTACACTACTGAAAACGCCTTAGCGGCGTAGGTCTCTACATTAATTTCTTATCTCGCCCAAGCCTTCAGCCTCAACACGTTCTTGTCTATCTGTGTTGAACAAAATTTATTTAATAATATTGAAAAACTTCGTGGATATTTAAAATACAAATCCTTGTTCCAGACATCTGAACTAGAGTCGCTGCTGTGCAAGCAGGAGGGCGCGGGCGGAGGCATCGCGCCCGCCCACATGGACCTGTTCGACGGCGGGCCTTCATCCCGCGACGATGCCTACCTGCGACCCGCGCTCTGGGAGGACATCGCGTCCTCCATCCGCAACATCGACCCTGAAAATGCCAACATGCTCGCCCCACTGGGGGCAACGCATGTCAAACTTGAAGCGGACGAACTGCTTGAGGAGTGCGCCACGCCGCTGCTCAGTCCGCTGGAGATCAAGACGGAGCGGCTGTGCGCCCCGCCGACGTATGCGCAGCCACAGCCCCCGCACCACCCCCCGCAGCCCCCGCAGTTCGCCAAGTACCCGCCCTCGCGGCTCGTCTACATGTCACCGCTCACGCCCCCCGGCTCGGACCAGGGCAGCCCTGGAAACTCCATACAGGTATAACCATAAATTATTGAGAAATGTGAGACGCTCTCACTCTCGCTCAAACTTTATTTCTCAAAGTTTCAGCGATAGCAAGAGTATAACACATTTGTTGATTTTTTAACGAGACACGGTAGCTTTGCGCTTTGCGAAAGGTTAAACAGCGTTGCTGCATCTCGCGACTGTATTTACCTACCTTCAACCTGAATGCTATAAATATTATACTTATCAATATTAGCCCTTGAATAGGTATAGCACGAGTCAAGGCAAGACCGAATGGCACTACGTAATGGAGAGTCAAAATAAGATACAAAAGACGTTGATTGAGATTGAGAGTTCTTTTTGTACGTGACATTAACGATTGAAACGGACGCAGACGCAGAGACGTCAACCCGCATAAATATTTACAGGTTCATGCATGAGGAATTGTGGTAAACATGGTTTGTTATTCATATATGGGTGATAAAGTATTAGTACGAGATGCCGGCTGCAGGATCAGTGCAAAATAAATTTCTACGAATATTTATAATTAGGAGAATATATCCTACCAGGTTGCCTACCAAATGCCAAATTAATTAAAAAAAAATACGAAAAAAACTTTTTTTACTTATTTAATATCTTGAGAAATGGCTGATATATTTACGACAGAAGTGCGTATTTGCGTGAGAAGAAGTGCGGCCATAAAATAAACGATATTATTTATAAAAAACAAGTCGATAGAATTTGTTAAATAATATTAATTTCATTAAAAAAACTACCGCCCACATTTTGATAGGCCAGCTGTGGTAGATAATCTTCTCATTGAAATTAAGGTATAAGCAATAACTCGATGTGTGCACTGATCCTACAGCCGTATCTTAAACTACAATGCGTTTACGTACATGTCCAAGTGATCTTTAGGTTTTTATGGAAATAAATGGCATATATTTAAATCTTTGGAACGGCAGGCGAGCGTCTTAGGATGTTCGTCTGTGGTTTTCGAATGGCAAACAGTGGGTGTTGTTCGCAGGGACTGCGCCGCACGCCGCCGCCGCCGTACCACGCGCCGCCGCTCATGCGGGCCCCACATGCGCCGCTACATCCGCATCATCACCATCCTCAGGTATACTGCAATACTAATTAACTAAAGTAAATATTGCCGGACAACTCAGCAACATCTAGCCCGTGGTAAGCTCGAAGCTTGTGTTACGTTTTCGATGTAATGAAAATAGCAAACCAGCCCATTCTAGGAAACGTAAAGAAACTAGTAAACATAACTCTCAGATGCGCTACCAACCAGAACAATATCATCTGCAAAAGCCTGAACCCTCACTTCATGATACTGCATCTGCTTAAAAGAGGATCCAACTGAAGGTTCTAATAAAGGACCGCATATTGTAACAGATATTACTTTTTAATTGAAAGTGTAAGAGGTTACTTTTACTGTCAAGTAGTAATTAGCATTATCTTTGAATATAAGTTTAACCCTCTTACCACACTAGCAGGCAATGCAGCAACACATGCAGATGACGCACGGACCGCCGCAGCAGCAGCATCCGCAGCAACAGCATCATCAACCACATCCGCACGCGATGCCGCACGCGCGACTCTCTCATTCGCACCAAGTCAAATACAACCGGCGGAACAACCCCGAGCTAGAGAAGAGACGGGTGCATCATTGTGACTTTCTTGGTAAGAAATATTTCCTAACAGGGCCGGATTTGGGGGAGGGCCTCCACAAACGGGGGGCCCCCACAATAATGACTTCGATTTTTTTCCCCAAGTTCCAACTAATAAACACTAGTAAACATATTTTTCTTTGATAATGTGTTTGTTGAATACTACGACAATGTACCTACTTGGATTCACAATAAATGATTTATTGAAGAACTCGATAAAAAAAAGTTACATTTCATTTTTAGACATTAATTTGAGGTCCTCCGCTCCTTTGTTGCCCCGGGGCCTCCAGACCTCTAAATTCGATATTTAGATAGGATTTTCCTTCTTATCTTAAATATTATATTTCCTTTCAGGGTGTACGAAGGTTTACACGAAAAGTTCACACCTGAAAGCTCACCAGCGTATCCATACAGGTAAATAGTACTTGCCTTTATTCAAATTCGCGAATGTATTTGCTTGCGTATGCGACATTATATTTAAATAATCATTATCGTCCGAGTAAAGGCCTAAGTGCCAGTATCAATAACTAGAGTTAAATCAAAGATAAAACAACACGCGGTAATGCGTTTCTGGAGAAAATAACAGAGCTATAACAGTTCCTATAAACGACACATTAAACCCTAGGCCCACGATTTCCATTGAAGTTTTGCTGCGCGAAAGTTAACGTTGTTTTATCATGAGGCAAAATTGCATCATTTGATTGAACAAACGCAACATTTTATGGCGTTTTACATGTGTTTCAATTTGTGTTTACAGAACCTTCGTAAATTTGGACATTTTCCCCGTCGTATTACAAGCGTTACACAAAAATATTGAGATCATATTAGTTTGTACAAAACTAAGTCAGAGACCATTATTACCTATAAAAGTAATTCAAGTTGTATAACGGACCAACGACGGTTTATGGCAAAGGCAACTAACCTTGCCCATAGAATTATGCTTTACCAACGTGCTGAGCTTTAAACATTTAATGATTTCTTGCGTCATTATAAAATGTAGATGTAAAAAATGTAGAACGAAACAATTCTTAATTATATTTGGTTCAATATCATCGCTGAAACAGCACGTGCTCAAGCCAGTTCACGTGTGATTCGAGCTCAATAATGCGATACGCATTGATTCTCTGTTTTATGAACTTTATTGCACTACTTCCTAACAGTCCAGTCATTTTAGGCATTTTAAATCCCTGGCGAAAAATTCCTACTGGGGTGAATTTTTGTATACACCATTTTTTCGGTGATATTATGAAGATGTGAAAAATTAGGATCGATATCGTGCCGGCTAAAAAAGTTACAAAGATCCAAAGGTCACGAAAATCAGTTTTTGGCAAATATATCGCAACCTATTGCTCGGAGGTCAATGAGTTCCATATAAAAATTATTCCTCATAAAATTATCTACAAAAATGTCTTACATAATTTTTATGTAAAATTAACAGTTTTCAGATTAAAGCGCTGAGAAAGTGTCTCTCTTGGTGCTCCAAAATCAGAACATTCGATAGATAATAGGAATGTTTCCCCAGATGAAACCTAAAATGACTGGACTATAAGCCGTGTAGAGTATTCGGTGCCGCTTACCCGCCAAGCTTCTCTGTCCCCAGGCGAAAAGCCGTACACCTGCCAGTGGCCGGAGTGCGAGTGGCGTTTCGCGCGGTCGGACGAGCTGACGCGGCACTACAGGAAGCACACAGGAGCTAAGCCGTTCAAGTGCACGGTCTGCGAGCGTTCTTTCGCGCGGTCCGACCACCTCGCGCTGCATATGAAGCGGCATCTGCCGAAGACGTCGAAATGACACACGAGACGGGGCGGCGACCAGCCGCCCGCGGCCTCGGGCGCACAGGTACCAACGATTCATATATACTTTAGTCCGAAGAATAAATATATATAAATATTACTGGACAATTCACACAGCAACGTCTGGCGTGGTAAGCTCGAAGCTTGTGTTACGGGTGCTAGATTTCTGATATACTTAATTGAATATTCATACATAATTATAGATTTTTTTTTGGTATAATATAAAGTCATGTCAAGTATAAATTAACCTCGACCTCACAACCCAATCATTTAAAACATTAACCGAGACTCATACTCAGTCTAAAATTATTGTTCTGGAAATCAAATATTATGTAACAACACCTTGTCGTAAAGCGCGAATAACTAGTATGCTTCTACGTTATCTTGTATCTTAATCCAGCTCTCTAATGCGTAAAGGAACAGTATAATAAACCCACGGAACTAACAACATGGTCTCTCATACAAGAACATAGTCGATCCTTATATAACTGTTTAATGTCACTTTCGAATACTTTTTATTAGAAATCATATTTTTCATTTTCATTATTATTCGTTCAACAATTAAAGAGTTTTCAAAGAGTTTTCGAGTTTTTTTTGCTTTTAAAACACGTGCTCTAACGGTGAAAGGAAACATCGTGAGGAAACCGGTATGTTCTGAGAACTGAAAAGTTTTAAGGGCATGTTAGATTCATCAACCTGCAATCAGCCTGCGTGGTGAATTGTGGCCTAATCTCTCTTGTCAAGAGAGAAGTCCAAGTGTCCTAGCAGTGTGGCCGTAAAAGGGGTTATGATCATGCTGATGAATAAGTAATAAATATTGCCGGATAATTCACACAGCGACATTTAGCACCGTGGTAAGCTCGTAGCTTGTGTTACGGGTACTAGATTTCTGATATACTTAATATAATATACATACATACATACATAGATATTTGTATTATAGGTACATTATATAACACACCCAGACATGAATTAAAGAGTTATGATATGAATTTCAGGAGGAATGCAGTGAGAACCTTTTCCTGGATTGCGATCTGGAGGCGAGCCTGCTGGAGCCGTTCTACGGAGTGCTGTGAGCTTCAAGGGCGCCCTGTATATTTGTACATGCCTCAACCGGACAAACTTGCACAAACTGTATCACTAGTGACGCTGCAGAGATCTGCACTATTTTTAAGGTAGCGATGTTCTACATGTCAATCAGTTAACCATAATGTAAATTATTATCATTGATTAAGTCACGTTGTGTACAATGTCCAACAGCATTACCAAGGATATCGCTTTACATTTAAACTACTGTAAACTAATGTATAACGGAGTCATCTGTACAGTACATTAACCGTTTATTTGTTAATTTGTGAAGAAAATGACAATTAATTTAGTGGAGCGAGCGACACCGTTGCTCGGAACTTTGGGATACGTAGAATGTTTGAGAGTTGTATGACGTATTCGGCCGTGCTCATCGCAAAACATCTTTCGCGCATTGTATGGTCCATTACCCACAATAGAGTAGGTAAGCGTACACTGTAGTTCTCTACGTTTCCATGACGCCGACCTTTGCTTTCATTTCCGAGTACTGCACAATAGAGAATTTAGTCAGCATTTCAAGACGAGAAAATTATTTTAGAAAATTTTGCCTACATATTAATGGTGCTGCAACTGCAACGGTTTAATAAGCTGGTTTAATAATTTATTCATCTATTCTATAAAAATTAAACTAGATGATGAGAAATAAAGAAGACCTCAGCTTAGCTTTTCTTATAAATTAGAGATCATGGATTACGACTTTACGTTTTTCGTTCACTCGAATTTTCACTAAGACGGAAATTTTACCTCCAGATATCCAGACATGGAGTAAATTATTTACAAAATTAAAAACATAGGTTTTTTAATCGTGTCACATGGTTAATAAGGTCAAAGTACATAACATCGAGTATTAGGTATTTATTGTGCGCATTGTTCGTAGTATTTCTTGGTTTGATCCCCGATGCAAGCCCGCGCCGTGCTAGCGAGCGCCGGGCGACGACAAACAGGAATCTTAAGTAGTCCACGATTTGTATTCACATTCACAACTCCTTTGCATTTGTCATCTGCGTCATCATAAAAATGTACTAAATGCATTGAACACTGGACTGGAATAATCTGAAAACTGCAATTTAAATATCATAAATTTTTAAATTGTTTATTGCTTTTCGAATATATTCTGGCTGTCATGATTATGATGATTGAATTGCTCACCTCAGAGCGACGGTGTCTACAGAATCATCAAGCTCTAAGTATTCATTAGATATGATTATAGTTAATTTATTATAAGATTTAATGTAAGAGAACGAGGAATATCCAAGATATTATCTTTATTATTTAGGTATCAAATAAATATCCGTTAGAAGTTAGATATTAGTCTTACGGTACAGATGTGTTTGGATGATGCGATGTAGCTGTATATATATTTTGTTGAAATCTGTGTGAAAGTAATTATGTTATTTCGATATATTCCATTATCTTTAGTAACCTGATTATAAAAACCAAAGTTCTTGATATTTATAATTAGTGTGACTTAGATTTTATTATATTTGTGATTTGTCGATAAAAACTGCATAGGTACTTATATTCTACACAAACTTGTATTATTATTATATGACTAATAGGATGTGTATAACTATTATTGAATCCTTCACAATCGCATCATTCGGACACGTAATTGTTAACACTTTCTAGTCTCGATTTATTGAAGATTTTACATAATCACGCTGCTGTTTTTCTCCTTGCCTTATCCCATAGACACCATCACCTAAACCTTAAAACATATTTTTAAAATTATCTAATAATCCAATGCAATTTATTGAAACACTATTAATTTTAATGTTTTTCATAGCTAGACTAAAGCCTTATTGCCTCCGTCCATGGATTAAAATAATACGGCCTTAATAGTGCCTTTATTGATGTAACGTCAATTTATGACGCGTTTATTGCATATTGAAATCATATCGAAGTGCCGGGACATCGCACCCGCACCGATATGGTTCTTAGATTTACAGTCTGGGGGTGTTTGTTCTTGTGCATAAAGTGAATACCTCCAATAAAATATAATTTCGTCATGAATTGATAGCATGAGACGTATAACTTTGTATTTATCCTGTAAAGTGTCTATTTTTAAAGATAAAAACTGTTCCATGTAGGGATTGCCATCATTATTTAGTCATACATTATCATTACCCACGTTTTGTGCTATATACAATACAACTATTGTAAGATTTGCTTGCCTTTAAATCGTACCTATGATATAACTCTTACTGTAGATTTGTTTTAATAAAATGTAAATTGAGTTGGGAAAATTAAATAAGTTTCTTATTTGTATATTATGATGAAATCTTGTTACCAGACTGATTGGGATAGATTTTTTTGATCCAACTACAGAAAATAAAATACCCAATAAGAAATCTGAACCTACATATAAGATGCGCATGTAAAAATCTTAAAATATGTTTGTATAAATAACTGTAGCTTTTATCTTGCCACATTTTCTTGCATTTAATTTGGTATTCTTCTGATAAGTATTTTATTTATATGATATTGCCGATCCGTACCGACCGGCACACTACGTACTGAAGGATGTATGTAAATATTTGGTCAGAGTGCTAATATAAGTGATGTAGTAGTAAGTATTAAAAGCCCACTGTCCAAATATTATGCATGCCGACTAAAGTTTTAGTTATAAAACCTGTCGTGGTCTTAATGAATATTGGGATTAACGGGAAATCCTTTTTCTATCCTGCGAGCCGGCGAGAGGTCGTGATCCGTGTCCTTGCAGGACCATCAGTCCTGAAGAAGTCTACGTTTGGAACGAAACTGTTGACCAAATCCAACGTGAAAAGGTTTTGTGGATTTCCCGTTCATCCCAATATGAAAGTATAACTTGACACATATTTCTAATCATTTTATTTTAGTGCATACTACATGAGACTGTAAGAGTTACAATATACCTACTCTAGTCGTTCAATATGAGATGGAATAATGTTTGAGTACTTATACAATAGATTTATATACTGCATGTCATATTCGACTAGAGTTGCTTTAGTAAAACTAAACCTAATGATTTCCACGGAGTCCGTAATTAGGTGTTTCTTACAAATATCTAGTAATTATTTCATATAATTGTAATCATTACAAAGAAGATACAAACTGTTATTTTAGTGATGCTACTGATTGTACAGAAAAAGCAGATTTTTTATTTTAAATATATTCTTAACATTGAAAAATGATTAAAAAGGCAGTTCACGAGTCTAATGACAAACATAAGAGGGAGATTGGGACTGTTCGTACTAAATAAATAAATATTGCTGGACAATTGACACAGCAACATCTAGCCCAAGTTCGATGTATAAAAGTGCCCGCGTTAGAATGGTACCAATCTCCTCTTAGGACTCAGGCCGGTCACATAAGCAGAGTTTTCATACTTAGTTAATTTTCTTCTTGGTAACGTAATGATCACAAAGATACGATTTGCTCTAAATCGTAACATAATACCCAATTTCAACCTAAGCAAAAATTCCATAGTTTAGTTAGTATCATGTGAATATTATGTTCTCCCGGTGTTGCTGTTTAATTTAATTTAGTTTAGTATAGATGAGCAGTCGGGTATGAACGTGCGATTGCCATATACGTGTTTGTTGATGCCATATAAATAACGTAATTACTTAAGTTCTTATAAAAGAAAGTAGTATAAGCTTGTTCTTCTCTAATGGAAAATTTACCTCACTCTTCTTGTTTATTCCTTGTAATATTTCGTTTAATATGTTATTATTTTTTCAATTTTAGATTTACTTTATTAGTAAGTATGTTGACTAAGTCACACGATAATTTATTACCAATGACATGTTTTTTAAATTCTTTTTATATACTTATTTTTTATAGTTGATTGTATAAAGTTGAGATATTTTATTGATGAAATACTAATTCGATCATGTGTTTTATTAGATGTACTTAATGCTTATATCTGTATAGTTGTCGAGGTGTGATTACTAACACTTTGTTATAATAGTAGATACGTTATTTTCAGTTCATAATGGTGTTTGAGAGTATGATAAAAAGTTTGTGACTGACCGAACCGTGATACAATATCCTACACATGATATTGTAGAATCTATTTCCTATTTGAAAGTATCTTTCAAACACCTGATATTTTTTGCCTGCAAAGTATTATGCGTAGGGAATAAATTAATTCCATTCTTTCATTGATAGTAAACTTGGACTTTACCCGTAATATTGTGGATAAACGATTATCATATTGTTATTTGCAAAGATAAATAACTGCAAAAAGTAAATCAGACGAAGATCTTGTAAGAATCACCACAATATTCTTGTAAAACTCCAGGTTCCCATTATCAAATTACTGTTTAAAATTGTAATTACCAACAGTCAATTTATGTGTATCTTCACATTTCAGAACAAATTAAATTAGTCACCTTTACATTGTGTTATTATTTCCCTGGTATTTAAACTAATAGTAGGTACCTACCATGTACGTGATCAGATCAGAGTATTCAGAGGAAGAAGTAGTCATAATTTGGAGCCAATTAGCCGCGGGTTTTATCACGTTACATACTTTCCTTTGACTGTAAGAAAATTGATATAGGTTACCATTATCACGGAACATATAATTGTCATTATCAAATTTCTGAAAAACGACGACACTCGGCTTGAAGCCCGAGAGCAAGCCAGCTCGGCATCGAACAAGAATAGCACAAATAGTATAAACTATACATATATTTACAAGGTGATTCCTCCCAACGTGGTATTCCTCATTGTTCTCACTGCTGGGATCCTAGGCCCTATTTCACCACGCTGCGCTGGCTAAGTGCGGTTGGTGAATGACACATGTCCTTCAAACGTTGAATATTCTAAGAACATGCCAGTTGTCTTATGATGTTTGCCTTCACCGTTAGAGCACGTGTTAGCGGGAAAACATAAAAAAGCGAGCGTAGCCGCGGAAAGTATGCACTCATGTTAAAGTTATATTTTTCTTTACCTATTAAGAAAATAAATCGATTATTTTTATCCTTAGTTGTTCTTTAAAAGGAAATTACAGGGATTATCATAATTTGACGTCAGAGTCGGTGTTGTGTGGATTGGAACCGACCCGTAAGCGAAGGTTTGCAGGTCACCAAGTGCTAAATGGGAAACGGTAACACCCTAAACATTGTGCTAATAGAACACCGTTAGGCACTTTATTTAAACACGGCCTACAGAACTACTCGCATTTCATGACTACTAATTGTCGCGGATAGAAGTAAGATAAAAGTGACCTATTTTTGTGGAAAGTCAGATTTGTTGGACCAGCAGTGTGCGATGAATTCAAAGGTATATTTGGTGGTCGCGGCGGCGTTGCTTACAATGGTAGCAGCTAGTTCTATTTACAACGAAGATGAATTTGCGGATGAGGATAATTTTGACATTGCTGATAGAAAAGGAAAACTCTGTAAGTACCTTCATATGTATGTATATACATAATATACATTTCTAAATAATCAAATAAAAAACGGTAATAAAAACAGGTATAGATAGATGCACTTTGAGTTGAGTGGAACAAAAGTTTATTTAGGTAAATAAATAATCTTTGATTTTTATTGAGTTGCAGAGGATTTGTGAAGCATCCAAATTCGAAGTCATAGAGAAAAACTTGACTATTTAAAATGCATTGCGATTACAAAATTGAACATTAAGATTATGATACTGCGAATTCATATAGAGCTTTTAAAATATGATTCCTTCAGAATAACGTCAGCACGCGCAATATTATTTTTTCTGTGAACTAGTATTCTACTTTGCCCCGATCGAGCTTTGCACGTCTCTTTTTGTCACCTACTTTTTACTTTAAAATACTGTAGATATACTGTAAAAGCTTAGTACCTGTACGGCATTACTATGGTGGTCAGACGATGAAAAAGTTGGCAAACCATGCTTTCATTTTGTTGGTTGACAAATTATTAAATGAGGAAATCAGCCAGTAATTACTAGTAAATTTGCAGTGTTCCCATTCGTAAGCATCGTCCGTTTTGCGAACACGGATTGCAACTCTACCAGCACACAAAGCGGGACGTGCCTGGCGCGGCGCGAGTGCAACAACCTGAACGGCACCATCACCGGGACCTGTGCGTCTAGAAGAGGACGGTGCTGTGTCGGTGAGTAGACCTTTCTAGATACTGTTTATATCGAAGAGTTTACAACAACCTAAACGGCTCCATCACCGGGACCTGTGCGTCTAGAAGAGGACAGTGCTGTGTCGGTGAGTAGACCTTTCTAGATACTGTTTATATCGAAGAGTTTACAACAACCTAAACGGCACCATCACCATTGTTCACTGAGGTTAACGAACTATCAATGAACTTAATTTGTACCGCAGAGTATGCCTATTTTATATTGCTTCATCTCTACCAGAAAGTGTGTCAATAAGTTCCGGGAACTCTTCTGAAACCCTGTGACGAAACTCCGCACCTATCAAAGTGATTCAGAAGGAAGCTATATCGCGATGGATGATAATGATGTCATGATATATCTGATTCTTATACATGTTATTTGTACAGTTTCCCGATCATGCGGTGCCACCACCAACGTGAACAACACGTACTTCGCCAGCCCCGGGTACCCGTCTGCCTACGCCGGCGGTGCGGCCTGTTCTATGATCGTGAACCGTTGTAATAGCAACATTTGCCAGGTAATTCTACAGTTATATCTTTATTACTTTGTTATCTCTCAATCCGAATGTCTTTTACGCTAGATATGACAAACTTCAATACCTAGCACGATTGATACCACCTTGACTCTTTAGTGAATGCTAGACCCAATTACCTACATTACATCCGACCGAAATGAATAGAAATGTTTAAGGGTGGCCAATTTCTTGCACTGGATGTCCGACGACTGAAATGACGACAATGCTGATTCGTCATTATGGTGGAAAATAGTAGGAGTTGAGGGGGCCCCTCTAGTTCTTATCTTTTCCTTATTTCCACATATAACTATACCTGCACTGCACTCTGCCTAACCCAGCCACTCAATAGACCATTCCGACTTCCAATAAACTGAACCGTTCTTACAGCTGCGTATAGACTTCCTAGACGTGACGCTCTCCCAGCCTGATGGCGACGGTAACTGCGTGACAGACTCCATAACAGTCACTGGGGGTAACACTATAGTGCCTACACTGTGCGGGGACCTCACCGGCCAGACGATATTCGTGGACTTCAACGGCAACGCTGCTATAACCATCACGGTCACGGCGACGCTGGCGACCACCTTCTCTAGGCGATGGAATATGAGACTGATACAACTTGGATGTGACTGTCCAGGAATTGGTAAGCTGAATATTTAATGTAATAGCGGAATGTAGTGTTTTTTTTTTGCCACATCGTAGCCTTCGGCTGATACTAAAAACGATTGATGAAAAATTAAATCAAAATCAATTACTTAATTAAAATAATACTATTTCAGAATGTAGTGTTATGCAGCTATTCGTTAAACGTATTCCTGACGCGGAATATCCCTGGGGGAAAAGTATCCTTATGCACTCTGGCACATTAGGTATTATAAAGATTATTAATTAAACGTACGTATATTTAATTCCCAGCTCCCAACGGTTGCCTACAATACTACACGGGTCTAACGGGCACCATATCCAGCTTTAACTACGGTACGGCCGCCAACACCGCGCTCAGCGCTTCCCTCGTGACCGGAACAAGGCAGCTCGTCAATCTCAACTACGGCATCTGTATTCGAATGGAGGCTGGGTATTGCGCTATACAATATGCTCAGGTAATCTTCACTTTATAAGCCAAGCGGCGTGAAAGACCCAGGATATGACGGCTGGACAAAATTGATTCTTATAGGTTAACTAGTCAACCGTTTGGAATTGCATTTGCTCATCAACTGTGACCATAAACACAGCAAAGTTACTAGGTATTTATAGCGGGAAAATATATCTTTCCGTGGAAAAAGGCGTAAATATATCTTTCCGTATGATGTGGGCGTAGCCGCTGGGCGGAAAGCTAGTTTGAAATAAAGTAATGTTGCTGGACGATGCTGAAATTTTAAATGAATTAACAGTAGCTCGCGTGAAAACAAATGATGAAATCACGCGAGTTGTTCTTGCCGGAACCACAAATGATCCTATTTTATAACCCTCAGACCGCAGATATATATTCATTCACCCTAACTGGAGACGTGGAAGGCGCGGACGGCACAGTCCTGGGTACCGCCGTGGGAGCACTCAACGATGGTAACTGCGTCACTGACTTCGTGGTGATACCCAACCCCACCAACGTGGCCACGGGCGTCGCTGAAACCACAGACAGGTTCTGCGGTCTTGGCTTTGTTACGGTACAAAGTGAGTATACATTATTTTGAATTTTATATTAGATTAGATTAATTATAATCTGTGTATTAGATAGAATATGGTATTTATCACGGATCTGCTCTGTGATATTTATAGATAATAACTAGATGAAAACTGAAATTTGACGAAATTCTCCATAATCCGAATTTTGCGGATATACATAATATGTATGTTGTCGACTCAAAATCAATATTTTTTTATGTTTTGTTATCATATGAGGTTTAGATCGAGTCTACCGTACCCCTTGACGAAATTATGTATATATATATATAAAAGAATATAGGTACATATGTAAAATACGGTAATTTATCACGTATTTTTTAATATCCTCTAAGTTGTGTCTTATAAATGAAGATAGGTAGGTACTCTCGATAATCCTGGTATCCGCAAGCGCTGAATACACAATGTTCGTAGGAAGAAGTAGAAGTTTCATACCCACTCTTATATTATGAGAACTTTGTATACCTATTTTAATAGTTTAGTCTAGATATAATCGTGTTATTCTTTTTCTAGCGGCCTCAAAGCCCTTCGTCCTGACTGTAGTAACGGACGCGTCTGAAGGGGCCACGGCTACGACGCCCCCGGACGTCGCCAACAGAGGCTTCACACTCACTTACACACAGATCGCCTGCTAAACCAACAACTATATGGCTAATGGCGCGACCAAATGAATAAACCAGCCGGTCATATTATGCAAACAATTCCCTCCCCATTTCATGTTCGTGTCCGAATGTCAAAAACAACCTAGACTAATTTCATACAAATGGCACAATTCCTGCAAATGGCGAGACCAAAAGCATACATACACCAGCCATGAGTAAAAAGTGCACTCGCCATGCGATTCGCATTTTCATGTTCGTGTCCGAATGCCAAAAAGAATCCTCGAATTTAAGAACGTAATATAACGTAACGTAGAATATCTACCATATGTTTGTGACGGTATTCATATTCGACTGGTCATGTCATTTTAATAATAAGGGTAAAAAATCCAAGTTTTAACACGATTTCGCAGACGTATGTAATGTATAAGCTTGGGCAAATTGAAAATATGACTATTCATAGAGTAGCTGAAAAGGATTTCAACACTAAGGCCGCCATGCAGTCGTTTATTCAACTGTATGCAGTCGAATAAACGACTGCGTGCGGTTGTTGTGTTGTGGTGCAGTCCAGTGAGATGGCGGCCTAACTATATCGTCATATTTTCGAATATTTTGTGGTGTGGGTTAATGGTATTAAATAAAATAATAATTAAATTATTTGTATTTTATTTATTCAATAAGGTACTACAAGGACATAATTATTATGACATGACTAAAACTATTAAGTAATATAAATATAGATAATTTTAAGGTATTTGCTGTGCTAAATTTTTAGTTAAGAATTGTCGTCGTTTGTCACAATTACCTGTAAAATAAAAGAAATATACATATGTATCAATTAACAAGAGTTTCAAAGTTCATGAAAAATATGCCTAAAATAAGCCAATTATAGATATTTTATTAGTTCTTTTTAACAAATATAAATAATGTTACTGTATGTATCGGTCGGTGGTATGTTTGAGTTATAGGAGTAGAAATAAATTGTGGATTTAACTAATTATTTTTAGCAAGTTTTAAGTTTTATCGTAATTAAGTTTCAATAAGTAATATTTAAGTATTGATTTGCATTCTATATGATTAAATTTTTAATCTCTACATGTTTACTTATATTATTATATAGATACGGTGCTATTAAGGTAAAATGTTTATGGGCAAGTGTTGTGTTGCATTTTGGTTTCTTATAGACTCTGTCTTTCCTTCTTTGGATTTCAATTTGGGGATTTCTAGCTGAGGTTAAATTATGTTGTTTTAACAACTTTTGTACCAGACATAGCTGACGTACCTACTGTGAGTTATTTTGTGTGTTTATACAGTCGCTCAGTTGGGTATCGGTATGGTTTATACTTAGTTTTATCGGAGTTTAATGTTAGTTTGGTATTGTAGAGTTTATGGTTAACACCATCTCCAATGATTCTTCGCTAAATGCTAAATAAAAGAACTGTGTCGTCTGCAAAAGCAATAATTTTACCAGACAGATAATAGACAACAGACAATAAATATAAATACGAGAATACATAAATAAATAAATAATATAAATAGATATCATGTTCAAATAAATTGGTGGGGAAGATCCCCACATCTTTGTTTTTTTTTGCACTTGCTCTACTGTGATGTTGGAGTTTAGAAGCGTAGCTGTCAGTCCAAGGACTCTAGGTTGCAATTCAGGTCGGCAACGCTCAAACTGCTTCATTTATCAATCGCATCGGGTGATCGTCCACTGTATGATGACTCTCGTCGAAAATCAATAGATTTATTTCTTCTATCGTTATGTAGGTGTGATTCAGCACGTCACTCAGATTTTGGCACGTCATTACAATAACCTGATGCTTTGATAACTTAATATCCCATTTGCTTCTATCCCAGTGGTCCACGCCGCTCTCACCGCTGTATGCGCCGACACCGTCCACCGGGCTAAGATCTTCGATAACTTTCTTCTGTTGATTAACTAGTGGTACTGTATTGACAAGGAATAAAGTCCGTTTTCCTCCTTGGCCCCATGGCTTTTGCAGAGCCTCTCTAAAACGTCTTATAAGACAGACAGCGATAAATGTCTTTCCTGAACCTGTAGGTAGATGGATAATGGATTTTTTTCTGCTTGTTATTTCTTCAAGCTGTTCTTGGTAAGGCCGAGATATAAGTTGTAGGGGATGCGGTGTATCGGTCGGTGGTGGTGCAATAAAAGATAGGTTTCCAGTTCACTCGATATTATTCACAATCACATCCACATTCAGTTAATATTAGAAGGAGCAGACGGTACAGTACAATATTCACAAGTAGGTAGGTAAAGAGACACAGCACAAACGAAGTAGGATGACAGTCACAATAAGCACGAACACAAAGGTATATAGACGTATAATGAGTTCGGACAACACGTAAAAAACGTACAACATAAAAACGTAAAAACAGTAATCGGATTACAATTAAAGCTTGGGGTAGTGCGCACGGTAAAGTGGTTCCAGAACGACTGGCGACTCGAAATTAGTTCTAGAACAATTACGTACAGGAAATAAGAGACGACATGAGGGAAGAACAAGATATGGGTTATAAGAGGTATAAGGTAAGAACAGAGTGTGAAGTATGAACAGTAAGTAAGTGTGAACAGATAAAGTATGGAAGTATGAATATGTCCGTTAAGTAGGGAACGTAGGAACTCAACTCACCTTGTTGAAAAAATTAAATGCAATATTCTTTTATTTACTTAATAAAATACAATTTATCTTATTGGTTTAATAAAATACTATTTTATTTTATTTATTTAAGAAGGTGAGTAGAGTAACTACCTACCCTACTTAACAGTCATATTCATACTTCCATACTTTATCTGTTCACACTTACTTACTGTTCATACTTCACACTCTGTTCTTACCTTTTACCTCTTATAACTCATATTTTGTTCTTCCCTCATTTCGTCTCTTATTCCTGTACGTAATTGTTCTAGAACTAATTTCGAGTCGCCAGTCGTTCTGGAACCACTTTACCGTGCGCACTACCCCAAGCTATAATTGTAATCCGATTACTGTTTTTACGTTTTTATGTTGTACGTTTTTTACGTGTTGTCCGAACTCATTATACGTCTATATACCTTTGTGTTCGTGCTTATTGTGACTGTCATCCTACTTCGTTTGTGCTGTGACTCTTTACCAACCTACTTGTGAATATTGTACTGTACCGTCCGCTCCTCCTAATATTACCTAAATGTGGATGTGATTTTGAATAATATCGAGTGAACTGGAAACATATATTTTATTGCACCACCACCGACCGATACACCGCATCCCCTACAACTTATATCTCGGCCTTACCAAGAACAGCTTGAAGAAATAGCAAGCAGAAAAAATTCATTATCCATCTACCTACAGGTTCCGGAAAAACATTCATCGCTGTCTGTCTAATAAGACGTTTTAGAGAGGCTCTGCAAAAGCCATGGGGCCAAGGAGGAAAACGGACTTTCTTCCTTGTCAATACAGTACCACTGGTCAATCAACAGAAGAAAGTTATCGAAGATCTTTACCCGGTGGACGGTGTCGGCGCATACAGCGGAGAGAGCGGCGTGGACCACTGGGATAGAAGCAAATGGGATATTAAGTTATCAAAGCATCAGGTAATTGTAATGACGTGCCAAATACTGAGTGACATGCTGAATCACACCTACATAACGATAGAAGAAATAAATCTATTGATTTTCGACGAGTGTCATCATGCACTGGACGATCACCCGATGCGATTGGTAATGAAGCAGTTTGAGCGTTGCCGACCTGAATTGCAACCTAGAGTCCTTGGACTGACAGCTACGCTTCTAAACTCCAACATCACAGTAGGGCAAGCGCAAAAAAAAATGTGGGGATCTTCCCCACTAATTTATGATATTTCTAATATTGATTCAGATTTTGTCCGTAAAATCACAAAGATTAACTTGGACATGTCATCACTATCAATCACCCCCCCCCCCCCTCCCCCTTTTCTCTTCCCCTGAATTTAATAATGAAAGTTCCCATGCATTATTATCATTTAAATAATCTGAAATTTTATAATAACCCTTCTTCAAAGATTACCCTTTACAATTTTCTTGAATTTATTAATTGACAGTTGGTGAAATTCTTTGGACACTTAATTATAAAAACGAACACAACATTCCTTAAAAGAAACTTTAACCTTACGTAGGCATACCATGAACATGATTTTTTTATTGATTCAGATTTTGTCCGTAAAATCACAAAGATTAACTTGGACATGTCATCACTATCAATCACCCCCCCCCCCCTTTTTCTCTTCCCCTGAATTTAATAATGAAAGTTCCCATGCATTATTATAAATTTTATAATAACCCATCTTCAAAGATTACCCTTTTACAATTTTCTTGAGTTTATCTTTATTTCTAGTATTTACATTGT
Source organism: Chloroclystis v-ata (assembly GCA_963691955.1). Lineage (NCBI taxonomy): Eukaryota > Metazoa > Arthropoda > Insecta > Lepidoptera > Geometridae > Chloroclystis > Chloroclystis v-ata. The sequence goes on along the minus strand of OY829908.1, from coordinate 6,580,954 downwards.
GATAATCACTTAGGAAAGTTACTCAAATTCTTGTGAATGTAAAATAAGCATTCGAAAATGTACTGCGAAGCTTCTGTCATTATATTTATTTCTTTAAATTTTTCTCTCAAAGATTCCCTTGGACCCATATTATACATATTTATTCACATTATGTATTTATTTATGTATTCTCGTATTTATATTTCCTGTCTATTTGTTATATTTAATACATATATTAATTAATTTATTAATTAATTTACGTCTATATACTTTTGTGTTTATTGCGTCACCACCGACCGATACACCGCATCCCATACAGTAACATTATTTATATTTGTTAAAAAGAGCTAATAAAATATATTATTTTTAATAAAGGCAAATTTTCATGAACTTTGAATCTGTTGTTAATTGATACAAATATTTCTTTTATTTTACAGGTAATTGGTAGAGCTCTAATGACACCCAAGACACACAACACAAGCAAGCTTTAAGCTTAGTTTGGGTCTCAGTGGTAATTCTTTAAAAACTATTAATATAAGTATACCTACCTAGTTTAAAAAAAACTTGGTAGGTCCCAGATGGAACAAAGTTCCTTTCGATTAATTAGTGAATGAATTGTAATAAAATTAAATTAATTTATTTAATTTAATTAATTCAATGCGAAATAGAAATGAAAATATCGGGCTTGCTTTCTATAAGAGAGAGAGAGAGAGACAGACAGAAAAAGTTGAGACGCCGCCACAGCTTACAATAGCCTACTATAGCAAAAAGTGTCGTGACAACTTTTCGTAAGATTTTTTCCCGTCTAGCCCCCTTTTCAAATTGAGACAAACGACGACAATTCTTAACTAAAATTTTAGCACAGCAAAGACCTTAAAATTATCAATGCTCAAAGTATCAATAAGTCGTCGTGAGCACTGATACTGTTAATCTTTAGCGGTGGTGGATAAGTTAAGCTCTCTAAAAAATAGAAGCTATTGTTTAACGATCAGTATAACATTGAAATCGCACTTAGCAAAAAATACAGAAAAGGTTAACTTCAGTAAGAAGGCATGTTGCTCACATTTAATTATGTTAACGGATAATGAATGAAAACTCTTCTAATAAGGTTTTCAGTGAAGTATATAAGTGATGTCTATCTCAATCAAACATAACTTTAGGGAAAAAATCACAAGACAGTGTGGTGTGGCGGTAAGTCCTAAAACAAGCCTTAAATAGGGCGCGAACATGTTGCGTGGGCATTGAATGTGTTAATTAGCGATGGCAACACCCGCTGTGGCCATCTTAGAGGTAGAATGAACATTGCTCGAATGTACCGACGTAACCTTTCCCATATTCTTGCCAATAGTGTCCTTTATACGGTAGTACCAGGTGGCGATATCGGTGTTGTTTTTGAGGTCTTCGAACGCCGTGCATCCTTCGATACTGCTTAGGACTCCGTAGACTGATACGTCTGCGAGATTTGGTTGGGAGCCGCCGAGGAATGGGGTTTGTTTGGCTGCGACGGCGGCCGACCAGGCGCGCGCTGCGTCGTATAGAGACTGTCGGGCATCGTCTTGTATATTGTGCCTGGAATAGATTGAAAAAGTTACAAAAGTATTCATAAAATTATCTTCAATAGATCCTGTGAGTTGTAGAAACTTGGGAGGCTACAGACTGTAACATAAGACAGATATTGCCAAGACCTGATTCATCTTCTCAGCATAATCGACTGTAGCCGGATATACAGAATTAATGTACAGCAGCTTTTTTTTCAGCCTGTGTATGATCAAATGCAGAGTGTATGCAGAGACCAAACATCCATAAAATTCATTTTGAGATAAACGGGCAATACACGAACCTTTTTTAAGTTGAATTGTGTTTGGTTTGGAAAAAAGGTACGTGTACTGCACGTTTATTTCAATATGAATTCAAATAGGCATCGCAGCCAACAACCTAGGCATCGGCACACATCGTAGTTACGAATATACTAACCAGGACAAAGACCAAACACCCCAAAAATTGTTTGTATAGTACAAAAATAGGCTGACTGCACAGCAAATGAACAACATGGCTGAGTGAAGCTGTCAGTAACAGTCAGTTTTTTCGACAGTCAGTTTTCGACGAGGTTGCGGGTTTGATTCTCGCCTCGGAACAACAATTTGTATGATCTGCAAATATTTGTTCCGGGTGTCTGGGTGTTATTATGTATAATAAAAATATCTATGTATGTATGTATGTATATTATATTGTATTGGGTGTGTGTGCGTGACCTGTAAAGATAGATTAAGTGTGTTTGTGAAATAAAAAAAAAAATATATATTAAGTATATCAAAAATCTAGCACCCGTAACACAAGCTTCGAGCTTACCACGGGGCTAGATGTCGCTGTGTAAAATTGTCCAGCATATTTATTTATTTTATTTTTTATTAGTAACCTCTTCTTGAGTCGCTTAGCGATGGCCCACATAGCGGCGGCGCCCCCGTACACCATGAGCGCGCACTCCCACTGCGGGAACACGTCGCGCCACCCGCCCGCGCGCTCGAACCAACGGAACGTCTCCACCGCCTCGCGCGGCGTGCGGTACACGTTCGGCGACAGCGTGTGCACTAGCACGCTGTCTGCCCACTCGCGCCATTCGCGCTCCTCTCTGTAACAATCATTTTTATTTAATACTTTTTTTTTAATTGATGATAGACCCTTGCTTGACCACAATCTCACCTGATGGAAAGTGTCGATGTGGCCGAAGATGGATCGCAAGGGTCTAGAAGGTACCTATTCACTCTTGTCTTGAAGAGACCCAGATTGTAGGATTCAGGAAAAACAGCAGCAGTCAACGCATTCCAAACTTTAGCAGTGCGAATAATGAAGGTGGAGGAGTATCGCTTCGTACGGCTTTTGTTCATTATTTCGATACTCTAAGTATCGCGTAACTGCCAGATACACACTTATATGTTTGATGCATTTTTGGCATCTACGCATGCCAGTCTATCACTGGGGAGCCGAAGAGGGGATTTCGGGATTTACTCGAGCGCGTCAGATTAAGATACTGGAGATAACTAGTACTCAGACAGGTACCTCCACCAAATATAAGCCACATACAGGCCCGCCTATTATTATAACTTAAAAAAAAAAAGTCTACTCAAAGTATGTTTTTCTTGGTCGTATAACTGTCCATCTTCTATATGTTCCTAACATTTTCGAATCTTTAAATCACGCTCCTGTCAAATTTGTGTTTTGCAGATACACAAATACCAGTATACGTAGGGCGTGTCGATTTGTTCTTAATTAAATCACTAAATAGGCATAATTACAATAACCATAGTTTGGAGAGTTTGAAGATAATTAATAAATATTAATCATACTCACTTCTCGGCAGTGCTTGAAGCTGCTTTCTTGACCGATTCATCACTTATGACATAGTATCTATTGGCGACCTCTACGCTTTCCTTTCCATCTTTAACAAATGAGTGAGCTGGGTAGTACTTGATCACACTCTCTAGAGGTACTGTAGGGTCTTTGAAGTATGTTTCCAGCACTGATATGATTGCAGTGCTGTCCATTAGTTGCTGAAAATAACAAGAAATTATTGATGAGTGCATTTCAGAAATAAATTTGAATAAAAATAAATGTCCAGAAATCAACAAACTTAATCCACTTATTTTTGTTTTACACCTAGCTATATGCTAATAATCCAAACTATACCACAAGTTGAGATGCAATTTACATGTTATAATAAACATGTAAATTGCAACAGCCTATTCATATCTCAGTTTGGTTATAGTCAGGGATCCGTAGTACATGGAAATCAAGTGATTACTAACAAGCTAATTTTTGGTGAGTAGCTTCGTTTCGATGAGACGTCCAAAGATATCCTATACCCAACTCTCGATTGTGGTAGCTAACAGAGATATCAAGGATTAAAAAATTCAATGATGTAAAACCGGGATAACGGACCACGAAATTTGTAGGACAATATGTTATATCTCAAGATAATTATCTAAATTATATAAAAACATGTTTGTCCTACAAAACCTATGGTTTGATCAAAGAGTCCGCCATTTCCAAAATGTGTCGAAAACGAGGTCAATTTAAATGATTACTATGATTACTAACCAGCTGATTTTTTGTTGTATACTTAATTAATATTTATAAAATCTAACGGACATATTGTCCGACAAATTTCGTGGTCCGTTATCCCGGTTTTACATCCTTGAATTTTTTAATCCTTGATATCTCTGTTAGCTACCACAATCGAGAGTTGGGTATAGGATATCTTTAGACGTCTCATCGAAACGAAGCTACTCACCAAAAATTAGCTTGTTAGTAATCACTTGATTTCCATGTACTACGGATCCCGGCCTATTAGGTTAGTTGACGACAAACAAGTTTTGGTTGACAGGGAATAATGAATATACTTGTTTACTTACATAATATCCACCATCACCCTGAACTAGCATTAGAGGAACTTTTTTATACTGTGACCATTTGATGGACTGACGTAGGACTGCATCAACCTCAACAATTTCATAGCTGATTCCCCTTGCATCCAGGTAAGCACGAACTTTGCAGCAAAATGGACATGTCTTATATTGAAACAGGACTATTTGCATGTCATGTGGAAATGTGTCACTGGTGACCTAGAATAAAAAAACATGTTTACAGAGGGTGCACAGGTGGGCAAAGGAACAATGCACAATACGCTCCAAAGCGAGATGTCAGTGCAGATCCTAGTTCCCCAAAACAAATCAGAATTAGAGGGTGCATACTATGGTGGTGGTTTGGTATTCTAGAATATTATTTATTTATACAAATACTCTTTGATTAGTTTGATTTCTTATGATATATTTCAAATCAAATCAAAGTGTTTATTGTATTCATGAGTTACATAAGATCTTATAACTAGTTTTAAGTCCAGTATGAACCCACTATAATAACATAAAGCTTAAACCTAATTTCGAACAAGGAAAATCAACTTTGCTTTATATTCATCTAATTTGTAAATGCAATTGTCTAATAGATATAGTTTAAGGTTATTTTTGAATTTGTGTACATTATTTAAATCTAGGATGGGTGCATAATTTAATAACACTTAAACTTATATTCAAGTACTTATGTCTTCTGTTATGAATGGAATAGTTGGTTATTTAATATAACACTAAACACCTAAAATATCAGTGAATGTATTTATTACTACAGCAAGGAGTGTATAACAAGATAACCTCTGAGTTTTTATACAATTAAGTAAAATTATCACAGGTACAAAAAAAATTGATAAGGAAAATTTTGCATGTATGTACAACTGATATTGCCATGTATTAAGTATTATGGCAAACTATTACCAAATTGTCCTTGACCATGGAGTATGCAATACAATACTGATAAATTTGAGCAATTTGTTGTGGGGGAACTAGGATCTGCACTGACGTCTCGCTATGGAGCAACTAAAACATCATAAATCATCAGTTTCCTAGTCACCATGTCCGCAAGTGTACACAACTACAGTGACACTTGAAACAATAGCAGCCCATCCACTAACGTTCATTCCTTCCGACTTATCCCATTTTGCAAACTGTAGAGGATAAAACCGTTGAAGCCACTAATTAACCTCAATCCTACAGTCTATCCCCTGACATTTTCACCACACGCCACCGCATTCGGAAAAGCAATCCTTTAGTGACCATACACACGTTTAGGTACATTCCTGTCGGTTTGCATCTTGTCAGTCATACCGGGAGATTGCGTGTCTGTGGATGGTTATAATACTAAAATTTTATGAAGATTGTTGTAATTTAAAAGGAATACGCGTCATTTTGAATTGTCTTTATGGATTTAATCATTTCGCTCAATCACGCCAGACAAATGAACAGGCACTAACTTGATCGCAGAGCGCGTCGCGTCCTTCACGACGGGAAGGATCGCGGGGTTATAATACCGTCATTATTTCTCGCTCTTGCAAATCCATTGGCGTTTATTCCGTAAGGTTTGTAGATTGCGGGAGGAATGAGCGTTAGTGGATGGGCAGCTAATAGATAAAATAATGTCAACTTACTCTTTTACAAGCGCACGCAAAAATGACCTGTACTCTAATAAACTAGCACAGAAAGTACTGTTCTACCGCCAAATAGGTACCCTCATTTTATTTTCTTTTCTATTTTACTAAAGAAGTCTGTACAATTTAGAATGTGGGTAGTAGGAAATAATTTATATAGTAATTAAATAGATATAAGTTTAGATAAGTTATAGTTTAATATTGGTCCTATTTTCATGTTATAAGAAGTTTAAATTCTTATTTTTATAATATGATTAATATTAAACAATGGGTACATAACCATAATAGAAATGTTCGATGAATGTCTCACAGGAATGTTACACAACAATTTAAATGAAAAAAAATTAATAATAGCTGTGTGGAGCAGTTTTGTATGTTAATTTATCAGAAAACAAGCATCGTGAATAGGGCTTCCTGATTTAAGATTTCAATAAAATAGGAAGAACATGTTGTTTAGGTACCTACCTTATAATGTGGTGTGTAGTTCGGCAGCTCTTTCAGCAAGGTGCTGCCTTTTATTTCACCGGGAGCTATTGGCTTTCTAACGTTCACTTTATAATGTGTATAACCTCCGTAGCCTGCCCCGACGAGGACACCAATACTAGCGCTCACTAAAGTGAGCTTCGCAGTAGATCTGGGCCGGCTTTTGGTTGAAAAAAATATTTTCCCGGAGTTAAAATTTTCTCTAACTGATGGCAGCACAACTTTTTGAATTATTGTCTGTATTGGTCGCCACATTTTACGTAATCTAGACTTTGTGGCGAATAAATATTTCTCACTCTACGTTTCAGGGTAGCCGCCGAACTCAAAAAGAAATAAAATCACTACGGGCCGACCGAACTCAGGTGGTTGGTTCTGTAGGTACCTGGGTTCTTTTTTTGACAGCAATCGAATTTGACATTGGCAAACTTTACTTGTAGTAGCATGAAGTTAGCCAGATGCGCTTCAACCAGTGACAAGTAGAGCAAATTAAAGACGTCATTTGTCTTTGAATCGTTATTGTTTTCTCTCTCTCCAACCATTTCCATCTTATTCTGTTGCCAAGAAAAAAATAATGTCCACTACAAATAGGAATTCCAAAATATTTCGTGATTTATTTGTGAAAATTATCCATATGTGACTCCATCAACTTGTGAACTACTGCGATACCCGTGTAACTGTGTTATTTTTTGTAGAGTGTGAAATAGATCAGGCGCCATAAGTAAGGTAATTTTTTCATCTACTACCCTGATCAGTGTACAATTATTTAGGATTTCCGGCGATAAATAAAAGCATAACCGACGAGTTTAATATATTTTGTGTTTGATGTTATTTGGCGTTGATATGTATGATAATTTCGCAGAAAAGCGGTTATGCCAGAAGCATGCCTTCGACGTCGCGCTCCAGGGGCTCCGGGCGAGGGCCGGACGGCTCGCCCCGGACCCCTGTCATAGCGCCCATGTCGGAGCGGCAGCAGCTGGCTCTTGTGATGCAGATCTCATCACAAGAGTCTGCTCCAGGTAACTTGTTAAAATTTTCATGTTTTTCATTGTTTGTTTGTTTTTGATACATATTCTAACAATTCAACATCAAATTCTTAAGTAGCGCCTCTTCAACTTTGAGATTCATTGGGGACTTATTTATTATACATTACATCTCTTAAATTTTGTTTACAACTTAGCCGTTCCGACTCCAGCTGCTGTAGAAAGGAAGAAGACAAGGCAGCAACGTAACGGAAGAGGAGAGACTCCACTGCATGTAGCTAGCATAAGAGGTGATCATGACCAAGTCAAAAAGCTGCTTGATCAAGGTCAAGACCCGAATGTGCCCGATTTTGCTGGTGAGTCATAGTCATCAAGGCTTAACAAACTCTACCTTTACAGGCCACTTTTTCTACTTTCATATAACTTACTAATGGTATCTAGTGTTATCTAGTATAGGTATCTAGTGTTGACCTAGTTTACCCATTCCATCTCGATTGCAGTATTGATTTTATGACACTTGGTTATTTGAGTGTTGCTCTTTGCTGATAACTTGTAGATATAGTTGCAAATCATTGTTTTCTTGTTGCCTGACTATAACAGAAATGACATTTATTGAAATGTTGAAATGAATGAACATTATCATAATAAAATAACTCTGAAACTGAAAAAGTGGCTCTGTTACTTTGATATAATCTAACATACATCTAACTCATTACTATAAGATGATAATTTTAATGACCTACATTTCCAGCCAAAAACTATGGAACTTTATTGATACATTGTATTATCCTGTAAAATCGTTCCACCCTTAGTAAACTATGCTATTTACAATGAGCTTTAATCTAGCAAGTTAATTGAAAATAACTTTAGAAATCCCTTCAAATAAACTACCTACATCTGTAGAAAATGACCAGTTTAATGTCTCAATGAAGTTCCCATCAAGGGAAATTTACTTCTCTCCATCTAATTAGTAGAAACCATGTGATTTCCTGAAGGAAGTGTCCTGCACAACATCGGACACATTTCTGTACTGTTTTCTAGGCTAAAGTTTCTAAATATAAATTTATAATAATTATAATCTCACACACAAAACACATTCATTCACATATTGCATGGTTATCTATTCCATGTCTGTTATTTTAGAAATATCCCTATCCTTTATCCTAATATCGCATGAGTGTATAATATGTTATTATCATTTAGGACGATTATTATCAATTAATATTATCTGTTTTGCTGTGCACATAAGTGTGTAGTTATGAGCTGACATTGCACATGGGTCAAATTGATCCTAAGAATATCCAATTACATTACATTATACTATGAAAGTCATGTATAGTGTCAGCATGAGGGTATTGTTACACCTTCATTGTCACAAATTATTTTATGGGAAATTATAGTGAACTACAAAAACAATTTCACCAACAACAGAAATTGTTAGGTACTCCAATTTCATTAAATCATTATTATTAATAATTGTCTGTGCTTAAAATGCTTTAGGCCTAATATTGATGTATTATGAAACTTTGTTTTCAGAGCTCTCAGGACTTTAATGTATTAATTACCTTTCTGTATAAAATTAAAAATAATATGCACCATATTCTTTTAAGTATTGTAAACCTTAAATTTGATAATTTTCAAATAAAAAAATAAAATAAAATAATGTTTATTGAATAGGTAAATACATTGAATGTAATAAATACTCCATCTTTAGTTCATAGATTTTAATAATTTTTAAGAAAAACTGAATGTAATTTCTAGTTAGACATAGACATCATATTTTGATATATACAGAAAATATTTAATGATTGTTTTAATAATAATCATCTTTAAATGTGCATTACACTACTAATTTTTTAATTAACCTTCTGAATGTGAATTAAAAGAAGTGAACTAACAGTCATCAAAAGAAATTGCACACAATAGTAGTAGACTAGATTCTCTCACAGGTTGAATCAATATAAATTCAATTTACACTACATTTGTACATAAGTGCAATTTGCTTTAATCATCCATCATTTAGGGCTCTATGTCAGAGACATTTGGAGCAGTTGTCATGACTACCTTAGAACGATCATTACTTTAACACAAATGTTATAAAAGTATTTAATAAAATTGTAAACATTATATAGTAAGTATTTGAAGATTCAGAAAAACAGGGAAACACTTTTTTAAAGGACATGCATTTTGTCAGTGCGAGATGATAAACAATGTTGGCATAATGTTAGAGTTACAAATTCTAGGATGGACTCCTTTACATGAAGCATGCAGCTATGGATGGTACCCAGTGGTAGAACTACTTGTGAATAGTGGAGCTAAGGTTAATGCCAAGGGATTAGATGATGACACTCCCTTGCATGATGCAACCACTTCAGGAAATCTCAAGATGGTTACATTTCTTGTTGAGAATGGAGCAGATCCATTTGTCAAGAACACAAAGGGAAAGATGCCATCAGACTATGCAGCACCGCCTATTTTAGAATACTTGGAATCTTTAACTGATGGTAAGCATGACAATTCTTATATTAGATACCTATTATAGAAAAGTTTAGATTAATTGTCTATTACGGGAAATGTAGCAATGATAAGCTTTGAAATAAACCCATATTATGTCAGAAAATCATAAAAACTAATTTTTGCAGGTGAGGAATATTTTTCTATTCTACTTGATTTTGCTAAAGTTTGTTGTAGCGTGCCCTTTATTAGATGATATTAAAGCCAAAGTAACTCATTTTGTGCATAAAAACAAAGTAAAATATTTTAATATTCTTATTTAGTTATTGTATTAGCGACTTGTTTAATTTTATAAGTATGTATTTACATCCTGATCCGACCCTGCAATGATACCAATATTTTTGCATATTTATTATTTTTTTGCAATATTTTTGGGTTTATATTGATAATAGTTTACGTAAATTTTTTTATAAATTTCAGTTAATACTTTACCTACTTTTATTATGATGCAAATTGAATTAAATTTAATTGAAGCCTTTATGGCTGTAAGTATTTATTTTACTATGAAATCTAACACATAATAATGTTAATTATTTAAAACATAAGCAGTTATAAGTTTCTACCGTTTCTACAGTTATAGGTATCTGAATGAAATTAAGATAAACAGTCAAATATAAACTAAATATTATAAGAAAGAACTCTACAACAACGTTTATACGCTTGGTTGAGGTATTTAACAAATCTGTATCGTATTAATTTCTTCTCTTTTCCAAGTTTTCTAGTTTCTACCTACTTCCTGTGCATTTTGTCTCTGATCGACCGCAGCTTGAAGTTCGTACGTTTTGCAAATGACGTAATCTAGCAATCATGATCGAATGACGTATCATGACATTGACACATAAACGTTTCGTTTCACCCAGTGCGCTGACAGATGTTATATGAAAAAAAAATTAAATAATCAAAATTGCAATTGCTCACAGATGTTAATATCATTGAGTACAACAAATAACATGTTTGTATAATTAAACAAAATTAGTTACATATTCATATTCATTTATTTCAACTTTTGGAAACACGTGTACACTTAGTCACGTCACACAATATTATAAAATAATTTCTTAGGTATAAAATATGGTACAATATTCACAAACAACAGACAAGACGGAGGTCTATATTAAAATTAAAATAGCAAATTATAGTAAAAGTTAAGTAAATTAATGGCATGTCATGTCAATAGGTGCTAATCATTTTCAATATGATGTCAAATTTGTATTAGATTACAAAATGTTAAAAAATGTTTAAAAAAAAATAGTAAAATTAATTAATGCTGCTGTATAAGGGCTTTGTCAGAATAAGTCTTAAATGTGATAATGTCAATATATATTTCTATGTCACTAAATGAAAACAAACTAAATATAATAAATAAGTAGAGATAAACCATTCTAAAAATGAACTGCCCTCCACAAACCGTGATAATTTCAACGTGTGAGAGGAAATACTTATTGCATCACTATACTTGTGTGTTGACACAAATTGATCTTTGTCATTGGATGTTCAATAACGTATAAGCAAACGGTATCACTTTGACAGACAGATGAGCGAATGTTTTCAGTAATAGACCAAGAGCCTGTGATGGCCAGACCTTCCTTTAATTCACAAGCGTGAAAATTCTTTCATGTGTATGTCTAACATAGGTAAGAATAACCCCCAAACATGAAACCTGGATCGCGGTTGCTTTGGGAGATAACAACCTTTTACCTGTTATCTCCCAAAGGAACCACGATCCAGGTTTCATGTTTGGGGGTTATTCTTACCTATGTTAGACATACACATGAAAGAATTTTCACGCTTGTGAATTAAAGGAAGGTCTGGCCAGACCGGGCTCTTAGTATAGACTAATAACCTGTGATGGCCAGACCTTCCTTTAATTCTGAAGCGTGAAAATTATTTTATGTGTATGTCTAACATAGGTAAGAATAACCCCCAAACATGAAACCTGGATCGTGGTTCCTTTGGGAGATAACAGGTAAAAGGTTGTTATCTCCCAAAGCAACCGCGATCCAGGTTTCATGTTTGGGGGTTATTCTTACCTATGTTAGACATACACATGAAAGAATTTTCACGCTTGTGAATTAAAGGAAGGTCTGGCCATCACGGGCTCTTAGGTTATAAAGTTGTAGCACGCACACAAATAAATTAAATGAAATAGATTCACTGTAAAACGTACTGAAAATGACTGTACCGATAAGTTTATATGTATAAATAAATATTTTATTTATTAAATATAAACGAATTAGATGATGATGATGATAGAAATAAAACACTTGGGCACACTATGCGCTCCAAAAATTAGCTTTACGCATCAATCAACAGTAGTTCTGTACAAAACGGAACGTTACGGGGCGTGTTGCTTGGCAAGGCAAGTAGCAGGCAGCGGCTGCGAATGGCCGCTTCTTCACACCAACTTCGCGACGGTCTCGCGGACCGATTTAGCACAAAGTTTTATGTCGATTATTAAAGTGGAGAAACGCGTAAAAAGCAACAAAATAGGGGCCGACGACGTGAAATGCAAAGGAGGACGCTCTCGCACAAACAAGGGGAGTCGTTTTATCCATAAATCTTAGTAAAATTGTGTGCAAATGAACACGCACGCCGCACACATTATTCTCGATCGTCTGTGACCCCTGTAAACTCGTAATAAAATGACCTAACTGACGTGACAATGTGAACTTTCTTGCAGGATTTGAAATACATTTCATTTAAAAGTTGTAGTATAGTTCATTAGCGAATAAAAAACTACTTTTGTGTTGTTATTTTTGTCGCAGACAGTAGGTAAGTGGAATAGCTTATTGATAGTTTGCGATAGACACGTATTGAATCTGTGTGCAACTCTTTGTACAGCTGATTTAAAAGCACTTCGTAAGTAAGTTTGATAGTTAAATACCAATATAATTGGGTTCAAATTTGTTCCTTCGTTATTTTACTACTCTTTGCTATTTTTTATTTCTTTAATAAAACACTTTATTTAAACTTGCTAATAGAGTGAAACTTTATATTGGTACATATTTAAATCAGAATGTTTTTTTTGTGGAAGGCAGGAGGTTATTAGTGAGTCTGATTGGAAAACTTTGTTTAAATGTTATTTTTCATACAAGCTACAAATTGTTTGCTTATCTTACTCAAGAGTGAGTTAGGATGAGTGGGTAAAAACAATTTGATATATAGAAACCAAACATGTTACAGATAATTGTAATTATTAATCTTAGAAATTACTACTTAAATAAAACACAATTATGTAATCGATTTTCCAAATTTGCCATAGAATTTTCCAAAAAAAATCTCTTGTTTTATCTCTCAATTTTTTTTAGTATTCTTAACCACAACTGTTTTAACTCTGTTATAAAAGTGGTTTATTGTACAATAATGTTTGTTTACTACCACTTAACACATAGCTTTGCAAAGTTTTGGCCTCTGTTATGGTTACATTCTCATAACAATTGCCTCTCAATAAGTAAACAATGAAATCTTATAATGCTTCTTTGAAGGGTTTGGTACTATAGAGTAGTAAGTTTCAGTTCAAATATTACTTGAAAACTTTCCAACAGATTGCAGAACAGGGCTGTCTTAAAGTTCTTACTTATATTATGTTGATTTCATATATCTCATATTAATACCATACATAAGCCATACACTAAATACTTACTTATTTTTATTATGCATATGAATCACCCAGAATAAATTGAATGTCTGCAGGTCAATTACTTCCACAAGTTATATGTTGGCCTTGTGTTTTAAAACTTATTATGTACTTAATAAATAGTTATGTGTGAAGCTTGCTGTTTGACCTTGACACTATTGTTTGGAACTGTCTACTCTTCCAACAGATAACGCGAGAGCTACTCAAGTCGTCCGGGCAAGTAATGACAGCGCCAAGAAAGGAAATGCAAGTTCCTCCGAGTGTAAGAGAAGCACTATGGAGACCCTAGCGACGGCAGAACACTTTGATGGGAAGGACCCCATCGCACCGGAAAAGGGCAAGTGGCAAAGCTTGGCATGCACTGGATGGCTTTCACTGGGCTAGCTTGTGTAACTTGCAATGTCCTTCAAGTTTATGGTTCCTCTCCGAATGATGTATCATGGAAAGGAACACTAGACTTAACTATATTTTAATTTCAATTTACGTATCATTCATTATGTTCTTTTCCTCCATTATCATTATGAAATAAGTAACACACCCATCATTTAGACTAACCATAAAAGAACATCATTATGTGAATGCTGAACAAGTTATTATTAATTTCAGAAACCACCCAGGTAAGTAGCGGCGTGGTCTCTTCCACCCAGGATGAAACTGCAGGCCTTAAGCGGTCTTATCAGGAGGAGAATCAGGAGCCAGACCCTCTGGAGGATGATCTCTCCAAGCGACGCAAGAAGGAGGAAAAAGAGGTCATGGGGAAGCCGGCACCGCCTAGAAGTGGCCCTGGACGGTAATTTACAACATTGTTTTATATTGCGTAGCAGAGACTAATAGGTATTAATTATCTATGCTGCACCTTAATAGATGCCTACTTTGTGTAATTATGTAGTAATGATTTTCTTGGCAACAATTCAGCCAGGTATGTCGAGAGTGACATTAAGATTCTAATAACTTAAAATGAAACTAAGCTGGGTAATTTAATTTGTGGTTAGCTAATAGGAAACAAACTTGTTAGCAATCAAAGTCACTATATCTAGTTACAACATATTTGAAAGAGCATCATATAAACATGCATTATCTTTTCATAGTGTGACTGTAGCCATATTTCACCGATATTAAATTGTGTTTGGTATTAGTGTGGTGACCGGTATGAAGGTGCCCGGACCGGCCAGTAAGACGGGTGCGACGCCGCTCGGCAAGAGCTCGCAGGGCGGCGGGAAGGGCCTGGGCAAAGTGCAGTCTCAAGGCAAGGGCTCTAAGGACAAGTCCAACTCACAAAGCTCTCATTCTGTAAGTTTATTTGTTATTTAACTTATGAAATATGCTAAATGATAGGGACTGTCATGAGGTAGTTACCTATACTCAGTTTGTACTGAGTCTCCACGCCCCCAGACTTCATGAATACCCCCCATGAATATCAATAAATTTGACATTGATGTCTCCACTCTTGGTTATAGATTTCTAACAAATTAAGCTGTAGGTTACGTCAAGGGGAACAATTTTAGGACAACATGCTGCAGCTCGCACACTCAGTCCAAACTAGTGGAGTGAGTTGGGACTGTCATGAGTATAGGTAACTAGCCGACCCGCCGACAGCTTCGCTTGCGTAACGTCAAGTATAAATAATAAATTGATAACTAACCTAACAATAAATTGGTATAGGCCAAGGTTATGTTGTAATAATTTTTCCAATACCATTTTCTAATTATTCAGAAAACTTAAGTAAGAGTCGATCACTATAAAATTAATATATTTGACAAATAAGGATATTGAAGGCATAAAATGTGATATATTTTAGAGCAAATCATCGGAGAGATCCAAGTCCCTCGGCAACAAGAACGACCGTAAGAGCCCCGTGGCCAGCCCCAAGCCGCACCCCAACAAGGAGAATGCTGCTGACAACGACGACGACCAGAAACCCCACGAGTCCACCGCCCCCAAAGTGCCCCCGCTGAAGATCGTCATACCAGGGGGCGCTGCGGGCGCCGCTAATCGGAACGAACAGGAGGGAGAAGGTGAGAAATAATAACATACGCATGAATATACTAGTTTTTTTTTATAAATATTGCTGGACAATTCACACAGCAACATCTAGCCCCGTGATAAGCTCTGAGCTTGTGTTACGGGTGCTAGATTTCTTATATACTTAATAGAACGTACATAGATAGATATTACATAAAATATAACACCCAGACACTGGAACAAATATTTTCATTGACTAATTACAAATGTAATTAATAGGTACTTATGACGATATTGTATTAATTGTCTTGGACAAGTTATATGACCTTACATTACAGAAAAAAATCTTACAATTATAAAATTAATTATAGTATTATATACACAATATCTCTGAAAACAAACTAACTTACTCCATGACCGACCCTCACAGATTTATTAATAGTATAAATGATATGCAATTGTATTCGTGTTTCTAACACAGAACAAAGAACTCTCAGCATTTCAAACACTTTGTGGAAAGTTTGTGCATGCTCAATACACACATTAAATCATACTTACAAAATGGTTCTTTATCACGTTGACCAGATCTGTTGGTTTTGAATATATTTACATGTATTCTGTCGTTTTGTTATGCCCTATATCTGAAAGTCTATTCAGATATTATTCGTTTTATAGCAACAAAATTGTTGTCGCTATGAAAATCTCAATTCGATAACTTATTAATATAAAAAACTATAGCTGGTTCAACTAACTCCTAAGTTTATAGATACACTATTTCCGTTCCCACCCCACGTTATAGTAAATTTAATATGAGCTTCATTAATTATCACTAAATACACAGTGTTGGACGCCCACCAACAAGATTGACATAATTTTATTGAATTCTAAATAGTTCACGGTTGATTGCAACATAATAATGGATATATATTTGACGATCTCTGTGGTGTGACGGACTAAGGTCCGCCTGCGGCGCAAGAGGTTGCTGGTTCGATTCCCTTTTCAGGGCAAAAATTTGTACGATCTGCAAATATTTGCTCCGAGTCTTGGTATTATTATTACGAGTATTAGGTGTTATAATGAAAAAAAAATCTATCTATGTATGTATAGTATATAAGGTATAATATCAAAAATCTATCACACGTAACACAAGCTTCGAGCTTACCACGGGGCTAGGCTAGGTTAGATGTTGCTGTGTGAATTGTCCAGCAATATTTATTATTATTTATGGGAAGTTTATGTCCAGCTTTGAACGTCTAAGGAGTGGTTCAAATGAGTTGTATTTTCGTTGCAGGCCAGCGAGGCAGCGGCAAAGGTCGCGGGAGCGCCTCCACGCTCCCGTATGTGATCCCGTGCACCACAGACAACGGACAGACTTCGGATAGTTCCGACGGTAATGATGATAAGAGAGTTGGTGAAGGCGGCAAGGTAAATATCCCAAAGGTATGTTGTACAACCCACCCTGTATAACATAACTTTTTCACTATTATTTTCTTATATGATTTCACTTAAAAAAAGCACGATAGTAGTATTAGGCTTTAATAACTTTTTGTTCTATTCGGTTTATATATATTCTGAGTTTGATAATATACTTGTATTATATTATTTGGATTTTATTTGTTTGATTTTAGGGAGCCCAAGCTTATGCACTATTCCAAATCAAATCAACAGCATAACAAATTATTTTCGTACGAGGATACTTATTTTCGGATAACACAATACTATAACCGTATATTTAATAGCCTCAGAAAACTATTATTTATTATTAGTAATCTTTCACACAGAACACGTGCCTTAGAAACTTACTTATGAGTAATCCAAACAAAACAATCAATGCTATGGGTCCCTTAGGAATTAGTTTGCTTATTTATTATCTTTCGTTTAGTTTTTATACGGTATTTCTGTTTAGTTGATGAGTTTGTACTGATTTGCGAGTCGTATGTTTCAGGCGGGGCAGAGGGTGCTGCGATCTCACAAGACGGTGGACGACAAAGACAAGGAGAGGACATCTCCGCACGTTAACGCCTTGAATTCCAACAAAAGCCCCCAACCATCGGTAATATTATCATCATTAAACTAAAAAGTGTCTAAATAAGAATATTTTTTTTGAATATACAGTTAAAAATTTCAAATATAACTTTTGCGCCATTATGACAGACATTTTAACATAACAGATTCATGAAAAAATATTAGTAAGATCATTGTGCGTCAGACTGTATTATTAAACTTAAACGAAATGCTCAGTTTAATAAATATGTATAGAATTTTATGTTGGAATATTTTGTGAGGGGACTGATTTTATCATTGTGTTTTCAGGGTCAGGATTGTGATCACGTGACTACTTCCAAAAACGATACAGGTAAAGTAGGTAAACATCGTTCGCCGGAAGTAAAGTAACAGATAAATTCATTTACTCACAATCACAACTCTAAAACAAGTTTTAGTTACAAAATTATAATAACTTCCTGTTCTGTAAAATTTGTACTAAACATAATGTTAATAAATATTTCTTGAATTCACATTGAATCAAAAGAAACAAGTAACAATAAAAGAAGAAATACTTCTATAAAAAAAATTTAATTAATTAATGGAGATATCCTTTGAAAAATCTTAATCTTTCTTCATGAGGGGGTTAAAAATAATTGGCACTAACTTCTTACACTGCTTGAGACATGAAAACAAATCATACGAGAACAGCCTTACAATTAAAATCGTTAAACTCAGTGAATACAAACACTTACGACGCCCAGGTAAGTAAGTGTTAATTGAATGGCTGTTACTTTTGTCGTTATAGTAACTGTTAGTTGTTTCAATATTATTATAGCCAGTACTCCCGCTCCGTCTGTAGAATTGCATCCGCGGAAACGCAAGCTCAAGGCATCGAAGGACCACCATCGGGAGCCGAAGACGGAAACACATCAGGATAGCTCGCACAGCATCACTCACTCCAATCCTTACCAGATGTACATCCACATAAGAAAGCAGGTATGTACATAATTATTGATTTTCTTATATAAATAAACTATATACATTATATCTACAATTGTGTATCATGATTCAAGTGATATAATGAGTAATATATCACTTGAATCATGGCTCATCAAATTCTGCAGTTAATCATAATAGGTTAGTGTGAGATTAGATCCAAGAGCATTATATAAATTATTATACTAACCTGTCATTCTGTCTTTTTTACTTCCGAAAAGCTATTGAGAAATTACAAGCTAAACCAAAACTCACCTACCGTTATTTTATGTGAAAGGAAACTTATTCAATAATAGGTAATAATGTCTTCTTCGCGGACTGATAAGCCTAATATATGCATTTGTATTATTTTTAGATCGATCGTCGACAAAAGTTGCTGTTCCCAGTAAAACCGAAGCCCCCTAAAGACTTCAACAAGTATCTTATGAACCGTTGTACATACACATTGCAAGGAAATGTCAACCCGGAAACTGCGGTGGAAATACCGCCCAGTATGCCGCCGCAAATGGTCACGGAATTCAGAACCCAAGAAAAAGAGAGGTAATCACACTTAAACTATACAATCAAATCCTTTGATCATATTAAAATATAGGAATTGTATATAATATAATAATATAAATATTGCCGGACAATTCACACAGCAACATCTAGCCCTGTGGTAAGCTCGAGGTGTAACAGATGCTAGATTTAATAATATAATGAACATCCTATAGACTTGTGAGATATGATCGTTTAAAGCCTAACCGAAAATATTTTCCTTTCGTCCGCCATGGTAACCGAGGTTTGGTAATCAGTTTATATTTTTTTCAGAACAAGGCTGCGTATACAACATCTAGTCGAAAAGGAAAAACTTGTGCTGGCCGTCGAACAGGAGATCCTACGCGTTCACGGGCGCGCCGAACGCGCTGTGGCTAATCAGGTACATTTATTTATTTGTATTGTAAAATAATTACATATATAGAACATATCGGAAAACTCATAAATATTTAAATCATGGTATGTTACCCATTTCATGTTCAAATATATATATAACAGTTTATATATAATTATTTTACAATTTGTATCTTACATACACTCAAACATATCTTCCCTATTTAATAGCTCAGCTGTAAGATGCTACCCTAAGAAGGCAGCAGTGTCGCTGCGGAGTGATAATAAAGATGACAAGGGTTCTATGGAAAACCTTGCAAAGTATTACGACTTGATATAGGTTGTCAAGACAATTTAATTGAAAATATAATAATCTGTCATCTATGGTTATGAGATAATCATGTTCATGGTGAAAAATAAGCTATAATTCTAATTTACTGCGAGGAAACCATTATATGCACTGACTTGCTGTAGAGTGTATTGTGAATTATCCTTCTGTTTAACTCGGCCCTAACTTGCCAGATGTATCGTATAGGGCCCAAGTAATAATTATTTATAACGATTGTTTCAGTCTCTTCCTTTCTCCGTGTGCACAATGCTGCGAGACAACGAGGTCTACAACGTGTTGGCTCCGGAGCAGGAAGAGAAACGCAACGCGCAGCGCTCCCGATGCAACGGACGTCAAATCAACTCTTGGTTGCAAGAGGTCGATGACAAATGGGAAAAGATCAAGGTACCTAATTATTAAACTATCATGGTTTTTAACAATATGAGAACACGAAACGGGTAACATACCGTTTCAAGTTCAAATATTGTTAAAAAATATCAAATATCAATAAAATCGGTTCAGTTGGCTTGAAACCAAAACATATTTGAAAAAATAATTGGTTGATCTTGAGTATATCTTAAAATTTCGGAGAATCTCTTAACAGATGGATAACAATGTTTTTTTAATTTACAGGAAGGCATGCTTCGACGACAGCACACGGAAGCAGAAACCTTGCACGCCGTTCAAACTATGGGTTGGGAGTGGAAGTTAAAAGAACTTGGCATCTGCGATTACAAGACCTCTCCCCAAATTGATGCCAAACATGTACCACAAATACATGTGTCAAATTTTGACTTGCCCGCTTGAAGTTGAGTTCATGTTGGTTGAGTTTCATGTCACAATAGTCAATACAAATTGTATTGACTTTGTTGGTGTCAGTTGTGTCTCTTTATCTGTATCGGAAGGTACAGATAATCTTCACTAGTGAAGATTACTATTAATTTATATTATGTTAGTTTAAGTGGCTGTTGAGCTATTAGAGAAATAATTGGCACCAATTAAAATCTATAAAGTCTTCTTTCATCTAACGTTATAACATCGATTGGTAATGAGAATCAAGCGGCGCTACTAAATTGGATTTATATCTCAAAAATTCCTCAACTTTGTTGAGCTCTAAAATCTAGTTACAACTTGTTTGATGGTCATAATTATAAAGCTTGTTTACAAACAGTAAATTCATTTGAAATATTATATCGTGACCAGGAAAGATTGAATTTGTATTATAATTAACATTATGTACCTAACAATTTGTTGAAAAACTTATTGTTGAGTTCTATTGGTATAATTTGATTACTCTTACCCTAGGCTCGCTCAGTAATTGAGCGTCTTTTCTATATAATGGTAATTACCATCTTTAGCATCAACTGGGCACATAAAAATAATAACGTTATATTGATTAATTGATATCACAAGACATTTGATTAATAGAAATTCTGTCTATGACAGTATTGGAGTTAAGGGGAGTATTAGGCCGGGATCCGTAGTACATGAAAATCAAGTGATTACTAACAAGCTAATTTTTGGTGAGTAGCTTCGTTTCGATGAGACGTCCAAAGATATCCTATACCCAACTCTCGATTGTGGTAGCTAACAGAGATATCAAGGATTAAAAAATTCAAGGATAAAAAATTCAAATTCAAACCGGGATAACGGACCACGAAATTTGTCGGACAATATGTCCATTAGATTTTATAAATATTAATTAAGTATACAACAAAAAATCAGCTGGTTAGTAATCATAGTAATCATTTAAATTGACCTCGTTTTCGACACATTTTGGAAATGGCGGACTCTTTGATCAAACCATAGGTTTTGTAGGACAAACATGTTTTTATATAATTTAGATAATTATCTTGAGATATAACATATTGTCCTACAAATTTCGTGGTCCGTTATCCCGGTTTTACATCCTTGAATTTTTTAATCCTTGATATCTCTGTTAGCTACCACAATCGAGAGTTGGGTATAGGATATCTTTGGACGTCTCATCGAAACGAAGCTACTCACCAAAAATTAGCTTGTTAGTAATCACTTGATTTTCATGTACTACGGATCCCTGACTATATACTTTGATCAGTTCAACAATTAACATTACGAGTATGTTGAGATTTTCCCACTCTCTCTCTCTCTCTCAATCATAAACACATTGTTGTTAATCGTAACAGTATCTTACAGCCAAGCTCAGGGTCTAATCTAGACTCGTCCAGACCTCGCGCCTTTGACTATGAAATGAAATAAAAACATAAAAATATGTAAATACAAAATCAAAAATTTATTTATATGATTTTATTTAAATGAAATAAATGAAATGATATCACAATCAATTAGTCAAAGTGTAAATGCTGTTACTTATTAATATTATAATATTCTGCCCAACTTGTCATGTAGGTTGATTAATTTTTGATTCATTTATAAGTAGTTATATATAAGTTATCTTATAAATTTACTTTAATCTTATAATATTTTGATATATGGTATAAATTCAGAAAAAGGTTAATTATTTTTATTTAAAATAGGTACCTGGACAACAGACTCCTAGTATGAAATGTACTAACCTGAAACACCTAGGGCAATCTCTTGAAAATCATAAGTTTAAGTATAAAATTGTACAAAATATATATACAAAAATTATAAATAAGGGGGTAACTGCTGTGTTTAGGTCACTACTTGGTAAAGTCTGTTTGTAAGTAGACTGTCCCCTTTTTTTGATAAGACAGGCAGTGCTATTGACTTTACAGCACCAAGAGGGGAGTCTTATATAACACAAAATTAAGTAAATCATTTATTTTAAGATCCAAATTAAGGTTAATTATTGCTACATTCTATTGTAGTCGTCTACATATAAAAATATATACTTCAATATCGATAAATAATAATTGTGAATCGAGCATAGATGAATGATATTCACTTTCTTGTTAAAGTAGAAAAGAACTGTATATAACTTATTGCTGTTAAAAATCAAAAACTTTTAAAATCACTGCAGTTCATTAGAAATATCAAATTAAGTTAATTTTAAATGACTAAATATTATTATACAAAAACTGAACTAAGCCATAGAAAACTTAGTCCCTGCCTTTTAATTAATCCATTATCATATCACTGTTGTAATAGTTCTAGCCGCAATGTACTTAGTTAGATAAATGTTTAGTGAAAATTTTGTTAGTTAATACAAGAAGCTTGTTCTCGTTATTGAATGTTTCAATTATGGTCATTGATAATTACTGAAGTTTACTGAATGTTACTGCAATTTACTTCCGATTCCATTCTTGTTGCATTTGAGTTTTATTACCTTAATGTATCTATGCTCGCATTGTTCCATTCTAAGGAAAATAAAGGATCTCAATCAAAATGTATGTTTTTTTTTATTAACTAATTTACTAGCCTCGCGGCTTCGCC
Organism: Chloroclystis v-ata; assembly: GCA_963691955.1. Lineage (NCBI taxonomy): Eukaryota > Metazoa > Arthropoda > Insecta > Lepidoptera > Geometridae > Chloroclystis > Chloroclystis v-ata. The sequence goes on along the minus strand of OY829908.1, from coordinate 6,557,792 downwards.
TGCTGTCTATAGTTTTAACCTTTTAACCCCTACCTGGACTTTACAAATATTCCAAGACAGATATCAGCTAATTCAGCCCTTAATTAATATTTTGATGAAATAAATAAAGAAAGTAGCATTTATTATCTTTGGAACATTGACAATACTCTTGAAAAAATAGGAGAATATATTTCGTTATTACATAGTTTACATAAATCAACCCTGTGTCACATTACATTACCCTATAAAGAGGGTAATGAAGTCGCAGCGCAGGCACTGCTAGTTTAATTAATTATTAAATAAAATCAATTTATTTCAGGCAAATATAAAGACCCATATCACAATATTATTACAAAATATAAAATTAATATTTTTTAAATTAAATATAATATATAGGTAAATTACCTAACGTTATTTTTTATTGCTGTCCACATGCACAGAAATCCAATGGCTATAAATGGGATTGGTCAGATACTCAGATGTAGCCTTCAAGATGGTGTTGCTGGAGCGAGTCAGTCTATTCCAGACGCCTGCAATCCGTGTCCGTCTGATAGAGAAGAAATCAGGAACCCCCGCCTCAGCGAACATGGTCAGCGCACTGCAGTGTCTTGGCAGTTTCATAAGAGCCCGGTAAGCATTATTGTACTGGACTCTTATGGCACTGTAAGCTTTCCGCGTGAAGTTGTACCACAGATGACAGGTGTACATACCCAGGCAGTACGCCTTGAATAGAGTCTTCTTCACTTCGGAACTGCAGTTGGCGAAACGGCGTGCGAGCATGTTTCCTCTAACGGCGAGGGCTTTTCTCTCTCTCTCAATGTCAGCGTCATCTTTTGATGACTCCGTTAGAAGATGTCCGAGGTACTTGAATTGGTTCACCCTTTTAATAACGGTGTTGCCCATTCGCACCTCGGACACCCTATGGCCAGGCGCGCACTAGGCAGCCAGGCTGCGGCAGCCAGTAAAACATATGAGCCCGCGCACTAGGCAGCCACGAAATCTCATATGTTTACTGGCTGCCTAGTGCGCGCCTAGCCTATCTGGACCTCGTCCAGACCTGAACACCATTAACTCGGTTTCGGTTTTACTGACGTTGTATTTTGATCCATGAGAAATATGTAGCATTTTTATTATTATGTAACGAAACGGAAACGATCAAACGTAGAGATCAGTCTTAAACAAGACGATCCCCTTCAAAAATTGAAAAATTACATAGAGCAATTCCTTGCTGCGTAGCGTAAAAATGTCTGAGAGTTTGTTTGAACCGTATTACTAAACAAAACATTTTAATATCGCGTTTTAGAGCTCGTTTGTTTTTAGTCGCGCCATCTATGAGCGTGCTACGGAAATAGTGGGACATGAGATTAAACTGAGGCCCCTGCCGCGGGACTTAATAGCCCTAGCCCCGGGAACAGAACAAGACACCGACTGAAGCCTGCCCATCATAATGGGCTTATTATCATGACCTAGGGGTCAACCCTAGAGTTGAAGCCGAGGCAAAGAGGCTCTCGGTGCCCTCGCAAGGGGCCTGAAGAAGACGTCTCGTCACAGTCACAGAGATATGTTTTGACTTATAGGTATTGGTATTCCCTTGGAAAAGGGTATTTTGGCAATAAGAACACCATAATATACCTGGAGTTTATTCATCCATTATACTAATAATAAAAGCTAAAGAGTTTGTTTGATTGGTTTGGTTGTTTATTTGTTTGAACAATTTGCTAATCTCAGAAACCGCTGCTGGTTAGATTTGAAAAATTATTTCAGTGTATAGGTATATAGTAGATTTATCTTATTTATTTATTTATTTAACAAAATCCACAGCCCTTAAAAATATATATGACGAAGTTTCATTGATTAAATTTTATTTAAAAATAAATAGGGATCATTTTTTAGGGTTCCGTAGGCAAAAACGGAACTCTTATAGATTCGTCATGTCCGTCCGTCCGTCCGTCCGTCCGTATGTCACAGCCGTTTTTCTCCGAAACTATAAAAGTTGCACGAGAGACTCTTCCAAAGTGGAAAACAGAGTGCCCCCCCCCCCCCTCCAACTTCTAAAATAAGATAATGATAAATCTAGAAAAAATATATAATGTACATTAGCACAAAAACTACCAACGTTTAAACGAAATCTATCAAGAAGTTTTTTTTATAATACGACATAAACTATTTCATGTACAATTGCTGCAGAAGCAATGATTTTATATAGTATAGATTTGTTACAAGCACGCGCATTGTAAAGACTCAAATAAAACCCAATTGTAACTTTTAGTTGTCAGTCTGCGTCGAGCGCAATCACGAGCTTGACATGCCGTAGGTTATTGTGTCCTTGCTAAAACAAATTAAAAATGCCATCGTGTGTGTTTCGGAAGTGTACCAATTACGATGCTAAAGTAAACAAAACACAAGGAATCTCATATCACATGCGAGTATGCAAAGATACTTAGATTATTTATTTTTCCAAATAATTATAATAATTGAGGCGCGGACATAGATTAGTTAGTGTAGATGCGAATATTGATGGCGATGTAAATTCGATGTAAATGTAAATTCTGATCGAACATTCAACACATCAGGTACCTATTTTTAATCATCGCGTATATTTGATTAAAACCATAATTCATAAATACACAAATATTCGTCTCCATTCCGCACATAAAAATAACCCCGAATTAAAAAAACTTTTAAAGAGACAGAAAATAAATAAATAAAATCTTTTTGAAGGTATTTAGAAAGTGTATTTTACTAATTTATCATTAATTATTTCAATTTCAATAAATATGATTTACTTTTGTAAGGTGTTTAATTTCTTACCTATTACTATACATTTTACTCAAGTGTCCACTCTACGAATATAAAGGCTCAGAAGAACGAATGGAATGGAATGGCCCTAACCACGAATACATCGTGTAATACCTACGCTAACATAAATTAGTGTTGTACGAGGTAGGTATATTATAATAATTTATCGATAGAGTTTGTTTTCAACTGAACTTTTTTTATGATAATGTATTTATTGTAAATTGAAGTACGTAAATATTAAATTATAGAATTATAGAATTAATACAGTTATAAAACCAAGCAAAACAAAAAACATTTTAACTAGAACAAAAAAAAAATAGGTACTTAAGTAGAACTCAAATTCAAACATTCGTTTAGTTATATTCTGTGGGCATATTAATTTAGTGAAAATGAACTTTTAACCTTATTTTAACTAGTTTGAGTTCTACTTAGGGCGTGCAAAACCGGAAGGTTTTCAAAACCGGTTTTTAATTTCGGTTTTGAGGGCCCAAAACCGGAAACCGGTTTTAAAACCGGTTTTGGAAAAAAATTAAAAAGTAGATTTTAAATAAGAAAACAATATTCTTAGATACCCACTATATCTACAAATAAACTTTTTTATGATATATTAGGTCTTTACCTATGAAATTGCCGTTTTATATGAAACATTTTTTTTTTCATGTATTATTATTTGTATGAATCGAAGCTATCACCCATGCAATCAATGCATCTTTGCCAAAGTAATGGCAGTATATTGATGCCCTTCTTAAAAGAATTCAGCTGGATAGGAGTAGGAGGTAACAAACTCTTTAAAGGCATTTTGTACTGCTTCTCGGGTATCGACATTTTTTCACGCCAAGATGTTATCCAAATTCTGGAAAAAGTAGTAACCTGTAGCCGCATGGTCTGGTGAGTAAGACGAAAGACGGAAGGTTCCCCCAGTTCTTGCAACTTGGAGACCGTCTGCTGTGCAGTATGAGGTCGTGAGTTGACGTTCAGGAGCCACAGAGACGAGCGATTGGCCAATGCTGGTTGGTGATGTGCCAGTTTCCCCGTCATTGTGTTCAGTTATTCACAGTACAGTACAGTTATTCACAGTAGAGGCATTCGGCGGAAAACGAAGGTACGCCTTGTGCGTGCACTGGTTCATCCATATATACATATACTAGCCGAAACATGGACAGTGAGATCCCGTGACAGTAGCAAGATAGCAGCATTTGAAATGTGGTGCTGGTGTAAACTGCTGCGTATATTATGGACGGCCATGAGAACCAATGATTCGATCCTAGAAGAGCTCAAAATCACCACACGGCTCTACAACATGCCGACAAAGAGCTCTTAGCTTCTTCGGACACATTATGCGGTTCTGGGCATTGTCTGGAGAAGCAGATCATCATGGGAAAGATGGAAGGAAAACATGCACAGGGCAGGGCTCCTACGAGATAAATAATAAATAAATAAATATTACTGGACAATTTTTACACAGCGACATCTAGCCCCGTGGTAAGCTCGAAGCTTGTGTTACGGGTGCTAGATTTCTGATATACTTAATATTATAATATACATACCTACATAGATAGATATTTTTTTATTTTTATTATACATATATAACACCCAGACACCCGGAACAAATATTTGCAGATCACACAAATAGTTGTTCCGAGGCGGGAATCGAACCCGCAACCTCTTGCGTCGCAGGCGGACCTTCGCCCGCTGCGCCACAGAGGTCGAGGAGGAGATGATCTGATACCATCAAACAGGCCGGTGAAGGCAGCTTTCACCGCGCTCTACACTCTGCATATGACCGTACACAGTGGGGGCTGATTGTACGTGGTCACGATCCTCAGCAGTGAGGAACCGAGGAAGAAAAAGAATTCTCAGTACACATAATTGCAGTAATGCTCAACTCGTTTGATAAGAAGCTGTGATGAATCACACCGACGGTAGTAGTAGTAGTAGCTAGTAGCGGCCAACAGTAATAATCAGTGATTTTTATGTATGTATATATGTTTACGTTTAGGGCATTGTTCAGGTGTTGAACCAGGATCCAACCAACTTGGTATTCAAAATTCCTTCATTTGTGTGTCTGTTGAGCAGTGCAAGGGACGTGTTGACGCCTATTTCACGCTGGCGATTATTCAGTTTGTTGGGCACATATTTGTCAACCTCTCTTACCTTGCTGATTTGATGCAAATTAACCACTATTGTTTCGAGGCTAACTTCAAGAGTTGCAGCTAATTCAGCCGTAGATTGTAATCAGCTTCCATAATCGTCTTGAATTTATCATCGCAAAAAAAGGTCTTCGGACGACCGCGAGGAGAACATTTTTGAGGTGGATATTTTCAGAACGGAAGCAAGCAAACCAATGGGAGGTGGTTTGTTGGTTTGTAATGTTAACTGCGTAAACGTTGTTGATGTTAGGTGCCGCTTGTGCCACGTTGCAGCCACGACAGTACTCAAATTCCGTAATTACTCGAATTTTTTACTTATCCATGATAACGAAAAAGATTGAAATTCGATGAAAATTTACCATTATTCAAAAAGCATCTGCTTTTCGAAAAAGAATGCCATTATTTATAGAATTATAAGCCAAAAATTAATTATTATGATTTAAAAAACCAGTACTGCAAAACGGCAATTTCATAGGTAAAAACCTATTTATTATCTGTTTTAATCAACCTATGCCTATAAGTAGATAAGTAGATCAAATTAATTGTTTAGTTAACATGAACTTATAATATAAACTTTAAATAACTCGATCAAATCAAAAATAATATTTGACCATCGTGTGCGTCATTCTAATTGCAATTTTATGTCTTTGTTCTGCGGAAGTATGTCTGTAAAGGAACACAGAAAAAACATAAAATTAATCAGCTTTTAGGGGAGATTTCCTTAAAGATTTTAAGACAACAAAGATTTCGAACTTTTGTGATTATCTCTATGTATAATTCGTATATTTCTTGAGTAAGTTCGAAAAATTGGATTTAAATCCAAATTTAATTCATTGACGGGAAAACCGAAGTCAACTTCGGTTTTGTCTCCCAAAACCGGTTTTGAAAAATGGTAAATTTTCGTCCGGTTTTCCGGTTTTCAGAAAAACCGGTTTCCGGTTTTGCACGCCCTAGTTCTACTTAATGTTTAAAGTTCATTTTAACTAAATTAATATACCCACAGAATATAACTAAACGAATGAAAGACCTGAATAAGCCAAATGTTTTAGATAATTATAAAACACAATATACTTAATACAATATACTTACTTATATTTAGTATATTATTATATATCAAAATAATTTATATTTCAAAATAATATAATATTGTATAAAAAACCTGAAATCTAATCCGTCATTTCATTCTACGATTCATGCTATTCTGCAAAAACACAATATATTATCAACATTTATTCAAATTAACATGGTCTATAATTTTTTACCTAAGTCTAAAATCAAAATATCGATAACTCGTGCAATATACAAGAACACCACTATCGATGTAAACAAAACCAAAAAGTGACAGTAAATGATATCCAAACTATCCAAAGTGACAGTAAATGATATCGAAGGAAGCTGAAGAAAGGCACGTGCCATAAATATTGGCAACCAAGCGCAACTGTTGAGTATATAGTTAGGCTCCTTTTAATTCCATACATAAGACAGAGATGTCATCATTTTTATTTTAGTCATCTTATAAACTAATTCCATAGACAATTTAGTAACATATCTATTGGTATTCTATTATCTAAGTATAAAGGTTACTCTATGAACTAGTAAACATTTGACATCTTATGTCAGTTTTGGATTCGCGGAACAGATTTCAAACTGCAATTACATGAAGGTAACATATCTATACTATATAAAATCATTGTGCAGAAGCCTACATGGGCGAGTCAGACTCGCACTTGGCCACTTTTTCTTCTTCTTAGTTTATGTACTTATTGCTGTTTTTGGTTATAACAATTTCTGTAAGTAAGTATGTAAGTATTTCATTGTTTCACAGTATTGTTATGTGTTGTATTTTTTTTTGTGTATCTGTTTTGTAATGTGGTGTAACATAAAGTATTTTGTATTGTATTGTATTGTATGTAAGTAGGTGTAAATTGTAAGTAGGTATGATCCCATGTAATGCTTTAGTAGGGTTAACTGTAAAATAAATGTTATTTTCTACATTGTGTGTTAAAATAAAGAATAAAGAATTTCAGTGTTATGTTATGGATATATGACTGACAAAAAGTCGTTCAGATATCATGACATTGACTTAAAATAAAACTCGCTCTCTGTCGAAAAAAAATCTGTAAGCGCAACTTAAGGCGCAACGCCGTACGCCGCACGCACCGCCATTGTTCAAGAAAAAATAAAAAGAAAAAGTTTTGCTCGAACAAGTTAATTTTGCTATGCTAGGTAATTTTCTTTTCAGTTCATTCAGTGAAAGTGGAATTCAAAGAAAATAAACTTACTTAAAAACTTGTCCAGTAAAATATAGAAGATGTCCACAATACTTCGAAGTATAGTAAAAATATCAAAAAATCTCTTTCCCAACAAAATTTCATCTAAAAGTTCACTCGCCCCAATAAGATGGAATACATCAGCAGCAGAAGCTTTCAGGATACATAGAGCTCAAGCCAAAAAGGAAAGAGAGCCATCTGAGGTTTACAAATGGCTTCTATTGGTAAGGTTATTTAAAAATCATTAGTTCATTATTTGCCATCATATTATTACCTCGGTTTTTATTCTGTCTCCGGAATGTATAAAAACAACTGTTATCATTTTTTAGGGAATCCCTGTTACATCGTTTTGTTTGGGATGCTGGCAAGTTGTGCGACTTCAATGGAAAGTGAACCTCATAGACATGCTACACTCGAAAACAAATTCAACTGCAGTTCCCATACCTTCTAAGTAAAAAACTAACATAAAATTTTGTAAGGAAATTTTAATATTGTCATCACTTTAATGTCTGTTATTTATTTAGTACTGCAGATCTGGACAACATGGAGTATAAACCAGTCAAAATAAAAGGCAGGTTCCTACATGAAAAGGAGATCTTAATTGGGCCTCGGGCTTTGATTGATGAGACAAGTGGAATGGCGAGAGTTGGAGCATTAGTCTCAGACCCCAAAAAAAATCAGGGATGGTTGGTGGTTACACCTTTTCTTCTTTCTGACTCTGGGTAACTTATTTCAACTATATTGCTGCATTTATTTATTTATTTAACAAAATCCACAGCCCTTATAAAGTTTAAAAAATCTTGACCATTCCAGAGAAGAGATTCTAGTAAACCGAGGATGGGTGCATCATAACATGAAATCTAAGGAAAAACGTGAATCATCTCACATAAATCGGGAAGTTGAACTTGTTGGTGTGGTGAGACTTACTGAGAAGAGAGCCCCATTCATGCCGAAAAATAATCCAGAAAAGGGATCTTGGTTTTACAGGTGCAAATAATACTTATACATGCTTTAATTTATATAACCATAAAACTAATAAGTAAATTATACATTATATCTATTTCATAGTGATTGACTCTCACTTAAGTTTTCTATATTATTAGAAAATGGTATAGATACAAGATCACAAAGTAACCTTGGTCCTTGAGTGGGAGTCAAACCCATGCTACCCAGTTTAGCCCTGGTTACGCTAACCACTACTCTATCGAGGAGTTACATAAGAGTCCCAATTTATCCTATACCTGATATTTTCAGGTAGGCTGATTGCGCCATCAATCACCAAGGAAACAATGTGATCTTGTAATTTTTTCTATACCATTTTCTAATTAAGTAAATTTTACAATAATTATTGTATAAATAGGTAATAAGGTAGGTTTAAACTGGTTGTTTTTATTTTACAGGGATTTGGATCAAATGAGTTCATATCTAGGAACTAAACCAGTGTGGCTTGATGCAAGAGGAATACTTGACCCACCTGAAGGATGGCCCATCCCAAACCAAACTAGAGTTACCTTAAGAAATGAGCACTTTTCCTATATCGTCACCTGGTATTCACTATCATTCTTTACTGGACTTATGTGGCATCGTTACTTTATAAGAAAACTTCCTCTGTTGTAAATATTTTTTATGTGTATCACAAATGTTAAACCACACTATGAGCATTTAGATAAAATAAGCATTGGTAGTTTTGCTAATGTATGGTACAGCAATTATTGTTATAGATTTTTTGTTTAGGTAAGTTCTATTTATATTCAGAAATACATGTTTAACAACCAAAAAGATTTTTAATTTAAATCATTTTTATACATTAATAATAAAATTACAAAGATACTTCATTTAGATTCCATAACAGTTAGGCAATATAGATAAATTAATTTAATAAGTACAAAATTTCTTTTTTATTTGTTACCAATGTTTGTACTTTGTACCCTACATCTAAAAGTTCTAAAACGTAATTATATAGTTACTAGGTAAGGTATTAAAACATGGATCATGTACCATTAGGTGAACTACCAATTCAGGATACAAATAGACACCTATATTTAGTTCTAGATTCTAGAACTTCTTGCAAGTAACATTTGTTAATTATGATGACGAAAAAAACTGAAATTATTGGAAATATTTAGACGAGGCTCTAAGATCAAAAGGTCAATATTGTTTTATTCATAAAAAAAATTTGGCCTGCCCAAAGGGCTATTAAAAAAAAAAGATAAGCCGCGTCACTGAACGAGTTACGAAACGAAACATGAAATCAATATCAATCATCACATTCATTATCTGGCAGTGGTACGCGCAACACGTGTTATCATGACCAGCGCCGGCGCATCTATGACTTCGGTGAGTAATCCTTTTTTTTTTTAAATGCTGGATTATTTATATTAAAACAAAAAAATCAAACAACATAATTATATTGATTTTTTGATTGAATCTTACTTAAGTTTTCTAAATATTAGAAAATGGTATAAAACAAATTACAAGATCACAACGTAACCTTGGTCCTCGAACTCCTCGAGTGGGAATCGAACCCACGCCTCCCAGCCCTGGTGGCACTAACCACTACGCTATCGAGGAATTTAACAGTTAAGCACTCATTGCGCCATCTATCAGTTTTGCAAAGAGCTGACCAATGCCCAAAGTTGCATTCAGGATTCATTTATTGGTACCTACTAGATGTCGCCCAATATACTCATCACTCGAGGACCAAGGTTACGTTGTGGTTGTGATCTTGTACTTTTTCCTATACCATTTTCTAATTTCAACATCAAACATCATCTCTATCCACTTAGTAATTTCGAAGTTTGTGAGTAATCCGCGAAGAACAGATAGCCTAAGGGGCCGAAAAGTTCTCTAGTGGAGACCACGGCTCGGCAAACGCAGGGTCGGACGTCCACCAACAAGGTGGACGAATGATCTGGTGAAAGCAGTTTGTGATAAATCTTCTCTTTATATATAAAAGAAAGTCGTGTTAGTTACTCCACTTATAACTCAAGAACGGCTGAACCGATTTAGCTGAAAATTGGCAGGGAGGTAGTTTAGAGACAGGAGAAGGACATGGGATACTTCTTACAGCGGGAAAATCTAACATAATGCGGGCGAAGCCGCGGGCGGAAAACTTGTATCATCATATAAATAAAACAAAGTCGTATTAGTTACACTATTTAGGTACTCTAGAACGACTCTAGAATGGTTTATCTAACCAAATAGGTATAATAAAAAAATCTTACTACCTAAGTAACTACCTAGTATTCCCGAGATTAGGTACTTTATTATGTTATTTTCTATAGTGGGCTGAGTGGCTAGTCCAGATCAACGATGTGAAGCAACTGTGGATTAATCAACCTACTTACATGATATCCCAAGCAGTCTACATTCTTGCTGGGCTCATCACGTTAATACATGGTAAGTAAAACTTATATTTTACAGCATTCTACAGCTCTCAACAGCTCTATGCTTGCAAAAGTGCGGTGCATTAAAAAGTGAGCGTTTTTTTTCTGTAACACTCTTAGGCACGAATTTATCATTTATTCGTCGTGAGGAAACCGGCATGTTCTGAGAACTTTAAGTTTGGAGGACATGTGACATTCACCAACCTGCACTTGGCCAGCGTGGTGAATTTAAGGCCTAATCTCTCTCGTCAAGAGTAGCACTTGTTTCACAGAAGTGTGAACGTAAATGTGATGATAATTTGAATGTGAACGTTTATCAAACGAATAATACAGTCAGCTGATTCAATGTCCATATATCCGGCAAAGGAATTTAAATAGATAACATGGTTTTACAGTTTTTAGTGTCGAAACTCGAAACATATTTTTAACAGTGGCGATAGAAATACCTGCGAGTTTCGCTGATTGATAACCATATTTTGTTCTCCACAGCTTTTAAGAAAGGTGGAAGATGGCCCTATTTTTGGCTAGGCACCGTGTTGCACGGAGTCTACGCTGACAACTTCTGGCATTTTGTTTTGCCAGAATATGACAACTTCTGGCACTCGCAGACACCCATCATTTTCTTAGGAGCCCGTTTGCCGCTGCACATCATATTACTGTGTAAGTACCTTCTACCATAATTATAATATATTATAATTACTATTTGATTTTAACTTATACGAAAGTATCACCTTACATACTTAGATAGTTAATATGTAAGTATATATTATATGTTGGGTGTTATATATGTATGAATAATAAAAAAATATCTATGTATGTTGGTAGGTATATTCTATTAAGTACCTATATCAGAAATCTAGCACCCGTAACACATAAGCTTAGAGCTTATCACGGGGCTAGATGTTGTGTCAATTGTCCAGCAATATTTATTTATTTATAGTTCTTGTTGTGGATTGTATTCGCTTTTCTTTATAATATTTTTAGCGGAACGTAGCAGCAGACCCCTATTGGTTTTACCGAATCAACTTCAGCAGATTTTTAAGGTTCAAATAGTGCTACACCGATTTTTACGATCCAATTTCAGACCCAGCTTTCATGTACCACGCTGCGTACGCGGTATCAAAACTAAACCTGCCTCGGTACTCCGAAGCCTTTGCCGTCGGTTTGGTGACTGTCCTTATCGATATTCCGTACGACATCGTGGCCGTGAAGTTCGTCCACTGGACCTGGCACGATACTGACCCCAATATCTTCGATCGCCACTACTGGGTGCCGTGGAACTCGTACTACTTCCATGCCACTTTCACTGCCAGCTTCTACTTCATCTTCACTGCAACTCGGGGGTGGTTCGCGCCGAATGTTGCCAAATGGGAATCGGCAAGGTTAGTTCAAAAAGTTTTTATGCCAACTGCAATGTATGGACTAGCTTACGATAGCGAGGTTGATCTATCTATAGGTACCTACTCATAGAATATAATATACTTAATTGCATAAATAAGTTAGATGTAGACGTCTAAGACACAGCTATTCTTGCTCCAGTTATGAAAGACGTGGCGACTCTACTATGTAACTGGTAGATTTATAAATTTAAGTAATACAAATTTATAAATCATACATAGTTACATAGTAGAGTCCACGGAGGAAAAACAAACCTCCATGGTAGAGTCGCCACGTCTTGAAAATTATTATTATTATGATTGAATATAGGTATAACGTTTGAAATCGGTCAAGTAGTTTCTGATTTAGCAAGTTAAACAAAATAAACAAACACTAGGTTAATAAAATGAGTAGGTAATACTCGTAGATACGTAATAGATTAGGTACCGTTAACAAATGGAAAGGATTAGATAAACATCTACTTATTCCATTTTTTTATTGATAAATAGTTTTATACACCACCATAAAAAAGTACCTAAGTAATTAGGATTTAATTTTTTTCCTTATCCATGCTGCGATTTACCTACCAACTTGAACGCTTTCGTGCAAGCGTACCTTATCTATTGTTGATTTTTTTTTATTTGTTTTTGTTGCAATGCCACGCGGTTTGTTGCCTAGCGATTTCCTAAGGTTATCTTTAAGTTACTATGTGATCAATTTAGTCGAAATCCGAAAACTATAATAGGGCAGTCATGTCTTCGATATTTAAAGATTATTGTTAGGATTAAAATTTTATTTTAAGGTCATAAAAAGTCAGCTAGCATCCACCGTGAACCAGCAAAACCAGATCATTTAGTATATTACGAGTACATTCAACGTGCGTTATGAGCACTGATAGTGTTAAAATTATTTCTATTTGTCAGTAAATGCATCGAATGGAAGTCTCTGGCGGTGGCAACTCTCTTGGGCATGCCTGGCGGGGTACTTCTCTTCGTGCCCATCTACCATCCGCTTCACGACGTGTTCAAGATCCACACGGAAGTGACCTTCTTCATGCTGTTCGCTATCTACGGAGCCTTTACCATCAGCGGACTGATGAGCCAACGAGAGAAGTCTAAGAATAGGTATGATGTAAACACATCTTTATGTTCCACTTTCAAAATTTTCTGTTACACTATTCATTTTATAACAACGGGAATTACAAAGGAGTTTAAATACTCTCGACGTTCACTCATAATGGACCGCCTTTGAATCTAAATGCCGAAATGGAGCCATCCTAACTAACTACTCTCGACGTTTCGAACACAAAAAGAGCAGTCTTTTTCAGGAGTGAACGTCCTGTCGAGATCTCTCTCTGCTCGCGCGCGCGGTTCTAACATAATATTATTTTTAATTTATTGAAGTATTACAATAAATGTATCTATAAGTACTAATAATATGTAATATACATAATGTTAGGGTCGGTCATATTGGTTAGTTTGTTTTCAGAGATATAGTGTTTATAAGCTCAATATGATGCTCAATGTTTATTTATCGAACGCTTCTCCAAAGAGGTATCTTAAATAATTAGTAGAGAAAAAATGGGTAGAAGCCAGTTTGTAGGGGCTCTTTAAGAATTTTAACGGCGGTTATACAACCATTTCGTAACTCATATAGTAAACAGTTACAATACCTACGGTAAGAACAAGTCAAGTTCATTATAACAGCTGTGCCAATATCAGCCTAGCTACCAACCCACCTACTACAATGATAAGCGGATTAATAACACGTGTTTAATTTATTTGAGATAATGAATCCTATTTATCATTGAATTTCATAATAGCTATAATTTTACGGTGAACTAAATTTATTGAGTTGATGATACCTACATACGTCTTATTTTTGAGACATACAATGGTAGGTACTTATATAATCAGTACCTATTATAATAGCTATACCTTCTACACTACAATACTGTAATTAATTTTAATGTATTTATATTTTTTAAGTGTTTCATGCATGAGGTATGTAAGTATCCGATTTTCAGACTTACTGAATACGCATATAAAATTTGGTAAAAATCGGTAGAGCCGTTTCGGAGGAGTACGGTAACTAATATCGTGCCATGGAAATTATATATGTTAGATATACCTTTTTAAATCTATCACCTTAGTTTTTAACAATATTAGACGGGTAGGCAAAGGTAACTATACCATAATTGAAATGTTTTTGAGTTTCCCGATATTAGTCTGTCCATGAACATGGCGCTTGAAACAGTGTCGAAATATCGGGTAACTCAAAAACATTTATTGTATGTATAGGTATACCTATATTAGTTTTATTTATTACAGGTTAACCCTCATCGACTACATCCTGATGTTGCAACTGGCGCTCCACTACGTGACGTACTGGGTGTTCGTGGTGTTCTACAGCCCGGAGGCCGAGGTGTCTGTGGGGCTACACGAGCCCGTCGGACCGTGTCAGGAGATGGCCACGCTCACTACGCCTTTTGGACAGGTAAACGTGACTTAGGTATTTATTTAAGGTTAACCCTCATCGACTACATCCTGATGTTGCAACTGACGCTCCACTACGTGACGTAGGTACTGGGGTAATCTGTGCGGGTGTGCAGGTATGCCTACGCAGGTCAACCGAACAATGGTAGCGTGTATGGGGACGTTTTTCGAGATCCATTATACGATGTCACTCGAAAGAATTAATTTCGATCTTGCGCCGATTAAAAACCTGCACAGGTCTTTTCCCACACACATTCCGGTCTACCTGCACATGGGGACCTCTCCGGTAGACCGTAGTGTGTATGGCCGGCATAAACGTGACTTAGGTATTTATTGACATAGGTTCTGTATTCATTATTGTCATGACCTCTGTGGCTCAGGGCGAAGGTCCGCTTAGAACATGCCAGTTTTCTTTCCTCACGTTGTTTGTGAGAGCAGGTGTTTTTTATAGCTCACATAATTTTTCAAGAAGAAAATACAAAGGAACCAGGCCGGTTTTGAACCCACGACCTTCTGAATGAGAGTCGATTGTGCTCCCACTTAGCCAACACGGCTTTTGTTTATTTAATAGTTCACCATGAATAGCATATACCTTCATCATCAATAACATCTACACGGTAATATACAGATGTTGGTGTGTGAATTTAATGATTATATTATTTATTTCCATGGTAGCTAATGTTGCGCGATGCCTGATTCGTCACACACGCAATTTAATATGAAGTTATATTAAAATACCACGACTTTATTAAGTCTAATCTGTGACGAAACAATATAGGTACCTATAGAGACATTATTTAATGTTTAAAATAGTAAATACTTTTGTATAAGTACCTACTAATATCTAAGTCTATTTTTTTCTAAGTTGTCATGGTTAAATGCAATTTGATATGGGTACGTGATTGAGAAGTAACGTTCAAATATTTCTCTAAACGTAAATCCGTGATACGCAGCGTGGGACGTCCTCCAACAAGACGGACAGATGATCTTGTCAAAGCTGCCGGTTCACGGTTGAAATTATAATGATGAAACCCGTGATTGACCTTTGAATTGTTTTTAATTCCAGACGCTGCCGAAACGAAAATACTTTTGCGTTGAAAATTACAATGAAGACTACTTTGACTTTCACTGCGTGGGAGAGAAGCCTAAGAACGGAGCCACCTGGTACACCATCTGTGGAACGCCATTCCAGTGAGTTTATATTTCGTTTATTTAAAAAAAACTTATAGCTTACACATACAATGAATACCTAAATAGCTTTAGCACTACAGTAGGCCTACCATCATGTTTTGGAACCTTCATAAAATAAGCCTAAAACAAGATAGGTACATAACTCCATTCGGTACCATGAAGTACAAGCAATAATACTAACATTATCGTTTATGGTACGAATTGAGTGAATTATTTTGTGGTGACCTCACAAAACTGCTAGACGTACGAAATTACAAAGTAAGATTAAAATAATAACTGCTATAAGGAATCATGGTAGGCCTAAAAAGTCAATTTTAAGGTACCTATAAAACCTTATTGGTTTCTGTTATACCGTATGAATGAAACAAGTTTGAAGGACAACAGAAGATGAAGGAACCACATAGCCAAAGAGCTTCTTCACCTACTGTATTTATCACGGCAATTTGGTAGTGTTGCTTGTTGAATTCCTTACCTACTTCAGATTTCGTAGCTACAATTTCAATTAGTATTTACATTAAAAGGCAAAGCTATGCTACGTAGAAACTATATACTAATATCATAGACTAAATATGCTAATATTATCTAGTAACTGGCAAACTTTAACTTTTTTTAATGCCTATTTGTAGGATATTCTCTTGAGGGTGGATTTGTTCTTGGGCAATCCTTATCATCTAATAATACCCTAGAAATTACTTACCGAATACGTACTAAATAATATATGTTTACAATAACAACTACGAGTACTTAGTTACGATTTTATAGTAGTGTACAGTTTAAACTTATATTTTATTTTTTAAGTTATACTTATCTTACGGAAACCTGAAGGAAACTTTACCTACTAATTGATATTTATTACAGGAATCGCGCAGAATATATTGCGGTGTTATCGACGATTTTGGTCTTCGCAGCGTCTGTCTTCTACGGGCTTTATTTTAAAACACAACCTTCAAATTTAATTGTTAAGGAGAAAACTAAAAAGCAGAAAACCAAGTAATATTTAAATAATATTTATTTATTAAAATCGTATTAATGTCTTATTATTTGTGTTCTATTGATTGTTTTATTATTATTAATGTCTAGAAATTTATTATTTAAAAAATTTAAGTATTTTGATAGATAGATTGACCTTTATTACTGATTATAGCTATTATTATGTATTGAAGAATGTTGTCTCTGATTATTTTAATTAATGACCATTATTGACTACTGTTATTTATAATTGACTATTAATATGTACCATGTGTCATGTATAATTTTGTTAAAGTTAAGACTTGTTTTATTGGATTTATCTGTACTAGTTTTCAATAAATAAAAAAGAATATTACTGGACAATATACAAGTGGTAATTTCAAAGACTTTGGGGAAATACTTTATTCGAGGAGGGAAAATCATCAAAACATGGACAGATTACTAACATCCAACTGCATCCAACTAACAACTGTGTTCATTCAGGCGAAGTTCCGCAATTCCATAAGAGATGGCGCTGCATGTTTGAATGTATCAATCAAACATATTTTTAGATAAAAATGTTTCTTTACTCGTCTTTTGCTGCGCATGAAGTCGTTCTTTCCATGGGTTGATGTTGATTGATGACTTGAATGGTTGTGTACCGGTGTACCTATACTAATCAAATCTAGGAGATGCCTATATGTAGGTCTATAAGGGGTCTTTACTAAGCGAATTATTTTTTGAACAGAAGAACAGCGTTATGTGTATGTTACCTAGGTAGGCCTACTCTACCAATTTAATGTGATTGCTAAGTCGCTAAGTGTGGTGATTATGTGATTACCTACTTATATTAATTTCCCAAAGACATACCTGTAGGTTCTAATAGGGAACATGTGCCCATTAACGTGGTTTGATAATGATGTTTGTTATACATAACTTCCTAAGCCTAACCTAATATCATAATTTTATTTAAATTATTACTGTTAAAGTAATTTTGTAACTCTCAAATTGGGGGTTAGAATGACGGAGCCGTGTAATTTTAATCACCTTTATTGATATGTTTGCGTCATAAACAGTACAGAATACATTCTTAAATTCTAAACAGTTATTACAATAAAAATGTAGTGAATTTTACCTGACTTCCAATCTCCCTACTTTAGAAGGAAGGATCAAAATATCAGAAACTCGTTAATGTTTAATCGTTTATTCATTAAAATGTAGACAAGATACATCAATATTTCAGTGTTGTTAAATATTATAAGATATATAAAACACAGGTATCGTATGCGATATCCAATGTTTAGTAAGTATATTAAAATAATAAACATTTATAATTAAAATACCTTTTAGGTACCTACATTATTAAACAATAGGTAATAAATATTATGTAATAATACATAATATTTCGTATATTTTACAACTAAACGTTGCACATTATAATGCCAAGTACCATTCTTGTGCTCATTAAAAAGTGCAAAAATAACGTCATTTGACGTGTTTCAATAAACACACAAACTTCGACTAAAATTGATGAATGTTGGGGGCTTCTCAGTAAAAGATCGAAAGTCGTCAAAATTTTGACAACTAGACATTGAGCCGTTCAGAGTTGTTATACAATTTACTGACTTTAAAAGCCCTTACATCAGTCAATTATTTTGGTCGAAGCATATTACATTATATCTACTAGTTGAATCACAGGATTCGAAGATGACGCCTAAGAACAAGTGACATTGATTAGTTAAGTATTCGTAAATATGTTGTGCAGCGTCTATGAACTCCACTACTAAACAAAACGCTTTAAAAAGCCAGCAACCAAATAAGTGGTATCCCACTGTCCTAAGATTGTAAATATAACCCTTACGTCTAACACATAATAAGTAACTGGAACGTATTACCTCCGCTTGTACCGAACGTCTTCCAATGAGTTGAGATGACTTACACATTAATCAATCACAGTGACCCCTAACCGCTATTTCATGCGCCTTCCGCCCGTTCCAGTGAACTAGTACTAACATGGAATGATTATAAGTTACATAGAACTAACTACAACAGTAGTAGGTACAACATCAATTTCAAACATCGAGGAGATCAAATATCAAATAAATCCATTAGCCCAGTTCGTAATCGTTCATTCCTGTTAACTTAGCTTAAAAATGTAAAAAATTAAATAGCTTAACTTAAGTATATGAAATTCGATAAAACTTTCAAAAATACGAGATAGAAATTAATGACGTTGTTTCTATAGCTCGTTGGACATTTGGGTATCCATGATGTTTGCTTCAAATTGATTGTAGTTGGAACATATAGACCGTTTAACTTTCTAGATGATGCTGTGCCCCGTATACGTTTGTATGGTATGTCCCTAACGCAGTGTAGGGCCTAACGGCAGCCGTAATACCCAATCAAACCCCAGAAATGATAACAAATAACTTGGACGCCAAGTTTTGAGGCCCGTTTTTGAGTAAAGTTTTAAAATGAAAAACACGGCGAGGACGGATCGCAGTGAAATAAATAAATGCTTAACAGGAACAAATTAGAGACTCGCTTTAGTTGGGCCTGGTGTTGAAGAGTTCTTCGACGATGCCAGGGTCGGCGAGCGTGCTGATGTCGCCGACATCGCGGTCGCCCAGCGCCACCTTGCGGAGGAGACGGCGCATCACCTTGCCGGAGCGGGTCTTGGGGAGGCCTGCGCTGAACTGGATGACGTCGGGCACGGCGAAGGCGCCAATGCGGCGGCGCACGAGCTGCTTGATGGAGTCGCCGATGAAGTCGCTGAACTCGACTCCCTGCGCGAGGATCACGAAGCAGTAGAGAGCCTCGCCCTTGACGGGGTGCGGGCGCGCGACCACGGCCGCCTCGGCCACCTGCGAGTGCTCCGCCAGCACGCTCTCCACCTCGGATGTAGACATCAGGTGTCCCGACACGTTCAGCATGTCGTCCACGCGTCCTGTCACCCACAGCAGCCCTTCTTCATCACGGCGAGCACCTGGCAAATTTACGGCAGTTGAAAGATAACACTAATTAACACATAGGTATGTACAAATAAATACTCATAGCTGTGGTCTTATCCATCAAATATTACAAGGCAAGGATGTTATTTTAAATGAAACATTAGGTACAACATTAAACATTTACAATTATAAATCGAAAAGCACCTAAAACAAGAAATTTACCCTTTACTAATTATGTTTGGAAGAAATGGATAATTATATTTTTAAACATACCATCTCCAGTGGTGTAATATCCCGGGAACTTAGAGAAGTAGACCTTCTCGAAGCGGTCATGGTCTTGGTAGAGCGTGCGCATCATGCCGGGCCACGGCTTGTCGAACACCAGGTAGCCCTCGCCGGCTCCTTCCACCTCCACGCCCGACTCGTCCAGCAGCTTGGGCTGGACGCCGAAGAACGGGAAACCCTGACAAAGAACATCCATCTCATCATCATCAGTTCAGCTATCGGACATCCACTACTGGACATAGACCTCCCTTGAAAAAATCCAGTTGTTTAGTCCACCATCCATCTATTAGCATTGAATACAAGAACTACACACAGCTGACCTGCTGGCATCGTGTGTTCCCAAAAGAACCAATCATATCTTGGTAGATAAGATCATCACCACACTGACGAAGCATTAATACATATACATCCCTGTAAATTTCCCCCCACAAGAAGAGACGATATGAAAGATAAGAAGTAACTGTTGCATCGGAGACTTAAATATACTAAATAAATAAATATTACTGGACAAATCACACAGCAACATCAAGCCCCAAAAAAACTGCGAGTGAAATGTGTGTTTGTGTGTGTGTGTGAAAACTCACCGCAGCGCCGGGTTTCATAGGCGTAGCGCCCGGGAAGCTGGTGATCACGTGTCCACCAGTCTCCGTCTGCCAGAAGGTGTCCACAATGGAGGCTCTCCCGCCGCCCACCACGTTGTAGTACCACAGCCAGGCCTCGGGGTTGATCGGCTCGCCTACGCTGCCCAACACGCGCAGGCTCGACAGGTCGTGTCTGAGAAATGACCATAATAAATAGATACATAAATATTGCTGGACAATTCACACAGCAACATCTAGCCCCGTGGTTACCTCGAAGTTGGGTTACGGAATAATCACAGAATAGAGTAATGGAATGAGCATACTCGTAAGTATGGAACCGGAAGACGCCAAAAAAATATTTTAACTGTATTTTTTTTATTTAAATCCTAATCTAAATTAAAAAATGAGAATGTAAATGGGAAAGTGTGTCTGTGTGTCTGTCTTTCACGGCAAAACGGAGAGACAAATTGACGTGATTTTTTAAGTGGAGATAGTAGAGAGAGAGTGACAGGCTACTTTTTACAGCAGGAAAAAATATATTTCCGCGGGAAAGTGAAGAACGCGGGCGAAGCCGCGGGTAGCTAGTAATATAATCTTCTCCATAATGTAGCTTATTAACAAAATACCACATAGGGTTTTTTCCGCGGAAAAATCTATTATAAGACGAGCAATATTTATTAACTAGCTGCCCCCGCGAACTTCGTCTCGCCATATACTTTTATTTGCAATTATTTCCATACAAAATTTTATCCAAATCGAATTTTCCCGCGTATGCATATTTTTTCCCTCGGAAGCATGTATTTTTTCGCGGTCAAAAGTAGCCTATGTTCTGTCTCAGGGACTAAAGATTGTATGTGCCAAATTTCATCAAAATCGGTTGAGAGGTTTAAGCGGGAAAGCGTAACAGACAGACAGACAGACGGACGGACAGACAGACAGACAGAGTTACTTTCGCATTTATAATATTAGTTATTTGCAACTATCTTCTGCATACTAAATTTTATCTAAATCGATTTTTTCCGCGTAAGCAT
Source organism: Chloroclystis v-ata (assembly GCA_963691955.1). NCBI lineage: Eukaryota > Metazoa > Arthropoda > Insecta > Lepidoptera > Geometridae > Chloroclystis > Chloroclystis v-ata. Next base: position 6,536,349 of record OY829908.1, on the reverse strand, counting down.
ATATTTTTCCGCCGAAGTATGTATTTTTCCGCGGTAAAAAATAGCCTATGTTAGGATATTACATTACATTGACTCCCCCGCCCCCGTACCCCAGTGACGCTTACATGGAGCCTACATCGCATGCTGGCTAGCTGAGCGCGGTGAGCGACAACCTCGCGACTTTTTTCTAATACTTGCATTTTTAAACTCGTGATATCTTCCGAATGAAATGTCCGAATTGAATAATTTAAAAAGTTTTATAGAGATATTGAAATATTCGTAATTAACATGTGATTTATTTTGATAATGTTTTATTTGAAAATACAAATATAGAGCTTTTCTTAGCGGCGGCATTTAAATTAATTATATTGAAAATTAAAACACTTATTGTGACATAACTATAATAGTTAGATATATGCTGTCGCGACATTTTTTGTAGATATTAATGTGTTCTACAAAATTGTAGTACATTGTAAATTTCTAAAATGAATACTTTTCGCAGCGCATGCGATATAAGGATTTTTTTTTACATCTTGGGTTACATATTTGGGTTTTCCGTACGGATCCCTAATTTTTTTGGAAATGTAATATAGCCTATAACCTTCCTCGATAAATGGACTATCCAACACTGAAAGAATTTTTTAAATCGGACCAGCGGTTCCTGAGATTAGCGCGTTCAAACAAACAAACAAACAAACAATCAAACTCTTCAGCTTTATAATATTAGTATAGATTAGTATTTCTATTTATTATTTATCTATTTTTTAAAGACGTATTTGCGGTGATAATGCAATTATTTATAGTTTTTGGGAACGTAAATAGGGGTGATGATGATATCTACCTCGCTTAATCAGTTTTTTTGTATCACTTATTGAACTTGTATAATTTCGGTTGAGTTCCTCTTACTTAATGTTCAAGGTTGTTGGACCTAATTACCAGCGAATATTTACTTCCTCCGAATTGTAGACACCAAGGTTCTCGAGTTTTTGGCACAATAAACGTACATACACACATACAACCTAACTTAATTATCACACCTCTTGTAAAAGTACGTAAGGTTTTATTGCGTCAACACTTGTACTAATTTTTGTTGTTACCTATTTGAAATTCAAAGATAAGGTTAATATATCTTTTAAAGGGCAATGCATACTTTTCTTTATCAAGATTCCCAAAGAATTGCAAGAATTATCACATGGTGACTAAAAATATCTGGGAGACTAAATACAAACATGGTGCCTAAATACAAACATGGTGTCTAAGTACAAACATGGTGACTAAATACAAACATGGTGACTAAATACAAACATGGTGACTGAAAACAAACACGGTGACTAAATACAAACACGGTGACTAAATACTAATTTGATAACTAAATACTTACTTGGTGACGATGTCGTCTCCGTGCTTCATCAGCGAGCGGATGGCGGTGGGCGCGGTGTAGAACTGGGACACCTTGTACTGCTTGATGATTTGCCAGAAGCGATCCGGCTCCGGGTAGAAGGGGGTCCCTTCGAACTAGCAGACACAATACTCACGTTAGTAAATATACTTTGATATATCTATGAAAGAGAGTCGTGTTAGTTACACTATTGATAACTCAAGAACGGTTGAACTAATTTGGCTGTAAATTGGTGGGGAGGTAGCTTAGAAACAGGTGATGGATACAGACTACTTTTACTGCGGGAAATATTATATCGCGGGCGAAGTCGCGGGACAAATCCTATACCAATATCCTGGTTCTAATCTATCTCTCCACCTAACTTTTCAGCCAAATCGATTTAGTTCTTGAGTTATAAATAGTGTAACTAACACGACTTTCTTTTAAGTAGGTATATAATAATGTTGAAAGCCGAGTAACTAATATACAGGAGGATAAATACGTTACGGAGCATAAGAATGGGACTACGAGAAACAGTTCTCCCTTGTGGTCCCATTAATGGGACAAAATCCTGGGACCACGAGAAAACAGCGCTATTAACTGACAAAGTTAATATAAAACAATTGTTTATCTACCATTCAGTAAAGGGGACATTCTATTACGTTGACATTGAGAGGTCACGGTACATGCCTTGGCGTTACCCGTTTAAAATAATCAATTAGATATGTATCTAACTACTTTCATATGACATTGATCAGATTCGCGAACCTTTTTTGTCATGTCCAGCTTACGAATGAACATTGTATTACAACATGGTCGCAAAAAGAACTTTGAACTTTGTACTGATATTAAACATATCTTGCCCATATTTTGTGTTTTTGTAATTCTGCCAAGCCAAGAATCTACCTAGAAGATTGGTAAGTTATATTAAATGAATAAATATTGTTGGACATTTTTTTGCGTAAGCCAACATAATAATGAAGGGTCTAAGTGAACTTAAAAATTAGGATTAGATATGGTGCAAATTTACATTGAAATACTACAAAAATACAGTTGTTTCTTTTCTGGGTAGCATTTCCATATAATCCAATAACATATCTGATTAACGAATCGTAAGTAGGTTAGAACCGCGGCATGACTGGCACCACTAGGACAATGACATTGTAATAAACAGTGCAAACTCAGTATTTGTATCGTAGCAACACGTTTTTGTATTAGTATTTATGTTTCCTGGATTTTACTTCTGGCTTATTTTTTCATTGTCAAATGAAGCTTCTCCTTACTAACTTAACGTTGACGATATTATAAATAAATATAATAAATATATAAATATTGCTGGAGAATTCGTACAGCAACATCTAGCTCCGTGGCAAGCTAGAAATTTGTCTGTTAGACTTAATATAATATACTTACATATATAACACCCAGAGTCCCAGACACGATTATTAGACATACATGTATGCCTAACACATAGACACTCAGAAAAACGATTTGCAAATCGTACAATTTTTTTGTTCCGAAGCGGGAATCGAATCAAATGCGCCATAGAGGTCGTCTTGTAATACGTTAGTAGAGTAGGTAGATAAAATAAGAAACCTAAGATCCTCCCAAATTGAAACTTGAAACTTTAAATCTCGTGCATATCGCGGCGAGAGTTCGCTATGCATTTGTATTGAGCTGAAAATAGAAACTTATATTACCAGGACGCAGGTGGCGGCGTTGGCCAGAGGGGCATACACGCTGTACGTGTGACCGGTGATCCATCCGACGTCAGCGGTGCAGAAGTACACGTCGCTGTCGCGGTAATCAAATACGTAGCGGAACGTAGCTGCGGCGTACAGCATGTATCCCGCGGTCGTGTGCAGCACTCCCTTCGGCTTTCCCGTCGACCCACTGTGGAACGACACACCCATTAGCAATACTCTGGTGGCTCGCATTCGAACAACATTCAGTACAGATGGTTGAACGTGACGTCATGACATGGTCAAGCAAGGTTGATGAAAGTGCAATGAGCGATGAGCCGAATCCGTATTTCAAGCGATTAGAATGCCAAGGTTTTTATGCTGTTATGTATGTATAATATTAAAATATTTTTATTTATGCAAACATTGCTGTTGCTGCAAATAAAAGTTTTGCCAATACCAAACAAAAAATGGTCATAAAAAGCCCCCCGTCTTAATCTCTCTTTTATAATTTAGAATTTTAATTGGTGAATGGTCTTTTCATATTTTCAACAATTCACAAGATTCTATGTTGAAATACGGTTCTGAAAGAAAATCTCTTCCCCACCATATCCCTGTCTTAGGTAGCCCATTTTTATGGTTTAAAATTCACCCCAAAATACATAATTCGTATGATCCACGACAGTAAATAAGCAGGTTCACTTACCTACATAATTCTGCATTATAATCGTGTCGTAAAAAATATAACCTTTGCAATATTCTGAATGAGCGTGACATCGTTATGACGGTGCGTGGTTGACGTGCCTCGTGGAAGGTGCTCAGAAGCGTGTTCACTCATTGATTTAGTTAATTTCCAACTTTATGTAAAGCATTGCAGGAAGAGTTTCGCAGAACTCGAACCACCGGCCTTATAAAAAGCATTCCTCCCGGTAGCCCGTGTAGAGAAGCCGCTCGCAAGAAAACCAAAAACCAAAATGTAAGTATGGGTTCATGAACTCGATAAGAGGTACAAGCTACCTGGTGTAGAGCATGAAGAGTGGGTCTTCGGCACCCATCCAGGCCGGCGGGCAGACCGTCGACTGCTCTTCCATCAGCTCGTGCCACCAGATATCGTGGTCTTCATCCCACGAGTACTGTGTGGGGGATAATCAAATAAAACAGATTTCTGTTCAAACAGTAGCTTAATATGTTTTTTCCTTAGCCTGTATTTTCTCACTGCTGGGCAAAGGCCTCCCCTAACTCTATCCAGCAGTCCCTTCCTAGAGCAGTTTACCACCAGTCTTCCCAGAAGTCGAGTAGGTCGTCCCGCCAGCGCTTTCGCGGCCGACCTCTTCCTCGACTTCCTATCGGGCTCCAGACTTTTAACCGAATGAAGATATAACTTTTAATCGGAACCCTATTGTAGTGTACAATTATTTTGTTTGTTTCTATTTTCCTGTCTACTATCAAAATTACCTACCTATGCCGTGCCTAATGTGACCTTGTTGAAAGTTGTTCAACTGTTAGATAACAACAAACTCCGAGATATTATTAAGATACTTACAGTACTGATAGGGCGGCCCGTCATGATACACTATCATTAAAATCTAGTCGCGTATTTCTAAGAACACCGTGAAATAAACCGCCACATTCTAATTTCTGTTTATTTTTACGATTTATTTTCTTTTTCATATTGTAAACATGGAAAGCTTCCCTAATTGTTATTGTCAGAAGTTAATGTTGAAAGTTAATTTTTTTTTTTTAGAAAACATTATAATGATTTCATGGAAAACCGTGGATACTTTATAGTTAGTTACCTACATAAATTGTTTTTTATGGTTTTAAATTTAATATTTAAATAGATAATAATACAACGAAGACTTTACGGATTACGGCTGAGGTTCCCTGTTGACTTGATTACGGCTGAGGTTCCCACAGAGTTCTGGCATGATCCCTGAAAGTGTCACGAGCTAAGATAAATGTTAGTTAAAGATGCTACGCACGTAATCCTCTTCGGAGGCGTCGTTCCCTCCAACGACGCGGTTCAGATGCGACACGCAGACGCAGAGCGCCACGGTGTGGTGGAACTTGGCCTTGCACTTGCGGATGGCGTCGTCAACGGTGTTCTTCAGCTTGAGCAGCTTCTCTCCGCGCCAGGCGCCGTCCGTGGTCACCACCAGCTTGGCCTTGGAGTCGGCTAGACGCTCCGACAGCGAGTCAGATGAGAATCCTGCGAACTGAACGGAAATTTAACTGCTATGGCCTAATTAGCTACCGTGAATTTTAAGAAGCGTCAGCGTTGGAACTTGTTCCATCAGTTTGGTCCAGGATCATAAGGCCCATTAACCGTTGGTTATATCCAAGTTAAAGTTAAAGACGAGCTGAACCTTGATCTGTATTTCTATTACTGGTAGTTGGTACAGCAACTTCTGCTATACCTTTATGAGCATGTGGAATGTTTTATTGTGCCAGTTCTATAGCAGCAAACATCCTACGCCGCAGTCCCGCAATGCGTTGCCGAACTGGCAGACCAGGTCCAACAGCTTGCGGTATGTGCCTGTATTCGTGTACTTACAACCACAGTGTGCACAGCGCCGATCCTGGCGCAGGCAAGCATGGTGACAATGGTCTCCAGGATCATGGGCATGTAGACGCCCACGCGGTCGCCGCGGCCCACGCCGCAGTCTCGCAGCGCGTTGCCGAACTGGCAGACCAGGTCCAACAGCTTGCGGTATGTGCCTGTATTCGTGTACTTACAACCACAGTGTGCACAGCGCCGATCCTGGCGCAGGCAAGCATGGTGACAATGGTCTCCAGGATCATGGGCATGTAGACGCCCACGCGGTCGCCGCGGCCCACGCCGCAGTCCCGCAGCGCGTTGCCGAACTGGCAGACCAGGTCCAACAGCTTGCGGTACGACACGCGGCTGTAGTCGTCCGGATTGTTGCCCTCCCTGGAAAAAAAGCTGTTGAAGAAGCTGGCAATCTCGTGGCTTGGTGAGACTCGAATGACTTTATTTTACTGGCCAAGTATGTTTTGAGTCTCGTTAGGGCTCGTTTGTTAATATTAATGTCATTTGACCACTGCACTATTCAATGATCACCTAACCTTGTCACCGCCTGACAGGTTCATAAGTAATGCACAATTAATTTGAAACCACTATACCTATTGATAGGTACGCTGCAAATAATAAATTACTTTTACTAACGAAATAGACTAATATAATAATACTTATATATAATATTTTATTGATTTGCCTGTTGCCTGTACAAATATGGGTATGGTTAGACATAAAAAAAATTATTCTAAAATTCATATGTATCAACAAGAATCGATCCTCCTCGTTTGATTCTAAAGTATGTACCTAAAGAAGCTATGTCGCAGATATAAAATAAATACTACCTATCTACTGTTTATTAGTAAGAAATACTACTCTAGATTTAACATTTTAATCTTTTGTTGTGCCATACCTAGTCTATTCCAGAATTACGGGGAGTTGCTATCACAAAAATATAACTTACCTACTACTCTTACCTTTAAACCAAAGACAATTTAATACTGTCTTTGCTTTAAACACAGATTAATAACCACCCTTTAAAGCATCAGTCATTCAGTATGTCCTATGCAGTGTCTCGTTAATAATAAATGCTAGCTGGCCTTGCAGTAGTATGTTGTCTTTATTCGAGGGCTATGTCATGGGCTAACCTTGGCACTGCCTTTGACAAGTTCATAAGTAATGCAAGACAAGTCGTGCATTACTTATTTATTGCAATTCTATTCAAATGCGTAAAGTAAATTGATTTAAAACGTTTAATCTGTACCTATGAATACCCGTAGGTACCTGCATTAATGTATGAAAGTTACATAGCTTTCCTAATAGAGATGATTGAAAAAAATTCGATCAGTTCCACAGGTATGGAAAAACAGCTTTTGATAAAGAGGTCCTTTCAACAAGTAGGTACTCGACCTTTGCTCACTGAAGAATAAATACGTAATAAGGTGTACCTAGGTAGGTAATAGGCCCTCTATCTGACGCCTTGCTTCTACGCTCAAGCATATACGGGTACCTACTCTATACAAAGTATTGCTATCCTGTGAGAATTGTCTTAAATAAGAATGACAGGGAGCCCTATTCTGCAAACGATTTGCTTCACTATGACAGTAGTGAGTAGTAGTAGTAGATAGATAGACGGAAGTTAATTTAACATCTACCTAAATGTCAACGTTAAATTATGTAATTTAATTTTAAGTGGTGTCATCTGATGGCCGATGGGGTAGGAAAGTTCTCTGGAGACCATGGATCGGAAAACGCGGCGTCGGACGTCCGCCTACTGGACGGATGTTGGTAAAATTAGCTGATTTAACCGTAACAACTGGATATCATTAGGGGAGGCCTATGTCCAGCAGTGGAGATACTACGGCTGATATGATAATGATGACTCCATGTTCTCAACTGTTCAAATTCAAACATTCCTAAATGAATAAAACCAGTGGGCGCGTTGCTAAGCAACACAGGTAGTCTAGATTCTGCCCGGCGAACGGGAGGTGAATCAATAAATCATACCATCCCATTCCAGCTCGAGGAATCACATTTGATTTCCCCCTCGCACCCATAGACAGCCCCAACGTCATCTCATTCCAACGTCCCCTGTGCATTACCAATAAACCTGAGTGCAATATAATATAAGGTAGGTACTTTGGTCAACTCTATAATGGCAAATATTGATACCATAAAGAAATTAGATTGGTTTGTAGTTTTGTAGAGGACACATTTTGAGATTGATTGTGGATAGCACAGCACAATAAAGTATTGGACATAATTTTTTATGGCCTATGATATTTTTATAGATTATGGAGATGTAATTTTCAAAGTGATGATATGACAATTAATACTAGTTATGGTATATCGGTTAAATTGACCACACTATGTCCAACAAAAATAGTGATACTTATAAATAATGTAAAAAGATTTGATTGTTTGTTTGAAGCGATTAGGCTGCAAAACAACTAATCCATTGTACTTCTAATATGTGTCTGTGCCAAAACTGTGGAAATTATCTAACGGAATTCAAAAAACTGAAAACATTAGAGCCTTTTATTATAATGGCGAGTTTTGAGGCCACACCTAACCTACCTAAAGAAGAAAATTACATCAATACAATTAAAAAAGATTCCAAAATAAAATAATAAAATAATCTTTAGTACCTACCGTAGTCGTCATAATGTGATTTACTTTGGCTTTACGTAAAACAACGTAAGTAAAGCTGTGATATCTCTACTAGTAGGTATGTAGGTAATTAATATTATACGGTACGTATTCAACAATTTTTTTATAGTTCCATTAAGATATTAACCGAAGGCGGAACAAAGCCTTTCCTCATTATTTGAGTAGTTTCAGTTGAAAGTGACCTTTATCACGCCGTACTCTTAAATTTAAACAGTCGGTAAGTAAAATAACTTTTCTGATAAATATTTAAAATTATGTTATTTTGCTTGATTAGTAGGTACTTATATAGTAAATAAAACCTTTCTTTTTTTGATTGATTTCTTGATTTCAAGTTATTTATGAAGACATCACGTCAACGCTCTTTCGCAACAAGTCCCACGCTATTCTACGACGTAGTTTGGATCGCCCTCACCCCACCTAGGTGGGAGGGGGTGAGCTATCAACTACGCAGCTACCTAGATCTAGGTTAAACAGGTCATAGCTCCAACTGCGTCATATCTGTCCTCCTACGGGTGTCGTCAAACTCACAAGGGAATTGTGAATTGTATAAATATAATGATGGAGAATAAATAAACCAATATCTAGCCCCGTGTTCATTTCAGAACTTCGACCCCGGTCGTCTGTTTTCCGTGCTATCAATGCTATCTGAAACTTGGAGGATATTACTCCCTATGAAGTAGGCATACTATGTTTTTTGTTATATTATAGGAATACTAATAAATCTATAGGGTCGGTCATTGAGTAAGTTAGGTAGTTTTAAGAGATTTCGTGTTTATAGGCTCAATAAAGGATACTGAAACTAATTTGACGGTTTATAGATTTAATTTTCTATATGTATTATGCTCCATAACGCCATAACAATTAATCCGAATTTTATATTTTAAATATGGTTAATTAATACCCTTATTGCATGAAGATTACATGTTCATCAAAACATTTAGACATCTTGAACACAGGAAGTGGCTCATACAAACACAATTTAACGCGGTAGAGTTGCAGGCTCAGCTTGTTTAATATAAGATTATTGTAGAATTAAATGTTGTCTTTTTTATGATCTTTTTCAGTGCGTAAGAAAACATTAGAAAAGAATAAGTACCTAACCCCGACCTAGTTAATTTTATTTTAGCGTATAGAAGAGTTACTTTAACTCGTTTTAAGGTAGAGTTTGATGAGATGTTTCTAACATTCAGGTTATAAAATCTTTCAGCGGCCCCTAATTAGATATATATAATTATTTGACCTTAAGTTTAGGTCCCTTTACAGAAACTGTGGGCACAGTTCCGTTTTAATATCGATGGGTAACGGCCAAAAAGGGCTAACCGCCATTTTTTGCGAAATCGACTTATATATATGGTTGGAATCGGCTTTTTTTTCTGCGTCGTTTGGTTCAAGTATCGTGGCTCTACGAAATACTTTTTGGCGCTTAGGCAGTTTGTAAATTAAGGTCCTAAGCCTGATTTCTTCGTCGTAAACGACACATATTTTAGTGTCTTTTTTATTTTGGTGGTTATAAGAAAAGTTGAATCTGGAAAATGACACTTAAGCTATTTTGGCATAAAATAAAAATTACTATTTTGGGCGTTAACCTGTTTGGGCTAGATTTTTTTTTTCTAAAATTCTGGTTGGGATATTTTGTCCGTTTCTTAAAAAATCATAATCGTCGTTTAGTATGTTTAGGCTGCATTTCCGAGACTTTTTTTGGCGCTTAGCCTTTTTTTTCCTGTCACTGTTCAAATTCTATGAGGAGCTTAACACAAATTGTCCTAGTGACTCTCACCAAACATATTGTCGCTTATCCTGTTTTTACCTCCCGATTTGCAAACGAATTTGGTGGTTAGATAATAAAGTAAAACATAAAAATTCCACTTACGCTAATTTCTTGTTACGGCATTTGTCAGTTACCTTGTGCAGCATAATACTAAAACGTCGGTTACCCTTTTCGTGTGTTCAAAACAAACGGAGTCACGAACCAACAGTGAACTTTAGTGCGTAGGCGACTGCGGTTTAAGCGCCACGCATGCACACGAGCCATTTTGGCGCGCAAAGTTTGGTGAGTGCTAGAACTACAATTTATAAGGTTTGTTTACAATAATAATGAATAATAGTTCATAGAATGGCATCCAAACAGTTTAAATACTGGATTGGTATGTATAGGTACACACACAATTATGGTTAGTGTCTTTGTTACTTATAATAATAATTATTAATAACATATTATGTTTCAGGAAGTCATGGCCCAAAAACAGCGGGCATGTGATATCATTGGAAAAGCATTGCGCTTTTCAAAAATAAACTTACGGGGACGAAGAATAAATTTTGAAAACCCAGACGAGGTAAGAATAAAAATAATGATACCTACCTACTTCAATTGCACATTCATAAATCTTCAAGTAAAATTAAGCGTGTCCAGCCATGGGATGTCTAACATACCACGGTTGAGCACCCTTCATTACACTTTAACTACACTGTTCTTGCTGTTTCTGTTTTTGTTGAAAAAAGGCGGGTTCGAGTCCTTCCGTGGGTTGTGGAAATTTCGTATTTTTATAAAACTGCTGCGCCCGCGGCTTTGCATGCGTTGTTCCTAAGGAAACGTTTAAAGGTGATTTTAATCCCGCAGGAACTGATTTATGGGATAAAAATTAGGTAGCTTATGTTTTCATGGTAACAAACATCCATACCTATTATTCGCTACCTATTATAAAAAGTGTGCTATAATGTTTTAAAATAAGTACCTAGTTTAAGACAAAGAAGTTTTTAACTAAATACTTTTTTCTTTTTAGGAAATAAATCATCGCAATAGAAACATTTCATCATGCTCTGTTCCTGATCAAGCAGTCGACGAAGAACAGATTACTCACAAGGATTTTATATAATTATTAAGATTTAAAAACTAATAGTAGTGTTGTTGAAACTATTAGTTCAAAGTAAAGTGAATTTGTGTCATTTTTTATTAAAATAAAGACTGCTGATTGAGTATAAAAAGTTTTTATTCTCTGAAATGAAGTTACGAGTTACTTTTCTGTAATTTAAAATAGTAAAAGACACAGTGTTTCATCGTTTAAAAAAAAACCGAATGTTTCTTTCAAGAATTTTTACTTAGTATCAATTTCTCGCCCGTCTTTCAAAATTCAATAACCAGTTATACCATAAATGCCCCTACTTCCTGTTATAAAAAGTCGGTTAAGCTGATTTTCTTCGACATAAATAATACGAAAAGAACTGTTAAATCATTTAGTCTGGAAGTAAATGAATAAGAGTTTTTCATTTAAGACGTTCTGGCTGTTTGTAAAATCAGGACCATTTAGGGGTAAGCGACCGTAAAGGGTGTTTACAGGTCGATTTATTACAAATTAATAATGCCATTTTGTAGAGTGACAATCAAAAGCTAAGTAGTTAAATTTTCAAGGTTTCGGAAGCTTAAACAGAATTTTTATGATTTTTTTTCGTATATTTTCAACTTTAATCCTCTCTACTGTAAAGTTTGTTACATGTCGGTTATCCTTTTTTGGCCGTTAACCATCGATATGTACAGTTATTTAAAACATGAGAAATCGATAGAATATATCCTAAGAACTATATAGGTACATCATATCATCGGGCGTAATTTGCAGTGCATTTCTAGTCATAATAGTTAGGTTGTGCAACCCCCCCCCCCCCGCCCCTCTCTGCTCGCGACTCTCCTTGCATCCACCCCTTGCACAAAATCGATAAATCCAGGCACGCTGTTGAGCGTTAACAGCACACTAAGAACTGATTCCGCCGGCGACGCCCTAAGTAATTTTTGCTTTACATATATTTTTATTTCTTTTGGTCAGTAATTACATAACTATAAATTAGAGTTAAGCCGTGTTAGCTAAATGGGAGCACACTCGACTTTCATTCCGATGGTAGTGTGTTCAAACTACTGCGCGTCTATTTTTTTTTATCTAGAAAAATCTATGTGCGCTTTAAAAACACGTGCTGTAACGGTGAAGGTAAACATCGCGAGGTAACCGGCATGTTCTGATAACATTGGACAGTTTGAAGGCCATGTGAATTCACCAACCTTGGACAGCGTGCGTGGTGTATTAAATTTGTAGGTACGCGTCAAGAGAGAATAGTCCCTGTTGTAGGATGATTCCTTATAACCTAAGAGCCCGGTCTGGCCAGACCTTCCTTTAATTCTGAAGCGTGAAAATTCTTTCATGTGTATGTCTAACACAGGTAAGAACAACCCCCAAACATGAAACCTGGATCGTGGTTCCTTTGGGAGATAACAGGTAAAAGGTTGTTAGACATACACATGAAAGAATTTTCACGCTTGCGAATTAAAGGAAGGTCTGGCCATCACGGGCTCTTAGTCTATTATTACGAAAGGTATTTGAAAGAAGAGATGGCTCTCTATTAGGAATGGTATTCATAAGTGGAGACGATTTCATTTAAGGAATGGTAAAATGGTAGTAGGAACGAGCCTATAACGGTTTATAAACAACCCCCACCTGAAACTTCCGTCACCCATGTGGTAAGTACACAGATTAATAAGTAGTTATAATAAGTATATTGGGCTTTACCTACTTTTAGTATCTTATCCCCCCATGTCAACCCGGGGTCGGTACAAAAATTTGTACGATCTGCAAATATTTGTTCCGAGAGTTGTATGTATATTAAAAATCAAGCACCCGTAACACAAGCTTCGAGCTTACCACGGGGCTAGATTGCTGTGTGAATGGTCCAGCAATATTTATTTTATTTCGAGATCGAGAGTTGTGCAGTTACCTACTTGATTAGACTCATAAGTGAAGTCTAGATTAATTAATGTAGGTACTCGTATTTAATTAGAAAATTTCTTTGAACTTAGGATTGGGTTCGTTATCTTATTCAGCAAATGTCGCATAGGCGTCGTCAGACATATTACTATTAACTAAAATTGAGTCTATATTTATTTAAATACAAAGTATAGGATGTTTATATAAAATTATATTACAAAGTTAGTTGATGTTTATTTTTAGTTAACTGATAAGTGACGCCTACAATGAGACTGTGTGACAGTTTGCAACAAATATCTAGCCTACTTTGCATTACATAATTATCTACATTATCTCTTCGTGGAACGGACTCTTAGTGACAACAACTAGATTCGCTACGATTGTTGTTCGTCAACAATAATGGACATTCACTCATAACTCTGACCATGTTCTTGATTTAACCTTCGATAAAATTGCAAGGCGATCTACCCATGCGTTCCCAATAAACTACATCTATTTGAGATTATTTATACAACGACAGAAACTGGTAAACCGATGCTGTGGTAACGAAATTATAGTGACAATAATAAATGACCTCAGTTGAAGTTTCGAGCATGATGCATGAAAGGACTTGATTCTGATGTAGAGACAGATACCGGGAAATGCTGTCCAAAGTTCATAGTAGGTAGGGTACTGTATAGTATTATTTATTCTGCGTTATGTTCACCTAACAGTTTTTATACGAGTACATTGAAATCATTAGGGTATACTTAAGTTTCATTTTGATTATTAAAATAATTTGAAGTGATATTTATTAGGTACATCTCATGACGTAACATCAGTTTCCAGAAACGTAATGTCAAAATGAATAAGTACCTAATCAAAATGTAAACAAATTGTTACTATCTTATAAATTATGTAAAGTAACTACTCTCCCTGTCTGGGATTCAATTCTAAATTTAAAGATGACCTGAGATAGTAATCCAGGTCAAATTGACAAAAGAGAAAATATCTAATTTGACCGATTTGTCACCACACAATATGTATCTGCTAATTAGGTACCTTATAAAGACAATGGGGTTTTCATAGGGAAACCCTGTGGCTGAAGCGCCCTTTAGTGAAAAACCATACGAGAGTTAAGAAGCGCTGAAGAATTGCAGAAAGATTGCGATCTCTAGTAAAAAATCCATAATATCGTAAAATTACAGTAGTTATGATGAAAATAAATAAGCAAATACATAAATTAGAATAAATATGTAATGGTAAGTATAAAAAGTAAAATTTTGTATAAAGATAATTTACCATGATCCACTCTAGTATTGTCAGGTGGATATAGACGCGGGATTATGCTAGTACGAGTACCTAATCTATATTAAACTCCGTACAATACGACAATAACAGCTGAAAGATCTTACGAAAGGTTAAAACAGACTCATAAGACATAATATCATCGAACATAATATCACCCACATTTAGAATTCGCAAGCTCTATGGGATCAATCTAGTAGGTACCTATTTATTGTCTTCTTCAGGAACAGATCTATTAACGCAAACAAATACACTAAACATTAATTAAGAAAATGCCTAATATAAAAATGTTAAACGTAGATTCGCTTGAAGCTAGCAGAGCTCAACTGTACCTAGGTAGGTATATACCTACTTATCTTTGATATCTAGATTATTGCGGCATCTTGATGCTAGAAGTAGCGATAACGTACTTTCATCTACCTATATGTATAATAAAAAACCTGAGAATTGTCCAGTCATATATATTTGTCTGTCATTAAACTGGGCGCAAATGCACAATAGCATTCATCAAATATGAAATTCCTTCAGTACCTACCTAGTAGTTGAGTTTTAAATCTATAAGCTATCTGAGCAAAAGCTGACCTGATTTGAACTATGACCTATATACCTACTGCATGATCGTATATGTAGGATACTTCTGGTTTTAATATATCTAATAATGAAATTAATCTCAGAGCAGAACAAAATATATAATGATAATTATAATGCTTACCTATATTTTTAATTCCTTTTTAATATTCATTGTATATGACTATTCTTAGTGTTTTATATGTTTGACTCTTGATTAAATTATTATTATGAACTATGACAAGGTACAAGAATTCATTTCTATGCCTCAAGTTTGTCCAATCTTCAAGGAATTAAAATTATTTTGGCATCGGATTATGTAGGTACATATGCGTAAAGGAAAAATATAATTTATTCGAATTTGGTTTCTTAGTCGATAGTTGTGACTTGTGAAACTCTCTTTATATTCCTACTGGACTATGAGTTGCCAATATATCAGAGCAAAACCTGAACTGACCCGGTTTGAACTTTGACCTATATTTCAGATTTTATTAATAACGAATAGTTAGTTATTGATAAATTAAACCTAATCATGAAGCACAGCAATCTATAAATTAGTAGGGATCAATTTCCATGCCTGAAATTTCCCCATTTTCCTATGATTTTCATACGTTTTCAGTTCCACTTCCACACTCAGCTGTCAGAATATTCCGCGCAGCATGGCCGCCAATTACGTATTTGACAGTTCCGCGACGCAATCTCGACCCTATTACTTTGCTTATACAGCACAGATTACACAATGTTACGGTAGCAGTTTGCAGTAGATAATCTGAAAATCAAATGTTACTTACCAGTAAAAGGCTATCTTCTCGCCGTGGCCGTTCCTCACATGCCGGTCAAGGACGTTGTAGCACACGTTGGTGACGGCTCCCTCCATGAACTTGATAAATATCGGCCCGTTGTTTAGGTCAAAATTAAATGACATAAACTTCCCCTCATCATACGGGGTTTGCCAATAAAACTCATTGGCGATATCGTTCCAGAAGCCCTCGGGGTCGTCGATGGAGCGCTTGTGAATCTCCTTGTATCTTTCGAACGATGGTAGACGGGATTTGCCCAGGACAAAGTCGGAGGGGTAGAAAGTGTGCGCCATGGCCGTTGACGGTGCGTCCAAGTCTTTCATTCAGACGAGTGTTTGGTCCGCGGTTCGCGCTCTGACTGATCGCTCAGCAGAGGCTGAGCTGAAGCCCGTCGGTAGCGAGAGGACGAGTGTTCCGGCACGCGCGCGCTCGGAAATGCTCTCGACTGGTGTGTGCTGTACTGAGTGTCGGACGCCGGCAACGATCGCCCCGCGCGCCTGTGACGCACGCGTGGAACGCGCGTGCGCGACCGCATACCCCTTCCTTGCTCTTACATATTAATCTATCAAATACAAACATCCGCTACTTAATTTGCGATTGATTTGTTGTTTATTTAAATCTGCACACCGTCAAAATCCACCCAAAGTTCCATATCCATTGACTTGAATGAATTTAACTGTTATAATAATATGAGCAGGTTTAGATCAAGAGTTCCTTTTGTAGAGACCTAGATCGCTCTATTTATTTTATTGGACATTGGACCAGAGCCAGAGATTCGATGTTATGTTAAATCTAGGTAGTAGTAGGTTATTTAGTCAAATTGTCTTGGATTTAAGCTCTCTATCTACATAGGTAAATAAAAATAAATCTAGCACCCGTAATACAAGCTTCGAGCTTACCACAGGGCTAGATGTCGTTGTGCAAAAAATTGTCCTGCAATATTTATATTTATTTTATTTTACCTACTTACTCAAGAATAAGTAGGTTAGTATAAAATACATTTTAACCACAGTTATAGGGCTAGACTTGGTTTGCACCTACAATAAACGCGCTCTAACTAGCTAGGCTAATCGTTCGTGTATTAGAACAATGTATCTAAGCGCTGACAGTTATCCGTTAACGTTTCACGAATTTACGTTAACAGTGTCAACACATTTCGTGATCGCGCACTCTACGTTGACTGACAGAGTAATATTGAGAGCGCATTTGTTTACCTAAATATTCTTTCAATAGGTGAATATTTCTGTTAAATTAAGTTAATTTGCTAACTTTACACCGAAAACTAGATCCCGCCAATATGTTTTGTAATAGGTTACTAAACTAAACGTATCTTCTTATTTATTTCTATGCCTAGTATATCTGGGACAAGAAGATTTGCTAAAAGCTGGTTCACGCATAGGCATAAGCCGCTAAAGACGGTAGATGCACGCTGATGGAACATGTTCGACGTACAAATACGGCGCACTATACAGTAGTTGTACGTCCAGCATATTCGGGCCAGCATGCTAGAGCTGATCGTGCGCCGACTCGACGTTAGCAATTTATCTTCTTCTTCTTTTATTCTTGGCGAACGTGACTGGCTATTGGGGTTTTGCCTATATGGAATTTATAAACTAGAGTGAAACGAGATTTTGTGTCAATTTCATTTATTTCACAATAAATATAATTTACATAATAATTTCTGAAGATGTTCATACAGCCTTTAAGAAACGTATATAACAATCAATTCAAACGTGTAAAAACATTTCATATTTATTTATCATCAATGAATTAGTACTTTCTTCTTCTTGGTTCATGGCTTGCTGTTTTTGGTTATAACTAACTTTAACAATATTTATTGAAACTGACATATATAAACTTTGGCATTACCATGGAGTAACCCATTTAGTAAGGACATCTTACAAACTATCAAAAAAAGAAGCAAATCCTTTTAAATATTAGATAATAATAATATCTACAATATATTATATAACAATAATATCACTTTCGATATAATTTTGCAAATGCAGTGTAAAAGATCACAGAAGTCTAAGATTACATAACACTTTTTTTCACTACCTACTTAGTTAACGAAAAGGTACCTACTTTTTACAGTACATTTTGGAAAAACAATAAAAAAAAAAAAATTATATGTGCAGGTGGTATGAAATATCCCGTATTTTATAACTGGGGTGCTTTTCTACTATTTATAGAATATCAAACATTTATTAACATAGGTACAACTAACATTTAAAACACATACAAGATAAAAATCAATTGCCTAGAGATATAAAATATAATAATTATAAAGAATAAAAAAGTTGCGTCTCAACCCACGCGCTGGTTTTCAAACGCAACCATGAAAATAGAGAAGCGACATTTTTGTTACTAGCAAACATAGGCCCAAATACAAATATAGGTACAAGAAAGAAAGAGCAAGCATACTTAATATTAATCATATACATATATTGCAAAACATATATAAAATATAACTAGACCTATAAGTAGGAAAACAGCCTATATTTCTTCTTAGTGCTGGCAATCGTTAGCTCCAAGCATTGGTTCCTTGGAGCTAAAAAAATCACAATTAAAAAATAACACAATTTACCTATTAATCACCAATCCAAATTATCTACGATCTGTTCCGATGTTTCTGCTACGATGTTTGATGTTTTGTTTTCTTTTCATATGCAGTGTCTGGATAAAATATGTTTTTCTACTTACTCTATTTAGCTGCCATAACCCTCCTAATAAACATGGTGGTTATACCAAATCCCCAAAACCTTTAATGGGTAAACCCGTGCATAGTAGCTTATAGGCTGTTATGTTTGATTGAGTTTGTTGTTACTTATTATTTGATAGATTTAACAAAAAAAATTATATGTATTATTAAAATTTCCGTATGGTTTGATAGTTCGTCATATCTCACACATACGTATGTTAACGCCATTATAAATATAACATAAATTTTAACTATATTTAGTTCAAATACAATGGATCTAAAAATTAGGTATTTTAAGTATTCAAAACAGACTGTAATTTCAAAGTAACCCGTATAAACCATTTAATATTAAACATTCAATTTTGGACTGAGAATAAAGTTAAGTAAGTACATTGCATTATAAGCATACTTAAATATTATCTCACCATTCACAATGTATTAATACGAAGTATTTTTATTTTGACAATGAATTTGTAGTAATTTTTTGATTGAAAAAAAAAAGTATTTTAAAATATTTTTAGAATAAATTCTTATACAACAAAATACAAAGATTAGCAAAGCCTCCATAATATTTATTTAACTATGTTTGTTCTGTCCGTTTATCTCTTTTCACAAACACTTTCTATATATTGGTTATAAATATCAGTTTACCCTCCTTAAAATACCTGTAGTTCAAAATCGACTCAACCTAAAGTAGATAACATCGAGAAATCACCTTCGCTACTACCTAATCAAATTAAGTCGAATGACGTAACACATAAGGTACACTTAATATAGTGATAGGTATATAATAATTTATTTAATAACTACTACGCTAATTTAACCACTGATAATGAATTCCTAAGTTGTAGCACTTTTAGTTATTATCAGTCCAACTGATTAATTCCTTGGTTGTAGCACTTTTAGTTATTATCAGTCCGCTTAGGGTGACTTTTTCACTGCTGAATCCAACGACACACAATCACCACTATTTTTATCTTCACTACTAATATTTATTTTATAGTGATTTCCTCTCACTTAAGTTTTCTAGATTATTAGAAAATGGTATAGGAAAAATTACAAGATCACAACGTAACCTTGGTCCTCGAGTTGGAGTCGAACCCATGTCACCCACTTTAGCCCTGGTTGCGCTAACCACAACGCTATCGAGGAGTTAAGTAAGAGTACCAACCAACCAAGGTTACGTAGTGATCTTGTAATTTTTCCCATACAATTTTCTATTTTAGTTATCTTCAGTCCGTTAAGTAGTTTAAGGGTATAATTTCCCGCTTAAAACTGAGTTCAATGACACATAGCTATTTAGCTATGTTGTGTAGCTAGGTGGCCAGTGCGATGAGTCTCCGGCGGCGGATCTTGCGGCCGCAGCGGCGCCAGAAGGCGGTTATCGTGTAGATGACAGCTAGCAGGAGAATCAAGATGGCCGCCCGCTGCAGCGTGGGCGAGGGAAGGTCGTCGGGCGAGCCGCGAGAGGGCGCTGCGCCGGCGCCGCGCCACGCTCGGGCTGCGGGCTCCGTGCCTTCAAGTTCTGGTGCACCTGGAAGTTAAATAGTTTATGGGAATTACTTACGTATTTACAAAGGAGTTAAAGTTAGAGAGGAGAAATTTTTTTTTTCTGTAGCAGAAGAAAAAAATTATAAAAACAGCTACATATAAAAGAAATTCAAAGAATAAATAAATAGTGTTACAATTTATGTTTGTTAAACTTAATGTAACCCAAACATTTTGAATAAAGATTATATAAGATAATAAAAAAAAGAAACTTTTTAAACTATCATGGTTTTTAACTATATTTGAACATGAAACGGGTAACGGGTAACCATACTAACATTTAAATCATGGTATGTTACCCGTTTCATGTTCAAATAAAAAAAAAAGATATTTTGTTCGTTTGTTTGTTACCTATAGTCCTGGGGTCGGTAGGCGGGTGACGCGGCGCCAGCGTGCGCGCGGCGGGCGCGGCGTGCACGGGGCGCGGGCGGAGCGCGGCGCGCGCGGGGCACGCCGGCACCGCGCGCGGCCCGCTGCCGTCCGCCGACAACACGCGCGAGTACATGTGCAGGCGACCGCCCGCCGACCTTACCGGCAGCTCTAAAACATACATAGAGATGAACCATTTCTAAAATGAACGCCCCTCCACCGCGGTTACACGTACATGCAAAAAGGTGTATAGATACAACACACATAATTGATCTTTGTCATTGGATGTTCATTAACGTATAAGCAAACGGTATCACTTTGACAGACAGATGAGCCAATGTTACTGTAATAACCTAAGAGCCCGTGATGGCCAGACCTTCCTTTAATTCACAAGCGTGAAAATTCTTTCATGTGTATGTCTAACATAGGTAAGAATAACCCCCAAACATGAAACCTGGATCGTGGTTCCTTTGGGAGATAACAGGTAAAAGGTTGTTATCTCCCAAAGCAACCGCGATCCAGGTTTCATGTTTGGGGGTTATTCTTACCTATGTTAGACATACACATGAAAGAATTTTCACGCTTGTGAATTAAAGGAAGGTCTGGCCATCACAGGCTCTTGGTCTATAAAGTTGTAGCACGCACACAAGTATAGTGATGCAATAAGTATTTCCTCTCACACGTTGAAATTATCACGGTTTGTGGAGGGGAGTTCATTTTTAGACTGGATCATCTCTACTACTTATTACAAAATGGTATAGGAAAAATTATAGATCACAACGTAACCACGTCACAAGCCGCCCAGTTTAGCCCTGGTTGCGCTAACCACTACGCTATAGAGGAGTTAATCCGAATTTTACGGTTAAATGTTGTCGACTCAAAATCAATATTTTTTTATGTTTTGTTATTCATATAAGGTATAAGGTTTCGACCGAGTCTACCGTACCCCTTGACAAAAGTATTAATATAGATAGAAGATAAGATCCATCTTCGGCCACATCGACAACATCCATCAGGTAAAATTGTGGTCAAGCAAGGGTCTATCATCAAGAACAAAAAAACAGGTAACACACACGTAGAGTGCGCGCCACCACTGAAGTCTTACGGTTAATACGGGAACTACAGTATTAGAAACGTTAATATCTAGGCAAGCAGCGAAACCTCTATCGGACTTGAGTGGTGGCGCGCACTCTAAAGCCGCGTTATTTATCTGACGTGTTGTGTTGTGATGCATAAGAACCGTGTGGTATTCGTTTTAATTTGATATGGTAGCGTTCATATTTATACAGCGCGGTATGCTGTGACGGCTTCTGACGTAAGTAAGAAATGTATGAAACCAATACCGTCACAACACAACACGTCAGATAAATATAAACGCTGCTTTAGGCGTGCAAGGCTCACCTGACGGTATGATATGCACGTCTCTATGCTCGCGAGGCGCGGCCGCATCCCGCAGCGATGAGGGTAGATGACCAACTAGAGCGTACTGGAGTGCAGCTAGTAATAGCCAGTGACAGTTACGGCCTGAACCCCCTTCTAGGCAGGACGAGTCGCCGTAGACTACCAATCTGCCAGCCTGTGGAATATTGATATCTTTTTGAAATATATTTTAGGAAAAAGTTACAGCTAACACAAAAACATAATAATACATTGATGAAGTACTCAAGGCACAACTAAATTACAGATTTATATATTTAAAAAAAGCTTATAATTATTTATTTTTTTAACAATTATGTTTAATCTTGTCCATTGAAGTGCATTCGTTTTGCTTTATTAGAGTATTACATGTGTCGAGGTCAATAATGAAGTTTAACCCCAAGATTATGATTATGAGGTTGCCGCCCTTGATCTTTGATCGCGGCCGCCATCTTGGAAAACACCTTTTTTGCGATATCTAGGAAACTATTAGTCCGGGATCCGTAGAACATGGAAATCAAGTGATTACTAACAAGCTAATTTTTGGTGAGTAGCTTCGTTTCGATGAGACGTCCAAAGATATCCTATATCCAACTCTCGATTGTGGTAGCTAACAGAGATATCAAGGATTAAAAAAATCAAGGATGTAAAACCGGGATAACGGACCACGAAATTTGTAGGACAATGTAAAGACATGGAAAATGTTTTAAACTATACCTATTATATAATATTTATGTTTTAGTCACCTTTGGTACTTTGTCAACGGTATCGTTGGTGTAGTCGCGGTTCTCTCCATTGTCTGTCTGCAGCAATCCCAGTATTGGTACATCTACGGTCTGTGTCGCGCCACTCCCATGCTTCTCACCAGACATAATCTGCAAGACAAAATAAATATTGTTATAAATAAATAGTATACTATGA
This sequence comes from Chloroclystis v-ata, assembly GCA_963691955.1. Taxonomy (NCBI): domain Eukaryota; kingdom Metazoa; phylum Arthropoda; class Insecta; order Lepidoptera; family Geometridae; genus Chloroclystis; species Chloroclystis v-ata. Next base: position 6,513,750 of record OY829908.1, on the reverse strand, counting down.
TCATTACCACGGGGCTAGATGTCGCTGTGTAAAATTGTCCAGTAATATTTATTTTATTTATTTATTTATTTCGATACTCCCTAGGTATATTCGTGTAACTGCCTGATACACACTTATACGTTTGATGCATTTTTGGCATGTACACATGTCAGACTATCATTATAACTTATAACAAAAAGTCTAGTTAGTCTCTATGTACGTTTTTCTTGGTCGTATAACTGTCCAACTTCATAATGTTCCAAACATTTTCAAATCTTTAAAACGCTCTCCTGTCATATTTGTGTTTTGTAGATACACAATTATACGTAGGGGGTATCAATTTATAATAAAGAGTGATATTTAATCTTGGGTCTCTGAACAACAGTGATATGTTATGAAAATATTAAGGCACTAGCTGATAGTAAAAAAATCTTACCAATAAATTGATTATTTATTGTATTCGTGTAAAATGTTTATAGTTTATTTACCTGATATCCCTGGTCACTGAGTGGGGCTGTGATCATGATCCCATGTTCGGGAAAGCTGTGTATGTGCGTCCCACTCGCGTAATACATAGGATGGCCTCCCAACTTGAACGAGCCTTCGAAAACGCGGTCGCCTAGCGCCACCTGTTGGACAATACTTTCATTTTAAACACTACTTTTCAAATTCCAAATATTTTTTTTTGAGATGCTTATTTGTTGTACGCAGTGTTATAACATGGCTTATATTTCTTAATTTTAAAACGTACATCAAAAACTTATTAATGCCACTCAATAAGTTGCTCGTGAAGTTCGCGAACCTCGTTCAAAGGTGAAGGAAGATTTAAAATTTTCTTGACTTTGTTTAAAATAGATACTTACTTTCCTTGAATTTTGGCCAAAAGTATAAGATTTTCACATACCTGATACATACTAAGTAGGTCATTTAACGCTGGTACATTTGATCCACCTGTTTCAGGTATCCACCTAATAAAAAAAACACAATTCTTGATATTTTGCTAGAAATGAAGTAGTAAGACGATGAATGGATGAAAAGGCTGAACAATCAGAGCAAAACTTGTCCCATATAACCATGTCAATAATACTGAGTTCTTTGTCACAATATACTATTTTAATTATTAAGATCCTGAAATCGTTAAAAGTCTTAATAAATTTATATAACTCTAATGATTGCGAAACATTACTATTTAGTAAACCTATTTCAAATACCATAGAGTAAAACTGACATGGCGTTTGATCACCGATGAAGTTTGAGGGAATCAAGAAAAGAGGTGTGAACAATCGAGCTGAAGGAAGGAAAATGCTAAAGTTGTGTGAGGTGAAAGCGAGATAAATTGATTACCAGCCATAAAGCTTTCCATTATTTGACCTGTTCCCTAATTTAACCTTCTGGATTGAAAAAAATAAAACTCATGGAAAAACTCACCACTGCCTAGTATTCTCATCATAGAACTTGACGTGGCGCAACAGCGTCGCGTTGTACCAATCAGCGAACACGACCAGAGACAGACCGTTGTCTACTGCCTTCTTCAAAGCGGCCATTTCTTCAGGAAAATACTCATCTTCTGGATCCACTAGTAGTAGGGCGCCGTAGAGAGATGTGTCGATGCAAGTCAGCGGTGTACCTGAACAACAATTTATTGTAGGCTAAGCTCGCAACTTAAAACTTTAACTGAAAATACATGTTTTAAAAAATTACAGCACGATCTGGAAAGAAAAATCACAGCCACTTTTTCCGAAAGTATAAGAGCTTAAAACTTGGCAAGTAGATGTATTCTGTAAACCTCATTAAGAAAAATTTTGACGACCTCTGTGGCGCAGCGAGCGAAGGTCTGCTTGCGACGCAGGAGGTTGCGGGTTCGATTCCCGCCTCGGAACAAAATTTGTACGATCTATAGATATTTGCTCCGGGTGTCTGGGTGTATAATGAAAATATCGATCTATGTATATTATATTAAGTATATCAGATATCTAGCACCCGTAACACAAGCTTCGTGCTTACCACAGGGCTACATGTTTCTGTGTGAATTATCCGTCAATATTAAAAAATATATATATTTTATGTTACTTGCTGCTGCGGAGGCCTTCATAGGCGAGTCCTACTCACACTTGGTCGGTTTTATGTATCAGATAAAAACAAAAACACAGGCTCTGTTTAAATTCCTTAACTGAAGGCTAACTGTTGCCTGTAAAAGTCAAAAGCGTTCGTCACTCACCCATCACCTCGAGGTAGAAGCCGTGCTCGCGCAGCCGTTTGTACATGTCGCGGAAGTTGGTGTGTATGTGGTCCGCGTGCCAGTCGAGCGGGTCGTGTTTGGCGCGCAGGTCGTCCCGCGGGAAATAGCCGCCCGGGTAGCGCAGGCTGTGGAACTGGTCCCAGAGGAGCCGCCGGGAACGCACCGGGACGGGGATCACGCGCGCTCTGGGATATATACATTTGTGTTAACAAACTGTTCTTATAAATATATATTTACCATATATATTTTTTTATAAATATATATATATATATATATGTATATAATATATATTATATAATTTTGAAGTTGTAAAAAAATTTAAATTACGATACTCCCTATGTATGTGTAACTGCCAGATACACACTTATACGTTTGATGCATTTTTGGCATCTACACATGCCAGTCTATCATTATAACTTACAAAAAAAAGTCTACTCTAAGAACGGTTTTTTTTGGTCGTATAACTGTCCAACTTCATAATGTTCCTAACATTTTCAAATCTTTAAAACGCTCTCCTGTCAAATGTTTTTTGCAGGTAGGGAGTGTAGAATATATCCATTTTAAAAATGATAATATTTCTGGACAGTTCTCACAGCAACATCTAGCCCCGTAGTAAGCTCAATGTTTGTGTTACTAGGTATGATTTATGTCGTAACATCGGAATGTCGATTTACCTTATCGGCAGAGATAGAGTAGCATTCTTTGGTATCCTATCGCCGCTGTCATCGTAGCTTTCGACTGTGACGTTCAAGTGACCCTGAAAAGAAATTGCTACATAATAATATGTATATCGAAAATTTTTAGTTTTAAATTTTTAGATTCTGTCACATCAGATGCCAGTCTTATTTGTTTTAAATTTAGACTTATTTGATGGCTTATTAATTTGTTACTCGGTGAATAAATGATTTATATTATTTAAATTTAAGAATAGGTATTTAATTAATAGAAATTTAGTGGATTGGAAATAATTGTTTTTTTACTTTATTTTAACTTTAATTTATTTGATTTAATGTCCAATTGAATGGAATTTTGAATGTATTATAATAATAAGTTATTGACATGTATTTCTATTTCTGTATTTCCAGAAATTGTAGGAATTTAAAGTGCAGTTGTCATAATGATAGTACCTCTATAACGCCGTCGAACTCAGCCCCAGACTCCAGTACTGAGAAGCTGAGTGCCAGCCAGCCGGCCCAAGGCCAGATAATGTCGCTGTGGTCCACTGAGACTGTTAGCATCTCTCCGTTAGGTAGGTGCGGATGCCACGCCACATTCGTCTGGAAAAAACACACTATATATAACTCTGACGAATGCTTGGGACTTCAAGCAACCTTTTTTAAGGAGTCGAATATTAGACCAGTGCAGTTAGCTTCAAAAATGGTCAAATAAGGAAAAAAATAGTAGTAGAATGAAACCCATTAGAAAAGGAGGGGCATATGATAAAAATGAAAGGAAAAATAAATTACGGTCGATCTGAGTTCGGGAAGTGGGAGGGGGTGGGCTTTTAAGGGGAGAAAATGGTTTATCTCGATTTGCGGTGAAACTACTAGTCCTATGAAAAAAAGTTATATCGCAAAGTTGTAGGTAATAAAACGATCTACAACTTTTAATTCATAACTTTTTTACATAACGTCAAAATGTATGTGAAAAATTCAAATTAAGTTTTTGGTTTTTTATTTCTATCTTTTTCAAAAACATTTTATTTTCTACGAAATTCGGTGAAAACTTACCTATTTATGCTCCAAACACACTATAATTTATTTGATTAAAAATATTAATTTTTTCACCTTATTTTGACTTAATTACTAAAAAAATAGACCAATTTTCAATCGAAAATTCACGTGTCAAAATATTAGCTTTTTTATAAAAATCGGTATGTTGTTTGTTCATTGAAATCTCTATTTTTTGATGGTTAAGAAAAATATATACATTACCATAGTAAATTTTCTCAGAAAATGCAAAACACCGAAACAAAATTTGTATCATTATGTACAATTGCATCATAAAAATGTGATTTTTGCAATTTTTATTTCATATAATTGCTTATAATCCGACTTATTGCACATTATAAAAACTGATTATTATTATATTATTATTATTATATAGTCTGAAAAGACAAAATCACATTTTTATGATGCAATTGTACCTAATAATACAAATTTTTGTTTCGGTTTTGTGCATTTTCTGAGAATATTTACTATCGTAATGTATATATTTTTTTTAACTATCAGAAAATAGAGATTTCATTGAACATAAAGCACACCGATTTTTATAAAAAAGCTAATATTTTGACACGTGAATTTTCGATTGAAAATTAGTCTATATTTTTGAAAATTAAGTCAAAATAAGGTGAAAACAATAATATTTTCAATCAAATAAATCACAGTGTATTAGGGACATAAATAGGCAAGTTTTCACCAAATTTCGTAGAAAAATAACAATTTTTGAAAAAGATAAATAAAAAAAACAAAAAACTTGGTTATTTGAATTTTTCACATAAGTTTTGAGGCTATGTATAAAAGTTGTGAATTAAAAGTTGTAGATCGTTTTATTCCCTACAACTTTGCGATATAACTTTTTTTCATAGGACTAGTAGTTTCACCGCAAATCGTGATAAACCATTTTCTCCCCTTAAAAGCCCACCCCCTCCCACTTCCCGAACTCAGATCGACCGTAATTTATTTTTCCTTTCATTTTTACCATATTCCCCTCCTTTTCTAATGGGTTTTATTCTACTACTATTTTTTTCCTTGTAAAAAATTAAAAACCCTGGTCTATATGGTCGAATAAGTCGTTCTACAAGTTTGAGGACTTAGTAACAATGAGACTGGGTAACAATGAAATTTAAAGATTTATGTCATGTATTTCCATAAAATCCTAATAAATCACTTGCACAATTGTATGTGACATTTGTAATCTATAGACTTATGTAATTAATTGACATTTTTAATTATCTGACATTAGTAATCTAGACTTATGTTATTAATTCACACATTTAATTTATAGACATTATTAATTAGGTAGGTGTTTGACATTTATTTATAATTACTATTTTTAATTTTAATTGTTGTATAATTATTTGACGTGCAAAAATATCCTACCAATAAATTGATTATTTCATATTCTATTTCTTATTAAAAGGATGGTATCATGGTACGGCCGTGCACTTTTGCAAGACTGCCGTGCCTTCAGATTTATTTTTTACCAGAGATAAGTTTATATCGAGGAGACTGACAATTCTCATACAAAAAATGGTGACTCAAAACCAAAAATTCCGGGCTATTCCTAGATGGCGCTGCCGTAAAATTAAAGTAATACTTCGTTTTTAAACTAGATGGCGCTTAGACAAAAGTTTAATATCTTGAGGGTGCTTGGGGACAGACAGACAGATATTTTATACTCACTACAGTCCCGGAGACGCCGAGTCCGTTGATGAGCGTCACGTTAGCAATGGTCGGCTGCGCGCTGAAGTAAAGTGGCTGAGTGCAATACGGCCACATGTACTGACACTCAGTCAGGTCGATGTAGTTTGGACTGAGGGTTACTTGTGGCTCGTATTTCCTCAGAAACTGCAAAAAAAGTGTTTATGGTCGTCAGTCCAATTACTACTAAACATCATCATCATCATTTCAGCCATCGGACGTTCACTGCTGGACATAGGCCTCCCTTAATGACCTCCAGGTATTACGGTCGGATGCAGCCTGCATCCACCGTGAACCAGCAGCCATGACAAGATCATCTGTCCATCTTGTTGGTGGACGTCCGACGCTGAGTTTTCCGATCCGTGGTCTCCACTCGAGATCTTTTCAGCCCCATCGGCCATCCGTTCTCCTCTATATTCCCATTGCTCCGCATTCTACTACGTATCTCCTCATTTCTGATTCGATCACGGTAGAGAAACCCCTAAAAAATAAAAAAATACTGATATAATTATTATTTACCTGATAAGCGCTAATAAGGTCCAACTTCCCGTGGCCCTGTTCGAACATGTTAGGTCCGGAGAGACGCACTGCGGTGACACATAGAGCTTGTTTAACTGAAGCCGGCGTCAGGTGATGCCGAGGCACGCCGCTCGCCAACAGGGCTATGGCGCCCGCCACTACAGGTGACGCTACTGATGTACCTGATTTATACATATTGATGTTAACGAGTAAATAAAATATGTATATCCTTACTTATATTATAAATGCGAAAGTAACTCTGTCTGTCTGTCTGTTACGCTTTCCCGCCTAAACCTCTCAACCGATTTTGATGAAATTTGGTACAGACAATCTTTAGACCCTGAGACAGAACATAGGCTACTTTTTATTTCCACGCGGGCGAAGCCGCGGTCGGAAGCTAGTGTAATATATCGCATCGCACCTTCGGTAGAACAAGGGCCGAACTACCAAACATCTCATGTTTTACGAATCTGGTGAATACTGACCACTGAGGGAGCGACAACCTCCATTGACGCTGGAGCCTCGCACGGCGCTGCCGTAAGTCACTATATCGGGCTTCATGCGACCGTAGCCCTGTAAATAAATAATAATAATGAATAAATAATAATAAATAAATAAATCTCGAAGTTCTCGAGTTTCTCGAGAGAGAAAGAAAAGTTCTCGAGCGGAGACCACGGATCGGAAAACGCAGCGTCGGACGGGCATCCTGGTAAGTGGGCACTTACCAGGTGGACGGATGAGTTGGTAAAGTTAGCTGGTTCACGGTGGATGCAAGTCGCATCCGACCGAAACGACTGGAATTCATTAAAGGAGGCCTATGTCCAGCAGTATACGTCCGACGGCTGATATGATGATATAACTTTTTAAACTATCATGGTTTTTAACTATATTTGAATATGAAACGGGTAACATACCATGAGTTTGTCCGTGAACATGGCGCTTGCAACAGTGTCGAAATATCGGAAAACTCAAAAACAATTAAATCATGGTATGTTACCCGTTTCATATTCAAATATGATATGATGATGATGATGAAATATTGCTGGACAATTTACACAGCCTCAAAAACATTTGAATCATGATACCCGTTTCGTGGACTAAAATTGTTAAAAAACCACGATAATATATAAATAACACATTAGATAACCACGTTTAAAAAGATAACTTACTTCCGGCAGTTCCCACGTAGTCATGCCGCGGGAGGAGAACTTGGCGATGCGGTCATCGAACCCAATACCACCCACGCCGATGACGTCCATCTGGTCGGCGGGGTTGTTCAATGTGCCATACAACGGGCCGTCGTTGCCAATCGCAGATACCATTATCACCTGGAGGAAGAAAGAAGAAAAACGTTTATTTCAAACAACATAACAAAACACAAAAAAAAAAAAATTTACAATACAGAAATACATTTCTTATAGACTAGACTAAATATTGATGCTAACTTAATTATAGACACTAATATAATAGTTGACGTTGTACGAGCTTGACGCCTACCTAACATCCTGGTCTGAGGGAACGCTAGAACAGGAAGAGTGGAAGGAAAAAAGGAAGGCCTTTGCCCAGCAGTGGGACAGTACGGCTAAATTATAATAATACGAGTAGTAATGTAATAGTAATAATGCTAACTAATGTAGAGGTGAATGTAAATACATACCTTATTAGCACTAAGCTCCCAGACTTTATCCACAAACGGATGGTCCATAAAATCCGGCCCGCCGATGCTTAAGTTGAGGATATCTATCTTGCGCATTATAGCGTAATTGAACGCATCTAAGAACCATGATGTGTAGGAAACCTGCAATGTTAAATATATTAGTAACCCACTGTGCCCTTTTCAAAAGTATATGCACAATTTATTATCTTAAGATTAAATTTAACTGAATTTTGTTTGATTGTGTAAAATATTGTTAGATATGTAGGATTTATGTATTTATATGTGTAAGAATTTAGTTTAATTAAAGCAAGTATAACACAATTTACAACTTAGAAAATATTACAAAAGTAACTTAAATAAGCTATAACGGGAAGAGCAAGATTCCCCACAAGTATTATTATAACTTAGAAAGGGGTCTTTATCTTAATGCTATGTTGATATACACATATAAATAGACACTCCCTACGTATAATTAATTGTGTATCTGCAAAACACAAATTTGACAGGAGAGCGTTTTAAAGATTTTAAAATGTTAGGAACATTATGAAGTTGGACAGTTATACGACCAAGAAAAACGTACTTAGAGTAGACTTTTTTCAGTAAGTCATAATAAGACTGGCATGTAGATGCCAAAAATGCATCAATCGTGTAAGTGTGTATCTGGCAGTTACATGAATATAGGTAAGGAGTATCGACTTGTTACCTGATTGTCCGTAAATACGCGAAATATATGCAGATCAGCGTCGGGCGCGAACCCCAAACAGTCGGACTTGGAGGCGATCACGCCGGCCACGAATGTCCCGTGACCTAATGCGTCGTCTAACGTGTTCTCGCCCGTCCAATCCGTGCGCTCGCGGATACGACCGAAGTGTGGGTGGTTGCGGGCCAATCCGGTGTCGAATACTGCTACTTTTACACCTTCACCTAATAATAAGTCATTAATTTTTTTATTACCGCACTTGGCACAGTCAGTTCTAGAACTTATAGTTTGGTGTCATAGATAAATAAATAAATAAATATTGCTGGACAATTTACACAGCGACATCTAGCCCCGTGGTAAGCTCTAAGCTTGTGTTACGGCTGCTAGATTTCTGATATACTAAATAGATATATACTAAATAGAATAGATACATAGATAGATATTAATAGTATTTAACTTTTTAAACTATCATGGTTTTTAACAATATTTGAACTTGAAAAGGGTAACATACCATGATTTAAATTTTAGAACACGAAACGGGTAGCACTGTTACAAGCGCCATCTTCACGGAGAGACTGTTAAAAACCATGATAGTTTAAAAAGTTATATTATGATTTAAATGTTTTTAAAATAATTATCGGGAAACTCAAAAACATTATATTACCCGTTTCAAGTTTAATTATTATAATACTATTTTATTGGTAATAATCATTACATGTCAAACATTACTAAAATTTTCACACTTGTTAATATGATATTTTACCTGTGACTCCGAGAGACCACAACACATCAGCTTTCAGTACGGACGTGATCTGACGCGGGACGGTACGCAGTAGCTTCCGAGAAGTATACCCTCCATTCTATAAGAAAACACACTATTAAGAAAGAAAAGAAAGAATTACTTTATTGTACACCATTACATAATAAAATAACAAAAATAACTAGCTAGATACAAAATAAATATTAAATATTAACATCACATTAAACTCAACGTTTTATTACCCATAGCAGAATATATTCAAACATATCTTTCTCTATCAGAAGCCACTCTATAAAATACTACTTGCTATTTTTTTATTACCACACTTAGCACAGTCAGTTCTATAAAACTTATATAGCACATAGGTAATTTTACTGTAATGTTATATTTTGTAAGAAACAACACATACAAAACTTAGTAATAAATATATGTGTATATATATGTGTATATATATATATATATATATATATATACATATATTTATTACTAAGTTTTGACATACATAGTGATACCAGCCAGTTTTTATATTATTTGCAGGTTATACTAATTCTGGAGCCTATAATCTTTGTTTTGTTACATACTTGACAAATAAAATAAAGTTACTTTATAACTAATGTCAATAAAAGACACTATAAATATACCTCTCTTGGTTTTCGCAATGACCTTAGAGCTCTACCTCGGTAGTTCCTCCAACCAGCATACAGGCATCCGGCTCGACCACAATCTTCTTTTAGCTGAAATAGCATCATCTTCATATCAACCAATATTACATTCCACATTCATTTATATTGATATTGAGTTATTTGTTCCGGGTGTCTGGGTGTTATATATACTTTATAAAAAAATATCGATCTATTATGTTTATTCTATTAACCCTTTCAGACCCGGCGTACATAATTGTACACATATAATATAAAAAAATATTTAGGTATTAATTTAACATTATTTGAAACTAAAAACGGATTTGTTCATTAGTTTACATATTAAACTACCGAAAATAATACTCCCAACGCCATTTCTTTGGGTTTAATTAGTGTTTTTTGGCAAGTTATGACCAGTAGCCGACCAAAGTTTGCATTGTGCAGGTAAGCTCATTGTTTTATTTCTAAAAAGTAAAAAATATCAAATTATATCTAATGAAATAATTATAGGTCGATGTGTTATATTGCTGTGATCATATTTTACATACATGTTGTTGGTTTTAGTTTATTTTTGTACAAATTTTCTTGGTTTTTCTATTTGTACACAAGTGTACACATCAGGCGCATACGATGTATTTCTGATTTGTTGTTATACATAGTAGGTATTACTAAAATAAATTATAACTGTTAAGGAATGGTGTAATTTTGTTGTTTTTGATGTTATAAATTATGTAAATACAATTTTCAGATAATAAATTACCAATATTTTTTCGAGCGACGCTATTAGACCCCTAGAAGAAAGGTTGCCTTTCTGATTTAGAATTGTTTTCTGAAGACGAAGGAACAGTTGGAACTGCATCTAAATGATGTGTCCGAGTGGGAGCAGATGTTATCAGCTGGAACGGACGAGAATTATTCCCTCCAGCTTTGGATGACGATGATGAAGACGCTGACCCATCATGGGTTGAAATGAGTAATAACTTTTTACCAGAATACCTTCCTTTTTACCTTCCGCCTCTGAAGATACGCTTTTACAGAATATTACGCTGAAGCATAGTATTAGGTGGTGACACAAGGGCTCAAGACTAGACGAACGTAAAAAAATAAGCACTTTCTGGAAGTGGAACATCCTGAAGTTGTAAGGAGGTACAGTTATGCGATGGGAGGAGTAGATTGGCTTATAGTCTGGGGTTGCAAAATAAAATTTCGATGGGTAAAGGATGCCGTCCAAGTGGCAGTAGCCCAACTCTTCAAATTGTACCAGGAGACCAGGAGAGACCCGTCCAGGAGCTGAAATAACTCGAGACGATGTTGGGCATTTTCCTGCACACGATGAGGGATTTGGCCATTTTTTATTATTTTTATAAGGAGAATACTATTATTTATATTTGTTATTTCATATTGCTTCGTATTTCTATAAAAAAGTTGTAAAATAAATGTTTTATCATTATAGATAAACATTCCTTAACACGAATATTTACATGACGTTGGACGGATGTGTACACTTATACACAAAAAGAAAAGGCTGTTTTTCTTGAAAAGCTTGTAATCAGGAATTTTGTATTTATTTATCCTGAGATCTATGTACAATAGCCTAGTTGCAGGCATTTTTTTCAGATCGATTAGCGAAAATAAAATAAATCAGGTCTGAAAGGGTTAAGTATATCAGAAATCTAGCACCCTTAACACAAGCTTCGAGCTTACCACCGTGCTAGATGTTGCTGTGTGAATTGTCCAGATATTATTATTTTATTTTATTGAATATGTGTGGGTGTTGTTTATGTGACTAAGGCATCAAATATGTCCATAGACTATGCGAGTGAGTAAATTAAAATCCTGAAACTGCCGAGGTCACTGCGTGAACCCTGCAACGACCCCTTCAGTCATGATAGCTTACAACCTGGTTAGAAGTAGCTGTGTAAATGGTCCAGCGATACCTTATTATTGTAATGCCAGCCGTTTAATTTAATAATAAATAAATAATAATTAGTAAATTACCTCTTTCACATATTTGATAGTCCTCATAACCTGCCTCTGAGCTGTAAGACGTAATAAATAATAATTAGTAAATTACCTCTTTCACATATTTGATAGTCCTCATAACCTGCCTCTGGGCTGTAACACGTTTAATAGCAGGATGATCCTTGAGAGCATCTATCGCCTTCTTAAGTTCCGCGTCTATTATCAGCACATCAAAGTCACTTGGGTAGTCGGCAGCTGGATTATCTCGTTGTACTATTGTCCAATTACTGAGCTGAAATATTATAGTATAGGTTAGGTTATAAATTTTAACATAGATAATCTGTCACTCTATAATGCTTTATCATTTTATACAATATTAATAATAAGAAATCAATATAAGAATAATAGTAAAGGTTATTATTGTAAAGAAAGAAGGAATCTCTGGGCACAAATAAGGTAGTTTAGTTTTCAGTTTATTTTTATTTCTGATACAGTATTACCATTTTAATTAGTTATATGAATTAACTTGTCTGTGTGCGAGCGCAATATTCTAAGTGTAAATCTGTCAGACCAAAGGGGAACGTCATTATTTGCTCCAAAATAAACATGGTTGTTATTGGGCACATAGCTGGCTCCCTAATATGGAACTGGACTGAGAAGGTACACGTCTTGACTTGGTTGAAGACCACTATAGATTGGCACCCATTATGAGGCAACATGGAAGGGCCAGAAAGTGATGGAGGAATAAGCTTGATGCATATATTACATCCTGACATTTTGAAATATCAAATAATATTATAGCAAATTAAAAACAATTTAAAAAACTTCCTATTGGTTGATGGTAAGTAGTTTAAAGTAGTGGAAAAATTTGTTATCACTTCTTATCTTATTACATTTGATTTCCTTGTAAAAATTACAGTAATATCATTTGTATGTTAAGTACATTATTTGTGTGTTAGATTGGGATCAAATGTCATGTGATAAACATGAACTTTAGAGATGTGTTAATTGGCAATTTTGCTTTAAACTAAAAGAACAAAAATAGTTACTTTATACTCTCTTAAATTCTTAGTTCTGCAGTACAATTGGCTCATAAATAGTAATCAGAAAATGCATTATTTATGTATATTATTAATAAATGATCTGGGCATTAAATATCACCTATGGAATGCCTTGCCCAAGGCATGCACAGCATTTAATGTTGAATTTATATATTTATTTGTTCAAAGACAATAAATTAACTTAATTGTTGTATTTCTTTCTAAATTATATTTATCTTCACAAATTACAGAATTAGTAAACAAATTTATAGCTTTTTATTAGTCCAAGTAACAATTAAATGTTTTACTGACAACAAACAACAACATGAACATGAAAAGGATGAACTTACATAGTATGTAAGAAATCAACAGGTGCAATATTAAATTATTATAATTTCAAGTAGATGTATAAATAATGTGTTTAAATGTACTCACCCCAGCATAATTTAAAGCAGCAGTAACATAATTTTTTCTAGTAGACTTGGGAAAGTAGCCTTTAAATGTTACAATGTGTTCACTTGTTACAATGTCTGTATTAAAATCAAATTTGACTTGTTCAGTGCCTGTAGCATTACAAACTACATTTGGCAGAGGAGTATTGTCCTGGGCACTTATAGATACCACCCAAAATCCTAAGAACACTATAAGACATCCAAGTCTCATGTTTATATCTCTTATCATACGTAAAAATGCCACTGCATTAAAGTTATGCATTTCAGCGCGTAAATGACAATAATAGTCGCATTCTTTGAGGGATTTTCAACGTATTTCATAACACGTAATCTGGTTCTTGAAGCAGAAACCTAAAAAGTATTGGTGGTGTTGTTGACTTTTTCTGTGCGCAGTTTTCAGGATTATACCTCTAAAAATTACTCAATGTATAGCACTCAAATTATTAACAAAGTTTTATTCAACTAGATTAATTCATAACGAGGAACCACAAGAACAAGAAATTACTTAATTGAGAGAGAAATACAATTGATTTGAATTAAAAATGTATGGAACTACATAAACTAACTTCTTCTTCCTTTATGTGTAGTGACTGGCTATTGATATTTTGCCGACAACCAAGAATGTCAAATATCCATATCCAATGAACTAAGAAAACTATAAAAAATCATTGAAGAAAACAACAAATCGGATAAAAAGCACAGATTATTTTGTTATAAGGATAAAAAAGAAGGGGTGATTTATAAAACACATGAAGATTAAGAAAATTAAATTTTAAACACATTCAACTAATCGTTTTTTACGAGCAATGTAGTAAATAAATGAATACTAAATATTAAATATTCATAAATTTTATCGTAGGTACCTCTAAAAACAATAAAAATATCCTGATAAGCAAAAAGAGTACCTACATACAAAGAGAATATCATTATCTACATATTCACTGATTTTGACACTAGACGCATAACCTTTTTAATATTTTATTTTGCAATCGTATTGGTTTTATAAATCTTATTTAAAGGGTTTTTATTTATATCTATTTATCTTTTAATTTCTTTATTATTTGATTTGTTATCGATTTATTATTAGCAGTAAACCAGAGTCTAATTCATCTATAATTAAAATTTGTGTTTGAACAGACCTTAGATTTATATAAAGTACCTACATAAAAACTAAACGCTCTCTAGGATGTGCTCACAGAAAAGTTACAGTTATAAAGAGGGAGATTATTTAGTGTGATACAGGTAGGTACCAAGTTACCAACTCAACAAAGTGTTAACGCAGTGACGACAAAATATTTACATCTATTCTTAAAAGGCCGGTGCCTGTAGTCATAAATAAATATCTAAATCATTAGGTACCTACCTACCTTAGAAACATCTTTTTAAAATAGGCGCCATCATCCCGTAATCCTATCTTTAAGTGCATAAATAGGTAGGTATAGTAAAACCATTCTAAAAATGAACTCCCCTCCACAAAACCGTGATGATTTCAACGTGTGAGAGGAAATACAGAAAAACAGAATACACAGAAAAAAAAAATTCAGAATTCGGTAGAGGGGCGTTCATTTTAGAAATGGTTTTACTATACCTATGTACGTAAAGATAGGGTTTATATGAAGGAAATAAATTGGTATATTTAATACTTATTCAATGTTTTTATATTCAACCATGTTGTAGACTTGTAGGACAGTTCATAAACAAATAAATTAAGTAACAATCATGGAACTGTATGGTCACAGTAATATCTTAAGCCTAATACATTAATTCAATGTTCATCCAAATATACCTATGTATAATAATATAATGTAGGTATATAATATAAATATAGGTAGGTATTATAGGATGTAGTTACCTACAATGTTTGTTGATCTATCTACCTAATACTTTTATTTTCATGTTCTAGCATGGCGTTTAACTCTGGAAATAGATTTCCACCACTACGTAAACACGAGTATTATAGATTATCAGACCCAGGCTCATACCAGAATGGATCACTTAAATCTAAAATTATTCCAAACAAAGCACCGTTTCTATCAAAAGCGCCTAGAATAACAAGTTCTTGCAAAAATGTATGGACCGAGGTCATTTATGATGCTTCCTTACCCACAAACATACCGAATTGTACCTCGTTAACATCCAAGCGTCCCCGTTTTCCATATGAAGCTCTAAGCAAAGAAGATATTGAACAGATTTTGTGCAAATGCGGAATTAATGTTTGCGAATGCTACTCTGATCAAGATCTGAATGGCAATGAACAGCTGTGTCATGCTTTAGTTCCAAGAAAACTATTCAAGGGTCATCCACCTAGGTCATCCCAAGAAGGAGGTATATCTATGCCAGGTAAAACTGATCAAGGATTTGTAGTGTACCCTGACGGATCAAAAAAAAGAATTCAAAAATCAATGTCTAACGCATGTCCCCCTTTCTATGATGTAAGAGTAACAGAGTCAACTGCGTTTTATCAAGGCTGTAAATGGAGTAGATGGACTTCAAAAAGATCCCAAAAAATGCCCGAAAAGTCACCCGGACCAGCTGATTACAGCATAGTAAGAGAAGCAACTAGGACCGATCTATGTCTAGAAGCGATAAGGTCATACAACAAAAAGATATCTAGACAACCACGATTTATTGAAATTATCCAAGAACAGAATATTCGTTATGGTTTACCTGGCCCTTCAAGTTACTCACCAAACCTTCCGAAAGGAACAGTAATGCAGAGTTTAGGTCCGAAAGCAGACAGGTTTCCCAAACAATCTACTTCTCAACAGATACCGGGGCCATCTGATTATTGTATTAAAAGAGACTTTGAACATCATACGCTTCCTAAAAGACAAAAACGATATCGAACAAAAGTAACGAAAATTAATTACTTTGGAAATACTGTGAGATTCAAGGCACAAAAAGAGATTGGGCCAAGTCCTGCCACTTACAACCCAAGGGATAAATGTTGTAAGATTTTAAATTGCTCCACAGTACCTTTCGGTACTTCTGCTGTACGATTTAAAAAAGAACTGATCGAAGATGATGACGATGAGGTGTTAATAGCAGATGAGCCCATAAGCGAAAAGGAATGCCAAAAACCTACCTGGGTCTTCAAATCCAAAACAGTTCGTTTTCGGCCACTTCGGAAACAAAAACCAGAACCCATCATTTTTGATACACCTAAATCTAAGGACAGATCGATACGACATCAGTATATATCACCTTTTAATTCATCTGAAGGTCGTTTTAGGCCATGGCATGACTGGCTGCCAGTGTTCGCAAGTGTAAGAACGCCCGGTCCTGGTGATTATTATGCGGAAAAGCCAAAATGTATCCCAAGCGTGACCAGAGGTCCGCTGGTGAGGACAAAACGATTCTCTACTCCCTCTTTACAAACACCAGCTCCAAATGAATATAATGTCGGTCAAGGCCTTGAAACTGTTTTATATACTCATAACCAGAAACTGAAAAATAATGTTGAAAATCAACATAAATTCCACTGGAAGCATAAACTTGATGCTAAAGTTTTGACTTTTGAGCAAAAAGAGAGTGTTTTACTTAACAAATGTATCAAACTATTGGAAACCGATACAGATGCCAAATCAATACAGCAGATTTCAAAAAATGAAAAAATGTTGCGATATTTTTTGTATAACCACACAGTGCCAATATATTAATTAAATAGGTAATGAATTTATCTTGAAATTATTACTTACTTCCAACTGCATATTGCTGATCTTTATGTAGCACACTTTTATATAAGTACCTAATTTATTAAGCATGTAAGAACTTTTCTTGTTCGACAGAGCTAAGGCATAAAAGAATAATAAATAACAAAGGAAAACACTTATGTAGGACAGGTCTGTAGGGTAGTAGACTATTGCCTACCCAAAGGGCGAAACAAAAAAAAACATTACTATTGCTACTGTCACGTGCAGTCGGTCAACAGCTGTCAAGTCAAAAGTTTGTTTGTTTTGATTTTCTGCAGAACATTATTTTCTCAGTTCATTTCATAAAACTTTAGCGAACGCTAGTCTAACCTAACGCTAACCTGCCTATCAAGGATGCCAGGGCTCAGTGCAATACATACTATGAAGCAAACTGGTGCGAAGCATACAGCAACTTTAATTTTCTTTCATGGCTCTGGTAAGCAGTAGGTTAATTAAATAAAAATATTGTTCATGTTAACTATAAAGATCCTATCGAACAAGGTAAGACCTACAAAGACCCCGTTAGGACACTACAATATTATTATATTTCATTCTTAATCTAAAGTAAATTACATTTATAATAAATTTTATATGTTTAACATTAATTTTTATTTTATAGTTTAATCAGATGGTTTTCTTAAAAAGCATACTGGTTTAATTAAAATTACGCATTTAAAATACTTATTTACAGGCTTAAAAATAATCTATAATTATGATAAGTTTTCAATGCATAAGTAAGTAATTATAATAATTAACTAGCACCTAAATCGGCCCAGCCATTATAAAACTACAAATAAAAGTGGTATTGTTTTTTATATATTAGATTATATTATTGCATATTATCATGCTCTCTGGCCTGTCTCCTCAATAAAAGTCTTGTTGGTAAATCTACTTCCCTTCCTTCATTTATCCTTTTCTGTACAAGCTGCAAGTCTCTGGAATGCTCTACCTGTCTCTATTCGCAAAGCCAAGTCTTTAAATATATTTAAAGGCTTGGTTTATAAGCACTATCTGGAAGATGTTTGACTTATCTTTACTTATTTATTAATAAATATATATTTATATATTCTCATTGCTATTCACATGCCTTAGCATTGATTAAGTAACTTAATAGATTAATATATAAATTTAATGTAACTATGTAGGTGCACCGCCACTCCAGCATTTAATGGTTCCTATCCATCCAAAGGTTGCCTGGAAGAGATCGCTTTTAGCGATAAGGCCGCCTATTGTCCCATTTTCATATACACTGGTGGTCATATAATTAAGAACGCTAATATTTAGGGAAGATTTTCTCAAACTAAGACGCAAAACTATTTGCATGTAATTTATTTTATTTATCTCAGTATTGTAAAACGTTTCTATAATATCACCGTGCTTATTGGTATACAATGATTAGTTAAAAATAAATTGTAAATTTTTATACACTACTTCAAAACATAGTGTTCTTATTTACTGGTTGGTCATATAATTAAGAATGCTTAATCGTTAATTCCTTTTTTTATAATTTAAACAGAAAACACGGTTTGAATTTTAACTGTTTGTATAATATTGGCAATATTTAGTGCTGTAAAAGATAAAAAGGCATTGCTTAGTTAAAAAAAATAAAGCTTTTGATCTATCAACACAGGGTAGAACATCGGCACAAAAGTAAAACTTCGCCTGAAGAATTGGTATTATAAAAAGATAGACAACCATCTGTAATGTTCAAAAACGATGGTTTTCGACGCTTTTGAGCATTTTACTTCGTATCACATACTTCTACGGGGTGTTCCACATGTACCTAAACAGAGAAAAACAATTCCTCGAGATGGCCAAAACATCATTTGTATGGGCTACAAAACTCTTTAATGGGTCCAATGTGCTGAGACAAGAATATATTGGTGAAAACTAGCCTTCAGATATCTCAGGACGCACTGTTTGAAGACGTGTGGTAAAAGAATAATCGCACGGAAGGATATCAAGGAAGGTACTCATGTTGAAACTTTGCTATAGTCAAAATCAGCTTGCACTTGAGAGAAAGTATGAAAACTGGACTTTGCGAAAATAACTAGGATGTGTTCTGATGGAAAACGATATGTTCTACGTCTTCCGAATATAGCATTCAACCCTAAGTACTCGAAAGTTACATTAAAGCATGGTGGTAGAAATGCGAAAATTTGGGTGTGCTTTCGTTATTTTCTATCTTAGACTGACAAGCTAACAATCTAAATCTAGAGCCAATAGAGAATATGTAATTTATAATAAAGAAAAAGTATTCAAATACAGAGTGTGGGAACACATGAGAGCTGTACGACGCTTTTTTAAAAGAATGGAACTGTATTTATTTTGCGATATATCAAAAATTAATAGGTTATGCCTCGCACGTGTTTAAAGGCCGTGGATATGCTGTAAACTCTTAATTTAGTTTAAAATGTATTAAATTACTTTTAAAATTTTCTGCACTGTATAATTGTGATTTAGATTTAATGTAAGTGTATAAAACAATTTCCCAGCAGTTAAATAAATCGTTCTTAATTATATGTCCAGCTACATTACTATTAGAGAGTGTCTAATTTCGGTAAAATAAAAATTTGAGAAATATAGTAAATTATTTTATTGTTTACTCTTTAAGAAACTCTGCTCCATTAGTATGGTTATTTTTTAGCATAATAAGTTGTTTCTCAGAAGGTACACATCTCGGTGTATGAGAAGATTAAAATAAAAATGTTCTATAAATTCAAATCGTTCTTAATTGTATGACCACAAGTGTATTATATACTGTATATTTTCTAGCTTATATTATTTATGTAATTTTTATTATTGTGCAATAAAGAAATTCTTTCTTTCTTTTCTTTCTTTTCTACTATATAAAAATAAGTCGGGTTTTCCTTGCTGACACTATAACTCCGGAACGCACGAACCAATTTCCACGGTTCTGCATTCGTTGGAAAGGTCTCTGGCTGTGTGGTTTATAGCAAAGAAAATTGCGAAGGGAAAGTGTAAAAAGCGAAGACGCTTTATTTTAAGTTAAGACTCATGGAGTTCCTGACAAAGTCAATAAATTTTATTAACAGAATATTTTTACACATTTTTATTATTATAAAACAGATAATTAATTTAATCGCCTTCGATTTTTAAACCAACTTAAGAAACAAAAATTAATAGAAATAGTTTTCATTATTAATTTTGAATTACAGGTTCAACCGGCCCTTATCTTATGGATGTTCTTAAATTGATGGTTAAGAACTTTTCATTCCCACACATAAAAATTTTGTTTCCAACTGCACCACTACAACCTTATACCCCAGCCGGTGGTGAGAAAAGCACAGTCTGGTTTGACCGTGAAAGTATTTCGCCCGATGCTCCAGAAAAATTGGAATCTATAGCAAACATTGAACAAGAGGTGAAAAATATAATTAAGAAAGAAAATGAGGCGGGCATACCAAGCAACCGGATTATTGCTGGTAAATATTATATTTTATAATTATGTCTTTAGTTATGTATTCAAGGAAATTTATGGTTTCTTTAAACATATTTGTAAAGCATAATTTATAATATTAATTAATAAGGACATTAATTATCGTGCATAGAATATTATGTGTACCTACTTAAAAAAAATATTAGTACAGATGCAATTAGCAGATGTTGTTTAACATGACTCACTAACTACGTATTAAGCTTAATGTCTGCCGTATTTCAATTATTTTCATAAAATTATTAGCTTACCCAGTGGCTACAACCGATTTATTACCATGTTATCTTACCTTTCACTGGGCTACTACGACTATTTTAAAATCAAAAACAACTAAATCGGATTTAAAATAAATAAATATTTCTGGACAATGCACACAGCAAAATATAGCCCAGTGGTAGGCTCGAAGCTTGTTTTACGGGTGCTAGATTTCGGATATTCTCAATAGAATATACTAACATAGATAGATATTAATAGTATGTATTTAAACTTTTTTAACTATCATGGTTTTTAACAATATTTGAACTTGATTTACATTTTAGAACACGAAACGGGTGACACTGTTACATCTTCACGGAGAGACTGTTTTAAAAACCATGATTGTTTAAAAAGATTTTGATAAATCATGATTTAAAATTTTAAATGTTTTTAAAATATCATAATAAATTTTAAAATATATAATATACATACATAGATAGATATTTTTTATGATACATATAGAACACTCAGACAACCGGAACAAATATCTGCAGCTCGTACAAATTGTTGTTCCGAGGCGGGAATCGGACCCGCAACCTCCTGCGTCGCAGGCAGACCTTCGCTCACTGCGTCACAGAGGTCGTCATAAATTTATGTTATTTATACAAAACTAATGCCGCTACCGCGTCCACAGGTGGCAAAAATCTTAAGTATGTGTTGTAATGATGATGATTATGTTTCCAGGTGGATTCTCAATGGGAGGTTCACTCTCCTTGCACGTGGGTTATCGTTGGGATAGAGATCTGGCTGGAGTTTTTGTCCTGAGTTCATTCCTTTACAATAAATCTGTTGTTTACGACGCACTAAGAAGCTCACCTGGGCAGAAATGTGAGTTCCTATTTATGTTACACTATGAATAGATTCTTTTTGGCAAAGCATTGTTAATTGGTTTTTCCATTAAAAACAAAATGATATATAATTAATTACGAAACAGAAAAGGATCTTTTATAGCAGAATTTTGACAGTGGCTCCTGGAGATTACGTCCGCCGTAGTTTGTAGGGACGCGGGTTGGACTCCCGTCGAAGTTGCATTTCATTTTGTCTAATTTTCTGACAAAGATACTGCGGCTGTGCCGGCGTAAAGATAGATTTGGTCGTGGTAAAAAGTTGCATTGGACATATTCATATAGGACTCTATTATCTCCTCAACAATTTAACTTTAAGCCTTTTGGTAGTGTGTGAAAGCGACACTCAGTCAGGTCCTTGGGTTAATAAATTAATACATTTTGGAATTAATTCTTTAATAGTATCTACACAGATTATACAATATCAATAATAATATATAATAATAATATATAGGACGAATATGTTAATATAATTATTAACATATTCGTCCTCATGTTTTACTTAGTGCTGTATGTGAAAATATAAGAATAAGTGTAATAATAGACAAAAAAAAATAGCTATAAATGAAGTAACAAAGGGATTTATCGCTGAAAGCGATTTTATCAAAGAAATGTATTTTATCAAAGCTTCTTTGTAATTATTTTGATATTTATCCGTGAAAACCTGTAATTGACTTTTACGTTATATATTTTTGTGTTAGTTAAGTATTTTTAAGAAAGTTGTTGGTTTTCCTCTAATAATAAATAAATAAATATTAGTCAGGGTTAAGTTGATAATATGAAGCGTATTATTTTCAGTCCCACCGCTGCTGCAAATACACGGGAATAACGACGATATGGTGGACATTGAATGGGGGCAGGATACATTCGCAAATCTCAAAGCTTTGGGTGTCTCGGGAGAGTTCTACGAAGAGGATAGATTGGGGCACACAGTAAACAGACGGGTCATAGCAATGGTGAAGGAATGGGTTGAGAAACGATTGCCTGAGTGAGTAATTAGATATACCTAAGTAATACTTAATATAACCCGCGCAGATAGAAAATTGATTTGAAAATGGCGGCGGGTACGTATGGTACGATTGGCAAAACAAGGATAAAAGTATAGACACCGATAGAGAGTGAGCGAGAACGCATGCGAGCGGACGCCATTTATAAATCAATTCTTTAAGTGCGCGGCTTATAATTGTTTTACTATAAAAACTGTCGTGGTTTGTTACATTCATATTGAGTTAAGCGGTTGATCAATAGTCTACGTAAATAAGGTTCGTATTGCCCGTTTATCTCAATAGGAATTAATAATTGTTATTGTAAAAATAAATAACAACGAAAAGTGGCATTTTTAGGGTTCCGTATTTATAAATTAGATTAGAGGTAAATTCACAAATCTAATATAATCAATCAGGAAATCTTGTCTTTTGTTTCAGGAATGCTGCAGACACATATTAAATGATATGGAGGCATCGAATTTTATTAAAAACTTATACAATTTCACGTTATTATAAAAGTTCCGCAAGATCTGGTCTGTATTAAGTTTTGTTTTGTAGTATAGATTATATAAAATATGTACAGGCTCTTGTATAAAATGTCGTTTGGTAAAAATATACTTTTATGTATGCAATGTTAATTGGGTTTTATTTCGGGAACCTTTCACAATGTGAATCACATGGTGATCGAAACGAGATGATTCCAAATAAAAGGGGGAAGTGCTTTTGTATATGTATATTTTAAATATATTGTGATTTCAAAACGATAGACTCAGTATTACATACTTACACACCTTATTGCCTTTAACAACTGATTTGGACTTGATAAATTATTCAACAAGTCCCGCTTAGTTGGACCATATAAAAACATATTAGGGAACATAGCGTTCCTGCTCTCTGGCCCTATAGTCTAAGCTCCGACCAACTCTGACGCAGAATTTTATATAACGAAACAACGCCCTTAATTAAGAAGAAGAATAATATCGAAATGTAAATATATTTTTATGATTAAAATATTTATAATCAAGAAGAAGAATAATATCGAAAAGTGAATAAATATTTTTATGATTTGTCCAAGAGTTGCATGAAGTAAAACTTATTGATTATATTCTCATTGGTTGCTGGCGATTAATTGGTAAACCAAAGTCACGATAAAGTAATCAACTAGTATAACGCTTAGATAATAGAATACCAATAGATATGTTACTAAATTGTCTATGGAATTAGTTTATAAGATGACTAAAATAAAAATGATGACATCTCTGTCTTATGTATGGAATTAAAAGGAGCCTAACTATATACTCAACAGTTGCGCTTGGTTGCCAATATTTATGGCACGTGCCTTTCTTCAGCTTCCTTCGATATCATTTACTGTCACTTTGGATAGTTTGGATATCATTTACTGTCACTTTTTGGTTTTGTTTACATCGATAGTGGTGTTCTTGTATATTGCACGAGTTATCGATATTTTGATTTTAGACTTAGGTAAAAAATTATAGACCATGTTAATTTGAATAAATGTTGATAATATATTGTGTTTTTGCAGAATAGCATGAATCGTAGAATGAAATGACGGATTAGATTTCAGGTTTTTTATACAATATTATATTATTTTGAAATATAAATTATTTTGATATATAATAATATACTAAATATAAGTAAGTATATTGTATTAAGTATATTGTGTTTTATAATTATCTAAAACATTTGGCTTATTCAGGTCTTTCATTCGTTTAGTTATATTCTGTGGGTATATTAATTTAGTTAAAATGAACTTTAAACATTAAGTAGAACTCAAACTAGTTAAAATAAGGTTAAAAGTTCATTTTCACTAAATTATTATGCCCACAGAATATAACTAAACGAATGTTTGAATTTGAGTTCTACTTAAGTACCTATTTTTTTTTGTTCTAGTTAAAATGTTTTTTGTTTTGCTTGGTTTTATAACTGTATTAATTCTATAATTCTATAATTTAATATTTACGTACTTCAATTTACAATAAATACATTATCATAAAAAAAGTTCAGTTGAAAACAAACTCTATCGATAAATTATTATAATATACCTACCTCGTACAACACTAATTTATGTTAGCGTAGGTATACACGATGTATTCGTGGTTAGGGCCATTCCATTAAATTCGTTCTTCTGAGGTATAACGTAGTGTTTATATTCTCTTTGCTAGTATATAGTAAAACGTAGTGATTATATTCTCTTTGGTATATAGGTATAACGTCTGAGGTATAATGTAGTGATTATATTCTCTTTGATTGGCAACTAATCATTGTGA
Source organism: Chloroclystis v-ata (assembly GCA_963691955.1). Classification (NCBI taxonomy): domain Eukaryota; kingdom Metazoa; phylum Arthropoda; class Insecta; order Lepidoptera; family Geometridae; genus Chloroclystis; species Chloroclystis v-ata. The sequence goes on along the minus strand of OY829908.1, from coordinate 6,488,856 downwards.
CGTTGCAACCGATTCATTTCATTGTATCTTATTTATAAATAATATAAGAAACTAATAATAAACATGATAGTATAAATGACTTTATTATACGTCCAATGGAATCCTTGCGGGATTTAGAATGCTATAGATCTTGCTGAAGATATCATCTGAAAGTACGTTCTGAACAAAAACATGGGTCCTAAAAAATCAGCGAAAGATACCTCTTACGTTGACGAAGATTACTGGAGAAAATCCATCACAGAAGCTAAACTTGACGAAGAAACCTGGCAAGTAAAAGTTATTCTATTTGAAGCTGCGGGCAGTGACCAGGATAGGATATATCTTAGCAAATTTGAAACATTTTCAGCTGACGAGAAAAGATTCGTTATCAAGAATATATGCAAAACCGACACGATATTTATGATACACCAGCTTGGCGGTGAAAAGAAAGTGAAAGATGACAACTATCGTGTATTTGAAGAGGCCCAAGCTTTCCTAAAAAATAAGGAAGATGTGCCCCCTGAGATATTAGCTCTTGTCATAAAACATCTGATCTTGAAGATGAAAGAAGACAACTTATTTATAAGAAGGCAGCGTTTAGAAGTAAAACAAGGCATTATTCGTGAGAGCGCCACTATGTCCAACAAGGATGAAGTTAGAGGAACTGTAAACGTTAAACCACCTGAAGTGGAGCCGACTCCGACCCCTACTAAAACCAAAGGCAAGAAAAATGAAACATTACAGCTGCCCGAACCAGACGAAGATAAAAAATATAATACTGTACTTAGAGTCAGAGGTGAGGAATGGAGAGATAGGGTGTATGTAGATGACTTTCCTCTGGACGGCCCTCATTTATACGTAGCTATCACAGGGTTTGTAGAACCATTACTCCCGCAGTGTCTTATCAAAATAGGAATACCATTAACATCTGTGGTACAGATAAGAATAGATCTTAGTGCTCATCTTGAAAAAATCCCATCAGGCTTGCTTAGAGCTACAAAAAGAGGCCAGAGCCAAACTGAAATACTAGCTGATATGTCTCTAAAATTTTGGGAAGACATTCAAGCTCAACGTATCGATAAGGCAGTAGCGGATATATTTAAAAATACTGCGTTTATTATATTTTCTCCTCCATATTGGAATTCGGAAAATCTGTCAGGCAATTCAGAAAAGATTTACGATGAGCTTTGCTTTCTTATGTATGATGTGCAGGATTTGACCAGACAACATGCGCACTATTTAGATAATATGGGAGTTGTAAGTATTCCTGAAGAGACACCATCAGATTTTTTTTACAAATATTATAACACGCTCAATTCGGATATGCCATTCGAATGTGTTACTGTCTATTCAGTCCTTGACAATATGCTGCAAGCCGTGTGTAAAGCTAAAATGAAAACCAGTGAAGTTGAAATTTCGTTTGAGACTGAACCGCAAACTAAATTTGGGGACGAAGAAAAAATAGAAAAGGTTGAGAAGTTAGTCAAGTCAGTTTTCCAATCCCTTTGTAATACAGACGCTAAAAAAAAAGCTTACAGGTCAACTTTCGGCAAAGAATATGAAGATCATAAAGAACCTATTGTAATAAAATATGGAGATCTTGCAAAGTACCCCACATTCCATCTCGGAAATATAAATCTGGATAATATTGTAAATACATCTCTTCACGGTATGCCTATTAACAAATTATTTGAACGTCAAGGAATGCCTTTTGGGGAACATGAAGCTAAACTTAATTTTCATGTCAATGTTCTTCTTACATGCTTTGAAAGGGAAGATGTTGAATCCGCTGAGCTTAAAAGATTGATGCATATTTTATCCTGTCGTAAACTTTATGATAATAGAAGCTCACTTAAAAAACGCCACATCCCGCTATCAAGCTTATCTGAGTTCAAAAAGGTTTATTTAAAGCGCAGCGTTCTTGCAGAACCACTAAAACGGATGTCATCCATAACCTGTAGCTTAAGCTCTGCTGCACATTATTTTCCGTCGATGACAAGGAGTGAAAATGATTATATTGAAAACCTATCCGATGACGAAGAAACAAAGCGCATTAAATACTTATTTGATTGTCCTGATATCAGAGAACTTGTATCCGCAACTGAAATTGCTGAAGGAAGACCTCATAAGCATTTAATAGACGACTTTGAATATTTTGAAGACTTTTTAGGCATAAACGCTTATCAGGTCTTAACAGAATCGTTTACTAAGTTTAATTGTGTTGATTATAAGTATTGTGAAGTTACTGATACTTTTGTGCTTATGTTTTTCAATAGCCACGATGTGGACGGTATAGCACGCGAAGAGTGGCGATGTCATTTAATGACTCCGCTGTGTTTGCAAGATTTTTTTGACTTCGATTTAGAAGAGCACTACGATTGGATACAAAACGAAGAAATAATGTATGACGAAAAAGAAACTTTGCATACGCATTCCCTATCAAAAGTAAATATTCATCAGGCTTTCGATGTATCTTGTTTAGACAACCTGGATGTTGGTGCAGAACTTTTGATGGAAGGATCGCTCAAATTTCAAACAGCAGTTTTTGAAATAGAAGACGAATTATCTTTAGCTACAGAACCTGTAACCAAAAAAACTACCAGGTCCACATCAACTGCTGAGCAAAGCGTCAGAAAACAAAAAACAACATCCACTCCTAAAAGCCTAGATAAAAAACAACTATTTACAAATGCAGATAAAATTTCGGAAGACACTTACAGACCTGTGAAACCTTTCTATGGTTATGATTTAGGAGACAGAAGAGTTGAGGTATTTGGAAAAGATTCTTCTTTTTTCTCAAAAGATGGTACTCGTGTTACTAGCTTATACACTTTGATTATCCCGAGGAATGTAGAGTATATTGCATTAGAGGTGGTTCCAGGTGACAGTTATAATGAGTTTTGGCTACATAGAGCTGTGGGCGAAAATGTATCGCAAGATATATCAGATACATGTGAATCTTTTAGAATTGCTTGCAAAGACCAAATGATCATCAATATCAAAAAAGAAACATACCAAATAACCGTTCCTGTTATGAATATGTCATCTTCTGAAATGACAAAACAAAAAGATGTTAAAATAGATGACAACAAAAGTAATGTAATTGATCCATTATTTCAGACTGAATGTTATTATTCATTCATTACCACTTGGCCTAATGGCCTAATTACCAAGAGCGAACATGAAACTAATTCCTCAGTCATCTCTCACATAAAGCAATATAAGATTCTGCCGGATTCAGATGAAAACATGCGTTGTATCAGCTTACATGGCGAAGTTATAATATTCAAAACAAATGGAAATGTTGAAGTTTTGAAACCAGATGGAACTTATATTAACATAACGCATTATTATAAAAAAATTGTTGATATACCCGAACCCTCGACTCCTCAGCATCAGAGTGAGGAAGTATTAGAAAAAAACAAAAAAGGCAAAAAAGTAAAAGATGTTCAAAGCAAGGTTTCAGCGGATATAAAACAATCTGTAGAAGAGAAACCGGTGGCGAGAACAGAAATTGCGTTAGTCGTTGATGAGTTTGAAATAGTAGAATCATCTGGTTTACGGCAAAAATGGATAGGAGAAAACTCAATAGATATTGAAAAATACTTGATTCAAGTTGCAACTGATTATTGCTTACGAGAAGTATTTTCGAAACGAATGGATGGCACTAATACATTTATCAACAAAGACGGTGTTCACATCGTTACTTTTCCGAATAAAACTAGAATAATTACTTATTGCACTGTGGATGATTTTGAAATATATCCAGAATGGACTGAAGAGGAGAAACAATTTCTAGATATGCTAAAAGAAAACGAACCATCAAAATCAAATAGGTCTTCAATAGGAACGCAGCAGAGTGTGATTATGAGTGATGGTCATGAAAGCACAGAAATTGAAGAAGAAAATGAAACTAACGTAGTAAGAACCGATGGTTACATTAACATAAATGTCATTTACACGATAGAACACGAAAATTACACCACTATCACTGTTAACAAGACTGAGGATAAAATAATTGTAGATTCGCCAAACGGAGCTCAAATAGTGGCTTATGGAAACAATACTTTCGATATAGCTTTAGATAGTTTGACTAACGCAACATTTAATGGTGAAAACTTGCACATAAGTTACGAAGCATGCCCTGAATGTCAATCTTTCACTACTTGTGATATTAAAGTAAAATCTGATGACCTTAGCAGCGTAACTAAAGATCAGCAAAAATGGTTGGTTATGAAAGACTCATTTTGCAGTAAAGTTGTTGTGAATGAAGAAGGAAATATCACGATGATTGATCAGAACTGCTCGGAAGGTTCGAATGCTACTAATGCTACTATGGAGGAAGCCACGGCTGTGGTGGAAGAGGTTACTGAAGTGTTGGAAGTAAAACCGATTGATGATGTACCCAAATCTGAAATCTACGAAATACCACATGGCAAATGCAGGGAGAGATATATCGCTAAAACTGTGAAATTTTTCGTCCTTCAACGGTGAGTCAGTTCATTCGAGAATTATTAACCCATTTCAATGAGTAGAAAAATAAATCGTTAGTACAGGCCAGCAATATTTATTTATTTATATTTATTAGTGATCTGTCCTGCGCTGAATTGGTACACCATGCGTTACTGGATCAATGGAAAACTGAACATGGCTGGCAGCCATGGTATTGCTTCAACGAGTACGATACCTTTGGAGATAACCGGAAACTTGTCACTGTGCTGAGTCCACTACAGATGACAGAGTCAGAGGTAAGCTTATTCACCTGATCTATCAAATGTAATTCCGTGTTACGTATGAGGTCTGGTTTTAACTTGCAACTTTCATCTCCTTTTCCGTTTAGCCGCCACTAAGACTATTACCACCCCGTTGGTTCCCTTAGGTGTCGTCTAAGTGTCGTCGTGTTCTGTGAACTTTGAAGGACATGGTGTCATTCACCAACCTACACCTGGTCAGCGTGGTAAATCAAGGCCTAATCTCATGTCGTGAGAGAAGTCCCTGTGTCCCGGCCCCAGTGGGAACGTAAATAGGGGTGATTATTAGGTTGGTATTGGTTTGATACTTGGTATTGGTGGATGATAACCCCTTGTCCGATTCTAGAAATGGCTGATGAATTCATTCCTATCAAACAAGCCGAAGAACTTGACGTACAAGGACCTGAGAGATGACGATGTGGGTCGCAAAGGCTGGTACCACTGGATGCGTCCGTACGAGCGGTATCTACCCACGACCATTTCGAAACCTCCTAATGTCCTGCCGCCGAGACTGCCCAAAGCTTACATATTACGGTGATCTGTTGACCTTGCCTATTCATTACCTGATCTAGATGCCGAAATTAAACTTTTAACTAAAAAGAATATTAAAATAACATAAACTTCGAGCTTACCACGCGGCTAGAGATGTAGCTGACTTTGATTGGTATAAGATTGGTTGAGAATTTCTACACACACAAGAGTAGGTAGGTACTCTAGGTACTAAACGTTTTCAATCCGCTCTTGTTAGCATCTTTTTTAGGGTTTCGTACTGGAAGTACAAATTTTTGTCCCGAGGCGTTAATTTTTTTAAATTATAACTTTTGTATTGTCATTTATAGAACCCTAGAACAACAGTGGACGGAAGATAAAAGAGACACCTTAAAGGGGGCAAGGGAGTTGACTATCGCAATCCTAAAGTACCGGAACCTTTTGGAGTCGGATATGGAGACTCTTCTTCACATTCCCGTTATAGACCCAAGCTCGGAAGACGAGAGAAGGATTGATGAAGTTGTTCAGGCCTTGGGGCAAAGGTAAATTGCTTCATCGTCATCATTTCAGCCATCGGACGTCCACTGCTGGATATATTGCTTACATTATAATGTGCTGGCTGTCCGATTGAAGGCATAATCGCCAGCGGCTAGCAGTTGTCTAAAAAATCACTATTTACAAACATAACTGAACCTAAATTTTTCGATAAGTATTTTATACCTAGTACCTACGATGCGGCTAAACGTGGTCCGCCTTATTGAAAAACGGCTAATTATTGAAACCGTTGCATAATAAAACGGTGTTGTTTGGATAGCCAACATGTCTACTACACCTACCGAAGAGTTTTAAACAAGTTTGATTTGAATAGGTCACAATCACGACTTTACCATACCTTACCTTTTTCAAAACCACTACAGATTTTCATACATGCAACCGTTTACCGATTGTTCGTTCGCAAACTTGTTCATACCTATCTTCCTAATTTATTACTTTCATATATTATTCCAATCAATAGAGCACCAGTTGCATTTTCCAGTAACTTTATTTCTTATGAACGTCAGTAACAGTTCAACCAATGCCGTGTCAACCGTATTTAGATCTGCAGAAACATCACGAATACCTTGCTCCATCTTCTCAATAAGGGGCTAGATATTGCTGTGTAAGTTGTCCAGCAATATTTATTCATGTATAAATGTTTATTGTTGTTAGAATCTACAACGACTTGGCTGAACGTTTGCTCGAGGATGTTCGCAGCCGAGCCAAGCCGAACATAACCACGGAGCCACTTGTAGAAGCTCAGGAGATGTCTTATGAATATGAGGAAGAAGGTTTGATATACTAATATAGTTGTGTCACTTATTATTTGTTGTGACTAATAAAAAATGCACAACCACCTGCTCTGTCGTCAACACTTGTTATCGAGCGGAAATGACACATTTATCGCTTACCTATAGTCTAGGAGAGTTGGTAAATCGATTATACAAACAGTTTATAGCGATTTCCGGTACCATACAAAAGTTACTCTGTAGAATAAACAAATTATATTTTAAAATGATGTTATGTCAACAGACGAAGCCTTAGATTATGCAAAGATATTGGAAGAGGAGCGACGCACCCACATCTCTGAGGTAGAGAGCGCAGTGCCCCTGAGTCCCAAGCTGAAGAGGTACTGGAGGAAACGGGAGGAGGAATATAATGAGGAACAGTTTTACTTGTGAGTCGTCATCATATTAGAAAAAAAAATCTACCCATACTACGTTTTAATACTTGGCACTTGGCAACAATTTAGGCCTTTGAGAGTATATGCAACATTTGGTAGATAAAACGAGAGCTAGTTACAAACAAACATATGACCCTTTATAATATTATAGAACGTGGCGCTATCTTTGCCCAGGCAGAACTAACAATTAATCACATGACAAACTCTCAAAATGATTTTACTCTTCACCCAGATATCTGCTTCGTGAAGGCAGTGTGCCCCCATACTTCCGCAATGTTCTCGGAGGAGCCATCTGGTGGGAAATGAACGACACCGCTGGCAAGGCAGTCACCAAATCCGAGAGGAACAAGATGAAGTGTGTTTGCGCCGATAAAGACTCCTTGGACTCCGCTGGATCTTCCTTTATGTAAAAGGTTACTTGACTTCTCATATAATTTCGCTTCTTTTTGAATAATTACCGAACGAGCAAAGCGATTCAGACTTTTTTAAGAATGGCTGTTTTTTCTGTTGCTCTGTTGCTTGTTTTCTCTCACGAGTTATGTCGACGAGCTCATTGGTCTTGGAGAGTTCGAGATCTCTTCTCCATTTCTTATTTGATCACGATAGTTTGTTTAATTTGTTAAAACATCACAATTTTATATGTAGAGTACTAGAGAACTGGTCATTATAACATTTAAAGAATGATAGAGTCAATTTCTTTCAGACAACAATGGAATAACTTTTCAGTGAGTGATGGAGTCGGAATGCTACAATCGGCTGTGTTCAGTTCAAATATCAAGGTTCAACAGTTGTAAGGCATAGATGTATCTATTAATTTCCTTCTTAAGTTTTTTTATAATTATTTTTATGAATTTGAATTCGACAGTTAAAAGTGTTTCCGATAAAAATGGTGGATTTGTTAGTATAGTTATGAAGTTAGGTATTATTTTTTCCCGACTACGACCGGAGGAGGGTCATGTTTTAATTTATGTTACTGTAGATAAGGATGTTGGTTTTACGTTTATTAAATATTTTTTACAAAATAATATGTTCTATTTATTATTTCATAATGATTGAATAGGTAGGTACCTAGCATTATTTTGATTGGCTGATTGAATCTACAATCAAAAGCGTGCAATTCAAAGAGCTAACCAATAAAAAACATCTGTGCTAACACACGTTGGCAGCAATCTAATCAGTTCATCTATTTACTGACGCTGCTGGCACGCTACGAAATAAAAACCTATTGTGCCTAAGTAAATAATGTTTACCATTTGGCCATTTCCAGATTGGCTCTAGCTAATCACTGTACTTATTCGGTTCGCTCACAAGATTGAAAAGTATGACGCTTATGCCGATTGGTGTCTTGGCATAGAGCGGTGTGGCCTCTCGTGCCAATTTGTGAAACGAATAGTAGAGTTGGTGGCGTGGGCGACTTCGGCAGGTTGTTTTCCCCTCCGCTTTTTCAGCGCTGAGACGTGAGCCAGTGAAGTGACAGCTGAGGGGGCGCCGCCATTGGCGCGGCGGACAGCCAATGCGCGCGCAGCCCTAGCTCGCAGGACACGAGACGCGCCGCGGTCGCCCGACCACCGACACGACACTACTCTCGGGCCCTTGCAAACAATCGCGACGCATACGTTTTTACTATCATTCGGACAATTAGTGATATTGTGAGTTCGTAATTATAATCACCTAATGGATTTCTTGTCCGCTATTGGTACTGATGGCTAGTTCACGTAAGTAATGACTTTATTATGCGAAAAGTCGTGGTGCCTGCGATTGATAAGAGATGGCGCTAGGTGTCTGGCCGGAGGCACCGTCCGTGTCAATGAACTGTGTTTGGAGTTATGCTAGTTAGTGTTACTTAGCATGCTTGATGCTAAATTATCTAGTACGTCTTCTTTTTACTGAATCTGATAGTATGAATAAAAGTTATGCTCTGGTTCTCAGACGACGGCGTCTGATAAGATCTATGGTAACCCTACATTGTTGACAGATACCTTACTTAAATGACTGGTTTCATGTTATGTCTCTTAATACTACTCTTAGGTTAACATAGGCCGGGCTAGATAACTTTAACTATCTTGGTACGTTCAATCAAATCACAGATATATCAAATCTACCGACCTAGGTATGTACCTATAACTATTTATATAACTTCTTAACTCTTTTATTTATTTAGTACCCTGAAGGTTCTTATTCCAAACGAATAAGATTCAAATTGCATTACACTATACCAAATTAAGACCTGAGCCCTTATTTAACATTAGCAATCAAGCATTTAATTGATGAAAAGAAAACGAAGATCTTCAAGCTCCACGAGAGTAATGTAACTCCAAATAGGTACCTTTACCTAAACTCCAGATAGAGACGACAATCCAATCAGGACTCATTACATCGGCAGTCCAATAAGGTACTCATTGGTTCGCGGTTGCCAAAACTGTCAATGAATAGCAAACTTAGCGAAAACTTACTCCTTAACTAACAACTGTTGTTGAGAATAATAGAACTGTCTCATTGAAAACATTTAAATGTAGTAGTTAAAGTGGCTCTTTTATTTTAAAGATTGATCGTTTGCGTTGCTAATGTTAGTCACCTTGTTTTTTTTCGGCGAGTGAAGAGAGCCGCGATTTTTTTTGGGTTCTAACCCAAAATATGTACCCAGTTACTTTTAATGATAATAAATAAATATTGCTGGACAAATTTTACACATTAAATATTTTAACCATTAACTATCTTGAAAACAAGTCAGTGAAACGCTTTTAAAAACAAAACGAGCCTCAAAATTTTCGTGCTCCATACCTGAATTTTACCTATTTAAACATTTCAACACATAAAAATATCAATGAAAGGACAGTGTGGTGCCTGCTTAAGAATAGTACCACTCCACCACTTTTCGCGGGGACTTCCTTACTGTATTCTTTGGTGCAAGTGCCGTTATCACCGTATAAGGGATTTACAATTATAAGTTCAAGTGTGGGACACCTACAGACGAGCTGGACAACTCACACAGCAACATCTAGCCCCGTGGTAAGCTCGAAGCTTGGGTTTCGGGTGCTTGATTTCTGATATACATCATATATTATACAAACGTAGATAGGTATATACAGGGTGTCCCAAAGTTATGGGCCATGGAGGGGAAGTACCTTAAATATCGTAGATAGAGAATTTTGCTCAAAGAAGACTTCATTTTATTTTTAAAAGTAAGTAATTCTGCATTCATAGATTTTCTAAAAATTACTTGCTTTGTCTGGGAATCGAACCGACTTACATGTGGAAAAAAAATTACTCTACTTTTATGATACCAATCGAAAGAATAGCTAAAAAATTATTACTTTGCTTAAGTAACATAGTATTTTAAAAGAAAGGAACAACATAAAATAATTGAGTCAAGGTCAAATGATTGAGTTGCAAACAGAATTGTGCCATATCACATCGAGTGTTCACCATAAAATAATTAGAAAATCAACAGGCAGCCGGGTCACAAGAAGATTGGCGAAGATGCTTAAGACAAGAGGAATCACATTTTGAGCATTTAATTAATTAATTTACAAAAAAAATATATTTCATGATTTTTATTTGATTAAAATAATGAATTTCACGTTGTTCCTTTCTTTTAAAATACTATGTTACTTAAGCAGAGTTATTATTTTTTAGCTATTCTTTCGATTGGTATCATAAAAGTAGAGTATTTTTTTTTCCACATGTGAGTCGGTTCGATTCCCAGACAAAGCAAGTAATTTTTAGAAAATCTATGAATGCAGAATTACTTACTTTTAAAAATAAAATGAAGTCTTCTTTGAGCAAAATTCTCTATCTACGATATTTAAGGTACTTCCCCTCCATGGCCCATAACTTTGGGACACCCTGTATATTGGTATGTTTGATAATTATGTACCTACCTATTGTTATTGGAAGAACGTGTGCAGGAGACTAAACAGGGTCGTGTTTCGTCGATGTTATTGCTTAAAGGTTATAAATACTTAGGGCTTTAACGAAATTCTGAATATTTGTTATTTAGGTTCTTATTTCGACTAAGTTAATTTCAATTATTTCTCCAGAGAAGGCTTCCTAAGCTCTTTTATTCCTAGTTACCAACCGAAATTAGAAGATTATATTAGGAATTTAAAAAAAAATCTAGAGTAAGCATTCTAACCTCTTTTATCCCTAGGTGCCAACAGAGAAGAGTAGGTATTTACTGGAATCTGTTATAACCTGCGCACATATAGAAGCGAATTATAAATGGCGTCCGCTCGCATGCGTTCTCGCTCACTCTCTATCGCTGTCTATACTCACACAGTGAAGTACGCGCTACAAAAAAATAGTCAGTCAGGCCTAATTCGCACGAGAGCTTTTTTAACGTCCGTTAAAAAAGCGTTCAAATAGAACATAATAATTATGTTCTATTTGAACGTTTTAGGCATACCCAAGTACGTGTTCACACGTCGGCGATTTTAGAACGCGACGCTTTTTTATCGAGCAGTGTAGCATTTTCAACGAAAAGTGCTGGTAATAGGCCGTATGAAACTTTTTATTATTATTCACACTATTAAAAAAACGCCGGCGCTGCGATTAGTACGATGAGTATTAGTAGAAATATTCCAATAATTCGTCAAATCTTGTATACTTGTCGAATCTTCGTACAGTGTCACAAACTGTTATTTTAAGTATCTCTGTTCATTCAGAGGATGTACCCAGAATGTCCTTTTTTTCTTTCTTCTTCTAGCAACACAAATCGCTAAAGCTAGTTATTTAGCAAAAAAAAATTCCCACGGCTTTCTAAAGCGAGGGACGAGACGAAAGTGATTTAAAAGCGTTCGTATGAATGATCACATTGAGGACCTTTATAAAAGCGCCGGGTTTATAACGCAAAGTTGTTTAAACTCTTTACTTTACTTTACTAAAAAAATAATTTCATTTAAAATAAGTATTTTGTAAAAAAAACTCTGTAGGGACCTAGATAAAAATACTATTTAGATAATAATAATACAATAATACCGTGGAAATATGCTCGAATTACAAATAATTTTGGTATTATGTTTGTATGGGAAATTCGTCGTGACGCCGGCCTGTTTGAGAAATTGTTTTGCCAACCGTACCATACCTACCCGCCGCCATTTACAGAATTCACTTTTAATTGCGCAGGTTATACAAACTTTTGCCATTTTTCCTTTGGAACAATCGTATTTTATATTTATATATTTCTATCTGAATTTGAATTTGTATAATGAATTTGTATTTATTGACTTGTCCAAGTGATCTTTAGGATTTTATGGAAATAAATGACATAAATCTTTAAATCTTTAAATCTACTCCTCCTTACTAGAAACTACGTAAAGTTACATTTTAGTACTTAAGTAAAGATTTAAATGTGTACATTTTTCTAATTACAAAAATAGTGCTACGCAGTATACGTAGCGTGAAAGTGCTACAGCGCTACGTCATTATGTCGTAGCATCTCACGCGTACATATACGCGTCTCTCACGTTTCATGCAAATTGGAAAGAACCAGAATTAAAAAAAAAACAATGGTTTTACAACGCTAGGAAATTACATAATTCGTAGTTTGTAAAGTGCTACTACTACGAAACATTATAGGTAAATGAGAATGTAAAGATTTGATTTCTCGTGTAGGTAGGTACCTTCCTCTTTTGAAATGGACTATGCTATGCATTTTACATCTATGATGCTATGTAGTTACCTTACATTTCTGGGATTATTATAATCATATAACACAAGTGAATAAAAGGGGAAAAAATTATAGAGGAACCTACAAGTTCTTAAGAAATTATGGTTTTATATATTAGGCCATTTCTTTTGATACCCCACACACCACACAGTATGTATTTTGTGGTTACACTCATTCATCAAGCTATAGTTAAAACTAAGTAGTGTAATTAATACGTCTTCCACACTTTACTTCACTTCCGAGGTGACTGACAGTAGTCAATGACTTTTTTTATAAAACCATTGTATTGTAAAGCAGCTAATCGCCAATCAGGTGATAACATAGTAAAATAAAACTTCAACCAGAAGCTCAGAATCGTCCTAGGGTCATCGCAGGCTTCACGGAGTGCTTTAGTACCTAGGTAATCTCAGAAAAAAGGGTTCAAGTTTCAAACTTTTTTTTGAGGAAGAGTAAGTACCATAATAACCTCTCCTTCAAAATTTGACACATTTTATTGATTGAATGAGATCATTTGTTTGTAGATTGCTAAAATGGCGATCACAAGTAACAACTTTATAAATTTATAAGACAATTGACACTGGGAAATTTAGCGCAGGGTCCATAATAAATTAATAAAGTAGAACTAGGGATTAAATTTATTTTATAGTGATCGACTCTCACTTAAGCTTCCTAAATATTAGAAAATGGTAAAAAAAGTTACAAGATCACAACGTTATCTAATATTTAGATCGATAGCTTTTGTTTATTAACCTATCAGAAAATATACCTACATGTTTATGGGACGAAGTCAAGTCACAACGTAAAGCTTTTACAGCGCGCTATTTCAATAAAGAGTATCAAAGGACCTAAAACAGCATTATCAGAATGCGACGTTGCCAGGTTTCTGAGCACCCCAAACAAATGACTGCGGCGTTGCCAAATCGCTCCAATATTCGGGTGTTACGAGGGATTCTTGGGCTCTCTCTACTCTAAGCTTCCCTTTACCTGCGTCTATTGTGAGCCCTACTACGAATTAGTTTTTATAAAAGTTCCGGTTTTGTTGAGACTGCTGCATGCTGCACTAAGCCAGCATTTCACTGTACGCCTTCGTATAGATAGGAGCGATTTTAGTAACTGCAATCCCTCTAAATCAGAACTTTATAGGTACTTTCATTAGGTAGGTAGGTATTATTTATTCCTTTGACAATAATGACAATGTAATGTATGAGTGAAATGTTCAATTGTGTTTAAAATGGTAGATAGAGTTCTCTAGCCTATGCAATCATCATCAATCCATTTACGTTCCCACAGGGACTTCTCTATGACGAAAAATCCAGAGGTGCGCGACGGGGTATGATCCCACGACCTTCGAATGATAGTTAAAAGCAAAATAGAATAAACATATCGTCTTATTGCGCATTCTGTCGGGGATAACGACCCTCCCTGGATCAATCCAGCTGCCGTAGGCGGGTAATTATTCCGAAGCCTTAGAGCATTATACCAAAAGGAGGCAATGTAATCTATTTCTAGCTGACCCGCCCGCGGCTTCACATGCTTTTTTTTTGGGTAAGTATGAAAAATAATTAGTAGCTGTTTCTCAGACCTACTGAATACGCATATAAAATTTGGTAAAAATCGGTAAAGCCGTTTCGGAGGAGTACCTACCTACGGTAACTAACATTGTGACATGGAAATTATATATTTTTAGAATATAAAAATCAATGCCACTTTTGGCTTTTGGTTTTCAAGAATATGCATCAGCATCGTTCTGTACCTAGGTACCTAACTGTTCTAAGCGATCACCAACCAACCCGTCTGAAGTTAGTAGTAAGCATTATTATATGAGGAGACCCGTGGCCAGCTGATGTTTTTTTATTTAAATACTAGGTAGGTATAGTAGAACCATTTCTAAAATGAACGCCCCTCCACCGAATTCTGTATTTTTTTTTTCTGTGTATTCTGTTTTTCTGCATTTCCTCTCACACGTTGAAATCATCACGGTTTTGTGGAGGGGAGTTCATTTTTAGAATGGTTTTACTATACTTATTAATATGAACATTATTTATTGTAACATTCAAGTACGAATCGAATGCTCTACATAAAACATAACCTAACTTACCTACTAGTAGGTAGGAGATAACCCTATCAAGGCCGTCAATCTCGACCGTTTGAAGTCCCCGGCAAAACGTCACATGTTTTGATTCCCCTCGTCCTTCATGGTAACATAAATTATTATTTCCCCAAAACAGCTGTGTCGCTCCGGTCAGTGGCCGATCACACCTACACTGCTAGACAAGGATAGATAGATTAAAAAGGGCGCGTGGAAGATGAGATAGCTGTATTTGGGTGTAAAAAATGAGCTTAGCGCGGTGATATTTATTGTTTGAAGTTTGGAGACTTTCGAATTGTAAACTTTTCTGCTTACTTTTCTGGATAAAAAAACCAGCTTGTAAATAAAATTAATATGTATTTGATTCGTAGTTATGGTTTGAAAATCATTATCATAACATAGGTAGGTAATCATTTATTTAAGTAAGTAAAGTCTAATAAAAAATCTAGGTAGGCACCTTTTGCGCCCGAACATTAAAAAAAGAAACCGATGTGGTTTCTCAATAAGTGACGAAATACGAGTGCCTGCGCCATTATAAAATAAATATTAAATCTTTTCATATCGGACATTATAACGACATGTAGTCAGGCAGACTTTCCGAAAGGGGATTGGCAGGGGTGTATTTATATTTCACCCCACAAAGAAACGTACCTACCCATAGTTACTGGGGGAATCTCGCCCTCGCTCGTCGGCAATGCCTAGTGGCATTAGATAGAAATGCAATTAGATTTTCTTTGGTGTGAGCGAGACAAGACGCTTCTCTTGCTGTGAATATTGGGGATGCAAAATAATAATATTCTCTTAGTTACCTGCCTGAGTAATTGAGTATATGAGGTTTACCCATTAGCTATTGTTAAGTATCTACCTAATTAAACAATACTGAGCTATGTTTTGAGTCTGGCTCAGGGTCAATCATTAAATACATTTTCAACTTAAAAATGATGAGGGAACAAAACGTTGAACTCCGGTTTGATAAATCTTATTGCCATAAGGAAAAGTTTTATTTAAATTTTGCTTTTAATCGAGTTCCAAGTACCTAGGTAGGAAAGCTAGTACATGTCGAGTACCTATTCAATTAGTTCCTAGACGTCAAAATGTGGCGCCTAATGTTATTGTAAGAAAGTACCTAAACATTACAATAGATGGCGCTACTAAAGAAAATTTTTTGAAACAGTGTTGTGGTAAATTAATATGAGATCTTATCTTACGAGTATTTTTTATGAGAAAATGTAGCAAGTCTTTTTAATAAGTATATTAAACCCAAAATGTTATTTTTAAATATAACGTAGTATTTATTTATTTAGACACACAAGAGTTAAGTAGTTCCGCAAAAATAATCTATTATAATAATAATAATTTATTTTTTTAGTATAAGGGGAATAGTTTCTATAAGAGTAGGTATTGTGACTTTCAGAATTTATAATAAGTAAAGAAAACTTATACTTACTTATAATTTTGGTAACAACGTCACACCTTTATTACAATTTAGTCTAGACGCTGCGCTGGTGGGTGGATTGTAGGTAGGTAAGCAATGTAACTATTTCAATACAAACAATAAGTAAACATGAAGTTAAAGCCCGCAAATAATAATGGCTGATTTTAATAATGTTTCTATCTCGATAACTTCTTATGGATTAGAAAGAGAAAGGACTACTTGCAATAATAATAATGACTAACGCTAATTTCGTCCCTCATGCCCTGTCCCGCTGTTCTTGGCAACCGGTTTTGTTTATGGAATGGTCGTAAATTGAATCTACCAATCAAATGCGCCTATTGCCTACTGGCGTGCCATTGGTGATGGATTAGAAAAAGATGGCAATATGTGGGGGTATGTGCGGGGGTATGGGTGCGGCGAGTCGTCAAAACGGTAGGTAGGCAGCGCGCGCGCCCCAGCGGCAAACTAGACAGTCTTGTTTTGCCATTCGAAAAGAAGGTTATTGTTACAATGACTCGGGCACCGGACTTTCGTTAAAGTGTGTTTGTATGTCGTTTTCGTCGATAATAAGTGTTGTGTTTACTTTCACCCGTGCGAATGTCTCAACCCTTACAATTTCGTTTATTTTTTTATTTAATAATTGCCGCATGGATCGGCTTACGTTTCAGTAACCTTTTATTTTGAACGATGGAACGTTGTTCTTATGGTTTTTACACTAAAAGGTATTTTATGTTATTTTTATTTTACGTTTGCGATAAGAGTTGGTGATGCATCGCGTGTGGTAATAGCAAAACTTTAAGCATGTGTAAAGTTTATTTTATATACCAACAATAACGATTGTATAAAATTGTAGGAATATTGTTAATAGACTAAAACCCTTGTATCTGTTTCTAGTAGAAATTAAGAATTCAGTTTCTTGTTAATTTTGTCTGTATTCATACATTATAATTATAAAGTTATCATCAATCTGCTGATTTTTTACTACTAACCGTTTAGTATACTTAGATAAAATATAAATGTACCTACTAATGTACTAATGTTCGCCATGATATATAAGCAGATGTACCTACCTAATATACTAAACTTAAATCATCACTTAGACGGAGGTTTAGTAAGGCTGGCAGTATTATTATTGCATGGCTTCGGGGAAAAGCCGACAATGTGGGGCCTCGCACTTGAGGGTCGGCAGTCGAGGAGAGGGAGATCGCCGTCTGTCTGCACACATGCAGAACCGGTTCGCTCAGCTCAGACTCCCCCAGTAGGTTCAAAATTCTCTTTCAATTTACCACACGCGTTCGCATATAGCCATCTCTGTCGCACGTTTTCATTACTTTTTTGCTTCCCCTTGTGAAATAATGCCAGACGGTCCATTTTTATTTCGATTTCTGCCTCTGTATAGGTGATTAGAACTGATCTTCTAATCTGCTAACATGGTAAGTTTAAAATGGTGTGACTAATGATACCAGATAATTGTGAATCTTCTGGTACGATTTCCATAGCACTAACATAACGTCACTAACCGTTACTATTATACTTACAATAGGTAAAGTATATATTATATACATAATATAATATCTATGTTTTACTTAATATGTAAAGTATCCTCAGCAGAATGTTAGGGAGAGCACAACACAGATTTAAATGGTGGAAAGGTTCTGATTAGGCACCCATCCACCATTTTTGGTTTGGTTCTAGTCTGAGTCGTACCTACCTAGCTTGATTAATCTCGAAGTTCTGATCTGATTATTACCAAGGTACCTTATGTAAATACATCTATCATGGACACGTAATATCCAACTTGGATAACTTACCACAGTAAACTATTAGTTACTGTTGTAAAGCTGTCCATTTTAGAGACAGCTCTAACTAAAAAAAAAATATTATTATATTATTTTCAATACCTACTTTATTACACTAATAAATATAAATATCTTCTTAACAACCTGGTTTATCCATTAGTTGGCGTTCTAAAACATGTCAGTAAGAACTTTGTTTGTTTTTTCAACCTATCTCTAATCTCTAGTAATGTTTCTGCATTGGTAAATAGATAAAAATACCTACTTAATAATATATGTTGGACTAAAACTTTTCATATAATGTTCCTGTTTATAATAGAAAAACCCGGCAGGTGCAGGTTAGTCCACGCGAAGAATAGTCTTCCGTAGGCAGTCCTAGCATTCTACACTGAATAAATAAATATTGCTGGAAAAGCGGCTGTGATATACGGACGGACGTGCAAACATGACGAACGAGGCTACGGAATACTAAAAACGCCGTAATAACATTGTACCTAAAACATATTAAACTAAGTTTTTGAGCTCAGCCCAGCTGATTGGTAATCTTAGAATAGATAATTTAAATAATCTAGGTATGTACCTATTTGTAAAAATAATTTAATATAATTATTGGACAGAGATTGGTTAATAATAGGTTATGTTCTATTATTGCCAATAATTACTACAAAATAATCGAAAATCATCGACAATATTCTGGTCTCTGTTTCCATTGTAGACATCACTATTTCATCCCAGTATTATGTGTCAAAATCTCAGAAGAAGGAATCTAAAATAGTTGTGGTGACATTGTCATGTCGTAAAAAGAAAAAAAGACAAAAAGCAACTAACAAAGAAGAAGTAAAAAAAGTTTTTGTCTGAAAAAGGCGTTTCAAAACAAATAAAAATATTTTGTATTAGTAAAAGTATGTAGAAACTTAGTATCAAGTAGAGTTGAATTACTGCAGAACATCTTTATCATGAATTCTAAGTAAGGATACAAATCTTTGTTTCCTTTGTTGGATACTATTTTATCAAAAAAATGATTACAAATAACTTAAACAAGCTACTCAGCATACGTAAAAAAACTTTACAGTATAATATACCTACCTAGATTGCTACTTATCATTCTAGTATAATAGTAACAGTACTTTAATATTGTTTATAGAAGCCAGAATCACCTTTCAGCATTTTTTTCATTGTTGATTTGAATATTTGGTTCTACTTGCATTATTACATACATTTTTCTTGATGTTAATGATCTCTTACAATTGTCTATAGTTCACAATTTCACATTATACCACAATGAGACACTCGCACTCCAAACCATTCAAAACACATTCATTTGCTAGCCTATAATGGGCACATATTTCATAGTATAAGTCCTCATTCATAAAACCATTGTATTTGTTTGTCATAATATGTTCTGTTGGCTGTGTCTAAATAAATAAATAAATGAACACAAAGCGGCTGCTGCACCTAACCTAAGTTAAAGGTTTCCATGCAATCTCATACTGAAATTCTAAATTTCTTGTTTGTCTATATTAATTAAACCAATTAAATGTAGTTACAATTAAAAATACATTCAAAGTTTGATTGTTAGGGCTATAATAATGAACTTATGTTGTTTTTTTAATTTAGTTAGGCATATAATGATAAATAATCGATATATTTGGTTTTCTTACAGTTACTTTTAAACACCCTTAATCTTAAAGTCAAACAGACGCCTAAACTAGTAAATCATCGATTCTAAGTGTTGCTACGACCTGCGGAATGGCTTATTGTTATTACTAATGTATATTTAATTAACAAATTTCTTGATTCAAATAAAATAAGTAAACAGAAAAAGTTTTGTTCAATATTTTTGTTATTCAGTATCATTATTTTATGATTTTATGATCCTAAAATGAGTAACAATGTTATCTGAACTAAGAAATTATTTTAACAAAATTCAACCATTAGTTATATGTAAATAGCATTCAGTACTTATTATACTGTCTATACCAAGTACACACAAAGAATGACGATATAATACCGTTTCCAAAATAGAAGCATCAAATAGGTTAAAGTACAAAAATATGGTTGGCAAAATACTAATATCCTTTCATAACAATATTCAATAGTTTATTCCTTGTTTACAGAACTGAACCAGTAGACAGTATCCAAAAAAAGAAGGACATAGACAAGGAACCACAGAGTCCGAGTTACCAACAGCTCACAAAGGTTGAGAAGCTCAATAATGAGAACCAAAACATAAATGTCCCCGTGAGCCAGCATGTTCCCGCCCAGCAATTGCTCTCACCTTCCCACAACCCATCACCACAACCGAAGGACGAATCAAAAGATAAAACACTTCTAAAAGTTGCCAACTCAACCACCATAACCCTAATTGAGAATGGCACCAACGGAGACAAAGATAACTACCCTAAAAACTACTTCACGCTAGAATCTAAACTAGATAAGAAAGATGACCATAAAAATAGTATTACTATAACTAAGACTGTACCGAAGCAATCTCCGAACGGCCAAACAGATAAAAGTAAACCTCCAGCTAAATCAGCCAATAAGAGGCCTTTGCAGTATTTAGAGACGCTTGCTGAGAAGGCTGGTATCACCTTTGAAGACAAGTACGAGGCGGCCAATACACTATTAGCTTTAGATAAGCAGAACACTGTTAATCGACGCCCACCTGAGTTGAAGCAGCCAAAGACAGAGCCTGAAAATAGTCAGGAAGACTACAATAGGTATAGGAACCAAAAAGATGAAGATGACAAATTACAGGTGAGAGCCTTTTTTTAACGTATAAACGTATAAATGAAAATTCTAAATTAAATTATCAGCAGACATGTGCATTTCTGTCTTTATTAGTCCACAAACAAAAGTTAAATAAATGTTCCCTAAAACTACCTTAAAGTACTTAATTTGATAAACCTATAAACTCCTTTGAATGGATGGATCAAGGTTAATCCTTATTTTCACCGTCTGATTATGGCCAAATGGCCAATTGCAGATCAAAAAAAAAAGGAAGACAAAAAAAATGTTTCACCGTCTGATAAGATTTTCCTTTTTAGATCCAGCAGCAGATAATACAGCAGCAGCAACAACAGCAGCTGCAGCAGATTCAGTTGCATCAACAGCAGTTACAGCACTTCCAGCAGCAAGCGTTGCAGCGACAGCAGCAGCAAGTATTACAGCATATCAAGAACCAGCACGATCAGCAGGAATTGGTGAGTTACATCATAACTATTCATATAACGTGCGCAATTAGAAATGAGTTCTGTAAATGGCGTCCGCTCGCATGCGTTCTCGCTCACTCTCTATCGCTGTCTATACTTTTATCCTTGTTTTGCCAATCGTACCATACCTACCCGCCGCCATTTACAGAATTCATTTTCAATTGCGCACGTTATACGTAACATTACTAGGTCTTAACAAAAGCCATTAGATATATTATGAGTATGTTATGTCAATTACTATAACAATAAATTGATAATTTTGATTATTATTCTTGGGGGATTTGGTTTAATCACCATGCTTGCCAGACCTGGTGAGTTCAGGATGTTGGATCCACAACAAATTAGAATTAGATGCACAATACGCTCCATAGCGAGACGCCAGTGCAGATCCTAGTTCCCCCACAAAATTAGTATGTTGGTACAGACTTGTCATACATAACATATTAGACACTTTTATTTACAATACGCTATACCGTAAATTTTTATTTCTAATAATTAATTTACTGAATGTTTCCCTATCATGCAATCCAAACAATTCAAAAGAAGATAAATCGGATTAAAGGTCAGTGTTGGTTTTCTTTTTACCGTAGCTACAGAAGCAATTTCAGCAGCAACAGAAACCAGAGCTCTTGACGGTCACGCAAAGTGCTGATGGACAACAAAAGTTTCTACAGGTATGTAGATCGTACATAAACACTTAAATACACACTACATCATATCGGGATATTATTATGGTTATTTTAAATATCATTCAATTAACTAAAATACAAACTACCTACAGTTAATTTTTAACATCCAATTATAATGCTGACAACAGTAGAAGAGAAAAGATGTCTCGGGCAAAATCTTTGTTTTGTCTGATGAAGTTTAAGAATTAATTTAACTAATTAATAAATTGGAATGGAACTAAATAAAAAAAATACTTGAGGCTCATACCATTGAATGTTTGCCGTATCAAGCTGCCTGCTTTCAATTAGCAGTTATCTTAAGAAAATATTATTTTAGTCTGGGCAATAAACAATCCACTCTTGCATTCATAGCTAAATAATAACATTTCGTCTTGACGACATCACACCATTGGAATGAAACTTTAAAAATTATAGAACTAGTTTTCCTGATAAAAAAATATGATTATAATATATTTATATCACAAAGTAATCGAATAAAACGCTTCAAAGATGAGACAAGTGGTAAAATCCAGCAATAAAAGCGGAATCCTTTCGATCCTGCAATAAAACATTTAACGTTTATTCTCTGCAGAAATGACTCTAATATAGTAGGAGTTTAATGTATAGTTTAAGAGCTGCAGTATGTTTTTTAGCCACTACATACGCAGCAGTTCAACGTACCGGGGATCGGAGAGATCAATCTCAGTTTCCTCGCGTCCCCACAGAATAATGTGAACCTAGTCTTTGACAAGAGCCAGAAGACAGGAATGAATGCGGACATCAAACCGCAACAAGTAAGTAGTCTACATACACCTTCACATTAAACGTCCTACGAATTGATATGGGTCTCCTCAATACCAATAGGTCTAAAGGATTTTGCAACATTTTCATCATAAATATTCGGGGGGATTGTGGGAATGGTCATTATTGTCTCATTTCACACCTAAGGGGGAATTTTCTTGGGAAATTATTACCAGTTATTACGCTTCTCATCTTCTGGTAATTCCCTGCATCGGTGTAGCGACGACCCAACTCTACGAACTGCATCGCCGTGACGCGCCGGTGAATCTATACAAATAAAAAATCTGTAAGGGTCGGTCATGGAGTAAGATAGTTTTTTTTCAGAGATATTGTGTTAAGGCTCAATATATGATACTAAAAACTAATTTTACGAATTCTTGAATTTATTTTTGTATGTTTATATCAGTTTGATAAAATTTGGTAGATAAAAATTTAGACGTCTGGGACACAAAAAAAATTATTTCTTTCTTTCTTACACAAGATAGGCTATTTAAATCCTTGCTTCAGTTATGATAAGATTTGGCCACCATAAAACATAAATTAACGTGGACTAAGTCGCGGGCACAGCTAGTGCTTGATAAATGAATTCGCTCCCGCCGTGATTTGAATCTTAATACCTAATCGGCATTTCATTCATCGATGGACGGAAATAGAATAGAGCCGAACTTGGTACTTAAATGGTAGCTGTAAAACAGTTTATGGTCCGTTTTACTATCGAATTGATGGATAATAGGCGGCTGTTCAATTTTTAACCTTCAGAACCGCGTTTTAAAGGTTATTTTTAGGGTTCCGTAGCCAAATGGCAAAAACGGAACCCTTATAGATTCGTCATGTCCGTCCGTCCGTCCGTCTGTCCGTCTGTCCGTCCGTCCGTCCGTCCGTATGTCACAGCCGTTTTTCTCCGAAACTATAATAGCTGTAAAGCTAAAAATTAGTAAGTAGATGTATTCAGTGAACCGCACTAAGATTTCATAAAAAAAATTAAAAAAAATACATTACATTTGGAGGTCCCCATACATAAGACTGAAACTTAAAATCTTTTTTTTAATCGAACCCATACGTGTGGGGTATCTATGAATAGGTCTTCAAAAATCATAACAATGTTTCTAACACTATTTAACTCTAAACTTAATAATTTGGACGTGAGACTCTTCCAAAGTGGAAAACAGAGTGTCCCCCCCCCCTCTAATTTCTAAACTAAGAGAATGATAAATCTAGAAAAAATATATATTGTACATAACAATAAAAACGAACAACAAAAATTGGTTTGAACGAAATCTATCAAGTAGTTTTTTTTATAATACGTCATAAACTATTTCATATAAACAATTGCTGCGGCATGGGCGAGTCCGACTCGCACTTGGCTACTTTTTTATAGTAAAGTTTGCTATTCAATCACAGCAGGTAAACTCGGTCTGCGATGCGATTTCTATCTTCTTTCTAGTAGGAATAATTCTTTTAATTCTTTCAAATTTTATTTACTTTTGGATACAAACATGTCTTTCTCGATGTGCATCTTTCTTATTGAATTTTCCTTTTGAAACCAAGTTTGGTTTCGGCCAACCATAATACAAGGGGCCTACCCAAAGATAAAAAAACCAAAAGATCGCCGTTAGCAAAATCGATAGGGACTATAATTCCATAATAAAATTTAAGATTACATCATCTGAACATATTTAAACCAATTAAGATTGTAATTACTAAATATCAGTAAAAAAAAGATAAAATATAATAACGGATCTTACCGGTTCTATAATCTTTATGCAGAACATCACGCCCCCGCAGCGTTTTATGGAAGTGGTGCAAAACAGCTTCAAAGTTTTATATCGAAATGTAAATAAGGTTCAATTTGCTCATATACAGGTTGCCCCCATATTGAGTAGATAATACGAAAGTAGTCCGCCCGTGCCAAAAAACAAAAATAAATACATTTTTAATTATAACTCTAGTAAAACTGGGCGGATTTACGTGCTTTTGGATTGTAGTATCCAGGGAAGGTTTAAAAAGTGAGAAAAGTTGGGAATAAGGCGTGCGAAGTCGCGCGTTGGTCAGCTAGTATTTTCAGTACTCTCGTGGCGCGGCGGGGAAGGTCCGCGTGCGATAGAGAAAGCTGTGAGTTTGATTCCCGCCTTAGTACAAATATTTTTACATGCAGACGTTAAATAAAAAAATATCTATGCGGTGTATTTATAAAGTTAGTCAGGTATTAGTACCAGTTACACAAGCCTCGAGCTGTGTTAATTCAGCTCCTTTATTGACACGATACTATTTTCATAAACTAATCGCTTAACACATCAACGCCCATGACGCACGGGAATCCCCCCCCCCCCCCCCCCCCCACCCCCGGTGTACTGGTATTGAATGTGTTGATCAGCTACAAGTCAAGTTACAAGTCTTTAGTGCCGTTCTTTCCCCAGGTAGACGGCCAATCCCAAGTGGTTCAGCAGATGAACATGTCCCAGCACGACAACTCGCAGCAGCATCATCAAACGGTCACCGTCGTGTCTTCTATGCCCAACTCCATGGCGCACCAAGTAAGAACATCGATGTATTATCGTGTATTATATTATGTGTTTATAGGTACAGAATGTTACTGTTTATGGAATGGTAATGGACAATGTAACTAGGTACTGAAATTGATTGTCACTTTGTCATAGTAAACCCTATGTAAAAAATACGGGTTGTTAATTTGCCACAAAGTTAATTCGTCAGTTTTTGTAAACACAATGCCGTCTTGCAAACAAACACAAACATGTCAAAAATGCAATCTTAATTTTTGTTTTATGCCAAAATATAAATAAGTTTAGATTTTATAGACATTTAAAAATCCTGCGATGACCCCAGGACGATTCTGAGCTTCTGGTCGGAGACTGGTTACCACGCACAAAGAACTTTGAGTCTAATTGCGGAAAAAAAGAGTTCACAAACTAAACTATTTAAGTGCCGGAGCTATCACATATAATTCACTCGACCGATAAAACTTTAAAACTCATTTGAACTAAAAATATTTATCCGGCTAAAATTAAGATTTCTTTCTCGAGGCCAGCCTATTTCTACTTTTTACGGGCGGGAAGGTCAACCGTTCGACGGCTTTTAGTATGTCTTGTCAACGGAGATTTATAGCCTCTTTCGATTCGTCAGGTCGCTGCTAAAAGGTTTTGCATGGAACCATTTTAGTTTAAACTTTTAAATATCGTAAACTTAGCTTTACCTCAAGTCGTCTTAGGATATACGCACTTCTTAACTCTTCGAGCCTCGCTTCGTGTAGTTTTCTCGTGACTTGTGTTAACACAAGACATGACCATTTACGATAGGGCCAGCGTCACCAAACACCTTTGCTCACGCCTTTGTATCATCGCGCTTCGAATGGAAATTTCTGGAGCATTCTTTATGTTCATGTTTTTGGCGGTCGGACTCTCCAAAATACCTAGTCCAAAATCGTATCGCTAGCCGATACATTTCCACTTTTCCTTGTTATTTTATATCTGAAGAACGGCTGGGTCATATAAGGCGCTTTTGGTTACAAAATAGTCGTACATGCCCAGGGAATTAAGGGTGAGTAACACGGGCGGGTCAGATTTTCTTATTAGGATAAGTAGGTTTATTCTGTGGTATTTTAATTTAATTGGTTCAGAAATAACCAAATGAGGTTGATTTAAATAACGTTTGTTACCTATATAGTATTACGTAGGTAGAGTATTGGAAATTAGGTCATTCGTTCTGACGTAGATGCGCTGTGGACATACAAAACTCCTGTACGTCGTTCAAGGCTCTATTGGTTATCGATACAGTACATCAGTTTTCTGAGAAGCGAGCTGGATTGAGCGCGTCCGGGCTAGGATCGCGCCGGCGCCTAGAGCCTAGGCAAGCTCGCTCCCCGTCAGTTGCATCCTCGGCTCGTTAGATGCATCCCGGTTGTGATTTATTGCGCGCTATGTGAATGCAACAATGCCGTCGCCAAATAACAAACACGTATATGTTCGAAGAGAAATGGAGTCTGGGGAGATTGTTGACCTGCACATCACTACGCATGTGAGCATTTCATATTTTAATTAAATCCTGTACGTTTTCCACTTTGTCTACTTTGGGTAATTTTCATTGATTTTTAAGGTAAGTATCTTATTTATTGTTTTCGCTTTTGGATTACAATTCTCTGTTGTTTAATTATTCTTCCGTTATCCTTAATATTGTTTATTATTTGGCAACAGTGCGTGTAATTGAATTTCCGTTGCGTATTCTCCCGTGTTAAACATCTTGTGTTTTGGTAAAAACAAAATGGCGTTGTTACATTTAACGATGGCCCAGCTTTCTGCTGGCGGCAAGTAAACAAACAATAAGAACGGTTGAAGCGGCCACCGGTTGCGCGTTTTTCGTCCCAAGTTCAAAGGCTTTCAATGGTTAGACTATGCACAGCTAACTTTCAAGGCCGTCTTCGGATTTTTGCTAAAACTTTCGTACCGTTATTGAGCGTAGGCGTGCGTGATACAGCCAAGCTACCTAGAGTAGGTTGTTTAGTATGAAGATTTATGGTGACGGCGGAATGCAAATAACGGAATTTGTAATTATAACACGAATCGATAGTGATTAAATTTTCTGGCACGACTTATGGTGAATATACCTTTCTTTGTCTGGTTTCATTTTATACTTTACGAGGTCACATTCACATATAAATTGAACGAAATTCAAAGTCTAGTCAAAGCCATCGGAATGTTTTATTTATTTATATATACCAGTTGAATCATTAGTATTTACCTTTTCGGTTGAATGAGTCGTCACGCTAGCAGGGTGCTAATGTAATATTTCCACATTGAGAGGTAATTGACGCAATACAATGAGAAAATATCGGTAATCAGTGACCACAAAACGTCTTTGTACCTGCGAACCGCCTTGTGCGCTTAGAAAACGAGTATTGTTTGACCATAAAACTTTATTCTCAGCATAAATGAGTGGAAATTCGCTAAAGTATCAGATACAAGCTGACTCGGAAAATTGAAGAATAGGTACCATGGTAAATTATCTGATTTAATCGTTCTAATTTAAATATATTACTACTATTTTACAAAATGGCAGATTCAATAAACTTGTTGTAAAATTTTTGACTCTTTGTTGAGTAGGCATGTCATTAATGAATAATATCATATTCGTATCTAGTTCATAACTAGACAGATTAAAACTAAGACGTAATTAAGTAATTAAAAATTAACTCAGGTTAAGGATTTGCTGTCCGGAGTTCGCTTTAGATGAGATTATTTTAAATCGCAAGTTTCATGAACTTCATAAATACATATTTTTTATATTCAAACTTATAGACATTTATAATCAGTAAATAAAACTAACGAAATAATGGAAATCATGTACCTAATATTCAAAGAGTAAATTTAAATATGAGTTTTTTTTTAAATTTATTTATAAAAGAGTTTTTTTAGAAATTGAAATACTAATTTTATGGTTGTCTGTGGCAACTCATAAAGAGATAGAAGATGACCCTAATCGACTTTGCAGGTCCAACAAACCACTGGTGGGATCCAGCAGCAAGCCGGCCAGCTATCCAACATGCCGCCGCTGCATAACCTGCCCCAGAACACTCAACAAGCCCAGCAGTTGAGGTAAGTCGTAAACAAGTTCATTATAATTTTCTACTCCTTTCGCCACAGCATGTGGGGTCGACACAACATGTATTTCTCTTCCATTCTTCTCTGTCACCTCACGTTACAATACAATACAAAAACACTTTATTGTACACCAAACAAACAAAAATAACAAATACAACAAAAGAAACAAGTACAATGGGCGGCCTTATCGCTAAGCCTTATCTCTTCCAGGCAACCTTTGGATGGAAAGAGAGTAATAGAAATAAAAAATCGGCGGGTGTACGAATACATAGAAAAATATAATATAATACATAATATGAGATAGAATACATATATTAATTATAGTTTATATATCTTTATTCGTTTTGCGTTAAAGAGTCACCATCCATCTATCCGTCTCTATAGACTTCTCTCTCAACTATTACCCATGATGTACACAAGGCTAACAGAAGGACAAATGATTTACCTTCCGATAGCGAATACTATCCAGGTATTGGCACACGGAACTCGTAAATCGATAACCACAGCCCCCCCTTGTTAACAAGCTGTGAGCCAATATCGAATGTCAGAATGCCCGAGGTAGTTTGATATTGGCTAAACTAAAGCAATGCCTAACTAACATACGTTCCAAAATCTAGTGCTTCCTTGGAACTATACCTACATGTTTATGACAATGTCTACCTTTGTGGTTTCATTGTCTGTTGTGAAGGGGTTGGTAATTAATATTCTCTGTAGGATGTGTACTGATATAAACCTCAGTTTAGATTTAGAGCTTCTATTTTGTTTTAAGCATAGTCTTCATCTAGGTATGTTCTTAATCTATAAAAATAATTATACAACTGACATCGTCATCAGGGCTTGAATGACAGTAACAAAACAACCTATCTGGATGTAAAGCTCTTATCAATGCGATTTGATCAAGCCCAAATACAAGGTAGCAACTGAAAACCGTTGAGGAGTTCCCTTGACTCTCTCAAATCCATCATCAGGTTGACTCCAGATCTTCATAAAATTGTGTTGTATTAAAAAACCTAATTATAATATTATAGACATGGTATTTGACCCTACAGTTTATGAACCCTTCCCTCGTTTTCTCTGGAATTCCATCATCACATCCTGGTTTCCTTACCATGGTACCTCTATTGGTATTTCTCCTTTCAAACAATAAAATAATCATCAAAATCGGTTTATAAATGACGAAGCTATTCGCGAACAAATACAATAAAAACATATATACGGTCGAAATGAGAAACCTCCTCTTTTTTTGAAGTCGGCTCAAAATACCGTAGGTAAAAGAAAACCATACTTCAAGGAAATACTTTTAAGTAGGAGAAAATACATTAACCCTATCGGTAATTTATTGCAGAATAAGTAAGCAACGCAGCTGCCATCTTTTACATATTGGATTTGACAACATGGATTTGAATCATTCAATAATGGAAATTGTAGTCTAAAGCTTTGTTTAGTTCACACTGCGGTCCAGTTTTCAGTTTGCTTGAATTTAATTTCTCTTACTCTACTAAAGAGCTTCGAAGAGCCGTTTTTGCTTGAAAGGTGATATGTTATTTGAGAAAGCCCACAAACATTGAATATTCTTTATCATCGTAATTTAACTTCAGTCGTGTCATCTTTTTAATAAAACACTGGCTAAACAGATTTCACAGGCTAAACCGCTGATTTGTAAATGAATAGAAAAGGTTTTTACGATTGAAACGGTTGGGCAAAGTTTATATAACGTGCGCAATTGAAAATGAATTCTGTAAATGGCGGCGGGTAGGTATGGTACCTACGATTGGCAAAACAAGGATAAAAGTATAGACAGCGATAAAGAGTGAGCGAGAACGCATGCGAGCGGACGCCATTTACAGAACTCATTTCTAATTGCGCACGTTATACGAGTATAAGACAATTGTGTAAAACCTATGTTCCGCTTGTTGAATGCCCCTGCCGAGTGTAAAAAGGGGTTGATTTCTAATGCGCATAATTTAATACTCATGACGACTAGGTTTACTCACTGCATAGTAAAAGCGTTGACTGTCAATTATTAAGTCTGATTCTTGGTATCTCATTCTGTTATGCCCACTTTCGACAGTTAAGGCTGTAAAATTGCAATAACCACCGCCTCATTAGTTAAAAGCATACAAGCTGTACTGTACACTGATAAAGGATAGTATCGCGTGCTCACATGTCATTATGCTGCCCTTTAAGTCTAGCCAAGAAACGCCGCAACCGCCTTCTATGATAGATCTTTGCAATTTATTCACCCATTAAACTTTCGTTTATCCAGTTTTTCAACTATATCTTTATGACTTCATTTATATCTTTAATTAATTTAATATTAATGTAAAGCAGATATAACTTGACCAGGCTTAACATCGGCACGTGTATTTTCCCGTTACTTTAATAGGAATTTTGATTTTTTTTTGTATTTATAGGTTATTGAAAAAAGTTATTGCATTTATGGGCTGAATTAAGCTTTGATGTCATTTATATTGCTATCGTAAGACGATCCTTAGAGTCCGCGCAAAAAATAAAGTAATTCGCAGAACTCCGCTTAGCACAATTTAATTTAACTGCGCAATACGAGCTTTGAGCTCGTATTTCAGCACTTGTTATATTCATTTCTAGTTTACTTCTTCACATCGACTTTAATTTGTGGAATTATACAGGTTTTAGTATTTAATGAAAGTTTTTGTTGTCTTTTTGCCTGCAAACAGACCTTTCAGATTACATTATATGTACCTAAATGAATAGATACATCGAAAAACGATGCACTATAGTCATTGACAAAGAGATTAGTTCGTTGAAATGCATATGAGCTGAGCAGAGCATGCCTTAACTAAACCTCATGGGATTACGGGTTCGATTCCAGCCTCGGGACAAAAAAATGTACGATCAGCAAAAAAAATATTCCGGGGTTTCTGGGTCTTAAATATGTAACGAAGAAATATCAAACTATGTATGTATATTCTATTAAATACATATATCAGAAATCTAGCACCCGTAACACAAGCTTCGAGCTTATCACGGGGTTGTTGCTGTGTGAATTGTCAAGCAATATGTTATTTGTCTTAGCACGGACTGGGGCCACGGTCGAGTGCAAGTGATCCAGCAGCCGATGGCGAACAACGCTTACTTACAACAGCTCTACAATAACTCGGGCCCGCTCATAATGCCCGGGAATATCGCTCTGCATCCCGGAATCAACTCTCAACAAATACAGGTAAGGTCATTCGATACTCCCTACGTATCTTCGTGTAACTGCTAGATACTCACTTATATGTTTGATGCATTTTTGGACACGTATGCCAGTCTGTCATTATAACTAAAAAACGTCTACCCTATGTACGTTTTTCTTGATCGTATAACTGTCCAACTTCATAATGTTCCTAACATTTTCAAATCTTTAAAACGCGCTCCTATCAACACAAGTTTCGAGATTACCACGGGGTTAGATGTTGCTGTGTGAACTGTCCAGCAATATTATTATTATTTATGGAGAGTTCAGTGAAAATGGAGACAGAGACTGCTGACTGAACAGAGTTGGGGAAACATTTGCCCGAGAGAGGAAAAGTGCAGGCTAAGAAAAAAGGTAGGAACATACAGAGATAGATTTTTTGTATATTTTAGAGCTCATATCATATGATCGCAGAGAAACGGATATTATTGCGTGTTTGCAGACTGAAATCGGTAATCGAGAATACAGGGTATAACTTCGAATTATAGCCCAGTCAATTTAAACATTTCAAGTTACATAAAGTCCCAACAAGCTGGATTTCTGTGAAATTGTTCAAATCATAATTATAAACAATGTCTAAAAGATCCCCATCATTCCACGTTAAGGAAAAAGTTTTATTCAAGGTTAAATGTCAAAAAATTTAGTTTTTCGCGATTTTCAGCAAAACGGTAAGTTTTATCATAAAAGTACCTTGGACAAAATTGTAGATCATGAAATTATCTATCAAAATGTATCAACACTTTTTTCTTACAAGCCACCGTTTCTGAGATATAACGGTTCAAAAAGTTATAAAAATTGTTTACAAAATGAAATGAAATGTTCAAAAAGTTATTAAATGGCGTCAATAGCGATGTATCGCATGATACTTTGTCGGAACGAAACGAATCCTCCGTTGTTTGTGATTCAATATTAGAGCACGACCGGCCTTGACAATTTTTTTTTATTTTTTTTATTTAATTACAAGAAAAAGGCTTTGTCGCTGAGCGACCACATCTTATCGGGAACTTGACAATTTGTGCATGCCAACTTTTATAACTTTTTGAACCGTTATATCTCAGAAACGGTGGCTTGTAAGAAAAAAGTGTTGATACATTTTGATAGATAATTTCATGATCTACAATTTTGTCCTAGGTATTTTTATGATAAAACTTACCGTTTTGCTGAAGATCGCGAAAAACTAAATTTTTTGACATTTAACCTTGAATAAAACTTTTTCCTTAACGTGGAATGATGGGGATCTTTTAGACATTGTTTATAATTATGATTTGAACAATTTCACAGAAATCCAGCTTGTTGGGACTTTATGTAACTTCACCCTCATTTTTATGTATAAATTGACTGGACTATTAACTATTAAAATAAATTGTATTTTATCGCTTTATGTTCACAAGATCTATTAAACCTTTGGAAGGGCCAAGTTGGATTAGGATATGTTAGCTGACTAAAAATAAAACACAAGTCTCTATAGACCTTTATGATGTTAATTATTTACCTTCTGAAATCTCCTGAATAAACCATTTCCATAAAGCGTTTCGAAAACAAGCTGTTATATAGTCCGGTTGACGAATATGTAATGTGTAGAATTTGTTTATTGAATATAAATTTCCTGAATATCAATTTCTTGAATATAAATTCTAGACTTTTTATATGGCCAAAGTTAAAACTTATGACAGTGTGTTCCTGGTATTCGGTACCTAGTAATCGCGTTGTATTTCAAGTTCAGTATATTCTATCGCTTCCTTAAAAATATTTAAGGTGTTAACAGCTTGCACATTTCCACTTTATAACAAAATGTGATATATCTATACCAAAGCAGAAGAGTTTGTTTGTTTGAACGCGCTAATCACAGGAACCGCTGGTCATTAGAACAAATATATTTCAGTGTTGGATAGGCTATTGCAAACTATACGAAGATAACGTAAAAAAACCTCAAACAAAGCTGACGGCGAGTAGGCCAGTGATGTTATATGATGCGACGGTTCATGCACCTACTAAGACTGTTGCGTTTCATGGACCAGTAGTGTCAACGAGCCATGGCATATTTGTCTTACAAAAACTGTTATTGCACAGGTGATTGCGGCGGGGAAGCCATTCCAAGGCAACCAGCTGGCACCGCACATGCTGACTCAGGGCAAACAGGTTCTTCAGGGACAAGCTGGTAAGTTTTCCATTCTTGCAAAATCTTGACATTAATTTATTTAATACCTGCTATAAAAAACACAACAGACGTTCAGTTCAATGAAATTTATTAGCTCAAAAAATAGCACGCTTCCACCTTAAAGCTATATAACTAATTATTTTAAGTTATTATACAAAAATGAAGTACAGATGTCGTTTACTTATTTAACAAAATCTATCAATATAAAAATAAATAAATATTGCCGGGCAATTTTATTTATTTTTACATAGATATCATAGACGTTTGGTCCTGTCAATGGCGGTTTTTCGGTTCTTTTTGTTTCAATACTTTATAATAATATTGTTTAGAGTTGCTTTCGTCATGCCCATTGCATTTTTACTCCAGGAAACCATAGCATTTCATTAAAAGCGCTCGCAGTTTTTAATGCAATGACGAGCTTTTTAAGTGAAATATTGCAATTGTAATTTATTTCAAAGTTATCATCAATTATATTTAGAATATCGTTGGTGCTATTTTCTTGCTTCCTAGATTCCATAGTGTGTGGTTATCGTAGGATAACAAATTAGTGTTAAAATTAACGTAATTGAAAGCGCAGACTGTTGGCTGTATATACTAGGTATTCAACGTACACACACACAGACACAGAAAGTACAAGAGCGGTGTCACACGATATCCGGTGGGCAGGCAGAAATTACCCATTCGACAATTATTTTATTTTTCCCGTGGTATTAGTATTTCACGATTAAATATATTATTCTCGCCAAATTTGTCAGATTACACTATACCAGGGTGGCAGCTTAACCCTATCAAAGTTCGAGCAGTGACACTTTTCATGAACACCTTCGGACGCATTTGCATAAAATAATTAACTAACACGAAGTACGAAGGATTTTCAGAGCTCAGAATTTGATATTTTAAATTCGATTGTCTCATAATTATCGCTTTGATAACTTTCTACACCTCTTGGTCTTCTTTTCTCTAGTTATCACAAGACACACAGAGTCCTCAATTTTTTATAGTTGTTTTTTACTTATGTACGAGTATAATAGCAATTTAAAGTTTTGTTTCAATAGTTTTTATTCATCTGACATTTTCTGAGACTGGTGCACCTTGCATCACTTGCATGGAATAAAATTTTCTAATATTTATTACTAGATATATTTCAGGGTTTTACAACTCAGAAGGTAAATTTCTTAATTTAGGTTCATACATTATTAAGATAAATTAGTTTTTTTAGGTGATTGAAAATAGAAAACTGCCAAAGATCAATCTTTTGACTAAATTTTTTTTTATTATAAAAACAAAAATATAAATTTTAATCATTATGTAAATAGAAACTTGCTTACGATTTAGTTTTGAAGTAACTTTTTCAGGTCTCTCCTATACGGATCAAGGTTTTTAGAGATTATTATGTTTTTCGTATTGTGGTTTATGTAAATGTGTTTTTAATGTCGGTTTGGCATATTTCTTTACATTTTTTTTGTCGTCATTGTCTAATTTGGGCCATTGAGTTTTAGGAATTAAATTTTGTTTTCTGTTTGAGATTGAATCTCATTTGTTCTTCATCTATGGTTGCTTTTTCGGTTGTACCCGTTATTTTATCTCGCTTTAGGAGCTTCCCAAAATTCTAGTTTCGCTTTTATTTTCAAAATCCATTGAAATATGTGGATTAGTTGCAAATAATTTTATTGAGGTCCTGATTGTTATGAGGTTTGTCATGATGATTTTTATATATTTTTTAAAATAAACCTGATGAG
The DNA here is from genome assembly GCA_963691955.1 of Chloroclystis v-ata. Taxonomy (NCBI): domain Eukaryota; kingdom Metazoa; phylum Arthropoda; class Insecta; order Lepidoptera; family Geometridae; genus Chloroclystis; species Chloroclystis v-ata. Next base: position 6,453,522 of record OY829908.1, on the reverse strand, counting down.
TTTTAAGATTGTTTATTTTTGCCATCATAGGAGAACATCGTAATTTTACATCTAAATATTTCGTGTATCAGAAATCTAGCACCCGTATCACAAAGCTTACCACGGGGCTAGATGTTGCAGTGTGAATTGTCCAGCAATATTTATTTAATGTTTCGAATCAATTGTCCTTACGTGTATTTATCCATCAGCCCCGTTCCCCGGATACACGACCATTCCTGCGATCCCGACGACTCAGAACCAGACGTTCGTGTTCAGTCCATTGAGCGTTATCAACTCGCAGCCCAGCATCCTACCGGCACACTCACAGCCGACCGTGTCCGGTATTGGACAACAGAAGCAAACTGACATGCATAAAGTAAGTAGCTTTTAAATATGCAGCTCTAATTTTATTTATTGCAAGTATGTACAGTCGGCCAAGAAAGTGGTCTACAAGTTTTGACAAAAGTTTCCGTGCTATGTAATGATCGATATGGTTGACTTTTCTAACATAATTTAACTGACGTACAAACGAATCTCAACCGTAGGGTGGTAGACCACATTTTTTGCTGACTTTACATAGTTTGGTAAAGTTGTTAAAATAGACAGAACTAATGCGGAAAAATTACCAATAGTTCTGTCAACAGAATTACTCAACAACACAGGTGGGAATACAAGTCAGGTGTAAAGCATAGTCCTTTAAGTCATAAAACTAATGGGATAAATAATCCCAGTAGTTTTGTCAACAGAACTACTCAACAGAACAGGGAATAAACGAAATATTTTAGCGACCGATGGACCAAGGCGGTGTCAATTAGTTCCAGTGTCATATATAGAGCCTATAAACACAATATCTCCGAAAACAAACAAACTTACTTCATGACCGACCCCTATAGATTTATTATAGTATATATATGCGTAACTAGAGTCGTTAGAAAAACCTGAGTGGTTATGTAGGTGTTGGGTCACTTACAACATAAACTATAATAATAACACCTCACGACAGGTTACGATGAATTTCATATAGAGATGAGTACGGTATACAATAACTAACTAAGCTAGCGTTAGCATTGTCCAATAATAACTAGCGTTAGTATAAATTCCGCGTACCGCTAGGGAAATACCTGGCGAGCTATCTTACAGTACGGCCATCATAACTTTGCAAACTTCTCAAAGTTATTGGGTAGTGGTTTGGTTGGTTGGTAAGTAGTTATTTCTAACCAAATGACGAGAACAAATTTCACTTACTGTCCAATACCGTTGGTATCCCTGTCTAACAGTAGGATTCTCACGCGAGTAAACGAGATAGATCAGCTATTGCTAGCCAAACAAAACTTACTAAAGGTGGCGCGCAAATATGAAGTAAGCCTTCGGTCTTATTTATAGCACTATAAGGTTGACTTTCACTCACTGCCCAATAAATACCGTTGGTATCCCTGTCTAACAGTAGGATTCTCACGCGAGTAAACGAGATAGATACGCTATTTCTAATATCCTCAGTTTCCATCACGGAGGTAATACAAAGGTTTCCATGCACTAGTGCGACATCTATGTATTTCTTTATATTATAATATCATTGGTTGTAGAGTACATTTAATTTAGTTCTAGGGCAGACACACAGATGTCGATGTCTTTTGGTGAAAAACCTACGTGTTTTTATAGTGAACTATTTAAATGGGAAATCTCCTCACAATCACAACACAACTGAATTCGTTCAAGTTCAAAAGACACCTCTTCAAATCGCTAGATGGCATCTGTCTGACTTAATCTAGTTTAAATAATGCTTTTTGATTTCAAGTTTCAAAGCCAGAATAGCATTTATATGCTTTAGGTAGGTAGGTATTTGTTAATTGAATAGATATCCTACAATATAGGTAGGTGAGTAAATATGGCTGACAATAATTCTAAAAATACGATGCGGTAATTTTCGTTTTGTTTGTTTACAATAAAATTATTGTGTTTTGAATTTGGGCTTGAGCGTAGATAAGATAAATATTCTAAATAATCTAATTAAAATATTTACTCAAATATTCTCTGTATAAATTTAATATAGGTGGTACCTACTAGCTACTTACATACTAGGTACGTACTTCCTATCTAGGCAAAAACTATCAGTCAAAGAAAAAAGAACAATGGCAGATATTCATACATTATAATTAGTTGAAAATAAAAGGTAGCGTCTATAGATCTAAAATATCTTAAAATGTTAAGCGTGAGTCTTAGAATGACTTTGTCTAAGATTTTTGTGATAAGAAGGCTTCAGAAAAAATATATTTACATTTGAACTTTTTTAGGTTATGTCTTACGACACTCTGAGAAAGTTCGAAAGTGTGATTGTTTTTGTTACTAGTAAATTCTTTCTTATAAGAAGTCCCTGAATTAGGTCTTTTTAGATTAATGTTTCTTTATTGCATATTTAGATAATTATTTTAGGTACCTACCTCTACCTATATACTTTTTGTACTAATATTATTGTGTCAGTCAACCTACGGTTTTTTATTTAAAAAAATATTTGACGCTGTGATACGTAATACTCACATCAAAAACGAAAAACATTCTAAGACCCTCTACTAAAGAAGAAGAAATTAGTTGGCATTTCATTAAAAAGACGCGAACTACTAACCTCAAACGTCACAGTCACTGTAATGTCATGTCAACGTCATGCGAGCTTGTATTCAACAGGACACAAAACAAATTGACCTTATCACTAAAATAAAAAACAACATTGATAAAAAGAATGTAGTGCTTGGTGTTTTTATAGATTTAAAAAAAGCGTTCGACACAGTGAGTCATAAATTATTAATAAACAAGTTAGAATCTACAGGATTATCCGGAAACGCGTTAAAAATATTTGAGTCTTATCTAGAACACCGGTCCCAAGTAGTCAAATTTGATCATAATACTAAAAGTAGTTCTCTACCAATTACATGCGGCGTTCCGCAAGGTTCCATTCTTGGTCCTTTGCTATTTCTAGTCTATATAAACAGTATACAGGATTTGGGTCTAAATGGTCATATAACTTTGTATGCAGACGACACATGTTTATTCTATTTTGGTCCTTCCATACATAGTTTAATAGAGCAAGCTCAAAAAGATCTGAATATATTATTTACATGGTTTAATTACAATCTATTAACTATTAACATATCAAAAACATCTTACATATTATTTAAAGCTAAAAATAAACCAGTTCCAGAATTTGAACCCTTAAAAGTAAATAACATACCCCTTGAAAGAAAAAACACTGAAAAATATCTAGGACTACATTTAGACACACACTTAACCTGGGACAAACATATAAAAGTATTAAAAAACAAATTAGTAGGGCTGAGTAGCGCATTGCGTAATATTACTCATTGTATTCCACACAAACTAAAACACTTAATCTATAACTCATTAATAAAGCCCCATTTATTATATCTAATCGAGATATGGGGATGTGCTTCTAAAACCAGATTAGGCAGTCTTCAACGACTTCAAAACAAATTAATCAAAATTCTCTTTAACTATAATTATTTAACATCAACAAAAAAAATTTATCACGAAACAAAATTAATGAACTTGAAAAAACTACATAAATATACTACTTGCATTTTTATTCGTAAAAGTATAAATCGGAATATCCATACTAACATAACGTTCACAAAACAGAAACAGGTTACCAATCGCCGAACGCGGCGAGCGAGTTACCTAGTCATACCCAAGCACCGCACGAATTACGGCAAAACCACTCTTACTGTCCAAGGCGCGAAGATGTATAATAGCTTACCCCCACACATTAAGCACATTGATTCGTTCATTTCATTTAAAAAACACCTAGCACAATACATTATTAGTTCAAATTTAGAATAAACTTAAACTATAAAAGAAAAAAAACCTATAAATATATATTTGTTATTAGGTACTTAACTTACAAATTATTAGATTAGTTAAAATATATACTATTTGTTATTCTTACAACGTACAAATTATTAGTTCTCTTTATAAATATATATTTATTCATTATGTTTGTTACACAGTTTTAGAAATACATAGGTACAATAGTATATTTTTATTTTTATCCACATTGTGTTGTAGATAAAGTAATTAACTATCTAGATATGAAATACTGTAAATTAGTCACTTAAATCTTTATACCGTAATCTAAATCACTTAAGTCTTAGTTATAACGCAGAACGACTTTATTTTATATTGTTTACTTTTATTTGTATTATCTCATAAGTGACAACCCGTCTTTGATGATAATAAAAGTCTTTAAACCTTAAACCTTACACTACCTCACTCACTCGCAGAACGAGACGCATGACACGAATAGTTCGAGCGGGACAACGTGAGGCGTTCTCTCTCTCTAGTCAGACAGACTGTGACAAAAATAGTGAGGTGGGACATGGATTGAAAATGAGGTGTGTGACATTATTGAGCGAATGAGCGGTACAAATGAGGTACCTCATCTATGTCCTACTCAACACTAGTCATTTGATATTCTTAATTATTTATGTTTTTTTCGGTGGCCTTAAATAAAATATTTTTTTATGGGAAAAATCGTCAACAAACAAATAAAACTGGCCGGCAATATACCAAATCAACAATAACTGAACTAAACTAGTCAACAACCAAGAACTGACTACTCGAATGCTTTGTGTTGCGTAACCGTGCTAGCGTTAAAAACGAATGTCTATCTAGCTGGTGGACTAAGGCATTGGTTAGCCGAATATTTCTAACGGTATTGGGTACCAGTTGGTACTAACGTTATTGGGTCAAAATACCCAACCAATAACCGATGGTAAAAATACCCAATAACTCTCACCCCTAAATTTTCATACTCGTTGAAATACGAACTTTAGCAGATAATACCTACAATTTTTACTAGACAGCAAATATGAGTGATAAACAGGAATATAATGTAAAGCGTCTAGAATTTCGGTTTTATTAATTAAACTAACTTTGAGGAATGCAAATTTCTTATATTGCAGTAATAACTGTCAATTTAACCTTTTTGAGATACAATAACTAATTTTTTTCTTATGTATATCATGTGTGTGTCTTGTATGTGTTGTGTCAACTTGTGTCTCAAATAAATTTATCTTTCTTTCTTTAACGCAGACACCGGAAAGTGATATATTGTTATTTTCTTTAGATGTTCAATATAATTGGCGTTAATAATTGATTAGGAAATCAAAGTGCCAATTAGTGAGATTCCGAAACGAGTATTACTTGTATTTTGATACTTTTACCTGTAACATAATTACCGGTGTAAGATTATCAGTGCCCATGACGCAATTACGTACGTATCTACGTCTTGTTAAGACGGCCCACACCTCGGGGTTGTATAGATGAGGTCGGGCGATGAATGTGCTATACTAAACTTAATGTGTTACTAAGGTAAGATAGCGAGCAAAACCTTGATAGAAAATCGATTATCCTAACATTTCGCAACAGTATCAAAGATTCCTTGGCAAAATTGCTTTATTCCAGCGTTATTGAGCTGCGCACAAAGGAAAATAATAAACAACTCGTGTATTTCGAAAAAATAAAGTGTAAGACTAGGGTGCCTTCTCGCTCTACTTTTACAGATATAGAGTCTGAGAGAGAGTCAATTAACTCTAGAGGCCCATGCCTTAATTTTCTAGGTAAACTCATACATTCAAACAAAATATTTATTCACAAGCAAGCCAAGTCAACAGCAAAACTAACACGTTATATCATGACCTAGTTTCGTGTATACAGTTTCAGCAAATCAGCAAATAAACAACTGCAGGTTAAGCCCTATGTCCAAACGCTGATATTGTATGTAAGCTTGTAATTTTTCATGCATAAATGAGTTGTAACGACGATTTGATCAGAGTTTCAATCTGACTACGAATACACCCTTAGCCATAACGGTTCTGTGAGTCTGCTTTACTGGACTGGAAGTTACCAGCAACCGCTAAAGGATTCCCAAGTTCTTAGTATCTGCTAAAGATACTGCTCAGACATAAGCCTAGAGTAAGCGCACGTAGGCCCGCCTGATCTTCACACACCCGTGTGTTTACCAGCGACGTACTCAGGGTTAAAGGGCGATCACTAGGATTTTATATTTTCGAGGACTTTAATAAATAAAAGCATGACAGATAAAAGTCCTCTAAGCTTTACAGTTTTGAACCGTGAAGTGTAGAAAACTTTTTAAAAGTATCTAGTATTACCTTATTATAGCTTGAAATTGATTGGTACTTATCGAATATTTAGAGAACTACGATTCTGTTTGGAATTAAATATTCGTTCACAAATTTAACTTCTTATATTTTCTGGAAAGTTTTTAAGTAAGTATATTCTAGGTACAAGCGACTTTCTTTGCTTTATTTATATTTTTTATCTTAAAGGTTAAGGAACATAAATTTTGTCCTCGATAATTCGTAAAAATACAATTCGGTACCACATTGCAGGGAAAGCACACAATAAGCCACAAGATCTCCTTACTCTAATAATAGAAGCCCATTATTCATCTTCGGCACAAAGTTCCTTTGTTAGAGGTCCCTGATAATTTTTTCAAATACTTTTTTGGTCAGTTCGCTTTGTTGAGTTTATACGGGGGGCTTTATCATAAAAAATAAGTCGCGATTGAAAGGGTAAATGTGAGTACGGGATTATATTTTTATAGATGGAATGATTTCTCCCATAGAATTACAGAAAATACCGGGCAAATTACTTTGATTGATAAGAAACCTTAGGATATAAGATTCAATTAGGATAATTAATTTCGTATCGATTTAAATGCGATGTTTCAATTTCAATATCTTGCTCAAGTTTTAATTTAAAAAAATACAATTTTACTTATATTTAGATAGAATTGGTTCAGAATCAAAACAACCATAACTTAAAAGCGTTAACGGTTTTTAATTTACATTCCCGCATTTTTTAAATAATGATCTTATGCCCTAAGGCTTCGGTTTTACTACCACCAATGCTTTAGGAGTTTACAAGGAGTTGTAAAGTTTGAGCGAGTTTTATGCCTGGTGTTCGTTTATGGGGTGAGTGTAAAGTTGTTGGAGCTACGAAGTGTGGACGAGGTTAGGGGCCTTGAATAAGTTCAAAACAAACTCGGACGGAATTCTAAATGTATCACCGCAGATTACACAATAGTTACAATGGAACTGTGATCGTAATATTTTGTTATTATCATTTCAATACTAAATATGTAATCGATGAGTAGGTATAAATGTAGGATATATCAGCAAATATATAGATAACGGTTTTTATGCGCAAAAGACTTTTGTTTGGAAGGGTAACAAAGAATTCGAAAAAATATCACAAAACTTTACTGTTTTATATGGTTGATACGATTTATATCAAACAAAGTGTAATTGTGTAAAATAAATAAATAAACTTCATACTGCCTACATGTAATAGTTATGTATTGTTATTGTTAAGGACAAATGTGGGCACCTGGACAAACCATATAAGGTTTTGTGCAATATTAAATTGTCATTGTATTAAGATATTGTATTGTTAAATTAAATGTAGAAGTTTTGGAGCCATTCCTGAAGATGTATATTTTTTCAGTGCGGTACTAAGGGTAGTGGGAAAGTGGGCACCAGCGCTGGGCAAACAGTCCAGACCCAGTGTGTGCAGGTCTCGCAGCCGGTGCTGGGCTCACAGCAGCCGACGCAAACTCAGATCATCAGCCCTTTGCAAGTAAGTTCCAATCATTTGATGAAAACCTCTTTATTTGTGATCTAAAAATGAATGAATGAACACTTTATTGTACGGTCAGCCAAGAAAGTGGTCTACCAGTTTTGACAAAAGTTTCATGATCGCTAATGACTTTTCTAATTTCGAATTCGCCGAATCAATCGAGACAGTGTTCAGATCAGACTAGAAGGAGAGTGAAATACGATAATTCTAACATGATATACTTGGCATGGCGTTATACTCGCATCATAAATGACAAAGATAGCAATACTTATTGACATAATCTTATTGCGAGGTAAAATCGACCTTGTAATTTCATGACGTACAAACGACTCGCAACCGTAGGGTGGTAGAGCATATTTTTGGCTGACCGTACCTAAAAAATACAGAAAAATATAGAATTTAATACTATAAACAAAAGTACAAGGGGCGGCCTTATAAAACAAAGTTTCACACGAATCAATGAGAGTGGTAGCAGAACTAATTATCGGACTGGGTTTGACTATACCGCGAGTAAACGGTTGGCGCCCTACGTACCTTAGGTGATGTGCGGGTGAAACCAATTGATATCTACACTGATTTGCGTACTCAAGATTAGCTATTTACAGGTCTATTAAATTTTCATCCATAAATCCGTTGAATTGAGTGTGTTATGAGACAAAAAGTATTAATGATTTTGGTAAAATGATCGCTTTATCAAAAATCTTTACCAATTCTCAAGAATCATGACTGTTACTTATATTTAACAGCATTATATACGGTGTTATGGATCTAAGATGCCTGACAATACGCGTTTCTAAACACCATTGTCTAAGCTTGTCTTTGACGTAAAGCTTTGTCGTACATCTTAAGAACTCTATTGTTAGTTCAGGCTTGTAATGACTACTTAAGATATCATTTTACCCGCCTAACGTGGGTGTCAATTAGGAGAGATTTCGCTTCATAATTCGGAGAAAAATAATACTTATTTTGCAAATAAATTGTTTTGTCTATTATCGTAGATTCATAGTCATAATACAACATTATAGAAAATATATTTTTCAAAATAAGAGGCTGTTGAACTGAAAGTTAGAAATTGTTCATTTTGTAATTAAAACAAATAAGCTTACATTATGGGAGTATTTACTCTTATGGCGGACTCGACAATGACTTCTTCGTTATCAGAACATGATATAGGTACCTAACTTTTTAAACTATCATGGTTTTTAACAATATTAGAACACGAAACGGGTAACATAGGGTTAGTCTCTCCGTGAAGATGGCGCTTGTAACATTGCCGACATATCAGGAAACCTAAAAACATTTAACATGGTAAGTTATCCGTTTCGTGTTCTAATATAATAAAGGTACAGTAGGCCAAGAATGTGGTCTACCAGTTTTGACTAAAGTTTCTGTGATGTAATGATCGATATGGTTGACTTTTCTAACATAATTCAACTGACGTACAAACGAATCTCAACCGTAGGGTGGTAGACCACATTTTCGGCTGATTTTACCTATCTTTTCTTAACAGGATAAAAACAAAACTGGTAATGACAAGAATATATTTGAACATGAATGGGTAACATACCACGATTTAAATGTTTTTGAGTTTTCCGATATTTCGACACTGTTGCAAACGCCATGTTCACTGACAGACTGAAAAAACTCAAAAACATTTAAATCATGGTATGTTACCCGTTACATGTTCAAATATAGTTGAAGCATGATAGTTTAAAAAGTTATAATGACAAGGATCTTTTTCAGGCTGGCGGACAGCCAATGCAATTCGCGCCGTGGCAGATATCCGGGGCCTTGCCGCAGGTGTGGACGGGAGGGCTGTCAGCGGGCACCATCCCCGCCGGAGGCCTTCTAGCGCCGAACCCGACGCTCTTCATCCGCGGCAACCAGCCCGACCAGCCGCATTCCACCAGCATGTTCATACAGCACTCGCCGCAGAATGTGCCGCAAAGTAAGTGTTTATTTATTTAAGGCACAGCCATCAGCATATATTACAGAGTATTTATTATAAAGGTTATTTAATTGAAGGCTATTTTTTTAAACATTTGCCTATTATAGGCTAGCACAACATTTTTGAGATCATTTTTTACTATATAGATTTGACATATTAATATAAATCTATAAAACTAAGTATTAAATAAAATAAAATTAATTAATTAATTTAAATCTATGAGTGTTCAACTATTGACACAATAATAAAAGTCATAAAAGTAATTTTTTGATAAAACATATTATAGCTCAAATGATTTTACATTATAGAGTTTAAATAGTCTGTAACAAAATGAGCTAGCGGTAACATCCTTATACAGCTTCGATTTCTTTTGTATGACAATATTGAATACGATGATTATGATTGTGTGAAAAACATGACTAATTTTTCCGCGATAATCTATTAAAATTAAACGGGCAAAGGCTCGGGACGCAACTGGTTAATAAATTACATTGCACGTGGGCCTTATAATAAAGACTATAGTCACCCAATGCGTATTATGGTATTATGTTTTCCGTTGATATATGATAGGTTTATTTAAACTGTACACAGACTCGCATTGTTGTTAGATTTTGTCGAGTTAGCATCTTAGCAGGGCTCAAGCCCTCACTAGTAGTGTAGGACTGAGCATGTCGCTATTCTTACGTGTGACAGAGATTTCTATTTATATAAATAATTTCTTAAATTTATTGAAGTGATCTGTGACTTCACTTCACCATGTGTGAGTAATGGTATAGTTATTAACTAGTTAGTTTAGTTAGATTTCATTATTAACGTACTAGCTTATCGCCCGCGTCTATGAGTTGAATTTATATAAACGTGGGAGCTTTATAATTTAAAAGTTTCACTCAAATCCGTTTGGAATTAGCTCCATAAAATGTAGTCAGGCCGCTCGTAGAACAAATAGCAGATTGATCTAAAAAATTCGAAAACATAGCGTCGAACGTCTACCAATGCGAACTAGGCTTTAGTCTCGACAAGCACGGAAAGTAAATATTTTGTAAGTTACGAACAAAAAAATCTTATTACTCTATTTTGTTGATAGATACGAGCATTGCTTGTGCTACACCTACGGTGACGGCTAAGCCGCGAGCTTCGACCGATGGCATGTCTAAAGGTCCTCGCCCATTGTCGAACATACTACCCTCAGCGGGTATTCGACCTGCGGCCTCAGTCTCGACGCAAACCACTCAAGCGCAATCAACCCCGGTATGTACCAACCTTGAACTTACTAAAGGAATGCAACGCTAGTTTACCCTTTTCCACAAAGATATATTTATTTATTTAAATACAAATATATTATAAATTTCACACAATTAAATTAAAAATCATTGGATCCATACTAGTCTGACTGTATTACGGAAACGAAATGCCTCTCCCGTATCATTGTCATGTATGTATAATAAAAAATATCTATCTATGTATGTATATTATATTAAGTATATCAGAAATCTAGCACCCGTAACACAAGCTTTGAGCTTACCACGGGGCTAGATGTCGTGTAAAATTGTCCAGCAATATTTATTTATTTATTTATTGTCAAAACAAACAATATATAAAACTTATGTCACTAATACCAGCTGATAGTTTTTCTTAAATTGTGGGATTATATTTTTGCAATGAATACCAGAGTAAATCGTCGTTAATGTCTATTCTATAGGGTCCGCCACGTAACTTTTTTTTTTTGAAAATGTTTTAAAAACTACTGAGTAGTTTCTCAAATTTCTATTTTTAATTGAAAGTACAATCCTTCCGGTTAGTAATGAAAAATATTTTTATTCAAATGGCTACCTCGGCTGGCCATGCAGTAGCTTACACGACCAAGATGGCGATTTTGCCAATTCGATTTTTCAGATGAAGCTCATTTTGATCTTAGCGGGTATGTAAACAAGCAAATTTGTCGCATTTGGGACACAGAAAACCCGCACGCATAGATTGAAAAGCCGACGCATCCTAAACGAGTCACTGTTTGGTGCGGATTTTGGTTCAGAGTATTGGGCCATTTTTCTCATGAGCAAGGAGTGGCCGTTACAGTCAAGTCGGGCCATGTTGAACGAATTTTTGTTCACAATAATTGAAGAGGAGGATATTGCCCACATTTGACCAAAACAGGACGTCACTACGTGCCACATCCACTCGCGTAGGCTACTTCATGGCCAGCCGAGACAGCCATTTGAATGAAATTATTATTCATTATTAACCAGAAGAATTGTACTTTCAAATACGAAAAGAAATTTGAGAAACTACTCAGTAGTTTTTTTGAATAGCATTTTCAAAGAAAAAACGTTACGTGGCGGACCCTATATTAATATTATAAAAAAACGTGCTTATGGTTACTAAATCATTTTAACAAAAACCTACTAATCATAAATTATTGTTAGAGGTACTATTATTAGCTTATATAGCTTATCACGGGGCTAGATATTGTTGTGTAAATTGTCCTAATATTTATTTATTGTTTTGGTATGGCAATACTTTTAATAAATTTCTCTATGTGGAAAAGGGTAAGACTTCATGCTTAATCTAAAACAACTAATCATTTAGGCCTCAACTTTCGCCAGTCGATTCGCTTAAGTCGTCTAATATAGTCTCGTTTTTAAGTAGATGCGTCAAGTGCTATACTGGTTGCTGTACATTAGCACTTTTATCTAGGCATGAAATTGTTAGGCTTTTCTAAGTTCATGTTCTGACAGATTATTCATTATTTTGTTTTTGTGGTCTTCCTAGGTATCAACAACTTTAAAGCAAACTCTTACGGGCACTACAACGTCCACAACCATTACTGTTTCCAATGAGAGAGAAATTATAGATCTCATGTCCAACATTTTAAGAGAACGGATAAGAGCCATTGTATACGATAATGATAAAGTTACGCCCACTTGCCCTTCCGAAGAAAAGGCTCCAAGACAAAGAGAATTTAATGTAATAGTTTTTCTTACCTATATATGCTTTTGATATTTGTGGTGGCGAAGGATTTAAAATTATTTAATTTAAAAGATACTCTCAGTTAAAAAAATCCTCGTCAATATGAACTCCTATATTACCTCTTGTAAATATTACAAGAGGAATAAAATGCAATTTTTTTTTTATGAATTAAAAAGATGTTCTCTTCAAAAAGACCATCTGTTGGAAAATTATATATCAACTAGTTAAAATCTATACTTATAACATTATAAAACTGAAGAGTTTGATTGTTTGTTTGTTTGAACGCGCTAATCTCAGGAACCGCTGGTCCGATTTAAAAAATTCTTCCAGTGTTGGATAGTCCATTTATCGAGGAAGGTTTTAGGCTATATTTTATGAAAAAGCAAGCGAAGCTGTTAGCGGTCGGCTAGTAACAAATATATAAGCACACCAAAGAACCACCCAAAACTATTTGAATATAGTCCGTCCAAAGTTTATTTTAATTTAGACAGGTGCTTACCAATGTCGTTCTGTAATTTTATACAGGTAACTAATGGTATAAAATTTGACTTTACACGGACACAATTTTTTTTACGATAGTGAAGCGAACATGCTTTTAATTTTGCTTCGCATCGGGTGTTTATTTTTTAAATGTAGCTAACCTAACGTAATTTAATCAGTATTATAAAAATATCTTAATCGTAATTAATTTTCGAGGCCTAGATAGGCTTCAACACCTCAAAAAACTTGCGACAAACGTCGTTATTGGCTTATTTTATTAAAAGTAACAACCGTTAATTAATTTTATGAACGGACATTATATTGCATTTCAAGTTAGACACAAAATTATAACAAGAGGTGTATATACATATACATATGTATATCATATAAGTATGTATATGTATGTCGAGATAATTTAAGGTATATGCCTTAGCTTAGATGGTCTCGAAAATAAAAAGTAAACAGTAAAATAAAAAATATTAGTTATTGTTATTCTTATTGCAGCTGTTTCATCACAGTCGCAACCCTAAAAAACTTCCACATTTACCGAAAAAGGCGGGAGCCAATCATAAAATATCAAGAGTTCTAGAGAACGTCCATCATAACGAAACTACCGAAGTTTTAATCGAAGAATCTGAAAATTCTCTGAAATGCACTGCGTTGAACCCTTTCTCCTTAGGAGGTTCTGATAAGTTTATTCCGCCAGAATTTGACCCCTTTAACATATTTTTGGAGGTAGCACTGACAGCAAACCCGGGAAATAATCCCCTATTAATTAATTCTGTAAACACAGTACCAGCAGAACAGCTGTTAAACACAGTGCAAAAAAAAAGAATAACCAAAAAACAAAACATAAACCCGCCTATAAAATCTGTTACCTTTGCACCGCCTGAAAAGCTTAATAACTATGAACCAATCAAGATAAAAGCTTCTAATTTTAAAAAAATGCCCTCCATTCTGAAGCCAGTGAAGAAATCGAACGACGTTCCACCGGCCCCGAATTTCCAGCCGCTTGAAATGACGGAGAGCGGTTACACGTTACTCAAATACATTATTATTCAAACGGATGAACAGTTGGCTAATTACGGTCTCCTGATCAAATGTATAAAAATTCACCCGGCACTAAACTTTGATTTTGAACTAGCAGACATTATTCGTAAATATAAGCCATTCCAAGATAAAGTAAGCTTTTACATTGGTAAAGACTATGTTACAAAGCGCAATATTCAAGTTAATTTGATCTATCTCCCGGGAAATATCTCGTATATATACTGGCCGAAGCCCTTGCATAACAATGCAATTTTTGCATCTCCATTGAAAAAAACTAAGAAATTTGACCGGATTGAAATATGTATGTTCTTTGGTTATGTGCAAGATCCTAACAAGACAACAGAATCATACTTAGAGCGCATAGTAGTCGCTAGAACCATTACGATAAAAAGTGACGATGGTAGCCCAGACGTCTTCGTATTACGCGTAAATATTAATGCCTTAATACTTCTATATCGCTATAATACACACCGCATTCGCATCCATGTTTCACTGTATATAATATATAGGTATTTTTGGTGCGATTAAGCTCATGATTCACGGCTTAAACGATGTTGATTAAGTATATAGGAAATCAGCTGGCTTGTTCGTTCCAAAAATACATAAAACCATCTCATTTTGTATTTCTTTTCAATATAAATAGTAAATAGGTAGAATATGTATCGCTGGCTGAGTTGTGGTAAATCAACGCGTGCTTATTAACTACGCATGAAAGCTTTTAACGCTTAACGTTTAGTTATTTTTAATCTGCGCTAATCTGTGTATGGTATATCTCTATATATCTCTATCTATCTATCTATATGAATAAAAATGAATCGCCGTTCGTTAGTCTGGCTTAAACTCGAGAACGGTTGGGCCGATTTAGCTGATTTTGGTCTTGAAATGTACGTAGTAGTCCAGGGAAGGTTCAAAAGGTGAGCAATTAAGGAAAAATTGCGAAGAAGATAAAGTAGAACAACAATTCGATTTTCCCATATAAGTTGCCACTTACTGTATTTGTACTCTCGGTTCCACTCGAATTGAAGGACATGTTTTGAGTCGACAACATGATATCAAGTTTGCTCTGATCATCGAATATTTAAATATAAAAAATTCAAAATAATGGGTTGACATCAAAGATAATGTTTGATGGTTGTATTTTGTAAAGAGAATATAACGTCGTTATTTTGGTTGTCATTCTTTGTGCGTACAGAAAACATAATATCAACTTTTATCATAGTAATCTTTGGTTTTCATTGTCTGTGTTATAACGTAGTGATTAAATTCTCCAATAAGCAATGATTTTATATAGTATAGATTTGTTACAAGCACGCGCATTGTAAAGACTCAAATAAAACCCAATTGTAACTTTTAGTTGTCAGTCTGCGTCGAGCGCAATCACGAGCTTGACATGCCGTAGGTTATTGTGTCCTTGCTAAAACAAATTAAAAATGCCATCGTGTGTGTTTCGGAAGTGTACCAATTACGATGCTAAAGTAAACAAAACACAAGGAATCTCGTATCACATGCGAGTATGCAAAGATACTTAGATTATTTATTTTTCCAAATATTTATAATAATTGAGGCGCGGACATAGATTAGTTAGTGTAGATGCGAATATTGATGGCGATGTAAATTCGATGTAAATGTAAATTCTGATCGAACATTCAACACATTAGGTATCTATTAATCATCGCGTATATTTGATTAAAACCATAATTCATAAATACACAAATATTCGTCTCCATTCCGCACATAAAAATAACCCCGAATTAAAAAAACTTTTAAAGAGACAGAAAAGAAATAATTTAAATTTTTTGAAGTTATTTAGAAAGTGTATTTTACTAATTTATCATTAATTATTTCAATTTCAATAAATATGATTTACTTTTGTAAAGTGTTTTATCTTACCTATTACTATACATTTCACTCAAGTGTCCACTCTACGAATATAAATGTTACTCTATGAACTAGTAAACATTTGACATCTTATGTCAGTTTTGGATTCGCGGAACAGATTTCAAACTGCAATTACATGAAGGTAACATATCTATACTATATAAAATCATTGCCAATAAGATTAGTATGTTTTATAAACTAAAACCTTCTTGTTAGTTCAACCACGTAGTGATTATATTCTCTTTGATATATTCTCTTTGGTCTGTGTTGTCATTTTTGGTATATAATGAAAAAATATATATTTTGTTTGTCTTTGGCTTGGCAATGAAAAATAGCTATTTTTGCGGCGTAGTTTTGCGGAATAGTATCTTTATTTTGACTTTTGCGGGTGCCGTACATATAAACGAAAGAAAGAAGAAAACATTATTAACTGATACGGCTTTACAATGCCAAGGAGAAAACGACCTGACATAGGTCGTCGAAGTCGTTTAAATGTGCAACGAGCTACCTTACGATCTGAACGCAATGATGCCAAGCGAGAGGCTGATAATGATAACAGTCGTGCAAGTATGGCGGAGTTACGTTCCAGAGTAAATACCAATGAAGTGGATAGGCAGAGAATGGATCGATGTGCACGAGTTTATGCATATCGAACACTAATGCAGCGAGCATGGGAAAATGAATGTGATAGAATCCGCAGACGCAATGTAAACCTAGTTAATATTAAATTTATTAGCTAAGGTGTATATATTTAGTTTGTAGTTCTTTAAACTTATCTTGATCGAAAAAATTAAAGTGAGACAATAATTATTCAAAAAATAACGGGACAAATACGATTTAACTATTTATTCTTGGGTTTCTTTGCACCATAATGATATTTATAAATTAAAATGAAAAAAAAAATCTTTAATTTTGACATGTAACGTTTCTTTTGCCGTTCCGTAAAAAAATAGATAAATGTAATTTTATTTCATTATCATTACATCGTCCCTTATCCCTTTGTATATATCATAATAAGCGAAGTTCCATGCGCCTAGGTATTCACAAAATGCTATCTTCATCCTTTTACTCGTTTGTTGTATTGTCTTATCTACATGAGATCGTGAAATGTATTTAAATCTATGGGTAATATAACAAAGGATGGACGATAAGGGCGTAGCTTAAAGTAACATTAAAATATAAACATTAAACTATCTGACTTAATCCGGTCTAATGATAAGGGATGACTCGAACCTGCGATCAGCTAAAACATGTCCAACACAATATGTAGTTATATTTTGGACAATGTCGACTTTCACCCTTCCTTATCTCACCTCTGCGATTGGTGTGATTTTGCGAATATCTTGTGGTCTTTATGAAACTTTTTAAGTTTTCTATAGAACCTTGTGGTCCTTTTATTTTTTTTTATTCATGAATTCATTTTACTAACACGAACACTTCAATAGGTTATAATCAACTTGCTGAGAAGACTTACGTACTTGTAAATAAAATCTTTCATTATCCATGTAGTAATTATGTAGAACTCTCGAAAAATGTTTGCTCATTCTCTACTATAAATATAATTACCTGCATATGTGATTTCCAGTCCCTGAATCCGAATCATAAAGCATACGTACGTTCGCACGACTTTCGTTCGATATCGCATGAAAACTAGCTATGCGCTTCATAGATATAACGTCTTTTATATAGGTTCTGTAACATGCTTGGACGTTGCAGGGTGTAAAGCTACCCCGCGGTAATAAAGGGGTTAGATCACCCGCGCCCGCGTCTAAACAGGATGCCGCTAATCAGACCAACAAGATGCAACACCAGTTGCAACAGCCGAAGCAACAGTGAGTACACTAGTCCTAATACGGTTACAATTAACCCGCTGGACGTCTGCTAGACTAGTGAACAGTTCAGACTGTCAAATCTAACCTTTAAGATTAAGGAGAAGACTCCAGGAAAAAGAATAGGTTGTCAAGAATCAAAGATTTTGAGATATCGCATGTTTAAACTTTGGAACCTTATGGTTCGGAAACCCATAAGTTTTACAATAAAACAAAAATATAAGTTGAATCTAAAAGGTTTTATTATTCAGGAAACGAAATTACACTTAAAAACTTAAAATATAGAAATATTTTAAGTTTTTAAGTGTAATTTCGTAATTAGGGTAAAAAAAATAATAACTATCCTGAGTCAGATTTTACAGGGAAAAAGTCACATATATGTCACTGACAAACCCGTTTTTTTCCGTGGAGATTCAAGTTCTTGAAATATTCAGCAGCTCTGTGGCTACAAAACTTTGATAAATCTTGAAGATCTTTATATTTCTCTTTAGAGATTGCCTTGCCAAATCATCTTTATAACATTGATCTGGTAGGAAAAACTCTCCAGGATTCAAAGGCATCGTTAAAGGCTCTTGTTCTGGCATCTCTTATAATCGTGGTTTCCCAGGCACCATTGTAATGGCTTCTATGTGATACCCACCTTGGATGTTCTTCAGATTTTAATTAGTAAACAATAAACTCCTAACAAAATTGCCAGCACAAAATAATACTGCGCTGACCTACACGTTTTCTTCCCTGTAAAACTCTGATATATGCTACTTTTTCCCTGTATGCGATTTTTTAAACATCAAGAACTCTAAGACTAATTCGTATTTTACCCTGTTCGGTTTACTATCATATAGTACCGGAAATTACCTACAAAATCGCATTCACAGATTGTTTTTGAAAAAAAAGTGACAACCTCGTCTTTTTCCCTGGAGTCTTCGATTGGTATAGGGTAAATAAAGCGGAAAAATTGAGTTTAACACATCATAAATGCTAAAAGATCTAAATGAGTGCCAATTTCTATGAAAAATCCAAATATGTATGTATGTATAGTATATGTACATCCCACAGCCAAGCATATTTTTTGTAACTTGGCTCTCCTTTATTTTTTTGGTGGGATTAATATATTCAACTAATTATACTATATTTCTATACTCTTTGCCAATTAACAGTACGCAGAGGTAAATGGTCAGGACTATTTATTTTACTTAATTTTGCTTAGATTCCTCACAATTTTTATTTTTCAATAACCCTATATTTATTTTTACCAATTGCTCGATGTAATTATATTATCTTATTATTTTAAATACCTATATATAAAAATGTAATATTTCAGGCTGTTGGTAATGAACGCAAATGGGCAGATGACCCAAATAACTAGCGTCCAAGATAAGCAGGCATTAACTAAAAACATGCAACAACAGGCGTTAATGCAGCAACAAATACAAGTATGTATCTAATAATACATTTAACATTATTATACCAATCCAGATTATGTTTCCATGTCCACAGTAGGTCTATTATTAGTCTAGGGGGAAAATAGCGCCTGGTATATTCTCTTAGACACTTTGAAGACACCTAGGTATATGAAGTAATGGGGTGATACATAGCATAATTTATAGTTTATGCCATGTCTAGTGCCAGGTGTGGCTGTATGAATTGTCCATTAATAATTATTTATGTATTTCGTTTTAGCAACAACAACAACAACAATTGATGCATCAACAAACCCAACAAATGGTACAACATTATCAACAACAAGGTTTACAAGGTACGTTTTTTATAAAGTACTTTATGAGCTATTATTGAAAAAAGAGTATTATCTATTTAAAAAGGCATTCTATGCTAATGGCGTCAACCACTGGACATTAAACCCAGTAACAAAAAAAAAACACTGGACCTATTTCAAAACTACGGTGAAAATTTAAAACCATTTGACGCAAATTAAGTTTTGACTATTTTTCTTTTTATCAAAATGGCAATAATTTTGCAACCAAATGCCTATTACTATACTTTTGTTAATATTGTTTTTTTTTATATATTGTTTCTTTTTTCTTTTAACAGGTATGCAGATGATGCAACAAAGCGCTTTGCCAGTCGGATCCGTAGCGCAGAGTATGAGTGGAATGCCACAGACTATATCTATGGTCCAGCAAATACATCCGGTATTTAATATATACATCTTATTATATAAAAGAAAGTCGTGTTAGTGCCTGAACTTATAACTCGAGAACGGCTGAATAGATTTGGCTGAAAATTGGCAGGGAGGCAGCTTAGAACCGGGGGAAGGACATAGGATACTTTTTCCTGCTTTTTTAAAATCTAATAAAATGCGGGCGAAGCCGCGGGCGGAAAGCTAGTTTTATATGATTTTACTTGTTGATGCTGAAATTTTACTTTAGTGATTTCAGTCTAAATTAATTAATAATTTCATGAATTTTCTTCAGAGTTATTCACAGAATTCTAAAAATAATACAATGAAGATAAAAAACAACAAGTATATCAACAATACTAACAGCCTCAAGAAATTAACTATGTGCTTTGGAACGCACCAAATTTGAAAATGACCAACTTGGAACGATGGATTTGTTCTAGAACGGTTTTCTTTATTCAAATAGATGCTTCACAGTACTATCACTGACAGATGTGTTTTTATTTCAGCTGAGCGGGATGTCTCAGCAGGGTACATTAGTGGGTCAGTTGAACCCACCGCAACAGGGGCAGATATCACAAGTACAAGCCATGCAACAACAGCCACAGGTGAAAAACATATCTTATGTTTCTGGATGTAACCATTAATTTTAGGCGTTTATATAGACTTATCAGGAAGAAGAGAAGAATAATCCTTTTACAAATAAAACTTAATTTAAACTGCCTGTGAAAACCTTATTAAGTCTTCAATTTAGAGACTTAGGGAGGTTTTTACATTGCTATTGTTAAAAATTAATTAAATTAAAATAGGACTACGAAGGAAGCACTAGCTATTGTGTAAAAATAGTCATCAAAATTAGTTCACCTGACTGTAACCTGAGATAAATATAAAAACATTGTTAAATAGATTTAAATACAATATCAATTTACTAGGATAATAATCTCTACTAATATAATAAAGCTGAAGAATTTGTTTGAGCGCGATACTCTATTCATATATTATTTTATATGAAAAGCTATTTGTTCAGCCACTGCACAAGCTCTATGTAAACAAAGTGTAGGTTTAAAATTTATATTATTTCAGACGCTGGTTGGTACTGGTATGGTTCAAACCTCAGTGGGAATGGCAGTGCAGCCACAAACACTCACGCACCCTGCGCCCATGCAAACGGTAAGTTATCATTGTTTAGTAAAAACTTAGTTATAAAGCTTGAAAAACGTGGGTTTGGAATCAAATAAAATGTGCTCTGTCATAGACTTATAGTATAACAATGAAAACTATTTTTCATCACTAAATTATTGGGTCGATTTTTATAGTATAAATCAAACAGTAATAATGACCATTTTTTTTAAGAATTGCCAAGACTCAATAGTATCTGGGGTTGAAACTTTAGATTCGAATATAAAATGTGCGCACGTAAAAATGTAAACACAAAACAGTGCAAGTCTAATATGGTTTTGAGGACAACAATAACAAACAACAGATCTATATGGACTGTCTAACGCGATTGCCCTTATAACACTTACCTTTTTGTGTGAGAATGGTCATGTGGGAGGCTAGAGTGTGATGAGTACTAACATAGACATAACCACTACATACTCCCTTAGCAATATTAAAATTAGCCAATAACTCTAGCTATTTATTGGCTAAGTTGTGAACAGATTTTGTTCAATTTAAAATTGTCCATTGTTACAAAATCTCCTCTATGACTTTCTCTACTGTCGAAAAATTGAGAAAGTAAAAAAAAACTTTGTATTGTCTATGAACTAATTTCGTTCAAAATTTAAAATCATGACTCTGTAAGAGCTCCCACAAAACAGAACAGAACGCATAGACTAGGCTTTCGGATTAGTACTATCAAGTTCATAATTGGAATTAATTTATCTGGTACAATCGGTAACAGCCGTCCATCACGATTGAGGGTGCTTCGGTGATGTCGCCGTTATTGCAAGTGCCCACGATCCCATACAACATGACCCATGCCGAGGTAGCGAGTAGTCTTTCCATGTACAATGCTGTAGATAACTATCATTAATCGTAAAACGAAATTGTTCTAAAATGTTAAATACATTTTGTTTACGACGTTACTGTTCCATTCATGAGGAAACATCATCAGACTCTATTGCAAGATCGCATAAGATACTTATTATTTTATTAAACTAGTGTTACTTTAATTAGGTTAAAAGTAATAATTATTATATTTTCCCAATAGAAACTGATTTCATAGGCTATGTTCTGCCATAGTTTTTTATTACTAATCTCTCAGTTATCTCATAATAAGGAACTTGTATTAGAAATACTAGACCCTTTCCATAAGTTTTATTTTATAATAAAAATATGATTTCTTTTCTTCGTTAACATACGTTCCCTATAAATTCTGAAATCCCTGTTGGTAATAAAATAATAAATCAATACTTAACTTCCCTAGAACCGAAAGTCATTGTACATTGAAAGATATTTTGTTGTTATCGAAAACTTTTAACTATTTGTATAATTTTTGCATGAATCCATGTTAAACCACATCGTTTAAATAAACCGTTTATATCCAAACAAAATCAATTCTAAATTATTTGTTGCATAGTGTTTTAGGAAAAATAAAGCATGGTAGGTTAGTTTCCTTGTGTGATAAGTTTTTGTTAAAAATGTTTTCTCATATGTTATTATTTATAGATATATTTTTTATAAACATATATTTGGAGACAAAAGTGCATGATCCTTAGATTTCATTGGCGATTGTGTGAAACTAGTTATATGCTAGAATAAATTATACTTGCTAGAAATTATTATACTCATTGATTTCCATATTATGTTTTAATATTTCAAGTATGTATATTAGAAATATTGAGTGCTTACCTAAAATGTAGTTTTAGGGAACTGTAAAAGCAGTTTAAACCTTCGATTTTACGTAGACTTTACCTATGTTATGCACGATAATACCTTTTTTGTTATTGTTGTAAAAAAAATCGACTTAAGTTTTAGCATTTTATATTCTCCCGTTTTCGTAAGTTCCAGAAATATGTATCGAATTTTTGTAGAGGTTTCGTTACGGGTTAACATATTTAATTCTCTGTAACCAAAACATCTTGTGACTATTGACAATCTATATAGTATAAATATATTTTACACATCGTCTTGTTTAATTGTAGGATTTTTAGCGCATTCTTTTAAAATCGGTCACGCGTAAGATGAAGCTTTGGAGTTTGTAGGAGTTCTCGTAAAAGCATGATTCATTTAGATAATGAACGCCTATACTCTGTTCATTTTGGACGTAGCATTTTAGTAAACAAACCAAATCAGCTGTTTTTTAGGGTTGTCACAACGTAATGATGCAGACCTAATAGAATTTCAATGATTTCACCCGTAAATTCTATTTAATTTGTTACTTTTTAAATCGTTACGTCTATTTAATGCAAAATCCAATTATTTCAATTCAGAAAATCATCATTATGTGGTCAAACACGAAGATTAAAATCACCACAGATTTATGACTTTGTAGCAGTGCCAACCCTAACGAATCTCAGTTTTGACGTCATGGGTGGCAAACAATTGGTTTCTTTTTAATACGATTCCGAATTTAGGACAGCACTCTCACCATACATCATTCATAGAATTTTTTCGGATTTTGATGCGGTTTTTTTTAATAGATAGAGTGATTCATGAGGAAGGTTTATGTAGCATTGCACCCGTGTGAAGCCGGGGCGGGTCGCAAGTCTATAATAAAATACTGTATATTTATAAAAGACGAGAAAAAATACAAAACACTAGAAACCAAATTAAAACAATACCTTTTACATACTCGTTATTACAAATCTTATGCACAGTGTGTGCACGAAACACGCGGAGCCTTCAAACTTAGTGAACACCCGGTTGTGCAGCAAACACTTGACGGGAACCGTAAATAATTGTAATGAATGAATGAATGACTATATAATTTTATTTTCCCCGTTTTTCTGACAGAAGTGGTAACACTACCCACTAACGCCGCCATTTGCTTTTCACTTGACAATAATATAAGACATAAATTATGTATATCCACAATGCCGCAAACGATGCCGCTGGCAAGAGCTAACCTAAATAATAAAATGTTTTTTACCCCTGCATCAGCTGATTGAACTGTCAAATGCTTTGTTTACTAAAATGCTACATCCAAAATGAACAGAGTATAGTTGCATAAACGGTCCATAAGATAAAAACATCTACAAACCACAATAAAAATTATAGACTTTAAAAACGTAATATTTTTTATCGAGACCTTACTCATAAATTACTCAATCTAGATATTTTGTCTCTACATTCATAATAAATTGTTTCTAAGTAATAATAAATTTAATAAAAATACATACAGTGCAACCATCGTTGCTTTACCTCCCGTGCTTGTTAAAAACTTACGGCAAGGTAAATTCTTCAAAGCGCGCTTCCTTAAACTGAAATATCCAAAAGGTAGAGTCTTTTTCATAGATTTTACGTCATTACACGAAAAATAATCGGCCAGTTGGAAATTGAACGTTTGCGCAACTCGGTGTAAGTCGCATGTAAGAGCTCAGATAACATTGTGGGTTCTTCGTAGTTGACGCTGCAAGGCGGGGGCGTGGGGCTGATCGCGACGCCCGTTCAGGGCTCCGTGATGCCGATGCAGCCGACGCTCGTCACGCACATCACTAAGGACGATGACAAGATGCCGCCTCCGGTAAGAAAAACACAGATATTGCTCATAAACACACAGAAAATTAACTTGGTCTCCTAGATTACCCAAACTCTTTAACTGTATTAAAAAATGTAGAGTTTTTCTGCTTTCAAATTTCAGCGCCTAAATTTGACAGCAATCAACTGTTGCACTCTAAAACTCCCGAGCGCATGAAATCAGCGCCACACAGAAAATACACTTGGACTCTTAGAAAATACCCAGACTCTTTAATCGTAATAAAAAATGTAGAGTTTTTCTGCTTTCAAATGTGAACGCCTAGATTTGATAGCAATCACAAACTGTTGCACTCTTAACTCCGGAGCGCAAGAAATGAGCGCCAAACATTTAATAATTTAATTCTCTTTCCTTTAAATTGTTCTGTGTTCCAAATTTGTTCTGATATTATCTCCAAACGAATTAGTAAACTATTTTAGAAATACATTACTGTCCCCGTTCCGCAGCCTGCGCCAATAGTGCAACAGATCGTGCCACAAGTGGCCACCGCAGAGGCGGAGACAGCCACGCCCGTGTTTTCCACTGTGACCACCACAGCGTCCACCACCGTCACGGCCACCGTCTCCGCGTCCGTCGCCAGCGTGTCCTCTGCCACTGACGCTAGCACCTCCACTACTTCGCACAGTGAGTGTTATTGTGTCCATAGTTTAACCTGACGACACGTTAGCTGACACCCATATTCTTAGTCGTTTCCTCATAATATTCCTGACGACCTCCCGCCTCGGAACAACTATTTGTATGATCTGCAAATATTTGTTCCGGGTGTCTGGGTGTTGTATATGTATAATAAAAAAATATCTACATATCTATGTATGTATATTATATATCAGAAATCTAGCACCCGTAACACAAGCTTCGAGCTTACCACGGGGCTAGATGTCGCTGTGTAATTTGTCCAGCAATAAATATTTATTTATTTATTTATTCCTCCACTCAAAAATAAACAAGCTTTGATCCAAATGCTATGAAAATATATTTTTTGACTGAAAGGCAATGAGGAATATTTGAAGCCCGATCCAGAAACGATGCCATTAGCAATCTAATATATTTTTCATCAGTTTAGATGCTATTATTCATTGTCGACCACAATGCAAAATGGCGCAGCGGGCAAAGGTCTGTCTAGTCTAGATAGATATTGCTGTGTAATTTGTCAAGCAATATTTAATTATTCGTATACCTTACGTGTTAATCGTAATCGATGTCATTATTTAACGGTTATATTTTCCAGGCGTTCAAACGGAGGTCAAGACGAGTCCGTTAAAGGCGAGCGTTGCGGACTCCGTTCCCGCTCCGTCGACCACGACCGTGTCCAGCGGCGCACAGGTAATTTGATCACAAGATGATTGGGTGTGCTAGCTGCTTGTAAATAGCAGTCTAGACGCGGGGATTTTAACCGAAACTTAGATGTACCTGAACGACGAATATAATGATGATGGAATTAGCTTATCTACCGAAGGAACGGGCATAACATTGCAAACTGTGGTAAAAAACCCCATACAGACAAAAAGCACCACCAACCTTCGTAAGATGTTGCTCGCTCAGGTAGACATCTGGTCTTCCTTCTTCCGTCAAGAACACAAATCGTTCACAGCACACCTTCAGTTCAGGATATTTTTGGATAAAGGCACAACACATAACAACACGTTAATAATAGTCAAATTGTCTCAGTATCAGCGTGATACGAGGTAGCGGAGGAGTTCAATAAATTCGCGGCGAAAAATTTTCACTTGACCTTGCGATGACAAGCGTTAGCGGTGACTGACTGGCTATTGGTTGGTAGTCAAAAAACTGTCATCTTGAAAATGTCTCCACCAATCAGAGAGCTTTTGCACACTGCACTAAGGTATGGCTAGGCGAATTCTACCCATATAAGGTCATACAACAGAGAGCAATGTAAGCCTTTTAAATCTAAGGTAGATAAGCATCATCATTATTCAAATCATACCTACGATGAAGTATACGCGTAAACATGCACCCCGCCTTGAAAGATCGGGAGATTTTTCAACAAAGCAAGAGTGAAAGTATTCAAAGATAATTATAAAAATAGATATTAACAAATTGATTAATATGTTAGCGTTAACTGAATACTTTATGATTGATAAGAAAGAGAGTGCGAAATAATAAAATTAAATAATATTAACTTAAATTAAATTATGTAGTGAGATTGCATTAATCATAACTACTGCGTTGGCATAGGGTATAGTTTAGCAACCGCACGTTTAAAATACCCAGCCTTTGTCTTTACGGTAACAACGCGAGTGATACCGTCATCACCTTTATACGTCTCTGTGATAACTCCAAGTGGCCAGGCGAGAGGAGGGGAGTCATCCTGTCCCACGAGTACAACAGTACCAACTTCTACGACTTTCTCAGGATGAGTCCACTTCTGACGAGCTTGCAACGTATGCAAATACTCTATTCTCCATCTTTTCCAAAATGATTGGACCATACTATCGAGCAATTTCTTACGTTGTGAAAGACTAATGCGTTGGTCGGATATTTCCTCTGCGGGTAAATATTGTAATGGCGTAGACATAAGAAAATGTGCGGGTGTAATAACATCAGGGTGCGGATCAGCGGAAACTACGCTGAGAGGTCGCGAGTTCATAATGCACTCGATTTGAACCAAGACAGTATGTAGTTCTTCGTACGTCAATAGTTGATTTCCTACAACACGATAGAGATGCGTTTTTAAACTTTTAATGTTCGATTCCCATAAACCGCCGAAATGTGGGGCTCTTGGCGGAATCATCTTCCACTCAATGCGACGTGATAACAATTCATTAGCGACCCGAGAATTGAAGTCTTTGTCTGACATGAAATTATTAAGTTCGTCTAACTGAGCTTTAGCGCCAACGAAATTGGTACCATTATCGGAATAGATACAAGATACAGGACCACGGCGTGAGATGAAGCGTTTAAAAGCAGCGAGGAAGGAATCTGAGGTCAAGTCGGAGACAAGCTCAATATGTACAGCTTTAACTACCAAACACACAAAAAGACAAATATAGGCCTTTTGTGCATGCTGACCTCGACGTCGTGAGAGCGTGATGCGTATTGGACCAGCGTAATCCACGCCGGTGTGAGCAAAGGCCTTCGCCTCTGAAATACGAGACGTCGGAAGATCCGCCATCATCGGCGTAGGATGTTTAGGATTGAACCTAAAACAATCGTTACATTTACGTACGTTAAATCTTATGATGGTACGAGCGTCTAATATCCAATATCTCTGACGGATAATGGACATAAGCAGACCAGCGCCAGCGTGGCAATTTGCTACATGATAATGATTAATTATCAAGTTGACAATATGATTGCGTTTCGGAAGCAAAACCGGATGCTTAACTTCGAAAGGTAGGTCGGATTTAGTAAGCCGTCCTCCTATTCTTAAAATACCATATTCATCTAAGAATACGGCTAAGCGTAACAATTTTGCAGAAGGCGTTTTATTATTTTTGATGAGCTTTATGTCATCAGCAAAATTAGCTTTTTGAACGTCTCTGATCAGAGCATGTTCAGCTGAAATTAAACCTCTGACCGAGCGGGGATCAGAGTTATCTTTAATGCGTGCGAACTTCAGGACATACGAGATTGTCCGAAGCAATTTCTCCCAAGAAGAGAAGCGTTGAGATAGATCACAGAGCAAAGGTACTGTCAGACGTACAGTAGTCAAAATATTAGTCTTATGCTCTGGAAGTAAACTAAATTCAGCAGGAGAAAATGATTTTACAGGCCAATTGGCAGGATCGCTACGTAACCAGGATGGACCATTCCACCATAGATCATGGGACAATAGCTGAGATGGTAGCATACCTCTAGACAGACAGTCACTAGGATTCTCAACACCAGCAACGTGATAGAAATGCTGAGGACCTAGATGTTCTTGACACTGCGCTACGCGGTTGCCAACGAAAATTGACCAACGATGTGGAGAAGAGTGTATCCACGATAAAGCGATTGTAGAATCCGAAAAGGCGTATATATCTTCAATGTGAATGCGTGAAGAGTAGTTGTCGCGTACAACTTTAACCAATTTAGCCATAAGCACGGCGGCGCATAATTCAAGGCGAGCGAGAGTAGAAATCTTTGTCGGTGAGACCTTAGACTTCGCACAAAGTAAGCGAACCTGCACATCATTGGGATACGTGCAATGTATAAAAACCATACATCCATAAGCATGTATACTGGCATCACAGAAAGCGACAAGGCGAGTTACGCATTCCAAAGCGACACCGATGTGGCGTGGAACTTGTAAAGCATTTAGCAAGGAAAATTCCTGTGCTAAAGCAGCAAAGCGTGTCTTTACGTGTTGAGGTGCAGGATCATCCCAGCCAATTCGGGCTAGCCATAACTCTTTTATCAGAAGTTTGGCATATAGAATGACAGGAGCTACTAAACCGAGAACATCAAACAACCTGGCCACAATAGACAATATGTTCCTCTTCGTACACAAAGTATCAGTAATTTGGGTGGACGTGAAAAAGAAAAAATCTTTCGAAGGTTCCCACGAAAGGCCTAATACCTTCGAGGCGCTACTGATATCAAAGTCGAGAGGTTTGCGGTGAGAGTCAGGAAGACTTTCAAGAAGAGCGGTGGAGTTGCTACACCATTTTACTAAATCGAAATCACCTGCACGGAACATTTTGATCAAGTCTTGTGATAGACTCATGGCGGTCTTTTCATCACACGCGGAATAGACAAGATCGTCCATATAAAGGCTCGATTCAGCTATCTTGGCAGCTTCAGGATATAAGTTACTCATGTCATAAGCCAGCTGTCGCACTGTGCGCATAGCTATATAAGCGCTGGATTTAAGACCAAAAGGTACACATGAGAAAACAAAGGTGCGAATTTTCTCGTTCTCATTAAAACGATACAGAATGCGTAGGTATTTACGTTGGTCTTCAGGTACACCAATGCGTAAATACATTTGTTGTATATCAGCGTTCATAGCGACTGGAAATAAGCGGAATTGCAAAAGCAATAAAAATAAATCAGCCTGTAGATTGGGACCAATATGCAAAACATCATTAAGAGACAACCCTGTGTGTGTCTTGGCGCTAGCGTCAAGAACAATACGCGGTGCGGGCTTGTCTGCGCGCAAAATAGCGTGATGAGGTATGTGATAACCGGTAGCGTTCAAATCATGCGAATCTAGGACCTCATACAGGTATCCCTTGCCAATATACTCGCTAATGACTTCATTGTATTTTTCACGTAAGTCAGGAGCATGGCGAAATTTTCTTTCCAATGCTATAAGACGACGCTGAGCCATAGCGAATGAGTGACCGAGTTCTGATGGGTCTTTGCAAAAGGGTAAAGCTACCGTGTACCTACCAGACTCATCCCGAGAAACGGAGGAGACAAAAATATTCTCACACTCGGTGTCATCAGGAGATAGTAAGCGCATCGACGGTATCTCTTCGAGTTCCCAAAATTTTTGAATAATATCATTTAAAGCGAGAGCGGAAAAACTACAGGTTGATGTCGCAGTGACGTCATTACGCGGATAATCACCCATGAGGACGTAGCCGAAAGTGGTGTGAAGAGCGAGCGGGAGCCGTGATCCTAATTCAACCCTTTCCCCCAAATAAATGTACGGAAAAAGTTGAGCACCAAGAACCACGTCTATATTCCCTGGAATATTCCAGGATAAATCAGCGAGCGGCAAATTAATAAAATCGACATCATTATCACAATCGATAAAATGCGATGGTAACTGTTCAGTAATACACTCCACTACAAAAGCGTAAATTGTGTATTTCTGTTCAGGGTAAACGCGGGATTCAATATCCATATATACATAACCTATAATAGGATGCGAAGCGGAACCTACACCTTTGACAAAAGAATTACTCAAAGGAATAATAGGTAAATTAAGCGAGCGACAACATTCAGTTGTAATTAAATTATTCTGCGAGCCATTATCTATAAGGCAGCGTATGATAGACTTGTGACTTGCACAATCCTTAGCGCGCGCATACACTTGCGCAGTGGCCAACAACACGTTGCACTTAGGTACAGTCCCGGCCGAAAGCGTTACGGTCGAATTCTGTGGTTTCGCTAAACACGGCTCGACTGAGTGGCCAGAGCCGGCGACGGGCT
Organism: Chloroclystis v-ata; assembly: GCA_963691955.1. Taxonomy (NCBI): domain Eukaryota; kingdom Metazoa; phylum Arthropoda; class Insecta; order Lepidoptera; family Geometridae; genus Chloroclystis; species Chloroclystis v-ata. The sequence goes on along the minus strand of OY829908.1, from coordinate 6,422,785 downwards.
TATTGACACTGTGGTGTAAAACTGTCTGCGGTGAAAAATTAACATTTTCTTCTATGTAGGTTTTAGCGTTGTGCGTGCGTGATAAACTTGAATTACTCTTATCAGTAAAATGCAGAAGAGTATGATGCCGTTTCTTACATAAATCACAAACAGACTTTGAATTGCAGTTATATAAATTATGTACTATGCTAAGGCAATTCACACAACCATGCTTGGATTTAATAAAATTAAATCGCTGTTTGGCATCATTTAAATTCTTAAATTGCGTACATTGATATAAATGTATGTGATTATTATCATTGCAAAAGACGCAGTGTTGTTGAGACTCAGCACGCTTGTACGCGTTATCGCTAGGCGATGACTCATTACCGGCCGACACGAAAGTATTAAAGGTACGAGAGCGCGTCTCGTGCGGCCTAGCGGTGGCAGGTTTCCTAAGCGACTGTCGCGGGTTCGACTCCGTCTGCGAACAAGATCGCTGTAAAATTTTAGCCTGGTCTTGAACAAAACTAATTACCTGCGTGGTATTAGGTATTTCGACATCACGCACTGAAAGTTCAAAACACTGCACTGTTTGTGTATCTAATTTAGTTAAAGCGAAATGCGTAAAAATAAAATCAGCAAGGTCGTCAATACCTAGCTGTTTAAGGGCGGCGATAGCGGCGTAATAAGTATCTATAAATTCCTCTAAGCTTGAAGCGGTATGACTACATTGTTTCAAATCAAATATTTTGTTAAGATAATAAGTACCTAATGAGCGTTTATCTTGATATTTCCTAACAAGCGAATTCCAAATGATCCTATAAGTTTCCCCGGTGGGGACTATCCCGGCGATCACCTTCAAAGCATTATGTGTAAGTTTGCCTATTAAATACTGCACGCGTTGCGAATCGGTCAGCTGTTCATTGTTATGTACATTCGATTTAAAAGATTCGAAAAACACGGGCCAATTTACAGTGTTCCCGTCAAAGCTGGGTATATTAATCGGCGGTAGGTTTATTTTGACACTATTGCTATCACAACTGCGTGTGTGAATAGGTGAAGAATGACTACCTATTTTATTTCGTACTCGTTTGACACGAATGTAAAGATCTTCAAACGACTCTAAACATCCATAGTCAAGTTGTGCATCAGGATTTAAACTTAATTGATATTCGTTTATTTGATCAACAATAGATCCGAATTTATCGTGAATATCATCAATCGTTTCTGACTCAGTCATAAAGTTTTCATTTGACCTAGTCGCGGAATCAAATGATTGTATGCACTTCGATGCGTCATACAATTTATTAATGCGTTTATACAATAACTCTTTCTTATGTTGAAGAAGGGTTATTTTCATTTCTATGGTAACTTTAGCCATGGTAAATAAGAATGTAATGTAAAATTAAATGAAACGAAAGAATAATTATTTATGAAAATTTATGCGGGTAGGAAAAACGAACGTTCGACAAATTTGAGAACAAAGGAATATGATATTTAACTAGCGAAATATATGAAATGCGAATGAAAATATGTTGACTAAGTTTGTATAAAGTAATATCTATGCCTAAACAATAGATAGGAATGTTGTTATGCGTGTTTAGCGTAAGTTAATATAAATTTTGAATAAAATGTTTAAGAAAGGTGCGGGTAGGCGTTACCGACCGGCGTGGTGGTAAATTGACCGAGAAATTACCAATATTACGTAATTCTACGGGATAAAAGGCGTTAATTATTAATTATTTCTACTGGATTTACTATCCGACTCGTTAAAGGACCATAATATGGGTGTGCTAGCTGCTTGTAAATAGCAGTCTAGACGCGGGGATTTTAACCGAAACTTAGATGTACCTGAACGACGAATATAATGATGATGGAATTAGCTTATCTACCGAAGGAACGGGCATAACATTGCAAACTGTGGTAAAAAACCCCATACAGACAAAAAGCACCACCAACCTTCGTAAGATGTTGCTCGCTCAGGTAGACATCTGGTCTTCCTTCTTCCGTCAAGAACACAAATCGTTCACAGCACACCTTCAGTTCAGGATATTTTTGGATAAAGGCACAACACATAACAACACGTTAATAATAGTCAAATTGTCTCAGTATCAGCGTGATACGAGGTAGCGGAGGAGTTCAATAAATTCGCGGCGAAAAATTTTCACTTGACCTTGCGATGACAAGCGTTAGCGGTGACTGACTGGCTATTGGTTGGTAGTCAAAAAACTGTCATCTTGAAAATGTCTCCACCAATCAGAGAGCTTTTGCACACTGCACTAAGGTATGGCTAGGCGAATTCTACCCATATAAGGTCATACAACAGAGAGCAATGTAAGCCTTTTAAATCTAAGGTAGATAAGCATCATCATTATTCAAATCATACCTACGATGAAGTATACGCGTAAACAATGATATTTTAGAGTATTCTTCTTCTTTTATTGTAGCCCTGATTATTTAACTGTAAATCGCCAACTAATGTTATTATTTTTCAAATTGGAATTAGATTGAACGTACTTACTTTTTTACGGGAGTTGATAATCTTTATACGTTTCGTTCGACGTTAACAAAATGATTTGTAGGGTTCCGTACCCGTTCAAATGAAGAACCTCGTACAAAAATTTAACTAGGGGTTTCAAAATACTTCATTTTAAAATTTCACTGCTTACAATAATAACTTTTGAGCTTTAAATGACTCTATAATCTCTATATATAAAAATTAATTCCTAATTGGTCACTCCATCACGCGTGAACGGCTAGTCCGATTTGTGTGGTAAAGGTTTTAAAATAGTAGTAGTAGCCCAGGGAAGGTTTAAAAAAAACATGGAAAAAGCAGGCATAGCCACCGACCGGTCATCTAGTATAATATCTAGCACCCATAACACAAGCTTCGAGCTTACCACGGGGCTAGATGTTGCTGTGTGAATAGTACGGAAATATATATATATATATATATAACAAGGTAATGAATGTAATAAATATATATATAACAAGGTAATGAATTGTTATATAACAAGGTAATGAATGTAACATCGTCAGGCTGTATCGAGTGCTACTTCAACATCTCCCGGTCGCCCGCCGACTGCGCCCGCGCCGCTTTCTGTCTACAAGCCGGCACAATCGTCCACCAGAACACAAACTATTAACTCTGGTAAGTCACTTTAATAAAACCACACTTTTAGGCATCGGTCAAATAGAATCCACAGAGAAATAAGGAAATTATAGCAAAAGGAAAAAAAAAGAGGGGGGGGGGATTATACAGGGAAATTAAAAGGGAATTGGTATAAACAAAACGCTGTTCTATCAATATATCGTAGTAAGTTGTATTGTTCTGTGGTTGAACCAGAATGAAATCAATTGTGTTTTTTTATTGTATGTCAGGTACTTGAAGAAAAGTAATATCTGATTTTACTATATTCTGAGGTTCATAGACACAATTTATGATATTATACATATTTTTTATTCAACATTACAATGATGTTTAATCCTGTAATGTGGTATATACTCCAAATGTGTATGGGTCAAAAATTCATAGGCCTTGCATCTATATTAGATGAATCATATATCAGCTATAAACCTATGCAGCAGACAACCTTACGTATAATAATGGGTTAAATGCAGAAATAAATGTACAAAATGGATTTCAGAAGTTAAAACAGTGTCGCAGCAGCCGCCTTCAGACCTCGGCTCGAAGGGAACTCTCGACAACTTGTATTGTAGGTTCATTTCATAATATCCGCTACTTTCTGGGAGTCTTGAGGAATGCTTTATTGAACGTGCAACCTATATATACATAATATACCTATATATACGGCTAAAAAGCCATGTTTTCTGCTTGATATAATAAGCTTGTTGTATGGAGAATGTTTTTCTTGACACTATTTGGATCTGACTAGTATCTGTTTCTTCAAAATTATAACGTTGTTTAATAACTTGAGCGATGATGTTTACATGCATTTATGATTACAATTGCATGTTTGACTTTGAATCTAACTAAATTTTCCTATACATTCTGTACTAGATATTCTGCTGTGTTATTTGGAATGACACTCGGTATTGGCGAGGCTTCGGGTAAAACCAGACTCCAAATTTCAAATTGTTTTTCCCGATCAAATTCTATATTCAATTCAGTCTTCGCTTAAAGCTTTCAAGATACTTACATATATGTGATGATTACTTATTAATGAAACTATCTTATTGATTTATTGTTTGTTAATAAGAGCCATTCGAATGTTTAACAGAATACTGTTTTACATCGAGTGATATATTTGTTTGGTTGTGCTTTACAGACTGTTTGTGCAATTCTTATTTGTTGGTGGTGGTATTTTTATATGTGAATGTATTTAATAAAGCTTTGATTTTCAGACAAGGGTCTTCCCAAGGCTATGGTGAAGCCCAATATTCTGACGCACGTTATCGAAGGCTACGTCATTCAGGAGGCAGCTGAACCGTTTGCTGTAAGTATTTATACATTATTTTACATATTAAAGAAGAAATTTAAATTTAACTAGCACCTTATTTTATTAATAATTTTGACATAAAGTTGATCTAATTAGTTTGTTATATCTAATGAGAAATTTCATTAGGTGAACCGTCCACTGCGTGAGTGGGGTACTTCAAGCGCCGCGTCGACAATCTCAAGCGCCTCGACCTCCACCGCTACTAGCGCCACTCAATCCGACCGCTCAGAAAGAGAAACTCGCGAACCGCGCGAAATCACTAGAGACAGTCGTGACATCGCTAGAGAAAATCGCGAAATACTACGCGGCGAAATGATGCGCGACAGCCGGGAAGTTAGAGAGATCCGCGAGGCTAGAGACCGCGAGGCTAGAGAGGCGAGAGAGTCTCGCGAGCCGAGGGAGATGACGCAGAGAGAGGTCCGCGATATGAGAGACAGAGAGCGCTATGATAGAGAGAGGGATAGGGAGCGTGAGCGGGAGAGCCGCAGGGAGCGCGAGAGGGAGAGGGAGAGGGAGAACCGCGAGGCCAGGGAGGTTACTGTGTCGCCGCCGAAGGTGCGAGACAATCGCAAGGAACAGAGGGCGGATGAACCTCCACGTAAGTCTTTTTAGAGTTCGTAGCCAAGTCTTTTCACTTTTACCCAAAACTTATAGCTTAGGTGAAACTTGGTAAGTAGATGTATTTTTTGAACCGCACTAAGATTTTCACTCAAGATAATATCGCTATTTTAACATTTTAGTAGACATATATCGGGAAGTTTGACATCCCTCATTTTAAAGTGGAAAAGGAATATTGATTTCGCAGATTAGGGTTTCTTCTTCTTTGTCGATATCACTCTTATAGCGATACAGTTTATAATCTGCTTGATTCAATTGGTTCTTTGAATCTTATCAATTCCTCATTCGCTTTTTCAGGCAAGAAGAAGATGGTGCATTCGAACAGATCGCACATTTCGTCGTCGAGCCGCGACCACGCCGAGGCCGGCTCGTCCAAGAGTTGCCGCGATCAGCCGACAGAGGGCATTGAACCGAAGATCGAGGACACTGAGGCTACTAAGTGGAGCGTAAGTCTTACACTACAATACCTTGATTCTAAACCGTGCACTCCTTTATTAATTTACTAGATGAAAACCCAGCTTCGCTTGGGTGAAATTTGACGTAATTCTCCATAATCCGAATTTTGCGGATATTATGTTGTCGACTCGAAATCGATTTTTTTTTATGTTTTGTTATTCATATAAGGTTTCGATCGAGTCTACTACGGTTTCCCCTTGACGAAATTATTAATATAGATACACCGCCAACAGCATATACAACAGACACTAAATGAATTTAATTTACAACTTAGATCACGGAAAATATGCCTGTTCGTACCTTGACGAGAGGCCTAGAAATTACACTATTAAATTACGTTTTGTAGCTTAATAGTTCTCTGTACATTCCGGTTGCCTCACGATGTCACGATGTTATCCTTGAAATACTATCTTAAAATCACATCTCCTAACCTAATGTGCGTTGTCCTGTGAAATTACATATCAAAACCCACGTTTCCAGGTATCCGAAGTATGCGATTTCATCCGCAACATTCCCGGCTGCGCGAACTACGCCGACGAATTCCTCATGCAAGAAGTGGACGGTGAGGCCTTGCTGCTCATCAAGCCGGAGCATCTCGTCATGGCGCTGTCCATGAAACTCGGACCGGCTTTGAAAATCGTCGCCTGCATCGACGCATTGCGCCCCGTCAACGAACAGAAACAGAATCGCGAAGACCCGGAATAAGGTGAGAGATTAGAGCGAGAGAGAGAGAGAGGTGAGAGCCAAACGTTGCGAATATGCAGAGCTGCAACATGCGAACGAGCAAATCAGCCAGTGCTTCAATAAGCGATTTCAAACCTACCTTTTACTTGTAACCTTTGTGTCATCAGTATTTTACTTACTCTAGTGTAGTGAAATAGTTAACTTCAATTTGTACTGGGAAGTTTTGTTTCCTCTTTTTGACGCTAGAGGCGCTTTTGGTATACTAATTGTAGTTCACTATTTTATAATCGATTCGGTAAGTTAAATACTGACACTACACACTGTTTTATAATGTCCTGCTAAATTCACGTTCTTTTGGTAAAAACTTTGCCAAGAACGTGCAATTTTGAAATGTAATAAGGTTATTTGTCTATCGAAGCGCGACCAAGCTGTGCCGGGAAATTATCGAAATACGTCTTCAAATTCGCGCTTTGGTGGTCAAGTAGCCTACAATATTATTTTGGCTAGTTTGCGCAAATATTGACACATGATAGAAATAATTCTTAATCTACTAATCTTGAAAATATCGTAACCGTATCGTGAGGTAGTCTTTATTGCGCAGATTAATTGAAATATTGTTTCAGATTCATAATAATGAAGCTTCATTGTCGTGAACCTGAGGCATATTCTAACCTCCATTTAATAGACACATTTTTTTAAAGAATAAGTTATTCCTTTTCAGATGATATTAGGAGAGGGAAGAAAGTTATTGTTTTCGTGTGAAGATTTGTTTACGAATTGTATCCTTCCTATTCTATTGATGATTTAAAGAAAATTTAAAAATTTAAGTTTACCTCCGTTTACTACGCTATTTCATATTTTTATTCCAATTTATATTTGTAATCTGCCAACATCATTAAATCTATCGACGTTTGTGATATTTTTTGAAAATTTATATTAAATTTTTTGGCCTACCAAAAATATTCTTGATGGACATACAAAATTAGTAATTTTTTTCTTAGTTTAGTAAACGGATGGTCTAGATCAAAACCTAATTTGTCAATTTTACCTACTACTATTTCTTATATTAATTAACTGAGTCTAATTATATTACAGTTAATCTACCTAAATTATTATTTTTTTGAAATGTAATTTCATTTACTAAATTATTGATGTTAGATTAACCGGTCTCTTGACATTTAGATAGTTTTAAGATTGATGTAGTAGGTATGCTGTTTTACAGTAATATTAATCATTAATATTTTATAATCTAAGTATGTGTTCTATTAAAATAAGACTTTCATATCATTGACCTCAGATCCCTGTATAACGAAATAGTTCCCGTTTTGTTCGTCTTTCTTTTAAGTTGACTCTTTGTATTAGACTCGTTAGGTTTGTACTATGTCCGTTTGATTTTGATGAGTCTCGAAATAATCACTTCCGCTAATGCTCTTGTAATTACACTGACATTTTTTTCTCTTCACTATCAATCATTGACATATCGTCTGTTGATATTATGGTGATTATACTTAAAACTTGAAAAATTAAAGAATTGGACTAGGTTGCAGATGATAACTCTTTCAGATCGTATTAACAGATTTCGGACAAACAACGTATCCATCTATGGATAACGCATAACACTTATATTTCTTAATTATCTGTGTTATTGTTCTGCGAAGTAAAAAAGCGTCGATTTAACCTGTAATACAATCACAGTTTCAATAAAGCCTTTGTTTATGACTCATCATAATCTGTAACGAATGTATAGATGATCCAGACTTAAAATGAACTCCCCTCCACAAAACCGTGATAATTTCAACGTGTGAGAGGAAATATGTATTGCATCATTATACTTGTGTGCGTGCTACAACTTCACTGTAACATTGGCTCATCTGTCTGTCAAAGTGATACCGTTTGCTTATACGTTAATGAACATCCAATGACAAAGATCAATTTATGTGTGTTGTATCTTTACAACTTTTTGCATGTACGTGTAACCGCGGTGGAGGGGCGTTCAGTTTAAAAATGGTTTTACTATACATTATGTTTTTTTCCCTTCGCTAAATTATGGTGAAGCTGACAATTGTCGAAGATCCGCCTATTTAGATTTAGCATTAATTTTATTTAGTTATTTAAATAATATTTTCATTCAGTTTGTCTCGTGTTCTTAATTTATTCCTTCAATGTTATTATGTCCTCATTTAATTTTTATTACCTTTTTCCTGTTACAGCCAAGAGCCGTTATTTAGTTATCCCTTTCTGACTTTTTCTCTCATAATATAAGAATTTAAGAAATGGGACAGGTGTACTTTAACTGTCCCTTTCTACCGTATTTGATGTTTAGTGATGTTTATGACAGTTGTAAGCACAATTTTAAGAGATTTCAAGTAGTTTTCAACACAATCGTGTCAGTTTTAGCATAAGACTGTGTTCGACTTTTGTCTTGAAGTATTCCATAGGAGACTAGCTGACCCGCCCGCGGCACCGCCCGCTTTGTTCCCTTGTTTTCTCACTTTATATAATATAACTATATATAATAATACTCGTATATATTACTTCTAAACCTCCTGCTTTTTAAATATCTCTATTTTATGAATCTGTACCAAAACATGCTACTCGCATGATCTTTTATTAAACTTTGGGTGATTTAAAAGACTGTTTAAAATATTGCGGTCGTTTTGTCGCTATCCAAAACAAGACAATATTTTTGTTGAATCATCACTAGCATTCGATTCTAAGGCAAAAGTGTTTTGTTATTAATTTTGGCTAGAAACAAAAATTAGGACAGTAAAATAAATGGTGCTTATTTTTATGATTAAGTCGCATTTTAGTTAGCTATTATAACTATAATTTGTACATATTTCTTTATAAGCACATTTTTATTTTCTATACAAGCTACTTAGTATTTTTCACTTAAGTCTCATGTTATTGCTGTAGGTAAAAATTAACGTAGTTTAGTAGATGTATCATTACTCTTCTTTGTTGTTCAACTATAGTTAAACACGTGTACATTTTATTTTGTTGTTTAGTTTTAACCAAACACTGGTCAGTAATCATCTCATAGTGAATCTATGGAACTCATTTAGATGTATTCATAAACTTCATGTATTTATAAGCTTAATGTGTCAAATTTAATGATATACAATTTCTGACATACGTTATTGATGGTTAATGTTTAAGGTTAGATTTAACAAATTATCTATTGCGTTCCGATTGTTTAACGTTAGCGTTATGTTAGCTTTAAGCTGGATGGGACGGGCGGTCAGAGAGGGGTTCTTTTGGGATCTGTTAGAAACGATGATGTGTGATATTAGCTCTGCAATTCGGACCGCCCGTCCTATTCTGCGCTCTTTTCTTGTTATTTGTAGATCCACGGCAGGCTAAGACACTGGTACGCACTACTACGTAAATCTAACATCACCTGACTTGCCTGTTGTGTATCTACGAAGAGGATTATAATTGTATTCCAACCGCTACAACTGCCTTTGTATATTTAATTTGGATTAATATAATTTAACGTTTAAAATTCCACTTGATGTGTCATTTAATCAGATGAATGTTGTGTTCCATTGTATTAGTTATAAAACAATTCTCAATTGCTCAAACGATGCAAGGTCCATGTATACCGATGGAAATAAAGCAAATGAGACTGAAATCAGTTTTTTATTTTAACACTCCATAAAACCAGATAAATACTTCATTATTGTTAACATTATATTACATTATACATTAACGTACATGTTAGGAACGTTAGGAATCAGTAAAATCGGCTAATGCTATTCGAGAAACAATATATTTCCTATATCAAAAAGTATAAGCACACAACCAAAATAACTAATTACTAACTTAATATTAAACATTTTCAATTTTAACTTATCCATCGATTATCCGAGGAAATGAAAAATATAAAATATTAAAACAACCTTAGTAGATGGCTGATCCTACATTATATGCGAGTTTTTAAAAGCGCCATCTTGTGAGAAATATTGTAATCAGAAAATCTCCATATTTCCAATTGTGTAGCATTATTGTTGCCATGAATCAAAACCATTTATCTGTTTTTAGAATGGCAATTGACATACTGTTGTTTCTGGTATGTTCCATTTAAACATGTGAAATGGAACGTCAACTGAAGTAACAAAGTTGCCAGGATTAAAGCACATTTAGGTGAATGAGAAAAAAAATATTTTCCTTTCAGAAAAATTTGCTGTGCATGCTAGCGTATCATATTAGAACGATAACCATTATAACCTAAGAGCCCGTGATGGCCAGACCTTCCTTTAATTCACAAGCGTGAAAATTCTTTCATGTGTATGTCTAACATAGGTAAGAATAACCCCCAAACATGAAACCTGGATCGCGGTTGCTTTGGGAGATAACAACCTTTTACCTGTTATCTCCCAAAGGAACCACGATCCAGGTTTCATGTTTGGGGGTTATTCTTACCTATGTTAGACATACACATGAAAGAATTTTCACGCTTGTGAATTAAAGGAAGGTCTGGCCATCACAGGTTATTAGTCTATACTAAGAGCCCGGTCTGGCCAGACCTTCCTTTAATTCACAAGCGTGAAAATTCTTTCATGTGTATGTCTAACATAGGTAAGAATAACCCCCAAACATGAAACCTGGATCGTGGTTCCTTTGGGAGATAACAGGTAAAAGGTTGTTATCTCCCAAAGCAACCGCGATCCAGGTTTCATGTTTGGGGGTTATTCTTACCTATGTTAGACATACACATGAAATAATTTTCACGCTTGTGAATTAAAGGAAGGTCTGGCCATCACAGGCTCTTGGTCCATTAATAAATTATGCATTATCGATTGAACAAATCCAATTGTATATTTTTGCAATGTTTTACAAGAACTAAAATAACCTAAATGGGCGCACAACATACATAATTGATGCATACTAAAAATGTGCCTGTAATACCCCTACTAAATAGGTATATATGTATAAGATTACAGTAATTAATTACTACAGTTATCAAAACGGTCACTAGTGGTAAACCTATGCTCACAGACTCTGTTGCACATTATAGAAAAATATGAATTGCTGGCTACCAAATCTTGAATTTGATTACACGGAATTTACAATATATATTATTTATAATTTATTTCCAATAAAAAGCCTTATTAATGGGGAATATTCAAGTTATAATAAAATAACTACCTACTTTCGTGTTATTATTGCCTTATGCAATATACAAATATACATCTATTAAAATATGTTTAGATAACTTGATGAGTGAGTAACATGACATTATATTTAGGTAAAATTTACTGATAAAAAAATTAAAATTTTAAATAATACCTAAATTTAATATGTTCATGACTTGAATTGGTACACAACACACCATGGTATTATAATACTTTTGAAAATCCAAAGGCGAAATATAATACTCGTACAAACAAAATACATTTAGAGAAAACGCTATAAAAATGAATTCAGTAATAATTTCTACACATTCCGTCATACGCAACGTATGGCAACACTACAGCTGACATTACTACCAATTTACGTTCCGTTACTCCAAGAATCTGGTTGATTTATTATTTTTATCGGAATTGTACCTAATCAGCAGAATATTATACTTTAACTCCCAGTTTAGTATTAAACGGTGATACCATAGTTTTAACAGAATTTATATACCAATAACCAATGAGTAAATTTCTGTTGAATCTATCCGGGCTTTCAGAATTAAAGTAATGCACATCTAGCTTAAAACGCGTTCCCTGTGCAGCCAAAATTATGGAGTCGACCCTGCATGCAAATGCTTTGTTTGGGTATATGTATTTGGGTATAAATGACCCATATGTGTGTCATGCACGTACGACCAGAACTTCGAAATGCCCCATCGATGGGTCATGCACAGGGAACGTGTTATGTTTTGCATAAGGATTGATTTGATGCGAATGAATGATATTATCTTGAGTAGCTTGGAAAGAAGGCTTCGGCGTGTCCAGGATCTTCATATCTGAACTGGCGACTCACATCGTAATTGGCCTTTTCTTTTGAGCGCATTTTATCGTGGGGCCTTTTTAGTTTTTCTGCAGGTTTCTGAAACAATATAAGTGATTCATTCTTTGGCTGGCCAGTTAGATTTTACGTCGTAATAATTGTCCTTTTAGTTTGAACTGAATTGGTTTAACACATATTAAATTAAATAATTTAATTACGGGTTCGATTCACGCCTCGGGACAACAATTTGTATGATCTGGATATATTTGTTCTGGGTGTCTGGGTATAATATGTATAATACAAAATATCTACATATGTATGTTCATGTATGTATGTATATTATATTAAGCATATCAGAAATCTAGCAAACGTAACACAGGCTTCGAGCTTACCACGGGGCTAGATGTTGATGTGTGAATTGTCCAGCAATATTTATTACTAGATGAAAACCCGACTTCGCTCGGGTGAAATTTGACGAAATTCTCCATAATCCGAATTTTGCGGATGTATGTTTTCGACTCAAAATCAATATTTTTATATTTTGTTATTCATATTAGGTTTCGAACGAGTCTACCGTACCCCTTGACGAAATTATATTTATTGTTTGTATTTATATTAATTGCTTTTACCCTGTCGAGGGCCGGCCGGGTCGCCGGTAAAGGCCGTATCATCATCTTGGTCTTCGACAGCGGTGTGTTGGGTCCTTTAAACGAGATCCAATACACGGACTGGCCTTTACTCTCCTCTCCCACAGTGACATACTTCCCGTTCAGGTTGCTGAAAAAAGAAATGTATTTACACAAATTATGTACTTAATTACAGTAGGGAAGTATTTGAAGGAAGATTCAGATTCAATATCTACCATTTAATATCCTATTTAATATAGGCTTAATGATGTAGGTACCTAATAAAGATATCGCACAGCCTATCTTCTTCTTATCTTCTTTTATATAAAAATCAATTGCTGTTCGTTAGTCTCGCTAAATCTCGGGAACGGCCGGGCCGATTTAGTTGGTTTTGGTCTTGAAGGAAGCCCAGGGAAGGTTTAAAAGGTGAGAAAACTATAGAAAGCGGGCGAAGCCGCGGGCGGGTCAACTAGTAGTAAATAAATTTCACAGCAACATCAAGCTCTGTGATACGCTCTAAGCTTGTGTAACGGGTGCTAGATATTTGATATACATAACAGAACATACATACATAGATATGTCTTGACTTTCTCGACTTATTGCTCATTCTAGCATATTATAAAATCCGAAATTTCACACTTATTAAACCTCAATTTTTTAAAAAACAACCTAAGTATACTCCAGACGAGTTACTATGTAGAAATATCTAGATTTTTTCTAGTTATATACAAAGTCTGATCGAATTAGCAATCCTAGGCATTACCTTTTATCACATTCCTTGTACCACCAAGCACCTCCGTGTTCCGCCGCGCACGAGCCATCCTTCCAATCATCATTATCAACATCTGGAGTTGAGAACTTCTGTCCCGCGTGGTAGGAGAGTGAATCGCCTAGAAAATGTAATAAACTGAAGCTTTCTGAACGATCATGACAGCTCAATCGGGCTTTAAAGCAATCGCTGTATTCATTATAATGAAATAAACAGCGCATAGTGATCATTACAGCAGATATTTACTATTCAATATTTGCGCAAAAAACCTTATAATAAATAAAAAAAGTCAAGTCTTTAGTTTGTTGCAGATGTTCTTTTGACCGTCGTAGCACTTCACAATGCTACGGCGTAGCACTAGTAAGGAAATACCGTGTACGCGTTGAAATCTTTTGATGCGGTAACGAATGTATTTCGTAGCGTCGTAGCTACGTCTCACACGTAGCCACAACGAGTATAAGATAAGTAAATCGCAAAATGATTTTAAGATAAAATATTAATTTCATAAGTGCACCAAATTTAGGTATGAAAGGATTGAAATTAAATTACCTGCAGTGCCGTAATAAGTTCCCAGTGTGCTTATTCTGAATCCTTCGTATTCCGGTCCCAGTGTGAAGACCGAGTAACCTGCATTGGCCTCCTAAAAATATGGTGACAGATTTGACTAAATTTTTGTCAAGATATTTCCCAAAAAACTTAAACATTAATTCAATTCATTGTAAAAGATAACCAGATAACTTAAACATAATTCAATTCATTGTAAAAGCTAACCAGATTTAGATCATCCATCAATTATGATTACCCAAATTTTATTTAGAGAGAACCAAACTCATCTATCTACATTATTATTGATTGATTGATTGATTCAGATTTTGTCCGTAAAATCACAAAGATTAACTTGGACATGTCATCACTATCAATCACCCCCCCTTTTTTTTTTTTTTTTTCTTCCCCTGAATTTAATAATGAAAGTTCCCATGCATTATTATCATTTAAATAATCTGAAATTTTATAATAACCCTTCTTACAAAGATTACCCTTTACAATTTTCTTGAATTTATTCATTGACAGTTGGTGAAATTCTTTGGGCACTTTATTATAAAAGCGAACACAACATCCCTTAAAAGAAACTTTAACTTTACGTAGTCGAATACGGGGCAATGCAAGTTTATCTTTATTTCTAGTATTTACATTGTGATAATCACTTTTCTTAGGAAAGTTACTTAAATTCTTGTGAATGTAAACTAAGCATTCGAAAATGTACTGGGAAGCTACTGTCATTATATTTATTTCTTTAAATTTTTCTCGCAAAGATTCCCTTGGACCCATATTATACATAGCACGTACAGCCCTTTTTTGCAAGACAAATATACTATTGATAAGCGCGTCAGCAGCACATCCCCACAGCAGTATTATCTACATTCTACCTTTTCAAGGTCACTGACCTGTCCATGTTGCGTTTCAACCTCAACCCTGAGTTCATATAGTTTCTGATTGGTCAGAAAGTAAAGTTTCTCCAGGCCCAGCCAGAATTCTCCGGCGAGGTTGCCAAAACCGTGCTTGTACTCCGACCAGGTCTTGAAGAAGTCTTGGGAACCGTCGTAACGGTTTTGGATTACCTGTAATGCAATAAAACGTAATTATAGGGGTATTTATTTATAGGGTGACTTTTGTTTTGTTGCTGTATTTGCGTTTGACCAAACACCAATTAGCTATATTCCCTGATTATTACCATTCTAATCCGCTGGGCGCTGGAGACCATCGTACTTCAACGGATTTTCTCGTTTCTGATACGATCCTATAGAAAACCCCGAGCATAGTACTCTCGATAGCTAATACGCCAATGGCATTATCGACAAGGGATTCTAAAATGGTAATTTCATGTGTACCAATTTCCTCTCAATAAAGTGAAGACATATTGCGCGTGGACATAACTGTCC
Organism: Chloroclystis v-ata; assembly: GCA_963691955.1. Lineage (NCBI taxonomy): Eukaryota > Metazoa > Arthropoda > Insecta > Lepidoptera > Geometridae > Chloroclystis > Chloroclystis v-ata. The sequence goes on along the minus strand of OY829908.1, from coordinate 6,407,310 downwards.
GGTGTCCAGAAATAAATAATTAATTTCAGTTGCCCGAACTCTTAATCCGCTATCTCCTGGATCCGGATATAGATTGATCCATAGATGTATTTACATCTATGGATTTATCTTATTTATTCTGTTAAGTTTCGCTTACGTTGAACCTAGGTTTTTTAAGATGACCTTTAAGTTTTTTAAGATGTAAATATATGTGTGTAATTAAATTTTTTAGTTGACTACTCGTATTGAATTAATTGTAACAATGAATAAGACCTCTCTCTCAGATTTGCACGCCAGTATTGATAAAACATGTATTTCCAGTGCTTAAAATTTAAGATCTGCAAGTATATCATGTTTTGAACTCGTGTTTTTTGCAAATAATTTATCTTTATCTTTAAATCCTTACTAATATTATAAATGCGAAAGTAACTCTGTCTGTCTGTCTGTCTGTCTGTTACGCTTTCCCGCCTAAACCTCTCAACCGATTTTGATGAAATTTGGTACAGACAATCTTTAGACCCTGAGAAAGAACATAGGCTACTTTTTATTTCCACGCGGGCGAAGCCGCTGGCGGAAGCTAGTAATAAATAAATGTTTCTGGACAATTCACATAGCAACATCTAGCCCCGTGGTAAGCTATAAGCTTGTGTTACGGGTGCTTTGTGCAAAATAAATGACAAATGAATACTGATAGTGACTTACCGTCCAACTGCCTCCGTTAGTGGTGAGGTCGCAGAGGACGTAGAACGGCTGCATGTCCTCGGGCCGGATCTTGTAGATGCCGGACACGTTGAAGCCTTGCATCTGGATCTCGTGGCAGTCGGTCGGGTAGCGCTCCGACCGGTCAACGCGCCCTGTTCGCCTGTTAACAATTTAAATAAATAAACAAAAATCTATTTTATGTGACAAAAATAATGAAAATATTACATAGCACCCCTATTCACGTTCCCACTGCTGGGACACAGGGAATTCTCTCTTGACAAGAGAGATTAGGCCTTAATTCACCACGCTGGCCAAGTGCGGGTTGGTGAATGACACATGTCCTTTAAACTTTAAACAAAGTTTTCAGAACATGCCGGTTTCCTCACGATGATTGCCTTCACCGTTAGAGCACGTGTTTTTAAAGCACACATAATTTTCCAAGAAGAAAAATCATAGGTGCGCGGCGGGGTTTGAACCCACGACCTTCGTAATGAAAGTCGAGTGTGCTTCCACTTAGCCAACACGGCTCTCGGTCAATGAAAATTTTATTTATTATTAATTCGATAATTTTTTTAAACATCACAGAATTTCCTTCTCGACGAGAGGGGTAGCCTTAGTTCACCACGCTGGCCAAGTGCTGGTCGGTGACCATTTTTCAATTAAAAACCAGAGTTGCGATGTTTCTAGTATTCAACAATTAGGAAGCAACATATTATAAACCTTATGCTTAGATGATATAAAGTTCAATTCTAAGGCTAACACGTTTGCCGATACTATAGTAATTCTGCGAATTCCTGTAACACTATGATATCCTAGTATTTTGGTGCCAAAACGGTTCAATATTACGGATTTTGCGCAGAACAACGCGAATACGTATATGGCTGGGTACCTAGTCGTTATATCTAGTCTAGTGCTTACGCTGGACCTACGTAGATAGAGAAGGGCTGTCCGGATTTTCATCAAAGTATTTTTAATATATATCTATATATCATAAAACACAAGCTTTGAGCTTACCACGGGGCTAGATGTCGTGTAAAATTGGTCCAGCAATATTTATTTAAATATATAATATATCTATGTGTATTAAAATCCAATAATGTATATTATTCATATCAATTTAAAAGAAAGTTTATGTTTCGTTCAGGTTTATCTAGGTTAAGAAATCAACGGAGATACCTTTTAATGTAATATATGCTAGTTCGGGACAACTAAAATGTATATTTTTTTATAAATAGATAAATAATAAAAACCAGTTTATTAAATGTGAAACAGGAATTTGTAAATTTAACCCAACTCAACTTCATAATTTTCTAACACAGTACACTAAATTTGTTTGGTTCCCAGCAGCCCTGACTTGCTTTGGTCTGGGGGAAAGGGTGGTTACAACTGTAGGAGGGGTGAACCTCCTATGGAGAATTATATCTCCTTGTATCTCCTGCCAACCTGGTGATTTGGCGGCATAAATCTATACAATTCTCTACATTGTCGGAGATAAAAAAAATCGAGATTCGAACTTTAAATACCACATCTGGCTACAAGAACTGCTTTGACTAGATAAATATTCTAAGTGACTACTTTTAATTTACTTTATTTTCTAATTGAGTTCTAATGTGATAGGCATACTGACTTTTATATATTTTGGACAAAAAAAATATTGCCAGCATTCAGAATAATATTAGCTTTGCTATCCTTGTTGCTTCTGCCAACCTGGTGTTTCGGCGGCATAAATCTATACATTTCTCTGCTTTAGATTGTAGTTTTGTAGAGTAGTAATTTATTTAATTCTAGATTTAAAAATTACACGAAAACTGCTCCATAATAGATACATACTTTCACTTATTAAACTTTTTAAGGATATGTTATAAATGTACGAATTTTCATAATAAAATAATTATTTTGATAACATGATGGGGTAGAGAAATAAGTTGATTGCGAATCCAGAGCAATATTAACACTAATGTTCATTCCATATCATTCCATGGATTTCCAAAATCGCGTCCGCACGAGTAACAATTTTATAATTTTGTTAAAATATTTAAACAAATAAAGCTGGCAAATTGCGTATAAAAAAAGTTGTAGTTGGTGTATTTACTATATGTTGAACCCTGTACAAGATCATTAGATATATTGCTTAATTCTTAGGTTATTTTTAAGTTGAATTTTAAGAAATGAGTTACTTACGTGGTGGGTTCACAGTAGGAGCTGGATCTCTGGTCGTGCATCATTTTCCGCAATTCGTTCACCATCACCATAGGATCGTTGAAATCGTTGGATCTAGAAGTTTCAGTTTACATATATTTTTGTTTTTTAATTCTCACAAATGTAAACTCACTTTATTCGGGACACTTTTAACCCTGTGACATTGAATAAGGATTGCCAAAGACTAGATACATCCAATCAGCATAATCGACCGCATATAATAGGAACGTTATAAAGGGAAAGTAAACTTACTTTGGATAAGCTTTCATGAACTGTCTATTCTTGACCTCGCTCATAGTCGACACCACGACATCTACGCCCGACAGAATGGCTTTGATATTCCCTTCCATCGCCATCAACCGGTCTTGGTTGTCGCTTTCAGCTGAAAACAAATAGAACAAAAAATAGGTCCATAGGTATAGGTAGAGCGTCGATACCAGTACACTTCTACTCTACGTCACACCAGTATTAACTCTGTATTATAACTATGTTTATGCAAAATGTTGTTTAAATATATTATTTTCGCATAGTTTTTTGTGCAATTAGGTATTTATTTTGTACCATGTATATCGGACACATAGTTTTTTATTTCGGTATTACTTTTTTAACTACATACTATGATGTTACTTCTAAAATGTTACTTTACACAGTGAGTTACTCGCTCTCGTAGATAAACAGGAGCTTCCATACAAGTAACTAGATTTTACTCGTCTTCCCCAATGTTTTATTAATTTTTACTTGTTTATTTCACAGTGCTGTCGTTTGTGTTGTATACGTACCAAAATGAATGTTTCTTTATCTTTTAGTGCTAGTACACAGCCGCTCGTAGGAAATACTGGTTACTTTTATAAAATAAATAACGTTACCATTGGCACCTGAAGGACTGCTTAGAATGGCTTGAGGATTTTGTTCCAGACTTAACTTCACTTTGAGGATATTATCCTTGATATCTGACAACAGAACCTCCATATTTTCAGATCTCTGCACCGCACGAACTGACTTCAATATTTCCGATAAACGTTTCATAATAGTATTCGTCTTCTCATGAACCTCTATATCAAGCCTATTTAATCTGAAGTCAATATTATCAACTTTCTTGAGGTATTTCTCGCTGGCCGTGATACTGTCGACGAGTTTCTCTATCACGGCATCGCCTTCGTGCCCGTTCTTATCGCTCATCATCCTTTGAAATGTGTGCCGGGAAGCGTTATCTCTGTTTTTGGAGTTGAGCATTGCGTCAACTAATTCGCTTTCGTACTCCTTTTTCCAGAGGGAATCGGCGTATTCATCTTGAATTCTCGCTTTGTCTTTCCGGTTTGGTTTACAGGTGATGGAGGTAAATGAGGCTAGAGCTTGCAGGAGTAGGACCCATTGCACCATTTCTGACGGCGCGTCTCAACGCGACTGGGCAGTGCGAGACTATGAGGCTCGCATTGCATTATGAAAACAAAACAACATTCAAGAATGTGTGACTCTACGTCTGTGTTTCACACAAATCAATACTCTTTGTTTTACATTGGTTATATTGTTATTTTTTCGTGAATGATAATATTTATACATATAAATAAACTTTGTTTAACTACAAGTTAAGAGTTCTGTGTATGTAGGTACCACTTACGTATTAGTGAGGTTCCCAGATTCCTTTTGTTGTACATCAAAAATTAGTAAGTAGCTTATGCTTGCACTAACAATAGCCTAACTAAGCTTTTTCAGTAAAAAACAATCCATCTAACTGTAAATATATTTTAAATAAAAATCTCGATAAATAAAAGTTCCTTGTTAATTAAATTTTAAGTCAACTTATTGACCTTCCATTATTATTTTTATTCGTCGATCTTGTTAATCTAGGATTTCAATAAATCAAAAGAAGCTTCTCAGAGTAGTAGGATAGGTATTAGAATACAAGTAAATCTCGATAATTATTTAGTTGAAAAATTAGCGTCTCAGTTTTTTATTTTTGTCGGTAGGTATTAATTAGAGATCTGGAATCATTTTTTGGGAAGGTATTTGAGGCAAGCTGAAAACTTGTCTGTGATTATATACCTACCCCAACACGGAACTGCTTACCTTGTATTGCCGATTAGCATGGTAGTGGGGCATTAAAATTATTTTTATTTCGTGATTTCTAAATAATCTGGTTGGTGGAAAGTCCAATAAGCATATTGATCAGTTATTTTGAATAAGAAACAAAAAGAAAAAATCATTTTAAGAACAGCCGATATAGGTGTTTTTGGTTTGATGTTTTTGCTCTACTAAAGACTAATACTATTACTATTCCTATTCCAGAAGGCACAATTTCATCTTATTTTAATTTAATCATCCGGGTCAGCTAGTTTGGTATAATTAATAGTCCTATAAAATTTTAAGTTGCCTTAATTATACAATGTTGATTTACTAATTAAAATGTATAAATATAAATATATAATGTATCTTAAAATAAATTTCTCGCACTTATCAGCCTGTACATTATTGATTGTTTGTTTATTGATTGATTGATTCAGACTCGTTTCGTGAGATTGGATATCTCATCACTATCATTTAAACGATTTAAAACAATAAAACCAAATACGTTTTAACCATCTCACGAGAAAGATCGGGAGATGGATGCGGCGTTCGATGCAGGATTAATTTAGATTGTTTATTCGCGTAGTCGCACAACATAGGACAAAACAGCAACGCGCGATTCAATTACAACAATAAAACAGTGAAGGAAATTTCCTTTTTCGTAGCTAGTTATGAAAATAATTATTAAAAAGCGAATAAAAGGTCTATTTTGATAACTAGTAATGAAACAGAGAAGGAAATTGCCTTTTTAGTAACTAGTTATGAAAAACAGTTATGAAAATGGACCAAAGGGATTCATGTACCTTCTATCACCCATCGACAATATTTTTCGCTTGGGTGAGATGTGACAACTCAAGGTAATTACTAAATGTAGGAAGATATTTCTATAATCATCGATTCTCAAGGAATAATAAAGGTAAGCTCTAGGCCTAGATACATAGGTATAGATGATATCTTCGTTTATTGTGTTAAATAAATATAAGTTAAGTTATTACAGTAATAAGATTTATTTTAAACCAACATTCAAAATAAATATACATAGTCCCAGCAGTGGGAACGTAAATCGGGATTATTATGACTGTCTAATTGTTAGAATTAATTATTTTTATCTAATTATTAGAACCAGCCAAGTTCAAGTTGAACTTGTGCATCAAGGGATCTATTCGGATTCTCACATCGACTGCACATTTGCGCTTCATTGGTTTTTGATGCAGTTTCTCTAAAATATTACAAAAATTACATGCCACCGTAAGTACGTCCACATTTTATTAAGAAAACTACGAAATTTGTAAACAAACATTATAATTATTAAATATTTATAAAATCTAACTGACATATTTTCCTACAAATTTCGTGGTCCGTTATCCCGGTTTTACATCCTTGATTTTTTTAATCCTTGATATCTCTGTTAGCTAGGTACCACAATAGAGAGTTGGGTATATGATATTCTTGGGCGTCTCATCGAAACGAAGCTACTCACCAAAAATTTGCTTGTTAGTAATCAAGTGATTTCCATGTTCTACGGATCCCGGACTACATAGCCTGCCTATATTTTTACTAAATACTTTTTACTCACTATCTTTACGAAGAGCCCATAGCTGCATCCACTTTCATGATAATGTTTACCAAATCCAACGATACATTCAATGAAATACTTACGATCTTCTTCATAATCTGTGTAGTGATAAAATTAAAAATCTTTGAAATATTTTATGCTATTTTGCTGTACCTATTTGTTATTCAACCCGATGACTGCGGCATTTATAAATAAAACAAAATATTTTTTCAAATAATTTAGATAATTATCTTGAGATATAATAAAAAGAAATTCAGTTAGTAATCAATGTTTTAGAATCATCAAATCGACAAATTTTATCCTTGATGTCTCTGTTAGCTACCACAATCGAGAATTTGGTATAGGACATTTTTGGGCGTCTCATCGAAACGAAGCTACTCACGGAAAATTAGCTTGATAGTAATTAAGTGCAAAATTGGACTATAGATCCTATAGAACTATACAGATACAAAGCTTTCCACCCTGCGGCTTCGCCTGCGTTCTATGCTTTCCTGCGGAAATATATTTTTTTCCCTTCAACTATCTACACCTAAAAATCACGTTTAATCATCGCTCCGTTTCGTCGTGAAAGACTGACAAACATACACATAAATGGTATTATAGTATGAATGCTATGTTTGGGTACTTTCAAGATCACTTTGAACCTGATACTGTTTTGTCAACTCTTGGTGGGAATTATCATATCTCCGATTGTGTAGTAATTCTGTTCTTAGTAAAACAAATGAAATATCATTTGTTTAATCAACACTGAAGCTCAAGGTTACAATTTCCGCATTATTTTTAAACTAGCCGACACGCCGTCAGCTTCGCTTGCGTTTCTTTACTTTCTCTACATATACAGGGTGGACCATTTGTTGGTACGTTTTTGAACTCGTTGTATGACAACGCAAACGAGCTACAGACTTGAAATTTTTACAACAGTTTATTAGTCATTACCGTCCGCGGCACAAAACAACATGTTTTCTCTCGAAGAGCTTTGAGTGAGATTGGCGCCGAGTTAGTTTAAAATGTCATTACTAATTGGGGTGACCAAATAAATAAATATTGCTGGACAATTCACACAGCAACATCTAGCCCCGCTTTATGTATATAGTCATGGTATTCCCGAGGCGGGAATCGAACCCGCAACCTCTTGCATCGCAGGCGGACCTTCGCCCGCTGCGCCACAGAGGTCGTCAGATGGCATACTGTAAGGCCAGTAGAGGAAGCCACATGAAAGAAATCGTTTTTCATTCTTGAAAGGGATACTTTTAGCTTTACAACAACAACAAAATTAATTAAAAATATCAATGAATACTCTTTTGATCGCATTTTTAAAGCGTACCAAGAGATGGCCCACCCTGTATGTAGTTTATACACAGATTACCCCTGTATTTGTTATTCAACCCGATGACTGCGGCATTTATAAATAAAACAAATATTTTTTCAAATAATTTAGATAATTATCTTGAGATATAATAAAAAGAAATTCAGTTAGTAATCAATGTTTTAGAATCATCAAATCGACAAATTTTATCCTTGATGTCTCTGTTAGCTACCACAATCGAGAGTTGGGTATAGGATATTTTTGGTCGTCTCATCGAAACGAAGCTACTCACCAAAAATTAGCTTGTTAGTAATCACTTGATTTCCATGTACTACGGATCCCGGACTATTACTAATATACTTTTGGTAACTTATATACCTACTTACCACGCATGCTGGGGTGCTCATCCAGCCGAGTGGTAACTGTGTGCTTCATCCTGTCCAGGTCCTGCTTCATCTCAGCCAAAGACTTCTCCACCGCATCAGCCGGAGAACTCTTCATCATCCGAAGCATCTCCGTCAAGTACTTCATGATACTGTTCACCTTCTCGTGAAAAGTAGCGTCGAGATGATTCAACTTCCGCTCCACAGTGTCGATCTGCTGCAGATACCTCTCCTTCGTCATCAAGGTCTCCACAAACTTTTCGACAACCACATCGCTCCTTGGCATTCTAGTAGTGGTCGGTGTCCTCGCCTTATTGCGTGTTTCATCGCTCCTCCTACCCTCGCAAGTTACGATCAAGATCGCGATCAAAACTTTTCTCAGTGACATTCTGGTACATCCGTGTCCTCTTGCGCCCTGAACCACAATGGCTGTCCCATCTGCCTCATGTATAAACTGATGTCGAAGTTAAATAAAACAAGCATGTAGACACTTGGTGTTTCTATTAAGCGTTAAGATAACAATGTCATGTTACGAAATTCAACATCCTTTGAAGAGCATGTTGTTAAGAAATTGTTCTATTCATTAAAATGTTATCACACATAACACCGTAGAGAAAGCAGGTAGGTAGACGGTTCATAATTGCATAATTTCGGGAACTAATTTCGTAATTAATTAAATCTGCGCTATGAAGATCTCGCAAATCCTTATAATCTCTGTGAATTGCACTTCTTTCTATCACAGAATGATAATGATCATGCTACGTGTGTCCGTTCTTTGTTAAAAGAAATCATTAGATCTATGATTTGCGCTTAGATGCAATCAATAACCTGTTTTAAAAAAGCATACTTTAAACAAGTACCGTTTATGGTGTATTTTATTGAAGTCTTCGCAAAGCTCACAATGAGCTGATATTGTAGAGCTTTGCGAAGGCTTTTACTTGTATTGCAATAAAATAAGCTTACTTTAAACTTGTAGGTACCTATTTATACCGGTTATGGAGTATTCAAAGCTCTACTCTAGGTACTTGTATTGCAACAGTATCGAAGACGTTATTCATGTCCTGATGGAATGAGTGCGGACTGTACCTACAGTAGACGAGCGAAAACACATTTTTGGTTTTTTAATAGCAAAAATACGCAGCATCCAACACAAAGGACCAATAAATTTTAGTCTAATTGCGGAAAAAGGAGTCCCCAAACTAACTAACTACGCGGCATCCAAGCATTATGGGCTTTTCATAACTCACTCCATACGAAGGGATCGGCGTGATACTAGTTGCAAATACGACCCAAGCCGCGGCAGCTATAGAGCTCTCCAGTCCCTAAATTAATAAATATTGCAGCATAATTCACTCGGCAACATCTAGCCCCGTGATAAGCTCTAAGCTTGTGTTACGGGTAGATTTCTGATATACCTACCTATTTATTAGAATAATAATACATGGATAGATATTTTTTTATTAAAAATATTTAAGTAACACCCATCCGGAAAATATTTGCCAATCATACAAATAGATGTTCCGAGGCGGGAATCGAACCCGCAACCACTTGCGTCGCAGCGGTCCTTCGCCCGCTGCGCTACAGAGGTCGTCCCTTAGAAAGTTTTTATTCCACGAACAATTTGTATTCGCGCCATCCGTGGCATCTCTTGGTCATGGTAGGTACTTGAGCAACAGGTAAACCTACGGCAGAAAATTATATTTAGATTACCTAAGCTACTACTCTTAAATTAATCTATTAATAAGCAAACAAAATAATGATCAACCATACGGTTGATACGGTTGTTTGGTAATTTTCTGCTTTAAAGGCGTTATGTTTTTTTACTTTATTAATACTAATTGTATTAATAAAGAAAAAGACAGTAACTGCGAAGCAATTATATATTCTGTGCAGTAACTATAAAAAATTAGAAATTTACCTACTCGATACCAAAAAGTATCGATACATTTTTCTTATAGAGGCGCGACTCGCGAGATAGCGAATACCTACTCTACTCGGTCGACCCGACTCTACCTACCTACTCGTGCGTAGGGATGGGCAAATGAAAAAAAAATATCGATATTTTGATATATCGATATATTATATCGAAATATTTAAAATATTTTTTACTTAGAGATGGGTAGCTAAATTTGTGGTAATCCCGCATGTTTTATATGACTTGTTGCACAAATTGTACGTCACGGGTTCTTGGTTATCCTTTTTTTTAAAGAATTTCCACACTGCCGACATTGCCGATGAATGTGGATGGCAAAAATAAAACCAATACAATAATATTCACACAATATAATGAACCGCAGTCCGCCCGTTGGTTAAGTCAATAAATAAATTTAATTTTTATTCATTTATGTTTTAAAACTTATAGGCAAAGGGAGCAGAACCTATACATCCGATTTACTCATCCATTCATTGCTCTCTTATTAGGTCGCGTTCGCAAACAAGTTAAATTCCCTCGGTAAAGGGTGAAGTGAAGGATAGCTTTATGCAAAACATTAATGTGTGACTGAAACAAACTACTGATCGAGAACTGAAGTCGAACAGGAGCTCATAAAAAAATCGAATTTGATATCCGGAAAAAAATATCGATTATCGATATATCAAGATTTAAAATATCGACAATAATTATCGATTATTTATTGAAAATATATCGATATTTTGATATATCGATATTTTTTACCCAAGCCTACTCGTGCGGTATTTTATTTTGTTTGCGTTCGGTACGTCTTGTTGTTAGGTTAAAATAATCTCGTCATAATGATAAAACTATGATAATTATTCAGTGATAAAGTCCAACTTCGTAAACTGAAGCAGTTTACATTACTTGTACCTACTTAATTTAGTTGTCAGTGTTACTAAAGTTGGAAGAGCGCGAGATAATATTTCGCAGAGTTTAGTACATTTACTCAGTTTTTAAGAAAATTAGAAGCCCAGTTATGTTTAAGGTAAGAATTAAATACAAATTTAAAGTCTTGTGGAGTATATCTACCTAAAATAGTGTTCACAAAAACTTCGTTATAACCTTAATCAAGTTTTACCTTGAATAAGTTTAAGAAATAGCAAAATAAATAAGAAAATACTATTTTGTTATTTATGTTTAAGTAAATTCCATTTACCTACGTAGATCAAAAATACAAAAAAAAATAAAAGAAAAATCCCTCAGGCTTTATTTTCTGTGTGTAAAGATTATTATATTCCTTGTTCTGAGAATTTTATACAATTTGGTTAAAAAAAATTAATTAGTCTATGGTGACTATAGTTTGAAATATAATATTAGTATTACAAATATTCCTTATTATTATTTTCTCTCAGGGACTTGTAGGGCTTGTGACAGGAGGAGCCTCCGGGCTGGGGCGTGCCACATCCGAGCTGCTCGTGAAACAAGGAGGTCGAGTAGTCATCTGTGACCTGCCATCCAGTCCAGGACAAGATTTGGCTAAACAACTCGGAGAAAATGGAGCATTTGTACCTGTTGATGTAAGTAACATTCATAAGTAGTTAATTCACACTACTAAAGTTGTTTTTCCTGAAACTTATAGGGTCTCTTCAAGACAAGAGTTAATAGGTACCTTCTAGACCCTTGCAATCCATCTTCGGCCACATCAACACTTTCCATCAGGTGAGATTGTGGTCAAGCAAGGGTCTATCAATAAAAAAAAGTTGAAGATTTTTAAAATAATCAGAAACCCAGTGTTATAAATTTATAAATGAAATATATGTATTAAACACTTTACTATTTTAATTGTTTGATAAATTCATATTGAGATAAACGGGCCATCCACAAACCTGTGTGGTGTACTTTGGACCGGTGAGCGGTCACCATCTGTGTCCTTGCATTGTTTGGTCCTGAAGAATTCCCACGTTTTGGGATGAAACTATTGACCAAAAATTTAACGTATAAAGGTTTGTGGATTGCCCGTTTATCTTATTATGAATATATTAAACATTTTATTAAATTATTATTTGGTGAAAATAGTCATGACTTATCTAAGACTTATTAATAAGACGGAACAACATTTTAAGAGCTGGCTGTCTAAAGTCATATTGTGTGTATTTGTGTCTTCAATAAGTTAAAAGCTGAGTACTTAGTAATTATTTATTATTATTATTTATAATTTTCTTGAGGAGTAATGTTACATAGAGACCATTTCACTACTTTAATATACCCAGTAAGAAAATGGTCTCAAATGCTTTTAGTAGTCATTAGACCCCAAAACCTTCCGGACCAACCTATCTATCTTTACACTAACTAATTGTTTTCTTTTGCTATTCTAAATTTGTTGGAGTTTCTTGTATTAGATTTTAAACAGTTTTTAATTTAATTTCCAGGTTACTTCTGAGTCGGATGTGAAGAAAGCATTGCAAACCACTCTAGACAAGTTCGGTCGTCTTGATGTCACTGTTAACTGCGCTGGAGTTGCGAATGCTTCCAGAGTTTACAACTTCAAGAAAGATGTGCCTTTCGACTTGAATGAATTCCAACGAGTTGTAAATGTAAGTATTTTTATTACTATATTTATACTTTGGGAAACTACAGATAGTTTGATGTATAACTACATCTATAGTCCTGCAAATAACTCCAGGATTAATTACAGTCATTCAATATAGATATAGTTGCCCAAATGGATGTAAGTACATTTTTATATTTTAGCACAAAATTTAATTCCATAAAAGTTGTCTACTTAAATCTATTTACCTATCTATAATAGGTACCTATTTACTGCAACTTACTATATTTTCCTGTAATTATGTTACAACTAGTTCATAGTTTACAAAAACAGGATAATGCAATGCAACCTACAGATTGCAGGAAAACCTCAATAAGAATCTTGAACCTTACAATTCATCCATTATATTACTGCTTTTAAAATCAAAATCTCAATATAAAAATACTTACTATTATTATTATATTACCTGTTATTACATTTTTAATATAAGTTATTTATATTGTATCAATAATGTTTGTGAAATGTGCTTTATGGTAAGAAATAAATGCATGCTTTATTTGTATTTCAGGTAAACTTGATCGGCACGTTCAACGTGATCCGTCTAGCGGCCGGGCTGATCGGCAAGAATGCACCCGACGCTGACGGGCAGCGAGGCGTCATTATCAACACTGCCAGTGTCGCAGCCTACGATGGACAAGTAAGTTATAATATAATAATAATAATATAGGTAATGTTCAATTTATTTTAGACACCATTCATACAAAAATACAAATTAAAGCGTCCATACACACAAAAACTAGCTAGATAGCTAGAACTAGTAACTAGATATTTATCATTATCACATATTTATTTCGGTCCAGGGACCAGGTTCGATTCCCGCCTCGAGACAAAAATTTGTACGATCTGTATCTCTACCATGAGTTCTAGCAATCTACACTCGCTAGCGACTGCAGTTAAAAATGTATGAAAACTTGAACAGCGCCTCTAGCGGATAGTTAGGTGATAAATGCTCATTCAAAAAGCTAATTGTACAGACTGCGTATTTAGTTTAGAACTGTTTGTAAAAACCGCTTCCCAGATTCCTCTGAATGAGGATAAACTAAAAAACTGTTTATATTATTTGAATATACCATTAAATATACCAGATATCTTTCGTACGTTCGTATACGTTAGGGGCTAAATGTTACTGTGTGAATTGTCCAGCAATATTTATTTATTTTATAGTTCCAATAGCAAATTTATAAATTTATTCCGTATCATAAAGTACTATTCCTGTTTCAATTTCAGATTGGTCAGGCTGCGTATTCTGCTTCGAAGGCTGGTGTTGTCGGCCTGACGCTGCCGATAGCGCGGGACCTCGCGAAACAAGGCATTAGGGTGGTCACCATTGCACCAGGTAATCCTATTTCCTTTGTTAAATAGACTCCTTTATACATAGAATCATAGGCCGTGTTGGCTAAGCGGAAGGATACGTGACTTTCATTCTGAAGGTCATGGATAATCCGCCGCGGAATTCTGGATTTTTCTTTAAAAAAATGACGTGCGCGTTCTTCCAGGCAACCTATGTATCGACTGGACAGTTATAATGATATAGACATTGGTGTTAAAGAATGGTTTACATAATAGAACGTAGAAAAATAATATTATAAGAATATATAAATATACTAATACTAAATACATAAATATGAAGAATACAATATAAATAATATAATAATTTACTTATAACCTAAGAGCCCGTGATGGCCAGACCTTCCTTTAATTCACAAGCGTGAAAATTCTTTCATGTGTATGTCTAACATAGGTAAGAATAACCCCCAAACATGAAACCTGGATCGCGGTTCCTTTGGGAGATAACAACCTTTTACCTGTTATCTCCCAAAGGAACCGCGATCCAGGTTTCATGTTTGGGGGTTATTCTTACCTATGTTAGACATACACATGAAAGAATTTTCACGCTTGTGAATTAAAGGAAGGTCTGGCCATCACAGGCTCTTGGTCTATTATATATTAAACACAAATAAGTTTGGCTTTTAGTATATGTTGTGTGAGTATGTAGGCTAGTTTGTGTATAGGAATGACCTAATTTGATAGCCTCAATATCAGAAGGTTTGCCAAATAAAAATGCGTGTGTTTAGCTTGACGAACATGGATTGACTAATGTCAATTTATTTAAAATTATTAAGGTTAGTAAAAAGGGATGAAAAGGTCTGGCTGGTCGCACAGCCCTAATGTAACAAAAACTCAAGTGGGTATGAGCAGGTACCTATGCGCCATAGACCTCCCCTTCTAAATTGAACTGGGAAAGTTCAAAAATAGAATGTATAATGTAACTTTATTTAAAAAACCCAAAACGAACACAAAGAATGACTTACGTAACTAACATGTTAAAATCTAGGTTAGTACTTATAATTAATAAACTGTTCGTTTTTTTTTTTTATAACGTTCTTAAATGATATACACTGTACTGCACATGATTACACTATATTGTTCGGTTTAACGTTAGGGTTGTATTGCTGTCGGAGATGCCGTTGATGTATGCGTGCTGTGCTGCGCTGTCGCCTGGTTGCTGCCGTGCGTACGCGTCGTTTGTAGAAACGCCATCCAACGTAATATATTGTTATAGTGACCGCTCCGCTGACAATGTTGTTGATGATGAGTGTTGGTTTCATCTGCGATCTTAGACCTTTTTTTTTTTGTTGTTTGCAGCCAGCTGCGGAATTTGAAGTGGCGCTCCGGGTCTTATTCTCCGGTTATCACAATGTTGGTTTTTTGTTGAGATTCCGTAGAAGTGCTTGAGGGTTGAAAGAGTGTAATTTAGTTGAAAGGTCGGTTGAAGTGTTCACAGGTCAAATCTTACTGCCTTCTTAACAATGCGACCCGATCTAGTGGTAACAGATGGTGTCGTTATGCTCGGTGTTGTTTTTGTTAATGGTTGGCTTGGGCTTGGGACCGATACATAATCATCGTCTAATAAATAGGCTGGTTTAAGACGGTCAAGTGACACAGTGACATGTTTATCGTTTATCTCAAGTGTGTAGTGTTTAAGATGCCTTGAAATAATTTTGAAAGGACCCTCATATGGTGGCACTAGAGATCTTCTTGCCTCGTTTCTAACAAAAGCGTGAGTGTTTAAAGTGAGATCTTTATGAATGAAAGATTTATTATTTGGGTTGCCATGGGAATGTGGTTGCGAGGATGTGAGGATAGATGAAAATGTGTTGGATAAAAGTTTTATATAATCACGATCATTGATATTTGTATTTTGTTTTGTATTGAATAAGTCCCCTGGGAGTCTAATACTGCTGCCGTACAGGAATTGAGATGGGCTGTAACCTAGGTCTACTTTAACCGCTGAGCGTAGGCCTAGAAGTACTAATGGTAGTTCCTGTACCCAGTGTGAACTATTTGTACATTTAGCCATGATAGCAGCTTTTAATGTTCTATGCAATCGCTCGACCATGCCGTTTGCCTTAGGGTTATATGCTGTTGTGCGAACGCGTTCGATTCCTAGTTTTTGTAATAGTTGTTTGAATAGGTCAGATTCGAACTGACGTCCTTGATCTGTAGTTATACGTATTGGACATCCAAAACGAGCTACCCAGTGTTCTACGAATGCTCTGGAAACTGTTTCGGCGGTCATTTCCTTTATCGGTATAACTTCAGGCCATTTTGTAACCCTATCTATGATTGTTACACAATACCTAAAATCATCGGAAGTTGGTAACGGTCCTACTATGTCTATGTGGACATGTTCAAAGCGATTCCCGGTTGCTTGGAAATTTCCTAAAGGCGTTATTGTATGTCTTTGTACCTTACATTTTTGACACGGAATACATTTTTGTACGAAATTTTTTATATCAATATTCATTTTAGGCCAGAAATATCTACTTTTAACTAAGCGTTTGGTTGCCGCAATACCGGGATGACTCACGTTGTGAATTGTTTTAATCGCGAGTTCTCGGAACTGTATAGGTAAATAAGGGCGTATGTCGTTAGTGGACGTCTCACATGTTATTTGAATATCTGAACCAGGAGCTGACATTAATTTAAACTGTAAATTGTCTTGTTTTTTTAAAGATTGTAACTCCTGATCTGTATTTTGTAGTTCAGATAATTTTTTGTAGTCAAATAAAGATGGCATGACTATCTCTTCTATTCTGGATAAGGCGTCGATTGCCTTCTATATATTTTATATCTTTGCAAAATTGAGATATGAAATCAAGTTGCCTTAAACGTCTAGGTGAGTCTGAAGGTGATATTTTTTTCGATAATGCGAAAGTTAGTGGCTTGTGGTCGGTTAGCACCGTGAGCTCTCTACCTTCGATCATGTATCGAAAATGTTTAACAGACATATAAATTGCTAATAACTCTCTGTCATATGTACTGTACCTTGCTTGAGTGTCTGTTAGTTTTTTAGAATAAAATCCTAGGGGCTCTAACTTTTTGTCAATTAATTGGTGCAGAGCTGCTCCTAAGCTGTGGTTTGACGCGTCTGTTGTGAGTACTAGAGATGCGTTCGCGTCAGGGTGCGATAACATAACGGTATTGTTAATTGCTTGTTTACAATCGCTGAAGGCTTTTAACGCGCTGTCAGTCCATGTAATTTTAGTTTTATCGCGTTTTTTAGAGTTGTGCAAATAAGCATTTAATGGTGCTTGAATTTCTGCAGCCTTTGGTATGCTTTGCCTGTAGAAATTCAGCATGCCGAGAAAACGTCGTAATTCCTCGATTGTATTAGGTTGCGGATAGTTACTTATGTTTTGCATTTTCTCTAGGCTAGGCGTAACGCCTAATGAATTAATGTGATAACCTAGAAAATTTAATTCGGATTTACCAAACTCACATTTGTCGGAGTTAATGGTTAGTCCGTAATCGTGTAAGCGTTGTATAACCGCATCGATGTGTTCTAAGTGCGCGGCTTTAGATTCTGAGCTTATGATGATGTCATCGAGGTACGCAAATGCGAAGTCAAGACCTTTGAGTGCTATGTTGATTAATCTTTGGAAGTCTTGTGCTCCGTTACGTAACCCGAAATTCAGTCTTAAGTATTCAAAAGCCCCGAACGGTGTTACTACAGTGGTTTTAGGTATGTCTTCGGGAGCCATTGGTATATTGTAATACGCCTTCCGGACGTCTATCTTTGAAAAAAATGTTTTCCCTTTTAAAATGTATGTAAAGTCTAGTAGTCTGGGAAGCGGATATCTGTCTGGGACGGTTTGTGCATTGAGCCTACGATAATCTCCGCAAAGTCTAATTTCACCGTCTTTCTTTTTAACGCAAACGAGAGGATTTGCCCATGGACTATTCGAAGGCCTACAAATACCTAATTGCATCATTCTTTCAAACTCAGCTTTGGCTATTTTATAGTTCTCCGGGTTAAGTGGGCGTACTTTCTCGTATACTGGTGGGCCTGTTGTATAAATGTGATGCTGCACACCATGCTTAGGATTTGTTTTAAAATTTTCTAATTTAGTGATACCTGGATATTTTTGCAATATAAGGTGATATTCATTATTAACGTCGATTGATCGTATGCTTTGTTCGAATGATTGTGTTAAGCTACCGCTGCGTGATAATGAGGTAGTTTTGTCAATAAGTTTTTTGTCGTGCAAATCGACCATTAATTTATTTGCGGCAAGGAAGTCAGCGCCGATTATTGAGCGTTGAACATCGGCTAAGATAAACTTCCATTTAAATGTACGTCTTAATCCTAAATTGACGTTTATTGTTTTAGAGCCAAATGTTTTGATTTTTGTGCCATTGGCTGCGTAAAGGATATAATCTGACGTAATTCCATTTTGCTTTTTTGCCGCTAGAATGGAAACGTCCGCACCGGTATCTATTAAGTATTGAACTCCGGTGGTTTTATCTGTTATGTTTAAGCGATATGAGCCTTCGACACCGGCAACTTTATGTGTTTTTGTTTGTGCCGGTGTCTCAGCTAGTTTTTTGAGACATATTTGCAGTTTTGAAAATCACCGCATTTTCGTGCAGCGGAGCCGTATATGAAATGATAAAAACAATGATAGTCAGAATCGCCTTGTTTTGCTTTTTGTTGTGCGAATCTGTCCCTAGCCTTAAGCATATTATCGCGGCTTTTCGAACGCGCTCTAGATGTGCCCGCGGCATTGTGGTCATGGCCCCGCGAATCGCGGTATTGATTGTCTCTTGAATTATTATTATTGAATTTATTATTAAGTGCTGAAATTTCAAGTTTAAGTTTATTTAATTCGTTGATTATCTGGTCGTTAGGTGAGGATAAGGAAGGAGGTTTTACGACGGCTGCAAGCTCTGATGGCCTAGTATTTTCTAGTATTCTATCGGCCATTTTAGCGAGACTGTCGAGTTTGACTTCGCCAGTGTCGCATGTTGTTAATATTGCCCTAATTGATGCCGGGAGGTGGTTTGTCCATAATAATTTGATTGTATCCTCCGGGAACCTATTTTTAGCTAAATCCTGCATCCGTCTAAGTAATTGAGATGGTTTTTGATCCCCCAACTCTATCTCGTTGAGGAGCTGATTAAATTGATTTGATTCAGACTCCTCATAAACAGAAATTAACCTATTTTTCAAAGTTTCAAAGATGTTATTTTCGGGCATGTTATCTAAAATGTCACTTATGTCCCTTAACTCGTCTTGTTTAAGCCTAGCTATTAAAAGTTGACTTTTGTGAAGGTCACTTGCCTTTTGTGGATCGACGATGGCGTTGAACTGATGAAACCATAGGCGCGGCCGCTCTCTCCAGAAGTCTGGTATGCGCGATGTGATGGAGATCGCAGTCGCTGTTGGCTCCTGTAGTGAGGTCTGCTCTCCCGGCGCCGCTGCGGTCGCTGCAGGCGCGGTTGCTGGGACCTGGGTGTGCTGAGCCGGATGCATGTTCGTTTGATGACGCGCGGCGCGGTGGTGATTAGGTTGATGCGCGGCGCGGTTGTTTATCGCGAAATTGGTTGAATATTTGATATTCGCGAACAGTCGGGGTCACCAATTTGGCTTTTAGTATATGTTGTGTGAGTATGTAGGCTAGTTTGTGTATAGGAATGACCTAATTTGATAGCCTAAATATCAGAAGGTTTGCCAAATAAAAATGCGTGTGTTTAGCTTGACGAACATGGATTGACTAATGTCAATTTATTTAAAATTATTAAGGTTAGTAAAAAGGGATGAAAAGGTCTGGCTGGTCGCACAGCCCTAATGTAACAAAAACTCAAGTGGGTATGAGCAGGTACCTATGCGCCATATAAGTTTATAATTGTAGTTAATATCTACATACATAAAATATTTTATACAGATTACATTTGTAAGATGTGTTTCATCAGTTGTTTCATTCCCCAGGCCTGTTCCGTACGCCCATGTTCGAGAAACTTCCCGAACCAGCAATAAAGAGTCTAGAAGCTTCCGTACCCTTCCCTCAACGACTGGGAGATCCACAGGAATATGCCCAGCTCGTCCAAACCATCATCCAGAACAGAATGCTCAACGGAGAAACTATCCGGATTGACGGATCACTTAGAATGCAATAGGTAACCGATACTCCCTACGTATCTTCGTGTAACTGCCAGATACACACTTATACGTGTGATGCATTTTTGGCATCTACACATGCCAGTCTATCATTATAATTCATTTTACTTGGTCGTATAACTGTCCAACTTCATAATGTTCCTAACATTTTCAAATCTTTAAAACACTCTCCTGTCCAATTTGTGTTTTGCAGATACACAACTATACGTAGGAAGTGTAGATACAATGTAGTAGCTATATATGACCGCAGAGGAAAAATAGTAATGTAATGTATATATGACTGCAAAGGAATTTGTTATTGAATTGTAGTACCTATAATAATACAATATGTGTTTACTATTGTTGATTAGATTTTATACTTTGAAATTATCAATGTAAATTATGGGTGTAGTTAGATATTTTATTTGATTGAATAAAATATATATATTTAAAGCAGATAATTGTAGTTTTATATATATATTTAATGTATCTAGTACTTATTATGTACTTAAGTATTTGCGAATCTTATATGAAGTATTTACAATTTATTTCAGCTACAGTACTAAGAACTGATTTCTTGACAACTACGTTCACTCAAAATATTCTTACTGTTTTCTGTATTACGTTAGGAAATATTACATACCTACACATTTGAGCTTAAGAAGAAGTAGGTAACATTAGATTAGGACTAGATTGAAAATAAGCTACAATTTTTTCAAGTTTAAATGCGCGACTTAGTTAATGCGTTAAAAAGTAGAATAATATGTAAAGAACGAAAAAATGGCGGCTCGCTTCCCTCGCCTGTTATTTACTAGGTTCGTTTCTTTTTATTCTTTGAACAATACACATTCAGCGTTAGTTTTGTTTATAGAAGAAAAAAAATATGCTGGATAATTCACACAGCAACATCTAGCCCCGTGATAAGCTCTAAGCTTGTGTTACGCTATAGAAAGAATTGATGGAAAATATATACCTATTACACTTTTGAGGTCGGGAGATTGAAATAAACACACAATAAATTAAACGAAAATATCATTTATTTCTAGAATATCGGGCGACGGCGGATCGCCGCTGCCCGGTAGGTGCTTCTCACAATATTTATTAATCAGTAATCACCAAAAAAATAAATACAATGACGATGCACAGACATCTAACACCGTCGAACATGTATCTATGTTGCCTTCTAAAAATAGATCATTGTGTTCACAGATTAAAAACTTAATCACACCTCTAAACAATAAGGTCCACATTAAAATTAAGTTTAAAGATTTAGCGACAACAATAACGTTACATTATAATAAAGACGCAATGTGAGGTAATGATTCGGTGAAACTGCGGCTGCGAGTACTGGACGCATCTGAGATGGCGGTGCCTTGAATAAATAGTTAACGTGATGTCAGGCGATGTGATGTATGCAAAGGGGCGAGCCGAGACAGGTGCGTCCAGTAGTGCGGCTCCGGTGTCGGCTGTGATCCTGATAAGACCAAGCAGCGAGAAGCGACGAGCTCCGAGTCGCGATCTCACCTCACACTATATACAGTAACACATCAATAGCCATTTATTCTATGGTATCAGATAACATCTTATCAAAGTCGAAATGCGACATTGCATTGGTATTTGCCAGCCCACATTTTCAGTTACAATTATAACCATCTAAGATGAAAACCATGTATGCCTCGTCCTATCTATATGTACAATTGATAAAATAGAACCCACACGGCTCGCGAAATAAAGTAGGTTGAAATCATAGCTTAGAAGTGAAAGATTTACAACTAGTATGAACTGTCAGGCAGTGGCCTGTTGGTTCGCTCAAATTCACGCCCTCTCGGTATGAATGATAGAAAACTCACAGACAACATCGATTGAGATTAAATCTAACTTATCGTTAATGAACAACAGTGGTTAACTAATGCACATCTGACGCGCGTCGCTTTGCGTTACTATGAACGTTACTTTTGGAATGTGTGCTCAGCGCGTCCGCCTCAGAACCAATACTTAAAGTAAATAATGAATGTACTGCGGAGCCTTCAAGGAGACTCGAGGCGCCACCACACGGCGAATCTGAGCGAAATAACAGTGCCTTGTATTTCTACGCACAAGTAATAAACTCTACATAATAATCACTTACTATCTAATTGAACTCAAAATGTACATTTACATAGAACACTCATGTGTATCTTAAAGTTAAAATACTTATAATTTGAATTTATAAATATAAGATAGTAATTACATAAAACACTAACTGACAGCGTGTGCTGTTATGTTACAATACAACCTAACCTTAGACGTAAATAGTAGGGTTTATATTTTATGTGATTAGTTAAACCGATTACACGAAATTGATAATTAATTACAATTAAAAAGTTAATAGTTAAAATATACGAGATAAAATCACTGCCAACATTTTCAGCACTGGCTACTTACTGCAGTCAACCGATTATTATCTGACTTAACTTGTTCATAGAGATTACTCTTATAATGGGATTGGGTTGTTCTTAGTAATCCAAGTGACGCCTATGAATCATGTTTTTGGGAGCTAAGTGTAAATTGCATACCATTTCAACATTTAAATATCACAATACCATTATGACCAAATATATTAAGTACAAATTATCTCAACAAATATTTCTTATAAAATGCCCATGTGGCAGAATTACGTAAAATTGACCAGTCAAGTCATCTCTGACTCGAAAAATCATCAAAGGGATATTGCAAAAAATCTTATAAAAATATTAAACATTAAAACTAGGAACAGTGAATGGTAAAAAAGATAATAACCCGAAACGTGTAGAAAAAAAATGTGTAGAAGTTAACGATCCCTTATATAACTTTGTGATTTTCCATGAATAAATTATAATAGAAATAATACTGTATTTAAAACAATTATTCGCGTACTGGTACAAAATACTAGTTATAAAAACATGGTAACATGACTTCGGTTAACTCATTAAAATCACAAAATGAATAAAAGGAATCCAAAGTTGAGGTATAAACGGCTTCCAAATGACGCTAATGAGCTATGCACACGGGTCGTTTTACCGTCCGATGATGCAAACCTTTAGATTCGCCTCAACCAGACCTCAATATAAAATTATTTATTTATTGGTTTAAAACTCTTCACAGTGCGCTAAACACGAAAATATATTTTATAATTACTATAAAGTTATTTGTCGAAAACTATAAATTCCGTAACGGTTACCAACAGGACGCCACGTGACATTCACGCGACAATATAAATTTCTCTGATGTCTCACAAATCACAACTGTTCATTTTATAGGTTCCTAAACTCCACTTAGGCCTGCGCTCACCGACAGTTAACAGCCTTTACAAGTATGTGATAGAGGGTGTTAAATGAAGCTGAACTCGGCTGTTAGATAACAAAATAATGACATTTTTGGCAGATTATTGCGAAAATCTGTAAAAATTATCGTAGACTCGGTTAACTAATTCTAAGTAAGAGCTTAGGAGTGCGGGCTTATGGTCATGTTTTTTCCTAACTATGTTACGTCATCACAGATCAGCTTTGCTTTCAAAGCGCTTAACACGTGACGGTGGTCCTTCCGCTTCCGTCTGCAGGAGACATCCTGCCATGCAGGCGCGGGTCTACCGTCCATTCACGAGACCTATGCCACTGCCAAGGTGTTCTATGGCTATGGCTTCATTGTATTACATATCTGTATCACTTTACAATCTTACCGCGACTTATATTTTACATTTGAAGAAAAGCTAATATAATATATCCCGAACACGATTACAATGTCACTCTCGAAATACAAAACAAATATGAACTTGATGTTTATTGAAAGTTCTATTTGGAATATACATACAGTAAATCTTAAAAATTGTACCACAACAATATTTTGAGGAACTTTTATATTGAATTCAACAAGTGAAGCCCGATTTTCGGATAATCGATTTGATTTGCAAAGTTAGCTAGCCTACTTAAATTTACCTCTACGGCTCGTCTTTTATTTCCTAAATAAATTTAATTTAAGAAAACAAATTAATTTAAATTGATTTTGTAATAATCAACATACTTTGTGTCATGCATGATAGTAAAGTTAGTGTGTTCACTGGACGGTATTATAGAATAGGTAAACACAGTGTTTTTTTAAAACTAAGAGAACTGTATTGAAAAACACTATTAGATATCGCCAACATTACAATCTACTCGTTGATGCACTACTTACCTAAACATACGCACTTGGTGCAATGATATTACGATAAAAAAATTAAACATTCAAACACAAACCCACAATCACTAATATATAATTTAAATAGATCATTTAGTTACATTGTTGAAAACGAGTCATTCTGATGTTAAGGCGTCTAAGCCAGAAGTAGCGTATCCATCTACCCTCTATGTTGGAACTTCATTCTTTGAACGGACTTTATACTGAAACACATTTATCAATAGATGTATGCTAGAAGCAAAACGTTTTCAAATTAAATTTGCAACGCCGAAATGTATGATAGTTTCAAGATTTTGCCACTTTAAAAGTAGGTTAATTTCGTCATTAAATATATAAGCTACTATATTTATTTCTTTTTTTTAGAAAAATATGAAACAATGTGCTTTCAGTTAACATATTATATATGTTAATAAAGACAAATATGTTTTATATAAAAATACATCGTCCTCAGTTTTCTATCTGTAGACGCTAGTACTTATCCATCTCTTTAAAAATCTAGGATTTTTAAGGCTTTTCCACGTATTTCCAGAAATATTTTACATAATTACACCTTTAAGTAGATTAAATCACTGTATATGTACTAATAATGTTATTTACAATTACAAATAGTTTTTTTTTATTTTGTACTGGTATGGCCGATTAAAATACCTCATTGTTGGAAACCACAATTAAAACTTATGGAATAACATATTTCTCTATATATTTTAAAAGTTATCGGATATATTACAGTTAATATGACATTACAACATTTATATTTAAAGTTTATTTTTAAATATCAACATGCAATAAAATTTTGAAACTTGAATGACGAAAGCCAAAACTAATCTAACAGACAGCTGCGAAAGTGCGGCTGTCACCGGCCACGCTCACAACAACTCACGAACGAACTCTACAGCGCGCGGGCATAAGCGGAACTCAACTATCAATAACCAAGTTCGACCAATGCTTTAGAATATAAAAGAACCTCATGAAACAGGTACATATAAGCGAACGCAAAGGCGCCGCGATCGCGCCCTTGCCCTAGTACATCCAGAGGTACACCGAAAACTAACAACCACTGTAAATTAATTATTTCTACGTAATAATAAAGATCACCACGCCTAACAGTAAAACATTTTTCTTCAAATTTCTTCGTTTATAATCACAGACGCTTCCCTAAAATATGTATAATATTATTTCTTCTGCTATCGCACCGGAGCTAAAGAATTCTTAATATTTAATATTATGTACTTAAGCTTTTGACGTAAAACGATATAGACTGCAAAATAAATTAACTGTAGCTACACAAAACTGGTGCATTATGTTTGTATATTATGTTACGATTTAAGGTAGATAAATATTGTTTATCTGTATACGGACTAGGCTCGCGCCGCGCCGCCGGCGCTCTGCGCAATAACTTAACAAAAATCACACACCAGGTTACAAACTAAAGCTAAATAAGTATGTAATATTTTGTATAACTTATAGTTCGATTTCATGTGTCAGGGCGCTTCGTGCGTACGCGTTCTCCGCTCTCCAGGATACTCTGCTCTGCTATTCAAGATCTGGAAACACAAAGCACTCACTATTAGATACATTCTATCAAACTAGCTCCTGAATCGTTAGACACCATTTCTTCCATAGCCCGTTGTTTTAATACAAGTGTAGGTGCATAAATCTTGCTTAATATATTCAATTCGGGTAGAGTTAAGTGGTAATTTTCTATTAGAGTAACGGTTATGCGTGCGTGTCATGTCATGTAATATATTATATTACATTGAAGAGAAAAATGTTTAAATTATAGTAACATCCCAATTTTAGTAAGGTTAAACTAAGATAAATGGAAATGAACACTGACAGAGACCCTTATGGTAGCTCATAGCACGACTAGTTTTAGTATGATAAAAATAGTTTGTTGTGTTTGAAATCTTGGCACTGTCATCACATCAATAGCTCTTTGTTATAATTTTCGTTCAAATTACACGATTTTCTAATAGAAATTTAACAAACACATAGTTGCACCTCCTGATAAACAAAAGATTTCCTCCGAAAATATTGTTTCAGGGAAAAGTTTTATAACACAGAAATCTTAGTATAATTAAAATTTTTCGACCGATCAAGCCACATTCTTCAATTAAATCACTGTCACGCTTTTGAACTCGCTTAGTTTCCTATTACATTAAAATTCTTGTTATTATTGTTAAATGATCTGTTACAGGGTAGTCTAGTAGTGAAAACTATGAAAAACTGTACAGTTTGTGTCTTGTATACTATGTATGCTCAACGTCCATTAAAACCTCTACAATACTCTAAATAATAGGACAACACCAACATATATAATGTCGAAGACAACCTAATTTATTCAATCCTAACATGATGCTGTAGCATTTCAACGCTTTGATAAATAAAGTCCCCTCACCATTTAATAAAAAATAAAAACACGGCCCAAAATTTGAGATCATGCCTTTCCAGATTCTAGTAGATATTCTGGTTAGTGGATGCTGAGCAATAGAAAATACAGATCTTGCAAGTACATTGTACATTATATGCGTTAAGTTTTACATGGGCATTGTGGTATTAAGTGCCGTGATAGTCCTTAAGACTGAGAGTGCGAGAAAGGCGTGCAGATATATTCATTCAGAATGCTTACTCTATATAGGCGAATGAGGCTCAATCGTGTCGCTTGGCAGGAATCCGCACCTGACACAAAGAGTTCATTTATAAAAATTACTTGTAACATGCCTTCATTAATCCTTTACTACTGAAGTGTTTCTGGAGTATTATAGTACAGAAGATAGAGTGAGTGCGATACTATTTAGCCATCAAGTTGTGCTGTGGATTGCTTAAGGGCATTTGAGCAGTGTATGTTCTTCATTGTCTCAGTACCCATTAAGTTCTAGTTATTTATCTGTGCGTTTCTAGTGTGTTTATTAAGTCAATTGAATATTAATTTATATCAGTATAATCCAAAAGAAAAATCTAGAGCTGTTATTTCGTAATGTCAGGTGCTATTAACTAACTTATAATGTCGCTGAAAGGGATTTAATTATGATTCGTTAATATTTTATTTTTATTTTTGGTAGTGAAGTGATTTATTGAATAAAGAAAAGTATGATTACTTGCGTAAAGATAGTATAAACAAGTGAGTAAATAATAAGTAATAGTGATAAAACAAGCGTGAGAAATAATTACTAACATGAATGAGTTATAAGAATAATATTTAGTTTAGATAAGTAAATAATGAAAATACATAAAAGTTGCCAGATGGTTTAGTAACCAATGAAAAAGTTCCATTAAAATCTTCAAGTTATAGACCCACAACCAAAACTGACAACTTTTAATAAAGTTAAGAGTGAAGTGCGTCTATTTTGATTCTAGAAGGTGAATAAATAATATACTAATAATTAAATATAGAACATACAATCTGTCTAGAGTCGACGTGTGGTCGGCACTCCGGTTAACCATCTCGCCTCCGTTAGGCCTAGAACGAGATGGTTCATTGGTTTCGAAGATACAAAATACATATATTATTATAATAAAGCATACATTTATTATAATTATCTACTTCTCATAATTAATATCGACAATAACTTCGAATTCGAATAGTGAGCTTGTTAAATCGAACCCCAAATATGTTATTTCTATAAGTCCTCCTTGAAATCTGTTCAAAACGATCACAAATGTCAGTAATCTGTTTAATTTAACTGTGTCGTCAATTATTTTTGGTGATGCACTCGACAGTTCGATCCACCTTCGGACATTTTTTACCACAAAATTCCCACAAACCCACAAAATTCTACATGATAAAAAAAAAATGGTTTGTATTGATATATTATATTGAAGGATATAGTGAGACTCACTTGCGTTTGGCGTGCAGCATTTCCATAAGGAGGGTCTGAGTGGGGGCCTGTCCAGCGCAGTGGCGTTGGTAGAGGTGTTCCTCACCCCTCGCCGCAAGCGCGTGTATCTCAGGCACCACCATCACAAGTTTCCCGAATTTATCCTGCAAAACATAATCACGTAATTTTTAAAGATGCTTGTCATGAAAACAAATAGTTTTGGTCGGAATTCGAGTTCAAAGAGATAACGGTTGCGGTGTGGTTTGGTATGGAAAAATGTGTATGTTGAAACAGGAATAGTATGTTCCGGTATTATGATAATATCGATAATAATCACTAAAACAAACTATATTTTAAATTAACTATTAAACATAAACAAAATAAATAAATAAGGTTTCGAAATTTACCTGTATCGTAGGATAGCAAGTCAGCGTATAGTCCAGCAGTGCTGCTTGCACCGTCTGGTATCCGTCGCGAACACATTTCACATTCACGATGCCTCTTACCTCTGTAAAGCCAAATAAACTCTTCAAATAGACAAACAGGTCATCAACTCAACAACGCACAACAACCAAAAATTAATAGAACATTCGCAATGATAAATCATAGGTAACGCATAAAAACTTGGAAAGTAAATACTGACCGGGATTGAGAAGAAGTAAGAATTTGACGCAAATGTAGTCAGGGATGTCGAACTTCAGCTCTGCTAATTTGTTCTGGAGCTCATTGAAGTGTTCTGCCAGGCCGGGCACGCCCAGAAGTCCCAGGCAGAGAAGGTCAAACTTCTGACCGTTGTGGAGAGTAGTCTCATCCGGTAGACCGTTGTGCATCCTCTGATGGAGGTGGTCTAGCACTAGCATGTCTGACCACGAATGCTGGAGTAGTTTCATTTGATCGTCAACCTACAACAAATGAACAGGGCGTTGCACAGCTTGTTTCTCTGCCATTATGGAGCAACCTAACTGTCGACGTGGATGATATATACCATGATGGAGCAGTTGTTTAAAAGCGTTTTGTACAACTTAAACCTAAAAATAAATTGAAAAGTGTCTGAAAGAGATTTTTGTGATTAGTCTAAGTTAGTCGCTGGCTACGTTACTGATGGTTTCAATTTCAACTGCTCCATTAGGCTTGAATAAATATATGAAATGAGTTAAATGATTGATAAAATTTATCTCAACGTCGACGTAGTTCGAATTTATATACTAAAATTTAACGTACTCGATGTGGTGTGAAAGAGTAGAGTAATACGAAATTCGTCTAATTTATTTCGCGGCACAGATTCAGTGAATATTCGAGTGGTTTTTACGATGACGACGTCGACCTACATTCGGAAGATTGCATTAGAAACAAGGGGCGGGCGCACTAAGTTCGACGTTTACGAAATGTTACCGCTGAATTTTAGCTCAGTTACCACACGCGCTTTGCTTGCAAAATGTCAAGAAATTTAGCATTTAGCGCTCTACATTTATTTCATTAATTATATCATTCTATTACAATTGCAAAATCTTTCAATTTATAGGTTCTTCCATTCTTGCGTAAAATTTTCTAACAAAGTATTTATTAATAGAATTTCCTTTGTATAGATAGAGGAAAGTCTAAATGGACTTGCATGTTGCACCCGTTGTCTAGAGGCTTTACTTTGTGCTCTTACAAGGCGTACTATTTTATGAAAAGAGTATTATGTTTCTTTTAGAAACAAGTCTTTTCTAAGAAAACCACTTTGTTAATGTTAAAATAATGTGCAAAATGCAAAGGAAAAGTTAGTGATTGACAAAGTAGGGTAGTCCAGTCTTTTAAGAGCTTTTAAATTTAAATTAACTCAGAAATATCTTGTTAAAAATACTTGACGTAATATTAGATATTTGCTAATCCCTAAAAATAAAATTTAAAAACTCGCTAGTAATTTACAAATATTATCATACTTTGACATCAATACCTACAAAATGAATGCATACAAATGAATCTATAATATGTTATGTTCAATTTATGCCGCATCAACGTCATCGACCGTTCAAGTTCATCGTGCGCCGTTATGTGATGTGACTAATCGTAATTGGTAAGATATTACGTAAGAGAAAGCAAAGAAAGGCCGCATAACTCGTTACGTCTGCTAACGGGCGCGTCGACCGGCCGGCGTTACCGCTCAGATTACGCGGCGCGGCGCGGCGCGGTAAAAAGTGCTTTCTCGCGGCAAGTCGGCCACGGCCAGTGTGTCAAGTGCGCGGACGAAAGTGCAGCGAGCCGTCCCGCATGCTCGCACCGCCTCTTACGTCACATCCGTCTGGAGAAAGCTCGGGTCATCAACACTACAACGCTCTACCGCCGCTCTCTCGGGAACGTATACTCCACGATACTAAAATTACCCCAAACTATATTAATTGCACTCAAGCGTGGCCTCATTTAGACAAAACAATTTTTTTACGACTACCATCTACCGAGATCCATCTATGATTGTCGTCCCAATTCTAAGAAAGAATCGTAAATAAGTCACGTCATTTCAGCACAAACAAAAATTATGGTTCGTTAGTTGGTAGTGGACTAAGCTGCGAGCGGAAAAGAGATAGGTAGATATGCACGGTGTGGCAACGCCGCTTCACCACGTGACCGACTGCGGCTCTTGCGTAAGCGTACGTCGACCACGGTGCGGCGGACACCACCTCACTACTCCACACCTACAATGTCCGTCCCTCAGACTTCCTCATGTTTATTTAACGGAATTCCTAAAATTACCATGGGTCGGGAAAGCCGGTGCCGCATTATTATCTCTTTGACCCACGTTTTATACAAATTTAATAAATATTATTCAGCACATTGCCTGTTTTCGTATTTTTATGTTAGGTGTGTTGTCGAACTCGAAAAATTTAAGAGATAAGTGGAGCGTTTGTCGTTTGTTGCGCGGTGGTGGGATCGGCAACGGCACGGCAGGCCCGTTGTGGGAACTTGACCTAGTTGGTGCGGCGCGGCGGCGGCGGCGCGGGCGGCGCGGCCTATCGATCGCTAGGCACCGCGTCGCCCACTGCGTCACGCGCGCCCTTACTCACACTATCACACCACAACGGAGTACTATCTGCTAGTTGGTACCCAACTTACTTCCTATAACAATATTCATTCGCAAAGCAAACAAAAAACTAGGCACAGCAATGCAATGCGTCATTCGCAACGAAAGTGGTGATCACCAGGAGGGGGGTTCAGGGATTCGGGAAAGGATTTCTTATACTTATCTCTCATTCACCTTTAAATACTTAAAGAAAACGGTGTTTCTCGCCCAGTCCACTTGCGAGAAGAGGTTTTGGTCCAGCACTTTGCACATTAACTCGAAGAGATCCACCTCACACTGATTATATGTTTGGCTCTGCAAGAGTCCGAACAGGGAGTTTTGCCACTCGCGATCGTCGATGGTTTGCACGAATTCCCGAATCATGGGTGAGACTCTGAGGGTTTCCGAGCTGGTAGCCTCTGCGGTGCTGGATGGGGTGGCAGTGTTAGTGGGCGCGTCGAAGGCGAACGCATCAGGGGAGGCGGAGTGCGGCGAGTGCGCTTCCCACTTGTCGTGGGACTGCGGCGGCGGCTGCTGCGGCGGCTGCGGCTGCGCGGCCAGCATGGCCGGCCCCGGCGACGACTCCGGCGACGACGTCAGCGATGACACCTGCGGGATCTGGATCTCCTGCTTCACGGGCACCGCGGCGTACGGCGGCCCGAAGCCCAGCACGAGGCCCCCGTCTCCGAGCGACCCGCGCAGAGTCTGCACGGCGATCTGCCTCTGTCGCATCATTTGTAATTTACGAGCCCGATCCCTTTTGTACATGGGGCCGAATTTATTTCTGCCTCCACGCATGCGATCCGCTCGCACGGCTGAAACAATAAATATTTTTGTTAGGAATCTTTAAAAGCAGCATGTTTCTTAACAACTAAACTCTACGGTAGGTACAGTTTATTAGACACACCTTAGTGCTTTTATATACAAATGCAAATTTATTCTCAGTTACCAAAATATCGGAAAAGTTGTGGAAAACAACGCTGTGTTTGGTGATTTACTCGTATGTCTGAATCCGCGAAAATGACTCAAGTTGACTCTAACTAGTTTTGACCACCTAGTTAATTTGTGGAATAAGCGAAATATTTCAACATCGTATCCTCAGTGACGTTAAATAGTATTTATTTATTTAGTAGATATTAATTTAGCTAGGTATATTTTATATTCTGTTTTTTTCTTATGTGTGCCTAATTTAATTACCTACTGTATAATTTTTACTTTTTGTCTGTTGTTTGTGTTAATATTCAAAAGTGTTATGCTAGCCTACAACAGCCACATATTTCATAGAATAAGCCCTCATTATATTAACTTTTATAATATTTTGTAATAGATTTTTCAACAACGCGTTATTTTACCGTTGACTGTCACATGCCCGTCTACATAAAACGTGGTTCCTACATCTGTAATTTGTGCTGAACATGAACTCATTTTATTGAAATGACATAACAAAACGTAATGTAAGTTAGCTTTAGTAGGTTAACTGTTGGGAACATTCAATAAATATTTAATAACTTGAGCTTGATATTTAGGCCAGCGGCCTTATAACATACACGGACTTGGACGTTCTTTATGATTCTGGCTGAATTCCAAAATCCAAGCGGAGTAGTTCTTATGATAACAATTTATGCGTTCCGAATTTTTACGGAATAAGTATCTTGGTAGTGCATTGGGTTAGTCTACGTAACAACTAGTCCTGACCTAATCTAGTAAGATTCCCAGAGATTGAATTCCGGATATTATTACAAATCTGTGTCCTACATAATTCTGAGCGCACTTATCGATATAGTAGTTTAAGTGAATGCTACGAACCTGGAACGGAAGAGGACTTTAGTG
Organism: Chloroclystis v-ata; assembly: GCA_963691955.1. Taxonomy (NCBI): domain Eukaryota; kingdom Metazoa; phylum Arthropoda; class Insecta; order Lepidoptera; family Geometridae; genus Chloroclystis; species Chloroclystis v-ata. The sequence goes on along the minus strand of OY829908.1, from coordinate 6,374,276 downwards.
AGTAGTCGGTCCGCCCAGCCCATGAGTTAAAAATAACAACCAGTTTTTATTATAGCTGACGCGCCTTTGTGCGATAAAGATAGAGTTATAGGGCTTTATAAAGGGTTTAAGAGAGACGAAGATCGTAACGGATTTAAACATTGCTGTGTGCAATTCTGACAGAAAAGTGTTTGAGACGATGTTTTTGGAATAGCTTGAATTTTTCATATTTTATGCAATACTTGCGCGATGGCTTATAGAAGCTATTATGTATTGTTGCAGCAGTTAAATATAACACAAGACTCAGATTGTTTTCAAGACTGGAAGGTAAATAGAGACCAATTTAACTTTGTAGGCAATCTTAGAACATTATTCATTTTATAAAACGGGAATTACTCACGGAATTAGAACATTAGTTGATGTAATGAGGTAATTATTGTACCCCTAGTGGTAGCCAGAGGTGAAGCTGTCTACTGTTACGATGGTTTGTTGTTCACGCTGACACAATATGGCTTCCTTCCTACATACAATGATACCATACAGACTACGGAGCTATTTGTGTGACTTTTGTATTGCATGACGATAACAACACTATGGCTCATTTTAAAGTTTTTGGAACTAGGTTTTTAGCAGAGCTTAGAGTTCACGTACAGAGGAACTAAAAATTTCCGACGTAAATTAAAAAAGGGATAGGATAAATTATAATGAATCTAAATACCTAAATAAAAATGGTAAAATTTACCTTATTAGATTAGAGTTCTTGTATATTGAGAGTACTATTTTTATGGTTTATTTTGGAAAATATCAAGCGTCTCCAGTGACTTTACTTCTTTAGATAATTGAGTCCTGGGTAAGAATCTTTCTTGTTCTATGCGAAATTACATTGAATTAGTTAAAGTTTACATTATATTTAAAATTAGTAAGGCGATATACGTTCCGAGTAAATTAAAAAAGCCGTATTTTTCCATTATAACTCAAGTTAGAATCCTAATGGATACTATGGGCGTTAAAGATAATAGCCAATAGTTATAGTTATAGGCCTGCGTTTGAGGTTGTATCTACGAATGAGGACATTATCAGAAAACATTACAGATATCTTATACTCATCTAATTAGGCACGCTATTATCTACTTTAGAGTAGCCGATAATGCGGTAAACGAGGTCAGTCGTTTATTATTACAAGACTAAGTGGATCAAGGTCAAGGTCATTTTTGCAAATCAAAAATATACGACTTTAGTGACAAATAGACGAGCCTGTAGAAATAGACTGTTTGTTTCTGTATCTGATGTTATTTGCGGTAACACGGCCCCACATTACTACAGTTGGGTCAAGGTCGACCTTGGAAATGAGGTCACGCTGTTGCATATCTGCTGCATACAGAGCGGTGAACACGCGAGAAATAAAAGGAGAAAAAAAAACTTTTGATTATTTGACCTCGATAACAGTAATCATGGCCACGGAATGAAATAATCGTGTCAACGAGATAAAAAGGTATTTACCGAAAGGACGGGAAGAGGTAGGGATCGATCCGTGTACCGACCGTCCGACGAGTCGGTGAAACTTGGTCAAGGCTGCCGGAGCCCTCCCCCCTCCCCCCTCCAGGTACGAACGAGGCCGACCGCCGCCGACTGTAAACGAACGTGTGCGGCAACTCTACGAAATCGTGCGCCTAGCTAGATAGCGACGACAACGTGTTGTCATACAACAAATACGATACCTATGAATTATTTAAAGCTCATCATGTGTTTTCGTCATCGTTCTCATAATTATGTCAAGATCACCTGCTGATCGTTTATTTATAACTGATACAAACATGTTTAGCTGCCTCTAAAACGTCATAAATTCATATGCAGCGCAGCGGATAGTATATTCATATAAAGAGCGTTTCAAAGTGGGATTTTATACAATGCGACGGAAATCCATCCTCCTACCCTTTTGTTATATTAAATGGAACTGACGCAGCGCCGCCCGCACATAAAAATCCTTGTGAGATGGCTGAGCTCATAGTGGTGTCGTAATAATACGACAGGTAATGCCTAAAAAATAGAAAGGCCCGGTGTGCGAGGCCGCTCTGTCGAAACACTCGATTCAGGTCAAGGCAGCTCGCCGAAATAGTCGGTCGACTGGCGCGCGCGTTTTTATTGTGATCTAACATCTGTCGCACGGATCTGTCCCCAAATCGCCTATACTCTATAGTACTCTATACTATACCATTTACATTTGAACATAAATACTAGACTGCCTATTTATGTACTCGTACTCAATAGCGCTCAGCGTACAAAGCTCAACATTTATCTTTAAATGGTTCCAATAAGAATTTGTCGCTAATTCAGAGCTAGTTGATTTATGATTCGTCTACTTGGAATCTAGTTGGTACCTAACTGGTAATGATGTTGGAGTTTATACGTCATAAGGTTTTAAGAAAATACAACTAGGGGTAAATTCGAGCTACCATGTTACAAGATAAGATATGTAGATTTATACCTATGTATTGTTTCTAAGACGAAGCGGGCATGTTTAAAAAACCTAACAAATAGGTAGATATAGCTAGCACATGGCGTTAAATTACGTAAGGTTGCGTGCAAAATGTGGGCTGCGATCCGTGAAGTTACCATCATTTCGAGTCATGCCACTGCAATACTTACAATATTCTCATGAAAGAGCAAAGTTAACGTTCATTTAGTAACTTGTAATAACAAAAATAAAGATGCTATCTTAAAAATATTAAACTAGAAATAACGCTAGATGTGTAAACCGACATCAAAGTCAGCACATCAATAAAATAAAGAACATTTTTATGTTTCACAGCGCGATAAAAGTAATTCGTTACCTATGCGTACTCACTGACATACTTACAGAATGGATAAGAAAATGTGATACGTGTTCAGGTCACATTTGGGTAGTCCATTGCGACAGGTCGACCGAGCGTCTTGTGAAACGCCGCTTGCGCAGCGTACCCCACCGACTGAGGCCGATTGTGTTGAAACACACGAAACACTCACAGGCGCACGCCCGCCGTACAACCCTACATTCGATTATGTATCTGCTCTATCTCATTTATATTATTATTTTAATAATACTCATCAACTTCAATATTTAAATTCTACCGCGTATTTTATTTATGTTGTTTTTAATTAAGTAGTAGGTACTCTATAAAAAAATAGTTTAGTTTACATTAGTTAATCCAAAGTAATTCAAAAATATACATTATCGCAACTGTGTATTCGGTAGTATTATTATTTAATTTATTTTAAATTATGGGTGAAACGGAATGTGTAAATATTTTCCTCTAATTTTGTTTGATTTAACCTATATGTTGTTTGCGCTCGAATGTAAATGCCGAGACTGTTTACATGAGCTGTGAACACATGGTTCGTTTTAAAGATGATACAAAACGTTCAGGTATCATTTTTATAAACAGTTGATAACGCATAAACCTTGTATTACAATATGCTGTGCCTGAATTAAATGTAAAGGACACGAAGCGATCTAAATGTTGTTTAATGTTGTTGAAAGTTACTGTGCCAAATATACTAGGAAACTTTTCAAAGTGTCAAAACGATAAAAAAATACTAAGCGTTCTTTGTAAGCTTGATGATTTGTTTGAAAAATAATGGCTGACTTTAAGAAGAGTCTAAAAACTTGTGTTTATTGGCTCCCAACAGGATTACAGTGAAGAGAGGCTGAAAGTAAAATTATAAAAGTGTAAAGCATAGGTCGATCCGGTTGCTGATTAATTGCTAGCACATCTTCGTTAAATAGTAAATGGAGAGGTAAAATCTGCGAAGTAAGGAAACGTCAGTAGTATCAGCGATTTGGTAGTGGCATTACACAAGGCTTGCTCGCAGGCCGGCTGGGCGGCGCGCGTCTCGCAACCGCGCCGCTATTCGGGTCAGCCAACGATTTGTGTGAATTGTGTCATCTGATATATTATGCTTTGCAATAAATGATTGTTAACGCGTTATATCTAAGTACGCAAAGTAGTGACACAGATTTGTTGTAGTAAATGATTTTATTTCTGAATTTATTAATCAATGCCTATTTATTTTATTGCGTACGTGTAAGTGTTTTAAGAATAATATTGACATAGGCATATATTAAGTTTTTAACATTTTAGCTACTGATGTTTGTAACTGTTGCAATAATATTACAGATTTGGCACTTCAAGCCATTTGAAACATTGGACTAAGAAACGTTTTGAACTACCCGTATTGCACAAAACCTTTACCTTAATTAACGTGTTTTAATCGTTATTGCGTTGAATATATAATGTTTTAGTCAGCATTATAATCGTTTGAAAATTGTGAAATGTTTTTTATTAATATCTCACATTAATAATCGATATGAATTTTTTTGACTACTGATATATGTTTCTTATTGGTATCTGTTTTTAGTAAGCAGCTCCTCATATGTAACTTGCAAATGTTATCAAAATCGAGATATTTTTATAATTGGGCTTGTGTTTACGTTTTTCTCTACCTACCAGTGTATTCAAATGTAAGTAATTATACATGGCGTAGACGTTAGTCGAGTTATGTTTGCAAGGGTGGAAGGAAATGGGCACATCCTTTGTGTAAATCGTCAGTTGTTGCGAATTTCGTGTGAGGCATCTGGCGAAACGCAGCTCACGCACACTAGAGTGCGCACATTCGGCATATGCACGCACACGCATAAACAAGCAGCGCTCGCGCCGCATCGCGGCCCCGCTACAAGTAGGTCAGGGCGCTTTGCGGCCGCGCGCGTTTTAAATTTAGACCGATCCGCACTTCAAGCTCCGCCCCACGCGATCGCCTAACTACAAGATAATGTGCGAAACCTTCAACAGATTCATCTAAAGACCGCACCCTTTGCATTCAGTCTTCATTTACTACTTTAATGTAACTGCAATCCTTGGAAATATAGAGTCGTAGCTTCTACAATTTTGCATAGCAACTCCTATTTAAATCAGCAAATAACTCTCTCTTATCTCAAATAACTTGTTATGTAGGTAGTGATCATTATCTATAATACATTCTAGTCTAGTTAGTAGTCTAGGGGTAAAGGTACACTGTACTCTATATTCCTTTACGTTATTCATTTACTGATGGGTAGAACTGTAACGATTTTAACTGATGTCTATAAAAACGTTTGTTTTCCATGTCAACACGCTAACCTAGATTGTGTAAATATTTGAAAGTTCAAATCAAATTTGTTAACTACTCCATTAACAATTCGTTAAATACTTACTCTTACTCTACTGTTGCTCTGTATTTGTGAGTGTTCGATATAAAAATTTCAATATAATTCGCTCTTCAGCTATAAGGCTTTCCCATTGAAAACTTTTTTTATTTAATGTTTGTACTATTATTCTTATTTGGTGTACAATAAAGTGTTTTTGATTGATCCATAATTTCAGAAATATAAAGTACTTACCTACAATTTAGGAATATTAGTGTTTAAATTGAAATGCTCTGCGAGTAACTGTGCCTCTTAAATTAAGTAAACAAGTTGGCAAATAGCAGTGCTCTGCAGTTATGTGGATTATTGCGAAACAAGTCTCAAATCACTTTAAATCTAGTTTATTTGAAGTACCTAATGGTCCCTAATATTAAAAAAGAATTAACGTAGTGTCACTTTAAAATTATAAAGTTAACTAATGAATTTGAGAAATGAAAATATTGAATTAACGAAATGTAAATTCACATAAGAATTAAGAATTAAAAAAATTCTTGTCAACTTACTGACATACTTTTGAAAGTTTGTTTCTAAAATGTGATATGATAAGAATAATCTTGATTATAGAATCAAGTAACAGTTGTAAAGATATATTTTTAAGTTTTGAAATAAGATTTATTTAAATAAATAAGTAGGTATATAATGAAATTATGGATTTTCGGGTACGTGGCTTAGACCCCTGGTGTCTGACGGTGTGGTGAAGGCAACTGCTTGTCCAATTTAATCATAACATGAGATTTCGTCACAATAGAAAAAGTATTTTTGAACTAAATAAGTAATTAAGTTTCTATGTGAAATTTAATGTTTATGATTATTATGAGTGTGATGCGTTCCAGGTGTAATTATCTGATTGCGTATTTTATAACTAACAAAGTAATAGACCTTATTTTTAGGTTGTTGTTTCAGTTTATTTTATTTAAATACATTATTTTGTACCTTTACAAACGAGCCGTCCGCACAAGGTTTTTGTCAAAAACTTTAGACATAAATGTTTTTACTGCTCACACACAATGCATAGGTAAATATTAGCATTACAGCTTTTTATCTTTTTCGCGCACAGAATTGAGCACAATAGAGTTCAGGTAAACGGACTAATTAACAAGGCTCATTGATCCGTGGACATAATTTCTACCCCTTGCTCGCCATTTATTACAGTTATTGTAGTTCTCAAAATGGCAAGTCCATGTCCTTGCAGGACTAAGCTCAAAATTCTTATTATTTGATTTCAAATATACTATTTGGAAGAACGATATTATAAGACAACCAAACGGTTGTTTCGCCTATTAATAAAGATTGAATTAACCTGACTTTGAATAACTAAATTTAGACTCTTTGATAGTTTTTTATAATTTAGGTAACACTTTGGTATATGACTGTACTTTGGAAATATTTAACTAGTGGGTTTATATCTCACTAAAACGAAATCGGGTGCTTCCACCACGGGTTCGTCAGAAACCTGGGGCCTAAGACACGAACCCGGATTTTTTATTTTAACTAAATTATAAAAAATAAATATTTGACTTATTATGTTTTATGAATCACCGCCAAATTTAGTTTTTTCATTGTAATACTTTTACACGGTTAATTGAACGCGCGAGCGTCCAAACGCAGTTTTTATCATAGTTTTGGTTCAGTACAAGTGAACTTAATATGTGGGAGGAAAAATACTAGAGTTTGTTAATAAAATATATTATTGTCCACGCCGGCGTATGTTTACTTGTTTAAGATGTTTTTTGCGTAATTTCCCCTTAATTATGATTACGGTTTTTTTAACTGAAATTTAAGTTGTAACATGAGAAATAATTTGCAGATTTAAGTTCTTTTTAGTTATAATGTATTCACACCCAATAATATCAATGAGTTGTGATGAGTAATATATTAGGTATGCACTACATAAATTACAAATTCCTATTGAGGTAGGTTAAGTACAACTATTGATTCACCATTCTACACGACCAAATCAATTACAGATATTTGAGGTATAGGAAAATTAATTTAATCTAATATTTTTTTGATTTTGTCATGTGGAGCGGTGGAAATTTTAGACTAAGATCTAAACTCACCTTCAAGCTTCATGCCGACATCAAGGCATTTCTGGAAACGACAGAATGGGCATCGTTTCCGTTGTGTTTTGTCGATATGACATGCCCTTTCTGCGACACAAGTATAAACCTTCTTGTTTTGTACGGTCCGCTTGAAAAATCCTTTGCAAGATTCGCACGTGAGAAGTCCGTAATGGTATCCGCTAACTTTGTCGCCGCAAACCGGACAAAGTTCCTCTATCACGTCCTTAGTGTCAGTTTGGTCACAGACGGTAGCTGCTGCAGGCAAGTAGGCGCCAGAATCGCTGCCACCTCCTGTAGGAAATAGATATGTGGGGTCCAAGTTGGCGTAGCCAAAGTTTTGTTGGTCAGGCTGGCATTGGTATGCAGCACCCTGGGGCACGTATTGTTGAGAAGGTCCCGAGGGTCCTCCGGCGGAGCCTGATCCTTCCGGACCAGGACTCAAGTCGAAGGGGGACATGTTGAGGGACATGAGGCCTGTCTGCTGGTCCATCGTCATGCTCGGCCGCGCTGGGCGGCTGGATTCTACAGTTCCCTACAGCGGCGGTCAACCGCAACAACGTTCACACAGTCACCGAGTTCACTAGCGGACTGGCCGCAACACTTAACCAACGCTCGCAGATTGCACCTGTTCTAGCACTTTAGAAGAAGGCACAGAAATCCAGCACATTTTGTTCTACGCGAGTTTTGAGACGGCAGGCGGAAGCCGTGCACCGGTGTAGGTATGTCTCTCTCCACCAGTAATGTCCGAATGAAAGTAAATTCCGCGCAGTATAATACGATCGTGTTAATTTAACTGACGGTAGCGGCTTGCAGGGCCCGCGTGCCGCTGGCTAGACGTTCCGCGATCGACTGGCGGCCGGCCGGCGACAACGGCGCGCGTGCCGGCGCCTCCCGCATGCGCGCCCCGCTCTACCCGCGCAAGACCCCGCTCGCTCGCACAATGGAAAACGATTAGGAGCCCATGTAATAAGTGAAAGTGAGTCGGTGACCTACTTTCCCGCGATCCAGGTCTATGTTAGTGCGCGTTCGCGCGGTTGCGCCACCGCGCGGGCGGCGGAGGCGCGGGGGGCGGCCCACTGACCCAGTTGCGCGCAGTGCCGCAGCAGGGCAGGGTTGGCGCTACCAAACTACAAACACTTATGTTTACGTTCCAAAGGCTAAGGCCTAGCACCTATATTTTTTTGACAATTAACGCCTTTTTATTACTCACAAATTATTATCTTAATCGTAATTTACAATCGTATATATTGATTTTGTTCCGCAACGCGCCTCCTAGACATTTAATAAGCTGCCTCATCAGAAGCCTATGAAATCGATTACCGGATGTTTACATTTTGTAATACGACTCTTGCAAAAACAGATTGGTTGTTCTTTTTATTTTTACCATAACTACGATTAAATTCGTTAGAAATATTTTTCAAGCGTATGAAAAGTGACAACCCTTACAGGGTGGTTTTCCTTGCTCTCCTCTAGACGAAATGATTTTACCACCGAACCTATTCTACTATAAAGAACATGAGCTGCTCTTTAACAATATTAATACTTTAATTCTTCCATCAAGACTATTGCCATGATTATCTGAACGATAGTTTGGTGGCGAAATAATATTAATCTTCAGAAGATAACATTGTTTAAATAATCAGGTTTTGATTCAATGACCACTTATAAGAAGATTTACCTTAGTACATTAACATACAAAGGTTTAATAATTTTCAAGAAACAAGTAAAACGGCTAAACAGAGCTCACGCATCATAATTTAGCTGCCAAGTTCATCAGAGCCATCAGTATACCTGCTTAATCGAATAAATATTGAGTAAGGACTATGGTAGAGTCGAGTGGAAACAGCTTCTAAGAGCGTTGTGTCCATGAATTATTTTTATCAGTATTAAATAAAATAAATAAATAAATATTACTGGACAATTTACACAGCGACATCTAGCCCCGTGATAAGCTCTAAGCTTGTGTTACGGGTGATAGATTTCTTATATACTTAACAGAATATACATACATAGATATTTATTATACATATATAACACCCAGACACCCGGAACAAATATATGCAGATCATACAAATTGTTGTCCCGAGGCGGGAATCGAACCCGCAACCTCAATACAATTAGATAGACAATTAGATCGTATTAGATGATGATACACGTTATTAGAAGCCAATAACCCAATCCATGCCAGACTTCTGAGACTTATAAGATGTATAAGGGTTTCCTAAGACTAGATTCACCAGCTCAAAAGTGTTTTTCGATGTATGTTGTGCTGACTGCGGCAGACAGTTACATACAAACCATGTTACTTATTTGGCTCAGCCAGAGTCTTTACAATCCGTTATTTAGGTTTTTTTTATTGAAAACGGATAATCACTGGCCACAAAACAGACAGGAGTCTGAAACCTTATTAATATTTTATTACCAAGGTCAATTTAAAAATAGTTGGACATTGTTGAACATAACCCGAACATAAATGTGTTCCATAATAGTATAACAGTATGAGTAATTCACTAATTGTATACCATTCGTACACCTAATAAGTCGATGTTTTAAGAAATGCTATTTACATTACTCACTCCTATAACGAGCTATTCAATATATTAAAGCGAAATAAAGATCTTGACCTGGATTTTGATAAATCAGTCAACAGGTCACGAACGGGTGACTGTCTGACAGCCTTGCAGTCGTAACGTAATAATGATTCGACGTGATCGCAGGCATTAAACACATAGCAAGTACCCGGAGTAGCTACCTATCCGAGGGTGAAGTTGATGCTAGAACTGCACTCGCTGAATTGAATTTAAATCACTATTATAAGGTTAGGATGTCATTCGTTTGGATGTTTATCTGAACATGAGTGAAGAATTGCTAGCCTCGCAACAGTATTCACTAATATATAACCCAATAATGCTCCTGAGTTGAACCAGTTACGACTTGAGTTGCTTCTATTGCTTTTATATCTTTTGCGCTTGCTTTGATGATTAAAGGCAGATTAAACTATTTTAATACAGGGTCTGGTTATCGCTGTAAAAACGCAAGAACGTCAACTCACAAAATATTGTTCCCTTATTTAAAATACATTTCATGACGACTTAAAGTGCCCGTAATGAATTTCTCGTCTTTTAATATAGATGGGTCATCAATTATCTCCGTGATATTTTAATATCTACAACTCCTTAAATCTAGTGTGAATAATATTTTACTATTTTTTATGTTAGAACGATTAGTACGATCGAGAGTTAACTTTGTATCGAAAATAGTCCTAATCCGAAACACGATTTTCCCAACGATCCGATGGGTTCATTTAATTGCATCATAATACGTAACTACCAACAAAAAGTATAATACCAAGTATTCATTCAGTGCCACTATTGGTACCGTCCTAAAATATAAACCGTAAGTTAAAGGTATGACATAATTCGTTATCATAACATCTGTGTGACGAAAACCGCGATCGGAATACCTGATGTAAAAGTGACAGTAAGTAAAGGCATGAGTCCACCTCACAAAGTGTGTCATTTTCGCTATCGTTCAGACGTCGCGGCCCCTAACGAAAGCAAAAGTGCTCACAAAGTCGCACGCGCAGGTATGCTTTCTTCGCATGTGCGCAACTGACATCATACTTTCTCCACGCTTCGTTGTTGCTATGACGGGCGCGCATGTAATAATACATAATAGCGGCGACACGCAACTATTCAGAAATCTACTATAGGTATAAAAATAAGTCGGGTTTTCCTTCCTGACGCTATAATTCCAGAACGCGCGAACCAATTTCCAAAATTTGCATTCGTTGGAAAGGTCTCGGGCTGTGTGAGGTTTATAGCAAATAAAAAATTGCGGAAAAGTGTAAAACGCGGGTGAAGCCGTAGGTCGGAAAGCTAGTAAATTAATAAAATAGAAAACGAAGCGTTCTTATTTTCACGATCACATTTTATAAATTAAATTATCTTTGCACTTTAACCTTGGCGTCCCTTAACCTTCGCTCTTTTATCTGTTATGCAAATTGACGTGAACACATGCCGGTTTGCGTGCAGTTAACATGATTGAAGCTCTACTTAGCAGCGTCTGCCATTCACTGGCCAATCGTACCATGTTGGGGGACAGACAGCAATGAACACTGCTCATTCTGCGTTAAGCACAAATATCCTGTTTCCAAATAACCGCTAATGTTTTGTAATACAAAGTTACAAACGCTGCTCTCAGTATCTGAATGGAGTTTCTACCTACTTTTAATAATAAATTTTGCAGTAATATATTACAATAGTGCTTTTCCATCTGCGAAATAACCTGTTCTGCACCCCTTAGCAGCCATAGTCAATCTTTGGTTTCAGTTGAACTATTGTCTTTTTGTCCCAGGTGCTACAGCGTCTCGCCATAATAATAAGACTTATGTACAGTTTAATTTTGAATATACCCTAGTTTTCACTGTAGATGTAGTAAGTTATAAAAACTAGTTTATTGTTATATTCTAAAGGGGGTAAGTAGTTAATGCGCGGCTGGTAACCTAGAATTTTGCTTATGCGATGGCCAGCTGCCGCCGCGCGCCGGGGTGGCATGGTAACTCCGAGAGGCAAGGAAGGAGGGTGGATTTCCCGTTTGTGAGTCAAGAGCAGTGGGTCACTAGGTCAGGAGTAGCAGTTCACGTCATGTTTTAACTGACCTGTTTTAATTGAGGTCACATTACCTCCGAAACACAATTGCTATGGTATTATTAGCGTGACCCGCAATTACGTTCAAAAAGATCGACACAAATATCGTGAGATTTTTTTATAGATAAAAGAATCGATAATAAAAAAACAAAAATAGATATGCTTCGTACCATTGATTTTCATTTACCGTACCACTTTGTCGACATCTTGAAATATGGCGCTTGGTAATACATTCAATCTCGCTACCGAGGTATTGATAAGAAAAAATATACGTATACCTATGGTTAGTACAATATTAAGTTAAGTCAATAATCGACAAAATGTAAGTACGTACCCTATTAACTGCTTTTTCACCTGAGGTAAAATTTGGGGCCTGGTTTTTTTTATTAATTACCCAGCGTCTTACAGATTTTATCAAATTTTCTACAAAAGTTACAATAGATGAATGCGTTTTTTGGGCGTTTTTCGTCATTTTGTAAGCTTTTTTGTTATTTCATTCCATGGCGGACCTTCGCCCGCTACAGAGGAGAGGCCACAGAGGAGCACTTATGCGAACATTTTCGTTGGATGTCGGTCCACTATAGGTACAATTATGACTAAGACTACGTCTGATAATTAAAATGCACCAATTAAGGCGCTTTTCCTCAATACATGTGTTTTGTATGCCGTGATTGGTCGAACGCATCTATACTAACTAAGTATAGATGATCTAATCTTAAAATGAACTCCCCTCCACAAAACCGTGACAATTTCAACGTGTGAGAGGAAATACGTATTGCATCAGTATACTCATGGACTCATCCGCGCACTGCGTTGTCAATAAGTTGTGCGACCAATCGAAGTTGGCCGACAGATCCAGCCTTTCTCTCATAGTGACACCGTGAAGGCTAGACATTTGGCGTTCGTCGACATCGTTAGTAAAAAAGTACAAAATGTATGGATTTGACATAAACCTATTATCATTATGGTCTAAGCGATTGCCACATGTCTATGGGGCCCGTTTGTTTATACGTCATTGAACATCCAATGACAAAGATCAATTTATGTGTGTTGTATCTATACACCTTTTTGCATGTACGTGTAACCGCGGTGGAGGGGCGTTCAGTTTAAAAATGGTTTTACTATACCTATAGCTCTGGTGATAAAGGATCATTAAAGGGAAGAAACAATGAGGATTTAGATTTTTTTTTATATTGTATTACTTATAATTTTCAAAGCAAATTCTGTCAACATTCAACGATCTTAAATTCGCCACCGGAGGATTCTAATTTAATATTTAATTAACTGCAACTGTTATCTCATTATATAAAAAAAAACTATTAAAAAATAGTTTTATATAATTAACATTCTTACAAAAAATAAGAATTCAAACTGCCTCTATAAAATTTCTGAATTCCACAAATTTCTCAAGGATACCATCAACAGATCATGACCTGATGACTATGGTACCACCTGGGAAATAAACTCTATCAAACAAAAAATAATTTTGTAAATCGCTCTAAGTAATCGGTGAATATTATATAGAAAAAAAAGATTCAGACGACTTGATTCTCCTCTTTTGTTGAAGTTGGTTAAAAACAGATGTTACATTAAACTATAGGTCGGTTGCAGTTATATCGCTATTATTAATTTACTGCTCTAGCAAAGTTAATACTTAAGCAAATTATGTTAGAGTCACCGTCGTGCATAATGTGAATACATCGTTAAAATTTGGTTTGTATCCATAACCATTGAACTGTGCTTTTCTAATCGAAAACTCAGTCTTATCAAACTCACATAAATAATGGCCACGAACTAATTACTCGATTACCTAAATTGAATGTTTTGTACTGATTTTGACTTAATCACAACAATGACGATTACAATAAAATACTGCTAAGCGTACCTATAAAGCCTCCAGCACACCGGATGCGTATACGTACACGTAAGCGTAGACGTGCACGTACCACTGAGTTGTAATGTATGGGAATGTATTAGACAGGACACACCGCTTGCGTAACGTGACGTGCGCGTGCAGTGTGTCCTGTCACATACATTCCCATAGATTACAACTCAGTGGCACGTGCACGTCTACGCTTACGTGTACGTATACGCATCCGGTGTGCTGGAGGCTAAAACTCAAAAGTCAACGAAATCCACGAATCTTTTTAGGGTTCCGTAGTTAAGCACGAAACCCATATAGATTTACGTTGACTGTATGTGGTATATCGGACACTTTGACACTCATAATTTTTCAAGAAGAAATATCAGACGTGCGCGGCGGGGTTTGAACCTACGACCTACGGAATGAAAGTCCAGTATGCTCTCACTTAGTCAACACAATTATTATTAAACTATTGGTAAATAATAATCCCATCGATCGGCCTATCTACTCGTATCTTTCAAATTTTATAAAATAAAATATTGGTAAATAATAATTCTATCGATCGGCCTATGTTCTTGTATCTTTCAAAGTGTATAAAACCGGACTTTGGTTTTGACGTTGAAGCTAGACCTTAAAACAAAGAGTTTCTTCAGATTCGGAGCACGATGTCAATACTGTTGCCTCAAAATATATTCAAAGCAGAATTATGCTCTTTTGAAAATCAGTTCGTCTGAGTCTCGACCTATTTACACACAAAGCGTTCTCGATTCGATGAAATTAAATTTTCATTTTAAACCCCGGGTATAAATTACTTTGATCTCATCTTTTTAAAGTCTGCTTTGTGTTTTTTTTTTAATATAAATCCCTATTTTCCGTGGGTATTGCATGCGACAACGCATATTTTGTATATACATAGGTATATAAAAAATTGCATTAAAATACGTTGTGAAGTTTTTACGAATGTAAGCATACACAGGGGCTAACAGACAGCGGGAACGACTTAGTTTTGTACTATATGTATATTTAAACAAGGCATTGATGACAGGCTGAGGGGTCAACAAATGTCATATTGTAGAGAGAGTCCTGTGTCTATATTGCCATCACTAGTTTTGTATTTCAATAACAAATAGTTTAAGACCTAATTTCACCACGCTCTGTTTGTTAGTTCTGTTATTTTTTATCCCATTATGTTTAATCACTGTCAGTTTACGTATATTTAATTATTTATGGACTGTTAATTACTCAATGGGATGTAAACGAACAAACAGAGAGTGGTGAAATTAGGTCTAACTGTTATATAGTAATAAAATAGCCTCTATTGAGCTGTTTAAAAATAGCGTTAATTAAGGGTATTTTTAGTAAGTGAAGATTTTTTAACAAGTCTTCAAAAACCGCTAGAGAAAAACGGATCAATAAGTCTCATCATCATCATAATATCAGCCGTCGGACGTCCACTGCTGGACATAGGCCTCCCTTAATGAATTCCAGTCGTTTCGGTCGGATGCAACTTGCATCCACCGTGAACCAGCTAACTTCACCAACTTATCCGTCCATCTGGTAGGTGGGCGTCAGACGCTGCGTTTTCCGATCAACAAGTCTAATCAATTAAAAAATTTGTATAAGATAAGATTTATACAAGAATAGAACAACTGTAGGTAGGTATCACCATTCCATAAAAGGTAGGTATCTACTTTTTTAAATGAATTTATAAAATATTATTTTTATACTTATTGTTACTTTGCCCGTGTTTTATGGATTATCCTGAAAAGAAAAGGTTGTTTTTCATCACAGATAACCCCCACTAGATGGTCCATTATAATACTTTTGTTCCGATTCAAACGCACCGAAGTTGGAGGAAGGCGCGGGATGCGGGGACTGGAACAAAGGCGTTGTGATTGGCTATTTCAAGGTCGCACTTAGGTCGCGGGTTGGGAACATTGAATGAATTTGTCGATAATTAATTTCGATGATTCGTTTTAAAATTTCATATTAAAATGAAAATAGCATCATGTAGGTAGGTAGATATGTATTTATTTTTGGAATACACAAATCTGTAGAACTTAAAAATTAAAAAATTATATTAGAAAAATTTATCACTAATAATTCATTTTACTGAGTAAGTACTCTATAAACATATTTAAACGGTTTATGGATTACTTATTTATTTTTACATACAATAATACCGAGAGACCCGCTAATATACGTCGTCTATTATTTTTAACGATATCGATTAGAATTTACAACACTAACGTTACACGTGCTTTCGCCGAGAAGGACAACGAATGCAATAAGCGCAATGCGGAAAAGAGACAAGTGAACGTCCTTCGTACGAGTAGCCATTATAAGCTGACCTCTTCACTTGCGTTAGACTATAGAAACGCATATGAAGTTCACGGGTCTGACTCTTGGTCGCAACTAAAGCCGTGTTTCGAGGCGGGGCTTTACATATGGTTGGTTTAACCATATGTTTGGCGCGCGGTCCTCGCCTGTTATGAGGTATCTGGTTGGTTATTAATCTGTGTTTTTCATGTATTCCCATCATTGAAAATATAGGCCATTACGAACAATGGCTTGGGTTTTGCATAGGTCGTTGCTATCTATCAATCAGGACCATGAACCATACAAGAAAATAGATTTCTAGCTGTGGTTTTCCTTCTGAATTTAAAGTCTAGGCAAGTAGATCTGGTCTTGACAAGCGTTTTGATTTATCAGAAGTTTACTAAGAGTCGTGCAGATTAGCAGTATATTCAGGCATTTAATTCGTATAAATCGGTCTGGAACAGAATGCATAACTCGGCATAGCATTAAGCATAATTAGGTAGTGACCTACTTTTTTATCAATGGATTGTGCAGATACGCGAGGCAGGCTTGTGCCACTCGCCGGCTCGCTGCATCGCCGGGCACTTGTATTATTTAGCAACATAATCTTTGTAAAAAATATTTCGCAATAATAACCTACCTTTATTATACTAAAAAGAACTTGGAATGTTCATAGTTTCATAATGAACAGGGATAATTCAGTCTAAATTACGTTGCTTTTGTATAGCGGTTGACGAGATGATTAGGCACATCCAATTAATGGAGTCATTAATTAAAATGTTTAAATGTATTCGTTATCTAGTGGAACATTATTCATTATACGTATACATATATAGTTGGTGTATTGAGCCTGCTATTTCTCACGTACATGTAAATAAGCTAAGCCTTGGCCTGGTTACCACGATTTTAGCGGTATTACAAAATAATACTCGAATGATGCGCGGCTCACGCCTAGCGCTGCGCCCGCGCTAGTCGCTGGAAATGAGCGGGGGCTCTAACACTCCAACTGACTACACTGCTTATGCATTCACGCACACTTTGTTTTAGCTAAACACAGAAAATAGAGATGGAATGAAAGATAGAATAGATAGAGAATTCTGAAATAATTCTCTAATCTCTGGTGTACTACTTAAACAGTAATTTAATAAAAATATCAGTAGTTAAATTAACTTGTTCATAATTAATGAGTCGATTTTAAATATGTATATATTCATTTAACGAAAGTTGTTAAAAATAATATGTTTTAAAAAAAAAATGTATTTGTTCATTCTTGGAGGTCTATCTATCTATTTATGTAACGCTCTATAATGAAAAAAAAACTACAGAAATTTTAAGTCTATTTAGTTATGAGTAATGTCACTGTGTTGAATGCATAGGCATGCATCTTGAGGTGAATTATATGGAAATTTTTAAATAGCACACACAAATATTTATAATTATGCACCCATTCGTGTTTATTACAGGAATATTGTATCAACAGAACGTCTTAGCTCAACCAACTCTCTGCTTTAGGATTTCGGCAAAGTAATACCAAAAACTATTGAACATGTCTATACGTTTACTTTCATCATCATCATATCAGCCGTCGGACGTCCACTGCTGGACATAGGCCTCCCTTAATGAATTCCAGTCGTTTCGGTCTACGTCGGTTTACGTTTACTTTATAATCTTTAAAATCATAAAAAATACAATGAAATAAATTCAAGGCTGACGCTGAAGCAACCAGTGTAGGTATGGTACCATTGCTTAATTCGGCAAGGTCACTAAGAGAGTTGGTTGTGCAATGAAATGCTAGTCCAGTATCAATTTTGAGGGTTCCGTACCGAAAACGTTGTATATTTTAGAAAACAGGGTTGAGTTGAGATATTCTTGCAGATAGTGTGTTGGCAAGTGTTCAATTCAATTCGATTGTTTTTGTTTTCTAAGCCCTACATTTTGCTTTATTTAGTCATATTTTGAGATTAACAGGATACTGCAGAATATATATCCATAGAATCGGAATTCCAAGTTGATATAGGAAATTTGAGCGTAAAGAGAAGGGAAGAATAATGCCAAGAGAAGCTTGCATCATTAAAGGGAATTTACGTAAAATAATTGATATAATTTGTATTTTCGCACTTCATTTTTATTTATTTTCTTTCTAAAATTCAATTATACTGTTCCAACTTTACTGCGTTATATACGTTTTTTTTTCTTAGGTATTCATAAATTATGCTTTTCTTTAGAGTCAGTTACCAAATACCAACAAAAATGTCCAAATTATAACATAAGGTATAAGCATAATAATGAAATTCAGCCACGACCTAATTCATCGAAAGAGGCCATCCAATATGAGTAAGCCTTTCATATAAATACAACTATCAACCAACAAGCAAAAGAAAAGAACAAAGGATTTGCTTCACGTTGAACAGTGGAGTTTGTATCCGCAAAACATATTCACTGGTAGGAACATTGCGACACGCGTCGTGTCCTACTTACCAAGATAAATTGAAATTCAATTTCGCCAAAGGGCAACAATTGTATGCGCAAAGACAGAATACCCAATACGTTCGGATAACCATTTTTCAATTATGGTACGATGTATTTGATACAAATACAAACTAATGATTTAATTTAATCAATTGCGGGTTCGATTCCCGCCTCGGGACAATAATTTGTATGATCTACAAATATATGTTCAGAGTGAGAGGGTGTTATATATCTATCTTCTCTTATATATAAAAGAAAGTCGTGTTAGTTACTCCACTTATAACTCAAGAACGGCTAAACCGATTTAGCTGAAAATTGGCAGGGAGGTAGTTTAGAGCCAGGAGAAGGACATAGGATACTTTTTACCGCGGGAAAATCTAATATAATGCGGGCGAATCCACGGGCGGAAAGCTAGTGTATAATAAAAAATATCTATGTATGAATATTCTATTAAGTATTTCAGAAATCTAGCACCCGTAACACAAGCTTAGAGCTTATCACGGGGCTAGTTTACTATGTTACTGTGTGAATTGTCTTGCAATATTTTTATTTATTTAGTGCATACTGCTGGCTAATTTTGCGTTGCCACGCGTATACCGTTGTTATATGAATGTTCCTGTGAAATGTCTGTGTTTTCGCTGAAAATGTAGATTTTGGTTGGCTTATGAGTATATTTTTAGGGTTCCGTAGCCAAATGGCAAAAACGGAACCCTTATAGATTCGTCATGTCCGTCCGTCCGTCCGTCCGTCCGTATGTCACAGCCGTTTTTCTCCGGAACTATAAGAGCTATAAAGCTGAAATTTGGAAGGTAGATGTATTCTGTGAACCGCACTAAGATTTCACAAAAAAATTTTTTTTTTTTTTTTAAATAACATTTTATTGATCCCATACGTGTGGGGTATCTATGAATAGGTCTTCAAAAATCATCTCAAGGTTTCTAACATCATTTATTTCTAAACTAAATAGTTTGCACGAGAGACTCTTCCAAAGTGAAAAACAGAGTTGTCCCGCGTGTACTCGTAGTATCATACATCTTTTCAAATTTAACCTACCAATATGTTATAACAATAAAGATTATGATGATTATTATTATAATTTAACTGAGGTACAATCACAACCGTAGGGTGGTAGACCACATTTTTGGCTGAATGTACCTACCTAAATCTAGATGTTGAAAATTAATGGTATCTAAGTAATTCTTCAAAGAGTTGTATGTCCGTGCCAACTTCTATAAAATTAATTTTCACCCGTTTCTTAGTCGGAACGCGAGTTATTTTTGAAATAATAATATTCGATCGTTATGAAGTATGGTCTAGATTGCGACCTAAAAAATAAAGCAGCATTAACACGCACGAGTATGACGTTTTTTGAAACGTTGCGTTAGTATTTTTGTGAACGAGGACGCTTGGCCATTTACAAAATCCTTTGTTCCTTAGATATTCAAGTTGCACATCCGAGTCAACTGTTGCACAATGTTGTGGGCAACCTTCGAAATGGAAAAGAAACGCTCTGCCCACGCTGCCGCCCAAACCGAACGCGTTATTTGGAAACACTTCTTACTTCGTGACGATTCGCAGTTTTTTGAACAGCCTTCCAAAAGTGAGCTATTATGAATGTTCTAGAATGAAAGTTGTTTTAGGGTAGAAACTGTCTAAGTATATTGTATAGATTTTATTTAAGGTAGTATTTGTCACAATTATTTTTAAGCAGTCAAGCGCGAGTTGAGTTCGCCCTGGGAGAATTCCGCCCATGTTTGTATAAGTTCCATTATAATATGAACCATAAACTTAATATTTTTAAGTTCATGTTCGGAAAGCAGTTCATGTTTTTCGAGTTTTTTTTAAGATTCAGGCTTTGGTTATACTACGACTATTTTAAAACAAAACCAAAAACACCTAATTCGGCTCAGCTCTTACATCCATAAGGATAAGTGCCATAGGTTTTTATACAGGGTGTACAATGTACATGTATTCAAATATCGATAAATGCAGTTTTAATTGTTTTTTAGATTAAAATAATGTCTTATTTCAGTAAAATGTTCCATCTACAATATTTAAGGTACTTACCCATTTGACACACCCTGTGTATTAGGAACTTCAACCAAAGTTACGGACTAGAAGGCTGTGGGTTCGAACCCCGCCAGGCACCTCTGGATTTATCTGAATCTTAATGTAATCTAGGTACCTACTTATGATAACACTATGTACTGACTGCAGGGTATGCCGTGTAGCATGCTAATGATACATTATGTCTCATAACGTCGGTCAGTATCAGTACCCATTTAAAATGAATTTATTTATTTATTAATCTAATGAAAAATAAATGATCTTTAACCTGCCTGATTTTAGTATATTCGGAGAACATATAGTTATACAACATAAGTATACCAAAAACACTAGGGACCAATCATGTGTTCCCGCTTATGTAACGCTAATACAATCTTGCTTATGAAAATAATATTAGAAATATGAGAACGAGGACTAATCCAATCATTCATAAGATCATTGAATGACCTAACATCGAGTAAATTATGTTTATAAGTAGGCTATGTGATAGTTACATTGTCGACACAAGATACAATACGATTATCGTGTTCGAATACCTATCTCACTGTTTACATCATAGTCCAACCTTGGCCTATTAAAACGCTTTCGCTGATAAGATAGTGACAAAACTTCACTCATTTATTTACTTACAAACAGTGATACTGTGGTATTGTCCTATCATATTCACCCCGTTTGTATAAAAATAGCCTGTATCCTTCCTCGTTAAATGTACTATCCAACACTGAATGAATTTTTCAAATCGGACCAGCGGTTCCCGAGTATGCGCATATTAGTTTTATTTAGCATTTTAAATTATTTTTAACTACTTAACTATATCATTATAAAATAAACATAACTAACCACTAACAATAGGCACTAGATCTTGCACGTTTATTAGAGATGTTGTATTTCAGTCACTGATAATAAAACAGTGTAACTCAGATCAAGATTTGAACTCTCGATCTTAAGTTTATCTTACAAAACTAGTGGTCATCAGTGCATAGGTCAGTTGTTCTAGCAACAACCATATCGGTTAAATATTCAAGGTATGCCCTAAAACCTAAAATGTTGCAATATCTCCCCAAGTCTCCATTATTCAGTTAGTTCTGGGGTCGTGGGTGGCGGAATGACCTAAATGTACTTTCGTAATGCCAAAATCATATTTAGGTAGACTTACTCGTAGAATATCGAACCAAATATGAATATTATACTCATGAACTGTGAATTGCATAAGTAATGTAATGTGTTTTATTTTTTTTATTTCTAAATACGTATTTTACATCAAATGTTTGCTTTAAGGAGGAGTCGTTTAGCTTTCCTTTAAAAATACGCGAGGACATAATATTTAATAAATAAAAACATATAATTAACGTAGACGAGTTAAAAATGATTTTTTCAGTTATAAGTTTTTTCTGATGTGTCCATGTAAATCTTTGTGTTTGCATGGAAATAAAGCTTTTGACTTTGAATGCAATAATGCATCACTTGTCTCTAGGTGTTATAAGATAGAGATATGAAACCGAGTCCAAGATCCAGCGATTCCTGTGGTTAGCGCTTTCAAACAAACTAACAAACAACAAATCAAACAAACTCTTTCGGCTTTATATTAGTATAGATTTGAAATCTCGGGATTCCCGTTGACGAAGCAGATCTGTTCACAGAATCATCGACTGCATATATTTAGGCGTCACATTAACTCTCTCCGATGATTCAAGGTTTATTCTTAGAATGAGATAAACTCTTTCGTGCAGTTGGTGATATAAATTGTGCTGCAGTTTCTGAAGCGGCAGGACCTTGGTGAGATCGAGGGAGGGGTGCGGGGTGAGGGCGGTGCGGGGGGGGGGCATGGTCGCGGATGACGCGCGCCCTACTGGCACACTGACACACTTACCCACTGACAGTGGCACTAGTTCTGGTCCGTCGAGGTCGATACGATGCGTTCTACCTACCTACGACACTACGATTAAATGTGTGTACCAACGAGTAAACAAACACCACGCTATGCCTTGCTAACTATCTGGATAAGTGAGGTGAATTAGTATATTGGTGGCCAGTTCGTATGTTGTTCCTTATTTAAACGTGTCGTGAAATAAGTTGATTGTGGCTTCGAAACTGTTTAGAATAGAATAGATGATACGTGGTAAGTACTTGGTAAGCTATATTTATGTAATGACACAGTTTTATAACTACTGCAGCTGTTCAACGTTCCCAGTATTACTGTGCCTTTGTAAAATGATCCATTTTTTATTTATTTAGATATTTACTATAACTCAATTACACTTGGTAACTGTCCAAATATGATATAATATGTTAATATTTAACTCTATATGGATACTAATCTTTGTTACTGTCCAATTATATTTAACACTATTTGGATACTAATAAACAATTAATGATTGACCGTACAACTCAAACAAGAAGCAGATATATACGTGAAATCTATAAGTATAACTTCCGGTCCGGACCTTGCGTAATACGTATAAAATGGGAGAGGGCGCGGTACTGTCTGCTACGGGATAAAACACCTGTTAAATTCTATAAATCGTAAAAAAAAGTCATGAAATATTTACAACCTTTTTTACTGTGAATAATATCGAAACCAATGACTTAAAGTTTTACATAAATACATAATGTATTTAAACAAGGTAAGGCAGCCATAAAATCAGTTACTTATACATTAAATGATAAGTAGTCAAGTTGTAGAGTTTAATATTCGATTCATTTAATGCGCAAGAGTTTAAATAAATATAGGAATTTGACCTTATTATTAAAATTGTATTATACATAATAATAATAATAAATATTACTGGACAATTTTACACAACGACATCTAGCCCCGTGGTAAGCTCGAAGCTTGTGTTACGGGTGCTAGATTTCTGATATACTTAATATAATATACATACATAGATAGATATTTTTTATTATACATATATAACACCCAGACACCCGGAACAAATATTTGCAGATCATACAAATTGTTGTTCCGAGGCGGGAATCGAACCCGCAACCTCTTGCGTCGCAGGCGGCCCGCTGCGCCACAGAGGTCGTCATATTTCATTATAAGTGATAAGTTGATTATTACAAGGAATTCTATACCATTTAATAGGCCGGGATCCGTAGTACATGGAAATCAAGTGATTACTAACAAGCTAATTTTTGGTGAGTATCTTCGTTTCGATGAGACGTCCAAAGATATCCTATACCCAACTCTCGATTGTGGTAGCTAACAGAGATATCAAGGATTAAAAAATTCAAGGATGTAAAACCGGGATAACGGACCACAAAATTTGTCGGACAATATGTCCGTTAGATTTTATAAATATTAATTAAGTATACAACAAAAAATCAGCTGGTTAGTAATCATAGTAATCATTTAAATTGACCTCGTTTTCGACACATTTTGGAAATGGCGGACTCTTTGATCAAACCATAGGTTTTGTAGGACAAACATGTTTTTATATAATTTAGATAATTATCTTGAGATATAACATATTGTCCTACAAATTTCGTGGTCCGTTATTCCGTTTTTACATCCTTGAATTTTTTAATCCTTGATATCTCTGTTAGCTACCACAATCGAGAGTTGGGTATAGGATATCTTTGGACGTCTCATCGAAACGAAGATACCTACTCACCAAAAATTAGCTTGTTAGTAATCACTTGATTTCCATGTACTACGGATCCCTGACTATAACCGTATGCTCACATTTTCTAAATTAACAAACCTTACTAATACTTAACACTAACTGTTTAATTAATTCAGACAGAAAATAAAATTTAATATAAATTCCAATTATTGACGAAACTCTTTTGGGTCAAGGTAGCATGTATTGCAAGTTGAAAGGTAAATCTACATAGTTATTTCAACCTTGCTGAATATTTATTTAGCAATAAAATTAATACGTTCTATTATAGAAAAGTTAAAATGGATCGCTATGGTTCTAGTACTATCTCTGATCTTCTTTACAGGCGAATTTAAGGATACTTTTTAACCGTTTCTTAGCCTTGTTTATTGTGAGACTTCTGAATAAATTATACTGTAACCTGTAGCATGCAGTATATCAGGCCTACGTGATCTAACTTTCCCGGGGTCGTCTGCTTCCAAATGGAATTTTAAAATAAAACGTTCGAAAGCTATTCTAATAATTTAATAACAGAATCACATATAAAGATTAATTTTTGCTAATAAATAAATATAAATAATATAAAAATAATTTTGACCTAAAAATAGTTATAATGGGCCACCCTTATTTATTTCCTGAAGAAAACCAAAATAACAGGTAAAAATCGTAAATTGCAAACTAACCACTGCATAATTATTGTAATAACTTTAAAATATTCTTATAGATTGCTTCTATTTACAGTTATCATTGAAATCCGCGGGATTATGTCAATGAATTCTAGCGCTAGTGCAATTTTACTAGTGGCATTGATAAATCGAATCATTTATTCGAACGACGACAATAACTGTAGAAATAATAATTATTGTATAACTTGTATAAACAACTAGGACTCGCTCCTATGGGAGAACATTAGAAAAAATTTACAACTATACAAAGTTCCAAATCTCTCCATGGTCTCTAAAATATCAAGTGACTTTAAAATGAACTTTGTACTTACTCTCGAACTGATACGTTAAGTCGAAACTAATATTTTTGGTGACTAAGGTAAGGCAGTTGCGACAAAACCTCAAATGTTTGCGTAATGGCTGATTTAGACAGGGTCAGTAGACAAATCAGTCGCAGCGCCAATGTCGGCGCCGCGACTGACTTTAACTGTTTACATGAAGTAAGTAGTAAGTGATGCGTTTCTCACGGTGACCACACGTATGTGAAGTCAGTGGGAAAAATTAATTCGCGAAAACAAGTGAAACGACGATTTAATTATTTGTTGTCACTCTACAACGCAGCGGCAGTGACTAACCACGTACTGACTTGTCTGTTTACACGGGGTTTATTTGGCTGGCGCGGGGGTGCGCGGGTGGCGGGGGGCGCCAACTGACTTCAAAATATTCGTGTCCGAATATTCAAGTCAGCGCTGACTTCAAGCCACTGTACTGACTTCAAATCAGTTTACACAGGGTTTTTGTCGGGTCAGCACTGACTTGTCTCTATTTCGAAGTCAGTCACTGACCCTTTATAAACCAGCCATAATACGAAAGCTCAAAACAATTTTCAAAAAATTATATTATTTAACAATGTGAATACTGATTTAATTTTCGTCATTTTGTCGCGAAAACCATAAATAGCGGATTTAAATGGATCTTTAGAATAAAGTAACAAAATAACACATACTACTATTAAATAAAATAAATAATATTAAATAAAGAATAACTAGGTCTTTGTTTCGCACATTTTTTTTATGTACACAATTGCAAAATAGATAAGACTTTTGATAGCAGCGAAAGCTACAAAGAATAAAATTTTTGCAAACGTTATTAAAATAGACATTTATTAAAACTGAGGTCCTATTTTTAAATCTGAGCAATTGTACAAATACACAGACCTTCTTCTACTCCTCTTCTTAAAGAACGAACAAACTCTTAGAAATAAGAATAGTTGATAGAATGACGACACTTACAGAAATAGATAACTGTGTATCCACTCGGTAAATCCTATCTACCCACTCAGTATGTACACAGACCGACTAAGAATACAACACACCTTGAGAAATATTAAGTGAATTAATAACTATCCAGAAAACCTTTTAACAATTTAATTATGTCCTTTAGTAAAAGTTTCTAGTTATTGAAGACAGTTCGAGCAGTAAGGGGGCGGAAAACAATCTAGCTCTAAATAAGATATAATGATTCAATCATAATCCCCACAGGGCCTTTGAAGAACGGGCTAGATTATCCCATGGGCTATACTGACGTATAGATTAACCTTGAGATCAGAATGAGAAGAAAATTAGATAAATAGAGTATTGATAAATAATGCGAGGCCATATTATTATCTACCTACTACTTTACCTATGTTTACTTCACAATTTGAATTTAATTTTCCAATGCAAAAAGAATAGTTGACTTACATTATACCCTATATTATTACAACATTGTATTATTTGATTGACAGTAATTTGTAAGTCAAATGACAAGTAATTTTCGCTGTTTTGAATCGGGATTAGAATGACAACAGCAATTTTTCAGCATGTTTTCAGCAACACATAATCCATACTATAAGTTATTTATTCCCTGAAGCATTATTAAATGGCAAAGACTTTTCAAGCACTGCTTATTTTCCAAACTCTGCAACATCTTTTACAATAGCTCCGTGCCTTTTTAGGACGTAAAGCTTTTACTCATGCCCGTGATGACATGTGGATCCCAAACTCTTGGTTCAATATAGGTAAGGTGATGTCCATAAACTTTACATAGCGTTAGCGTGTTGGGAACAAAGCTTTCGCGTATAATATAAGTAGGTAGAAGGTCCAAATGGGTCGACATCGATTTTGCGTTGGCACGTTGGCCTGATTATAACGCGCAACTAAGTACCTGTTGCTATTTGGACTTAATTTGTATTACAGCAATTTAGGTTGATAAGCTCAGCAGCATTATTCGAATAGCCTGACGGTTTCCTAATAAATGATGAAACCTTGAGACTACTAAATGTTTTTGGAGCATCATGAATAAGTAGAGTGATATTTATGTTACGTAACATTTCAGGGTAAGTGTCTATCAGGTTTATTTTCATTGAATTAATATATAAGAATTAGTGTTTAGATAGTAAATATCTTGGCTTAGGCATTTAGGAGTAAAATTAAATGTTTTATCTCTTGTTGAATTATACGCTCAAGGTTTTGGTCTCTTTTCCTGCAAGGTTATATATTGTTTTCTATTGTAAATTAAATTTTCCTTGGTCTTGCTTCCTTTGAATTATGATTCCATCTTGACTGGGTCAGGGGCAATTTTATATCCATTAATTACCTATGAAGCCAATAACTAACCAAGCACCTAGAGGTACTTCGACTAACCTCATTCTCGGCTATTTACTATTGTCTCAAACGACCTTACGAAGGTTTGATTGTTCTATCCTTTTGTCTTTATAATATTTGTACAAATCAAGATCGTTTACACAAAATTAAGACCTATTTCTATTCTTCATGATAAAACGCATAATTACTCTGTCTGCGACCGACTAGAACACGATTCCTAAGCAATAAACCGAACCTTTTATATTTAGAACATAATTACGCCACTTGGATAATTATATAATTTCCAACACATAATAAAGTATTTGATAAGTTCGTCTTATAGACTATTATGAATATTAAATATGTGTGTGTTTCATTTTTAAATGAAAGGAAAAAGTTATAAATACGAGTAGGGATTCTGTTAGGAAATATGCTCGTCAAATTTTAAAAATGACCAAACATATTTATAACATACAATATTTATTATAATAGCATATATATACATTTATTTATTATATTTATTTCTACAGTATATATACACATACTCATTTTTAAACTTATACTAGTTTTAAATATTATTTAAGAACTTTTATTTGTAAAATCTTAGTTAACTTAATTATATGTATAATGAGCTGCGTTGTAGAGTGGGACTCTCTAGCACAGGTATTAAATACTTAAAAGAGAGTCTCACACCCGGAAATTAAGTAATTGAGAGAAATAAACATATTTGTATTTGTATATTCTATTGTTGGAAGTCTTCGTGACGACACTTGATCTTTGGACCCAATATATTATATTTTCTATACTTTTTATTTAGTATTATCTATATAATTATGACGTGTTAGAGTTAGTGTATCATAAAAAAAATTAAAAATAAAAAAAAAACGGGGCGAAGCCACGGGCCGCAAAGCTAGTAAACTATAAAAGAATTAACTCATACAATGAAAACGTCAATCCTGTTTCAGACAAATAGTTTTACCGTAAGTTACAAATTTGCAATTCTCTATTAAAACATAAGTAGGATAGAAGCCAGAGTAGCTACTCTGGTTGACTATTGTAAGTAGTTACTTACAATGTAACAAACAGTAGGCATAGATAACGGACGCATGGCATCATCAACTGGTTATATAAGGCAGTTTATATAAATCGGTATGAAGATCGTCTGGTGTCGTTAGAAGGCAAGAATGTAGGCCAAGTTTATACGAAACTGGGTCAGGGGGATTTAACAACTGGGAGTTAGCGATCATTCTCGTCGGATATTTCTGTACTGCGCATTTCGAAAGATATTCATGTTGTTTTTGAAGAATTTAATATGTGATGAAGAGTAGATGACAAAGTTCAAATAAATTGAAATATGTTGATTCTAATATACATATTCGTTAAATGTATTATAATTATTTAAATATGATATAGTAGAGGGTTAAATAAATAACATTTAAACCGTATGTTTACTGTGCGCGTTTATCATTTATAATGTGAGTATGACGTGTCTTTGAAACTAGGACATTGGGTCAAGAGCACGCTGAAAGTAGGTCAGTGGGAATCGCAGAGTTACCTCCGGCCTCCGGCTGCATGGTGTGGGGAGCCGTGCCCTTGCTCCTACATTTCAGGAAGCTGCGAGCTATCCATGCTATTTTATCTGTTTTACTCATTCAAGTCCGTTCTATTAATCTGTTATCTATTCCAGGAGAAAATTGGAAAATTATACAATAGGCGTGTGGTATTTTACCATTTTAATCAAGCGGGTCTTATAATTCTTTGGTAATAAGGTTTCTGGTAGCGCCATCTTGGTTTTACTTCTCGGCTTCTCTGATTCGCTGGGAAAATAACGCGTAAAGTGCGTAAATATATTAAATTGTCGGTATTCATTATATATTGTGGTTCAAAAGTGTTGTAAGACTGACTTTTGTTGCTTTTAATAAAACAATTACTTCTCTGGAAAACTATTTTGATAGGTTTGAAAAAAGTCCATGAATTAAAATAAGATAAAAATCCAAAAACTACGATAACACTGTTAATTCAAGATTGCCTTCTAACGATTGAGAATCTTAAAAAAATATTTATTTTTTAAACATAGGTACTTGCGAATACTAAACCACTCTATTTATTTTTTCCAAGGCATTTTTTTGGTATGAGTGAAAAGGGAAAATGTTTGAAATTTTCGTCGATGATGTAAGTTGTGTAATGCAACTCCTTTGCTAGTGCATTCTACTATACCCTTGAACGCGTTGATCCCACACCGGTTGCATACATATAATCGTGTTAACATGCTGCATCGTGTAGGCAATTTATAATTTACACATATATATCGTTAAGTGGGTCAAGTTTGTAAAACCAGTACCTACAGAGGAAAACAGATATCCAGTTGACACTATACAGTGTAGGTCACGTCTCTCGGAGCTAGATGTGATTGTTTTACTGCACTTTACTGTAATCTTTAGGCTTAGGCGTTGGTTTGAATTACAATGAATACATGAATAATGTTTAGATTAAAGGAACTTTTCCATTAGATGCTATGTTTTATTGCATTTATCATTCACCAGGTAGGGTATATATCCACAATTGACATATGTCATACAGGTATTTGGTAATTAGTCAAACGCACATATAGCAACATAGATGTAGATTAGATTTCTAACATTTTTCTTTCTTAATGTAGATTTGGTACTGATTAGTTTTGGCGGAAAATCATCATAAAATCTTGTTAAATTTGATTTTAAAACGATTGCAATGTTTTAGCTAACTAACGAGTCTTATTTTAACGTAAAAAGTTGGTTTGATGCTTGCAGTACTGTCATTCTGTTACCTTTCAAGGTTGCCAGTAAACTTAAAAAATATTTTTAGAACAGTCTGTTCATGTCAACTTTAACGATCAAATTTAAACTTGGAACTTCCATTTCATTATTTCAGTACAAAATCAATTTATTGCAGAAATACAGCAAGCAGAATATTATTTGCTGTCAAACATTTAAAATTTTAACAGATACGTAGATACTTATTTTGATAAAAATGGCTTTCAACCGCAAAAGTTTAGAAAAAGATATTGTACGCGGGAGTTATGTAATTCTAACCACACTGATGCACTTGGCTTTATATCCCAGTATCTGACTTCTTGTACAATAGAATGAAATCAGGCCATTCAGAATTGATGTCATTGTAAATGGACCTACTTATGAACGACATCTTCGAGATAAAAATGTCCGGGCCTGAGGCTGCATACAATATTCCACAAACTTTTGCTATTATAGAGTTGTTAGTGTTCAAAGTTGCATCTAGCAATGTACGTTTGTATACAATATCGATTTCAGTGGCTCTACCGTGACTGAGTCAAATTACTCTTTAGAAGTAGTTGCTAGTACTGTAGTATGTAAACTTATTGCTGCTGTAGTTTGCAACAATAGAACACGTATGGTACGTATTGGGAAATAATGAACAATGAATGAATGAGTCCTTTTAAGCGGTGGAGTTGATTAGAGCGACTCTGTTAGGTTAGTGATTTGAGCAATTCCATGATTTTTTGTAAAATTATGTCTTGGTTTACAATTAAAATAAATAAATAAATAAATATTACTGGACAATTTTACACAGCAACATCTAGCCCCGTGGTAAGCTCGAAGCTTGTGTTACGGGTGCTAGATTTCGGATATACTTAATATAATATACGTACATAGATAGATATTTTTTATTATACATATATAACACCCAATATAATTGGAAGCAGGATAGCGGGTAATGTTTTTTTAAGCCCGTAAGACATGGCTTACGGCTAAAGTATGCCTATAGATAGAGGCATACATGTAATTATATGGTTAGACACAGGCTTCCTCCCTCTCTCCCTCTCTCTCTCTCTCTCTCTCTATAAACGACTAGTTATAAAGATTTATGTCTTTTATTTCCATAAAATCCTAAAGGTTGGACTTGGACAAGTCAATAAATACAATACGTTAATATATGATCATGATCACCGGTCGTATGCAAGATATGTTATTTTTGTATAATACTGTTGAATACATGCGTAGTAAGTTCATTTATAAATAAATAAAAAAAATATTGCTGGACAATTGACACAGCAACATTTATTACATTAGTATTATTACATTAAGTGCTAGCTTCAGTTGACTTATATGAATGGTGGTTTATTAATATAAGTCAACTAAAGGTAGTAGTCAGACTTTGGACTATCTGTACAAACATCAATTAGGGTACTAGAGAATTACAGGTTTCAACGGAAACGACATAACATCAGTGACACGATTCCAATTAGAAGACAAGTAACGCGCATCACGGCACGGGTACTGCGCACTGCTACAATGGTTTTATAATGAAAAGGAAATTATCCGATACGTATTAATTAAAGATTGTCTAGATTTTTTTTCCATTTACTTTTTTGCTGTGAATAATTCTGAATATCCTTTGGTTTGATAGCGTTTAACACCTTTTATTTAGGAAAATTCAAAATAAATGAAAGACGATCTTGAACTTTTGTTACTACACAGAACCTACGTTTTTTTTTGTTTTTCGCCCAGAACAGTCATAACAAAAACTCCAATCCCTCAACTAAAAAACAAAGATAATAATAATATTGCTGGACAATTCACACAGCAACATCTAGCCCCGTGGTAAGCACGAAGCTTGTGATACGGGTGTTAGATTTCTGATATATGTACTTACTTAATATAATATATATAAGTACATAGATATAATATAATATAATAGATATAATATAATATACTACGAACCTTTTTAACGTTAACAGTATAATAGAATTGTTTGTTAGCCTTGTGTCTCAAACTATCGCGCAGGCGTGCCCGCGATGCGTTTCTAGTACCTAAGGGAACAACCGTTCTACAGTCATGCTTCCCTGCCCCCAACCTGAGAACCCTCTAATACAAAAACAAATATAATTTATTATTATTATCCAAAGAGGGGGTATTGTGGTTTTGAATGGAACATGTAAATGATTCGACTAGTTTCACGTTCACCTGTTATTACGATAAATGATACTCACTGTAATTTTAGATTGCGGGGTAATAGGGAATACAAGAAAGAGCAGGTTGATTGCCGAGTCGGTCTTTTTATTACTAGGTGCATGTCGCTTGGTTATTTCTTGTTATGACCTACCATTTCATGAAATGGCTTAGTTAAATAAATATGTCGAATAAATTAGTTCAACTAGACAACTTATCAAAGAGGACTTTTATAAGATCCCATTGATTACTCCATCATTAATATTTTATTTCGAATTCGTTTTAATGAGGAACGCAATGATCGGTTTTTAATTTTGACCTAGGAGATGTGGGCTGGGCAGTAGGTTGATGATTGATTGTTGACATGATGACGTATTAAGAGTATTTTCTTATAAGATATAATGAAAAACCTACGCTTTGCCAATGGAAAAATATAATATTGAGAATCATCTTTTAAAAAATATACACTATACAGCATTTTCTTCAACAGTTATATTCTAACTTGCATTTGGTTTCAAACTCTTGATTTAATTGATTTAAGTATTTGACCTCAAACTTTGAAAAAATTATGTTTGATCTTTGGTGTACCTACTAATTTGACTTAAAAAGGCGATGGGTTTTCTTAAACGCAAAGGCCCTTTCGAAATTTGTCTGTTCTACGTTCGAAGAAATCTCAACATAGTTTTTAAAGGATGTAGTTGAATCTATCAGATCGGGCGGAAGGCATCATCACTCGCGAACCACACGCACAGGCAATAGAACAATTTAGATCGAGACGCACCACGTCTCACTGATTCTCATGACCTATTTGTGAGATTTTCCTGCAATTATCGTAGCTATACTGAAGTTATATAATAGGCAGTCGCGTGGAACTATTTTACCTCGAGCTTCAATGGAGTTCTTTTTATCGATATCGTGGCCATTAGAAAATAATTGTTTCTTGTAGAAAACTATTTTTTACTGACAGCTTAAATATGGTAATCATAATAGTCTAAGATCCGGCTGCTGAATCAGTGCACTCATCGAGTGACTGCTAAAAAATAAAGTTATACGCTTATTTATAACAAGGAGAATATATAATATATAGTATAATAATCTATGGGAAGAGAGAGTGTGGTTGATACTAAGTTTACCCCACAGTAACTAAAAGAAATTGGTGAAGAATTATCTCTAAGAAAATATTACTTATTCCAAGGGTTCCTTGGGGTAAGTCCATAAACGTGTAACACATGTAGGAATGAAGTAAGTACTATTATTTCTTCCCAAGAAATGGTACAGTTCCGACATCGCAACAATATAACAATGCCATACAAACAGTAAAAGCCGATTGGTCAAATAAGCTAAGTAAGCGAGACCTATGGCTTCCCTGATTTGAAACTAGAACAAACTACTACTGGATAGTGTTTTGTGATTGTATATACGTAATTAATATTCTAGGGATACATTCAAGGTCTACACAATCGTAAAAATAAGTCTCATCGTCTCAGTAATTGGACGTCCACTGGACATAGGCCTCCCTACATGACTTCCAGTAATTACGGTCGTTCGCGGCCTGCTTCCACCGCGAGCCAACCGCCTCTACCAAATCATCTGTCCACCTTGTTGGTTCGACGCTGGGTTTTCCGATCCGTGATCTCCATTCGAAAAGGTTTCGGCACCATCGGCCATCTGTTCTCCTAGCTATATGGCCTGCCCATTGCCACTTCAAAGAGCTAATCCGTTCAAATAGCTCTAAAAATCCTAAATACACAAGAACAAGTGTGTTGCAGTAATGAACTGATGAATGACTTATGAATTCGGAACTCGGTTTTCCACTATAGGC
This sequence comes from Chloroclystis v-ata, assembly GCA_963691955.1. Taxonomy (NCBI): domain Eukaryota; kingdom Metazoa; phylum Arthropoda; class Insecta; order Lepidoptera; family Geometridae; genus Chloroclystis; species Chloroclystis v-ata. Next base: position 6,339,968 of record OY829908.1, on the reverse strand, counting down.
CTTTTAAATAGGCTCATAGGGCTACACTCCAAGTTTCTCTATAGAATTGAAGAAAAAATCTGAAGTAGAACAACGAGTTTAAGAAAATGGTATAGAAAAAAAACACGATCACAATGTAAGAAAGCTTAAGTGAGTAGAACGAGGGTAACCAACATATCCTTGTGTTGAAGTATCTGTTTGAAGTGGCGTGAAGTGGGCAGGTGATATACAGGGTGGCCCATTCAAATCGGTCAGTATGGGAAAGTCTGAAACTGTAAGACATACGAAGATTTGTTCTTAGGAACCATGTCACCGATTTTGATAAAAAGAAAAACTGCATTCATACAATTAAAAAAAAAGTGTACCCAACTGGGGAATCGAACCCGGATGTTTTGAAAAAATAAACTTACACTATTTCTATTCAGATATCGTTTGTGTAGATCTTAAGCAGTAAATATCTCTAAGAAACATAATGTCTAAAATGAATAAAATGCATTTTTTTCACATACTTTAATTTATCTTATTAGGTGTTCAAAGTGACCACCGCTTTTTTAATACAATATTAAAAAAGTACAAACAACCATAGAGACAATTTTACATGCCTGAACTTGCTGAATATTGTAACGGTGGTCACTTTGAACACCTACTATGATAAATTAATTAAAGTATGTGAAAAAAATGCATTTTATTCATTTTAGACATTATGTTTCTTAGAGATATTTACTGCTTAAGACCTACACAAACGATATCTGAATAGAAATAGTGTAAGTTTATTTTTTCAAAACAACCGGGTTCGATTCCCCAGTTGGGTACACTTTTTTTTTAATTGTATGAATGCAGTTTTTCTTTTTATCAAAATCGGTGACATGGTTCCTAAGAACAAATCTTCGTATGTCTTACAGTTTCAGACTTTCCCATACTGACCGATTTGAATGGGCCACCCTGTATAAGAGACAACACATATAGAAAACAGATACACAGAATAGATTTCCAAAGGGTTTGAAGTTTTTTTAATGGAGACTGCGGGTTGGATAGCGCGCTCAACAAGATGGGCAGATTTTGTGAAAGATGCGGGTTCAAGGTAGCTTCTGAATGCAACACCGAAAATCATCGTCAACCTATAATGCTATGAATTACCCATCTATCAAACCTTTTTAGGCACCAGTACGCAAAACATAGATACGCGTGAGAAAAATACTACAAACATAGTTTTATTCATGCTCTTTACTGTAAATAAAGTCAACAAATTAATACAGATTTCGTCTTGATTTTCAACAAATCAGAGGAGAAAAGACGAGATGATCATTTTAATCGTTTGTAGTTTTTTATGTGAGGATGTGGAAACGACAAAATTGGATTGGTCTACTCTAATATGCCTAGTATGCCTATGCCTCGCTGAACACGGGGTCTTATTCATTGCTTCGGATTACATATAAATAAACATTTAGTCAATGACTGATGACGTCAACGTATGACAAAACACATGACCTACTAAAGGTTCGTGTGTTTTGTTCATACTTATTTGCATAAGTATGAACAACAATGAAGATGTTCACTAGTTTCGATTTTACGTTTCTTATATTAAGAAATAAAAATAATTTTTTTGTCTAATAAATATTTCGCTTTGTCACTTAGTTCCCGAGGTATCAAATTAACAGGAATTTTAAATGTCTATAAAATCAAAACTAATTGATATTTTGGCATGAAACAAAACATAGGAGCGGTTACGCTTACGCATAACATTCAAATTAGTTCAATTTGTGGAAATATGAGTAACTTAAGAAAATAATAATTAAGGAAATTTTTTTTTTTTATTTACTTATAAAACAAAATCGTATTCCATATTGGTCGAATTCTTAACAACTAACATCGTTAATTGAGTAGTATGTTATAAAATAATTTAATTGTATTAAATAATGTATTAAATGGATTTAGATTTTGAAATATCTCGTTACTTTATCTGCTTGATACCAACTGCTGAAAGCAGTTTCAGGTGTACCGTCTAAAAATCGAAATTTAAATAAGTTTAGAAACTTGGACTATCATAAAATCTAAAAAATAAAATTTATTGCTGAAATCTCAACTCTTCCCGACAAAAATCCATTTCAACGTTAAAGCTATAGCAGAAGTTACTGAATAATAAAAGTCACCACGAAACGTCTTTCAGAACTGCCATAGAAATGTACCTACATAATATTAGTGAAATCGATTTAACAGTTGTCATGATGCTGATATGCGAATAAGTAAGTAACCAAGTTGCAGAATAACACGTCGAGTCGGTTTCTATTTCGACATCACTGAATAAGTGGTAGGCACTTACTTTAAGAAACTGGAACGCATACATCGGTAGTTTAACAATACAGCAGACGAGATGGGTGGACTAGTATATATTATTATATTTTTTACAAAAAATAATATTAATGTTCCCCAATTTTATAGGAATTCGAGAGTTAGTGTACCTTTATCTATATATTTTTTATAGACAAGTTTCACCTTTTTCTTCAACAAGCTTAAATATGCTCAAATGGCTATCTGTATGGAGAGGGCTATGCTTGGGGTTTCTTTACGGGATAATATCAGAAATAAGGAGATACTTATAAGAACGCGGCCCACCGATATAGCCCAGCGGATTAGTTCTTTGAAGAGGCAACGAGCATGTCATATAGCGTGAAGAACAGATGGCCGACGGGGCTGAAAGTTCTCTAGCGAAAACCACGGTTAAGAAAACGCAGCGTCCGACTTCCACCGACAAGGTGGATGATCTGGTGAAGGCTGGTTGGCTCGCGGTGGATGCAGGCCGCGAGCGACCTAATAACTGGAAATCATATAGGGTGGCCTATGTCCAGCAGTCGACGTCCAATGGCTGAGAATGATGATGAATTAGATACGAACTAACTATTTTTCTATGGGCCTGTTAATTAACGTAGAAAAATAATATAAGTTAAAGAATAGGTGTGAGTGAGACGGCTTAGTGTTTTGAAAAGATTGAGCCCGATCCAAACGAGCGAATAAGTAGGCGAAGGTCAGACGCCATTGTGGTCGGCGTGAATATGGTGACGTACCGTCAATGATAGGCGTATGTAGCCATGGTGTGCGCTGCCAGATGATATCAGTCAGGCCCAAACATAAAGCCTGAGACGTCGCTACAATCATTTAGTATTTGGAGAAACTCTGTTTGATATTTTAAACGAAAGGCGGTCGTATTATGGGATTATGGGTGATGAAGTACCGATACTGATCGATGTGGCGAAATGTTATATTATTGTTTTTTATATAAAATACATGCAGAAATTCTTAATTGAAGTAGGTAAAGATTAGGTATAGTTAATTCTTGCTATTTTTTGTGTTTAGCTTTTATCTGAAATCAGCGGTTTAATTATGAGTGGGTTTGGATCGCGATTGGATTTCTAAATGTAACTATCTTGTCTACTTAAAAACAAGTAGGAGGATATTTTAATGAGCAAGGGTACAGACAGTAAAGACTAAACAACTTTTTCTCGGTAGACCTTTTTTTCAGAGATTTTATTTTTTTGGTGATGGATCAATATCGAATTAGTATTTTCTATTATCTTTATCAGATTATAATTGGTATTATTTCAAATGGTTTTTCTAAACCAGGCGAATCAGAAAATGTTCATGATACGAATCTTAATAGATACTTGCCGTGCCACAAAGGACTCATCAATATTTTCAAACTTTATACTATTACGAAAGGCTTCGTAGCCGCTTCTAACATTGTATCTTAGAATTTGACTGCCTTGAATTATAAGGCCTTCACCGCAAACAAATGAATTGTGAACAAACAAATTGTGTATGTAGTACGCAACTGGTGCTTGCTGACCAACCGACATACCGGCAATCCGTCCATCGGAATCGATAGACGCGTACATTGCTGTGTGAAGATGGTAGGTGGGCGGTTGAGAATGGATAGACGCAGCAGTGTATCCGAGCCAGGTGGAGATGTCGCGGGTCGGTTGTGACACTGACGCTTGTTGTTATCCTCGACCTAGTCTGCAGCTGAGCCATCTAAGGAGAGCTATCGAGAGCAGGGCCGCCGAGCTCTTAAGGCGACATTGATGCTAAATCATTATTAATGTTTTATTTGCTTGCCAAAATTATACTTACTCTGATTGATTTACTATATTTGTAAGTCGTTTTATGGGTGTGTTAGACGTAAGGTTATAATTATAAGTCATGGGACAATAAGAAATACGGTTTTAAGTTCTGTCAATAAAATTACCAACTTTACAAAACAATGTGTGAATTGTGGTCCACATTTTGTATTATTTTTCCAACAAATTACTTTTATTATCATCATCATCATTTCAGCTTTCAGACGTCCCAGCTGAAGAGTTGGTTCGGTCGGATGCAGCTTGCATCCACCGTAAACTGGCAGTTTTGACCAAATATGTCCATCTATTGGTAGACGTCCGACAAATTACTTTGCCTCGGGAAAAAATTGTGGCATTCTTCTGGGTTGAAACTAATAGAAAGCTTCATAATCAGCAAGCAACACAGATACAAATTATTGATAAGATTTTTAATTTAATGGTACCTAAATTATTTTCGGAAATTGCTGATACTGTGGTTAGAGGAACACACAGTATCTTGTAAACAACATCCTTAACAAAGGACACGCATTACCACCCGTAATTGATGCAATCCGCAATGGAAGATCAACAAAAAGTTCCAGAATGTACCCTTGAATCAGTAAGTACCGAATGTCCTTTTGTGGCGCATTATTCAAGCAATTTAAAATATGGTTCAAATCCACTAAAAGCCCGAGAATCGTTTGTTGCGACACTGTGAGTCGAATTAATTACCTCGCAACTGGGCGTAGTATTAAAAAACGGTTTGCGCAACAGTCGATCCGCACCTTGACACAGATACAGCTCAAACTGTCGTTTTGAATACACAAACCGGACGCAGCCACTAGCACTATTTTTATTTTAAATAAAACATATGTTCAAATTGTGGCTGTTGGGAAATTTTTATTAGTAGCTAACCTCGAAAATGCAAAAAAACACGCAACATCTAGTCTACAAAATTTAAATTACGAATATACTTGGTTTTCAAACAACCACAATCTCCTGAACGGATAACCCTCGATTAGCCTTATGGCCTAGATAATTATCAGTAATTTTCTAGGAATAATTATAATAACAATAATTAAATTTTTTCCACGATTAACTGACTTACTTAGTTCTTAGGCTATCTTGTAGCTGCGTATTTAATTATGTTAAACCAAGTCAACCTTATATTTATGACAACCTTCGTCGAGGTCTTATAAAGCGTTTATAGGTCTGAAATGGCTTCCTAAATGGAAAACTTTATGAAAAGTCCTTCTTAACTACGCACACAATAGGGAAATAATATAACCGGTATTTAATGAAACGTCACATGATTTATTAGTCAAGGTAATATAATATCGAAAAACAAAAATTACCTATATTAGGATTTAGTACCTGTTTGAAAAACTTAGAAGGGTTAAGGGTGCTTATTAATCAGAGCCATATATATCATTTTTATTTTTATTTATAAAAAAAATATAAGTCGATTAAAATAAACGAATTATTTTTATTGTAAGTCGTGCCATCATCACGTACACGTTGTTTTTACTATAATTGGTCAGTCATGTAGGATGGCCGATGGGACCGAAAAGTTCTCGAGTTGAGGCCACGGATCTGCAAACGCAGCGCCGGACGTCCACCAACAAGATGGGCAGATAATCTTGTAAGAGCTGCCAGTTCACCGTTCACATTACATACGACCGTAATAACTGGAAGTCATATAGGGAGGCCTATGTCCAGCAGTGGACGTCCGATGGCTGAAATGATGATGATGAATAACTTCAATATGTTAGAAAATCAATCACACGCCAAGTTCTAAAGTAACAAAGGCACCACTTTCCCAATCTAAGAAGCCCTATAACTAAAACTCACAAGACGTATAACAAGATTCTGTGGTGTGTAATCTACACTGTAGGTGGCTATACGGGCTAATATAATATAGCATAATTAGTTTCATTTGTATCGATTTTGCATGTAATTTTATTATTATTTTAGTTGTCATTTTCAGTTGTAGTTGTATGTTCATCTAATATTTGTTCCATCCCACGGTTGCCTGGAAGAAATCGCTCTTAGCGATAAGGCCGCCCATTGTTTCTCTCTATTGTTATGTGTATTTTTTTGTGTTTCTTTTTGTAATGTGATGTGTCCGTAACGTCAGAGAAATTGGTACTGACGGAAGATCTAAAAGCTGAGTCTGTCCTTTTCATGATGTTCGGTTTACAATCGCTGATTTTGTTATTTATTTAATTTGTATGTTTATCTGTAAGCCAAACATTTTGAATAAACTTATTTTCTTTCTTTCTTTCCATACAAAATAATTTATCGCGGGCACCGCTAGTAAATATAGAAGTCTTTTACCACAAAAATATAACGAAAATAAGATAAAAGAAAATAGACGTCGTAGCTATCAAAATGGTCACAGCGAACACGCAACGAACGCGTTTCAATTATTCAGCATAAGTAAGAATACTGTTTTGAATGTTTCGAAGGTTTAGCTGCGCAATAACATCTTCCGTGCATTCACACCTAGTCATGTTTTTAGGGTTATGCATTTGGATCATCTTCATCATAATAACAACCCATCGATCGTAGTTAACAAAAGGCCTCTAACAAGGCTTTGCAAATGTAATTTTATATTTTTTACGTTTCAATTAACATTAACATACTGAATTCTAAACATGCCTTTATATGTATATCTATACTAATATATAGCTAAAGAGTTTGTTTGTTTGTTTGAACGCGGTAATCTCAGCAACCGCTGGGACAATATGAAAAATTATTTCAGTGTTAGATATTATCTAGCTTATTATATTGATTGAGAGTTACTGAAGTGAAACATCCATGAAGAAAACTACTCTCGGTTCTTAAAGCACCTAGACTAGACGCCTATTTTTGTGCTAGACAGATCGAACTGAATTGATTGCTTGGAACTCAACCATTCTCGGAATTCATTTATAAAATATCATTTTTGCCGTAATATTTACAATTTGGTCTATCTCAAAACAACCCTACGTCTTACAGCTGGGCATGACTATACAACATCCTATTCCTTCCTTCTTCACCTTCCTATCTTAAAAATCGTTTTCAGTTTCTTCACCTTTCTCATTCTTTATCTCTTCGCTCCACTGATACTCTCTTGCTTAAAATTCCAAAGCATACTACAAAGTTTTATGCAGACTCCTTCTCTGTACAAGCTGCAAGTCTCTGGAATGCTCTACCTGTCTCTATTCGCAAAGCCAAGTCTTTAAATATATTTAAAGGCTTGGTTTATAAGCACTATCTGGAAGATGTTTGACTTATCTTTACTTATTTACTTATAAATATATATTTATATATTCTCATTGCTATTCACATGCCTTAGCATTGATTAAGTAACTTAATAGATTAATTGATTAATATATAAAATTTATGTAACTATGTAGGTGCACCGCCACTCCAGCATTTAATGGTTCCTATCCATCCAAAGGTTGCCTGGAAGAGATCGCTTTTAGCGATAAGGCCGCCTATTGTCCCATTTTCATATTTATATATATTTTCTAGCTAGTTATTATTTATGTAATTTTAATATGGTGTACAATAAAGAAATTCTTTCTTTCTTTCTTTCTTTTCTTTTCTTTCATGTATCTTCACCGATAGAACTCATTATAGGTTTTAGAAGGTTTGGTATAATCACCACGATAACCAAGGTTGGTGATCCCGGAAATTTAGTTAGGTATGAATTTAGTAGTTGCTGCTATCCGTCTTCTAATAGGCACAAATAAAAACCCATTAGGTTAGACGGTATCGAATGATATGGAGTGATTCTGTTCTTAGGCTGACATCACAGCCCCTCTTATTTTAATACTTGTGATATTACAAATGGGATAGTGTGACTGGCTGTGTCTGTTCGTCAGTATTTCACGGCAAAACGGAGCGACGGATACGTGATTTTTAAGGGGAGATAGTTGAAGGGATGGAGAATGACATAGGCTACTTTTTACCGCATAATTGTAACGCATTTTTGTAATCAATCAATCAATGAACAATTTATTGTACTTATAAAATAAAACAAAATTATAAAACTTAATCATCATCATCATCATCTCAGCCATTGGACGTCCACTGCTGGACATAGGCCTCCCTATATGACTTCCAGTCATTACGGTCGCTCGCGGGCTCGCGGCCTGCATCCACCGCAAACCTACCGCCTCACCAAATCATATGTCCACCTTGTTGGTGGACGCCCAACGCTGCGTTTTCCGATCCGTGGTCTCCACTCGAGAACCTTTCGGCCCCATCGGCCATCTGTTCTCCTCGCTATATGGCCTGCCCATTGCCACTTCAAAGAGCTAATCCGTTGGGCTAACTAAACTTAATTGGTTAAAACTTAATACTATTTAAAAAATATAAAAGTACAAGGGGCGGCCTTATAGCTGAGAGCGATCTCTAATGCAATTTCCCTAGAGTTAGCCAGAGGCATGGTGGGTCGCATTTGCTATATTCAACATGAAACAAGCCTGTAATTGAGCGGAAAGTTCTGTCGTTTCTGGCATAATGTGTTTTCAGTGTGGAAGTGTGTCGCGGTTGTTGGCAGCTGATGTGTGCCAGGGTGCGGTCTCGTGCGTCAACATCGTCGCATTCATTTAGTGCCCCGACCATCTCAATCTGATTGAATTGACTTGATTTTATAACTACGGGAAACACCTACTCACACATTCACAAAACACTCTCAATGTTTCGGGAATTACTCACGTATTTAAAGAGTTAAACACTCGATGTTTCGACCACAACAAGAACAGTCTTTCTCAGGAGTGAGTGTTTCGCCGTGCTCCGTATCTTCTCTGCTCACGCGCGCGGTTCTCACACTAGAAATTGAGTTGAGTTGCTCTGGTCCTATCTGAGTTTCTAGCTTAAGTATTTTTATTGGACCCTGCGCTTAATTGAGCGCAATTTGCAACTCTTAAGTCTTTAATACAATTACAAAGTTATAAAATTGTTACTAATGCGGACGCCATTTTAGCAATCCTCTCACTGATGTCCTTTTCAGTTGTCTCTGAGATTCGATCCAGAGAACATTGTCATACAAATAACAAACCGCAGACCTAAACAATTAAAAATTTTACGTTCAAAAATTTTATGAAAAAAACTATTTTTCAGATTCTGATAAAATCTTTAATAACTAGAGCAAACCCGTGTGGTGAAAAGCTAGTAGGTGTATAATTTACGTAATTATTGTTTACACTTTCATTCAGCACATTTTATATCATTCCGATTAATTATTGACCTATTATGGATGTATTATATGTATTATACATGTAGTCCAAGTAACTTGACCTACATAATCTGTTATTTCTAGCCGCCTATTAATAAGTAGGTATATTTTGCGATAAGACGTTTATGTATGAATTGATAATTACATCACGGATTGTAGGAGTTCTGATGAATTAGTTAGGTAATTTGTGCTAATATTTTTAAATTTTTAACGCACGTGCGCCTTCAAGTCGTGTGGTGTATTGATAAGGTATCTGTTGTTGACGTGAAATTCTTATGATTTTTTGTTATTATCTTATTTACAACTAGCAGTCCCCTCGACTCCGTCCGCTGGCGCGTGAATCTGCGATTCCTGTGGGCGAGAGGGCGCATATTTTAACAATCAACTGGAAAAAAGTTCACGTAGTCCGATTGATCGAACCATGCAGTCGAACCACGCAGTCGAACCACGTGGCCTGGACCATTTTAACCGACTTCAAAAAAAATATAGATTTCCCAACGTTTAAGAAACTAGGAGGAGTTTCTTAATAGTCAGATTTTTTTATGTATGTTCACCGATTATTTAAAGACGACAAAGTTGTTTGATAGAGTATACTTCCCAGGTACATAGGTTAGGTCAGAATCTGATAGCAATTTTAACGTTTTTCTAAGACTTCGTAAATATTAATATATGTATAATATAATATCCTGAACGGTAAAGAGAACAATACGTTTAATTGAATGATGATGATTACACGGGAAACCATGTCAATACTAGCAAACCGCTTTCTTTGCCTAATGATAGTCAGAAATGGGTTTATGTAACAGTGTGTTTAAAGGCAATATGAAGTCGTTTTGTTTAAAAAAATATTTGTAAAGTAATTTATTATTTGTCCATTTGACTGTACAGAGTGAATTTGGCCGCCCACTTAACTTGTCGCCTGTAGGGATTGCAATCCGGCGTCATTTTCAATCCGGCCGGATTCCCATCAAGCCGGATCCGATCGGATCCGACCGGATTGATGGATTAATTAAATCAAGATGATTTTCGATTTTTAGTACAAAATAAGTGAGTTAATCAAGTGTCACTGCACTACTCGTAATAATGTAGGTAGTTTATTCAATATAAATCACAAATACATTATATAAAATCGACTTTATTATACCTAAACCCCGAGTCATCCCCCCCCCCCCCCCCCCGAGATCCGACACTCTAACTGAGAAACTAACTTAAAGTAGGTACATCTTGACTGGACGTCTCGATGTAAATTGCATTTGATCACGCATTCACGCAAAAGACAGGCTGTCTTTTGTAAACGACACGTCAAGTCAAATCAATCATACGTCAAAAGTCTAGTTGTTACAGTTACATAAACCATTTTTAGGGTTCCTTAGCCAAATGGCAAAAAACGGTAACGGTTCAGACAGAGAGTTGAGGTAGGTTTTTGGTTTCATCATTTAATGTATAACTTAGACATTAATATTCTGAGCGTTACAGAGATCTGTAATCACAGGTGTGATTCAGTGCAAAATCTGATAGCAAGCCACATTTTTATTAAATGAATACAATTTATTTGTATAACTTCGCCATGATAAAATAAAATATTATTATACGCGTCGGGATAAATAAAAATAGTAAAAGGGTTTTATTTTTACCAGTCAGTCCGTCCTCGGCTAAATCCTCTGTGAAGCAGTTCCATTAGAAAGATCAAATTTTATAAACGAACAAATGACAACTAATAGAAGTGAAATAAATAACTCAATTCAATCATACATCTCATTTCATCCGATTTTACTGTATACTCTGCTCATAGCAAGCTAAAACGTATGCTTAGCGATAAGTTCTTTGACTAATGTTTTGTGTACCTAGATTAATTTTAATTTGTTTATTTCTTTGTAATATTTTAAATTTCTAAATTATGTTTTTTTTAATGGTTGGTTGGCTATTAGTTTGTTGTTTAAATTTTAATCTTTTAGTTATCTGCGAGAAACTTGTAATTGGCCTTTAGTATTTATTCATAATATTTTTTATTTGTTTGTGTTAGCTGTAAGTTTTTCCTAAAATGTTTAAAATAAAATAAAAAATAAAATAATAGATCAGGTAAGTTCATCCTCTTACTCATATAGCTTCAACATGCATTTGTTTCTAAAATATAATTGAATGGGCCGCAGAGGGAAACCTGCATTTGAAATCCAACTCTCTACCTACGCGATTATAAAACAACGATACTTGTATTCGATCAAACGTGTCAACTATTCCGGACGCACTAAGCTATCCATTATAATCTAGAGGCTATATCGGTACTACAATGAGCTTAAATGCCATCAAGTAATTTGTTTCAACATTGTGGCTCGTGGTTCCACTTGAGCGTGCTTTGTGCAGCCCACCTCTAATCGCAATGAATCCAATATTTATCTATACAAGATATTTCTGACTTCTATTTTATCCGTGGAGTGGTTATTGAGCGACTTGTGGTCCAGGGAAAGGTTGAGAGTACCGGGCCACGAGGAAGATCGCCTATGAGATAGACAAATCAAATAAAAGCGGCAATAAATAACTCATCATCACTACACGATTGCACGAGAAAGGCCGACTAAGAAGAAGATTTTATTCTTGGTGCCCACTTCTCTCTATTGTTCTATCAAAATTATGAACTTGAAGGTGATGTGTGCTTTTGTGCATACCTGTTTGCGCTCAGGCAGTGATATTAAGAATTGGAGGATGCTTTAGGCCAGCAGTAGGAAAACACAAGCTAACTATTATAATATATTACGCGGATTCATTTTTAATCAAATCAAATCAAATCAAAAAACTCTTTATTGTACACCAAATAAAATAATAAATACAAAAAACAACAAAAAGAAACAAGTACAATGGGCGGCCTTATCGCTAAAGAGCGATCTCTTCCAGGCAACCTTTGGATGGAAAGAGAGCAAAGAAATAAAAAATTGACGGGTGTACTACTCAAATATAGAGATAATAAAAAATATCTATATGTATGTATTTTATAAATAAATCTAGCACTCATAACACAAGATTCGAGCCTACCACGTGGCTAGGTGTAACTGTCTGAATTGTTTAGCAATATTTATATATATATATATTTAATAATACGAATGTATAGGTAGGTACTATGCGATTATAAATTTTCCTATTAAGAATTTAGTGTTGATAACATTATTTTAAAAATATAACTATTTTATACGGAACAGTAATCCTGAAAACTGTAAAGTTTCAGCACGTTGACAGAACACGGTGAATAATCTTTGAATGACCTATAAACAGATTTCGTTCAATATATACATGTTACACGGTGTTGTTCCGTGGTTTGATGTAAATGTTGAGTATGGTTATGGTGGTAGAATCTTATACTTGATATCTAGTATCTACCATCATTTTTCCTAAAATACTGTCGTTAATTTTCTATATTATTTACCATAATGATAACCATTTATGCTAATTAACGAATTTGAATAGTTAAAATATTAAATTTGAAAATTTAAAAATTAAATATAATCAATTAATTTTCCGTAGAAAAGCTATATTTATGCCCCATAAGTATCTGCACTATATCATTTCCGAGAGTTACTATACTGTATTGTATACTCGTACAGATTAGCAGTTGAAAAGTGAAGAGGTATCCCAACCGACAGTTAATTTTGCATTCATAATATTACTTGTAGGGATTTCAGCAAATACAGGTTTTGGCCATTTTGGATAATAATCCTTTTCTCTTTTATAACCGACAACCCTTTTTATGGGAACTGTTAAACGATATCATCTGAATAAAGAAAATAAGTCTTTAAAATCCGCTGTAGCAAAATAATTTGTGAATTTACATAACGGTCATCTCTGATGGACCTTGTGGGACAAAATTGGACCCTTTTACCTCCTTGAAATAATGGACATGTAGGTACCTCCTGTCTTTTATTAGGGACATTCTATAGTTTGTGTCCTTTTACAAAAGGGATATACCATTCAGTCTCAGTTACATTCTTACAAGGTATAATAGATTTAAGATATCTGCCTCATACTTTTATGATTATGATGGACAATTGATGGACAAAATTCACACATCAATATCTGGCCCCGCGATAAAATCAAAGCTTGTGTTACGGGTGAATTATCAACAGAGAAATGGTCTGAAAGTTATGCAATCATTTATTTATTTCATCGTCATATTTAAAAAAGTAAAATAAAATAAAAAGTACTAATACATTACCTACATACCAAATTTGTTAGATTTAGTTTATTAATTATTTCGTAATTGGTATCTAAGCTTAGCTCTGACCCTTGCACTAGGTCTCTGTAGAGCCTACGTGGCGAGGTTACAGTAGATTAGCTTTCGATTATACAACTACTTTATTACTATATTATCAGCCAATTGACACCCAATGCAAAAGACCTCCTATTTATCACGCCAACTAGCTCTGTACTTGCATCCAGTTTCTCCCAGCGATCTAATCGATATCGTCATGCCATCTGGTGGGTGGTCTACCTTGGTATGACTCGCGTCGCCAAGATTCTAATACTGATTTTATGCAAGGGCCATCTTCTCCTCTCGCAATATGCCCATCGCCGCTTTAAGTTTGCGATCTGTTTACCAACGTCAACGACTATTTATTTATTTAGAAATTTTAGAGAAACTTACAGCTAATATTTTAATACAGAAAATAAAATTCATGGTAGTACCCTATATACAAGCTTCGAGCTTACAACGGGCCTAGATGTTGCTGTGTGAATTGTCCAGAAATATTTATTTATTATTGCGAAAGGCCGTTAAACGTTTCCGCGAATAGAAACTAAGATTATAATAAAACTGAAAGTGTGTGGACATGAAAACCTATGATATAATGAAACGAGATAACAAGATACAAATATCTGCGTAAGTACTTTGTACAACTAGAAAGCATTGTACAAGATTTGTTTAGTTTTCGGTTCCAGGAATCATCGTCATCATCTTACAACCGTTTTCCCACGTTAAGTAGTTTAATTCCATTTCCTCTGTCAATTGTAATCTCAACTCAAATTCCTTTCTTACAAGAGTTTTCTTCTTGCATCTTAAGTACATACTCATCTCATGATTTCCATCCAATCACCAGATATCTTCATGACATGATACTTGTCTAGTAGTAGAAATACTATTTAATTTGTGAATATCTAAGAGGAGAATCTACAATGATATAAGTATTATTCAGAGGTAAAGTTTGTGTCTATGTAATGTTGTCCAAAATCGGCTCATACTGAGATATAAAAATAAAAATAAAACGAAAAGTGGCACTGATTTTTATATATTAGTAACAAAGATTAGAAATATTTTTATAGGAAGTTAAAACAAGAGATATATTTACTTATTTGTTATTTAAATTAAATATCAAAATATTGGCTCAACGACAATATACCCTCTTGTCATCATTGAGTCAGGCTTTCGTTGAAGTTCGCGGTAAGTCAGTCAAGGTTAGGCAACTTTTTAAACAAGTAAGTACTAGGTAGTATAGCTGACCTGTGGTTTCTATAGGATACCTGCTCTACCGTATCCTATATGAGACTATTTAGGAGCCCGTACCTCAAACGAGAAACCACCTCAAGGCGTGAAGACAAAAATTATTACAAATTTTGCTGGTTGAGTTACCTTGAATCTCCCGAATCATCATCATCATTCCATCCATCGAACGTCCACTGCTGGACATAGGTCTCCTATAATTCGTTAAATATTCATTTTACAAAACATAAAAAAGTTAGTTCCTGTAGCCTACCAAAAGAGCCTTTTATAAGACACATAAATTATTTTCACTAAGGTAACTCTTTATTGAATACGGAACCTGTGCAATACGGTTCGTGCTTGCAGTATTATTATTTTAAATTTACTTCGTGCTCTTAAAAAAGTATTCGTAGGTCTTCACTTAAACCGGTCACAAGGACTAATATTGGATTCTGTTGCATCTTTGGTAACGCGTTTATGTACCTGATGTTTTTGCCTGGTGTGTGATGTTTGGTGGTTAAAGTGTACGTAAACACAAAAAGTCTCAACTCTTTTTCCGTGAACGTACAAATAAAGGCTGTTCGTAACAGTGGTAAAGCGGGACTTTATAAATGCTTATAGTAAAATAGTTCCTCTTTTTTAAAGAAAAGAAAGAAAGAATAGAAAAATTATTTGAGACTACATATTAACTTAAGAAATTAAACTAAAATAACTAGAGTGTCTCAAAAAGGCCTCCAATTCAGCATTTGTTGTATTGTTGTTCAACAATGGAACGCTGATCTTCCGTTTTAAAATTAAATTTTGATTAAATTAAATTTTGATATAACGTTTGAGTACGCAGGTGATCGGTGTTAATAGCTATTCCAGATTAAATATATTATAATGCCTAAGCATAAATATAATCCGTTTCTATGTTTAAATCCACATCTAAGGTCAATTAATAATTATTCAACGCGAGGTCTTACTGCATACTATAAGTTGAATTTATACCTTACGGTTGGTTTGGTCTGAATTTCAAAATGTACTAATCTCTATAAAGTACTTATAGAGATACACAATATTAATCAATAATTTATTACACGATGGTGGTTCTAGGAGATCGTTATTTTTAATATGTAATAAAAAATATATACCTAATTTTTTTTTCAATTAACCATTACGATCATCTCATCAGTGACCCTTAAACACTGTTTCGGCAGTTATCGTGTCATCTGGGCGAGAAATATGATTATATGCTTCTTGTTACAATGCTTAAGTGGCTAAATTCCACATTCAATGCGAGAATAAGTTTTGATTCATACAAGCACATTAAGATTTCGTGAGAACAATTATCGTTGGTAAGTACCTACGTATTGCTCTAAGTTAAAACCTCCTACGCTTAAGTTTCTTTAGTATGTAGCTAAGTATATATATAAAATTTATTTGTTCTATTATAATGTTAGTCGAACGTACTAACCTTGCTCTAGTTGGAGGCGTGTAATTTAACGAATTAAGTACCTGCAGGTATCATGAAAATATAGAGATACTTACAATAGTTACGATGTAAAATATTTTGAACTTTATAAAAAAAGCCGTACAATAATTACAAAATCTATTTCAAAAAGATTTGCTCTCTTAATCCAATTTAGAACCAAACGATATTTAATAATTAGGTAATTCAAAATATAAAAGTTTATTTTTATAATAATATTGAGTTAGACTAAGGATAAGTTTCGGGTTCGCTGATACTGGATTTAAATTTTATATAAATGGAATACCTACAGGAAGTAATCAGAAACATTAAATTAAAGGCAAAATTACACAAGCAGAAGGTATGAGGTAAGTGGGTCTTATTATAGGCTTTCTTGAAATGTTAAGGAATGGTAGAGATGGCTCAGTAGCAATAGCTAGCAACATTCAGTTGTAAAATTATGATTTCGAAGAATTTATAAGTGAATAAAGATCTGGTTGATGATTTGATTGAATTTGAATGAATGAATTTTTTTTCAGACGGTTAAGGTGGTTCTCGATTCGTCGGAATCTTTTTTTATGCATGTTCACCGATTACTCAAAAACGCTTGGACTGTTTTAGAAATTATTTATTTTAGAATGTTTTGGAATTTATTTTTTGCTTGATAGAGTATGCTTTCCAGATGGTCCCATATCATCAGGTCGTGATCTGATTATGTATCCTTGAGAAATTGGTGAAATTCTTAAAATTTTATAGTAGAGTCAGTGTGAACTGTGTGAAGTCGATTTTTATTGATTTTTATTATTTTTAGGAGAAAAATTGAATCCATCGTTGTTGTGATCAATGTAATCTCTAATAAATTTTAGTACCGCAACCGCGTTTTTATCGCACGAAAGCATTTAGGGAGCTCAATAAGGTGTAAATCGACGAAATTACGCCCGCAGTCGCATAATCGCGCCCTACTGACACCAAACGAAATCAAAATGCGACGTCGCGCCACCCACAGAATACGAAATATAGGTAGCCTGCCTATTTGACAATTAAAGTACCGCCGGCGGTAGGTACATTCATTCACCGCAAAGTGGCGTCTAATTATACAATAAAACTATTCTCGAAGCGAGGCCTGTCCGCGGAGTGGCACTAGTCTGTGTTTGTCTCGGAATAGGTACAGTTTCACACGAGCCGACTCCGGCTCTATCGCCGCACAGGACAGCGAAAAAAACCAGCGCGGCGTTGCCACACCGTGCAACCGAGCAAGCAGCAGGTAGTCTACCATACGAAACGAACGAGCATAATTTTATCAGTGTGTATGTTATTAAACACACAACACTCATGTGTCATGCAAAATTAAGGTTTATTTTGGCAGCTTACTACAGCTGAAAGGCCTCATGTCCCATTGCGAAATTAGACCAGTCTAACAGGAAACCAATTTGATTTTTTTTGTAAATAGTAGCTGAAAATAACTTTATCAGTAGGTACCTAACCTAATAATGATATATAAAACTATGACATAATTGAATATCTGTCGAGTTAGTAAATGTTCACTCTAGTTACCTAGGCACGAGTGTCGGTCGTAAGCTAATTACGTCTGTCTAACTTGTTAATTCCAAAACTGACTCGTAATTTATATAAGTGCCTAGGTATCTAAAATGGTACATTAGTCACATACCGCTCGACGGTTCTTCTACGTAGGCTATCTTCAGGTCCAGGTTGATGTTCTCCGGCGCCTCCTCGGTAGAGCTCATGTCGTACTCACAAGGTACCTCCAGCCCCATATCACTTTTCGGCTCACTCGACGAAGAAGGCAGACTTTGTTCTACACTCATTTTCGGAGCGTCTTCGTGCATTACGCACAAATTATCAAACGAGGCGACCAGGAAATGTCGCTATCGATGGTTTCAATGTACTTTCACAGTTATTGGATCAATTATATGTCAAAAATCACCCATAAACTGAGCTAATACGTTTTAAAAACAAAATGTAGGTCTCTAGGCCACTTCACCATACACTTCGGTAGTCCGACCGACATAACTAGGTAGGTACTGGGTTCAGTGAAGCCACTGTGTTCATGACTGACATTGAAATATGTCGGTAAAGGGCAGTAAGATTTAACCTAATTTTATAAATCTATGTCATGACCTATTTCACAAATGTATATCTATTATGATTATTTAAAATCAATATAAAATTATTATCATAATTGATAT
The DNA here is from genome assembly GCA_963691955.1 of Chloroclystis v-ata. Classification (NCBI taxonomy): domain Eukaryota; kingdom Metazoa; phylum Arthropoda; class Insecta; order Lepidoptera; family Geometridae; genus Chloroclystis; species Chloroclystis v-ata. The sequence goes on along the minus strand of OY829908.1, from coordinate 6,321,550 downwards.
TGCTAAATTGTGAGAAATAAGTAGATTAAATCATATAGAGCTCATTTCATCTTTATTACGAAGGATGTTCGCGCTCAAAAAAATCAAGTAAATGATGCAAAATAACTACGCTAATTTGCTTATGAATACACTATGTTGTGTAATAAATGACCGTTTCTATTGCACAATCCTTTCACAAGGGCTCAGAATGTAGGTCAATCACTGTGTGCATGACTCTAGACTATTTGACTTGTTACCTATATAGAAATGGAAATTTCAATGTCGAATTAAACAACAGCAATTAATCCTAAATTTTTAACAGATTTTTAAAATACACTTTTTATAAATTCTTATGGTAATTAATTAATAAGTATTATGACGACTTCCGATTTGAGTACAAGCGCCCTCTGAGGAACGATGTGATAAACTATAAAACTGTAGTTTTTATCGTCCTAACAGATGGAGCTTTGCTCATAAGACAATTGAGCAAAATTCCTACTAGTAATAACCAAAATCTTAATTATTTCTTGGAAGTATTTGTGTCTTTTCTATTTTTGCAAATAAAAATATACCCAAGGGTAATTATTAGTATTTTACTGTGACTAATCCGAAACTCATTCTGAGGTAAGTAGCTCCATCTAGGTGTGTGTGTGTTAATGTTTTGATTTTCGGTATTCAGTATTCATATTCCATCCACAGAGAGAATTTAAAAACAAGGGCCAAGCATCGAAAATTAAATTCTACTAGGCATTGCATCCACAGAAATTCTTTAAAAATAGTCGCCTAGCTTCGAAAATTAAAATCTACTAGGCCATGCATCCTCAGAAAGTCTTTAAAAATAGTCGCCAAGCTTCGAAAATTCAATTCTACTAGGCATTGCATCCACAGAGAGTCTTTAAAAATAGTCGCCAAGCTTCGAAAATTAAATTCTACTAGGCATTGCAACCACAGAAAGTCTTTAAAAATAGTCGCCAAGCTTCGAAAATTAAATTCCGCCAGACAGAGCATCCACATAAAGACTTTAAAAGGAACGGATATTAAATATAATAATAAAAAAAATTGTCTGTATTCAGTAAGTAGCTTGATAGTTATCTAAATCAATAATTCAAAACCAACTAACTTCTAGGTACGTAATACTTGAAGTTATTACAAGTATCTAGGTAGTATATAAAACAGAAAACTAGATTTTAGAACCGCATTAATGGAAAGAGTTTCTATAAGAACGTTGTTTTTTATTGCAGAAATGAGTTTCAACAAGATGTACAGCTGATTATCTAGTCAAGTCTGTCAAGTACTCGTTGGATGCAAGCTGCATCCGACCGTAATACCTGGGAATCATTAAGGAGGCCTATGTCCATCAGTGGACGTCCGAGGGCTGAAATGATGATGATTATAATGAGTTTCTTCAAGCACTGATTCCTGATAATGCATTCGTCTACTTTTTTACTATAAAAACTGTCGCGGTTTGATAGAGGCCGGCGACACGACGAATTTCCCATACAAACGAATACCAAAATTATTTGTTAGCCGAGCATATTTCCACGATATTATTGTATTATTATTATTTAAATAGTATTTATCTAGGTTCCTATCGAGTTATTTTTTAAAAAAATACTTACTAAAAATATTTTTTTTGAAATAAGTATTTTGTAAAAAAAAACTCCATAGGAACCTAGATAAATACTATTTAGAAAATAATAATACGTTAATACCGTGGAAATATGCTTGAATTACAAATAATTTTGGTATTACGTTTGTATGGGAAATTCGTCTGTCGCCGGCCTCTTTGAGCGGTCGTGATCCATGTCCTTTGCAGTGTTTGATCCTGAAGAAGTCCCACGTTTTGGGACGAAACGGTTAATCAAAGTTCAACGCAAACAAGGTTCGTGTATTACCCGTTTATCTCAATATGAGCATTCGTCTACGTTTTATATATTATGTTTAATGCACTGTGAATCCATTTATATAGATACACTACAATACCTACAGGTAAGGAGGTAGGTATATTAATGCACTAGCTAGGTAGTACTCATAGAGCAAGCTTCTTTTGTGTGGGATCAGATTCCGGTTGTGTGGTCACAGTCAGTCATATTGATTATTTATCGAATCATTATCAATATCTATATTATTACATATGTATTTTATTTTAAGAGTATGTACACCTCTTTATTATTTTAATATATCATCTCTTTTTCCATCATAAGGTTGCCTGGAAGAGATTTCTTCTTTGTATGTCTCCTTTTGTGTTTTTAATCGTGTAGACTCAGTTTAGATTCAGATTTATTTCCAGATGGGATGGATAACGTTAAAGAAAAACACCGGGTAGAAACCTGTAGTTAACTTCGTTCAAGACGCATACAAGAGTTATTTCTTCTTGTAACAAAAACTATATATTTGATGACCTCTGTGGCGCAGCGGGCGAAGGTCTGCCTGCGACGCAGGAGGTTTCGGGTTCCATTCCCGCTTCGGAAAAAAAATTGTACGATCTGCAGATATTTGTTCCGAGTCTCTGGGTGATATATGTAGGTATGTGTATTATAAAAAATATCTATCAATGTATGTATATTACATTAAGTATATCAGAGAAATAAAGCACCCGTAACACAAACTTCGAGCTTACCACGGGGCTAGATGTTGTGTGTAAATTGTCCAGCAATATTTAATATCGTAACGATAGCTATATAGTTAATTTAGCCTACCTAGAATATTGGATTAAACAAACTACAATTAATTAAAACACTTTTATTTAAACATTCATTTTATTGAAAAAAGTTAAAATACTCTCATATAATGTACCAATAAATGTTCACATTGATTAAAAATGAACAGTAGCAATAGCACTTAAACAGACTAAAACCGTCCAACAAACATACTATTAAAAACGATTAATATTTTTAATAAAGTGGTTTATCGAGGTTATCCTTAAAGTTAAGTAAAACTAGGATTGTTTGGCAGCAGTCAAGAGTTCCCTGGAAATGATAATTCTCTGGATCTGAGAAGTGCCTTCGTATATCTGATAGATCTTAGCGTCCCTCATAAGTTTCTCGACGGGGTACTCGGTATTGAAGCCGTTACCTCCGAAAACTTGCACGGCGTCAGAAGCCGCCTTATTAGCGACTTCAGAAGCGTGGCATTTCGCAACCGACGCCAAAACAGTGTTCTTCTGACCTGAAAACGATAATGATTGAATATCAAATACGTGTGCTAGCCGGAATAACCTATATTTTTACATATTTTCTATGACCTATTTTAAGTCCTTTGTATTGCTAAAGGAAAATTTCTAAGGCGCAAAAACGTCAGTAGGATGCCCCACTAAAAGTTTGTAAACAATTTTAAAGTTAAATCTGTAATTTCGGTGCATTGACACAAAACACGTTGAATATTTCATAATTTAAATATGCGTCCTTTTTGTGCTTATGTTGACTATTATAAAGAACTTATATAATATGAGTCATTATTTCTAGGTACTATTTGTGTTTTATTTTCAAAAAGAAATGATTTTAATAACATTAATAAAGGGACAACGCACCCTTTTTCACTGCATTCAAAGTAACGATCAAATTCTTTATTAGTTTACAAAACTTCCAAGTAACTGACATAATGGCAAATCATAGAATAAGAATAAGATTTTTTTATTACTTGTTCTTAAGATACGTACATCAAATAGGTTTATAACTAGATACATAAATAACTAAACATACTAAACTAAACAAATATCTCACAAAACGTAATAATAAATATAGACGGACACAAATCGGTTGCCAGTTCAGCATCAAAGCTGTGGCAATATTTTTATATTGACACAGCGCTGGTTTTCTGTGGCACCGCGTAGGTGTAAAATAAATGATTTTAATAACATTTATGCTTGAGTCTCACTGCATTTATATTGTAATGCTTGGGTTATGTTACCGATCAAATTTTTTATTAGTTATCAAAACTTCAAAGTAACTGACACACTGGCAAGACACCTTTGAACAGGTTCAAGCCGGTTAGAATACAGTGATAAATAGTACTTAATATGAATAGTAATACATAATAAATACAGTAATAATTATAGCAGTGAGTTAGTGGATAGCACCGCTAAATACACACATAAATTACAGTAATAAATTTATCGGAGAACTCGTAGTGTCTAGATAAACCTAACATAGGAAGACGCTACTAACCACGTAACCATGTTATGTACCATGTCTTTTACCATTAAAAGCTATCTATCCATAGATGTAAATAAATAGATAGGCCCTTTCCATAGTGAGTCCGCGCCCGTTTTGTTGCCAAGTTAAGGTGAGCTAGTTAGCGCAGTTGGAATCAAACGAAAAAGGTATTTGTATTTTATAAAGTAGTAGTATTTGCAAATATACTGGGAGACAAAGAGATGACACTATTTTCACAGTACGCTCGGTTGTGAATGTTATGTCAAAGACAATGACACAGTTTTTGGTGTAGGGGCGAATCTATTTATTTACATCTATGTATCTATCTATAAAAAATAAAGTAGATATGTCTTACCATGGTCGACCATCCAGGCAGCGCGTTGCCAGGCCAGCCGCGCGGTTTCCACGCCGATAGACATGTCAGCTAGCATGAAGGCCACAGCCTGGTGGTAAGCGATTGGCACCCCGAATGTCTTCCTCTCTAGCGAGTACTTCGTGGCCTCGTATAGAGCGCGGTTCGCGAGACCTGTGGCCCCAGCGCCGACCTGGTGGAGACAATAGGTACAAACAAATAAAATCTCGTGATATAAATCAATTTTGAATGTATTTCTGTAATTAAAACATTGTCACTATACATTTTAGAACAACGCGAATAGCGGCCCATCCACTAACGTTCATTTCTTCCGACTTATCCCGTCGTGCAAACTGTACAGAAAAGCGACGGGATAAAATACCGTATAAAATACGGGTTATAATACCATCACTCTTTCTTGCTCTTGCAAATCCACTGGCGTTCATTCCGTAAGGATTGTAGATTCCGGCAGGAATGAGCGTTAGTGGATGGGCCGCTATTTACTCACGTATTAACTAAGGAGTTTAAACACTCTCGACGTTTCGACCACGACAAGAGCAGTCTTTTTCACGAGTAAGCGTCCCGCCCGTTCCCTTTGTTATAAAATGAATAGTGTAACTCACGAAATTTTTGAAAGTGAAATTGTCCGTATAGTTTTGTATGAGTATATGTGTAGCCTGTGTATTTATGTGTTTGCAAAATAAATATATTTTCAGCAACAAAATAGTATGCTTAAATAATACAACAAACAAAAGTCACTAACGTCTACAGGTCTCATCAATGATTAATAAATATCAAACTCGACTCGTCCAAAGCTAAAGCGGGTCGCTAGCTTTAAACTTGTGAAGTGTTTCGACATAATTAATCGTATATAAATTTATCTTAATTGACATCCGACACGACTGTCGATGCACGCAAATCACGCTATTCATTTCATCATCATCATAGCAACTCATATAAAGTCCCACTAAAAGATCACAAAGATTTAAAATATACAATATTACATAATATCATATAATTTAAAAAGAGCAATATTCGGAGCCTAATCTAGCGTTGACCTGTGTCTCAGGCTACATACAGGTTTTAAGTAATAGTGCTAAAACATAACAATCATTAATATAACAAATAAATGAATACTTAGAACTACATAAGTACTTATTTTATAAACTACATTTATGGAACTAGGGAATATAACTCAAAGTGATTTATCATGCTAAGGCTAACAACTTATCTGTATTATCATACGACATGATTGGATGAACAAAATTAAGTGTATATGTTACGGCTAATACCCGAAGTGCGGCTACACCTAGTTCTAGCCGGTTAGAACTAGGTGTAGCCACTTACTCTTGGTTAAACCTAGTAATAGCCGATTGTTTTCGGGTAAAACTAGGTCTAGCCGTCATCATGTCGGCTACAACTAGGTCCAGCCATTCCCTGTTGGATAAAACTAGGTCTATCCGATATCATTCCGGCTAGAACTAGGTTTAACCAATAGTAAGTTGGCTACACCTAGTTCTAACCGGCTAAAACTAGGTGTAGCCGTGTGTTGTTCCAATCTAATTTTATTTTATTTTATTTGTATGTATATTTGTAAGCCAAACATTCTTGAATAAACGAATTTTCTTTCTTTATTTTCTTTTCTGTTGGATAAAACTTAGATGTGTGTCCCGCCAAGCCTTCCGCCCCGCGTCTCACTCATGACTTACCTACAACATCTGCAGCAGCGGCGCGGGGTGGAGGGCATAGCGAGGCACGTGCCTCTGTAGGTTGTGAGCGCCAGGTGCTGCTGATCTACTGAAGGTCTACTAGCGAGTGTGACTCACAGCGTCTGCAGCAGCAGCGCGTTTCTTAGTTTTATCGTATTGAAATTATGAATGTAATGTAATAATTGATTTTAATGACATAAGTGTTTAAAATCTATATAATTATAATAATGCATGTACCATTTGTTTAATATAATTCCCATTGTCCCATTGTCAACGGGAAGGAACCTACTTATCATCAAAATGTTCTAAAATTCATTGAAATTATTTGTATGCCCACCTGGGCGCGACATGGCTGTGCAAAATTATTTTATAAGATCATTAATGAAGCCTATGTTTCATGCAAATAAATATTTATGATTATGATTATGATCATCTAACAGGGATTGGTTGTTAAAAAAACATCCAATAAAAAGAAACGTAGAGAATTTTTTTATTCTTTTAAATCACATTGTAATAATCAACACAAATTATTAAGAGTGCAATTTTTAATGTAATAGGAGCAATCAGGAACAGGCGGGACACGCATCTAAGTTTTATCCAACAGGGATTGTCTGGACCTAGTTCTAGCCGGAATGATATCGAATAGACCTAGTTTTATCCAACAGGGAATGGCTGGACCTAGTTGTAGCCGACATGATGAAGGCTAGACCTAGTTTTACCCGAAAACAATCGGCTATTACTAGGTTTAACCAAGAGTAAGTGGCTACACCTAGTTCTAACCGGCTAGAACTAGGTGTAGCCGCACTTCGGGTATTAGCCGTAACATATACGTGCACTTGCAACTTAGTGAGAAAATATTAGCAACTTTATTATGTCTATTGTACAAAATTGTACTCAGAAATACATAAAAATATAAGTAAAGCAAATTTCGTCTGTAATCTAGAGCAATATAATAACATAATTTAATATTTTGTGATAAGATAAGCTGTGTGTTGTTTTAACACGATATTAAGTACATAATACTCGTTATAAATATGCATAGACTCCTTTCAGTACAAGTGGCTTCTGACTGAAGTAACTGTAGAGAAATCTAAGCTAAAATGCATTGACGTCCGTATAACATTATGGCGAGGTTGACTTTAAATTCAAGACAGCTACAATAACAAATCATATTTTGTCCGACTATTGCGCACCGTTTTCTTCAGTATAAGGGGTCGTCCTAATTGGCAGCGATCGTACCACGGAGGTTTAACTCTGCTCCGTGGATCGTACTATGGTGCGATGCGTTATCGTCGTGCGACGAGTTCCAAAGAGATTTCATCAGAATATCCTAATTGAACCTCGCAAGTTTCAGTTTCAGTTTATTTATTAGTCCAATCAAATATAATTAGGTAGATACATTTGGATAGGTCATATAGTAGTAACAAGTTACATAATTATGAATTACAAAGGTTTAATCTCAAGTTATAGGCATATCAAAATGTAAAACTTAAGAAATTACTGGAAATATTATACCAAACTCATATTTAATAAGGTACTTATTAAGTAAGTTAACCAACTTGTAAACCTTTTTTGAAAATAAAACATTTTGTATTTTGTATTGTATTTTTGTATAATAATAAATAATTGTCTAGTTTTACATACAAAATTCATCAGCTATAAAGCCTCGTCAATATTGTAAAAATATTTTAACATTAAATATTTTTTATGGTAAAACTAAATTCCTTAACGGAATGTTTTCTTAATGCTAGTGGCAATTTGTTGTAAAATTTAATACTAAGGTATCGTGTAATTTAATACGAAGTGATCGTGCGAGCACATAAAATAAACATCACCACTTTGATCGTACGATCAAAAACGCATCGCACGTTGGTACGATCGCTGCCAATTAGGACGACGCCTTAGAGTACTTCATAGGAAGGATTTATTGTAATCGCAACGCTTACTATTCAAGTTGGTGATCACCATATGTTTTTACAATAGATACAGTACGATGTTTCTGCCTACTTTCTGGTATTTAAATCCCTTGACACCGGCGTGCAACGATGGCTAAAATATTGCCGACTCCACACCTTCGGAGTCATTAATCAATTATTCAATCTTATTTTGACATAAATTGGTGTACAATATAAGTGAATATATGGGTTCCCGACTAGCCGTAGCCGTGTTACTGGAACCTAGGCTTCTCTAAACATGGTTTTATTAATAATGTCTAAATAAGAATTAGTATATAGATATTTAAATTTGTTTTTAAAAGTAAACTAGCAACTAGTTTTGAATTAATACCATAATCTAAGTATATAAATCTAAGTTTTATTATGACTTTGATTTATATACTTAGAAATAGTTACAGAATTGCATCATATATTGCCTTATCTTTTCAGCCTTCGAGAGATTGGTATCATGTGAGATAGTTAGGTCAACGAATATAGCTTTATTTACAGTCACCAAAACTAAACAAAAACCTTATCATTTTCAATTTTCTGTTTCTAACCACAATATGACCTCACAATGCATTAGCCATCCTTGCATATGCATATGGAATCACTTTTACCTTGTATTACTTAGAAGAAGTTCACTTTAATATTATAATCTAGGACGACTTTTGCCCTCGCTGATTAATTCAGTCCTATAAAATATACACCTTTTAAAACCTTGATCGACTTTTCTATTTAATCGACATCGGTAAAGTGGCCTATAAAAATGCATAGTTTATATAATAGCCAATTGTCTCGATTATAGATAATCTCGTCAATTGAAGTTCGAAGTGAAATTGCAAATTTTGTTCAAGAAACTACAATACAACTTACATTAAAGATAGCTTGCATTATTCTATAATATCACTTGGCCATGGGCTTACTAGTTAAAAACGACTCAATATCTTATATAAAATTCAATGCCACTTATCGTTGTAATTTTATAACTCAATGGATGAGCGATTTAGGAGACATTGGTTTTAAAATAGTCGTAGTAGCCCAGGGAAGCTGTAAGGTTAGGGAAAAAAGCGGGCGAAGCCGCGGGCGGTTCAGATAGTCATGAATAAAATATTCAATCATTTGAGAACTACGAACTTAAGTTTTTAGATAGCATTTTATATAGCCCAAACCGAACTTACAATTTTTTCATAACCTTGACCATAAAGTTATCGACCATCAGATTATACTACGTCCGAGCCAGCTGTGGCGGTCATATGCCAGAAGTCATATTTAAACTATAATAACAGATCTTCTTTCAAAGAAAGTAAATTATATTATGTATTAGTACACCCGTCAATTTTTTACTATATTGCTCTCTTTCCATCCAAATGTTGCCTGGAAGAGATCGCTCTTTTGCGATAAGGCTGCCCATTTTACTTATTTCTTTTGTTGTACTTATTTGTTATTTTTGTTTTGGTGTACAATAAAGGTTTTTTGTATTGTATTGTAAATTTCGAATCAATAAAAAAGTCATCTTTGTTTTGTTCCTCTAAAAAGACACCCTTTATAATGGGCTAGATAACATCTTATTCGGAGAGAGCAAACTCAAACATTTTAAAATTCGTCAGCTTGACAGTGATGTGATTAATCAGCAAAACTTTACGCCATAAACAATGATCTCACGATATATTTAACTGGGTCGTACCGACGTCATCCTCCCGATATAACAGTTAGATTCCGTGTTATTATGGAGAGAAGTATATTCTAAGCTACCTGTGTAGCTGTGAATATAAATATAAAATCAAATTAGTTTCGCTCGTACCTATCGACAAAGTACCTTAGTAGGTAAGTACCTACTCCCTTGTTCATTGTAATTAAATTTTTAATACACTAGGTAATCTAAAACCTTATAGGTTTATTTATTTATTTTATTTATAGGTACTAACTGGGTGATTATTCCTAAAAAGGTTAAAATGCTTAATAAAAATAGGTCAATTTTTATTGCAAACGAAATGGCTTGTTACACGATAATAAAATGACACTTCAAATATAAGATAATTACATATCTGATTTTTCTATTTGCAATTTCTTTTTCTACCTATATCTATCTATATATATATACATACATATGTACAAAAGAAAGTCGTGTTAGTTACTATTTATAACTTGAGAAAGGGTTATTGGTTTTGGCTGAAAATTGGTGGAGCGATATCTTAACACTAGGAAAAGGACAGGCTACTTTTTAACAGCGGGAAAATATATTATCTTTCCGCGGGTAAATCTAATAAAACGCGAGCGAAGTTGCGGGGCGAAAAGCTGGTTTGTTATAAAGCATTAAATAAAATATTTTGTTTTATTAAATGACTAGATTATGTCATTCTCTAGATTGCCTCAACGGCAGATTTATAAAAGCATGCTTTATCTATAAATAGCAAATTTACATCTTTGTAGATAGAATATTTTATTTAAATGCGAACCGGGGCAACGTGTTATTTATATTTTTTATTGCGTTTCAGTATCATTGTACTGCGTTCATACATAAATATTTGAATTTGAAATTGCCGTAACTGTTTGCTACCACGGTGAATATAAACACTACATCAGGTGATCTAGGCACAGTTACAGTTTCTAAATCATTACCTAATCATCATTTCATAATCATCATTTATTTATTGTTTTCATATTGGTTCTTAGGCATATATATCTTATGAGTATCACAATATGACCCCGCTGGGGCACTACAACAATTTAAACTTATCTTAAACCTATCTTACTTTAACCCTTTGGGGCAGAAGACCCTGGCCTAATTTAAAAATTAACCACTGGGATATTAAACTAACAAATGTCATGTTAAATGAGGGTTAACATCACGGCTACCCGTTTGACAGCGAAGGGTTTAAAGCGTCTCTTGACGAGTATTGGGGGGGTATGGCCAACTCTATAACTATACTACTATATATTCTGTTGGAAACTAAGGCTGAATACTCAATTATTTGTCGATTTGAAAGCTAACTAGAGCACTAGGAAATAATAAATATTGCGAGGATATAAAGCATCATGGCGATTTTTGTAAAAAAACTTTGTAAATTATTTACTTTTCTAAATGATATTTGAATATTCTAGTAAATTAGGTCAGACATTTAATTTTACGCATTGAAATAATCTTGTTTTGTTTCTATGTTACTTATCTAGGTATAGATGATCCAGTCTTAAAATGAACTCCCAAATCTACTTTATTTAATTAAGTTTTAATGAATAAATTGAATTGAACTGAACCGACTTAACTGAATCATTAATATGACATCAGTTGTTGAACCAAATACCATGTCTTCGAACTTGATGAGAGAGTCTTAATTCACCACGCTGGCCAAGTGCGAGTGAGTGTCACATATCTTAATTTACAATTTTAAAATATAGAATATTTCGGTTTGTCGACTAGCGAGTCGATGGCCGATGGGGCCGAAAAGTTCTCGAGTGGAGACCACGGATCGGAAAACGCAACGTTGGACGTCCACCAACAAGGTGGACTGATGATTTGGTGAAGGCGTTCGGCTCGCGGTGGATGCAGGCCGCGAGCGACCGTAATGACTGGACGTCATATAGGGAGGCCTATGTCCAATGGCTGAGTGAGATGATGATGATGATAATGAGAATTTTACTTGTCAAAACTATAATAAATATATGTTTACGTAGTATATTTAACATTCATAAGTGCCTATTTATTAGTGTATTGTATTTTTTGTATTCTATCTCATATATGTATTATATTTTATTTGTCTATGTATTCGTACACCCGTCAATTTTTTTATTTCTTTGCTATCTTTCCATCCAAAGGTTGCCTGAAAGAGATCGCTCTTTAGCGATAAGGCCGCCCATTTTACTTGTTTCTTTTGTTGTTTATGTTATTTTTGTTAGTTTGTTTTGGTGTGCAATAGTGTTTTGTATTGTACTTACCGGAGGACGGGTCTTGTCGAATGCTCCCATAGCGATCTTGAATCCCGCGCCTTCCCCGATGAGTACGTTCTCTTTGGGGATGCGAACGTCTTCGAAAGTGATCCCGCGAGTGTCAGACGCGCGTTGGCCCATGTTTTGTTCCTAGAAATACATTTATTTACTACCAAACATACATAAAAAGGAACAGTACATTATACACTACTATACTGATAAAACAAAACATGTAGAATAATAATTAAATAAATATTGCTGGACAATACACACAGTAACATCTAGCCCCGTGATAAGCTCGAAGCTTGTGTAACGGATGCTAGATTTCTGATGTATTTAATATAATATACATACATAGATGGATATATTTTTACCATTATATGTAGATTATAGAGGCTGAGTACAGGAATTTCCCCATGTCAATACAGAACATTCCATCAATATCAGAAAAATATACCAATGCCATTTCACAAGCGCATTAAATCACTGGTATAATATTATTTCAACTAGGACTAATCAGAAAACCAAATTATGTGACTAAGTTGCGAAAACTGAAACTGAGTAATGTTTTTTCCAAATCGATGTTTTATTAATGGATAACCCAATTCAGTCATAATCGAATTTATTCACGACAACTCCAATGCCTTTTATGTTACGAAACTGTTTAACGAGTGCAAAAGATTTAATTTAAGGACAAACAAAGGAGTAATAAAAAAAAGTACAAGATTTTCACTGAGCCCTTCATCTTTCACACTATTTTAAATTAAAATGTATTTGTTGTTGAAATTGTGTACAAAAGATCTTCTTAACAGTTGGAAACAACAGTTAGTCCATTAATTACGTACTAAAATATGCAACTTAAACCAACGAAAATGGTTCTATTTCTATAGAGTTGACACATGGACGTCCTTTGTGGTGCAACGGGGCAAGGTCTGCCTGCGACGCAGGAGGTTGCAGGTTCGATTCTTGCCTCATAACAAAAATGTTTACGCAGATATTTGTTTCGAGTGTCTGCGGTTGTTATATATGTATAATAAGAACTATCTATGTATGTATATTATATTAAGTAGGTATATCAGAAATCTATCACCCGTAACACGAGCTTCGAGCTTACCGCGGGGCTAGATGTTGCTGTGTGAATTGTCCAGCTATACTTATTTATTTATGAAAATCACCCTTTAGTAGGACATTGGGTGGGTTGTTATAATAAATAATACCTTGCGTCCCGGATTAACTCCTGCCCACTCTCGCTCTACGATGAAACCGGTGAAGGCCTTGCTCGCGGGACATTTGGGATCGGGATTTGTACGCGCCAATACGAAGTACCTAAAAAAAACAAACAGTCTATATACAAGGTGTCCCATAATGAGTATATGATAAAGCGTGCGTTGGCCGCAGCGAATAGAATATAACGCCGAAGAAAGTTTTAAAATAAAACACATTTTCAGGTTTTCATAGAAAAAATTATCTTTGGTAGTTTTACTAATGGTTGACAATCCTAGAATGAGACGCGACAACGTATGAGTGAGAATATAAATAGAGGTGCTTATGTATATTTACGCAAAAGGGATATTCACGACCCCTAGCACTGAAGAAATTAGATTAACATAAATTGCATTTGAATTATTTAAATATTTTAAATGAAACCAAAATCGATAGATTATGACCATTAGGGCTAACAATTCAAATGGTGAAATATTTTTCTATTCGGCGCAGTAGTTACGGAGCCTCAACAAAAATACAAACAATTAAATGTTACCTTTTACTATATTAGCATATAACAGTACTAGCTGAGCGCCGACACCTTCGCTTGCTTTTTTTTCGTAAAATATAGCCTATAGCCTACCTCATATGTACTATGACTGATAGATTTTTTCAAATCGGACCAGCTGTTACTATTAGCGCGTTCAAACAAACAAACAAACTCTTCAGATTTATAATATTAGTATAGATTTAAAGCCTGATTTTACCTGAGCCGTGTTGGCTAAGTGGGAGCACACCCGACTTTCATTCCGAAGGTCGTGGGTTCAAACCCCGCCGCGCACCTCTGATTTTTCTTCTTGGAAAATTATGTGTGCTTCAAAACACGTGCTCTAACGGTGAAGGCAAACATCGTGAGGAAACCGGCATGTTCTGAGAACTTTTCAAAGTTTGAAGAACATGCGTCATTCACCAACCCGCACTTGGCCAGCGTGGTGAATTAAGGCCTAATCTCTCTCGCCAAGAGAGAAGTCCCTGTGTCCCAGCAGTGGGAACGTGAATAGGGGTGTTATGGTTTATAGATTTAAAGGACATACCAGTTGGCAACTCCGCCATTGGTGATCCACATCTTCTGGCCGTTAAGGATCCATTCGTCTCCCTTTTTCTCAGCTTTCGTCTTGATCCCTGCCACGTCGGAACCCGCGCCGGGTTCAGTTACACCATATGCCTATAAAGATAAGATTGTTCATTTAAAACCAGTATTGTGATTACCTGTGCGCGTAGGCAGCAGTAGGAACGTAAATAAGGGTAATTATGATTAAATTTTAAAACAAGAAACATTTCAATCATGGTATATTAACGTACCATGATCGAAATGTTTATGAATTTCCCGATATTTCGGCACTGTTACAAGCGCCATCTTCACGGAGAGACTTCAGTCCTTAATTTCTTGAGTCTTCAGTCTCTCCGTGAAGTTTGGTATATAAATCCTTTAATAGGTTTAACGGCGCTCGCGGGTAGAGTAGAGATGGTACAGTAATACTCCTGGACCCTAGCATACATATTTCCTACTGATATAAAAGCAATATGTATGCCCTTATATACATAAACATATACACATTTTAGACCTATTTAATGTTAAAAATGGTGAAACACTTACAGCCACTATGGGTTCGTCGATCAGTCTACCGAGGTACTTCTTCTGTTGCTCCTTGTTCCCCGCGATAATAACGGGAGTTTGCTGGAAAATATAAGTTATACAGGTTGTACTATTTTATTACTTCATGTTTTACAGTAGTTTCCAAAGCGTGCTTTTGAATTATCATGCTGAGTATCGCATTACATGTAACAAAAGTTTTATAATATCGTTTAAGACTTTTAAAAGATTTTAAAACATGCAGATTGCGTACACAGAATAAAAAACACAAATATACCGTGTAGCATGGTGGTATGGATTTACAAAACTAAAATGTTTATAAAAGTAATCTAGACTTTGGAAAATATAACATGGAACATGCAATTTGGGTACGCAAAATAAAATATATCATATACAACATGTAAGCTATGCGTACTAGGACATTAGTACAAACCCAAACCAAAAAGCATTAGTTGAAGCAAGATTACTTAGTATAACCACAAAATTAAAGAATGGGATCACTAATCTCGTTTTTATAAGCAGATCAATTTACAAACAATACAGTTAAGTCCCTATACTTTAATTTACTGGTTATATGCGAGGACTGGTTTTATAATGTTATGTAAATGTAATTGTATATAACATTGCTGATTGAAAATATTTATCAAACTATTTACATAATACTAAATATTTCCGTTCATATCGTTATCAACCTAGCAATTTTATGGAATTTAAGAATGTCTTGAACAGTGTAATTTTTTTTTTGTTTTTTAATTATATATTAGAAAATCTCATAATATTAATGTTTTTAAAGTGTGCCGAGTAACTTCTTAAATTTTACATTATGTTTTATATGAGATATTCTGAGAAATTATGATGCGTGCTTTTGTTTAGTATACTAGACTACGATAACTATAATTATGGACCAAGCAATGTTAGCACATCCAAATTTCTAAATCATGCAAAAAAGTCTAGTAATGGAGTCATGCAGTGCCGGATGACTCACGCCTAGACCACTGGCTTCCATAGCCGTCATGATGCCAGTGCATCCATAGGCCAGCTCCTCAGCTACAATACATCCCGCAAAGACCCCCATATCCAAGCCACCTGTGAAATCACCGATGGTATTATGATATAGCTCTCAAGCCATTGCGAGATAATGGGAACCCGATATCATGGAGCTCAGGAATGAAAAATTAAAAAGTTCTTAGTAACTATATCTACATAACATTTAGACCCCCTTTTAAGTTATATAATACTTGTGTTATTGTTAGATTCCCCATCTTGTTCTTCCCATTGTAGCTTATTTAAGTTACTTTGACCAATAGTTAGGAATCGAATTAAACGTCAGTGTGGTCAGGTTTTCAACCTAAGAAAATGCTAAAAAAACGTAATAGCTCAAAAACAAGTACATGTGTTCTTGAAGCAGATGCCACTATGTCATTAAAACCGCTGTGATCCTTAGCTGAGAGAATTAAAAAGTTCAAGACTAATCTTTTTTCCATAGCATTTATCAATATTGTTACGTGTACTGAATTAGTACAAGTCTTAATTTTCTGACACATGTGAAACATCGATTAATTTGGGTTGGTATAAAATTTTATTATGCTATTTAATGGCAAGTTCCTTTTGGTTATCAGCAATGAGCACATCCAAAATTTAATGTTTTTTGATATTAAAAGGTACAAGTTTTTCATAGAATTAAAAATATCTCATGTCAATATCATATCTAGCTCAAATTACAAAACAGATTTGTTTATTGTGCTCAAATGATGTCGCTTTATATTGTTCAGAACGAGACATTATAAAAGCGACCGCTAATTGTTGGTCACAATAATTTACACAACAAGTTGTTGTTTATATACTGTATAGTTAGTGTCATAGTTATCTGATATATCTTGAAACTGTCATATATCCTTATCTTTTTACCTATATGAAAAATAATACGATGATTATATTTATCTAGTGGACTTTGAAAGCGATAATAATTCACAAGTGGTATTTTAGTCAGATAACAATGGCGAAAAACAAAAGATAAGTGAATTTATATTAAAGTGAAGAGCTTTTGACGTTCGTTGAATATACCTACTTATATTATAAAGCTGAAAAGTTTGTTTTCTGCGATTATCTCAGGAACTACTACTACATCGATTCCAAAAAATATTTCAAAGAAGGCTATATAACATTTTTAAAAGTGGACAAAACCACCGCTAGTTTATCCGTTTGAAATATTAATCTTCAAAATGTATTGCCGTGTAGTAAATGAATATGAATACACTGAAGATATATTGTTTACAAATTCGTCATATCTACTTAACCTGGATCTACAGCAAGATAAAAATAAATGATAAAATACCGTTCAACATTACCTAACCCATTTATTATCTTACATTTATTACTCGTTCGGCTTAACACGATTTTATTATTTAAAAGTTGCTGTGTGTTGTTTGGATATAATTATCATAAGTCTTTAACCTATCTATCGTTCTCGGTATGTAACTTTATAGAGTCGTAGTACAAACCAATAATACTTATTGAAAATATGAATATAAATTATCTTATTTTTCATTATAAGTGTGCCCAAAGCCGGCTTTGTCATTTATCATGAAAAAATAATGATACCTTAGTAAATAAATGACTGAATTTGCTGCGGATAAATGTTTTATTATGCAAATTGTTAATAAATAAACAATATTTAATTATAGCATACGCAAACATGAAGCAATGAATTGTAAAACATAACAAAGTCAGTTCAATACCTACAAAAGAGTACACAAAACAAAGTAATTAAGTGTACAACAACATTTACATAACAACATTTTGATAGAATACATTTTCTGAACAATGAACTTGAAGCAAATGCATAACCCGGGACCAAAGAATACACCTTTAGGTATAAAGATGTATATTATTGTTGAAAGAGAAACTCACTCCCAAGTTAGTCCCTCCGACGGCAGTACAAATGCCAGTACATCCGAATGCCATTTCCTCCCCAATTATACACTCTTCAAAAACTCCAATTCCACCCATCCCCCCTGAAAGTATCTATCCAGCTCAAGAGAAGAAAATCACACAGTTTATAATGATAAATGGATAAAGACTTATAATGTAGGTAATAAAATGGGTCTTGTTGGATATTTTTTTCTAAGGGCTTAGGGATCCAGATATTTTAGAGCATAAAGGTTAGCTTTTGGTGAGCAATAGTTTAAAATAAGTTGTTGAAAGGTATAGACAGGTTTTTGCTTTTCCAAATTAATAGCAATACGAAAAGTTATATCATTGGACTGCGACTAGTTCGTTATCTTCAAGCAAGAGAACTCCTGAAATAATAGCAAGAAAAAAAGTCCCATTCCTTAATTTTCCTTGTTCTATAAAACTCGAGTAACAATTTTATGGCAGAAATAGCATGCAGAAGAGATTAACAGCAGATTCAATTAATACTGTATGGCGCCCGAATTTGTTATCAAAAGTGAGTTTATGTAGATAAAATACAGATAACATCGTACTTGAAGATTCTGAAGATATTTGACATTGTATTGAACTTTGTCCCATTGCGTCTGCTTATTTAGTATTTTTAGATTTTTTGTTATAAGTGACACATAAATTCGGGGACGAAAACAAAAATACTGCGATTTGGAATTCTAATCTAAGTGTTTTTGATACACCCAATAGTGAAAAGAACAAATTAAATATCGAATTTAAGATGTTGCCATCTTCCGGAAAGATCTCATCATATCTAAACTATTTTTTAGTCTAGAACCTACAGCCTTAAGCTCAAAAACATGCTTTTTTACTGGGAAGCAAGATATGCTCACAGCTACATCGGTGATATAGATGGCAGCCATAATGCCAGAGCAACCATAGGCCAACTCTTCACAGACCATAGCTGACTCCATCACTCCTAGACCCAACCCGCCTGGGGAATTCAAACATCTCAAACTCTAATGTCATTTATAAGTACATTATGGAGTTCATTGAATCATTCATTCAAATGATAAACATTTAGATTTCGTTTTAAAACTACAATAAAAATAGAAAATTAATGTTATAATGTTTATTAAGGTTGAGTAAATTGAGTCCAGCAGCGTTAAGTATATTAACCGTTTAAATTTTGATTGCAAATATATTATTTCGATTGTGGGATAGAAATATAAGTACTATATTTTTATAATCTCTAACAAGTACTCCATAACCTAATTTGCATTTAGCTATATGGTACAACCTGATGAATTATCCAGTCTCTGGATAACTCAAGCATCACTAGGGTGTATTGTATATTTATTATTATTCATTATAAAATAATAGTTTCATTATTATAAAAGTTATATGGCTAAACTTAAATCCTAAAAATTTTTAATAATATAATTGAAAACAACATTCAATACAATAAAGGTCATAGGGTCAATAATTTTGTTATTTCACTATCTTTAACAGATAATGTAAACAACACCCAAGTTTTTCACTAGTAAAATATGAATAAGTAATCATATAAACATGAGTTCGAAATCAAGAGTAATATTATCATTTATAAATAAAATGAGTTTCATTTATAAAAAAAAAACTGTTACATTTGCTTTTAGTAGGTAACCTAACAAGTTGCTTAGTAACTAAAATTACCGGCAGAATTCTTTCACTTAATACAAGTGGTAGAATTAGTAGTTAATTATGAGTTTATTCAGAAATAAGATTCATTTCATTTGCATTGGCTCTTTTTTTGAAAACACCTATTAATAATAATTGAATAATACCAATTACTCTCAATGCTTTTGTCAAACTTCGGCAACTATATTAAGGGTGCAGAGTATATTTTTCTGAAAATTGTGTAAATGACATCGCTAGGTGCATTATATGATACAATGAGAGAAAAAACATTACCGCAATGCTCAGGGATGTGTCCATTCATTAGGCCGACCTCCCAAGCCTTCTTGACAATTGGCCAGGGGTACTCTCCGGTTTTGTCGTAGTGTGCAGCCATTGGTATAATCTCCTCCTTCGTGAACTTACGGGCAAGGTCTTGAAGAGCCTTCTGTTCATCGCTGTACTCTGAAAATCCAGATGACTTTTATAAGAAGTTTGAAATAAAATAAAACGAAATTTTATTAAATTACTGACTGGGCTGCGGCTTTCGATCGCTTTTAATCTTACCTTTTAAACCTTCCCTGGACTAATACAAACATTTCAAGATCAAAACCAGCAAAATCGGCCCGGCCATTCCCGAGTTTTTGCGAGACTAACCAAACTAGTGACTCGTTGTCTTTTATGGCAGATACATTATTAGACTGTTTTGTGAAACTATAAAAACAAATTCATACCAAAACAGAATCCAGTAGGTGGGATAGGTTTGGGTGCTGCTGCAAGAGATGCACTGGTGGAGAGTTTACGGTAAATTGGGCGGGTTACCCGGGCAATCTGTAACACAAATACATACATTTTCCTCTATCTATATCTCCCAAGGTACAGTTACAACACATACGAAAATACCATCTAATACTGTTACCAGGAAAACGGCAATATAGCTTGTTGATGACAAACTTAAAATAAACACTAAAAGAATTACATCAGTTCTTAAAAATTTATTACAATTGTAATACAATTGTACTCCTATAAGCCTAGAAAAGAAAATAATTATCTAAAACTAACTTTCAAACTATACATAGACTTTGGACTTTGGAACATTACGACGGCAAAATAAATACTTTGGTAATGCCATCCAATCGAGTTTTCTTATTTAGAATTATTTTGAAATAATACGAATCTCTAAATTTACAACAAATAAATGCAAAAGTTTTAAGTACCAACCTGGGATACTGGATTCATGATGAGTTTCTTGGAAACTGCTTCGCAGATAAACCTGAAATTATTGTTTAATACTAAATGAGAAACGACACGTCTGCTTCTTCACTAACTAAATAAAGACTTTAAAAGCAATACCCGACCGCTATATAGAGAGTTACCTGTTGCTTGCACTTTGAACAGGAGATAAAAATATTAACGTACAGTTTATCAGCGCGCTGTGACGTCAGTTTACTTTTAATTGAAGAATAAATTAAGTACACAGCACATAGTACATAACTATGTAAACGTAACGTAAATGGACGAAACGGAACGGAGTACTACAATGCAAAAAAAAATGTATTGTCAGCCGATACTGACAGTGACATCGTTGTTTTGTTCCATTTTTTTTTTGTGGACTCCGGTTTTATACTGAAATTATGTATTTCATCCAAATTTCATCTAAATTCTCTATTCTGTAGGTATATTTTTTATTTAAAAACGTTAGATGCACATGACTTCTACATCGCTCGAGCTCGGGCGGTACCAAAATTATTCTTACAATTTAACATAATATTTTGCATGTGTTGGTCTCGATATCTGAGCATTGGAAAACAACTGATAAGCAATAAATATTGAAATATCCCATTCTTTATCATAACGCGTTATTTACCGCCGCGCCTATTGTTATTTGGTTTGATCGCGTTTATGAAATTAAAATAAGTGTCGTGCGCGCTGTGTTTATCTTGTTCTTCTTCTTCTTCTTTTAAGCGAACGTGACTGGCAATTGTTTAATTTTGAGCTCTATAACTCTTAAAAAATGAAAATAAATGTCATCGTTGACACTGACATTCATTCTGCAGTATGATTTGATTTGACACTGCTGTGCTGACAAAGCGTTGAAACCGCCCGTACAAAAAGTTTTTTGATTGAATTGTGTCTTCGCCGTCTAGTCTTTTCGTAATTAGTAAACCTATTTGGCTCTAATTTTAGTTTGGAGAGTACTAGGCTCTCCGCGCTAGCAATTAAAATTATCAAAATATATATTCCGCGGAGATCATGATGACATCACATCCAATTTCCTGATTACCTACTTTGATCACAAAAGGGGCGTGATGTTTATAGTTTTAGCATTCCTCAAATTCTGAATCTGATTGTTTATTAAAAGAATGGGACCTGCGTGCTTGTGATTAGGATATACCACGAGTAGAAGTGATTGTGAGAGTAGGTCATAAGTTCGGTATGTGGTACAACAAAGCCGTGTTATGAATGAGGAGGTTCTGTTGGCGCGTGCTGCTGAGGAGCGGGAGAAAATCTTCGAACGCTATGAGAGGGGTCGCGATAACCTCGCTGGGCAGATAGATCCTTGGGAGGACCCAGAGTTCGAAGAGTATCACAAAACTGACAGGTTGGTCACAATCACGCACTTCCGAAATTCAGGTCAACACCTTAGACGCGACTTGGTCTAAGATTTAGTCGATAAATGCCAGCCTATGCTAAATATAATACTACTAGGTGCTACAAAGGGTTATGTACAAGAAATCAAATTAAACACATTATTGTTTAAAAGATGTCTAGGTAATCAAATGTCACAACAAATCAAATCACATCCACCTAAATCTACTTTATGCACGAACAAAACAGAATTGTAAGTAATGCTACTTAAAACATAACAGGAATGAACCTTTTACAATACAAATTCAATTCTCTATTTAGTTCATCGAAAATAATGCTTTTTTATGCCATTCAAATATATTAAAAATGTAATGGTAAATTGCAAGATGATTAACCTGGTAAGGAACTTCTAAATCTATCAGACCAGTTAATTTATAAAATTATCAACAGCACAACATACAACACAAGTTGAGAGTGAGAAGCCTTTTTAATAAATAAATAAATATTGCCGGACAATTCATACAGCAACATCTAGCCCTGTGATAAGCTCTAAGCTTGTGGTATGAATATGGGTGCTAGATTTCTGAAATACTTAATAGAATTTACATACTTAGAAAGATATATTTTTATAATACATAATATTACACCCAGAGATATAATAGCAGTTCTTAGCTTTGCCACCAAAAAGTAAAACTTTAAATGTGGGGCAATATTTTAAACATACTCACAGTCCATATGTTATTTTTCTTAGGCTTTTTATCAAATTATTAGGTTGACATGATTAGGAATTTCAAAATTTCGAACCCCTTCATTCAAATGCGAGAGTCTAATATATTTTTTGTGCTAATATTAATACCAACCAAGACCTAAAAACCTAAATGTTTTAGATCTTAACAACCGGTAGTAAGGGTAGTAGGGCTGTGCTGTGTAATTTTCAACTCAATAACGGCTGGGCTGATTTAGGGTGGTTTTGGTTTTAAAATAATCACAGTATATTAATCAGGCCATCCTCCGGGAGGTTCAAAAGTTAAGAAACATATAAATAAAAATGTATAAGTTATAAATTCTAATATTTCAAGTTATTAAACATTGTAAGCGAACTTACACATATTCCTTATTATGTCTTACTACATTGCGAAAGGTAGAATATCTGCGCAAGCTGCCTTAAGCCTAAAGCAACTGTTTGTTTCTAATAACTAGACTCAAATTATAATTAGGGCTAGATGTTGCTGTGTGAATTGTCCTGCTATATTTATTTATTTTATAATTTCTTCTGCAAATATTCTATTGACTTGGCGATCACACTAAGCAATCTAATTATAATGTATTACTTGTGAGATTGGGTTATAACTCATTCATCTTATTATAAATATGATGAATTTTTTTTTTCTAAATAACGTTATGGTCCCTATAAGATAGTGTTGAGTTCGATAAATTATTTTGTTTATTATGAGAAAGAACTACACTATTCTTTCACTGTGGGTTATAATTTCCCTATTTTTGCCACCCACTTTGTTTGGGTCTGCAAACCTTAAATCCAGCCAGCTATACTGTTTGTTAAAGTGTTTATTGATTCCATAACATTCCAGATATGGTTTTATCCACGACGAGCGGCTGCCGCAGAAAACGGAGCCCCAGAAAATCAACGTTGAAGTGGAGAGAGAAAAAAAATGGGTGAAAATGCTCGGCTCATGGGACTCCCCTACAACTAAGGAGAAACTCCAAAGAAGAATATTCAAAGGCATTCCAGATTCACTGCGCATTAAAGTGTGGTGCAAACTACTAGATGTAAATAAGATAAAGTCTGAAAACCCGAAGAAGTATCATGAGATGTTGAAACTTGCCAAGCTGTGGTCTACGGATGTGAGGCAGATCGATTCCGATGTGAACCGGCAGTTTCGCGAACACCAGTTCTACAGAGAGCGGTATTCGGAGAAACAATGCGCTTTGTTCAATGTGCTTTGTGCCTACAGCATTTACAATTCTGAAGTGGGTTACTGTCAAGGCATGTCTGGCTTAGCTGGCGTGTTACTAATGTACATGGACGAAGAAGACGCGTTCTGGGCCCTCGCTATCCTGCTCTCAGAAAATAAGTATTACATGCACGGCCTTTACGTAGATGGATTTCCAAAACTTACCCGGTTTCTAGAACACCATGATAAGATACTCACTAAATTTATGCCCAAGTTGAAGATGCACTTTGATATCCACGGCTTGGACGCAATACTGTATTCTCTAAAGTGGTTCTTTGTATGTTTCGTTGAGCGTGTGCCGTTTAGCCTTTGCCTAAGAGTATGGGATATTTACTTGATGATCGGAGAGAGAGTTATCACTGCCATGGCCTATACAATACTCAAATTACACAAGAAAGCTATATTGAAATTAAGAGATATGGACCTTATTGTTAATTATATTCAGGTGAGCTAGAAAACAGAAATTCGAAAGTTACACTGCGACTAATTTTATCTGTGTAATAATAATGTTGAATATTTCAGGTTAAGCTTCACAAAGATTTCTGTTATGACGACGATATAGTGATAATTCACTTAGAAAGAGCCATGAATGAGTTGAAGCGAGCTAAGTTAGACTATCCTGGGGCGCCGCCGCCCAATGAGCTGCCGCAGCGCAAGTTGGGTGTGTTTGTGGAACCAGACAAAAAATCCAAAATTGGACAGCGAGCTGCAGACTTCTCTGAGGCGGAGAAACAGACTAGAGCTACTGTGATATCAAGGTAATTTGTACAGACTATGTTTCACTCCCCATCTCTCCCTGTGGGTGTCGTTTGACGACGTGTATAGCACTATACACTGCAATCACCAAATCACCTGCTAATAATAATTGTGTTTTTATTCATGTTTTATTTGTATTTTTTGTGTACAATAAAGTGTTTTTGTATTGTATTGTATTGTAATCACCCCTATTTACTGCTGGGACAAAGGGACTTCTCTCTTGACAAGAAGGATTATGCTTTAATTCACCAAGCTGGCAAAGTGTGGGTTGGTGGATGATACATGACATTCAAATTTTTCGAAGATCTCAAAACATGCCAGTTTCCTCATGATGTTTGTCTTCACCGTTAGAGCATGTGTTGCAAAGCTCACTTAAATTTTATGGTAATAAATCGGGCAAAGCCGCCCACGTGTCAGCTGGTTAATATAAAAAACTTCATAAGAATTAAGATTAGTGAACAGTTCGTTTCAATTTTAAGAAATAAACAAACACGATATTTAAACTAACATTAAATTGTGATGGTATGCTATATTAAATTACTCATTATGCAAATACTCATTCATGAATATAAACAAGATATTTTCCAATTGGAACGGGTTCTTAATATTCTTTTGAACTTATGATGTTATATAATTCAGTCGATTTCACTTTAAAACCTGTCGCCGCGCCTTGGTCGTACTACAAATATAAAATCTTAAGTATGGCGTAAAATGTATTGAATAAGATTGTTATTCAAAAGGTGGGTTTTCTATCTGTTATCATTATCTTTATATAAATACTAGCTGACCAGCCTTCCTTGGACTACGAACATTTCAAGACCAAAACAAGCTAATTAGGCCCGGCCGTTCTCGAGTTTTAGCGAGACTAACAATCAGCAATTGATTTTTATTATAAAAGAAGATAATATATAAAACGTTCTATATATTTCATCTACGTTTTATATACGTCGACATTTTAAACCTTCCCTGGACTACTACAAACATTTCAAAACTACAACCAGTTAAATCGGCCCGTTCCCGCGTTTTAGCGAGACTAACGAGCAGCAACAATAATTGATTTTTATATATAAGAAGATGTATCTAAAACGTTTTCCAATTTTTTTCAGAAGAGAGAAGGCTGCAATAGATCTGCAAGAGTTGCGCGTCTCACAAAGCGACACTGTCTCAGGTAATATGGATATCTCCTACAGCTCTCGAGCTAGCTCCGACGATAGCCTAAACTCAGATCAGTTTACACATTTATAGATTCACTATAGCATTGTGACACCTGAATTTATTAAGTCTAAAAAACTTAGGTAGCCTCTCGAATTTTTAGTGCAGTAGTTCAAATATATTAAAGGTTAGAAAAACCGATTCTATTTTATTTAAGTTAGGTTTTGCGCCGAATTGGAAGTTAAGCGGGCGGTAAGAGTTCCTCAAAACTATTTTGCCTCAAATATTTAGCTTTGATTCATGTAATATACAATTTTTTGAACCCGGCTATTGATGGAAGAGTGAAAATAATAATCCCACCGTGTTATAATGTTTTTTTTTTGCCATTTCAGTAAAAGGTTAACTGAGGCTGACCGATTTGATATTTTTAAATGTAATTTGCCTGTAATTCTTTGCTAATGAGTGACTGAGGAAATTAGAATTATCCTTATAACCCATTGCATTCTAAATGGTTTTGTGATGTTTGTGAATCTTGCCTTATCAATAAACAACAAATGTAATTATAACAGAATCTAATAAACCATATAATTTACGACTTAAATATTAATATTATTAAATCTAATATATTATGTAGAATTACCAATACAACTGCTAGAGTAACTCCTAATAACCTTCAAAATGTTTGGTAAAAATCAATGGTAGCAGATTAGTAACATAATTTATATATCATTTAGAAATTGGTGTCACTGTGGTATAATGAATATTTTTAGATTAAGAACCGAAAACGCTCATTATAATATACAAATTTAAAATGTATATTTGTATATACTTTTCATCAAATTATTTTATTGAATGTAAAATAATTTGATTGACTTTAGCATCATAAACATACATGACCATTTCTGATTTATAATACTTAATTATTTTCAAAGTTAACATAATTTATAATATAATAACTGCGAAATTTAAATATCTACTATAAATGTCCAATACTATATATGGCTCGACCCTCGCATTGTTATGAAAAGTTAGTTTCAAGTTAATGACGTAATGAGGTTTTTCGGTTATTTATATCTAAGATGCACTTACTTTACAAGACTGCCAATATTTTAATCAAAACTAGCAACTATCTAATAACATAGTAATAAATAAATCTTGATTTATCTCGGTTGAAAATTTCGTATAATCATAATTTTGTGTTCAAAGAATTTAATTACAAATATATTTATATTATTGTTAAGTACATTAAAAAAAATCGTTTATTTCCCGTGACACTACTGCTTCGCACTATTAGTAGTGTGACGGGAAATTTTACTTTCCCATGACACTACTATTTTTATTGGCTGATTAAACGCATATTATAAAATCTCCTACTATCGCGATATCTTATCTTATGCAGGCAGCGCGGAGTAAGTTTCATCAAGTCGATCGTTTCCCATTTTTAATTTTTTAAATGTTAATCCATAGCTCGTTAATCCGTAGTTAATTATTGAGTCAGCTATGGCGTTATATATATTCAAAAGTACTTCATATTTTTATTAATTGTTCGTTTCCGTGAAGAGAAAGCAACCAAGTAATCCGGCGTAAATTAAAAGTGGCCAAGTGCGAGTCGGACTCGCCCATGTAGGCTTCCGCAGCAATGGTTTATATGAAATAGTTTATGACGTATTATAAAAAAACTACTTTATAGATTTCGTTCAAACCAATTTTCGTTGTTAGTTTTTATGGTTATGTACAATATATGTATATTTTTTCTAGATTTATCATCCTCTTATTTTAGAAATTAGAGAGGGGGGGGGGGAACACTCTGTTTTCCACTTTTTAAGAGTCTCACGTCCATACTATTAAGTTTAAAATTAAATGGTGTTAGAAACATTGTTATGATTTTTAAAGACCTATTCATAGATACCCCACACGTATGGGTTCGATTAAAAAAAAGTTTTTAAGTTTCAGTCCTATGTATCGGGACCCCAAAATGTAATTTATTTTTTTTCAATTTTTTTATGAAATCTTAGTGCGGTTTATGGAATACATCTACTTACCAAAATTTAGCTTTATAGCTATATTTAGCTTTATATAGTTTCGGAGAAAAACGGCTGTGACATACGGACGGACGGACGGACATGACGAATCTATAAGGGTTTTTGCCATTTGGCTACGGAACCCTTAAAATGGGAATCAATCAACTTGATGAAACTTACTCCGCGCTGCCTACTTAAGAATATATCGCGACAGCCAATAAAAATAGTAGTGTCATGGGAAAGTAAAATTTCCCGTCGCACTACTAATAGTGCGAAGCAGTAGTGTCACGGGAAATAAACGAAAAAAATGGCATACATTTATAAAGGAATGTCAAACTAAAAGAAAACAAAATATACCTCTTTATTGAATGATCTCATAGACACGTCAAATAGTAACATTCAAAGTAATTTAGATACATTATAAGTCAAACGAAATACATTTATGAAATAAAATTAGTGACACATTTAAATAATAACATAGGGGTTAAATAGCCTAGTAAATGATTCGATATTGTCAGTCTTAATTTAGTAAAATTTGTCTATGAGATTATATTCTGTTACTAGTTGTGGCATGAAGAATTGAAGCACACATGCATGAGTTCTGAATGTTATGTTTTGTGAAAGTATGAGTGGCTTCATTCTATCCGATCCGATATTTCGTAGAATAGTCGTGTAGTCGTATAATGTAAATTATTATATGTTTGGATAAAAACCCTATTGATGTCTGTGAGTTTCGTATGAATCCTGAAACGACAAGGTATTTAATTAGGAAACTTGAATTATTTGCTATCAACTCTTAAATAACTTTTTAACAGTTTAGATAACAACAGAATTTTGTATAACATTTTTTATCAATATTATGTTATACCATACCTACTTACTATGTAGTAGGAATTATGTTAGACTAGGTACTGATAGAAATAACGATAATATTTTGAGTACAAAGTTGCATTTTTAGTAGCTTTGGTAGCTACATTTTGTAGTATTCTTTTAGTGATTCTCTTGTAGCTGTAGTAACCTAAGTACTATTAGGTAGTACTTAAATTACTGAAACGAATAATTTATTTTATTTTTGTTTATTTCTGGTCTGTTAATTATGTCTGCTAATTCATTTATAGCTATTAATGTTATATGTTGAGTATTTTGTATTTGCACTTATTTTTTGTTGATTTTGATTCATTTTTGTAAAGTTGTGTTTGTTCCTTGGTTTGTAATAGATCGACATTTGTAAAAGTAATGTAGATTGTAGCATGATACTCGTGCAAGGTTTATTGTCTGATAAAAGACACTGTCTCTAAACTGTTTCTTACTCGAATTGTAACGTTATTAAATATTAGAATATGTTACATATTTGCGTATATAATTTACAGAATTACTGTATATTATACGTATAATATATGCTGGTGCTTTGCTGAGTTTGTCCAGTCCAGCTTTTCATAGCAAACAAAATCCAAAAACACTTCTAAAATGCACTTTTTTAAAGCCACATGTGATGATCACCAATCACAGATTTATCGGTTATTTTGCAAATAAAGTATATCTTTGAACGTCATTCTACTTAGCAATTGTTGACTCTACTTACATTAGTGTGTTAAGTAATTTAAATATTGTAAATTATAATTGGATAACTGCAAGCTGATTCTAAATTCTCGGTAGAACAATTAGTTACAGACTCTGTTAATGATATGTCTAACTTATATTTTGCTTTTAAGAATCTGAAATTATTAAGAGTTGAATTAGAGTCATAAATCAGATTAGGATAAGTAAAGTGCATCATAACCGGATCTCAGACTTTAGACAGATTTACATAATAGTCTCAAAAGTGATCCTGAAGTGCCATTCTGTTCTAGCGCCGTCTTTTTGTATATTATTGTGTCAATAAGGTACATTATATTCTATTTATCAGATCTAGACTAACAAAACTTTAATGCTTACAAATTTCTTAAAGGATATTGTCTTGAGCTGTAATCCAGCAATATTTATTTATTTTGCCGTGTTCTCCGAGAATATAGAACCGCACCGCTCAATACTTATATATTCCACGTTCGAAAGGTATTGTATATATGTATATATATGAATAAATACTGTATATATATATATATATATATATGCATATGCAAATACCCTCAGATTATTGCACCAGCATGCAGCTGTGGTTCAGAGGTGGGTTTATGTCTTATTAACATCGGGCTGGCCCTTAACACTTCATCTCAGGATTCGCGGAGTGTTGTATACGAGTATTATGCTGTTTATGTCGTTATATTGGCCATTTTTGTTATCCACGAACGCGATCTGGGCTCTATTTCGCTGACGTTTGCTTTTTTTTTTGTAAATAAAAACTAACAAAATTATAATATTAAGAATCTACTAAAAAGGTAACTATAAAATTACAAATAATAAGACGACTCCTCGAATCCTAACAAAATCATTTTATGCTTAACATTTTCCTAGAAATCATTTAATTGATTTGACTAATTTAAGCTGATTTGTGATAAAAAATTAAGAATTTCTTTACATATGTATATGTTTTATAACACCCAATTCTTACTAAAGTTTAAATGAATCTCTGCTCAACCATTTTAATAAAAAAGTATTACATAAACCCACCCCTAATCACATTATATGTATAACGTATAGAAATAAGATTATTATAAGAAGTAAACTAAAATAATTACCCAACATTTAAAAAACTACCTGGGCAACCATCATAAATAAATTCCTATTAATTTATTTGAGTAATTATTTTCAACTATATCCTACAAAACCATAAAGTAATCTTAATTTTTTAGTTTTGCCTCCAGTGGTGGTCTGAAGTGCAACAAAGTTATGTAAAGCGTGCCAAATACGTTATATGGTACGTGTAGCTGAATATTAGAAGTGCACACATCAGAATGCTTAGCAACCACCAGATAGTCTTAGAGTATCACCTTGTAAGGAGTTGTTTCGTCCGCAGTCTACAAAATCACGAGCGGCGTCCCTTTGCTCCGCTCACAAGCCTCGGTCAACATCTGCAATCCCCTCCAGGCAAAGCCAAGCCCTTCCTATCTCATCCAAAAACCTAGGAAATTAAGGAAACCAATACATTGATTGTAAATAAACTTTTGTTTCACTGATATATGAGCAGAGATTTGTTTAAAAAAGCATGCGGTTTGTGGCTAAAAGTATGCTAAAAGTGAGTACCTTTTTTATATTGTTCTGTTTGCATGTCATTGAATTTTGTACGTTCATTTTTATTTGTACACTGCTTTGTCATTTGCTTTAGGATTCTGTTAACTTTAATACACTATTATCTTTTGATCTACTTCACTATCTTAGTTAATAATATAATATGTGTATAGCGGATTTCTTAGATAAAGTTGTGATACGATAGTCGGTATTTAGTAATTCTCGCGACTTACTTTCAACTCTTCCGATCCCAAAATACCTACCTACTTAAATATCCGAATACTTTTTCAATTTAGTTATATGCTAGAAGAGATGATGATATATATGATGTATCGAGACCATGACCATTTAGACAGAATCAAAATACATTTAAATTAATATTTTGGCCCAAACAGATACTAAAGTAAAAATATTTTTATTTGACATTATAAAGTTAACAAACAAATTCATTATCCCATAGGCTCCAAAACTAACTGTATTTCGTCACTGTATAATAGTCAGTGGCTTCTCCATCTTAAATACTGTGTACATACGTAGCTTTTCTAGATATCCTTCAAGTCACGAAAGCCATATTCATCGCTCAGTTTATGTAGAACACAGCGGCGTAGCGGGCGTGCGGTGCGACGACAGCGTGTCCGCTCTGGGTTCACGCCGCTCGCTAGCGGACACGAGCATCACCAGCACAGCGGACCTGAGCGTGTTCTCGAGCGGACGTTCCCACGCGCCGGACAACTCGCTCGACACGCACAGCAACGTTTCCGACGACGGCACTGGGTCAGATGGGTGAGATGATTTTGTAGTGCGCGTCGCGTTTAGTATGCTACTTGTGTTTTTATCGCGTTTTTTAAGGTTCCGTAGCCACATGGCAAAAAACGAAACCCTAATAGATTTTTACTAGGGTTCATGCGCTTTTTAAAAAACAAGTTGCAAATTTTGAATCAGAATTAATAACGCATGGATTTTCGATCTGATAACCCATAAGTAGATACATCTGAATTCTTAAACTGGCGTAATTACATATGAGCGGCCGTTGAAGCCAATTTGTGGCTACTCCATTTGCATATGTTCCCTCTGGATAGATTCTGTAGCGATCGTTGCGACAGCCGACAAAATAGAGTACGTTCTCATTAGTAACTAGACGTACATAGGAATAAGAATTTGATAAACACTATGTGTTAGTTCTATACATCCTATAAGCATACTAAACGTGACCAAAGAATTCAAGCATTCAAAACTCTAAAAAAATTGGACATTTTCTGCTTCTATAAATATTATAGAAATTCTATAAGAATTAAAATAATTTTTAGCATTAATATTCTGCTACTTATATTAAAATGAATGCTTGAATTCTATTTTAGAAGTTTTTGCTAAGTTATTTCTTTGATACCTCACATTGCCTCTACATTTTACAATTGCTCTGATAAATAAGTACTCTGACACTTGCTAGATATTTCTGTGTTTATTGTCCAGTAATATTTACTTATTTTTGTTGATTTTTAATAAATTTTAATAAATATGACGGAGGTTGAACACGTAAATATAAATATTGCTGGACAATTCACACAGCAACATCTAGCCCCGTCACAAGCTTAGGTGTTACGGGTGCTAGATTTCTGATAAACTTAATAGAATCTAACGTTTATAATTTCAGTTCTGGGATATGCGGGCTGAGCATACAGCGAGCTCCGTTCGCGCAGTACGCGCAGTCCGCTCACGCTCACACGCTGACCACACACGCGCATTCCACGCCCCACGGAGACGCAACGCCGATGTCCTCCCCCGTCGGACATTCCACGCCCCTCTCCGACGACGTAGTCCGTATCTACGTCACATACAACCCCCTCGCCAGCCCATCACACATCATAGGAACCAAGTACAAAACCCAAGAGGAACATCACAAACCCACCACACTAGGATTATACACAAATGGTACAAACACGCCAGAGAACAGAATCAGAATCCAAGTGCCGTCCGAAGAGCTTTTAACCCCCGTCGTGGACGCTGGCAGGATTATTGCTGGATCTCCCCTTGATACATTGAATCTCTCCCGGAACTCGACGATCTGATATGAATCTATTTTGCATAATTTTAATTTTGTATAGGTATTTATGTAACCTGTTACGTTCAAAATGCTGACATATATGATTTTTTCAAGTTGAAATTACTTGTATATTTATGTTTCTTGAATGTTGTTCCACTAGATATTACATTAGACATTTTCATAAATCTTTAAAATAAAAACTAGAATGTTTGTTATTGACGCGTAAAAATAGTTTTTATGTTATCGTTGATATTAGTTACTGGGTAGTTGCCGGTTGTGTGGTTGCAATATTAAGCTTATTTTCTTTAGAATATTTGAAATGATTCATTCACCGTTAAAATATCCACAAATACAAGTTCGTTAACCAAAACACTAGTTAGCCATAACTTGACAATTCACTTTGCATTTTCATCAAGTTGTTTTAATAGCGAGAACAGTTTAGTTTCTTATTTTAATTATATGGTACGCTTTTATAAGAAATACAGAAAATAACCTCGTAACTGAAATATTCCATATGGTTTTAAATTATTTGGAATCTGTTGCATTGCCCCAATACGTGGCATTGAGTCAACATTTTGTATTGATTTTTTCTCTTTATTTTATCAATTCACTCAAATTTAATCAATTTCCAATCAAATTTATATATATTCGGTAACTACCTCATTATCTATGAAACATTATAACAGTGTTCAATTAAAACTGGCCAGAATAAAAAAAAACATGATATTATTTTACAAACAAGCATTTAATATTCATAGTCCTTAATTAAATTATTTCGCTTAAAATTAGGGTATAAAATAGGTGCTTTCATTGTAAAAATTGTTGTCGAAAAAGTATTTGTAATTAAGATTTACTTATTACTTAAGATTTACTGATTTAGTGAACAATTTTACAATAATATTCAAAATTTCAGTGAGAATCGCAATAAAGCCAGTTTAACTGAACCAATAAATTTTAGTCTAGTTAAAATTAATTGTACTATTTAGAGCTAAGCTGTGGAGGGTGTTTTACAAAATCTGTAATATAAATTAAACATTATCTCTGGAAGATTAATATTATCGTTTATTGTAAAGATATATATAATTATCTTATATTTATATACATATGACAATTAAAAATAATGAATTTAGAGGTGGCGCAAGTGATTGCTTCCTCTTAAATCATCTTTAGTACATGACATGACGGATTATTTGAATTTTTACTAATTTTAATGTATACTCGAATATTATTTATTTGTATTTTTTAAAGAACATCAATACATGTAACGTCCAAACTAGTTGTCTACAAAATTAGTGCCATTTCTAAATTAAGCGAATATTAAATTTATAATTTATAAGAATTGTTTTTGTATAACGCTGACTTGTTAATAAAGACAATAAAACATTGAAACAACGCATCATAATCTGATATTATAGTTATGTATGAATATTTTTTAATTGATAGTATATTTTTTAATACTTATCCGTTGAAAAGACATTTTACTTGGTAATTTTCACTTTTGCATCTTAAACTGATTTAGGTTTTGTAAATTATTCTGAATAAACTGGAAAGAAGCTTTTTCACCGGAATTATTAAAGATAGCGGGTATTTTATGACGTATTAGGGAGATTTAGTTTGGTTTTATCGCCATACAATAATAGGTCTAAATTCTTTCGCAAAATGTAGAGTAAAAGCACATGAGAAGTTTGAATTGTTATTTAAATTTATTGATTAAATTTATTTTATAGATTTATATTAGGGATGCTATCTTATACCTAGGTTCAAAATAAGGCAATCTCGTTACCTCAAATATGTATGTTATACCTCAATTAACGCGAACGTGTCAGGAAATTGTGTTCATATTTTTACGTGAACAAAACAAAACCGTGTGTTTCATGTCGGTCAATTGTCTCAGGTGAATAAGTTTAGTATAGTTATCGTAGTTATTCATATTCACCTATTTTATTGCACTAACATTTTAATAATAATGGCCTTTAATACATGTACATAGGTGTTTGAAAATTTAACTAGAAAATTCTTACAGTACCGTTTGCGATGTTATAGCACTAGCTAGCTGTTAAATGGTTGGTACTTAATGTTGAAATACCAGTGAGAATATTGCCTGATTTGTACTTCATTTATGGATGTGCAATGTTATAAATATGAACAGTCAACCGCATAAATATTATGACTATGAACTGCCTTGCGGAAATATGCGATCATTGATTTGCATTACAAACATGAGATGCATAATGTAATGTCTAATGAATATGTTGTTATAAATCTACGCCGGCATGAATTTACCAGATTATGTGCACCTTTGGTTTTATCATTATTTGTTATGTCCATGTCCATTAATGACCACCTATTTTTGCGAGGTTGTTCATAGTCATATCATTATGCGGTTGACTGTACTGTATTTTGTAAAATATAAAGACTTAGCTATTCTGACAACTGCCATTTAAATTTATACACAAAAGCAATTGCTCGTAACTCATATTAAAGTTGACATTACAAAATATTCATTAGAAAACTAGTGACTATTTGTAACTTTTATGGATAAGTTTTTTGTAGAAAGTTAAGTAAACTTGATGTACCTAGTACTAGAAGTTCACGTGTTCTTATTACGTTTCAGAATGCAATAAACTGAAATAAAACTTCTTAGTATGTACCTATATGATATTATCTGTTTCTTCTAAAACTATATTAATACTCAATAGGTGTTAGTATATCTCTTAGCTGTTGAAAACAATTCTTGTCTATTTTTGGCCTAAAATAACTCAATTATTAAGTTATTCAATTTATGATAGGAGTTATTTCAAGACTGTATACTATAACTTTTGTCCATTCTCTATAGTAAGTCCGGCTTTATCTATATCTATATATAGAAAAAAATCAATGCCACTCTTTGTTGTAATTTTATAACTCAAGATTGGCTGCGATGGGCCGATTTAGGTGTTTTTTGGGTTTTAAAGGAGTACCTAGCCCAGGGAAGGTATAAAAGTTGAGAAAAGGCACGGGCGGGACAGCTAGTCATTAATAGTACGTAATGAACAAATAGTTAAAAAAACTAATCTGTTAAATTTTATGAAAAAAGTCAGTCATTGGTTTGTCCGCAAGATATCAGATAACTTTGTTGGGCTACTTGCATTTGTAAGATATATTTTGATCTAGTATATTTTTCATAGCCATAGGTTTCCTTCCTATCTCAATCTAATTCAAAACAAAATAATGTTATGCAATCTAAGCGTGTTAAGTAAACGATTTAAAGTAGGTATGTTTTATTTATTGATACTAAAATGTCTGTTGTCCCGTTTGACAAGTAATTACAGAGTAAATAAATAATTGTAATAATCGATATTGATCTTTTATTTCTAACGATTAATAACCAAATAAAAGTGTCTAATAAGTAGGTATGCTTTTTATATGTTATTTTACTAACACTTTTTTGGTTGACTGTACTAAAATTCACTAAAAGCAAAAGTTCTGTGAGTTGATAAACGAACTACCTTAATAGCTTTTTACGATTCATCAACTCACACCATTTGGGAAAAGATATAACTTGAACTAATTATTTATCTGCGATATAAAAACGAAGTCGGGTTTGTTAGAATTTCTATTTAAGTATAATACGAGAATAGTCGGACAGATTTAATAGGTTATTAACCCTCAACCCAAAACCAATCGAATTAGAGCAGTTAGTTAGGCCGGAAAATAGTTACCAAAATACGAATTATCGTGTTAAATAATCATTATAAATAAAACAAATTGGTTGATCTTGTACATTTATATTATAAATCGTAAACAATATAATACCTTTCAACCTTAAACACAATCTGTTATCAGGTTATGCATGCCTGGAAAATTAAGTTATTAAAAAACTTATCACTTTAATATACAAGATTATAGGAACTTGTACAGTTATTTTAAATAACACAAAAGTTACCCATTGCACTGATTTCCTATAAATTATAAATTTATTATAAAACTAGAATATATTTATAAAAGTTATGTTATTCTTAAATGTAGATACCATAAAACATAGGTAAAGGTACAATCGATTAATCCATGTACAGTTTAAAAGGCACTTTAAGCTGTTTTGCTTAGCTTAAGAACAGAACAGGATGTAGGTATAAAATTTATGTTTTTTCAATTTTATGTTTAAAATATATTTCAAACCAAAATTATTGAAAGTTAACCCGCTACGGAGTCTGAAATCAAACCACCCTTATTTGACCCTAACTGTAGTGTTTCACAATAATAGAACTGTGTGTGAGAAGACTGTTATGTACTTATTGTGTTCTCATATATAAAAAATAAGTACCTACATTATATTGGGATAGTCTGTAAATGTATTATTCTATATTAGAATAAACCTTTCAATGCGATAATGATATACTTAACCCGAAAAAATTGATATTGGATTGAGTCTTATCCTAGCATAGCATTCATATACATACATATATATGCATCTAGATAAGGATTTTTTATTGATGATAAAAATCCCAGTCTCTTATGCTTTGAAGTTATTATATAGTTACTTTACTTATTGAATAACTTTAAAAATTAGACGGATAGCGAATATAGTTTTAATGTACTTAAACGGTATTTCTTTACATATAAATTTTCATTTAAATTCGTAATTTCCAGTACAAAGGCCGAGTAGATAATTCTCCATAGGTAAAATCATATAATATGGATAGGCAATTAAGTACATATTTAGGTCATACAAATTTGTTTTCGATATATTTAACAGACGGAAAATAAAATCAATAAAATGTTAAAGCTACTCTAACACATACACACACTAAATGCAATCCCAATAAAATATAAAATTATTACATATAATTATAAATTCCATTACCTTTGTGCAATGGATGAACTTATTCGACTGATACCTAATTTGTTCTGAGACATTTTCATAAGTTTCTGTACTATTAGGTATTTACAGTTATTTTATTATTATAAAGAGCAAAACGTTTCTTTGCAAACTAAAGCAACTACTAGCAACTACTAGGAATAGAGCGAATGCGAATTCACCTCAACAGATAGATAGAAGTTTAAATTTAAACAAACGTAGGTACTGTACAAAACATCCTATTCGAAGTAAAAGAAATAAGGCTTGTTTTGCAAAGAAAAATGTCTTAGTCTTCTTTAAGGCAGATATTATCGTTACATATATTTTTGGTCATATTTAGATAATACCGTTTTATCACATGTTACAAATAGCCAATTAGTAAAAAATGTTTAAAATATCACACCACACGTGTACCTACCTACTTATCTCAAAACTACGACCGAACCCACACAACAGAATTTCAACAAACACCGATACGTAGATTTGCATTATTCTCATATGCCTTATACTAAATCTTACTATCTGGGCTGGGAATGTACATATTTGCGAATATAATGACAATCATTTGGGTGAACTACAATCAAAGAACTGAGTACCTACTACTTTAAATATAGGTTCCTTTATGGATATTTGTATATATTTTATCACCATTTGTGTTAATCAATTTTTTATTTAATTCTGATTTGACTTCTTATAAATTTAGTTCTTTGAGTGTCCCCAAATGACTAGTAGGCGCCCAGAATACGTGACATAATACAACTAACAAGGAAACAAAATAGCATAGCAAATTTAACTCCAAACCAACAGCACCATCGCTCGGACAGATCAACCTTGAAATATAATAGTTAAGATACGTACACAGGTACACTACGTTGTAAATTTTTCTATGCCCGGTTCTGGTACCATATCTTCACATGAAGAACAGGTTTTAAAATTATGATTGCACTAGTGACAGAGACTCCTGACTCGCTTACCCTAAAAATTAGCTATGTTTCACCGTTCTAAATCGGACTTACGGTAGTGGTGGTGGTAGTAGCATTTATGACGCTAAGAGTGCTGTTGAGTGCTGCTTCTTTTGGGAAATATACAGTGATAATATCAGCAATAGCTTGCTTTGTACCAAATATGAGAGCGAACATTCCAAAAGCTAAGACGATAATATTCTTCCAAATGATAAACTTAGTGCGTCCGAAACCGATGTCCCAGTACGTAATTACTTCGATGAAGGCTGGGGCGATAAGACCAAGGATAGAGAAGCAGAAAGCTCCGATGACGCCCATTAAAGGCGCGATTGTGGGAACAGCTACGGCGAGTAGCACGCAGATAGTGACCAGAATGGTTCTTAGGATGTAGTTGGCGAGGTCGGGGCGCTTCGTGAACCTATCCTTGATGCAGTTCCAAGCGATCTCAATGCACACGAAGAATTGCAGACCAAATGTGCAGAATACAGCAATAGCGATGGAGATTTTTACTGTTTGGGCCAACCTGAAATGAAACAATTTGTTATAGTAAATGGAAACGTCATTTTGTGGAGTAAAGGGTGTGCTTATGTGTGATTTGATAAGTGTTGGTAAAATTAAACTTAGGTTTAAAGTTATTTATTTTATATTTATCAAACTTACGGTTCATTTTCAGGAAGATCCAGGGTGATGGAATCCTTGACAGTTTCCCCAAAGCGAAGGTAACCCAGGAATCCCAGAAGGATGTAGACAAGAGTCACTCCCGACATGCCTTTGTTCAGCACACCACAGATACCAAGCATAGACCGTGGGGTTTTCATGGCGTTTTCTAAAGGCATCACAACACCGATGGCTTCCATAGCAAAGATACTAAGAGAAAAGAATGCTGGCCATTCTGACGGATGTTTAAACAACATTTCGTTCATATTGGTGGTGTTCAGATCCTTGACAATGTAATACATTGTGATGCCGAGACCTAGTCCCATGAAGACGTTGGCGACCATAGAGACGGGAGCGAGGTGCTTGAGATTGCGCACCCATGCCATGAGAATAAGAGGCAAAAGCAGACAGATTATGAATAATCTGATTTCAACAGCCTCTTCTTTTTGGCCCATATGATATGCGGCGACCTGTAAAACGAATATAAATTTAAATCCAGTTCCATCCAATTAGCTATGTAATATTAATGATTATAAGTTACGCCACTTACTTGAAGAATGTTTTTGGCGATAAGGACTGTATATACGGAGCAGGTACCAAAGTATGTGAAGAAGAGACTTCCAAGGATAAAGATTCTGTAACAAACATACATGGAATAAACATCACTAATCTGTAGTCCTATAGACTCTAGAGTAGAACGTAGAAGTGTTGGGACGTTGGGGTAGATAATGAATTTCGAGGAAGGTCATGACTTTAATTCCAACAGAATCTGTGATGAAATAAGATGATGCTTTTTATGATTTTGATTTTATACTAAGTCAAAGCCGTACCTAAAAGCATTAGCCCATCGTCGTAAAGATTGTGGTCCGTTTTCGAGTGCAGCCTCACCGACTTCTGCGAAGGTCATTGTAGATCTTCTGGTCTTCTTGTACAATACATGGGCGCATTTCATCTGGAAATAATCATATATTTTTCACAATTTATTTATAAAAGAATACTTACAGTCGTTTTAAGCTAATCACAAAACTCAACTTTAGTTACCGTAAATTGTTTAATATCCTTTTAACCAACTAATTACGAAAAAATACTGATTAGGTACTCGAAACAAAGGCTAATTTACATTTAATATATCTAATACTTATAATTTTTTTGTAATATTCAATGATGTGCGTCTGTGGAACGTATTTACCTGAGAGTCTGAGAAAAACTAAATCGCTACCAGTTTTCAAAAGACTTATTAATGAATTTTAACTATCTAAGATATAAATATATAAACTCTTATATTAGTATTTTCATGTAAGTGTTAAAGTATAAGTACACCCCTGTCCTTTAAATATCATCTCTCTTTTCCATCCCAAGCTTGTCTGGAAGATATCGCTCTTTAGCGATAAGGCCGCTCATTGTACGTGTCTCTATTTGTGTTATAATCATGTGTTATTTTTTAATATATATTCATCAGTTCTCACCAGTATATAGGAGCAGTGGGTGCAAATAACAGACACTAGGACAGTGAACATGATACCATTCACGAGACCAGCGCATTGGAAAGCTTTGGGCATGGCCAGAATACCAGTCCCGAGTGAAGCCTTCAGTAGATGGGTGAGAGTGTCATTGTTCCTGAAATTATAAAACAGTTTTTAATGCAAACAAATATTATTAACCTTAAACAACAACAAATACCACGGAAAATTCGAAGCACAGCAGCTAAAAATTTGACCAGTCAGCGTGTGCTACATAAGTAATACAATACACTTTCTAAAACAGCTCAATACTAATAATAAATCTGTAAGGGTCGGTCATGGAGTAAGGTAGTTTGTTTTCAGAGATAGTGTGCTTATAGGCTCATTAAATGATACTGAAACTATAGATATTGACGATTTTTAGATTTTTTTTCTGTATGTATGTATGTTGCGCCCTAACTCCTAAACCAATGACCTGATTTTAATGAAATTACATAGGTAGATTATACATAATGTACATTTAGAGGTCTGGGACACAGGATAGGCTATTTGAATTCTTGCTCCAGTTATGATAAGACGTGGTCCTCATACAACCCGGACGGAGTCGCGGGCACCTCTAGTATATTTATAATAATTGTATTGCTCTATTTTATACATCAAAAACAGAATAATAAGATACGCTCTACTGAGCGTCATGAGATTAGAGCTACTGCTCTAATCTAATGAATCGCCCAAGCGATAAACGTTATTTGCCATATGTAACGAGTAGATTTAATCATCTTTAAAGTTACGAGTATTTATATTTAAAATAAATAAATTAAACGGTGGTCAACCGTAATCTCAGTTTATACATAGTATCTATGCTTTGGCGCTAAACCAGCTAAAGGAAGGAATGAAGCAAAATCAAAACTTAGCCAGAACTTAATCGACGAAGACATTTAAACAATATAAATGTATTTTTAAACCAGTGCTTATTTAGTTAATCAATTACTTAGGTATCCTAAAATAATTTGTTTAAATTTAATCAGTAGGAAGATGAATAATGGTAAAATAACAATCCATCACAATTTACAAAACACAACTTATAGAATTTCTTAGTTGAGAAGATATTGTATTGTAACTAACAGATAGGAATCTGATTATGTACACACTTCTTTATATAGTTAACATGTGCATATAGTCAGGAAGTAATATATGTACCATATAGGTACATAATAATAACTTCGCGCTGCTTATAAGGGGCCGTCCATTAATCACGTGAGGTCGTTTTTCACATTTTTTGACCCCTCCCTCCCCCCTGGTGATATTTGGTGAGGTTTAGGATAACCCCCCCCTCCCCCCCCCCTGGATCACGTGTATTTTTTTGGAAGTCTATGTAAAGGCTATTTTAGACTGGAAAAAAATATTTAAAAATGGCGTTTTGATTCGAAAAATTGTATTTGCAATAAAATTAATGAATAATGAATTAATGTTGTCTTCGTCCCACGGAGTT
Source organism: Chloroclystis v-ata (assembly GCA_963691955.1). NCBI lineage: Eukaryota > Metazoa > Arthropoda > Insecta > Lepidoptera > Geometridae > Chloroclystis > Chloroclystis v-ata. The sequence continues at coordinate 6,278,976 of OY829908.1, read as the reverse complement.
GCAAGACTTTCATTTAAGGTTACAACTGGTAAAGCTTCTTCTTCACTGGCAGTTGTTATTGGCAAAGAGGTTTGTGACATATTAACTTCAGTTTCGTCAAGCCACTCGGCACCATCATCCTCGCGCACTACGCAAAGAACCTCCTTCCCTCGTAGTCGTAGCGTGAGGATACGCGTGGGCCGAACAGTTTCAGTTTCGTGGGCAGTATGTTGCCCATGGCACTCATTTGCTCATTTTTAGGGTTTCGTTGCCAAATGGCAAAAACGGAACCCTTATAGATTCGTCATGTCCGTCCGTCCGTCCGTCCGTCCGTCCGTCCGTACGTCACAGCCGTTTTTCTCCGAAACTATAAGAGCTATAAAGCTAAAATTTGGTAAGTAGATGTTATTCCGTGAACCGCACTAAGATTTCATAAAAAAATTGAAAAAAAATAAATTACATTTGGGGGTCTCCATACATAGGACTGAAACTTAAAAACATTTTTTTAATCGAACCCATACGTGTGGGGTGTTTATGAATAGGTCTTCAAAAATCATAACAATGTTTCTAACACCATTTAATTTTTAACTTAATAGTTTGGACGTGAGACTCTTCCAAAGTGGAAAACAGAGTGTCCCCCCCCCCCCTCTAATTTCTAAAATAAGAGGATGATAAATCTAGAAAATATATATATTGTATATAACTATAAAAACTAACAACGAAAATTGTTTTGAACGAAATCTATTCAGTAGTTTTTTTTATAATACGTCATAAACTATTTCATATAAACAATTGCTGCGGAAGCCTACATGGGCGAGTCCGACTCGCACTTGGCCACTTTTTTAGTGCAGAAGTACTGCCCACACTGCTGACATACATATTTTTTCCACAAGAAGCTTACGATTCTTCTGCAGGCTAGGGCAATACAGGTCCAAGGTATTCTCAGAAATAGGTAGCGCTTTTTAACAAAAAAAAATTAATACACGTGATGTCTAACGAGACCCCCCCTCCCCCCTCGTGATGTTTCGTGATGTTTTCCGTACTCCCTCCCCCCCCTTTTGAGCCTCACGTGATTAATGGACGGCCCCTAAGCCTGATTGTCTGGTAAAAAACATACTAAACATGCTAGTAAGAACCTACCAACATTATTTATAGATGAAGCACTCGCAAAAGCAAATAATAATTAGATTTATTCGCAAATAAAAAAAACAAGAAAATCATAAAATATGCTGCAATAGATTGTAATCGTCGCAAGAAAATTAATACCTCGTTACATTAGGGGAACAGGATGAAAATGTATAGTTACTAGAGGGCGTCAAATTAATAATGTAAAATTACGAAGAAAGCTGCGACTGAATTTTTCTTCTAAAATTAATATGCGCTTTAAAAACACATGCTCTAATGGTGAAAGTAAACATCGTGAGGAAACTGGCATGTTTTGAGAACTTTGAAAAGTTTGAAGGACAAATGTCATTCACCAACCCGCACTTGCCCAGCGTGGTGAAGGCTTTATCTCTCTGGTCAAGAGAGAAGTCCCAGCACCCTGTATTCCAGCAGTGGGAACGAAATAGGGGTGATGAGATGTATACATTTACCTAATTAATTTTTTCTTCAGATTTAGAGATTATGAGCTGATTACGTAAGTAGCGGGTAGCGCGCAAGTAGCGGGCTCGAACTAGTGTTATATCTTTGAATATGAAACGGGTAACATACCATGATTTAATTGTTTTTGAGTTTTCCGATATTTCGACACTGTTGCAAGCGCCATGTTCACGGACAAACTGATGACACCGGCGGCGGCGGGTAGGCAGACCGTTATTGACAAACGAAACGATCTACCCTCTTCCTGAGTCTTTTATTGCGAGTTTGAATGTCACTGTCACTGTTACTGTTACTGTCACTGGTTTTTAACTATATTCAAATATAGTTAAAAACCATGATAGTTTAAAAAGTTATATAGTGTTATATCTCTATACGTTCTAAATTCGTAAATAGATTCAGTAGTTTTGACCGAACAGACGCATCGTGAAAACAGACTGACAGACTTACTTTCGCATTGATTAAATTACAGGATATAGCTCAATGTAAAGGAAGAATACTTACGATGTTGGATTTTCCAGTTTTCTTTCTGCGAAAGGGTCGTATTCCCCTGATTCTGCCTCCTTGCCCAAATTGTATCTGTTGATAATAAAACATTTAGGATAACATTACTTAACGTAAGTAGCAGCTTACTTCACATAATTTAGTTTAAATTATAAATGAAATGAAATTTATTAATAACACTTTTACAAAGGGTACCAACACCCAGCATTATATACTTATTTTTTTATTATTTGTTGTGTTTTACTTACTTGTTGACAATTATTTCATTTTTCTTTTCGTCTTGAGTCAGGAATGTTTCCAACTCCTGTGGCGGGACACCACCGTTACTCTCCTGTAAAATTAAATTATTATTTATTTAAAACATCATTATATCTAAAAATAACATAAAATCTTATTATTTAAAAAGTTCAAATATTACAGACAGCAGACAGAATATTATTACGAGTATAGACACTAGACAGCCTTAACTAGGATTGACCTGTGTCTCAGGCTACAAGCTTGTTCAAAAATTCAAAGCATACTGATACTGAATGTAGCCAACTATGACAAAGCGACATTTGGGACAGTTTATAAGTTTTGGGAGATTTTGTATAATTGCTACATCTATGATTGCTACGGTTGTTATAAACAGGTTAATGATCGCAGTAAGTTCGTAAGGTTTATAAATCCCTTATTTACGTGGTAGGTTTGACAACACTGAAAGAAAGAGACGTCATATAGTTATTATTTTCCTTAACTTGTTCATTCCCATTGTTGGGCAAAGGCCTCCCCTTACTCTGTCCTGCATTCCTGTCTAAAGATTATTTTTATAAAAACTATGAATAAGTGGGTAATGGTTGGTTACTTACGTTGACCATTTTTACGGGTTCTGGTAGGCTTGGTTACAGCCAATAATATCTGTAAAAAAGAAAATATTTTAAATTATATTTTTCATTATGTAATAAATAAATATTGCTGAACAATTCATACAGCAATATTTAGCCCCGTGGTAAGCTCGAAGCTTGTATTGTACTCCCGGTGTTACATTTTTGATATACTTAATATGTATAACATACAGAGATAGATAGATATTTGCAGAGCGTACAAATTATTGTCCCGAGGAATCGAACCCTATTGCGTCGCAGACTTGCTTTTGCCCGCTGCGCCATAGAGGTCGTGAAACCTACATGCTTATTTTATTGAAATAGTAGATGAAAAATCTCAGTAGTTTTATAACACTATTTTTTTTGGAAAAATAAACTTGTACATCTTAGTAATAATTTTTCTGACTAATTATTGAATATTTTTTTTGCATTTACATAAAATTGTAATATTTACGTTATATCACGAAAACTTTTGTTTTGAAGAAGGCTTGTATATTTCATTTGCCTTACATTAACATAAATGAACATTGTTATCATATTTTAAGAAAATATCATCTCACCATGTTATTCATGAATAAGCTACCTGAACTAATGCACCGTTACAATATGTAAGTTATATTATGTAAACGTAACGAATCAAGCTTAAACTATTTATTAAAGATCGATGTTCTTTATTTAAAGTATATCTTTACATAATATAAAACAAAGTCACCCTTTAAAACTACGCAACGGATTTTGATGCGGTTTTTTTAATTAGGTAAAGTGATTCAAGAGATAGATTTATAAGTAGATTTAAGTAAGTTCCCGAAGCGAAGTGGTATTTTTTGGTGCAATTTAAAGCATTTTATTAAACCGTGTAATTAATAAAATTAATTATTATTAAAATTCTGCCTTATTTTGATAGAAACCTAGAAGATATTTATTTTAGTCTCCGAATTATAAATTAACGTTGAAATATTTATAGTTTGAAGCAGAAACTCAATAAGTGCACTGATTCTTTACTCGGATCTTAGACTATATGGGTTAATTAGAGCACCAGCTAAAATTCATATCCTATAGATTAGTATAGATAGTAGGTATATATATGATGTCCACTTACTTTACACGAATGGTTGTCGTATTGTTTAATAAAACAAAATAATATCAATTGTCGATTTTCATTCAATGTTTCATGGCCAAGTTAATAAAAACCAGACTTATGAAGTTCGAACTCGACATATTATTTTTAATTTAATAATTAGTTTAAATGTTTTTTGGCCGTAAGCCGTAAGAAAAATGTTATATATTTATAAGGGCTGTGGATTTTGTTAAATAAATAAATGTGTCTCTAATTATCGCTGAGTGTAGAAGTTGAACATTTTATTTTCATGGTAATTAATTGTTTTTTATTATTAGCAAAAAGTCAGGTATCCATGCAGGTAAAAGTCACAAGAAAATTTACATTTAAGTAACAAAGAACATGGTTTAGCTCAAGTATTGACCACTACTCGTTCAGGTAAAAAAACTTTATTCTTATTTAAAGAATTTATAATTTGCTTACAAATGATCCAATTTTAATTTTAAACTAACTCGTTCTAAGTTTAACTAAATTTATTTTCCCTATAAATAAATACCTTGACTGACTTACTTAATTTTGTAAAGTTTCCAAATATTGCCACTAGATGCTTCGTCAATTGGTAGATCACGACTGACTGTTAGTAAGTTTATCTGGTACATAATATAGGTACTTAGTCAGTATTTGTCGGCCAAATTCGGCAACTTTGCGATGTCATTATTATCGCATAGATAGTGTCGTGTGTATATATTTATTTTGCCTACGAATCGAACTACTTTATTCTTAGGTAGATAAGCCTTATGTACCTAATATGATTTTTATGACGTGGCATATTTTAAACCTGTACAAAACGTGCATAAACTAATAAGACGCTGAAGATGGTTTGAACGACTGTAGATTTGTCCGTGTACTTCTAATTGTAACTTCTAAGTAGGATAACTACATGTTTCTGTGAGTGAAATTCAGTGACACAAAAATTTATGTCACGAATTGAGATAACAATACTTTTAAATTTGAAGCCGATAGGCATCACAACTTAACTACTCATCTTCTTTATAAAAAGTTGTACAAACCTGAGTTTATTTGTGGAAATAATTCACTTTGATGACATGCTTGATTGTTCACGGTACGAAATGAGCAATTATAATGATACGTATCTAACGTTATTTGTCTACAAAGTTCAAATACTGAAATGTTTAATAAATAGTTAAAAAAATACTTACATAAAACAATTTTATATTTGTACAAAGATCAAATACTGAAATTTTGAAGCAATATTTAAAAAATGTACCATAAAACAATTTGATTAAAATTTCATTTTATAACTCGAGAACGCCTTTAAATATTTGTAGTACCCATAACATGGGAAAAATCAGCGAATGAAATCGCTGGCGGGCTAGTGCATATAACTGAAGTAGAGTAGTTTCGATTTAACACAGAGTTCAATAAAAGTGCGCCGACTACTTACCATTTTATATTGTTAGTGATAACTATTAGCTATTGTTAGTGATTCTTTTATTGGTATAACAAGCAGCGTTTTTGTTCCAATCACCTCTTGAACTTGGTTTTGTTATTCAAACATGATAACCGATCGTCTGTCGATGTAGATTGTTCCAAGAGCCGTGTTTAAGCCCAGACACCAGGAAAATGACTTAAGTAGTTCTTTTTTATTTATTTTGTCAGTCTATTTATACATTTTTCATCGATTGATGTTATCATAAAGGTTAAGCTATCTTTGTTATTTTAAGTTATCTCGACATAGATAGGTATACCTAGGTGTAAGATTTAGGTAGCTATGTAAATTGGTTAAGGAATAAAATTCGAAAATATTTTTTTGGTTTGAGTGTTTTATTTGTGTTCTAGCTTACTGCCCCGCGGCTTCGCCCGAGTTAGAATATTTTCCCGCTGTAAAAAGTATCTTAGGTCCTTCTCCTGGTTATAAGCTATCTCTGCCAATCTTTTTAGCCAAATCCATTTAGCGGTTCTTGAGTTATAAATAGTGTAACTAACACTTGTAGTGACTTTCTTTTATATAGTAAGAGCGATACATAGAGTATTTTGATGTTGAATAAATTTTTAGTTGGTACTGTAATACATAAAGGTTACCATTAACCCAACGATTACCTTAGTACCTATTTAAATTGTGTTTTTTTTAGATTCTAAATAAATACAAATATTTGGGGGTCATCCACCTACTCCTACAACAGAAAACGCAAATGGATCAAATCAACGAACTAGCAGTAAGTGCAATATATAAATATTAGGTTTTTTTGGTAAAATTTCACAAAGTTCCGCTCTAATATTTTCCGTGTTGCTTTGGTTATATTGCTGCTTTCAATATTCTCACGACCACAAGTTTTTGTACTCATTTGATGTAAATTCTCCGTTGCGAAAAATATTTTTCGTCAAGATCGATTCGATGGCATACTTTGTAGAGGGACACAAAAAAAAATGGACATAAATAATAATATTAAAATTAATGCATTCATCCGTTGTAAAAAATTAAAAAGTTATAAAAAAAAGTTTAAAGGTAAATCTTACTTTTTGTACGGAATGATTGATAAATTGATCAGCATAATAAATATTATTATTTATGTTATTCAATTTATCAATCAACCCGTGGCATTCCTTTGTAACAAACACATCATATTTTTAGTTATTAATTATATAAATATTAGTATTTAAAATATTTAGGTTCGTAATTGTATATGAATTGTATGTACAGAACCCATAATTATCTATATAAGAATTATTCTTTCTACACATAAAATTATGGATTCTATACGCATACATACCTACTATTAGTAAGTATAGTAAAACCATTCTAAAAATGAACTCCCCTCCACAAAACCGTGATGATTTCAACGTGTGATAGGAAATACAGAAAAACAGAATACACAGAAAAAAAAATACAGAATTCGGTGGAGGGGCGTTCATTTTAGAAATGGTTTTACTATACCTACCTATACTAAATAATTTATGAAAGCAAACAATGTAGTTGTTTCCTTCAATTAGTTATTAACATATTATTAACATAATATTCTTGTTTATAAATTAAGAATATAATATACTTGTTTATTTCTAGGAGATATCAATAATAATATCTAATCTACATAGGTTTAGACCGGGTCACATCAATCATAGATATTTCTATCATTAATTCCATCTAACTAGATCTTTCTACTAGACATTGCCGGCGTTTACGTAGAAAAGTGCTACCTATAGATAAATAAATCAAATAATTCAATGAGCTATCTTACGCAAAATATAAAATACATAAAAAAATTAAAAACAGCTGAATGTCGAATCTGTAGGCAATTCCTTAGATTAGAATGTTTAATAAACTTTTTACCAGACCTTACCACTACCTAATCAATTAAGACTACGACCAAACATAAAATATCGTCATCATCATAGGACACAGGGACTTCTTTCTTGACGACAGAGATTAGGCCTTAATTCACCACGCTGGCCAAGTACGGGTTTGTGAATTACTCATGTCCTTCAAACTTTTCAAAGTTCTCAGAACATGCTGGTTTCCTCACAATGTTTGCCTTCACTGTTAGAGCATGTGTTTACAAAATTTTTCAATAAGAAAAATCCAAAGAATAAGGTTATCGGCGGGTATTGAACTCGGAATGAAAGTCGAGTGTGCCAACTTAGCCAACACTGAAAATATGCTGAAAAGTATTTCTTAATATTATTATTATGTCAATAGTGTAACATCAAACATTTCCAACATCACATACTCTTATCACACAATACCTAGTCACCCACGCATACAAACTATAGATACAAAACACAAATATACTTACTTATTACAGACAAATCTTACTATACACAGTATTCTGATGCAAATCAAACACATTCCACCCATAATAAAGTAATTGACTATAAAAACCACACACTCATTTATGTACACAAATAGACTGTGTATAACAACTGTAAATGTTGAGTAAGTATTTGTAAACTGTATAAGTATTTACAAAAAGTATTTACATTACATTTATAAAAATCTTGAAACTTTAATACGCCTGATGGTAAAGTGGCACATGAAACTAGAAAAAAAAAACAAATTTATTAGTGAAGACACATCGTGATAATACGTTCTGAGAGCTCTAAAGAGTTTGAAGGACGTGTCACATTCACCAACCCGCACTTGACAGCGTGGTGAATCTAATGAAAGCCTAATCTCTGTTATGAAGTGAATTCTCTGTGCCCTAGAAGTGGCAACGTAAAAAGGAGGTATCATGATTTTAATACTAGGTATGCTTGTTTTATGTATATTGTCCTATTTAGACTTATATGACAAGAAGCTTGTTCTAGATCTAGATAGTTTTTTTTACTAAATTCCTGCATCAAACCATCATTCTGTACGTAACTGTATTATGGATCTAATTACTGCGTACATGACACTGTTTAATTCAACAAGGTCTCGTGCTAAGGCATGTGCGCAACCTAATAAATAATTAAATTTCCCTATTCATCGTCAGCCATCGCATATTCGCACGATAAAATATTGAAATGTGGATAATAATAAATACTTAATATTTATTTATTCGAAATAGGAAGAAACAATGAGGGTTCCGGCGACTGGAAACACAAATAATCTACTTTATATTTAAATAAATAACGATAATCAAATGATAGTGCTACTTTAGAATAAGAAATACTATAAACATTATTTTTAGACTTATTTGGAGACGGATGGTGTACCTACAATGCACCATAACAATTTGATTTGCGCTGTGAATTAGCTGTTTTAAATATGTAAATAAATGATTCATATTTATCGAGTTGTTATGTATGTGGACCTACAGTTCATTACTTAATAGATCCGTTTAACAAGTTTTATAATAAGTAAACAGCAAAATGCCTTGAGTTTTATAGCAGCAGACAACTATTATTCACAACAACAACTAAGTATATAAGTGTAATGTGATGATAGTTGAAGGGATGGAGAATGACATAGGCTAAATTTACTAAATTTTTTTTTTTTTTTAAATCTGAATCAATCAACCAATACTACAACGTTATAATCAGGAGTTTCAATCCACCAAATTGATTTAAGAAGTCTTACGACAAATTGATCTACAGATTTGTTAAAGGAGCCGTTAATAGTGTTGTGTTTCAAGTGGTTTCTGTTTACATATAATATAGAAGCCTGTTTGTATTACGCCCCAGAGATAGGAAGCCATATTGCGGCGATACTGCTGAATCACCCGACGCCGTAGAGTCATATTGTTTCATGTGTCTACTTCTTTTCGTAATCCTAATTAACTATGCGCGAATTTTAGTATGAATGATGTTTTTTACTCTTTCACGTCATAACTATTGGACGGATGTTAATCAAACTTTTATCAAGCACATAGATCAGAATTGCATAGAATTTATTTTTTGCTAAAAATAAACCGCAAAGTTCTCGTTCAAAAATACACGCATCATTAAATTCTTCAGCTCGATTTAGAAATCTAAAAGCCTGAAATAGATTTTGCGTAATTTTTATTTGATAAGAGACTAATAAAGCCCACGCAAGATTACAAAATTGTATAAATCTACTTCGCAATACTTTAATACCATTGTACTAGACACGATTTCTATAAAAATATCTGCGAGTACCTATATTAATAAAATGTACAGTCAGTGTCGCGCGCTAACGTGAGGTTTGCCAAATAAAATAGATTTCTATATTTTTTTCGTAAAGTTTTGAAAAAAATTTCACTTTCACCGCTTTCACACCATTTCATTTATTCCAATCAGCTTATTGATCTGTGTTTCTCCAGTATTTTATTTAATTGCACTCCAATAAAAAATATCGAGTGCATCCCATCTGCCCCGGTGCCGGGCCAGGTCACCGGGCCAGATGGGATGCACTCAAAATATCTGTATTGTTCTGCGTTGCAGGAAAATGCTTTGATTAATCAATAAATCATTGTTTTAATAAAAATAAATGATTAATTGATAAATAAATGATAAATTGATTCATTGATAAAATCAAGGCACTTTCCTATTATTATTATTATATTATTCCTTTTACACAGAACAATACAGCTATTTTTTATGGATAGTGATTTAATATTACTCTTTGGAAGAACATGCAGTTGAATATCATACAGTTCATGGACTGGTTGTTGATGGACCATTTTAAGACCATCCAAAGGTTGCCTGGAAGAGATCGCTGTTAGCGATAAGGCCGCCTATTGTACATTTAGTTTAGTTTGTGTTCTTATATATGTATTGTTTTGTCTTTTATAAAGTGTGCAATAAAGTTATTATCTATCTATCTAAGACAGGCACCAGAAACATTTTGATTATTAAGACACCAGCTAGATAGCTAAGAGGTCAAGGTGTGAATTTTACTTAAGTTTTTATACATCACATAAAAGCGTATTTGATTTTTATTTTTTTAACATTTTATTCTAATATTTGTAAGCTTCGTCGAAGAAAACTTTGGCTAGGCTAGGTCCTTCTTCAAATGGTGTATGCAACCTAAAATACGGATAATCTCTTCTATTATACATTTATTACTATACGACCCAGTGTCATATTAAATTCACTGGGTTGTGGATTCATTGTGTTGTTGTATATTCGTCACAAAGAAAACTTGCAGCAGAAATCAAGCCAATTGTTAAATTCAAAATACTTTGACTAATTCTCCTCAAGGCCAAAATCTGACAAAATTAACTTTCCAGTAGGTAGTTTAAATCACAAAGGAATATGAAACTTTGAAACACAAATGTAAACTTTGTAAGTTTAGTAAACTGTGCTCGGAGAGATGCCAAATTGTTACCAGAAATATGAGTCGATACAATGTAGTTTTTAGTATTCATAATGCACATGGATATGAATACTTAAAAATATATAAAATAATTGGTATCAACAATCTAATCAATACAATAATTAAAAATCATTGATCACATAGTCTGTCCAAATAGTAATTAAATAAAAATATTTTACACATTAAATTACGATGTGTTTCATGTATAGCCAAAACAACACGCATAGCGGGTTAGCCTACATATACCTACGATGGAATGTATCGTAGTTACTACAACCAACGGTACAGAATTGCTTCTGGAATAATAATGAGGGAATACTGACTCATAATTTGCATTTAATTATGATGTGTTGGGAACATAGAACGCCCCTTGTAGAGAAAAGAAGAAATCTTTCTAAAGCGGGTTGATTTATTCGCTCTATATCTATATAATATAACGTTGGTCTTTCGTCTTGAAAATCTATAATGGCTAAAGATGCATATGGCTATTATAATTCTTTTAAAAAGGTACAAAGACGTTCCCAAAATAAGAGTAATATTGACGAAAAGGTAATTATCGTGTAAATATTGTTATTTAGTTAAGATGGGTTGATTTGCCTACTTAAAAACAATGTTCGCCAACATAATTAGTTCTGCTAATTAAATTTATTGACATACATAACAATTAAATAGCATATTCAGATATTCATAGTAAATTTGCATAACATCATTGTCAATGCAAAATAAACTTCACACATATTACATTTTACAAATTTCTTTAAATAAGCAATAAATAATGGCATTTCGATAACCACAGAACACCGTGACGAACTTGTTATCATATTACATTTTAATTACATTAAAATTATTTATTTATTTTAAATGATAGTAATTGAAAGATTTACCACTATCGCAATTCCTTATCTGGCTTCGAGGCTAGAGCGTCATTGAACGCAACAAAAATATTTTCTTACAATTACATATTTACAAAATGATGTATAAAAATATGAATATAGGTATTTAATTTTTAAGTCCCTAGAATCAAAACTGTGTTTATAGTAATGGTTTCTCTCGTTTTCTTTTGCTTCTAGTTCTTACGCAAACGTCTAAAATAAATATTGCTAGACAATTTACACAGCAACATCTAGCCTCGTGTATAAGCTCGAAGCTTGTATTACGGGTACTAGATTTCTGATATACCTCATATAAAATACATACATAGATAGGTTTTTTTACATATATACATATAATCTAGGTTTATAGTATAGTATTGATATGCAACCAAATTAATTTTAAAAATATATTTCAAAATATATTTCAAGCCTAAGTAGCAACAGAACAATGGATAGATAAGATACGAAAGATTAACTTTGTATAATCCTTGGGAACGAGTGAATATCTGATAATAAGGACAAGATCAAATCAAGTCTTGGGAAATGTTATTAATACTTACCTACTTTCTTAGTTGTCCAATCCATATGTTGAGCCTATGTATATATGATATATCAGATTACATTATTATGAAAGGAAAATAAACCTTTTATCTACGACATTGAAGATATATGTCGCCTTGTAAGTAAATTAGGTACAAAGATAGATAGATTGAAATATAAAAAGCTCAGCGTGTCTTGATCAAGGTCATAATCTATAAGGTTAGTTATGATTGATTAAGAGGCCTATTACGTGAAATCGCGAAATTGTTCGGTTTTCTCGTCCTAATTCTATGGTTTGCGTTAGTTGTTTGATATTACAATTACATCTTTATAATAGTTCGTTTTCTCCTCTACAAAAGTAGTAAGAAACATTTTAGATAACTTGTTTATATATTGAGTAATAATCATTCTCCGGATACATGTTTCGTAAAAAACGATCGAAGACCTGTTTTCTCAGCTCTAATTTGTAGATTCTAATGAATATGGGCGATAAAACTATTTTTTATTATGTTACGTATATCCTATTCTTCATTTAGAGTAGAGTACATTTTCGTTAAATGCTTTTATTCTAAAGATATACCGAATTTAATATCGACCGAAAATGCTTCGAAACAAACCTCAATAACTCCGAAGTTCTAAATCAATGGGACGTCATATTTATATCAAAATATTTATCAACATTTGCTTAAACTATGATATTAATTTTAATTTGTAGAACGGTTTTGGTAATTTTTTATGAATAAAATAAAACTACCATAATTTAGTAGTTTTTTCATTCAGCCGGCTTTTTCCATTTAGTACCGCGCGAGCGCTTGTCGAGGTCGGACCTATGTCGGTTGTTCTTGAATAAAATATAGAAATATTTCGTAAAATGTCAGTGTGTGGGACTGTCAATTGCTGTAAAAACGCTGTTAGTGTGCGTGTATGTGTTATTGCGATACTACGACCGACATAAGTTGATCCGTTGATAACGATCAATTGTTATTTTTATTGATAACGGTCAATTATTGTTGTTGCTGGCCTAAGAATTGTACCAAATGTTGCTGGCCTAAGAATTGTACCACATCATTGTCATCTTGTTTTACCTTATTTATTTGGAGGTTATGCTGTAGGATGTGGATTGCATATCTAAAGTTATCTATCCTAATTAAAAAACAACAAGGCAACTTTTTTTGGTGAAACCGTCCAACGACTAAATGTAATTATGCCTATGATTTTTTTAGATTATGACTAACTTGCCGACCCGCCGACAGCTGCGCTTGCGTTTTTACGTTATTTACTAGTTTATGTTTTATAGCCTTTTTCGATCATTTTACTATCCAATACTGAAATCATATTTTAAATCGGACCCGCGGTTCCTGAGTAGCACGTTCAAACAAATAAACAAGCAATCTCCTCAGCTTGATAATTGTAGTATAGATTTCCATAATATTTATTACAAAGAAAATATTCCGTAATTTTTTGTTCTTATTTTTACCGAGTATCCAATATGTAAACAATAAATAATGTACCTTTCTAATAAATATATTATTTATTGTAAACATTAAATAATTGTACCTTTCTAATAAATACAGGGCGTCCCAAAGTTATGGGCCATGGAGGGGAAGTACCTTAAATATCGTAGATAGTGAATTTTGCTCAAAGAAGACTTCATTTTATTTTTAAAAGTTAGTAATTCTGGATTCATAGATTTTCTAAAAATTACTTGCTGTGTCTGGGAATCGAACCGACTTACATGTAGAAAAAAAAACTCTATTTTTATGATACCAATCGAAAGAATAGCTAAAAAATAATAACTCTGCTTAAGTAACATAGTATTTTAAAAGAAAGGAACAACGTGAAATTATTTATTTTAATCAAATAAAAAACATGAAACATTTTTTTTGTAAATTAATTAATTAAATTACTTACTTTTTAAAATAAAATGAAGTCTTCTTTGAGCAAAATTCACTATCAACGATATATATGGTACTTCCCCTTCATGGCCCATAATTTTGGAACGCCCTGTATATAAAATAACACCCCTATTCACGTTCGCACTGCTGGGATAGGGACTTCTCTCTTGACGAGATAGATTAGGCCTTAATTCACCACGCTGGCCAAGTGCGGGTTGGTTTTTTTTAATATAAAAATTAAATATTTTAAATAAGTTCGTAATAAAATAAAAATAAATAGTTTATCAAAATAAAAATATAATGGGAATTATTCAAGATGACATATGTAGATAAATGGATATTCTACATCTGTGTATGACATATGTAGATAAATGGATACCAATAAATATAAAAATAAATATAAAGTTCGAAACTACAAAAATAATACCTAAACATAATTAAAACCTTCATTAACGAAACTTTTATTTATTCAAACACAAATATACCATCTAACAAAACAAGCAACTTAAATATAGGTAATATAATTTATTTGTTTTGTTATAATTAGAATTTGTATTTAGTACGTTCAATTTAGACTTTCGAACTTACATAAAGTCCCAACATTCGACAAAAAAAAAACATTTAATTACAAACCTACACACCAAATTTCAGAAGAATCGGTTTAAAAATGAGCCCATAAGATGAGATGAATGAGGACATTTAACTTCAATAAGACTATTTTCAGTTTTATTCTTATATATATAATTATTAATCATGAATGTTTTAATTTAAAATTATGTACCTACTTAATTGATTTCAAATAATCAATCAGATTTAAAATAAATATTGATATTATTAAGATAAAACATAATTGATTCAAATATTGAAATAAAAATATCCACCATTTTGAATTTAGGAAAATATATTAAACACCTATCAATTAAATAAAAACATTAATATAATAATTATTTCGGAATGAAACTGAAAAAAAATCCACTCAATAAAATGGAATTTATTCGATGCCATTTTCTACAGATCTAAAATAATTATTAGTATATTTGTATGTTTTAGATCGACGAAGTATCAAGATCATTTAGTATTTTTCATAGAATTCGCGTGACGCGCCGGTCACGTGGTGCATAAAATATCCAATTTCGCAAAACTTCGTAAAGTCACAAGGCTCTTAAGATAAATATTCTCAATACACTCTCTTTCTACTCTACGACTAAACTTTTTTCCTAAGACGCTATTCAAACTGCAAATCGAAAAAGAAAATATAGGAGTCTCAAAAATGGGTTATAATATGAAAAACGACCCTCAAAACTTATATGGCCTTGAATTTTAATAATTGCCTAGATATATCCAAACCAATTCAGTTAACTATGTCAATTTGCGCCCATTACAATCATTTGAAGTGTAGTACATATGTGTGATATGAGGTCTTTGACATAGAAGTCTTAGAACCGGTTATGAATACCCGTAATTGGGTAATTTGAGTTGTTAGTTGTCATACCGTCGGAATTTGCTGATCTCTACAAAAAACCTGACGATCTGTCTCTAATTTAATCAATCATTCTGACCGCATACTCGATAATGCGAAATAAAAACACACAACTTTTTTACTCACACTCGTAAAGTGGTATTTATATATAGTAGTCAGGGATCCGTAGTACTTGGAAATCAAGTGATTACTAACAAGCTAATTTTTGGTGAGTAGCTTCGTTTCGATGAGACGTCCAAAGATATCCTATACCCAACTCTCGATTGTGGTAGCTAACAGAGATATCAAGGATTAAAAAAATCAAGGATGTAAAACTGGGATAACGGACCACGAAATTTGTAGGACAATATGTTATATCTCAAGATAATTATCTAAATTATATAAAAACATGTTTGTCCTACAAAACCTATGGTTTGATCAAAGAGTCCGCCATTTCGAAAATGTATCGAAAACGAGGTCAATTTAAATGATTACTATGATTACTAACCAGCTGATTTTTTGTTGTATACTTAATTAATATATATAAAATCTAACGGACATATTGTCCGACAAATTTCGTGGTCCGTTATCCCGGTTTTACATCCTTGATTTTTTTAATCCTTGATATCTCTGTTAGCTACCACAATCGAGATTTGGGTATAGGATATTTTTAGTCGTCTCATCGAAACGAAGCTACTCACCAAAAATTAGCTTGTTAGTAATCACTTGATTTCCATGTACTACGGATCCCGGCCTATAGGTCCCTCTTATGCATAAACAACAACGTATTTCGGTATTTAAATAATCTGCTCGTAACCTAAGTACAAACTTCGACGATTTGAATACTTCGACAATGACAAGGCATTTTTTCATGACATCATCTTGTCTGATAGAAAAAGCTATCTAATCTAGTTTTTGGTAGGTATTGATTTACTATCAGTAAATTGAAAAAAATATTACTGAACAATTCACACATGGCAACCACAAAGGTCGTAGTATAGACTTAAGTGTCGTAAAAATAACTAGACATAAGCTTGAAGTATATGAAGTATTTTAACATTTAAGGACCTTAATTCCAGTCTTTCAACAGCTATATCACGGTAATCCGTGATATATTTATTTTTTAATAGAGGCAATACGTATGAATAAAGTGGCCAAGTGCGAGTCGGACTCGCCCATGTAGGCTTCCGCAGCAATTGTTTATTTGAAATAGTTTATGACGTATTATAAAGAAACTACTTGATCGATTTCGTTCAAACCAATTTTCGTTGTTAGTTTTTATGGTTATGTACAATATATATTTTTTCTAGATTTATCATCCTCTTATTTTAGAAATTAGAGGGTGGGGGGCACACTCTTGTATTTGTATTTATTGACTTGTCCAAGTGATCTTTAGGATTTTATGGAAATAAATGACATAAATCTTTAAATCTTTAAAATCTGTTTTCCACTTTGGAAGAGTCTCACGTCCAAAATATTAAGTTTAGTATTAAATGGTGTTAGAAACATTGTTATGATTTTTAAAGACCTATTCATAGATACCCCACACGTATGGGTTCGATAAAAAAAATGTTTTAAAGTTTCAGTCCTATGTATGGGGACTCCAAAATGTAATTAATTTATTTTTATTTTTTTTATGAAATCTTAGTGCGGTTCACAGAATACATCTACTCACCAAATTTTATAGCTGTTATAGTTTCGGAGAAAAACGGCTGTGACATACGGACGGACGGACGGACATGACGAATCTATAAGGGTTCCGTTTTTGCCATTTGGCTACGGAACCCTAAAAATGAGTGGGGCAACTTTTTGTAGAGAAACGGATGATCTACAATTTTGTCGTAACTATTATTGCTGTAACTCGCCGTTTAGCTGAAAAACTCGAAAAACCTTTTTTTTTAACTTTCATTATCAATATTTTTTTGCATAAAGGGTTATAGATGGGGCATTTTTTAGCTATAAGGAAATTATGTAACCTTACCTCTATTTTAAGGACTAATTTGACTGGACTTTAATAGCTTCGTTTACGATTTACTAATGAATCTAAAACGACGGATATGATTATTTCATTATTACATGCCGATTTCCTCATTATGAGATAAATGAGGAAGTTAGTGACTATTTCCTCGGAACTTACATGATGATCACAGTTAGGAGTACGAGTGTTGTGCAGCTAAAACATATTGGAGATAATAGTTACAATAAGTCTTAGCCTTTCTGAAAGACACTACGTCTGTCACTACCACGGAGGTAATGCTCTGTGGTCACTACCCAAAATTTCTAGAATGTTTGATTCAGGAGTTTTTGTCTGAAAGCGCGTCAGAGTGACTGAGAGAAGAGCAAAGAGACGGTTTAAAAGTATTAGTATACATTAGAAGATATACCTACATGCGTATCTTCTAGTATACTAATACTTTTAAACCGTCTCTGGGCTCAGACGTACTTGAGTTGTATAGAAAACGAGAAGTGGCATTGATTTTTATTTATTTAGAAATAATTCAAAACGAAAATATTATATTGATTTATAAAAGTCGAATATTTGCATCTGAGTGGTTTAAATGAGACCTCAAAATTTATTCACAAAAATTGTAAACCTATTTGTCATAATAGAAGGGAGACATCTCAAAAGCTATATAACTCATACAATTTACCAGTTCACTATCCATATAATATACACAACACAACCATAGGTATATATAATAGTTGAAACAATAGCATGTATTGAGTGATAACAGTATCCGTTGAGATAAAAAGGATTATCTATATAACAGAAGACGTATTTCATTTATTATGGCACTGAGACTTTATTGTAATTTTGGAGGCTTCTCGGAACCGACGTTAACACAATGCTGTTTTGTTTCGGATCAACTTTCTTTTGTTTCTTTAGGTACTTCAGAGAATTCCTCGTATTGCGTGTAGGTAGGTTTAGCTTGAGTTGAAGCTTGTGTCTCCGTGTTGTTTTTATATAAGAGTAAGAAATTATAGGATATCAAAATAATTTTATTATTTTTACAAACATGCTTACTAAAATGTGTTTTGCCGATAAAATAATAAATCCGTTGCCACATTAGGGCTGTGTTTGAAAATGACATTTGTAAAATGCTATAGAAATAGATCTCCAGATTTGCATAGGTATGTATCATGCATAATCTTCTGATCAGCGTGGTGAATTATTATTAAGGCCTTATCTTTTTCTAATGATAAGCTGACCCTAGTTTTCAAACCTTTCAAAAGCATTATAAAATTATTAAGGTCTTATGGAAATATTGCAATTTTCCAGAAATATGCATTTGTTTCACTTTAGAAATTCCAGTTATAACGTAAATTAAACAAAGGTTGGCACTATTACGATGTCTATAAATACAACCAACGTGCATTGGGGCAATTATGATACTTTATGGGAGCTTATATTAACTAGGATTGACACAATTACTCTGCAACTTTTAATATTGGACTGAAATATCCACTATTTAGTCGAATATTAAAATTTGCGAAGTAATTGCCGGCAAAACTTAAAAATGGGTATTTGAATAAGAATACTGCCATTTGAAAAATGTTAAACAGTACTTGAATCGGCCATTATGCGTTATGAACATATGTGAATCGACCGTAGTTATTTCGAAAGTAGTTATAATAAGTTTAGTTATTATAATATGTAACCGAAAATTAGATACAAAAATTAATAAATATTGCTGTACGATCTCTAGTATGTGCGCGAAAGAATAACGAACATGATATTATGAACTTTCAAATTCTGTGTATTATTATGAGACAAAATTCTTCTTCTTCTTTGTTTATCACATTTTTAGATAATACAATTTTGCCAGTGTCCAAGTGCGAATTAATTTGTCGCAGTTTACAAGCGTCTACGTCAAGCTTTATAAGCACGGTAATTAATAAGGCTAAATGAAATAGAACTACATCTTTCATAGGTCTATCTATAGACTTTGAGTGACTATTATTACCTACCTGACAAAAAGATTCATGTCAGTGAAGCGGTGCAAAAACGGTCTTGTAAAAAGTATTTATAAAAACTCGAGCCCGTTTCAAAATGTAACGGTATCGCGGGCCACGTACGAGAGAAGAATACGCTCTATATTTTTTTGCCACCCGATTCACGACCAGATTTCAATTTATTTGTTACTTACAAATAAAGAAGAAATTATCTCAGAAGAAATAAAAGGTCTTTTAGTGACGTTTTAAGAATCTTTTCAAGTAGAATTCGTAAGTAGTGTTGAATATTCGATTTAGCATGTAAATTGTTCAATTTGTAAGTATATTTATATTTTATAATTATTTTTATGATGTTGCGGCTCCCTCACTTCTGTAACGCATCAGGTAGATATGATTGCGGAATAACGCATCGGTTTGGTATTTCAAACTGACGGTTTTGATGCAATTCAATTTCAAATTTCAAACTTCATCGAACCTACCGTCAGTGAAATGATGCAATTATTCGTAAAAAGGCCGCATCGCATACCTTATCCGCAGAATAGGTACGGGACAGTCCTAACAGCATCCTGAAGATCAATTAATTATCCAATAGATGTTCCTCATAATTCTGGGTAAATCTTATCCAGAAAACAATTAAGAGAGGACAGTTATTTTTATTTTATTTTATTTAACTAACAACTCTACTTGTCTATGTATCATTAACATTGTTACTCGAGCTTTTTTTGTTTGTCTTCTACTATTCTCCACACAGTTGGTATCTAATTTAATATTTTGGTGGGAACTAACAGGTTTAAATATTTAATTCTAGATCCAGGGACAGTCGTTGTTAAGTAGGTCAGCTGTACGTTCTACGAAATAACCTAGGTCACGCGTGAAGACTCTGTTGCTTGCTTTGCATGTTAGTATGATTACATAGCAAATTGATTTGTTTTATATTATCTTACACGTACTAAAATATACGTTTTATATGTATACTATATTATTAACTTGCTGTCACCGCGACTCCGTCCGCGTTAATTTATGTTTGTATGGGTGCCACGTCTTTCATTGAAGCAAGATTTTAAATAGCCTATCATATGTCCCAGCCGTCTAAATGTTTAACTACTAAATTCATCAAAATCGGATCATTGGTTTATGAGTTATGGAGGACCATACAAACGAGAAGGACATTACAATAATTAAAAAATCGAGTTTAATGGATTTCTCACATTATAGTTTTCTCGCAGTAAAAAGTAGCCTTTGCATTATTCTGATAAGTAAACCATATATTGTTTTGTTCAAATCCATTCAGATGTTTGTATATGAAAGAACAACACATGTCCATTGGATGGATAAAACAAACCTTAGCGTTTATAATATTAAGTAGCTCTTTTCAAGTTTCAAAAGCAAACTTTGGCTTTATTTAAAGAAATTCCACAGTACAATGTAAAACAAAATATAGCATTATTTATCGAAATACACCAGCACAGAAACCGATAAGAAATAACAACATAAATGATGACTTGCCTGACTTCTATTGCTAGTTGATTTACAACTGCAAAATATAACAATGGCTGAAAACTTAATGATCCGTATACTTAAAACTATAATAATTCATCGACATCATCATCATATTAAGGAGATTCATGGACTCTCATTTAAATATAAACTAAGAAAACTGGCTGACTAGCAAGGTACCTACAATAAAATTTTAACGATATTTTGAAAAAAAACAACCCTTGAATTTAAATTACTTAGTAAGTATTTTCTCAGTTTTAATTAATTTATGTTCAAATAAAAAAATGAATTATATTAGAGTCTGTCTAACGAAAGCTGGCACTGGGCATTTTTGCGAAACTTTTCACATGGCAATACATCATGTGTTTCCACCTACGGACATTATGCTCTATAACGGGGTAAAGTCAGGGTGATAAAAAATAATAATACTTGCTAACGAATTATAGTTCACTTTAATGAACACAAGAAGTAATTCTTTAATTTTTTATAAATCATAAATCGGATAAATATACAATTACGTGTGGTACATCCATAAAAATTTTACTTTAAAAGATTAGGGAAAATTGGTCTCGGTGTGTGGCAATACTATTCCTTGATGTTTTGGTGGATATTAAAAATACATTTTGAGAATTTTGCGTGTTAAAATGCCTCAAACAATCAACGGTAGCGAGCGAAGGCTGTTATTCTGTATGATATCTAAGTATCAGGAGAAGCAGCAGGAAAAAGAAGCTGAATTTCTGCAGAAACAGGATTGTTTACATAATGTGGTTGATTTCCTAAGTTTGTAGTGCACAAACATTTTGATACTTTGATCCCATTTTTGTGGTTCTCGACTTTTATTTTCTTTTTATAATACTGTTGCCTTCTTTTATGATAGCTAAATAGCATTACTACATATTTGGAAAAAGAAACATTTTATTGAAGTAAATTTATGAATTATGATTCATAATTCTGATTTTGATTACGATGAATAAAAAAAACTTAAATAATTGAGACTTTTATTTATTACTTACACTAAGATATTTCTAAGATGCACCCTAGGCGTGTAGGTAATCTGAAGAATATTACTTGTTTATATCGGAGTAAAAAAAATATGTAAGGATATTTATTTAGAATAATAGAAAAGTATCAAATTATGTTATTCCAAGTTATCACATTATTTAATGTATTGCCATACTAAATTTTTTTGAATTTGCCGGGGTTTTTCAGGGCCATCTTTCGTTAGACAAACTATAGGATTAAAATTGTTGATACTTTTATTACAAACACGTAGGTAACTAAACTAACTTACCTACTCCATGCATGACCGACGTCATGGAGTAAGTTAGTTTGTTTTCAGAGATATTTTGTTTATAGGCTCAATATATAATACTTACTGAAACTAATTTTACGATATTTAGATGTACTTTTGTATGTTCCTTTAAATGCCTCGTAGAGAACTAAAGTTAAAATGTATTTAATATTGAAATTAATAATAAAAAAGAACCTTTAATTATTTTAAGAATGTCAGTAAATATTATGGAATATAGCGCGTTTAACAAGTCGATAAGTCGTTCGGTTATTTATCCTCATCCTTATTTCATGAAACCGTAATATTCTATATTATGTGTATGATGGACACGCAAAAACTCATAAAAAGAAATAATGAAACAAACCATCAATTGTCCCAAAATAATAGTGTAAGTATATTTTCTTATTACGAGTATGTTATTTGGTTAAGTAATTAATGGTGTACAATAAAACATTATATCTATCTAACATTATCTAACATGCTTATGCCGTTATCATACTACTGGGTAAGCTAGTCTTAACCGCAGGAAAATACATCATTTATAACGCGTGCCGAAACCTATATAAATATTTTTATGTCTCAGTTAGCATCATCATGCTTAGACAAGTGCATTTAACATGGCAAAATAGTTAGAGAAGTTATAGTTATCTTGTAGAAATCTAGCTATTGTAACACAAGCTACCAGCTTACCAAGGGGCTAGATGTTTCTGTGTGATTTGCCCAGCAATATTATTATTATAATATATCAAGCTTAGGTCAAATATGAACCTGTTGAACCATGCATAATATGAAGTATCAGGGGTCATATCACAATTAATAGGGTAATATCACACGGTAAAATGTCACATGAACCGGGTTCGTTATGAATTAAAACCAGTTTTAATTAGATGACGTTTCTACATATAGTTCCACCATATGCCAGACGCACTCCCAGACAAGAATGCAGACGACCATGCCTGATGTTAACTGACATTCAACATTTTTTGATCGTGCAGAAATAATCACCCGATTGAAATCTTTAACCGGTTTCATTGAATAAATTTCAGCAACTTAACGCGTTGCCACAATAAACTCTGGACTTCTGAAATTCCCATATCTATCGTAGAGATAAGAATAAGTATATGATGTGAATATGCCACGATAATTCCACAATAAAACTCGCATTGCAGCACATAAATCGTGTACACGTAAATTATTGAAATAGTTAGTCAAATAGTGTTTCGTGGCACGTTGACCTAAATCGCGATGATTTTCATGGCCATCCATATGCTGATAAGATTAAAACAATGCTGAAGATATTAATCGATCACGGCTGTCACATAAAAAGTAATTAACAGACTTTCAGTCGAGGCATTTTCACATTTCAACTTATAATTAAATTAAATTAATGCGGTGCAGTGTGTTAAGAGGTATTGACTTACTTGTAAGGGTTTTATTTGTTTCCGAGCTCGTAGAGGTTATGATGACACCGAAGCACGAACCACGTGCTTGAGCGAACTAAGCGCCAGAGGCGACCGAGCGGCGCGCCGATTATAAACGGAGTGTACGCTCGCCAGCGATACAAAACGTAGAACTGTGAACGGAGTGTTGTCACACAAGCAAGCTCCATCATTGTTGCGTCATTATCGCACACGCCTAAACTATAATTATACCAAATGCGAACACTTTCATGCATTTTCAGGGGAGTATAATTTTTTTTGCTACTGACATATATACCATGCTTCAATACGTCATTTGAAACATTTTTTTATAGTTATTTTAAACCAATTTTACGATCGTTATTCTCCAGAATATAATTAGGTAACTAAAATTTGGTTCCCAAATAAACTTGCCCAAATTTTAACTTTGTTGAGAAGATCTTAGAAACAGAAAATAATAACAAATACTTCGTATCAAGGAGCAAGGAATGAAATTCCTGTGCAACGGCCCCTCAGGTATGAACAAGCACAACCCCATTTTTTACAGCATAGTTTATGCCAGGTAGCCATGGGGACCGACATGGGGAACGCTTGCTCGTCGCCCCACACAGGAAAGTAGCTTATTCCGAACATGAATCATAAGCTAACATACCTACCTACCTACTTGGCACAGTTTCGGTAACTCCTAATTTATCTGCGGTGAATGACACCGCGTAATTTTGGATCGCCATCTCATACGCATGTTTTCAGATATATCTAGGTAGTCATACATGACGATGCATAAAAGCAGATGGTGTTCGTCTTTGATAGTTTATGTCTGTCGTTATAGACAAACCTATAATGTAACTTTTCTTGCTTATCACGGAACATTGCATAATATTCTGTAAGAAAATGCCAGATTTTAATCCAGAACAGATTTCAGATTCGAAAACTACGATGTAGGATTTGATTTTTATTGATTTTTTTATAAATGGATCGGCTCTTATTACTTCTAAATATTTTAAGAATTTGCGGCGTAGGTAGGTACTTTAAGTTATACATTTTTATTCAATAAATGTTCAAAAAATGTAAAAAGTCAAGACTTTACCCATGGGTAGTAGAGGTTTCAGATCTACTGAACATTCATATAACTCTTCATTAAAATTCCATTCTAGTGAAGTATAAACATTACTATGACCCGACATTTTAATATAAAAGACTAGCTGACCCGCCCGCAGCTTCGCCCGCTATATTCCCATATCTTCTCACCTCTTTAACCTTCTCTGGGCTACTGTGACTACGACTATTTTAAACCAAATCACCTAAATCAGCCAAGCGCAGCCATTCTTGAGTTATAAAATTACAACAAATTATAAAATTACGAGAGGATGTATTACATCGCGTTTAGGTAGGTATATTGTTTGTAGAATGGAACGTCTATCTTGATGTAGCCACTATTAGGTTATTCATATTCATACTATTATGTCTGTACTTCTAGAATAATTGAATGTTTTGACTGGTTTTAGGTAGTTACGATCGGATAACTAAATATAAAAATGAGAAAAGATAATAATGGAGCCGATAAACTTAGATCAAACAGCGTAAGTTAATGTGTCTACTAAGATAATATGCAAACAAACTGATTACTAAGTAGTCAGCAACTATTCATTTATGTTGATAATTAGCACACTTATCTAATTACTCTAACGAGGGTTTTATCGAATTACCGATACTCATAAACTAAAGCTAATCGATTTTACAAAGGCGGAATCTAATTTCAAAGTTTTACATGCTGGCTATTTTATGTACCAGATTCCGTTTCAAGCAGAATCGTTTTAGCAAATTATTAACTTTACAAATTTAGATTTTTGTATTAATATACTAAGAGCCCGTGGTGGCCAGACCTTCCCTTAATTCTGAAGCGTGAAAATTCTTTCATGTGTATGTCTAACACAGGTAAGAATAACCCCCAAACATGAAACCTGGATCGCGGTTCCTTTGGGATGATTGTACTAATCCTACAGTCGGATCTCGTATCGTCGATCTCGTAGGTTTGCCGCGCCCCCGTTTTCACATGGCATAGGGATAATTAATTTATGACGT
The DNA here is from genome assembly GCA_963691955.1 of Chloroclystis v-ata. NCBI lineage: Eukaryota > Metazoa > Arthropoda > Insecta > Lepidoptera > Geometridae > Chloroclystis > Chloroclystis v-ata. Next base: position 6,253,191 of record OY829908.1, on the reverse strand, counting down.
AGGAGGTTGCGGGTTCGATACCCTCGGAACAAAAATTTGTACGATCTGCAGATATTTGTTCCGGGTGTTATATATCTACTTATATTAAAAACGTAGGTATCTATCTAATTCTGTGTATATCAGAAATCTAGCACCACACAAGCTTCGAGGGGCTAGATGTTGCTGTGTGAATTGTCCAGCATAATTTATATATATGTATAATAAAAAATATCTATCTATGTATGTATATTATATTAATTAAGTATATCAGAAATCTAGCACCCGTAACACAAGCTTCGAGCTTACCACGGGGCTAGATGTCGCTGTGTAAAAATTGTCCAGTAATATTTATTTATTTATTATTTATTATTATTTATTTATTTAACTTGATCTCTTAAGTTCAGTAAGGGTATGCCCGAAAGCTTTTTATTCAACTGACGAAATGTACCGTCAGTTGTCAGCAATTTGAAGTGACCTACTTAAAAGTAAATGAGATCAGGGTCTTGAAAGAGACTAGTATTGTTGCATCACCCATTCATGTGAGCAACGCCTACGAACGCTCGGGGCAGGCCGTTCCTGAAATCAACGTAACGTTAGTCAACGTAACGTTCGTCAGATGTATTTTTGTGTACTTAGTACTATTCTTTATGTAACATTTCTGTACTCTCATATGATGAGTTATTCCGAATTCAATTTCAATGCGGAAAAATTCATTTCGAGAATTTCGAGAATTGTCTGTGTTAAAATAAATTTTGCCGCGTATTAAAGTAGATTTTTTTTATGATTTGTAAGCTATAGCGTGTTTTTTGCCTTTTTTCTTATAATAATTTAAATAGAAAATTATACATAAATAGAAAATATATAATATGTTTCAGATTTTTTCAGATCTTCCAGAGCTTATATAAAAGGAATGCGTTGAAGTCTTTTGAAAGAAAAGAAGAACATTATTTATCTTAATGCAGAAATGTGCAGGACTCATTAGAAATACTACACTATAGATACTAAAGTAAATAGTTACCTGAGGATGACAACAACGTCAATATTTTTGACACCTACAGTAAGAAATCCAGGGGTTGGCAAGAACTAGATATTACCAACGAATAGTAGCAAATGCCATGTTTGATCAAAGTGCATGTACAGTTGAAGAGAAATGCTATTTAATTGGTCAGCAATTACACGATACCTCTCGCCTGACGCAACAACCATCCCGTTTGCACATCGGTTAATTGGGGGCAATGAACTCTTGAAGATCACTCTGAATATGAATACGTAAGTACATGTTTGTATGTAGGTGTGTATAACACGTTGATTGAAATTACAGCCTTAGATTTGCTTTCTTAGTATCTGAAAACGTGTTGTGTGCTTTTGTTTTTGCAAGTAATGTTAATTATAAATAACTAGCTTTCCGCCCGCGGCTTCGCCCACGTAATTATATAGTAAAAAGTATCCTATGTCCTTCTCCTGGCTCTAAACTACCTTTCTGCCAAATCAGTTCAGCTATATCAGTTCAGTCGTTCTTGAGTTATAAGTGAAGTAACTAACACGACTTTATTTTATATACATATAAAGAAAGAATAAGATGTTAATCAAATTTGGATAGAAAACATTAAGTAACGTCATTTTACGACATTCGTCTAAGTAACAGAAAAAAAGATGTATTCTCTCCGCTACTAAAATAAGTGTATAGATGCCACGCGATAGAGGTGCCTTGTTTTAGAGATTGGTTCTTTTCCTTCCTTTTGGTATAGCTTCCTTTTGGTATAGCTAATAAGGCAGGTCACTACCGACGGTGTACAAATTCATCCGGCACATTCAGTTTCAGTTCCTGTAAAATTACTGGACATACGATCTTCCCACGAAGTACATTGACCAAATGCAGAGCGAGCGCTGCGTCTCTCCTTACTCCCAATTTATTGTATCCAACCATGCATATAACAAACAAGGTTGGATACATCAACGGGAAGAATGGATAGACGGATAGGGAATACGCTTTACCATTTCTGTATACCTACCTGGCTTCGTGTGGTAACCATACTGCTGCATTAAATTCTATATTGCTTCTTAACAATGCGTCATATAGAGTCTTTTTTGCACTTATACATTATGTTATAATAAGGTATTATTGCCATTGATTTTTAACGAAAAATGGCATTCATTTTTATATTCACGTATGAAGTGACGTGAAGCTTATTTTAGGTACACAGTGTGTTTGTTTAATTTACGGAAGCATCTTATCTGTCGTTTAACTGTGAAGGAGTAGGTAACAAAATAAAAAAAATTAAATACAAATACAAAATATATAAAATTTATTGTTGTATAAATATTTTATGGGCGCCAGTATACGTCAGTAAGTGTGTTGCAGTTACCATTATACAATTAATTATAAATACAAACACAGTTCATAATTTCAAGTGCAAGTGCACTTACTGGATTAAATATACCAGGGCAGCATAACTGTCAAGAGCTAGTAGAATATCAGTTGCATTTGCATGTGTGACGTGCGTGGGTACATTTCAGATAATACGGATTATGTGTGCGTATCCGTCTATAGGCAAATTTCAGGTCGTTTGTATGTTATCATATGATTGTGATATTTTTATTAAATTATAGGTCATTGCTTAAAATAATAATTTGCTAATTTACCTTATTAGATAAGGACACGATTTTGCGTTATTTTATTTTTTATATTAAATCAAATTTTCAAATCATGCCGGTTTCCTCACGATGTTTGCCTTCACCGTAGACATTATAAATTGTACAATATAGTTTTGCCGTAATTTTATTTAATGCGAGTGTTGTGGCCTAGAAATAAGGCTGTTAAGAATGAAAGGCTCGGGTTTGATCGGTTTTGCATCTACAAAACAACCTGACAAATCCCAATATTCATTTGATGATTTTCGACTTTATTTTGCATGACAAGGCAGAAAGTATTGGAGTGACAATTATGTTTAATAACTATTGTACCAACATTCCTGAAAATAAATAAAGTTGCAGATCTCAAGTACAGTACTAATGAAAAATAATACGAAAATAGTTATTATTTGGATATTTGTATAAGTACTATATTTTCTCTTTTAAGATCGATTACGAACAGTTGACATTAATCTATGTTTCTCTGGTGACTGACGAGGCTATAAAAAAACAAATAAATATTGCTAATGTAATAATAAATATGCACTGGAGGTCCACTCTTGGCACTACATACTTCTTTTTGACAGTGCGGCATGATCTGGGCACGTGTTGCGTGAACCAACGAAAAAGAATAAGGCTATCCCCCGAACAAACAAATAAATATTGCTAATATAATAATAAATATGTACTGGAGGTTCTGTCATCTTGGCACTACATACAGCAGCGTACTCGTCGGTACTTCTTCTTCACAGTGCGGCATGATCTGCAGGGCACGCAACAAGGTATCTCCTCCTCATCACACTGGATCTGTTGGCACATATGGGTGGCTGGCTTGGGCTTCGCTGGAGTACGGGGCGTGCACAGTTCCACCTGTCAAAGAGTAGATGGTTATCTCCAGCCACAACCCATATTAGAAGACGAGAGAAAGAAATAAATTATTTATGTGTATTATTTTTCTTTGAAGTGGCAATGGGCTGGCCATAAAGCGAGCGGAACGGATGGCCGATGGCCGAAAAGTTCTAGAGTGGAGACCACTGATGCCGATGGATGCAAGTTGCATCCGACCGTAATAACTGGAAGTCATATAGGGAGGCCTATGTCAAGCAGTGGACGTCCAATGGCTGAAATGATAATGATGATCAGTTTTGAAATTGAATTTGAAATTTGGATGTCAGTTTGTTTTCTCTTTCACGGTAAAACGAGTCAACCGATTCAAATAAAGAATCGTAATAAAACATCAGTGCCGAAAAAGCGGATTCTTTTTTCAGTTAAAAAAAACTTTCTTTCTAACAATGTCGTATGAAAGCACAATTTCGTGTAAAGCTAGTTTGTAGTAAATCTTTATCTACCTCTATATTCCCCGTACGATTCGGCTCATCAGTTTGCTTGCCGATCTTTAGAATGAACACGTCCTTGTCGGGATGTAGCACTTTCTGCGCCTGTACACCTTTCGGAGCATCCCTAGGTGTGACATTGCAGATGTTGCACATAGTATCGTGCTTTTCCTTTGCACTGTACACTATTTCAGAGTTCTGCTTTGTGCGGTTGGTTAAGGCCTCGCAGATGTCGTCTGGAATCTGGAAGATATGTTATAAATCTTTAGATATAAAATAAAGTATTAGTTACACCACTTATCAACTCAAGAACGGCTGAACAGAATTGGCAGAAAACTGGTGGGGAGGTAGCTTAGAACCAGGAGAAGTACACTTTTTACAGCAGGAAAATATATTAAACCAGGGCGAATCCGCGTGGTAGAAAGCTAGTGTAATAAATAAATATTAGCGGACAATTCACACAGCAACATTTAGCCTAGTGGTAAGCTCGAAGCTTGTGTTATAGGTGTTAGATTTCTGATATACTTAATATAATATTCATACATATTTTATAATAAATTCAATAACCAAACGTTTTTGTATCACACCAATTATATGGGCGTAATGTGTTATGATGATGATTTCTCATGCAGCTAGGCAACATGGCAAAACTGTTATCTTGATAGGTAGATTAAAGATTATCTTTGTGACGCACAAAAAATCGCGGGGTAGATAATGAATTCAAATCAGAATTCAAAATTGTTTCTTTTATATTTTATTAATAATTCACTATCAAAATTCCAGAAATATTTATTAAAATCGACACCCAAACCACTGTACTATAAAATGTTATAGTTATCATTAAATTGGGCTATGTTTTGAAATCGTAGCCGCACGGAGGTCTGAAGTTCTTCGAAATAACAAAGGTGTTTCATAACGAATGATTTTGTGGAATTGTAAAACTTAGACATTAAATTATTTTATAGATATTGGCTTGTACTTTTTCGTTATTCGGTTAAGTTGGACCATTATGACCATAGATCAAGGAATAAACTGGATATTGCGCATGGAAATACATCCGATTTTTCGTCTTGATAAATTATGTGTGCTTTATTAAAACACTTGCAATAACGGTGAAGGCAAACATCGTGAGCATGACATGTTCTGAAATCTTTTAAAGTTTGAAGCATATGTCATTCACCAACCCGTTGGTCAGCGTGGTGAATTAAGGCCTGAACTCTCTCATCAAGAATTCCCTGTATCCCAGCAGTGGGAACGTAAATGGTGATTATGAACCTGGAAATTGAGCTGGTTCCCTCCGTCCGTTTCTCCTGGCAAGCCACAGGATTCGGAACAGACAGACATATCTTCATCACAAGTGCACATCTGTTGCAGTCGCAGCTGAGACGGTGTCAACTTGGGGGGTTTAAAAGTACTCTTCGGTACCCTTATTTTTATCTAAAACAGATATTCGTAAAGAACTACGTGCAATTATTAACATATAGATTTTTAATTAGAAAATGGTACAGGAAAAACTACTATCACAACGTAAATTCGGTCCTCGAGTGGGAGAATCTATGCCATCTAGTTTAGCCCTGGTTGTGCTAACCACTCCTTATTATTCTACTTAAATAACATAACATGCAGTATAACTATAAACATATTTCGATGGTTAGGTACTACAAATTGCATTGCAACACCATCGCTGAAATGTGTTGATGCATATACATTCTTTGTAACTTAAACCAATGCATCAAATTATGCTGGACAATTCATTAACATAGCCCCATGGTAAGCAAAATGCTTCAAGTATTACAGGTATAACATGTCAGATATATGAGCACGTAGGCACCTGTATGGTGTAGATATAATAATAACTATTTTTCTACCTGTGTAGTTTATTCTGCTAAGCACCTACACTTAAAAAAAATATACAAATAAACTTCATGAATATTTTTCTTTATCCGTTGTTTAGATTGCTGGACAATTCACACAGCAACATCTAGCCCCGTGGTAAGCTCGAAGCTTCTGTTACGGGTGCTAGATGTCTATAATATACAAACATAGATAGATATTTATTGTACATATCATCCAGACACTCAGATCAAATCATTTAGCAGATCGTAAAAACTTTTGTCCCGAGGAATCGAACCTGCTACCTTTTGCGTCACAGGTGGACCTTCGCCCGCTGAGGTCGTCATGTAGGTAGCTTTCTAATCATTGAATGCAGTCCCAACAGAGTGAAGCTCAGTACTCACAAACGGTATTACATACTCGATAGTTTTCTTCGAGTTAAACTATCGAGTAATACCGTATGTGAGTTCTGAGCTTATGGCGTTGCAGTAGACCAAGAAAGAGATGGCGTAACGATTTGGATGCATTTGTGAAGGCGTGGGTTCAACTGGCACAGGAGAGAGTCGAGGAGGGATCAGAGAGAGCCCTTTGCCCAGCAGTGGGACACTTAATGCTAATCGTAATCGTATCACTAAATAAGATACCTCATTTCCATTGAAGAAGGCTCCGATCTCTTCATAGGGTCTTTTGGTTTTTATTTTTACTTCGGGGTTTCCTGGGTTTTGCATAATTTTTAACTTACACAATTTAGTATCTAAAATTTAAACATGGATGATGTACTAAGAATTCTTTTACAAAATATTTATTTCGTTACTTCGGTCTTTTTAATATTTCACTTGAACTTTTGTTGCCAATCTAAACTATAAATTTTAAAAGCAATAATATGATTACAGGGAAATTCACGGAATATAAAATTATGTCAAAAGGTTCCAAAGAGAACAGGATTATCCCTACAGATAAAATCTTTACTTTATTTCGTAGAGGCACAAAAAAAGCTGCAAGAGCTGAACTATTTTTTTAAACCTGGGTTATAATATTTATTTGGTTATATTTATTGGTTTTGTTTTTTTAGTTAGCTATAAACATAAAATATATACATTTACATAACTATATAAAAATCTTAAAATTCTAGACGTGCGATTTATCGGTAGTAGACCGGGGTCACTAGTAACACGGGGCAATAGTAACATTGGGAATATCTCAAGTTCTAGGAGACCTATCTGTGTGTGCGTTAGCCGGGGTACGCGCCTTAAGTGTCCCGACTTACTCACTAGTCGGCAGCGCGCTCGCTGTGATACGGACGTCTGTAGGAGCATTTTTTTGTATTCAAGCACCCAAAGTAAATTTTTTTGCTATTTTGATTGCCCTGTCACTCAGTGGTTACTGTGTTTCATGTAATTATATATTAACCACGCGTTTACCTAGGTATCCAGTTCTAGAATTCCCAATATTGTGTGTCTAAAGCACAACAATGTTCCGAGATATTTAGTTATTTCTCCAAAATCTATACTTGGGGTCAATTGTACCGTCTTATCTGGGTGCAATTGTAACGGTACAATTAACCCCGTGGTACAAATGACCCCTGATATAATTTACAAAAATGAGTACAAATTAGGTGAAATAGTAATTAAGAAATAGTTTCATACTGTTATTTTTAACACTCTGTCGTCTTAACAAATAATTTAGTGGATTTCGCCATCTTTGCATTCAATGTTACTGGATAGATAATGATTTTACTTAAAGTTAATTTAAAGTTTAACAGGGGCAATTGTACCAGGGTCAATTGTAACTCCATAGAAAATAATATCTGTCAATTATTTCCAACAATTTTAGATATATAAGCTATTTGTTAACTCTCAATCAAAGCTTAGACCAAAGCGATTATGCCAAACTATAAGAATTTGAGTTATTTGTGTTTAAAGTGGAGAAAACTCAATTTAAATTTGTTTAGTTTTATCTTGTGAATTTTGTAGGACTGTTCCTGAAACCTACATTCTTATTTATAGTGACTGATTAATAAATGCTAAAATAACAAATATCCGATACTATAGTTATGATTCGATAATTTGTTTGTTTTTTATTTCCTTTTTAATTTTTGGTACAAGTGACCCTGGGAAGGGGTCAATTGTAGCACTCGCCCTGTCATCATTCTTACCTAATTTTCTGTATGTTCTGTAAGCCCAACGTAAAATTCAACAAAATGGTTTGTAGCTATTGAATTTAGGTTTCTAGAAACATAATCATTATAGTAAAATACCCAAGTTTATATAGTACAATTGTCCGAAAACCAAAAATTGTTACTATTGCCCCCGGTCTACCCTACTAAATTGGCTTATTTATCTTGTAAACATGAAACATACTTAAGAACATAAGTTTCGAAGACCTTGTGAATAATGTTTAGAATATAAATCAATGTATCTTTTGTTGGGAGTCCTTAAAATAAATAAATAAATACCAAAATAAATAGGTCATAAACCATTTTATTAAGATACAAAGAAAGTAAGAAATAACTTGTAGACTTTTTAATATTGTTTCGATATACAAATTATTTATATGAAGATATTAAACTTGTTTGTTTAACTACGAAAAAAATCCAGTAGGTATTAGTGAGGCCGTTATTTCTTCTTCTTCTAGAACGTTATTTCTACTTCTTCTTTATGGTGTTTTTGGTACAGCAGTTGCACGGAGGGGGCTCCGGGTCGCACTGGGTCTCCCTGGTGTCAATGCGACCCAGGGTCTTCTTCTCAGGACCTTTGGGAGTCACAAGTTCCAACTCCATCTTACAGCGACGGTCACCCGTTGGTCCTATTTTGGCTACCTGGAACATGTATGGAAAATGATACTATTGCATTGCATAGTTTTCTATCTACTACTTATATAAAAATAAGGCGGGTTTTCCTTCCTGACGCTGTAACCCCAGAACGCACGAACCGATTTCCACGGTTTTACATTCGTTGGAAAGGTCTCGGGCTCCGTGAGGTTTATAACAGAAAATTGCGGGAAAGTGTAAAACGCGGGCGAAGCCGCAGGGCGGAAAGCTAGTGTATAATAAAAATATCTTATTAAAATGCAGTAACATGAAATAGGTACATAGATATTTCATGTTACTGCATTTTATTAAGTACTTACACAAGAAATCTAGCAACCGTTAACATGAGCTTCGAGCCTCAAGCTAGGAGGTACTATCTGTTGCTTTGTGACTAGTCCTATTTAGATGCTCTTTGAAATGCCCAGTATTTTTTATTTATTTTAACGTAGACTTTTGATTTTTATCTTAAAATCCACATTATGGCTCTATTGACACGGGTCCCCATTCTAGGAGGATTTGGTACACCTAAACATTACGTTCACCAGGCGGGTGCATGCTCGCAGTAGTAAGTACAGTTCATAGAACGACGCTACCCGTCTTTTCGTACATCAATTCTTTAGTATGTTTGACAGGACCCGCGGGATAAAATGGGTAGGAACTATACTACATACGAAAGACACTACGAAATAACGTACCTATGTATTTGCAATAGTATAAAAGATATTTTTTTTTCTTTTACCTTTAAAACGAACACATCCTTATGTGGATGTAACGAATGGCGAGTTTCCCCCGGGCTAGGCACGTTGTTTGGAATCATGTTGCACAGCCAAGGACATGGCTGTGGATTTTTCGGTTTTTCTTCTTGGGGTGTGACTTTCTTCTTGCTTTTACTTGTGGAAAACATTTTTGCGACTGTGGCTAAACACAAAGGAAAGTAAATGGAGAAACTAAGGAATTTTGAAGAGAGCCCGAATGCTGATGGCTTGTTTGAATGTTTGTGACAAGTAGCAAAGAGAATATTGACAAGTAGGTAAAATTAATTCGACTTTGAAGTATCTTGGAATTACCCAATACAGATGATAAACACAGAACAGCAGAAACGTCACAGAGTTCCTAAATAAGGACAGTTAATATATACTCTATGTGCTGCCTTTTTTGAAATTCTGCAGATATTTTTATTCCGTGGGACCACACCTGTTGAAACACACAGAGACTGTATCAGTAAGCTTCAGTCGTTGGATAGAACCTATGCCTCCTCTAGAGATTTTCAGTTGTTTTGGTGCGGCTGATAACTGAGCCGAATCTCTATGCAAGGACTGATGACCTCTGCACCATCAACTATATTGGAACAGCTATGCTATAGCTTTGCAGTCACTCATTAGTCACCGACTACAATCAAAGACATGTAGGAGGAAAAAGTTATTTATTAATAAATGTTACATGACCAGAAAAGTTGTCTTATGCACTGCTAACTTGTTGCTATCTGCTTTATTCTTAATTTTAGAGCATTATCTGAAATTAAAAAAGAATGTACCCTGTGTTATTTGTATGTGGATATATGTACCTATGCTGTATGTATTTGTGTATATTTAATAGCCGAAGAAAAAAAAGCTGTATTGTATTAAAAACCCACCGAGAATCTTGTTTAAGTATATCATGTTGCAAATATATTTAAGTATCTTACGATAGTATTGTCATAAGGCTTAAATTTTCAAAAAATCTTGTTTTATCTATCTAAGCCAAAAGATTTCGTTTGCTCTAATATCTCAAAAAAATAGGTATTTAGAAAACTTCATAGGAATATCTAGACGGGTTATTTGCAACGCGATACCGAACAGCATTTGCGCGGCGGAAACTCGCAAAATGGTGGACAACAATCAGAGCAAGGGCCAGGTAAACTTCGCGAGCGTACAACAGGACAACATTTGGAGCGATTGAGGCAAGGGGATACCCGTTTTTTGTATGTTTTGATGCGGGGGTGACTACGACTCCTACGAGTCCTCTTACCACGACCAACCGGGCATGGTCTGAAGCAGGGTGAGCTACTACAGGGTGTGCAATAGCTCTTGCAACACGGTGGAAAGCACGGATTGCGACAAGGCCCCGGTGGGCATGACACTGGAAGGCAAGGAGACGCCTTCCAAGTATAGATAATAGACCTACAGGGTTTACAAGGTCTACAACGTCCATATCTAGGCTTACACGGTAGAGCTCTGCAAGGTGATTTCCTACAACTTGATTCACATGGTGCACATACCGATTTGCATGGTGGCCCACAAGGTGACTTACACCGTACTCCGCAAGACGGTTTGAAAGGTGATCTGCACCGTGGCTTACATCGTAAAACGCAAGGAGATCTACATGGTCCACAAGGTGATTTACACGAATTTCCAAAAGGTGATTTACATGGGGCTGTTCTGCATGAGGATCTCCTACAGGGAGGCCCACATGGTGTCTTACAAGGAGGCCCACAAGATGATGTACACGACGACTGGCATGGTGATTTGCAAGGTGGGCCACACGGTGATTTGCATTTTGGTATGCAAGGTGCACAACATGTTGGCTTAAAGAATTTTTTTGGGGGACCACAAGGCGATTTGCATCTCCTTCTGCATTTAGGTTTACATAATACCATTTTACATTTCGATGGACGGCAAGGAGTTGGTACGCACGGCATGTCACATGGAGAGGCACATGGTGGTCTTATAGACGGTGGCGGGGTCCACTCCAACATCAACTCATTCCTGGCTAGTGGAGCTCCAGTTAACCTTCGTATGACGAGTTCAAAGACTCCTCGTCTAGGATTTGTTGCTGTGGATACTTTCACAGGAGCATCTTGTGCACCCGATCCAGCAATTATGCATTTTGGACCCTGGCATGGCCCAAATCCATGAACGGGACAAGGTTCTTTGGGTCCGATACGAATATGAGATACAGTTGCAGACAAATCATTTCTATTTGCTAGGGCTGGACATGGTTCACTGGTTTCTTTGATTGAAACTACTTTGCCGGTGCTTGTTCCTGTTGAAGAAGCGCAACAGAAAGTTTGACAACACTGACTGTTTTGAACATCGCAATCGATTCTGACAGGGCCCTTTCTTGAATCACAACTTTTGTGCTTTGAATTGGAGCTTCCCATCCCTGGTGACTTTTTCCTCCCAAAAAAGTATACTTCAGAATTATGTAAGTTTTCCTTTTGTTTCATTTTCTGCGTCGGAACGGAGAAATTCTTTAGGCAACTATTAGTGCTTGCTCTACTTGTACTCATATCATCTTGATATATTTTCTTATAGACTTGTAAACATTTGTTGATGGAAGCAGTTGCTTGGGTCGAAGAACACTGTTTACATGACTGGTTTTGCATTAGCGACACAAAGACGGCGGTATTATAGTTACCAAACATCTTATCATCTAGATAATCTTGTGAGGAATCACACGTGGAGTTAGAACTAAAATTCTTTGAAGTTACGGTTTTCGATGTAAGTGTACATTGGGACGAGTCTGTGTAATCTGAATCCATGTAGGGATAGTAATTCGGCGCACTCGATTTGAAAATATTGTTAAAGAAATATTGTAGGCATTCTTTTGTAGTCTTATGACAAGCGGCGCTTACAGGGATTTCATATCCGTCTGAATAGTTTCTTATAAGATCATCTTTGCTACTTTTCATTCTATCGATATGGTTAGGTTCTTCTGTCTGAAATTTGCATCCCAGCATACCTATTAAAAACAATTATTGACATTTAATAGGGTTAAAACAAGCTCTGACAATTAGATAATGGAATTACATTAGAATTAGTTATAATTGTTAATTAAACGATTTGGCCAATACAATATCATGTCTTGAAGATGACTTGAAGAAGCCTTTTGAAACTTTTAAAATATTAGGTAATTGTTTATTGTTTCATGTTCCCTGTTATGATCCAGTGACCAAGATCTGCGTCCGTGTCTAAAGTATGTAAAAAATCCACGATGAACTGGCCCACCAAACGCTTGTATCTATTAATCTAGTCAGTCAGTCTATTTAGTCACACATCAGACTACAAATCTGGCTGAAATAATGTAGGTACCTAGTCTAGTAGGTTGCGGTTTAATATTTGGAAAATTAGTAGGTAAACTTAATTTTGAAAAATTTATGTTACACAAATAATGCACAAAAAAATATCAACCCCTTTATCTAGGTAGGTACATATAATTATGGAAGATACTCTAACCTACGGACTGCCTCAACATTACAAGATTACAACTAACTTGAGCCATGATAAAAATCTTTGAACATTGCAATCTATCTCTTATAGGCTAGTTGATGAATAAAAAATGCATTCTGGACAAACAAAACATTTATTAATCTCATTTCTGATAGTTCAACACCTACGTGCGGGGCAGCAGCGCGGGCAAGGGACAGGATGGCATTGAGCCGTGCGGGAATCGTTCACGGGCACTTTCCGCTCCCTATCCACAACTGGTGTAATAAACTGCATGTCCATTTTCGACTTCCTTCCAGGCATCTCTACAGTTTTATTAATCCGTAGCTTTATCACTTGCTGCGCGTAGTCATAAACAACGCCGGAGTAGTTTTGCGATGTCGTAGGTACCAGTTGGTCAGGCTCATCTCGGCTCATGTCCCCAACTCCATCGTTCGTGATGTTAAAATATGCACGCTGCTTATGCCCAGTGGTGCATGTGTCGGTCGGCATTTGGAATATCACCTTGTTTCCCGGTGGGCAGCAATCTGGACAATTTTTACGACATGAACAAAGTAATAAAGTATTTAGCATAATTAATCTATAGAATACACTACATATCTATGCGAAATATTTCAATCATAGAACTCCGGAGATTAAATGACATGGTCTTGCTCGATGTTGTTTGTTATCTCCTGTTTAAAGTTTCTTTTTGGTCTTTTGCTTTTTGATTCTCCGTATGCAACATTCGCAATTGATATCGGATTGCATTCTGTTATTTTGTTTTTGCACAGGTGGTTTTTTATCCTTGCCTTTAGGGGCTACAAGTTCGAATTCCATTTTACATTTCCTATCACCCTGCGTCGCTGTTTTAGCTATCTTTAGGACGAAAACGTCTTTGTTTATATGATCTTGGGGTTTGTTGTCGCCCTTAGCAAAGTTGTTAACTGCACCGTGCTTCGCAGCCAAAGTGCACCCCTCGGTCGTGCAAGTGAACTGAGTTTCAGCTGGCCGAGGTTCTTGGCAACACAAACTCGTATTTGGCAAATTCAGGCTTATGTGATTATTTCCACAAGGAGGCACGCATGGACCAGATTTTTGACCCTTTGTATACGGGGATTGCATGGCGCAATGTGTTTGGGATATTTTCTTGATAATGGATGATGACGCAGGAACTTTGATTTTTAATTCATTACCACCCAGGTTCGTTCCTATTTCCTCAAATCGAGCTGGGTAGATGCGACCTGCCCATCAATAAAATTTATTGGCATGGAATTTGTCGTTCAGATAAAACTGCCTACTTTGTCCAGAATACAAGTTTTGTTAAAATAATACTACAAGCAAGAAAATGTATGAAATTGCAACTTCAGTGTGTTTTATACACGCTTCGTGCATAATCCTTACGTTTACGGCTAACACTATATTTACTGAAAGCAATACTTTCCTTTTCTGATAATTAAGATAAGTATAGGCATTTATAAATATAATAGCAAATTTATGTAAAATACATTACCTTTAGGAACATGAAGACAGTATTGGTCTGTATTCCTGCACGTCATTGGTTGTTTTGGAGGTGCCTTAGGACCTGAGCAGAAGCAAGGATCATCGGGATCTTCGCACGGCATACTATCATAAGGATCCTCAGCTGAAATCAAATAAAAAATTATATATTATTTGAGAAAACTGGACATTACTTGCACTTCTAAATAGGAATTTTGGATTTCTTCTTATATAATCTATTTCCGTGAATCTACAAATACAAACATAATGTAAAGAGACTTGCCTATGGGGCAACTTCCGCTTCCGATGCCGGTTCCTGTACCGTATTTAGAACCCATTCCACTTTGACCCACAGATCTTGAAGCTCCACAAGCACAAGGGTCTGTGTGACTCTGGAACTCTCGTTTAGGATTACAAGACCGATCATGGATTGACGGACCCCCTGTACCCAGTTTTGGTGGAGCAGCTGAACCTTGAAAGCGTGTAATAATACTCTTTCCAAAACAAGATATCCTTAAAAACATGGAGACCTCCCCTGTTTCAGCGCCATCAGTTCCAACTATGTGAAATGTATCTTTCAAAGCTTGGTAGCTGACGTTATTAGGATCTTCTAGGAACTTTTTGCGCGCTTGTACAAATTCTTTCGTCATGTCAATTGTTGCCTCTCCCATGACTATCTTAGTTGGCAAACAGCCGCACGGGAGAGTCTTGTAAACTGTGACTTTGACAGGGAATTTGCTCATGGCACTGTTGATATCAGATTGTGTTAGAGAAAATAAGCAGGACTTTCCGTTGTTGTAGTTTTTCACAAAGGGTCCATCGGTGTTAGCGACCCCTGTATCGGGATCGTCGTCGCAAATTTCTAGTGGCTCAACTGAAGGACATTTTATGCTCACACAGGTCCTAAAGTCCTTGTCGGAGAAACAAGGGCTTTTAACAAAAACCACCTTATCTATGAGCACCTCCATGAGAAACAGACCGTCATCTTGCTTAGATGCCATTTTTATTGGTTTAAGATATGTACCTGCTGACTAAGCACTCAGGGATGGGATTTTTTTTGTATTTTTGAGTGAGATCAAACTGAGAATTTTGACATTTCTGGTAAATGTTATAAAATAGAACAAAAGAAGAAAGCACAAAAGTCTTTGATTCTGTCATTTACATAAAAGTTAGGTAATACTAGGTTTTACATAATCGTTAGGTACTTTATGGTTTGAAGTTATGGTGTAGAACTTTATTGATATATCTAACTATATACCGTAAACCCATTTATTATACTCAATGATTTTTATAGTATTATATAGATATACTATAAAAAATCATTGATTATACTGGAGAATCTACACAGCAACATTTAGCCGGGTGGTAAGTTTTGGCGCATCATCATCATCATAAATCATCATAAAAAAAGCCGAGGTCTCTAAAGTAAAGACCTATTAGAATGTCATATGATGCAAATTTTAAACTAAAGTAAACTTAAGTACTACCTACCTGTAAGTTTACAGGTAAGTACCTACTACTTACCTTATACATAATATGTAAGTATTATATTACTCACATATTATATTTATATTATTATATTAGGTATATTATGGGTATATTAGGTAAGTAGGTAGGTACCTACTTTAGTTACAATTTGCTTTTTGCATCATATGAAAATTCTAATAAATATTGTCTCTACTGTATAAAAATAAGTCGGGTTTTCCTTCCTGACGCTATAACTCCAGAACGCACTAACCGATTTCCACGGTTTTGCATTCGTTGGGCAGGTCTCGGGCTCCGTAAGGATTACAGCAACAAAGTTGCGGGAAACTGTAAAAGCGGGCGAAGCCGAAGGGCGGAAAGCTAGTAGGTACCTACGTAATAATTTTACCACATTTACTTACATACCTACTTTCATTGTATGTACCTAGTAAATAAAACTTGGCCGAGGTGCCAGCTAGGAACCGTAGGTAGGTATACTTAACCCCGTTATCTTGCCTCTGATGTCTTCAAACCGATTATGGAAATTAGAAGACCAACTTATAACGAATACAACCCACCAGCTAAGCATAGTGATTACCTAAAAATATATAAGTACCTATATATATATATATATATATATATAGCTATAGCAATAACTATAAGATCTATTATTGATCTTGGGGAGAACCGTATCTTCTCAGTTGTAGAATATAAAATAAATTTAATTGAAGAGATAAATAATTAGGTGTTTAATATAAAACTGTGTAGGTACAAATAAGGTCTTAAATTTAGGTGTAGTATCAACCAACAGCCTGCCCACTTGGAGCGTAGGTACAACAATATTTGGTACTTAGACTACGTACATTAGAATAACTAATAATATCATGCTAAAAAGTACCTATACATTAGGCATTACAATAGAAACAAGTTACTCACATGTAAATAAATTAAAAGTACTAGGTAATTCTCAATGACAATCATTTTTTCGAATTATATTCGTAAAATTCTTATAAACTGTAAAAAACATAGGTAGGTAGGTAAGTAATTAATGTTAACCATTTCTTGTTTTATTACAAATCGTGGTCCATCTAACTAAAGTCTTAATCAATTAGACTTTATTATTCTAAAGACTTGGGTAGTTCGATTGGAAGCATAATAGATATTTTTAAACAGGCACTGCCTAATTTTAGAACCCCTAGGAATTGAGATAGTGCCCCTCTGGCCTAACTTACGGACAGCGGAATAGTCCGGGATCCGTAGTACATTGGAATCAAGTGATTACTAACAAGCTAATTTTTCGTGAGTAGCTTAATTTTAATGAGACGCCCAAAAATATCCTATACTCAACTTTTGATTGTGGTAGCTAACAGAGATATCGAGGATTAAATATGTCGATTTGATGATCCAAAAAAATTTATTACTAACCGGTTGTTTTTTAGTTATATCGTAAGATAATAATCTAAATTATATGAAAAAATATTTGTCCTACAAAACCTATGGTTTGATCAAAGAGTCCCCCATTTCCAAAATGTATCGAAAACGAGGTCAAAATAAATGATTACTAACCAGCTGATTTTTTGTTGTATACTTAATTAATATTTATAAAATCTAACTGACATATTGTCCTACAAATTTCGTGGTACGTTATCCCGGTCCTACGCCTAGACATTGTTAATACCACAAGACCATTTATCTCATTAGTAACTGTAGGACAAAAATATTACAGAATAGGTTAGTGTGTTCCTTGCCCAAATGTAACAATGTCCTACAAAAAAACAGGTATGTATCGCTAGTCCGACAAGAATTGTAATTTTTAAGTTTGCCTATTTGTAACATAGAAAGTTAAGTCGGCGTCAGTGTAACAACACACCCGCAATAAAATATAATTTGTAATTATATCAAAGACATATTTCGTCTGTTTTCGCATCTACTCAGTTGGCGTAATGGCAAGGATCAAACTCGGCGACTGTGCGTCACCGAGTTCGATCCCCCGAAAGAGAGTTCTTTTTGTGATTATGGATAAGATAGTGATTTTTTTTTTATTTAAATAACTTTATTTTATAGTTATCTAGGTAAAAAAATATTGTAGGTATTAAGTATTTATACAACTATACTTATTTGAATATTATAAAGCTGAAGAGTTTGTTTGAACGCGCTACGCAGAAGTATTAAAATAATTATTATTAAAAACTAAATTGTCTAAAATAATATCAGAAAATGACGCGGACAAAGTCGTGGGTAACAGCAATAATTATAAAGCTAAGGAGGTTGTTCGATATTCAAAAATAAACCACCTACATGACTTGAACATACATAATGACCTGATTCCACCATCTCCTTTCCACTCCAGGACAAGCAGACGCACGGCGAATTTTAACCCGTATTTAGTGGATAACTGGATAATATCTCATACACCCGCACTATGCGATTCTCATCCACCTCTATAGTTCGCACCGCTAAGGTCTAAGGTACGGACGGACAGACGGACGGACGGACGACATGACGAATCTATAAAGGTTCCGTTTTTGCCATTTGGCTATGCGACCCTAAAAATAAGTTATTATGACTGGTTGGTAATAATCTATTGTGACCTTTCACTTTCAAAATTTTCGTGAGTTATACTATTCATTTTGTACAACGGGAATTACTCACGTATTTACATAGGAGTTAAACAACTCTCGACGTTTCGACCACATCAAGAGTAGTCTTCAACAGGATTCCCGTTGTACAAAATGAATATTGTGACCTTGTTTTAGATACATTTTGGAAAGGGAGGACTCTTTGATCAAACCATAGGTTTTGTAGGACAATTATTTTTTCATATAATTTAGATCATTATCTTACGATAAAACCAAAAAACAACCGGTTAGTAATCAATTTTTTTGGATCATCAAATCGACATATTTAATCCTTGATATCTCTGTTAGCTACCACAATTGAGAGTTGGGTATAGGATATTTTTGGGCGTCTCATCGAAACCAAGCTATTCACGAAAATTCAGCTTGATAGTAATTATTTTTACATCAAGGATGTGTACTACAACTTTGGACCGTAGGACCGGGATAACGTACCACGAAATTTGTAGGACAATATGTCATTTAGATTTTATAAATATTAATTAAGTATACAACAAAAATTCAGCTGGTTAGTAATCATTTATTTTGACCTCGTTTTCGATACATTTTGGAAATGGGGGACTCTTTGATCAAACCATAGGTTTTGTAGGACAAATATTTTTTCATATAATTTAGATCATTATCTTACGATATAACTAAAAAACAACCGGTTAGTAATAAATTTTTTTGGATCATCAAATCGACATATTTAATCCTCGATATCTCTGTTAGCTACCACAATCAAAAGTTGAGTATAGGATATTTTTGGGCGTCTCATTAAAATTAAGCTACTCACGAAAAATTAGCTTGTTAGTAATCACTTGACTCCAATGTACTACGGATCCCGGACTAGAAGCTGGATTACAATGTTTGTAAATTTTAGTTTTTACTTTGACATTAGATGGCGCTGCACAAAACTCGGCTGCTCGAAGAATTCAATATAATGATTTGTGGTTGTTATTATGGTTATTATGTCATTAAATATGCAACGAATTTTTCACCGTTTCCTTAATGATAAAAATAAAGTTAGGTACGGTTGAAATAAGTACATACCTAATGTACCTATGTGATACTACTATATATTTTACACAAAGTGATTTGATTACTATAAGAGTGATCCCCGTGAGTAGTTGTGTAAAGTGCAGACAAATTAATCGTTTATACAATCAATCAATCGTTTATTTATAGCTTAAATAAACTCTTATCCTGTGCTAATCATCAACATGATCAAGATCATACAATACAAACACTTCAGTTTCATACAGCGCCATCTAGTATCTGATTCTATGGCAATTACTTTTTGTTCACATTGAACGACATAGGCATCGCCTTGAGTGAAGGCTAATGCTATAGATAATGTAGGTACCTATTAATGTATTGATTTTAGAAAAATAAAATCATTTTTAATTTTATTTCATAATAAAAATAAGAAATTCCCAGAAAATCAAGAGGTCTGGCAGCGCTGCTGGATAATCTGACACTGACGGAACTACAAACAACTATCTTTTTGACGTTGACCGACCCTTAATTTGACATTGTTCGCTGTGCCGGACACTGACTTTGAAAAATTCCTGCGTCCTACGGAAATATTTATTTAATAATATTTTCCACCAAAACCTTCTTATAACATGTGGTATTTGGAAGAAAAATATTCTAGGGTGGTGGCGACACTGAATCTGTAATTCAGTCAACAAAATGTCAGCGAAACGCAAGCCATCTGTTTTCATGAAGGTAAAAATTTTTTTTTTTAATAATTTTTTTATACAAGTAATGATTGTTTTAGTGGTTTTTGGTTTTAAATAATGTTAGTCAAATAATAGAATAATATTTATTTTTAGTTATGGCCCGATTCGTTTATTTTTTGTATGTTAAGTGCAATGTCCGCCCCACCGGACCTTGCCAACAACATAGAGAATTAGGGATGTGATTTTATATCCGTCCAGGCGGACATTGCCAAAGCACGTATATACTAAGTATTATTATTGGGTAGCTTTTGCACTAACAAATTTGGTTGTGGGTAACTGCTTATTTTGTTATTTTGCGCTTGTTTACAGTATAGCCGTGGTCGTCAAATTTTGGCTTCTTCACCGAACAAATAATGCAAAGATTTGAAAAATTTCAGGTTTGAAGTTTTTGAATGTTTGCTTATGCAAAACAAAACCATAAAACGCAGGACTGTGAGTTTAATATGGCCAGGGTACCTCGTCCTTGTAGCCCTGTAAAATATGATAACACTGGCCATTTTCCATCGACTATGGATGAAGGACGATGCAGATACTACAAAAAGAAAACAGTGGTATACTTCATAAAATGCAACATGAGACTATGTTTCATAACAGGGAAAAATACCAGAAACTGCTTCCTAAATTTTCACACAAAATAATAATTGTAATGTAGTTATTAAATAAGAAGTTTTTGAACTAATTTGTTTTATTTATTAGTATATATTATTATCTATTATGTATCTTTTCTTGTTTTCCCTTTATTTGGCAATGTTCGTCACACCGGACATACAACAGTAGAATTTTATTGTTATGTATTTGGCAATGTCCGCTACTGCGGACATAGGTTTTATCTAGAATGGAAAGACCTAGATTTTTTTTTCATGTTTTCTAGGGCTTCTAGGCTATCACTAAGGAAAGGCACATAAGTTTTTTCTTAAAAAAGTAAAAAATGAATGTTTGCCAAACTAAGGGTTAAAAGTTGACGGTTACTGAGTTGACAGCTTCAAAGGAACTCGTTTTTGTATAGCATCGAAGTAAAAAAAAAGTAATTTGTGATGTGACAAACAATTTACTCATGGTAAATGGCAATTTTGCTTGATTGAAGTGCATTTTTGCGTAAATAGTGATTCATTTTGAAATAGACAATGTCTAGAAACATTGTGTTCGAAGGGTGGCTTACAAAATCACCCCCAACAAAACGTATTTGGCGCACAGTAAGTATCGTACTTTCGAAAGAGTTCCAATTTCAAGTGTTGATAAATCTTGTGAAGGCAGATACTGACCATGGTACTACTTTATAGATACTTAGGTATCTATTTAGAATTGCAGGCCATTCACTTAGGTTAAAAGATCGCTCATAATCGGAGAACTGGCCAAGATTTATTATCGTAAAGTATGTTTGTACGTGGTTATTATCACGGTTGTATTTACAGAAATGGCGGAGAAGGTGGTTTGCCTTGCGCCAGTCGGGCGAACTCCCGGGACAATACTTCTTAGACTACTACGCCGACCGGAACTGCAGGCGGCTCAAGGGCACTATCAATTTGGATTTATGTGAACAAGTAAGTAACAGCTGTTACAATTTCAAACAAATCAAATAAGTGCTGTTGAGCAACTCATAGACATTCGTTTGTTTACATTATAGACACTTCTACAAAATCAGTGCTGTGTGTGTTGTGTGGCATGAAATGTAGGTGTGTGCACATTGTTTTGTTAATGAGTAGCTAATAAAAATAATACATAGAAGTAATTTGATCAACTAGAAAAAATTGCAACATGTATTGTGTCCGGCCACCATAGGTGGTAATATTATATTTTGCTATGTAAGCTCCTATTTGATATTTGTTAGATCTATAAACTAACTGCCTGCTAACAGGCTTTGTCTGTGATATTTTAGATTTTCGAGATTTATTGATTTCCTGCTGAACATAGTATGACATGTGTTTATCTTGACTATTAAAAACCATTTATTTGTTTCTGCATCATAGAAGAAAAAAAGAAAGAAAAGACGAAAAAAAAAGATAAGACACCATTAACAACCAACAGATCTAGCAATTAAAATGTATTGAAATCTAAAAGTGTTATATTACTGCATACACATAATCCACTTATGTTAATCGTTATAATGAGTAGACATTCAACTAACTATTTTGCTTATCCATCAGTTTAGTTTTCACAAAGTACTGTTGTCACTCTTCGCCTTGCTTGACATCTATAAATATTTAGCGCATTCTCATTGAAATGTGCAAGATCAACCTCAGTCACTCTCAGCTTCTGATCAAGGCTTGACTTCTGGTTCTATATAAAACAATATTAATCTTATCAATGGTGACATTTAGTGCTCGTTTAGAAAATAATATTATTTTTTTATAAAAATATAAACATATCACTTTAAGTAAATAAATCATTTCGAGCTGCTTAAAATTGGAAGCTCCATTCTTGTTCAATATGATCAATTGTAGTTGTAACTAAAACAAAACTAACTTACAAGTGGCTACATTGACATAATTTTGGTAATGCACATATAATTACCAACTTTCCTGTTTATTTTCCTGTCAGTATTTCAAATTCCACTGTTACGGTGTGTCATAACTTGAAGTATAATTTGTTTTATGTAGTGAAAAATATTGTAGAATAATTTGTTTTCTGCCCTTTAAACAAAACTACCAAAGCAAATTGAACATAATATACACCATGAGTTACTTTAATTTGTGTAAGTATCACCTAAATGATTACAATGTATATTATTTATACAAAAACAGACATTGACATAGACAACAATAAAGTTTTATTTTTGTTTCGCTTTCAGTTTTTTATGGTTTTATTCTGTTGTTAGGTGGACGCTGGTCTTCACATGGAACGAAGTGGTAACGGATCCTTAGATCCAAAACTAAGGGGGTCTGTATTCACAATTCAAACACAGTCAAGAACATATCATCTGGAAGCTGATTGTGAAGCTGAAATGGAGAAATGGGTGGATGCTATCTGCAAGGTCTGCGGACTCAGAGCCACCGACGAACCTCCAGACCCCTTAGGTAAGTGAATTCATCATCATCTAATTTACTTTGATGTGGACCTCCACATCAAAGTAAGATCACTAAGATCTGCACTGATGTCTCCCTGGGGAGCGTATTGTGCATTGTCCCCTTGCCTAAGTCGGCCCTAACCAGCCTAACTCCTTGATGTAGCGGAGTAGGATCTTTAGTTCATTATCATCATAACAACCTTTAATATACTCCCACTAGGCATGGATTTACCCAATAAAACCCGTTTTAGAATTTGGGAGTGTTAGAATAATCACTATTAACAGATTGGTGACGCAGTATTTGTCCAAGTAATCTTTAGGATTTTATGGAAATTAATGACATATATCTTTAGTATGTACAGTATACCAGTCTTCTGGCTTTTTAATCTCTCAGCACATGCAATATTGTTCCTTAGTACTCGTACTTTCCAGTGTGAGTCATATTATGCCATATAATACCATTCATTTATTCCTTCCATATTTGGACTTTAAACACTGAATATTACAGACATGATAATTTTAGACTTTGTTGTCAGAAATAATATTATAAAATAAAAGTTAAAAGCAATTTAGCCAATACTTTAATAATTATGTCAATGAATCACCACCTTAACATGTCTATTAATATAATTTTAAAAGCATAGAGTGTAGGTAATTACCCTTGCTATCTACGAGTATATACACCAAACCTCAAAGATAAACTGACAAGAGTGTGTGTTATGACTGAGAAAATAAAAACATTATCTGTTTATTTATTGAGTTTTCCACAGAAAATACATTTAATTTAATTTTATTAATATTATTTTATTTTAATTCCACACCTTTTATTATGTTTTTAATTTGAAACTTGAAATTCTAAAATTTTCAATTATTCTATATTTTTACAAGAATCTACACAACAGACTGATTAGAATTTATTTTGCATTATTTGGTTGTACAAAATATTAGCCAGCATTCCTATCTCTATTGGTTTATACTATATGGTTGGGGTCATCATTTTAGTGATCTTTATTTTGTGACTAAAGAACCTATGGACTATATTAGATATTTTTCCAGATGCATACCAGAACAGCGTGTCTTCGCGATATCAGAACAGTATTTCTACCCAGTCAGCCATGAATGAGAACTATGAGTGTGCTGATGGTACCGGTCCTTACATACCCATCTCGGAGTGTATCACTGGAGTGCGGGCTCAGGTATATATTAATAAATATAAATATTGCCGGACAATTCACACAGCAACATCTAGCCCCCATGGTAAGCTTCGAGCTTACCACAATGCTAGATGGCTCTAGCTTTGAAAACATATGCTCTAACAGTGAAGGCAAACATCATTAGACTGGCATTTTAAGACAATGCTCTATTGCTATTGGTTCAAGAATTCATTCTTTACATATTTACATGCGATTTTTAACCATAGTTTTCTATCCTAAATATTACATCTACATATATTATTGTTATATTTTTAGAACTTCCGGTATATATAAGATAGGAAAGAGTTTCCGGAACTCAGAACATCTCCATACTAAATCTCCCTTAATTTAAAAATATCTTCTATTCAGAATATCAGAAATCTCTAAGCTTATGACGGGGATAACCCCGTAAAAAAAAAACATATAAATGTTGCTGTGTGAATTGTCCAGCAATATTTTTTTATTTACATATAGTAGTTTGATATCAAATATTATTCTTTTACTATTCGCTACAATCTATCGACCGTTCTTCTTCATATAGCATAATATATTCTAGCTTATGAAATACAAAGCCTGGCCTGTTATCTCATTGTAAAACAAATCTTACTGTTACCGTACGCAGAATAAATATAACAAAGTGAAAATAATATAAGCAGAATAAATAACCAACCGCTGAACCCCGTATCTATGTTAATAAAATGCATCATGTACATTTTGCATTATCATTCATATCTCTGATTCTATTTACAGGATACGACACGGGCGTTCACATTTGATCCACAAAACATCGTGAGGAGCACTAGAACACCTCTGAATAGAGTCTCTGACAACAGAGGTCACCAAATGTATACCAGTCAACCGCAGATAATGGTCAATATTACGGAATTCTCTGAAAATGAGAGTAATCTTAGCGACGAGGAGTGTAAATCATTGAACGCTAGTCAATCGAATATAAGTAAGTTTATTTTATGTTGGTATATATATTATATTATATATATATGCATGCAATGATAGTATCTGAAGTCACTAGGTTCACTAACAATAAGATGCAAATAGTCTTTGTATCTGCAATGTCAACATGAAAACTTATATAAGATATGCAGATTCTGGGCATAGGTTTTTCCGATTTAATATATTATACGGTCTTGGGGAACCTATTAGACGTATAATCACCACGCTACACCGCTACATTGTGACATATATGCACTTTGTAAACGCATTAAAATGGTACAGTACGACGCTCTTAAGTTAAATCACTATCACTATGTAAGCAAGATATAGATAATATCTGATATATTAATAAAAACAAAATGATAAAAACTGTTATTGCAGAACATACTCTTACAACTAATAATGTATTTGGAAGCTACCTTTTAAGCAAACATGTGTTTGTTATATAAATATATAATGTCACTAAGATATGTCCGTCTCTTGTATTGGTATCCCAAATCAATTATGAAATATGTTTCTGTAATTTCACCTCAAATTATATATACATTTTGTATTATTTTTCAGATTGGCCTGCTGGTAAATCTTTTACGAAGCTAGCAATAAGTTCGAGACGAAATGGCTTGCCTGAAGATGGTAATTTCTATATCAATTTGCAAATATATGCCAAAAGATATCCTGTTTGCTGCACGTTTAAGTCAGTTTGATTCAGCCGTTTCAATAAACAGACAGACATACAGAATTCATTTTATAACTACGGATATTTCGTATTTACAAATGAGTTAAAACACTTTCGACGTTTTGACTACATTGACATGTGTATATCACATCAGATATGTCACTAGACTTGAAGTCTATAGTATAATTTCTATGAATCTTATTTATTTAGTTAATTATTTAAATTCAAATAGTTAATAAATTATTAATATTTGTTTCAGGACCTCCTGTACCACCGAGACCACCAAAAACGTTTGCAGTCTGCAAAGATGTATATCAAGGACCTAAGATACAAGAGCCCATAGAATCACAGGAAAATGTAAGTGTTATCCATTATATTATACTAGATGAAAACCCGGCTTCGCTCGGGTGAAATTTGACGAAATTCTCCATAATCCGAATTTTTGCGGATATAATGTTGTCGACTCAATATCAATATTTTTTATGTTTTGTTATTCATATAAGGTTTCGATCGAGTCTACCGTACCCCTTGACGAAATTATTAATATTACATTAACACTAAACCGATCAGGCCTTGCGAGAGGAGTAACGTTAACGATAAAATTGATAAATAAAAGAAAATAAAATTTTACTTCTCGTTTGCAGCTTTGCAGGGCTGAAATTATGGTTATGACTTGGAAATTTTATTGATAAACATTCATGAATATTGTTTGTGCTGTTCGGCTTGTCGATTCAGTTGCACTTATATGACGTAGACGATTTTTGTTTGTTTATAAGATCTTTATTTATCATAATCATCAAAGAGCAAGATTCCCCTAACACAAGTATAATATTACTTAAAAGGGGGTCATTGTTATGTAGATAAAGTAGTTCTTAAGTTTCTGAAATAAACTTTTCATTTCATTTCATAATATTTTACATTACAATAATAATAGACAACATAAACTTATAAATATATACAATAATAACACTTTGTAAATCATGTTTAAACTATAATAATTTTATTATAAACATAAAAAGTAACAAAAATATTCATATTAAACATTTTTAAACAATAATTACAATGAGGGTTGATTACCATATATTAGCTTAATAAAGCAGTTTTTTTTTGTGTTCTGCTTTTATATGCAATCATTCGTTTAACTATAAGCAGATTTGTTGAGCTTGGTCGGCGTTTTGGGGACCTGATCCAGTGATCAGCTCCACTTTTTTTTGTTATACCACTGGTTCAGTTCAGTGATATGCTGTCTTTTGAGCCCCCTCGGGTAATTTATTGTAGTCAGCTATGATGCTAATAGTTAGTTCGAGTGGTGGATAAGGCGTTTTATTTATTTATTAACTAGCTTTTCGCCCGCGGCTTCGCCCCCGTTATATCGTTATATCAAATCGATTCAGCCGTTCTTGAGTTATAAGTGTTGTAACAAACACGACTTTCTTTTATATATAACTAGCTTTCCGCCACGCGGCTTCTCCCGCGTTATAATATATTTTCCCGCTGTAAAAAGTACCCTATTATCATTCTCTTGGTTCTAAGCTGCCTTTCCTTCTCGAGTTATAAGTGTTGTAACAAACACGACTTTCTTTTATATACAGGGCGTCCCACGGCCATGCCACATGGAGGGAAAGTACATTAAATATTGTAGATAGAACATTTTACTGAAAGAAGACATTATTTGAATTTTAAAAACAAATTAAACTGCATTCATAGATATTTCAATAATTACATGGTTGAACCGGGAGTCGAACCCGTTTACACGAGAAAAATAATTATCATTTAGCTTTATCATACCGATTGAAAGGTTTCATCATGAGGATTATTTTTTTCTAAATAACATAGGGTCAAAAATAAAAGGAGGGCCATGAATTTTAACATTTAATGTGAAATATAGTTCAGGAAAGCTAGCATTGCCGTAAAACAAACAACTGTTATTCACTACTTGAGAAGTACGAGTGGGGACGCATCATTTCCCTATTATAATCTAAGTGTATGATAAAATGATAAAGAGATACGTAATTAGTATGTACCTGGTTGTAATGTAATTAGTATGAAACAAGTCGAGCCGTATCCTGACCCGAAAGACGCGTAAACTATTTTGTCCATGGCAATGCGGCTGGCTGATTCCTGAACTAAATTTCACATTAAATGTTAAAATTCATGGTCTTACTTTTATTTCTGACACTATGTTAGTTAGCAATAAAAAATCCTTATGATGAAGCCTTTCAATCGGTATGATAAAACTACAGGATAATTATTTTTCTCGTGTAACGGGTTCGACTCCCGGTTCAACCTTGTAATTATTTAAATATCTATAAATGCAGTTTAATTTGTTTTTAAAATTGAAATAATGTCTTCTTTCAGTAAAATGTTCTATCTACAATATTTAAGGGACTTTCCCTCCATGTGGCATGGCCGTGGGACGCCCTGTATATAGACTAGCTGCCCCCGCGAACTTCGTCTCGCCATATACTTTTATTTGCAACTATCTCCATACTAAATTTCATCGAAATAGAATTTTCCCGCGTAAGCATATATTTTCCCGCGGAAGCATGTATTTTTCCGCGGTAAAAAGTAGCCTATGTTCCGTCTCAGGGTCTAAAGATTGTATGTGCCAAATTTCATCAAAATCGGTTGAGAGGTTTAAGCAGGAAAGCGTAACAGACAGACAGACAGAGAGACAGACAGACAGAGTTACTTTTGTATTTATAATATTAGTTAGGATATAGATTAATATAATATTGTTTTGATCAGAACCAGCCTATATGGGACCGAGTGCCGCGGCGCGCCTCACACCGCCAGATGGCGCTGCACACGCCGCGCTATACAGACGACGAGGAGGAATACTCGCCATCGCATCTGGTGAGTTACCGCTTATGTCTGTCACTATTCGGACATTGTCTATCCTGTGTTCCAGATTTCTAAATGTTTATCTACCAAATTTCATTAAATTCGGATCATCACGGTAGAGATAATCCATTCTAAAAATGAACTCCCTCCACAAACCGTGATTATTTCAACGTGTGAGAGGAAATACTTATTGCATCACTATACTTGTGTGCGTGCTACAACTTTACTGTAACATTGGCTCATCTGTCTGTCAAAGTGATACCGTTTGCTTATACGTTAATGAACATCCAGTGACAAAGATCTATTTATGTGTGTTGTATCTATACACCTTTTTGCACGTACGTGTAACCGCGGTGGAGGGGCGTTCATTTTAAAAATGGTTCATCTCTACATAAATACAATATTATAGAAAAATAATTGAAAAAATTGTCAAATTAGTGTCAGTATCATATATTGAGCCTATAATAGACCAGTGCAGTTAGCTTCAAAAATGGTCAAATAAGGAAAAAAATAGTAGTAGAATGAAACCCATTAGAAAAGGAGGGGAATATGATAAAAATGAAAGGAAAAATAAATTACGGTCGATCTGAGTTCGGGAAGTGGGAGGGGGTGGGCTTTTAAGGGGAGAAAATGGTTTATCTCGATTTGCGGTGAAACTACTAGTCCTATGAAAAAAAGTTAAATGGCAAAGTTGTAGGTAATAAAACGATCTACAACTTTTAATTCATAACTTTTATACATAACGTCAAAATGTATGTGAAAAATTCAAATAACTAAGTTTTTGGTTTTTTATTTCTATCTTTTTCAAAAACATTTTATTTTCTACGAAATTTGGTGAAAACTTACCTATTTATGCTCCAAACACACTATAATTTATTTGATTAAAAATATTATTGTTTTCACCTTACTTTGACTTAATTACTAAAAAAATAGACCAATTTTCAATCGAAAATTCACGTGTCAGCTTTTTTATAAAAATCGGTATGTTGTTTGTTCATTGAAATCTCTATTTTTTGATGGTTAAGAAAAATATATACATTACCATAGTAAATTTTCTCAGAAAATGCAAAACACCGAAACAAAATTTGTATCATTATGTACAATTGCATCATAAAAATGTGATTTTTGCAATTTTTATTTCATATAATTGCTTATAATCCGACTTATTGCACATTATACAAACAGATTATTATATTATTATTATTATTATATAGTCTGAAAAGACAAAATCACATTTTTATGATGCAATTGTACCTAATGATACAAATTTTTGTTTCGGTTTTGTGCATTTTCTGAGAATATTTACTATCGTAATGTATATATTTTTTTTAACTATCATAAAAAAGAGATTTCAATGAACATAAAGCACACCAATTTTTATAAAAAAGCTAATATTTTGACACGTGAATTTTCGATTGAAAATTAGTCTATATTTTTGAAAATTAAGTCAAAATAAGGTGAAAACAATAATATTTTCAATCAAATAAATCACAGTGTATTTGGGACATAAATAGGCAAGTTTTCACCAAATTTCGTAGAAAAATAACAATTTTTGAAAAAGATAAATAAAAAAACAAAAAACTTGGTTATTTGAATTTTTCACATAAGTTTTGAGGCTATGTATAAAAGTTGTGAATTAAAAGTTGTAGATCGTTTTATTACCTACAACTTTGCCATATAAATTTTTTTCATAGGACTAGAAGTTTCACCGCAAATCGAGATAAACCATTTTCTCCCCTTAAAAGCCCACCCCCTCCCACTTCCCGAACTCAGATCGACCGTAATTTATTTTTCCTTTCATTTTTACCATATTCCCCTCCTTTTCTAATGGGTTTCATTCTACTACTATTTTTTTCCTTGTAAAAAATTAAAAACCCTGGTCTATAAACACAATTTCTGAAAACAAACTAACTCACTCCATGACTGACCCTTACAGACTTATTATTAGTGAGTATAGATTTATTTCTGGGCAAACGCGTGTCGGTAAAATGTCTAGGTAGTGTGTATAGAGGGACTTTGGCGGAGAATGATCTGTGAATGTTCGGTTGCAGTATTCGAACCTGCCCTCTCTGCCGCCGGCCGTGGACCGCGCGCTCAAACCGCGACACTCCAGCCACAGCATAGGACACATCAATCATCTATTTGGACTGGTAAGCATCCGAACTTTGACAAATGTTCTTCTTCTTCTTTTATTATGGCGAACGTGACTGGCCATTGGGGTTTTGCCGTCAACCTAATGTCAAGTTAGTGAATTTTATGATAAATCTTTGAATAGATTATTCACAAAAAGACAATGAATGGGAGTTGAGTTGAACATACAAAAAAATAGGACTAATCAAAATAACAAGTTGATACATTTTTTATCAACTAACTAAGGTAACCCAAATGAAATCATTATGCATAACAAGCAATAAAAATACAAAACAATTTACATAATAAGTATAAGGAACGTATTTAAAAAAGAGTAAACTAATTTTAATATTACAGATTTAAGTTCAAGTTTACTTATTCATAACATTCAGTTACATGTCACACAGTGTAATAATATTTTCTTATTTTAAGGTTACAAAGGTAATATTGATTTTTTATTGTTTTTCAGTCCGGTCTTCAAATACATGACGAAATGAAAGCTGATGCCTTGCAGTACCTTGATTTGGACCTACAGACTTTTAAGCCAGCGCCGAATAACAGGGTGAGTGATCCAACTTGTATCCGCTCTAGAATCAGAGAACATCGCACTATATTTTGGACGATATTTTCTTCGCCCAATATTAAAATCATTTTATAATTTCAGGCGCAGGATTCAATGCGTATGATTGACATCGCTCATGGGAAATCTATGTCTCTGGCTGACGCAGACTCAGCCTACAAAACCGTGGACTTTCTCAAAACCGAGGCCTTCAACATCACACGACAAGACGCGGAAGCTTCTAGAAATAACCACCATTAAGGCATATATAACTTTTTATCTAGAATTTTTGGTTAGGTATTTGAGGCAAGTTGGAAGAACCAAAATACTCTGGTAATATCCCGTCTGAAGACATGGCTGCTTAAAACTGGGACTTTAGTTTTTGAATCACCTGGCATATCAAAAACTGTGTTTGAGGCAACTAAAAGTGTAAGTAAAATAAGATTCTATAAATATCTGATTTCCATGATGATTGGACTGACAGGTTAAGTCAAAAATGATGTTCCGCTACTCATCAGCCAGGTTAACAGTTTCGGATTTTAACCCGAAACTTCTAAGAGGTAAGGGACAAGTTTTGAGCTTGCTTCAAATACCTATCCCAAATTAGTGCGAGCTGTCAGACTTTTATGTCTATTAAGAACTGGCCGCCAAGATTTGCGTGTTCTGTAAGGTACATGGTGAAACGAGTCTTAGGATTAAGAGCTCGGGAGCCGAAGAGGGGATTTCGGGATGAACTCGAGCGCGTCAGTTATTTTATAAGGAGATACTTTGTACCCGGTTAAGTATGAGCCTCATATTTATATTATGGGGCCTTAAATTTATATAATTATATAATGGGGCTCATATTTGGTGGAGGTACTTAACCGGGTACACGGTATATCCTTGTATATTAAACTGACGCGCTCGAGTAAATCCCGAAATCCTCTCTTCGGCTCCCCAGCTATTAGTTCTAACTTGCCGCACGTGAAGGATAAAGGAAAATATATTTATTGATAGTTGATCATAATGTAATTCAACGTGCGTGGATATTAGTCCTAAGACACGTTTCGCCATGTATTTTCAGTATTTCATATGATATCACGTTTCAAAAATTTTGTCGTTTAAAGTTAAATCTTTGTATTTAGTACTTTTTCCTACAGAGCGATACGTTGCTGCGTTTAATATCTTCAGATCAGGGCTTTTAAAATTGGTTTTCGCAAAGATATAGAAAGAGGGCGTTTTTCTTATTCCTAAATCGTGAGAAAAATCCCACTATCGTTTTCATTTATGCATAGACATCCGAGCGATGTAAAAATCATGGTCGTTTTGTGTTTTTAGATAAATATTGCTCAGTTCTAAAACAAAAACGAATAAAAAAACATATTAATAATTTAAATGGTTATGCGATCTATAAGTACATAGCACATTTAAATATCTACAATTATTAATTTTGGCTAGTAGTTAAAACATGGCAAAGTAGCAAACCTGTGGTAAAAAAGTAGCGTAAGAATTGAAAAGTTATTTGTCAAATGAACTTCATTGTCAAATGAAGGTACCGTGAAGTATTTAAAGACCTTTGGTCGTAACGAAACGCATTTATAGTGAGCGTGTTTGTGTTTGATAAAATAAGTCTGTTTTTTGGTTAGTAAAAATTAGGTTACATAGTATTACCTCTGTTAAAGCCCGGCTGACATTATCAGTAAGATTTTGGCAGGAAATACAGATGAGATAAAATATTGAGTGATGAATACTCGAGTGCGTCAGATTATATTGGACTGCTGGAACTTTGTCGAAAATATATATACCATTGATGTAGTATATTTATATTAATAATTTGACATTTTTATCAGATTACAAAACATATGTTTTAACCGACAAAATATACAGAAGAAAGTTCAATCAACCAATCAGAGTAATAAGTAGAAGTATTCAAAAGCGTGCCTCGTTTCTTCAATTCCTTATTCTGACATGCTCGAGTTATTTCACAAATCACCTTTTCAGCTCTGTAAAGTAAAAGTATCTTTATTCCGTAAATACATGTATATATTTAGGTTAGTTGGAGTTTGAAACAATGTATTTTGCCAAGAGATGGCGTGCAATGTCAGGTTTTAATATTTATAACCTACTTAATAACAGTTCTATTATGAAACGGACTAAGCCCGCTCTGTTAAAATACATTACTGTTATTGTTTTGACCTCAAGTAGAAAATCTCTTGTATCAGGTTTAAGGGTACTTTTGCATTTCTTACAGACATTTTCGTACGTAATTTCTTATTTACGTAGAAATCACTTACCTTTTAGCAATACTCTATGTATTAAATGTGTTTAAAATTGTGATAATGACATACTTTTATTGAAATCGGTCCAATCGAAAAACGAAGCTATTTAGAATTAGTATTAAGTTATTATGCAAAGGTTCTAGTTTTGTGAAAATATCTATTAAGAAGATAATTTACGTATTTCATTAAATGTCCACGAATTATTATTCAATTACATTTTACACTGCCCACCCACCAAAGCGAAGAGATTGTGTCACTTTCAATAAAATATTTGTGTATAATGGCAGTTAAATTCAAAACATATCTTATGTTCGATTTTGGGCAACATAGATCCTCAACTCTCCATAGAAGTTGGCGATACTCATTGGAAATTTACCCCAGCGCGTCAGATTAAATTACATAAACTTTCTTGTTTTTTCTTGTACGATATGTCTTATAATATATATTGCTGGACAAATATATTGTTATATTTATGTGTTGAATTGCCAATTTATTGTCTAAGGTAATTGGAAATACATCAATACCAATTCGTGTTCTATAGTGCAATCGGTAAAAACCGCATCACACCGTAATTGTTCATTCCGTAATAACATAGGACACGAAATTGTTACAGCACAAACTCCAACATCATGTATTTTCAAACATTTTTGTTGCTGCAGAAAATACACCCACGCGCGTCAAAAAATGTATGAGATTATTTGTCTTGCTAGCTTCAACTGAAACGTATTAGTGTGCCCAAGTATTTAGCTACGTCTTTAAAATATATTCCTTTTTTATAATTGCTATGTATTCTTTATACACTTTGAGTATTTAAAGCAATAAATTGTAAGGTACACTTAAGTTATCAACAAATTTTTGTAGGTACTTAATTATGTTTAGCTATAATACCTTAAAACGTATAATGTACTACTATTGTAGTTTTTGTAATAAATATATTGGTAATTTTAGTTGTAATGATTTGTTACCATAACAATTAGTATTTTCTGATTAGAATATTTATTAGTATTTTGAAATTACAATTTAATTTACAATAAAACATATCATACTAAACGCGAATGTAAGTAGGATATGGATTTTTTTTTTACTTTTACGCAAAAACTACTAAAGCTTAAGCGACGATCTTCTAAAATTCTTATTCTTTACTTATTATTTATATCAGTTTTTTTTTAATTTGAACACTAAGTATTCGCTTATTCTCGCGAACCATCATTATGTTTTATATACTACTTCTAACTTATCTACTAAATTGTAATATAATAAATTGAACATGTTCAGATATTTTTTTGAAATATGAATCGAAAAGTTAGACAATGATCTGTATGTCTATGAGGTGCTTAAGCAATTTAGAAAGCTTTACGCTCAAATTTTAACGCACAAATCACTATTTTTATAGTTAGTGATAGGTTTAGCCTTAATTCTAAGTAAAATTTTGAAATTTCATGAGTAAACAATTTATCGTAATACAAATGTAAATAGCCACAATAAAACAGCTTTTGTACCCAATTATATCTTGCAAAGTATGTTGTTGAAAAGTATACAATTTGGTCAAAAATTACTTAGTTTTAAACTTGCCTGTAAGTGCTGTGCCTTTTATTAGCGGCCCGCCTAAGCGCGAAACAGTATGGACCACCTCAAATTATTTACATCGACAACTTAAAATTCGAGTATAAATATTTACGGAAAATATTTGTAAATACTAACAAATTTCATATTCAAGAAAACATTGTATCTATTTAATAATTTATAAACATATTTTTATAGACTTTGGGACACCCGTGTCGTCAGTCAGTGTTCTTAAAAATCATGTCAATTATTTCCATGAAAGCTGAAAGATTAATGTCTATTAGGACAAATGTTGATATAGTTTTTACGTAGGCTGCTAGGTTACCTACCTTTCTTTTAACTAGTATTACTTTTATATACAGATTAATCTCTCTTAAATATCTTTCACGCTTATAGATATTCTGATATATTTTAGGCCATTATCACACTGGCACGCATTACTACATGCGTGCATCGAAAACACGCACAGCCCAATAGAATAAAATTGAATGCGTGTAAAAATTAAAACGCGTATGAATGCGTGGCAGTGTGATATCGTTTAAGAGTCCACACAGATAAAGCGTTCTGCGTTCTTTGTAAAATTATAAATCGATCGCTACCATTGTGTGTGCGCGACGAGCGTTATGAAGAACGCTAAACGCTTGAATGCTTTAGGACTCTTTAAAAGCCATATTTTGTAGTGACTGTTGAAATGTGTAAAAGCAATTGATAATTTAGTACTTGATTAGTTTTTAGTAATTTTTAGCTTTGCCTCAATGTACAAAGTAAATTGTAATGTGGTGAGCTCAATATTAAATTAATTCTTATAGTCAGGGATCCGTAGTACATGGAAATCAAGTGATTACTAACAAGCTAATTTTTGGTGAGTAGCTTCGTTTCGATGAGACGTCCAAAGGTATCCTATACCCAACTCTCGATTGTGGTAGCTAACAGAGATATCAAGGATTAAAAAAATCAAGGATGTAAAACTGGGATAACGGACCACGAAATTTGTAGGACAATATGTTATATCTCAAGATAATTATCTAAATTATATAAAAACATGTTTGTCCTACAAAACCTATGGTTTGATCAAAGAGTCCGCCATTTCGAAAATGTATCGAAAACGAGGTCAATTTAAATGATTACCTACTATGATTACTAACCAGCTGATTTTTTGTTGTATACTTAATTAATATATATAAAATCTAACGGACATATTGTCCGACAAATTTCGTGGTCCGTTATCCCGGTTTTACATCCTTGATTTTTTTAATCCTTGATATCTCTGTTAGCTACCACAATCGAGATTTGGGTATAGGATATTTTTAGTCTTCTCATCGAAACGAAGCTACTCACCAAAAATTAGCTTGTTAGTAATCACTTGATTTCCATGTACTACGGATCCCGGCCTATTATATAAACTGGAGTTTGAAAGTACATATTTATCTTCGTTTGACACAATCGTATGTTATATAGAATACTTATACACAGGAATACAATGTTATTCTTAATAGTTATACTTAATCTTTATGTTTTATTTTACAAATGCAAGGGTGCAAATGTTAGTGTAGTTGTTAAGTGTGAAATATTCACGTTATGAAATAAATATATTCCAAATCACTTAGTAAATGTCTTTTTTTAACTACTCTAAGTATTAAGGAATCATCTAAATATGCGGAACAATTGCTATTCGTTAAACTCGAGAACGTCAGGGCTGACATAGCTGATCATAGTCTTAAAATTCATTAGTACCTATGAGTAGAAAATAGGCCAGGGCAGGATTAAAGGATTTTAAAACTATAGAAAGCGAGTAAAACAGATAGATAGAGTAAAATTATATTAAAATATAAAATTATGTTCTCTATCAAGAAAAATAAATTCCTTTTCCTTATTCTTGCTAAAACATATCACTACGGAACCATATATCATATATATATACGATAACTATGATGATGATGTTGCTTGAACCTTTGACATTCTTGGACGAGCGATGAACTCGAAATAAACCAGGCCTTAGGTATATTTAACCTATAACCTGCCCATTGTTCCACTAACGATTACCCACAATGGCCTACATGCCTAAAGTGCCTTAAATGGCAGGTGTCACTGGCTGTGTTACGTATAGTTAGAGATTCCCATTCATTAGTGATTAGCGTCATACTGACGGAGAATTGAGGCTTTGTAGTCTAAGCGAGTAGAATAAGGGTACTTTTACACTAGTGTATCTACTGGTAGGCTGTTTATACTGTATTAGCTGTATTTTGTGTACCTACTGGCTCCCTGCAGCTTCAACCGCGTATAATAGTTTTTTTCCAGCAAGCATTAGGTACTCGCCTCTGATTTAACGCATAAATGCTTCCACATTCATCCAAGTTACATTTCCCAAGTTAGGTACCTACTTGAAATTAAATATCCTTTAAACTCACAAAGCTTTCACAAAATTTAAGCGAAAAAGCATGTTTTGTTTCTTTGGGTTAGTGTGACTGGTAGTTACAAATTATAATTAAAAAAGGTTGAGGTTTAAAAATTATAAGTAAAAAGACGAATTGTTTGTTCAAGTTTCATATATTTTAATATCTATTTTGATGCCTAACTTTCGTATTTATCAAAATAAACATTGAAATGTAGAAGTTAGTCGTCGACAACTTTAAAGAAATACCAACCATGTTATGTTCATAATATAATATATTATTCATAATATAATATGGTATTTTTTATTGCTAAGACAACGATCTCATTGGATTGGTTATACGGTGAACTTCGGTTGATGATGAATAATTGTAAATCTAATCTACAAGACGACTTAAAATTAAGATTAACGCAGGAAATTTGACGAAAGCTTATTTGACGCTGAGAAATGTATTTATACCGGTCAAAAAACATTCAACGCCTTTTCCTTTAAAAAAGGACTCGCTTTACATCATCCAATGAAACAACAAAAGAAAACCAACCGTCACAAAGTCTTCCAATTTAGAATTTTAATTAAGAAAGTTGTAACCTCAATAGCGTAGCAAACACGTAACAGTTATCAACAAAAGCCCGCGGTATAAGAGCTCGCTACAAAACGTCCACTTACATCAGGATTAGACAGTCGTCACCCTGTCTGTTCCCGCTTAGCCACCGCGATCAATAATGCTCTGTTTGAACGGGCGAGTCGAGTCGACATGGCACAGCTGCACGCAATAATAATCACCATTACAACCTACTGGTTATTTATATCTATGTAACAACGTAGAATTACAGTTAGTGCAATTGCGTATGGGTTGAATATTAATTTTTGACATAGTTACTGTATTGCATTCATAAAAGTTGTATGTTGATAAAAGTAATAGTTATAATGCAATAGTTGAGATTGTCATGTTTTATGCGCACAATCATTTTTAATACGATTACGAGGACGATAAAATTTTTATCTACCTTATATTTATTTGATTGTGTTGTTTTGTAAAAAGATAAGATTGTAGACTAATGAATAACTAACGCCGTGAGGTATAAATTTAAATTTAGACTAAGTTAAATTTAAAATTTCTTATTTTAAGTGACTTTGTAATAAGTTTTATAAGAAATAAAGTTCTTTAACCTTATAATAACGATATTGGCACGACTATTTCAGTACAGACACTTCTCTGAGTTTGTAAACATAAATTAGGTTTATCCTCAATTTGTTTATTTTTATTAAATAC
This sequence comes from Chloroclystis v-ata, assembly GCA_963691955.1. Lineage (NCBI taxonomy): Eukaryota > Metazoa > Arthropoda > Insecta > Lepidoptera > Geometridae > Chloroclystis > Chloroclystis v-ata. The sequence goes on along the minus strand of OY829908.1, from coordinate 6,214,254 downwards.
TGTGTCTAAGCCCCAAACTAGTACCAAGTAATTTACATTCCCATATTTTTTTCAATTCATATATATTCTGCAGTAAGTATCCGTATGCCCCAAACTAGTGCCAAGTAATTTTCATTCCCATATTATTTTCAATTCATAAATACTCTGCATTAATCATCCGTACAAGTACCTAACTTACTCGAAGTGAAGAGGGCACGGCTCTTGAGAAGCGGAAAACATCTTCTAGATGGCGCTGCACAGTGGCCTTGTTACATTCACGACTCTTTATCCAGGCTTTTTGCGCGTTTGCTCTCTCAGCGGTACGAGTATTTTCCCGATTCAAAGGGAGCAACCACCACGTGATACAGAGATCAAGCCGCGGCCGTGTATTATGCTTATGTGTGAGTGAAGTATTATGTTCATGCTTGTATTTGTGTTGGCTTAGAAAGGCGCTTGACTTTCATTCCGAAGATCGTGGTTTCAAAACCGTCGCGCACATTTGAACTTAAAAAGTAGGGTATCTGAAAAATATGGAGTATCTATTCAGTAATGGCATTAGAAATTTAGAGTGAAGAACAGTAGATACTCGTTTCTAGATATATTCCCGTTTGATTGAGCAAATCTGTAACGTAACCTTGGCCCTCGAGTGGGAGTCGAACCCACGCCACCCTGTTGTCTTTAATTTTTCCCATACCATTTTCTAATAATTTAGAAAACTTAAGTGAGAGTCAATCACTATAAAATAACAAATAGTAAATCTGTAACGTTCCTGAAAATGTCCATAATTTCTAAAACACCCCGAATCAACTGGTAGTATAAACTTAATATCCTTTCTATCCAGTGATAGTTAGATAGCATCGCTTCTCTGACTATGGACAATGGCTAATTTACTTATCGATTCAATTGATCCTATTAATGCGTAGTACTTGGCCCTTTGTTGTACAGATTACATAATGACGCATTATAAATTAGGTTCACCTTGCAGCTTTGGCGGTGAATTATGAATTAATTTCCCGAAAGAACATTTTTTTTACTGATACTTTCAATGGTAGTAACGAATTAACATTGAAAAATCAACCACATTAAGAATCTTTTAGCTCTATATTATTAATGGAGTCGTATAATATTAATAGGTTATTAATTACCAATCATGAAAGATCCGGTAACGACGTTATAGTCGGTATGGTATACTCACCATCTTCAACAACACGTAGGTACAGAATGGATTATTCCATCTTGATCTGGAATAACCCATTATAGTGCTATGTTTTATTAAATTACTAGCTTTCCGCCCTGCGGCTTCGCCCGCGTTTTACACTTTCCCGCAATTTTCTTTGCTATATTATAGCCTATGTTACTCGGGGATAATGTAGCTTTCCAAAGGTGAAAGAATTTTTGAAATCGGTCCAGTAGTTTCGGAGCCTATTCATTACAAACAAACAAACAAATCTTTCCTCTTTATAATATTAGTATAGATTACAAAAAATAATATCAATTAAATACTAAATTGACAAACACAAAACTTACAAAATTGCCTACAAAGTATAATAATAGGTGATACAATATTCAAAAACAACACCTGTTTATCTAAGGCAGTTTATCCTATTTTGTTCGTCTACAATTTATCAGATTTTCATGTAGTTATATTTAAAATAGCATATTATAGCTCCACCATTCCATATAACATTTTTATATCATACAAGATTATGATTATGATCATAAAGCCTGGATAAATAGATAAAAATGGTTATCGCGCGTTGAAATCTTCTAAAAGTAATTTAATATAATATTTACTCTAGTGTATAAAATATTAAGCTTTCATAAGGAAAGCTGAAAAGTTTCTAACTGTAAATTAGATTAAATTAAATTACCCAAATGAAGATTATCACTTTAAATATAAAAAATATCTACAAGATTGTAAGCCATCTAATGCGAATTACACAGGAATAATATTATAATATATACGGTATATTATATTATATACCGCGGTATAATACGAAAAGCTGTGACTGAAGCAAGTAAATTTCACTGGGGATCAATAACCTCGTGGATTAGCTCTTTCAAGTTCTAGACAGAGGTCATACTAAAGATTGTTTTCATCTTACCAATAAAATGTTTTATTGAAGTGATATATCTTCGAACATAAATTAGTTACAGACATTTACATGAAAATTGGTAATATGCCTAAAAGAGCCCGATAAATTCTTTTAGAGGAGAAAATAACTATCATCGAATAAAAGGCGATGACCAAATAAATAAAATAAAATGAAGGTTTTTTTCGTATAAGGCTTAGAATTACAGATTCTTTTTTTTTTGGTAAGAAAATTATAATGAAGCCTTTTGGGTTTTGTTGTCTAATTTACAGATATACAAACATTTATAATTATGGGACGAAACTTTACAATTTTAAAGCTTAAATAAAAGAATAACACCAAGCGGAAAAGGAACTTGGGTGTATGAATATATTAGGAAAAAGTGACCATACAGGATTCTTAACACATATTCGCGCCAAATCAACAAAAAAAAAACTGATCAAGCAGATAGATCAAAAAGCATATCATAATAGATACGACATGTATAAACATCGGGGCAACGGTACATACACATTTTTTATTTCTGTAAAAATAACCCGAATCCATTTCAAACCAGCAGTTTAGATTTTAGATAAAGGGGATCTAAAATCTAAAATGTTTTCAAAATCCGGAAAAAAAAGAATAAAGTTCGTTTTGTTCACTTTATTTATTATTTATTATTGGGTTGGTATCTAATGAATCATTTCACTATTTGAAACTTTGCCTGGATGCTTATTTTGTTACTTTGTGTTTTTTTTTTCAAAAAAGCAATGGGTTGGCCAAATAGCGAGGACAAAGGATGGGCGTTGGGGCCGAAAAGTTCTCGAGTTGAGACCATGGTAAACGCAGCGTCGGATGTCCACCAACAACATGGACAGATGATCTTGTCAAAGCAGCCAGTTCACGGTGCTTATGCTTACGGTCGGCCGTATTGACAATCAGCAGTGGACGTCTTATGGCTGAAATGATGATGATGTTAAAGGGGAGGTTTTTGATACGATGCGTATGCCACAACCTCGAGAAAACACCTGCTTCATTGGAAAAATAATAAAACGTGGAAAATAATGCGGGGTGGCTAGTATTGATAGTTGTACATTTCTCAAAATCAAAGAGGAATTATAATGTAAACTTATAGGACACAGTTGAAAAAAATTTGTACGCAATCTCAATCATAAAAATAATATACTTAATTTATAATAGCTTCCATTGCACGTTCAGCAAGCTCCAAACAAAACAGGCGTCAATATACTGGTATAGCGTGAAAATCCCTGAATAAATTATTATGGACCCCGTTTTTACACGCAGAACCCCTATAATCTAACAAGTTTTGTCACAGCAGCGCCTCCATACACTTTATAGGACTATTACACCCACCTAATGCAATGCGGCGGCATTGTAAATGGGACTCGTCTTTACGACTACGGCTGCACACGTGTATATTACGGTTCCAATCTAATCTGTATTATTCGCTTGCGCTTATTCGCCTTGTAGATTGTTTCGCTAGAAAGCGGCGGAATGCGAAGCTGTCATGAAGATCTGCAAAATGCGTGGGTAATTAGCTAAAGGAGCTTCACTTCAAGGACGAATCGCGCGCGCCGCGACAAAAGGCTTCCAAAGCTCGTCGCGCATGCGAAGCGTTTACGTAACGGGCCCAATCCGTAGCGATCCATGGACAAACGTCCGTTAGGAAACTTTGCTCATTCATCTTTTCCCCAAAAGAGGGGAGCGCGGGGCCGCTGCGCTACCCTGGTGTTATGTAACCGAGGCCCGAACTGCGAGCAGACTTAGAGCCCGGCCGCCCAAGCGAGCACACCGCCCGCCCTCGCTCCACTCTCGCGCGACTCTCAGTGCCGGCCACACGCGCCACTCTCAACCTGACAAACTTTCACACTCAACTCCACAACCTGAAGAGGTAAGTGTTGCATTTTTTTACTTCAAAAACTTTTTTAAAGTTATATAACCGACTTAGGGCTAAGAGTTCCAGCCTTCATCTTATTATTTTCTAAGTCCCATGCAGATGATGCTGTGCGTGCTGCGCATTGTTCATACAAAATATACTTATTTACGTGTGGTAATGGTTTGGTATCAATATTTTTTTTACTATCGATTTATAAAAAAAATCTTACACTCGATGCTTAATAAAAGCTTAAGATCCGCACAATAGTATTGTTACGTCTCAGAATAGCAGCACGTAAAACACTTTGCCGCCTCTAGGCGTAACGTTTACGACGTTCTAGCACGCAAACATGACAATGTGTTTCTCGTCTTGGTGTTTATAGGAATTAACAAGAAAAGGGTCTCCGAATCGTTATTTCGTAATTAGTTTATGTTAATGTGCGGGTATTATTGTTAAATGGGGCGAGAGGGCTGAAGCGCACGCAGTAGGAGCCGTTTGGACCCGCCGCCGCGCTGCGTGGGGCTTTATTAGAGCGGCGGTGATACTTGCACGGCTACGAAAGGCCGTGGGCTCGTGATTAATGTTCTTAGGTTCTTAGTCCTAGTGGCCGGCCGCTCGCTATTATATAACTTATATTTTGTACACGCGCCCTTCAGTTACGCTTTACTGAACTGAAAAAATTCAACGGTGAGAAATGAGCTCAAGCCGCACTAAAATGTTTCTGGAAATAATATTTCGGTAATGCGGAGTAAAAAGTGTGCTAAGGTATTGCGTTGCGGATCTTTTTGTTGAATATTTTATGTTTTGTTGCTTGGAAATAGACGGGGTTAGAGACGTTTAAATAATATAGTAGGTAAACAAAAAGTTTCACCAAATTATTTTTTACCGTTGGCTGGTTTGATAATATTAACTCACACAAAAGCCTTCTCAACGCCATTACGATCTAATTGTAGCATTTTGCGTGTTGGATTTAGAAGTTTTGTTTTGACTTTGAAAGTAAAATTTATTTTGCAGTGGAAATATATTCATTGACATTGCCCAAACGATACAATATCCACTAAATAAATAAATAAATTTGCGATCCGAAGCTTAGGGATTCTGTAAGCTTTTGTTTGCAAAACATTGACCTTTCGATAAACTGGCTTTCAGTCAGATAGATTGAAAGCAAACGGTCTATTTAGCATTTTGTCTTGATCCTATTTGCTTAAAGTTTGTTTATATCTGAATTTTAAATTCGCAAAAAGGAATTCCATATTTTAAAAATAATTCATAAAATTTAACAATACAATTTTAAAAGTTATTAAAATACACATACGTTTTTGTTTTAAAGTAAAGGTTCTGAAGTAATAAATAATAATAAATGTTTTTTTCAATGCACGATTTCTTATACAACTCTTAGGTGTCGTTGAAATTTTCTATACAGATTTTGTTAAATATATTGTTCAACCTTATACTTGTTTTTACAATTAAACACTGATATTTCAGAAATATACCTAGTGGAAAACGGCCTTTCAGGTATTTTAAATGTATCTATAATGTACATCATCGATGATCAGAGCTTTCATGGTAGGTACATACTTTGGGACTGTGCAATGAAGTATGATTTTCTGCTATACATTAATAAAAGATGTTTTTTAAAGATTATCTGAGGCCAATTAATTTTTATTAATTTATAAATAGACGCAAAAGCATACCTCAGAAGACCAACAGTATCAAAATACTGCATATTAAGCTGAGTGAGAGTCGATTTCGTCAAGTCGTGCCAAATGACTTCTTTCTTTGTCCTCATTTCGGTATAACAAGATACATTTTTGTTTACCTAATTTTCAAATAAAAATACAAATGGACATAAGTTACTCAGCCTTTTTCAAGCTTAACATTGTTAGTCCGCTTAACTGTGAAGTGGTTAGTTAAGAGATCACAAGATCTCTTAGTCTTGACTCTGGAGGACTAGGTACCAGCTTCTGTTTTAAAAACATTTTTCTAGATCATTGTTCTTATTATTTTTTCGTGTTTTTTTAAAAGATTTTAAGTTAACCTTTGCTTTACCCCTAGTTTAGTATTAACGTCTTTTATTATATGCAGATACAAATAGCTACACGTGGATTCATCAACTAAAAATCAAATTGTAGATTGGTAAAACAAATAATAGTTAGGGCCGAATGCAGACGTATTAATAACGTTTCTGAATCAAATATATATATTTATAGCCTATTTTGTAAACAAAGGCCGACAACAATGCATTACGTTTTCACTATTGTATAAAAAAAGCCTCTCCCTCAATCGGGCAAACAAATGATCCTGTTTCCCGCACTATAACAACAGAACGGATTAAAGCCTGATAGAGCCTACTTGCCCGTTTATGTGATTGAACGGTTCCATCAAGCAGCGATATTCCTCTTGTATTCCGAGTACAATCAGCGACATGTACCAATGCAGTCTCGCTTTTGTTCTGCTAGTAAATGAAAACTTGTCACATAGGTATCCATATATTTGACTTAGTCTGGCATAGTGACGTGATTTTTAAATCGTCATGTCGTGGTTCCAGTGTTCTTGATATTGACTAAGTCGTTGTAGTGTCGTGGTATTTATTATGTCGTTGGTGTCGTGTGGTCAAAAAAGTAGCAACTCGTCTCTTATTGACTGTGGGTGTCGTCATACTGACTAAGAGATATAGGTACTGAAATGGGAAAACCCGTGCCAAGTAATATAGGACGTAATCTGTTTGTTAAATTGTTGATATCGTCGTGTCGTGGTTTTGAAGTGTCACCGTGAGTCGTGTCGTATTGTGTCAGTGAGTACAGGCAACAACATTCCACATTCCTGATCGAGGTATTAAGATTCTTTGAATGTAGAGGTGTTTCGGGACTAGCATCTTCCTTTTTGACCTTCATCTTTTTATTAAAGTTGATAATCGGTTAAAGCAATATAGTTATTGCAATTATTTTGATCATAATGACTCATATTACGTCCTACTACGGAGCACGGGTCTCCCCTGAAGAGCCCATTAAGCTAATGGGAGATTTATTATCACCACGCTTACTAGGCGGGTTGGTAAACGCATTAAGTAGACAGAACGTTACTACAAAAATGAATCACATTCAATAAAAAACTTTTTGTAGATTTTCATTGAATCTATAAATTTGTATTGTCGCCGACTGTACTTGTTTATTTAGGCAAATTGAGCACTATTTTACAATTCACAGCCAAAATTGTTATCTTGCTGATTGATTTGTAATTTTTTATTATATATATAGATTTTTTAAGTAAAATAGTAACAAAAGAAGTGTAAGACAGATAACAGTAGTCTTAAATTCTATGTGGTCTAAGAACTAAACTTACACAAAAACCATGATAGTTATACGTGATTAAAAAACATTTTACATTCCAATCCCAACAGCCATCATCATCAGTTAAATGCGTCTATATGCATACGTTTGTGTGACAATGAAATCTAGTTAACTGACACCAGAGATCTACCTCTGCAATTTATTTTTCAATCAACAAAAGTGTTGCAAAAATGTATCCTTGATACGATTATGTTTTTTTAAATTGATTGATTGAGAGTCGTTCGGTATAAACCATAGCTTGCATTGTTCCGTTTTAAGTGGAATTGAACTGCGTAGATAGGTAACACTACTACCACAGAGCAGATATAGAGGTTCGCACCTAACTTTTGACTAACTTTTTCGTATTAACTTTTCAGATAATACTTACTGGATAATTAGTTAGGTACCTACTCAAGAAAATGAATTCGTTAATATCGAATAATTTGTATGATTGATGTTGATAGTCCTCAATACACGAGTATTCTAATTCTAATTATATCGAAATCGTAAATTACTAATATTTTAAAATACAAGTAAATAAATAAATAATTCTTTATCGGACTATGCAATCAAGTGTAAAAAATTATTTATGTTACTTGAGTGATCGCCGTTTTAAGCCATATAAAAATAGTTGTGTTCTCGCAAAAAAGCGTTCCGTGAAATTAGAAATACTTTTATATTCCACTAATTGGCCCGACCGCGGCTTCGCCCGCTTTCAATCTATCTCGAAAATTTTCCTTTACAAACACTTCAAGATCAAATTCAGCTTAATCGGCCTAGCCGTCCTCGAGTTTTATCGAGTCCTAACGAACATCAATTGATTTTTATATTTAAGACTAGCTGTCCCCGCGAACTACGTCTCGCTATATACTTTTACAGAGTGCCCCCCCCCCCCCTATAATTTCTAAAATAAGAAGGTGATAAGGCTAATAAAAATACATAATGTACATAAGCAGAAAAACTACCAACGAAAATTGGGTTGAACGAAATCTATCTAATAGTCAAAAACTATTTCATATAAACAATTGCTGCGGAAGCCTACATGGGCGAGTCCGACTCGCACTTGGCCACTTTTTATTTACTACCATAAAAGTGAATCAATCTTAAACGATAGCCATATAACTACTTTCGGTTAAAAACTTTATTTTAGTAGGTACTGACTGAGTCCCCGTACCAAAGCATGATGCCTTACCGAACGGGCTGGTTTATTTCGGTACTTACATTTTTAAACTCTGATATCTTCCGAATGAAATGTCCGAATTGAATAATTTAAAAAGTTTTATAGAGATATTGAAATATTCGTAATTACAATGTAATTTATTTTGATATTTTTTTATTTTAAAATACAAATATAGAGCTTTTTCTAGCGGCGGCATATAAATTAATTATATTGAAAATTAAAACACTTATTGTGACAAAACTATAATAGTTAGATAGATTAGTTATAATAGTTATTAGTCGCGACATTTTTTGTAGGTATTAATGTGTTCTACAAAATTGTAGTACATTGTATATTTCTAAAATGAATACTTTTCGCAGCGCATGCGATATAAGGATTTTTTTTTACATCTTGGGTTACATATTTGGATTTTCCGTACGGATCCCTACTTTTAATGAAAATGTAATATAGCCTATAACCTTCCTCGATAAATGGACTATCCAACACTGAAAGAATTTTTTAAATCGGACCAGCGGTTCCAGAGATTAGCGCGTTCAAACAAACAAACAAACAAACAAACAATCAAACTCTTCCGCTTTATAATATTAAGTATAGATTCCAGTTTCTTTGGCTCTATTGACTCTGAATAAGTGAAGTTCAGCTTTTCACTTTTAGTATTGATACGTTTGTTTACTTAAAAGCTTTTCAACTTATCAGCTATTTAGCAACTACTTAAGTCTTCGAAACAGCGCGCAAGTTGTTGACCCCTGTGTGTGGATTTTATAAAATGTTTAATAAAAAGTATAATAGAAATCTCTGTTTAGACGCCATCACCGGGCCAGTGCAGGTTCTCAAAACATTACGGTTTCCTCACGGTGTTTTTCACCGTTTTCTAACGGTGTTTTTCAGAAACGACCCATATTGGTTGGAACCTAAGACCTCCGGAATGAAAGTCGAGGGAGCACCCACTTTTTCAAACGGCCTTAGTATACCCGCTCTGTAATTAAATGAAATGGCATGCATTTGAAACTTTAACACTTTGTTAATATCGATTTTGTCCGCAACACGATTTGGGCGTAAACCTTACGCGGGGGTTTTGGGTTGATTCATCTAACCACTCTGACTTTCCATTTAATTTGGAATCCGTTTGAGTGAGACGACCTCTTTGCGTCACTTGCAGGGGCAGTTCATGTATTTCATTGATAAACAAAAATGCAATAAAATATTGACTCATTAATGATTCAACATCATCATTTCAGTCATCATTAACATTCTGCAGTTTTTCTTCTATCCTCAGGTTGTCTGGTAAAAATTGCTTTTTGTAGTTGTTAGTTATGTTGTGAATGTTGATTAGTGGTGTGTGCAATGAAGAATTATTTTATAATTTCGGTCATAGCGACTTGTATCAAGAAGTTTTCAGCCTCAACCCTCTTCTGTAGCACATTGATTTTGTACTGTAATGTTAATAATGATTGTATAAAAAAATATATAATCTGTTTTACTTTAACATCCAATTTATAACAGTCCTCGTTCTTCCTCTAAACGTGTACATATATTAATTTGATCCCGTAGAGAAACCTGGAGCATTGCACACGATAATATCGGGAACCGCGCTGGTACGATTTGAAAAATATTTCAGTGTTGGACAGTACCTACATTTATTGAAGAAGGTTATATTATATAAACTATAGGTACGTAAACTACGTAACAAACGCCACTTCTTGGCGATCTTGGCGAGTCGCCTAGTAAATCCATAAAATACAATGCTTTGCTGGTTATATCATTGAGTCATTGAGTTATAAGGAAAACAGCTTTTAAATCAGCCATTCCCAGTCATTGGCGGGACGCATCGGCTGTGTTTAGTGGCCACAAACTACGAGTTCAGCTACTAATTTGTTTTAGTAGCCGCTATCAAGTTTTATGGTAAGTTATTTGTCTATTGAATTTAGTGTTTGGGTTCTACGCAACTATGGGAATCAAAATATTTTCTTCAAGAAGTTTTTCCTTCATCATAAACACCCCTATTTACGTTCCCACTGCTGGTACACAGGTATTTCTATCTTCACGAGTGAGATTAGGCCTTAATTCACCACGCTGGACAGGTGCGGGTTGGTGAATATTTTTTTCTGAATTTTCCTCTTTATCACGAGGAATTCGCAAACATTCATAATTGATTGCAACTAACTAACGAACTACACTGTTTAAAATGATTGCAAATTGATTCTTTATAACTTATTTGTTTATAAAAATAGCTGTATAATATAAAAATTAAATTCAAATAATTATGACACGTTTATGTAGCCTTATGTCGACATAATATAGAATACCTGTATAAATTTTAAACATAACATAATTACATAGAATCACGCCATCAATATCAGCAGAATATTTTTATTTTTATTATTTTTATTTTTTGCCTATTCTCGCATAAAACCACATAACGAACTATAGTCGCGTACCATAGGTATACAAATAATTTGACACGTTCTCCAATCAACTGCGTTACTTTGCGGTGACGACTAACGACTCCCTCGCCAACAAATTTATCCGGTTTTATTGAATGACATAGAATACTAACAGCAGGCCTTTAATTTATTCTGCAACCTCTAAAATTGTTCTATGCCAAACTAACAAAGCAAGTCATCTTTGTAGCTGAAAATGAAAATATACAAGAAAATGCCTATTCACACTTATTTCTATTGAAATATTAGACTAGACAGTCTTTATTGTTATCTCTAAGAAAAATTATGGAAAACATGTATAATTTATACATAATACTATAACCAGCTATTACGAAATCTCAAATAATATAAAATGAAATACGAATGAATTTATATTTTGGCAAGTCCTATCTTTTATTCCATACTTAGATACTATTTACTTTATTTTTATTTACTATTAGATTAGATTTGATGTTTTATAGAATTTCATATTTTCATGAGCCTTTTGTGTCCCATTGTAGGGCAAAGGCCTGCCCAATGTTCTTCCATTTGTCCCGGTCCTTTGCGGTATCCCACCATCCCCGGTCATACGCATCGAGGTCGTCTCGCCAACGCTTTTGTGACAGACCTCAACGCCACGTGTAACACGCCACGTTACGCTGTCTGGTTGCCGTTTTAGTCCACTTTTCTGGTCCCATTCGCCTGATGTTAGCCCGCCCAACCCCACTTAAGCTTGGCTGTCCTGTACCCAACATCTGCAATGCCAGTAAAAGAGCGCAGTATTATATTGGGGACTCTGTCGATCCGCTATGGAATGTAACAATATTTAATCATCATTTCAGCTGGTGAACGTCCACTACTGAACTTAAATAGTTTCAGTCAGACTAGGTACAATAGGGATTCTATTGTGACCCGAATCCTGTGTACAAAGAGATTTCAATTGAAAGAAAAACTTTTAATGAACGCTGAACTGCAGTCTCTATAGACACAAAGCTTCCTTTCAACTTTCTTTCTCCGATAAAGATTGTAATAATTCTACATCCTATTATAACGGATATAAAAAATTGACTTGTTATTTCTAGATGAGAAGCTCAAACGAAACTCGGACAAAACCAAAACTAATAAAACCAGTTTGAAAAGTTTTTGTAATAATATGTATTTAATTCGAATTTAATACGATAAAATATAAAATCTTTCCATTTTAAATATTTAAGATAATTTTTTTTTAGTATATTTCAGGTAATCCGATCACTCCGTAAAATTGTAAAGACTGTTAAACTTATAAATAAATTAATTATTTGTTTCAAAATCCACAGCTCTTAATTTAAATATATAACTAAACATTTTTAAACTATCATGGTTTTTAACTATATTTGAACATGAAACGCCGTAGAAATCATGGTATGTTACCCGTTTCATGTTCAAATATAACTAAACATTTCACGCTAAACAATTCCGAAATACAACTCTACATTCGTAATTAGTTAATTAGTATGATTGTGCAATATTGCAACGCAGAACGCAAACCGCTATACAATATGTAATTTTATCTAATTGTCGTACTAAGTTAATAGCTTTCATTTGTTTTTATCCATATTAAGGCTCCAATCAAATTTATTGTATTTAACGCTTTAGCTTAAAATTAAACCTATCAATTATTACTACCTACCTATATATACAATAGAACTACGTTATTGTATCTGCATGTCTGTTTTATATCTGGCGTAGTTTCGCTTTACCACAAGGTGCTAGAATAATTTGCCGCCCGCCTAAGGCAAGTTTTCTTGAAGGGTACCTTTTAAGCAGCATACTCAAATTGTTTAAAGGCATAAATGGCTTAATGGCACACTTTTCTGTTTTTAGCTCAACAGGTAAATCTGTCTACAAACTTGCTGATTACAAATACATTAACAGCCTTATATTTGAACATGAAACGGGTAACATACCATGATTTAAATGTTTTAGTTCAAATATAGTTAAAAACCATGATAGTTTAAAATGTTATATTAACAGCCTTATTCATAAAAAGCTGGTAATTCACGTCCTAAGCACGACGTAACTAATCAAGCATTACTTAGAACGGCTTACTTAAAATTAAGCAATGTTTATGAATAACGCTGTTAATGTATATTTAAAAATGTATGAATAGGTTAAATTAAGAACCTACATAATCAAGATTATTTTAGTCTAGTTTAAGTACGATAACTACTATAAATTTATTTATTTTTTAAGAAAGCAAGGCCTTTTCACTCGTCAAGAGAGAAATCCCTGTGTCCCAGTAGTGGGAACGTAAATAGGGGTAATGATGAGTACTGAAATATTTTTTCTATTCTCACATAATGCCTATTTCATGGAGCACCAAACAATTAACGTCACCTACAAATCCTAATTAAAAGAACTCTTATTACCCATAAAAAATGTAAAAACTGTGAAAAGCAAGAAACTTACCGCCCGGGCTATTTTGATATAAATTCAAACCACCTCTAAAAGTAGTTAAAATTTAATTAATAACTAACAAACACAAAGGTTAACCTGTATTAAACCCACGTACAGTATTAATATTCAGATGCGGCTTTTCATCTCAATTTTGCTAATTAATTGGTATGCATCAACGAGTTTTTAAATATTTTGAACCTATGTCGATATTGGCAATTTATGCACTTATCTAAATTTGATTTGAATTGTTTATTGTTTATTAAAATAAGATCACAACATTACAGTAGTATTACCAATACGTTATGTCTATTTAAATCTAACTTATTCACTAACTAACCTAAACATCTATTTATTGCACAAAGTTAAATGGTATTTATTAGCTATCTAGTTATTTACAACATTTTACAAAATAATATAAAATATAAAAGCAACAATTAAAACAGGTTACTTACATGAATATTAATATAACAATCAATATTACTTAAAATTGTTAAATAATTAATTACCTTTTAATAAAATTACCATTATAATAGAAATATAATAATCATCTCTCGAAGGACACTAGTCTCTTAAGAGATTAGGCAATACGAGGATGAGTGTATATGTTACGGCTAATACCCGAAGTGCGGCTACACCTAGTTCTAACCGGCTAAAACTAGGTGTAGCCACTGGCTGTTGGTTAAACCTAGTATTAGCCGATTGTTTTCGGGTAAAACTAGGTCTAGCCTTCATCATGCCGGCTACAACTAGGTCCAGCCATTCCCTGTTGGATAAAACTAGGTCTATCCGATATCACTCCGGCTAGAACTAGGTCCAGACAATCCCTGTTGGATAAAACTTGTTATTATTCTCATAAATAGTTTATGTTACTTTATAAAAGTGTGATTTATAATTAAAATAACATTCTTTGAATTATAATATGCAACTACTTATTGTCTGTTGTTAAATAAATATTCCTGGTTCTTCCTATTATATAAAAAATTGCACTCCTAATAATTTGTGTTAATTATTACAATGTGATTTATAAGAATAAAAAAACTCTCTTCGTTTCTTTTTATTGGATATTTTTTAATATCTAAAAAAGCTCTGCCGATAGCATGCAATTTTTAATATAATAGGAACAATCAAGAACATTTTTTAACAACAGACAATAAGTAGTTACATATTATAATTTAAAGAATGTTATTTTAATTATAAATCACACTTTTATAAAGTAACATACTATTTATCAGAACAACAAATTTTATCCAACAGGGATTGTCTGGACCTAGTTCTAGCCGGAGTCGTATCGGATAGACCTAGTTTTATCCAACAGGGAATGGCTGGACCTAGTTGTAGCCGGCATGATGAAGGCTAGACCTAGTTTTACCCGAAAACAATCGGCTAATACTAGGTTTAACCAACAGTCAGTGGCTACACCTAGTTTTAGCCGGTTAGAACTAGGTGTAGCCGCACTTCGGGTATTAGCCGTAACATATACAAGTTCGGACGGCTCAGTTTCTAGTTCTTACGGGTGATTATTGTAGAAGACATCATGACTTATGCACCATGCACCAACTCTTTTGAATGGGCTAGATTAGCTAGATACTCCACTGGAATACATATAAGTTAATATAAACGACCCTTTTAAGTTCGTAAATGAAAAAAATGCGACATAATTTTTACCTTACGCTATTATACATAAACCCCTTATATTACACGTATATATGCTAAATTACGGGTAAAACTGTGCTTTGAAACATAACAATAAAATTATATATGAATGATAAATAAAATAAATAAATATATTTCTGGACAATTCACAAATGGATGCATAACATAAACCGCATCAAGAATGTTTATAATTAGGGAGTACTATACTAAAGAAATACTGCATTATTTACAAAGTTGTAACAATGTAAGTCTCGAATCTACTATTAGCAAAATTATTATGAGCATCCAACGGCCCCTTCAGGTGTATCGGCTTGGAAGGACCGAGTTACGCCCCTCGCCACTTAACCAGGGGCACTAAAAATAACTTATTAACTCTATTAAGCTCAAGACCACAAATCTCACGCTTGGGACCGTCGCTGGAATCTTACTAGCGGCTTCGAGATCCAGGTATTCACTCTTCTATGTTATGTTTATATTTAGTAACCTATATCTACTCGTATCTAGTAATTTCTGAAAACTACACAAGGGTTTTTCTAAAAAGCAGCGTGACCCTGTACCTATTTCTGTATAGGGCAACACTAAGCTGAGACACAAGGCAGACATACTATCCTTCACATAGTAAAACCTACTTATTTGTTCTTTTAGTTTTTATATTTCTTCTTCTTTCATTTGTTTGTTTTTTTGTTCCCTACCTATGTGTGTTTCATTTTTTATATTCAATTTAATTTCGATAATACCAACCATTTAACTTACGTAGGTACTACAATTAATTACTCACTATAAACACGATCAACATCAGTAGCCTTTACCAATATGGATATTGATGGATGTTGATCGTGTAATAAATACTCGTACTTACGCGCTGTAATTGATTAAAAAGATATTGATTACTATTATCGAACCATACGCGTGGTATGTAAATACTGTCAGACAATACGTGGACATGCACAAAACCCTATTAGTTATTTAGTTAGAGGATCCATTGTACCGTGTATGACCTTTGAATCCACTACGAAGGTAGGCCTACGCCTTCGAACAACGTAACATTATTTTTCATACAGAATAATAGTCAGGGATCCGTAGTACATGGAAATCAAGTGATTACTAACAAGCTAATTTTTGGTGAGTAGCTTCGTTTCGATGAGACGTCCAAAGATATCCTATACCCAACTCTCGATTGTGGTAGCTAACAGAGATATCAAGGATTAAAAAATTCAAGGATGTAAAAACGGGATAACGGACCACGAAATTTGTAGGACAATATGTTATATCTCAAGATAATTATCTAAATTATATAAAAACATGTTTGTCCTACAAAACCTATGGTTTGATCAAAGAGTCCGCCATTTCCAAAATGTGTCGAAAACGAGGTCAATTTAAATGATTACTATGATTACTAACCAGCTGATTTTTTGTTGTATACTTAATTAATATTTATAAAATCTAACGGACATATTGTCCGACAAATTTTGTGGTCCGTTATCCCGGTTTTACATCCTTGAATTTTTTAATCCTTGATATCTCTGTTAGCTACCACAATCGAGAGTTGGGTATAGGATATCCTTGGACGTCTCATCGAAACGAAGCTACTCACCAAAAATTAGCTTGTTAGTAATCACTTGATTTCCATGTACTACGGATCCCGGCCTATAAGATCGGGTTTGTGGAGATTTGGCAGACAATTTTAAGTTAGGAACTGTCTTAGATAAAGGCCAACACAATAATACTCTAATCTATTCTATTGATACTTATATTCTAAAATTGTTTGAAAAAATAGATTATAAATTTAAAAAACCTTCAAGTGCAAATAAGTTTTACTTGATTTACTTTTATAGTAGGAAAAACTTCTCATAAAATAATCGATATAGTGACTAAATGTATCAAGTCATAGAAACATAACATCGTATTGTACGCACCTACTCAAGGGTGATTTATGTTACGATCTAAACATAAAAGAAAGAAGGAAAAACTTTGCCAGCGAACCATACATAAATAGCATTATTTTACGTCACGCACTAAACACACAAACTATTGTTTTACTAAGTCCAAAGAATAGCTTTGCTAAATGAAATAATCGATCACGAGCCTTTTCTTGTGTCTTGTTATTGATACTAGCCGTAATTATAGACAAATAAGCAATGACATATGTATGTAGTTCCCAGCAGTTTTGTACAAACAACCCGTCATTCTTTTCCGGCCCATAAATTAAGTAATTTTAAGGAGGATACAGGCCACTGGTCCCACGACAAAGCTGGGACCGCGGTCCCAGTCGCCTGATTATTTTTTTCTTGTTTATTTCTTTGGGCGAGTGGGACCATTTATTTGACGTGAGTTGAAACATTCGTTACCTTACCAACGCGGATTTCTAAATAATAGGTCTATACAGGGCGTCCCACGGCCATGCCACATGGAGGGAAAGTACCTTAAATATTGTAGATTGAACATTTTACTGAAAGAAGACATTATTTTAATTAAAAAAACAAATTAAACTGCATTCATAGATATTTAAATAATTACATGGTTGAACCGGGAATCGAACACGTTACACGAGAAAAATAATTATCCTGTGGCTTTATCATACCGATCGAAAGGCTTCATCATAAGGATTTTTTATTGCTAAATAACATAGTGTCAGAAGTAAAAGGAAGACCATTAATTTTAACATTTAATGTGAAATTTAGTTCTCAAGTGGTGAATGTCAGTTGTTTGTTTTACGGCAATGCCAGCTTTCCTGAACTAAATTTCACATTAAATGTTAAAATTCATGGTCCTTCTTTTATTTTTGACACTATGTTATTTAGAAAAAAATATTCCTTATGCTGAAGCCTTTCGATCGGTATGATAAAGCCACAGGATAATTATTTTTCTCGTGTAACGTGTTCGATTCCCGGTTCAACCATGTAATTATTTAAATATCTATGAATGCAGTTTAATTTGTTTTTTTAATTAAAATAATGTCTTCTTTCAGTAAAATGTTCAATCTACAATATTTAAGGTACTTTCCCTCCATGTGGCATGGCCGTGGGACGCCCTGTATATCATCATTAAAGCTTTTATTATATCTCACTCGGCACGGGTCTCTCCAAAAGAACACATTATTATAGGTTTATAGTGAATTGGAAAATTTATCACGGTTTTCTATAATTACGTAGGTAATATTTAAGTATAGTAAAACCATTCTAAAAATGAACTCCCCTCCACAAAACCGTGATGATTTCAACGTGTGAGAGGAATAACAGAAAAACAGAATACACAGAAAAAAAAAATACAGAATTCGGTGGAGGGGCGTTCATTTTAGAAATGGTTTTACTATACTTATCTGCTAATGAAAAAATCTGTAAATAACAAATAATGACAAAAAAATTCAAACATATTGTAAGTAGGTACTGATACATTATACAGTACTATTAAGTATACGTATGCATATTCTCCAAGAAAAATATAGTGTGGAGACCTGGCTTAGTTGGCTCCGTATGTATTGATGTGCTCTTTTCACCGGATTTAGCCGAGTAAGTTTGAACGCTGGGACAGTAAGAGATGGATTGCGAGCTTACACAGCACCAATTCGATCTATTAATGTGCCACGATCGTTCCTTGCTAACATAATGTGTGATTTTATTATTCACGTAAGGTACACATGAGTATAGGTACCTTTATCTCAAACTATCCAAGATAAATCAAACTAAATTATTAAACGGATTACCAACGTAACAAGCGATACGACTCATTAATTTAGGAATAAATCTTCTGATTTTCCGCGTTCATCGATAAATAGTTTATTTTTCATAAATAGTTGTTTTTCTGATTGTGTCGAAATTGCAAATCTTGTTGTGTGAATTGTCCAGCAATATTTATTATAATTACGTTCATCTATTATGATTGTACTTAACTAATAATAAATAGTTTTTTTTCCTCTAGCACATAATATGCACATATAATGTGCTAGAGGAAAAAAATATATTTATTTTTAGTTAAGTACAATCATAATTGTCCCAAGGCGGGAATCGAACCCGCAACCAATTACGACGTAGACCTTCGCCCGTTGCGCCACAGAGGTCGTCAACCAATTTGTAAAAGATAGGCATTTGCTGACGGACGAATATAGTTAATTCCAAGCAATGCATTACATGAATAATATTTTTATGTCAGGGGTTCGAAGTGGGACTTGGCCTACGCAATCCGGCGGGAGGGGGTATGAGGCGCGGGGGGTGAGGCTCGCGAGGGAGGGTTAGGAAAACAAACATACCTACTTGCATACGAATCACCGAATTTGAGTGAACGGAGCCTGAAGCCAAGTTTCGTAGCCACAGGGAAATGCGTGTTTTTAGGCGAATGCAGCGATCGGTACCCAAGACACGTTCCTGGATTTTTAATATAGTCCGAGCTCGTCGTCTTCGGAACTACTGAAACTTGCGTTTTATTTCCTTTCTGCTTTACTCTTAGTTTATACTAGCTTTTCGCCCGCGAATGCACCTGGGCTATAATATAGTGTTTGACGCTTTGGAATCAATCTGTATGTCATTCAACAAATAAATAAAATAAAAAAATATCTCCCGCTGTAAAAGTACCTATCCTATATCTTCCTGGTTCTAAGCTATTTCTCCACCTTTTCACTTATAGATAAAGATACCTATTTTATATTTTTTCCCGTATATAGTCCAGGTGAAAAGTAAGAAAATGTAGGTAAAAAAATTATGATTATTTAAAATAGTTTTAACTTGACAAGAAATAATATTTAACTGTTATTCGTAAGTAAGCTATGTATTTAGTCAAGTTCAACCCTTGCGAAGTAAGTACCAAGCACACACACACGCACTGACAAACTGTTCCGTTAATAATATTGGGTCCTTAATTAAGCTTAGTGAGTGACACTACACTAAGATAGGGGAGATAGTGTCAAAGTTCCATACTATATGTAACAAGATTTGATAACCCGAATTCGTGTAATATATCTCATCCCAGCTTCTATTTGGGTAATTGGATTTACAAGCCTTTGTTTCACCCATTTTAATTTTTCATTTGATACGTGTCACTTAGTACAGATCAATTTATTAACGAATCAAACACAAGCACAATTAATTTTATTACCCATCGCCGGAGTTTAATAAAAACAATCACGTTACTTGCCACTTATTTTGCACGAATTATTCAATAATGATCACCGCTCCTAAACCCGAATCAAATTCAAAGATAAACTTAATAATAACGATCTAACCGCAAACCAAACGACAAGCGACTGGTGAATATTGGTTTGTTTTAGATGACCTCAGTCTACAGTTCAGATAAGAACGATCTATACCCAACCTTAGATTATATCTCTTTTCAAGCTCCTGCTTTTATCTCGGCTAAATGAAGCTTAGAATGTGATTGAAGTTCTCAGACTTGCTCAGGGTTACTTTGTACTTCAGAGCCCTGGCAGAGCATTTAAATCTGACTTTTATGAAAGGTTGTAACCCGCGCAAAGCCGGGGCATCAGTACTGATTACCCTAGTAGGTATGTCTATAGCCCCAGCGCCACTTTAGGTATAATTAAGCTGTCCGGCGTTCCCTTTGTACAGATATTTTTCTTTGTTTATGCTTCCGTCCTGATTTTTGTTCTGTCGTACCTAATTAACATAGCAGCAATTTCGTCAAGTATTAAAGGCAAAACGCGCGGAGTTTTGATTGTTTTCAAATGGGTGTTTCAATGCAAGGTTTGTTTGAATATCAAGCTATGTAATAATCCGTTCGTATTTTATAATCTGTGAAATATGCATGCAATTTTAAGATATGAGTGTATATAATAGTGATACGGAATAAGTATTTTTATCATACAATAACCTAAAATGTTACATATTTGTCTAACAAAGTAAAAACTCTTAGGAGCAAAGTCTTGTATATTTTTAACGTGCAAAAAACGAAATCGTATTATGGAATAAATTGTTTCTCGAAGAAACCTGGAGCTCAGACCACGTGAAGCGTGTTATTTAAGGTGTACCTCTTTTGGGATCCTATTAACCCTTCGCCATAAATCATTAGGCGTTCATTTTAACTTTGGCTACGTTAAACACATGTTAACCCCACGGTACGTAATGTACCCACAAATTTAATTTAATCTCTAACTTTACGGTGTACGGTTTCGCTCGATAAAGATTTAGGGCATCTTAAGATCTTCATACTATGCCATTAAGATCTTAAAACTTGTTGGATGGAATAATCTGTCACGGAGTAGAAACATACCTACAGGTATTTCCGCCCCGTGACTTTTTTGCGTTTTGATAAAGTATATTTTCCCGCTAAAAGATTAATTAAAAAGTTATCCATGTTCGTTCCCAGTATGTAAACTATTTCCATAACAAATCCTTAAAAATAACAACTTTAAAGGGTTAAATAAAGTAGCAAAAATATAACTTAGGACAAGACAGAAATAGCTCCGTGGTTTCGTAGAAAAATGCGTAGAGATTTCCACGAAATGCTAATGGAATGTGTCTAAATGGAGTTAGGTGGCAGATGTTTAAGATGTTGGTCGAGTCACTCCCTAATTATAGGGATCAGGGGTCCTGCAATGCGGCTGGTACCCCCCCACACCGTCATTATTATAGATCGCGAACCTTTGTTAAAAGATCCCATCACGATCAATAATGTAATTTGCGTTTCGCTTCGGAATTTCGACGCTTAGGAACAACATTGCGTCTGGAATGAGTTTGAGAGGTTAAATTTAAAATGAAGAAGTGCTGGTTCAAGTTTAGCGTTCATCTGTCAAGTAAAGACGTAATTGCGGAAAGCGTAATTGCGGTAGTCGTGTTTCTAAGTATAACCCCCGCAATTGAAAATGAATTCTGTAAATGGCGGCGGTATGTATGGGTACGATTGGCAAAACAAGGATAAAAGTATAGACAGCGATAGAGAGTGAGCGAGAACGCATGCGAGCGGACGCCATTTACAGAACTCATTTCTAATTGCGCACGTAATAGCAAGAGTTTTCTAGTAACTTTTGTATGTACCTACGTTTGTTTATCTAACAAAAAATCGTACAAAAAATCGAAACCCTGTGGGTGCTACATTGATATCATAAAATAACATTGAACTAATTGTTATAGAGCAAACTACGTGTTTTTGTAAATATTGTATCTACCATTTAGACATTAGTATACGCGAAACATTTTTATCATCATCACAATTTTATTTTAAATCTATTTGAGTTTACGAAATTCAAAACACTTTTCGGCCAAGTATTGAAAAAATATTAAAGAGAAGGATGTAAAACAGCTTCACATAACCGTAAAAATGCCGTAACGCATAATTTTAAGGATATCTGAGGGCATTTTTCATCATTTTGGTTTACTGTGTTATGAACGGGGGTCGCGCTCTACTGGGAAACATATATCCATGGAATATCCCCTTTGCACACTCATAATTAACTTTGGAACTGTGGGCGGCTCTATGTCGTATGTGTTTCGCAAGTTTGCATAACCTCAGAACAATTCAGGAACGATCATTATTATAAATTGTCGTCGATTTTGTACCTTCGGCGTTTCCAAAGGAAATGTAGTTCAATGCTATTTTGTAAAATTAGATACGAGTACAAACTGTGAAAATGAACGGTAAGGCTTGGACTTTTTTTTTATTGAAAGTTACTGATTTCAGAATATAATATTACATCCGAAAATATATCGGTATCTTCGTTTGAAATATTATTATCTTCTTAACTAGGTATTATAAAAAGTAATAAATATTGCTATACAATTAATCAAGCTATTCATTTATTAAATTTGCAAATATATTAAATTATATTATACTCGTAGATTAAACGAAATGATGACTGGGATTGTATAAAATTAAGTTACGGTTTTGCCAATTATCCTAGTATCTCCCACGATACATGTGTTGTGTATCCCAGAAAATGAACACAGGGTCAGTAAAGAACTGTCACGGCCAATTATTGCGTCCGAAAGTCTTTCGGATTCCGATGGTCTTTGACTCCCTCAGGAGCGGGCTACCCTGAATTCGTAAACTTCTGGGAGCGCTGATTTATTTTCTCGAGTCTAATTTTCCATTTGCAAGTTCTGGCGTTTCACTTGTTAGTAGCACTCTGGGGGCTGCCGTGACCAACAACGTTCTACCGCAGTCTAATGTGCTTTATAATATTTACAGACAAACAAACGACAACCTTTGCAAACAAACAAATCATTTATTTTTCCATCACACTAAAACATAATAGAAACGGGACAGAAAACTAAGCTCGACATAGAGGTAATAGAAGCAAGCAAGGTTTTCCGCTCGACATACCGGGACTCGACATAAAGGGAGTGAATCATAAATACATATACTTAATCTTTGTAACGGACAAAATAAAATAATTCAATATAGACATATGTTGGTAAAACTAGCACTGTCTCAGGATTTGTTGGACACTAGCAAAATGTATTTTTTTTATTGCATAAGCACCTCTATTTACGTTCTCTCTACTGGAAGGAAATTCTCTCTTATTTTTTGAAGAGAGAGATTAGGCCTTTTTTCACAACGCTGCACTGGCCAAGTGTGGGTTGTAAATATAACATGTCCTTCAAACTCTTCAAACGTACCGGTTATTTCATCATTTAAATCACGTGTTAAAAGCGAACATAATAAAAAAAAATATAAAGTTGTGCGGTGAGATTTGAATCCTCGAAATTCAGAATGAAAGTCTAATGGGCTCCCAGTAAGACAACACGGCTTTTTTACTCTACTCAAGTACTTACACTGGTACAATCAACCAACTTTGAAATAATATGACTGTATATACAAAACAATTTACATGACATAATATCCAAAAACGGCTCAAGGTCAAAATCGTTTGCCCCTTTTCTCTTAAAAACAAATAGGCTTGAATTTGGCACCCATCGCTACTATTACATAAACAATGTTAATCTTGGTAAGTGCTCTCACAATCCGTATTATTCCTAAAGACGTTTTCATTTTAAGCGAACAAATCGATATTCACATCTAATTGATATTCCTTAGGCATATTCGCCAAGTATTTGTATCTATTGTTCTTTCCGTTGTTTACTTTGCTACAGATATACCAAATGGTGCGCAAAGTAAAAATCTAATACAGTATCACAATACGGATTTGTAAATAGAAAATGCAAGGCAAAATGGGGTTTAGAATTGGGAACATTGGATATCACGTTCCTACTGAAAGCTTTCACTTGGCTCGGCCAAGATTTTGTTAGAGCTCCAAGCTTTTCAAGCGGCAATTCTGAAGATTAGGTACCGATCCGATATTTACTGAAATGCTGTTTCGTTAGTTTTGTGTCGCCTTTTGATATTGGTTTACTGGTTTTCCTCGAAGTATTTTTAATGTTGCCCGTTCAATTCGGAAGTGTGTACACATTCTATCATTTCAAAATGTTTTTATTAATATGTTAAACTGTGAAATCAAATTAAATAAATACATATTACTGAAAAATTCACACACTAACATCTAGCCTCATGATAAGCTCTAAGCTTGTGTTTCGGGTGCTAGATTTCTGATATAGTTATTAGAATAAAAATTAATTAAATTGTAATGGAATCGCCTCAAAATAGGTCCATTTCAAAATACGGCGAGACTGACGTGATCTTTAGTCGGTGTGGTGCGGTTACCGAGACCATTTTAATTTCCGTTTTAACTCGAAACCGTCTATAAGGCTACGACACCGACATGAACGATTTACAGGAGGATATTTCTCACTTATAAACCGTCGGATATGTCTGGACATTGGATATTTAATTTATTTAGCTTTGAACTACCACGGGACTAAATGTTTATATGTGAATATTCCAGCAATATTTATTTATTCCTTATTTATTTGTACTTGTATAAATTGTATATTTGCTTGTATTGTCGTAAGCAGAACATAATAACACATCTATACTTCATAAATAATTTTGCAAAGGTTTCTATTATATATTGTCTTTTGTTGGACTTTTAACCTCTTGATAAAGTTCCAGAAACGGCTCATCAATTTCAATCAAGAAAATCTCGCAACGTCTCAAATATAGCCTGAAAGAGGTTCGCCATTTCTATTTGTATACTGACTTTGAAACAAAATTAGCCGATTGATCCAAAATACTCGGACTAAATTTGGTATTTATACTGTCTTCGCAATATTAATAGGCATTTCCGAGGTTCGGATTCCTTTTGCTCTGACACACTGTATACACAACTTGTTACCTTCTAGGAAAGTGAAACAGATTTACGAGAATTCTCACAAACTTTTTGATTGTTTTATTTTTCTCGGGGAATGTAACGTTATATTGTGCCGCTAACATTTTCTGCGTTTTGTTAGTGGCGTTCTTGTTTCCCACTCCTTTGTTTGCACAGCTATTTTAGGTTAAAATTTAAAGAATTACTTTTCTTTAAGTTATCTAATATGGTTTTTAAAATTGTTAAAATACAATAAGTGAGAATGCTAGATTAAAATTACAATACAATACAAAAGTTATGTAGTCAAACTTTTGTCTTAAATTGAAATAGCGGGGTGAGCCATTGTCAATAGAAGACGTATTCCTGTTTAATTATAGTAAACAAATAGCTTAGTAAAATACAATGTAATTGTACCATAGTATTCTATATGTAATTTAAAAGTTTTGACCTGTTCTCATCTAAGTCATGCTTATGAACCATTTAATTTCAAGTTCAACAAATTGTTCAATGCAAACAAAACATTGAGTCTAAAAGACCAAGAAATTTGCCCTAATTGAACCCATTTTAAGTCTAAGGAGATTCGTTTTAACCACTACATATATCAGGCAGGTGAGTGATGTTTTTTATAACGTCTTATCTAGTATAAAAAATCAGCACTTAAATATACAAAAATAATATGGTGCACTAATAATGTAACAATTGTCCAGTGTAAAAAAAAAAAATCAAGTGACAAATTTTTTAAATACCCTTTAAATGTTTCACTGTAGGTACTCTTATTCTTGTTTTTTTTCCTCCGTTTCGTAGGATCGTTATCTGAATTGAATACATTAATTAGCACTGCGACAAAATGTGAAAGTTTTCTAGTTTCAGATGGAAATTTTCCGGATGAAATAAAACTTTATAAGGCTTAAGGCACGAGTATTTGATATATTAAACTAGCTTTTCACCTTACTTTTTGCCTGCGTTATATATGTTTGTATCAAGAAGAAATGGCAGAGTGTCTATTGTAAATATATATTTTCCTCCAGTAAAAGTTACATAATTTATGTTACAGTATTTTTAGATGTCGCTTTTATAACCTTTACTAGCAACTCGCACTTTTAAATTCAGAAACAATCAATATAAATACATAAATATTGTATTTACATTCTCATCACGATGTCACAGCTTCAAATATTGACACTTAAAAATCTTATGGGTTTGTCAGTATTCGTAAAAAATGAAGTATTTTTTACACATTTGTAATTTTCACTTGCAAATCCATTGAACATGGATAAACCGCGCGAAACAGCTAGTAAAATAGAATTGTTTACATACATTAATTTCCATTCAGACCACAACGATTCCAATCATATTAATCCATATATATATTTTACTTTCCCTACGCAAAAAAACGGCTGTTAAAGCATGATGTGTGTGTTGTGGTGTGACGTATGGACCTATATGAATGAATATGTATAGTAAAACCATTTCTAAAATGAACGCCCCTCCACCGAATTCTGTATATTTTTTTTCTGTGTATTCTGTTTTTCTGTATTTCCTCTCACACGTTGAAATCATCACGGTTTTGTGGAGGGGAGTTCATTTTTAGAATGGTTTTACTATACACGGTTATTGACCAAACGAGCAAAACATCTCTGTTTCAGGTTATGCTAAATGTAAATAATGTACTTCCTGCAAGAGTTAAAGAGGTATTTTTAAAGATTTTTTTAGCGATTGATTTTGATGATGAAATATATGATGATTGATCTTGGTATTAAGACTTTAAGTAGATTCTAGTCCGCAACTCGACATTATTCCACATGCGGTGAGCCGCGTTGGCTATGTGGGGTAAGCACACTCGACTTTCATAAATAGTAATAGTTATCGTAAATAGGGGTGATGATGATGATTTCCACATGGTTGAGAATAATAGTAATCGTCTTTGCTGCAAAATGTTCACAAGGAAACTCAAACGAGAAAGCAGATTTCGATTATTAAAACAACAAGAAGGCCAGTAAAGGTATTCGCCTTGTTAGCTCACAGATGCTGCACCAATTAGAAGCGTAGTTCCGCCATCTTCTCTGCAGTTGAAATAAAATTAAATATGAATTCGAGTCGAATAAATCGTCAACTGGAAACTAAATATTTATGGACTCTGCATATAGATGCACTGTTTAACAAACGTATCTTGCAATCATCAATTGAGTTGCATTTGTGTGAGATTTGTTATAAAAGCCTTATATATGTTTAATTAAAAATATCTATCTATGTATGTATATTATATCAGAAATCAAGCACCCGTTGTTGTTGTTGCTGTTGCTGTGTGAAATGACCAGCAATATTTATTTATATTTGTTTTTTTGTGTCCATCTTTCATACATCTTTTTAAGTCTCACGTGGTTAAACGAAACACACTTCAACACACCTTCTAGTGGCCTGGATATTATTCTTTACAGCATGTTCATACCATAAAGTCTCGTTATTACTTTATACCGAACAAAATACGAGCGCGTGATGCACAGAGAACAGAAATATGCTGAACATTTCGTGTGTCTATGGCATACATCTTAGGTCTCAACACAAAGAATGTGAAATGTCCAGCAATATTTATTTTATTTATTAAGCCCGCACGTCTGGATAATATAAAAATATACTTACGAAGTTTAGTCAATTTTAGCATCATGTTTAATTTTAAAATAACAGAACTGAAAACGTTGCGTGAAAACTTAAACTAGTATCAGGAAACTTAAATAATAAAGAGAATTATTTAATTTGTTAACGTGTGGTAAACATACTGTAGCTACTTTTGAAAGTGTTTTTTTTCTTCTTTTGGTTTATGAGAAACGTGACTATTTTTCTAGAATAGTGTAAATCAAAATGTGATTGCCAAAATGGCGATCACTCAAGTAACAACTTTATAATTTTGTAAATTTATAAAACACTTGACACTGGAAATAATTTAGCGAATTAATTTAGCACAGGGACCATTCTAAAAAACTAAAACTACTCGTAAATCAAAATGTCATGTTTTATTGTTAAAAACAAAGCTCTAGTTTTGACAGGTCAGACCTCCAAGAAACGTCGATTCTCTTTTGTTGTTTGTTTGTATTATGTAGGTACACTATTACCCTTGCATAAAATTATAAACGGAAATTCAATTTGTTATTTTCGTAGGGTTATAACCACCACTTATGGAAGGAGACTATTGCAGTTGTACAATTATGGTGTCATATTTTGATACGCTGAATGGTAGTTACGTAACTCTTACCGGCTTTAAATGAAAAATGTTTGTGAAATAATTGTTTGAAAATAATTATGAACTTTATATATTCAGGAACACGTTTGTGCAGTAGTCTCATTACATTTTGAATAAATTCAAACTCGTGGCAGGCTATGAATGAATTAAGTTTTTAATGAATATTTATTTATACGCATTTAACTTAAATCATATACAGTGTGGTGCCGTGTTGGTACGAGCATGCTCGACTTACCTTCAGTTGTGGGTTCAAACACGCCGCGCACCTCTGAAACACGTGTTCTAACGGTGAAGGAAAACATCGTATGGAAACCGGCATGTTCTGAGAACTTGAACCATTCACAAACCTGTACCTGCCTGTTAGGCCAGGCGTGGTGAATAAAGGCTTAATCTCATTTGGCAAGACAGAAGTGCCAGCAGAAATAAAACACAAATACAATTATTTTTTTCTATGAAGAAGAGAACACAAAATTGAACTGACCTTTCGAAATAGAATTAGAAAATGTTGTTTATCTCAAGATTCGTAGAGCACTCGATCCTTGCAGTTCGTAGCCTCGTAGCAGCGTAGCACTTGCTACGAAACATTTTAAGTGAAACCCGGTGATGGATGTACTAGAGAGCTTTGTGGTGCGTGATTTTTATATCAGTTTTACATTTAATTTGTTCTGTACGCTTGGCGCTATGAATCATAATAAAACATGTTCACACCATTTCAAACTTTTTAAACGATATTTATTTTACGTTTGAATACTTTTATATTATTTACTAAATATAATGTTTTATTATAAATGAATTGAGTTTAAACTCATTTGATAAATAAAATAATCAAATAATAAATTAATGCAAATCATTTAGATTTCATTTGTTTCGGTTAATTTAATTTAAATTTATATGTGTTAACGAAGCGTGGCACTTGGAATACCACAGTATCCATCTTAAAATCTATAAGAGTTCCGTTTTTGTCATTTGGCTACTGAACCCTAAAAACTGATAACAGCATGCCATGGGGCGAACAGTTAGTTTTCCTATAAATGGAAAAATATAGACAAAAGACTTGATACCTATTGAAATCTCTTTGTTTTCGATTAATCCGTAGTGCAACCGTACTTTTTTATTAAACCGTTATGAATACAAAAGCCCAATCAGCACGTACGTAGAATTGAGTTCTCCATAGCGTCCACTAGTTTCGAAAACATTGTTTTAAAACCAGTCAGATTTCATTTTATAACAACGGGAATTACACACGTACCTATTTACAAAGGAGTTAACACTCGACGTTTTGACCACAACAAAGCAGTTTTCTCAGGAGGAGTGAGCGTCCCACCGTGCTCCGTCTCCGTCGTCACTCCTCCTGAAAGACTGCTCTTGTTGTGGTCGAAACGTCGAAAGTGCTTAAACTCATTTGTAAATACGTGAGTAATTCCCGTTTTTATAAAATGAATAGAAAAACTTACGAATATTTTAAAAGTGAAATAGTCAGAATTCCTTTCATATTCAACATGATCCGAGAATTACGACAGAAATAAGTATTAAAGTAGCTTTTTACTTAAATCTGGATTCAAAACTGAGCATAAGCACTTAGTTGATTGAGTTTTAGTTCTGCAAGCACTGAAAATTGATTTATTCCATGCCAAAAATTTATTTCAAAAATATTGCTTATAAATTATTTCTAGGTAATAGTCGTTTAATGCATATTTTGTTGGCAGAGTAAGTTGTTTTAGCCTCATAAAACAGCCCTAAGTAGCATTGTGTTTCTTATAAAGCCAGCTTAGTAACCAATATTACATAAAAACGAGAGATTATTTTGTTTCTATTTAACGTAACTTTACACAAAACATAATGACCATAAATAAAAGAATGTTAAACCTGACCTAACCTAATAGTATTCTTGTCTTATATAAAAAAAGCAAACACCAAAAAGAAATGAGAGAAATAAGATTAATTTACTAAATTCCCCGTCTAATATAGGTATCTATAAGTTACTACACCTGCTAAGTCACTGTTTCCAAGAATAGTTTTAAGTATTAACTTGAAGATTTACAATGTGCTTGACAGTCTAATATATTGCTTCTGCACCTCCGCTCTAATATTTATCTAAGCTCGCAGAAAGTAGCGTATATAGCAAATTTAAAACGTTATCAAGCCTCTAGAATAGAGCATTCTTATAAGAATTCCTTTCAAAGAGCCTATATTAAACCACTGAGCGAAATCTTACGGCCCATTTCACGCAAAATGTGAGCGAAAAGTAAGATTACTATCAATTTTATTTTATGCTAAAAAGGGGTAGGTCTTCGAAGTACCAGTTCTTAGACTATGGCAATATACGCTTCTAGTTTTATAGCCTGAGGATTTTTCATATAAAATTTGAGATTTCTTAGCAGTTTTGACGTTGATAAAATTCATATGGAGTAAAAGTAATATCTAGAAATTGCACAAAATATTACTTTAGCTTTTACACGCGTCTTGCATTTTCCATACAGCACATCGGCACTTGGCTTACATTTAGGGATTTATCTCTCGCATCATAAAAAATTTAATAGAAAAACCTATAACTCATCTTATCAGCAATAGTAAACGGGTTAAATCCATCTAATGTTATCATTTGAAATTTTCAAAATACAAATAACTGAGTTGCTAGTAATTTTTTTATTGGTACATATAAGAAGATTTTTTGTTATTAGTAATTTTTTAAAAACTATTTTTTATTGTTTGTATCGGTATAAAACTCGTTCTAAATGTCCTGTATTTTATCGTAAGATATTAAAAAATTCTGATATTAATTGTTTGATATTCTTGTAAGAATAAAAGTTCAAAGTTCTCTTTGTTATTATGATTCAACGGGCAGAATAATATACATATCAAAGAATAGAGTCTGCGCTTGAATTAAACTTTTACTAAGCATTCTGACGAGTTATGTGCCTAGCAAGACTTCAGTATTGATTCACGATCGGATTCTCGAATGAGATTGTGTTTTCACAGCACATTGACGAAAATGTATATCATTCAAAAGGTGGTAAAAACTCTGTGGGTTAATCATAGGTTTACTGAGACGGGTCACCAACCCTCATTGTTCATGAGACCCTCATTTAAAATGCTATATTAAAGTATGATGTACGCCTAGAATAATTTTAGCATAAGACTACAGAGTGGTTTTTAGGCGCCGCTATAAGCGGAACAATTTTTACATGAAAATACAATTCAGGACACATTGCTCTCTGATGACAGACAACAATTTTAAGTTAAACGTGCATTTGTATTCCATTGAACCTGCTAATAGAAAGATATTTACTAATCCAAAATCTAAAAGCTGTAAAAAAACGTTCCGTTTACAAAACCTTTCTAAACGAACCCTTACGCAAATCCTAGTAATGTATTACCTTTTTCCTTATCTCACGAAATAAGGCAACAAAGCCACTATGAATTTCCGTAAATAAAATAAATAAATAAATATTGCTGGACAATTCACACAGCAACATCTAGCCCCGTGATAAGCTCTAAGATAAATCTGATAAAACTGTAATGAGACTGCACCATAAACTTTATCCAAACAATTGTCAGTAATACTTGCGCTGGCCATTTGTAGCCATTAGGCGCCCTTTGAGTCGAAACAAGAACATTAACTTGATAATGCCAAAGGAACCCTACCCTACCTTGATTTGAGAAGCAGGTGTCCGACCCTGCGTTGAAAGCCAAAGGTTGAAAAGAGAAGGAAAGATTTTACGTGACGTGTGCTTTCAAAAGCTACGTCATCTTAAGAAAATCGATGGCGTTTTTTTCTTGTTTGCTTCGTCTGCGAAAAGTTTCTGTGTGACAATAAGACTTATTTCGAACACCTTTGTTTTTAATTTAGACAAAGCGTGAATGGTTTGTAGGTGAATACCTATAGTTAATTTGTTATTAACAAAAATAGTTTTCGATAGAAGTGGAAGTGATAAATAGATAAGCTTGGTCCAACGGCATAATCATCATCACCTTTATTTACGTTACTGCTGTGGTGACACAGGGACTTCTCTCTTGAAGAGAGAGATAAAGCCTTAATTCACTACGCAAGTCAAATGCGGGTTGGTGAATGACACATGTCCTTCAAATTCGATGTTCTCAGAACATACCGGTTTCCTCACGATGTTTAATTTCACCGTTAGAGGACATGTTTTTCTAAAGCGCACATACATTTTACTTTGAGAAAAATCTATAGGTATGCGGCGGGGTTTGAACCCACGACCTTCAGAATGAAAGTTGAATCCGCTTAGACAACATCAACAGCGTATAATAAAAAAAATGTCATTGGATATAATACTTTATTCAGAGTCTGGTATGTCAGCCTGCATTACAGATTCATCTCAATTCCAGCCCCTTCAGAGATCGATGCCAAGTGTTCCTGTAACGACCAAATGGCGGTGTGTAGCATCGATTCCCTCTTGCCGAATATATTGTAGCTTCACTACACATTCATTTCGTTTAAAAAGTTATACATTATCCCAGTGGAGAACAAAGGTTGACCGAGTTAAATTTATGATCTTTGGCCAGTGTTCTGCATGAAATATGTATACACCTACTAATAATAAATCTGTAAGGTTCGGTCATGGAGTCTGTATGGATATAACTATGTTTGTATGTATCTACCGCCATAACTCTAAACCTCTAATGATCCGAAATTGATGAAATTTCGTAGAAAAACATGTAGGCGTCTTGGACACTGAATAGGCTATTTAAATTATTTCTCCAGTAATAAGACGTGGCCGCATACAAACACAATTTAACTATATTTTTATTTTGCCAGCTAAAGCTAACTACCATTTAACGCGTTCACAAACAAAATTATAATTTTATTACCTAATGATTATTTAAGTTTTGTAGGTAGAGTTTTTCGCAATATTACAAGAATATTAGACAAGATTTTAAAGGCATTTTTCAAATGACGTTTAATTTGTTAATTGAATGGAATGGTACCCCAAGTCAGTAAGGTTCCATTCAGCTATTGTCCTTGGAAATGAAGAGAGGTACATACACTATACATATGTTAGGCCTGAATCCGAGCCAAAAGGCAAACTCTCAGACAAGATAACTACTGGTGCTTGTGCAATGTTATCTAAGTAATGAAATGTAATAAATTTACTATTTATCTAACTAAGACTAAATAACTCTTAAAAAAATCAATGTCACTTTTCGTTCGTAATTCTATAACAACGAATAGGCCAATTTTGGTTCTTTTGGTTTTAATCGTAGTATTTCAGGGAAGATTAAAAAGGTGAGAAATCATGCGAATAAAGCGGGCAAAGCCGTGAGTGGGTCGAATAGTACGAAATAGTATTCGAATACTTTTTGGAATCGATCCCGCAACCTCTTGCGTCGCAGGCGGACCTTCGCCCGCGGCGTCACAATAAATAAGCTAATATTTCATGCAATTTCGGTAAGGATGAGCGATATTACATGGATAACTTAATTTCGAATCTCCAACATGTTGCCACGCTCGTCTACGTTACTGCTTTAGGCACTAAGGACATTATTAAAATACAACTTCACCAAACTTGACGTAGCTTCTAAATAATCTTGGATGTAGCTAAAGTACTTTCACTTTATCATCGGATATTAGTTATTTTTGGTTTTGTGTTTTACTGTGTTTATTCATAAAATAATAAGTATTTACAAAACGTACCTAAACAATACGTATCATTTAGGCAATAAATAGATTGAATTAGTTAATTGATTAGTTAGTGAATCAGTTAGAATGAACTAGACAAAACGTACCTATTGGTAATACTTACTGTACCTAATGTTATGATCTAAACTTTAATAAACAATTCACAACTAGTTGTACAATTTAGTTTTTTTATTTACTCCTTTAATAGTAAGCACAAAGATAAACTATTATCAATCAATCATAAGTTCTGTCTATTCACATTTATCAACAACAAAGGTGTGGTTATAAATGTGTTGTGGATAACATCCAAAAACCAACTGTACCTACTCAAACAGGTCAATTCAGATATGAAAGGCAGATAATATACATTCAGAGACCTTAACCCATTTTCTTTGAATTCAAACGTAGGTCACCATGACACAAATGATTGACGACACTCCCTACCCTTATATAATGAATCAAAAAACATTATTTTTCATTTGACGTAACGATGTTTGAGAAAACAAAACACAAAACGCTTCATCCCTTTCCATCATTTTTGCTATTCATAAAATGAAAAGTTGAAAACTAAGCTTTTGTGACTTCGGTACTATAAAGTTTTATTATGCCCTCTTGATATAGTCGTCGTAGGTATAATTTCTTTCTGCTTTATTGCAATATTTTTATCGTGGTTTATAAAGATTTTATTCTCTTTTTAAGTTGATCTTTAATCAAAAAGTTTTCAAACTATTTTTATATTTTATTTATTGACTTTCTAACATGGCAGTACAACGCAAGCGAAGCTGTGGCGGGTCGACTAGTTGACAAGAAATCTATCATGACCTATTGTGTGAGTTGTGACTAGAAACGCTTTTGACAAATTTGAGGTAGGTACTTGAATAAATGGATTTCAGTGGTTTTTAATAATACTTTATAATACTGTTGATATTTGTTACGCGAGGTTTATGACTTTAATGTTTGGCTTTTGTATGTCTATTGTGAGCTTAGAAAATAGAATCTGAATTTGTTTCAAATGGTGGAGAATAATTTTTAGAAAATAGTTATTTTCACTGATAGTAACACATTAATTATAAGGGTCTTTCCCTGTTACGATAAAGCAGTTAACACCTCGGCCACGATACGGCTACATTAAGAACCCTGATAGCAAAACCAATTATGTGGGATAATGAGTTTAATGATACAGTTATGTTACAATGACGACCTCTGAAGCGCAGCGGGCGAAGGTCCACCTGTGACTCAAGAGGTTGCGGGAACGATTCCCACCTTGGGATAAAAATTTGTATGATCTGCAAATATTTGTTTTGAGTATCTCTTTGAGAAAATGAAATGAGCTCCCACCTAATTTTGTGTATTTTTCAAAATGTTAATGTACTCCAATCTCCGCATAGTTAATATTTAAATCATGCAAAGTTTGAGCTATTCTCAGACTTCTAGTTCCTGTCCGCAACACCCCTGAAAGACAGACTTCCAGACACCACGTCTGGCTGGACCATGGAAATCTAAAATGTGAGATAATCAAATTGATTTGAAGTATTTTCTATTATTACCTACACATATCCAATAGCCGAGCTTGAGGTAGAATTTCTGTTATTAGAGCATGGTGTATCACGTTGCATCTGTTTTCTCAGATAATCCTACATATCCATGCGCTTATGGAACGTTGCATCGGTTTAAAGCTTTTTGATACCTAGGTTTTAATTCCGAACTCCAGAACACACTGCTCTAAAACCATTTAAGCTAGGAAGCTAGGCTACTGTGAGCATTCATGCATAAGTGCGTAGTGTGAAGGAGAAGCCAGTGAGCGCAAGAATGCCTTAAGTGCTTTGCAGTTTGAATGCTTTTAACCGTTAAAGTCGCAAATGAGAAGATACGTAGAAGAACGCGTGTCACCTACATAGCCCAGCAGATTAGTTCTTTGAACAATGGGCAGGCCATATAGCGCGGAGAACAAATGACCGATGGGGACGCTTAAGCACCAGTTGATAACAACGATTGTTAAACATGGCTTTACATGTTTAATGCTGAAACATGTTAATGTTCAACACTCATTGGTCTTCGCTGTAAGTAACGTTTGTACACTAGAATCTGCGTATCTGAAAATACATATTTTTTTAAATAAAGCCAGTTTTCTTTTATTCTCATTAGATTAAATTATGCGCCTCGGCAGAAAAAGAAAGAAAAATATTTTTATTTTTGGAGAGGCATAAATACATTTCAAATGGAGCACTTAAACACATCCCTACAGCATTAACACATTATGTGATGTAGCTAATACGAATACGTTACACTCCTTTATTCGGAATAATTTTATTTTCATATTCCATAGACCTGCTTTTGGTTTAAATGAATAGACATGTTACGTTAATAATAACTTGTTACATTTAACGAAGGTTATTTATTTGTTTATCAGGTTTTCGTCTATGTGTTTATTGAAAAATATATTCACAAAATTGCAAATATTTAAAGAAATAATTTACATATTATTAATAAAACTCTTAAAAACTAGTTGCTCTGTGAGCTGTAGACCTCGCGAGGACCAACATCTTTAAATGAAAAAAAAAACAACAAATATTTTTATTTTCAATATTTTCACTATCCTCGTATAACTTTGATAATTCTTAATATTGAAGTCAATTGTAATCCTGTTTTTGGTTTTCTTACAACAAATCAGATAAAGTTAAAGACAAATTAAAAAAAAACCATAATAAACAAATAGCCTACCTACGGCTGAAAATCGAACACAACGGACCTCCGGATGTACGCTCTATTGCGTAACACTTCTCTGGTTTATTGCATCTTTTTATATCATATTTGTAGTTAGCTTAGTTAGGTTTCAAACTACAGAGAGAAATAATGGCATAAATTACTGTAGGTTCTTTGAAACCTAAGTAAGCTCTTTAAAAAACAAAACGCTTAAAAAAATTAAATCCTTCATACCAATTTTTGTATAAATTTTAAACAATTAGGGCCTGCGAAGACAATTTTTGGAATGGAACCACAAAAATGGTTTTCGTAGATCAAAATTGTTTTTAAAAGACCTTTAACTACGCCAACTAAAAAACTTCGCAAGGACCAACGTAATAAAAAAAAAGTAAAAGACAAATGAAACGATACATAACCACAATAATTTAAAACCATTAAAAAAATCCACGAAATCAACGCAACTATAATAAAAAAAATAGCCCACATCCAGAGATTGAACCCGACCGATATATTACCTATATCGACCCTATAATTGTTTTCTAAAGATCTATGACACATCACAAGAGTTTTTGGGTTTTTTTCAGCCATTAAAAAAGAAATGGCTTGATAAAATAATTCTACACTAATTACAAACCTCATCATCTCAGCCATTGGACGTCCACTGCTGGACATATGCCTCCCTATATGGTTTCTAGTCATTACGGTCGCTCGCGGCCTGGATCCACCGGGAGCCAACCGCCTTCACCAAATCATCTGGCCACCTTGTTGGTCGACGCCCAACGCTGCGTTTTCCGATCCGTGGACTCCACTCGAGAACATTTCAGGCCCATCGGCCATCTGTTCTCCTAGCTACATGGCCTGCCCATTGCCACTTCAAAGAGTTAATTCGTTGGACTATGTTTTTTTTCATTTCTGATTCGATCCCGTAGTGAAACCCAAGCATAGCCCTCTCTAAAACCCTTTTATCGGTTCAGAGTTTGTTGATGTATTAATCAAGCAATTACAAACCCACACGCCAAATTTCAAAAAATCTGCTTGGAAATGAGCCCTCCAGAGGAGAACATAGTAGGTACATAACAAACGAAAGCATTTTGTTCGGTCAAATAACTTGCAATAAGAAGTGCTTCTATATCAAAATTCATAAAGTTTTTACCATAGACCACGTAAGAATAAGCCATGCCAAACCACTGTTGTTGGGACCTTAGTTAAAACTCCGTGGTTGGGACTGAGAAAAATTATTAGATAACTGACAGTGGACCTCTTCTTGCACTCATTTTATGGGTAAGAAAACCTCAGAAGAATCAAAATAAAGAAAACGAATCGTCTTCTTTTATTATCAATTTTTTTTCTAGTACTACAACACAGAATATACTTAATATTTTTGCTATGAATTTACTAAGGAGACAACGAACAACTCAACGATAGCGCGTTTTAATTTTTCCTCTAGCGACATCTAGTTATGAAAATACAAAGCGTGTT
The DNA here is from genome assembly GCA_963691955.1 of Chloroclystis v-ata. Classification (NCBI taxonomy): domain Eukaryota; kingdom Metazoa; phylum Arthropoda; class Insecta; order Lepidoptera; family Geometridae; genus Chloroclystis; species Chloroclystis v-ata. The sequence goes on along the minus strand of OY829908.1, from coordinate 6,176,077 downwards.
TTCTGACAGACTGACAGTAGGAATGAGGGGTTATTCCCATCTAATCATATCAATCAGATCAGATTTTAGTTGCATCTGATCACACAAAAAGTTATATTATACGAAAAAATATCTATTATGATCCGTTGGCACAAAATTTAATTCAATAAAGCAGTTAGTTGCAACGGATCCGTTATCCGTTGGGAACTTTTTGTGTGATCAGATGCAACTACAATCTGCTCATATGATCTGATGGGAATAACCCGAAATGGTACAAAAGGTTATTTTAAAAACATTTAATATTCAAATATTTCGCTAACGGAACATTATATCGAAAAATTATTTTCACAAACTATAATTGTTTTTTAAATACCTTTTCAACGACACCCCACATGAGTTTTTGGTATTTTTCTCCGCCATTTAAAAAAAAATATAAAAAATGGCTCGACAAAAAAATTCTACACTAATTACGAACCTACACACCAAATTTCAGAAGAATCGGTTGGGAAATGAGCCCTCTAGAGGAGAACATACAAACATACACACATACATACATACGAAAGCATTTTCTTTGAAGCTGAAACGGAGACGCTTCGCTCGCTTCGCTCGCTCGGTCAATTATCTTATCCATCACCAGAAGGCAAAGGGATTTGAATGACAATGCTAATGTTAACCAAAACTTCATCACTCATGGACCCAATAAGAAGATAACCAAGATAAATTAAAGAACGTTTTACGGTTACGTAAAATGCTAGTCGTAATTCAAAGATGCAAATTCTACCATAAATAAATATACATTCCTTGGTACTACGGAATGTACGCACGTAATTGCAATTTAACTGCAAAGGCGGCCAATAACATTTTTACGACTGGTCTCCAGAGACCCCTTCGGAGCGACAGAATGCGGCATCAGTAACGTTTACAACCCTATGGGTCCTCAAGAATGGTTAACTACTGTTTATATTTAGGTCATTTCTTTAATTCTTTCATCATCATCATAACAATCAAGTGTTCTGCTAGCCTATATCGGCACATATTTCATAGTATAAGTCCTCATTTCATAAAACTGTATACGTATATGTAAATTTTGTCATGTATAAATTTTTGTTATTTGTCCGACAGCTAACCACGTTTCTCACCAATAGAACCTTTACAGGTAATAAACACGCTGCCAAGCTGATTTGTAACCACAGTTCACGTAATAACGTCATTTTGCTTATTTTTTGAAAAACAAGCATGGGGGACTCCCCATGCTTATCGATTAGGGAGTTATTTTTTTAGAGCTACCACAAGGGATAATATTAATCTATAGGCCTATACCTCCATATATGTATACTGCTGCCTTCAAGCAAACCACACGGCGATACTTCTGCCCCTAAGCATTTATACTTTGCTCGCAGATAATATTGTTGAGTTGATTAAAGAACACAGACAACACAGCAACATCTAACTACGATGTAACCTCGATGTTTTCATTACGGTTACTAGATATCTATATACGAAATAGTATACACATACAAACAAGACAATAACACGCGAACAAATATTTACGAACGTTTTGGTCCAGAGAATATTCATTGAAATCTGAGCTCGCCCCGTGTAGATTATTATCACAATGCCGACGTAAATTGCCAACTCTTTGCTGTATAACATCGAAACAACACTCAACAAACATTATTCATTGCGATTTATGTTTTTTCTTCATGCGACTACCTTTATTTGGTATGCTTAGAAGTGATAACTGGCGATTATGATGAAGAGTTAATCAAGGATCTACAGAATCCTTGATTTTTACTTTACTGGCTGTTCTCGCGATCGCATCAAATGAACTAGATGACGAACGTTTACTTTTATTACAAGAACGTTAACCTTAAATTGTCCGTTAGAACGAAAACATCAAATTATAGGCGCCTTACGCTTTTATTTTTCACCGCGTAATTTTATCCCACGCCATCAACTTCAGCGCCAATAATTTTTGTATAAGCTGATCAATGAGCTTAGCGGTTGAGCAATTTCGTAGCTCGGAATTGGATAGGCTAATAAAAGCAGTTAAGTGAGTGTAGCAACTGAAGGTTCCAAAAAAACATCGTAACTTGTGTTTTTGAGGTGCTACGAAAATGGTGTTGTTGCCGAGTGAGAACCGGAAACCAGGTTTTCCGCGTAAATTTTATTCTTCCGGATTTGGAGGTTTTATTAAAAAATCTTAAGTTATTTGTGTTTCTATTGTAATAGTCGTGATCTCATCGTTATTTTAACAGGTTTTTTTAGAATTCAAAAAATCAAATTTTGAAGACGTATAGGGTTTTCGCGTAGATAAATTTCCTATAATTGCGGAGGATCCCTAAAATGGGGCTACGACATTTTCGTGGAAAAAACAAGAGTAATTTATGACGATAATAATTTTTAATAAGAATAGATGCTGAGCTACGTATCTATATTAATGTTGTTTTTAGATTTTATGTTATGCTAGCTTTTGTACTCGGATTTGAAATTTCGCTGACTTTAACCACTCCAAATAATAATTTTTAATAGGTTTTTTTTAAATTGACATAAAAATATGTTTCATTTTTAGCACTGATTTGGAAAATTATTACAAAAGGGTATGGGAAAAATTACAAGGTGACAACGAAACCTTGGTCCTCGAGTGGGAGTCGAACCCACACCACCCAGTTTAGTTTGCGCTAATCACAACGCTATCGAGGAGTTACGTAGAACTTGAATTTATCCCATACCTTTAACAAAACAAAACTGATAGATGGCGCAATCAGTGCTTAACTGATGATATGTGGTATTGGGATGGTGTGAATTGTCCAGAAATATATTTTTATTATTTTCTACCATTGTATATACCGTATTCCTGAATTGCGATGAGCAAAATACGACTATTTACTCTTATGAAAGAATACCTTCAATTTTCGAACTTCCATCTCGTAAATTTTCCTTTCAGACATTATTTCGCGTGATTTAACCCTTTTCCGTTTAATTAAAATTACGCAACTTCGCTTATATTTTTTGTTTACATTGTACAGTTTTCCTTAGACCCCTAAAGTACGTTATTTAAACTTTTCAGTGCTCTAATTAAAACTCATTTACGCTCTGCCACAGAAGACTTTTGTTACCAATTTAGGAAAGTTATGTAATTTGTTTAACGACCAAAGTTACTATAGTTTTTAGGGTTATTTGGCTACAGACCAAATGGCAAAAAACGGGAACCCTTATAGATTCGTGATGTCTATCTGTCCGTCCGTATGTTAAACCATCATTATAAATATTACATAAACAAAGTGAGCATAAACCCGTGTACAGCCACATCGCTTCTCTATTTTCTCATACCTGTTATTAAAAAAAATATTCACGCGATCCAGCTGAAATGTCCCCAAGCAAATATAAAGGTAAATGTAGATTGCAAGTTCTAATATTTAACTATTCTGTATGCATAAACATGGGTGGGCGATATAAGTGGAAACCTCAACCCGTCTGGGTTTTATATTCCTTGCGTTTGAGCTTTATGCAATCGATTGTACCTGGTGTCTGGATGTTGAATGAAGTTACTTACATTTTTAGCTATACTTACATTTTAGCTCTAAATAACTATTGCTATAGGTAAAGAAACTGTTAACTCTAAAAGTGAAGTATAGAGGACCAGGAACAGTAAAAGAAACAATTGTTATTATTTTCGGTTTTTACATATTTATTTCAAAAACAAAGACATTTTATGATATCTAACAGGTTCTAATCTAAAGCGTTAAATCGATTTTAACAGCTTCATTTAAAATGTTGGAAAAAATAACACTTGCATCGCATGCAATTAAATAACAAAGATGGTATTTGACATCGATATTAACAGCTGGAAGTGTCATATTATTAGTATAATTATATCTATATATTACTAGTTGCTCTGTGAGCTGTAGACCTCGCGAGGACCAACATCTTTAAATGAAAAAAAAAACAACAAATATTTTTATTTTCAATATTTTCACTATCCTCGTATAACTTTGATAATTCTTAATATTGAAGTCAATTGTAATCCTGTTTTTGGTTTTCTTACAACAAATCAGATAAAGTTAAAGACAAATTAAAAAAAACCATAATAAACAAATAGCCTACCTACGGCTGAAAATCGAACACAACGGACCTCCGGATGTACGCTCTATTGCGTAACACTTCTCTGGTTTATTGCATCTTTTTATATCATATTTGTAGTTAGCTTAGTTAGGTTTCAAACTACAGAGAGAAATAATGGCATAAATTACTGTAGGTTCTTTGAAACCTAAGTAAGCTCTTTAAAAAACAAAACGCTTAAAAAAATTAAATCCTTCATACCAATTTTTGTATAAATTTTAAACAATTAGGGCCTGCGAAGACAATTTTTGGAATGGAACCACAAAAATGGTTTTCGTAGATCAAAATTGTTTTTAAAAGACCTTTAACTACGCCAACTAAAAAACTTCGCAAGGACCAACGTAATAAAAAAAAAGTAAAAGACAAATGAAACGATACATAACCACAATAATTTAAAACCATTAAAAAAATCCACGAAATCAACGCAACTATAATAAAAAAAATAGCCCACATCCAGAGATTGAACCCGACCGATATATTACCTATATCGACCCTATAATTGTTTTCTAAAGATCTATGACACATCACAAGAGTTTTTGGGTTTTTTTCAGCCATTAAAAAAGAAATGGCTTGATAAAATAATTCTACACTAATTACAAACCTCATCATCTCAGCCATTGGACGTCCACTGCTGGACATATGCCTCCCTATATGGTTTCTAGTCATTACGGTCGCTCGCGGCCTGGATCCACCGGGAGCCAACCGCCTTCACCAAATCATCTGGCCACCTTGTTGGTCGACGCCCAACGCTGCGTTTTCCGATCCGTGGACTCCACTCGAGAACATTTCAGGCCCATCGGCCATCTGTTCTCCTAGCTACATGGCCTGCCCATTGCCACTTCAAAGAGTTAATTCGTTGGACTATGTTTTTTTTCATTTCTGATTCGATCCCGTAGTGAAACCCAAGCATAGCCCTCTCTAAAACCCTTTTATCGGTTCAGAGTTTGTTGATGTATTAATCAAGCAATTACAAACCCACACGCCAAATTTCAAAAAATCTGCTTGGAAATGAGCCCTCCAGAGGAGAACATAGTAGGTACATAACAAACGAAAGCATTTTGTTCGGTCAAATAACTTGCAATAAGAAGTGCTTCTATATCAAAATTCATAAAGTTTTTACCATAGACCACGTAAGAATAAGCCATGCCAAACCACTGTTGTTGGGACCTTAGTTAAAACTCCGTGGTTGGGACTGAGAAAAATTATTAGATAACTGACAGTGGACCTCTTCTTGCACTCATTTTATGGGTAAGAAAACCTCAGAAGAATCAAAATAAAGAAAACGAATCGTCTTCTTTTATTATCAATTTTTTTTCTAGTACTACAACACAGAATATACTTAATATTTTTGCTATGAATTTACTAAGGAGACAACGAACAACTCAACGATAGCGCGTTTTAATTTTTCCTCTAGCGACATCTAGTTATGAAAATACAAAGCGTGTTTTCTGACAGACTGACAGTAGGAATGAGGGGTTATTCCCATCTAATCATATCAATCAGATCAGATTTTAGTTGCATCTGATCACACAAAAAGTTATATTATACGAAAAAATATCTATTATGATCCGTTGGCACAAAATTTAATTCAATAAAGCAGTTAGTTGCAACGGATCCGTTATCCGTTGGGAACTTTTTGTGTGATCAGATGCAACTACAATCTGCTCATATGATCTGATGGGAATAACCCGAAATGGTACAAAAGGTTATTTTAAAAACATTTAATATTCAAATATTTCGCTAACGGAACATTATATCGAAAAATTATTTTCACAAACTATAATTGTTTTTTAAATACCTTTTCAACGACACCCCACATGAGTTTTTGGTATTTTTCTCCGCCATTTAAAAAAAAATAAAAAAAATGGCTCGACAAAAAAATTCTACACTAATTACGAACCTACACACCAAATTTCAGAAGAATCGGTTGGGAAATGAGCCCTCTAGAGGAGAACATACAAACATACACACATACATACATACGAAAGCATTTTCTTTGAAGCTGAAACGGAGACGCTTCGCTCGCTTCGCTCGCTCGGTCAATAATAACTATTTTTCCATCGTTTTACCCATGTTGATTATCTAGCGAAATCAATAGAATGAGTTATTCTGATAAACTGATGGGTTTAAAAAAGACGTAGCAAAGGAAACTGAAACTGATTTAGTTTTACGTAGGTAGTAGCAAAGGAAAGATTTAAAATGTGAGAAATCATGGGAATAAAGCGGGCGAAGTCGCGGGGGGTCATTTATAAAAATCTTCATAACAATAATGCAATAAATAAAAAAAATTATTCAAAAAAATGTAATTTATCAATTTAAATTTTATTCTGTGATATAAACGATAAGACAACTTCAATTTCATTGTAGGTCATATGTGCTTGTATTCTAGCTTCTTGTCTTTTAGCTCTGTCATTAAATTATTACACATAGACAATTCAAAGTGTTTCTACTGTTAACACCATGCAATCAACGGATGATAGACTGCAACATGGCGGCAAAACCCTTTGTCATGTCATGCATAATTAATCCAAACAGTTTTCGTTGTTCGATGCAAACATATTTTAAATTGTGTCATCCATATTATTTTGTTTCAAATTTGTGTGGTAATCAAATTTGAGCATTATCTAAGTAGTAAAAGTAGAAAATAATACTGAACTGGAAAGATTGTAAAGTCAAATTAAAAAATGTATGTTTCTACTTTCCTTAAGATCTACTTAAAGACGTCAATAAAAACTTTTTTTTATTATTTATTAATATTATTTGTATCATTTATTTTTTATTATTTATTTGATAATTTACAGAGGTAAGTAAAAATGTTTAACCTTATAAGTAGAAGCGGGATTCTACTCGACCTCAAATGATCTTCAGTAGTACTTGATTAGAGATAGGTATTTCTTAGACTCTTTTATTCTTTACCATTTCAAATTCAGAGGATTCTGTTCTTAGCTAATGAGCCCTCTGAGAAATTGCAATTTCAGAGTAGTTCTTGGTTTTTTAATTTTTTATTACTTTGGAATAAATATTACTGGAAAATTCACACAGCTACATCTATGGAGAACAAGTCGTGAGTTTAAGTATATAGTTTATTATTTTCCGTACAATTTTGGATAAAACCTACACACAATTTATTGAAATGGTTTGCAGGTTTTATTCAACATTGTTAAACAATTTGACAGAGGTTTATTCTGAAATACAGGATGAATCTAGCTAGGTCTTTATTTATTTTGTACCTAGTTTTATATATTTATGTTCTTTATTTTTATTACACTTTTGACTTTAAAATGGTAATATTTGTTTTGTAAAATATTGATTTATCGTAACTCTAGCAACATACCTCTTTAAACGGATCTTAGCTTATTCAGAAGGCCTTCATTAAAACACTGAAGTTCACTATCTGCCTTCGAACCCACATGTTCCAATTTAGTGCTGTGATTTCTAGCTTAAGATGTCTTAGAAAGTCTGTTCAGAGTCGAACAAAGCTTTTAGACTGATAATAACGAGTGAGATTTCTTTTCAAAAGGTTCTCAGTTTCTCTTGCTAGAAATTGTGCTGTAAAAATAAAAAGGATTGATTTTTAAAATACACGTAACAGGTCAGATTTATTTAATACTTCTATGTTTGAAAAGCAAAAAGCATTTATTTATTCAATGGAATAACATTTTAAAAAGTAGAAACAGACTTCTGTTTTAGTCCGTAATCATGAGAGCTAATTTATATACATACATATGAGTACTAAAAGTGTTTAAACACTTTAAAAAGTATTTTAGTATTGATAATTTTTAAGTATCGCATGTGTGATAATAAAATAATATGAACATTAGATGACCAACTAAATAAATAAGCTAGTATTTATTCACTTAAAATCAACGCTGTGGCATTTATTCACTTAAAATCAACGCTGTGGCAAAAATGTTATCTCTGACCTGCGGCAGTGCTGCATAGACAATCTAAAAGCAATTCGCTGGAGAATACTTAGATAGTTTACTTTGCCTGCTCTCAAAAACGTCGCTCGCTTTCGACTATAGCGTGAACAAATACGTTGTTAATAGAATCCCCACATGGTTGCTATTAGGATTGACGTCAGTATCCCATGTATTCTTGACGTGTTTATAAAGGGCCCAGATTTTTTTCAAGAAAAAAAAATCTGTATTGCGTGGCAGGGTTTGAACCCACAATTTTCTGAATGAAAGTCGAATGTGTGCCCTCTTAGCCAACACGGCTCATCAGTCTATTAACAAAGTGATAATTTGAGCCCGTCCGTTTGTTAATGGACATGCAAACTCGCATCCGGCGTCCAGCATTTAATCCGTTGTTTAATTCATCAAATTATTCCACATTTGGCTTTTGACAACAGTGATTGATACATACATGGTTTTCGTTTTGAGTCCCTGGCTTTCTCGCTTCTTAAATGATTCAGGTACTAAACTTTATTAAGCCAAACCAGTGGTTCTATCTTTATTAGATTTGTTTTATAGAGTATTTGTATAAAAATGCGAAATGCTTTTGGTTGTGCGACTTGTTATCTGTATTCAAAATGACTAAATCAACCCACACTAAGCTGTGATGGAATAGAAAATCACTTACGGTAATGTAATTTATGACGCGAGGGAATTGCAATCGTATCAAAGTGTACGTGACATAGAGCACATAACGTAGGTGTAGAACGTAGGTAGGTAAGTCTGTCTCACTGCAGTAAAGCCAGAATATCTGCTAAATCGTAACGGAGTCCACTCACAGATGCATGGCTGAAGATTTGACCTATCGCCCCAGGCATCATTAGGCACGTAGCTTCAAATTGTTCAAAACTCGACACTACCGAGCTTAACCCTCCTGTACACCTCAATTAACGCTCCCACTGCGTTTGGACTGCTCTCTTGACGAGAAAGATTAGGTCAGAATTATTGATTAGGAATAGATTTTAGAAGAGTGAGTTCTTGGAATAGATGAACATATAGAAATGTCACGTCTATGTACGACAGATAATGCAATTATAGCTTACTTGATATTAACTTTGAAACCTCCTTCTTATTCTTAAACTTCTTTTAAACTTTACTTTGTTAATATTATTAAGTAATAATTATCACACTCAGTCTTAGTTACTCTACTCTTTAAGAGTTCCTACTATACTATTTTAATATAATGTATATTCATAATATCTAGATGTTTATAAATGTTGATAAATTATATATCTAGATTTTCTGTAATATTTTTATATTATTATACAGTTAATTTTCTAAAATGATTAATTTTTAAGTATTTCCGTTTTGGATACTTTCATCGAGGAAACCCAGATTGTATTAAATATGACGTTATAAAACACAAGCGAAGCTGTCTGCGAGTTGGCTAGTACGAACCAATATAAAATACAAACGACTGTCAACTACTTCTATTAGGCCGGGATCCGTAGTACATGGAAATCAAGTGATTACTAACAAGCTAATTTTTGGTGAGTAGCTTCGTTTCGATGAGACGACTAAAAATATCCTATACCCAAATCTCGATTGTGGTAGCTAACAGAGATATCAAGGATTAAAAAAATCAAGGATGTAAAACCGGGATAACGGACCACGAAATTTGTCGGACAATATGTCCATTAGATTTTATATATATTAATTAAGTATACAACAAAAAATCAGCTGGTTAGTAATCATAGTAATCATTTAAATTGACCTCGTTTTCGATACATTTTCGAAATGGCGGACTCTTTGATCAAACCATAGGTTTTGTAGGACAAACATGTTTTTATATAATTTAGATAATTATCTTGAGATATAACATATTGTCCTACAAATTTCGTGGTCCGTTATCCCAGTTTTACATCCTTGATTTTTTTAATCCTTGATATCTCTGTTAGCTACCACAATCGAGAGTTGGGTATAGGATATCTTTGGACGTCTCATCTAAACGAAGCTACTCACCAAAAATTAGCTTGTTAGTAATCACTTGATTTTCATGTACTACGGATCCCTGACTATATGTTTTTGTTACTCGTATAAAGAAGAATATATTTGAATAGGTAGTCTTAAGTATTATTTCATACAGATTCATAGAGATCCTAAAGCTTATAAATATTCTTAACCAATTAACTGTACAATTTCACGCCGAATACACGCGACATTGTTTAAATTTATAGTAAGTAGAGAGAGATATTAACCCGCGCGCTTGAGTAATTTCTAAACAACACTAAATAATAATAGCTGCTCAACACACGCCATAATTATGTTCAGAACATTAACTACAATGCAGGCGAAACAACTATGAATTGTCTCTTTAATCCCTGCTGTTGAAATCGTATATTTATACCTCAAAAAGTAAAGTAGGTAGTTATATTGACATAAACTCGTAAATATGACAGTTCACATAGCAACATATACGATATAGTCACTGGTTCAAAGCTTGTGTTTGAGTGCCATTATGCTGATATAACATACATAACACCCCTATTCAGGTTTTACTGCTGGGACACAGGGATTTCTCTCTTCACGAGAGAGATTAGGCCTTAATTCACCACGCTGGCCAAGTGCGGGTTGGTGAATGACACATGTCCTTCAAACTTTTCAAAGTTCTCAGAACATGCCGGTTTCCTCACGATGTTTTGCCGTCACCGTTAGAGCACGTGTTTTTTTTTTAAATGAAAATCGAGTGTGCTCCCACATAGCCAACACGGCTCAAATAATGCTGATATACTTAATAGAATATACATGCATAGTATATTTGGTGTAGTGGAGTCGGAAAAACATGTTCTTTCCATGAATTTCCCTCTGTCAGCGGTTTAAAAAAATCATATCAATGTAACCACAGCATACTACTTGAAACAATAGAACATCGATCTAAGCACCGTAGTACACCCACTTGAGACCTCCAGTTATTTCGGATCGTGGCTGCCTGCACCCACTTGAATACACAACAATGCATGACTTTGTTGAGATCCTCTTGCTTATGAACGGAGTTATCGTTTCCTCGTCATTTTAACTAAGTAGCAAGAGTGACTTATTTGTTATTCGTCTATGAAGCACAATAAGTAACACATAAATTGTTAAATGACTTATTATCAGAATGCCGTCAGATTATAATATTTTATTAATATTCCCCCAAAAAAATAAAACCTGAACCTGATATACAAAGAAAATAAAACAGTTCAGCCAATACTGGAATATTCAAGGCGTGTACATTGGTTCATTCATAGCAGTTCGAACGAGACGCTGTTCGAACACAATATATTAAAAATGTGAACCATCCGTGGTTTCAATAGCATGTGTTTGCTTTCAAAAAGCCTGCGATGCATTGCAAAATCCGTCAGTAATAAAGGTTTAATATATTACGAGATGAATTTAATATTATGAACATTGTGATGAACATTATAATTTTAACCACGACAGATTTTACAGTAAATATTTGAAAATAACGTTGAGTTGGGCGGAGTAGGAGGGTAATCGATTGATCGCCTTAGGTTATAATTAGTTTCTGTCGGATTTCTATCCTTATGCTTAATAATTATATTTTTCATCCGTTGTATGAATAAATACAAATAGCTGATGTTTGCCTACACACAAAACTACAACAAACATTATGTTAAAAAAAACCTCTACAATGCCTATCAAAAAATAACAGAATTCCCAAAAGATACTTTGCCTGTACAAATTATTGCATCAACCTCATGTGGTTATCATGATTTTTATAATAGAAGTACCAATAATTAAAGAATGTATTTCGGCCCGTCAGATTCATAATTAATGTCATTGAGTTTTGTTTGTATTCTGCTTATACAAGCGATAATTAAATGCCTTATCTCATCCACCACTCAAAGGTAACATTATCTCAAAAGGATTAAAAGGGTTATCTGCTCATCCCGCTAAGCGTAAAAAGATAAAACCTTATGGGAGGTTGGTTTGTTCAACGGTGCGACTTAATCGAGTTCTCCTATCTCTCGGCAAAGTAAATGGAGGTATAATTAGCCTTTACTTTTTCTTAATAATAAGTTAAAATGGCGTAAAGTCCTCGAATGGAGGCCGCGGTAAACGTCAGAGGACAATTAAATGGACAGGCGATTTATAGTCTAAGATCCGGCTGCAGGATCAGTGCTCTCATCTGTTTTTAGCTTAAAACTAAATTTCTACGATAATTTTTAATTAGAAGTATATCTACCAGGGTGCCTATCAAAATGTGGCCACTAGTGACGAATTATTTCGACCTATAACAACCTCTCCATAACCGAGTGAAAATCAATCAAATTGCATTCAACCTTTCGAATCAATCAATAGATTTCAGAACATGCATGAACTTTTCGGAGCAATCAATATGTCAATTCTAAATATAAAATACTAGCTGAACCGCGGCATCGTCCGCTTTATTCCCATGTCTCATCTTTTAAACCTTCCCTGGGATACTACAAATATTTAAAAAACCTGAATCTTGCCGTTCCTGAGTTATAAAGTTATTTATTTACTATTCTATTTATTTTCTATGTGTCTTAAAGGCACTAAAATAATACGAGTACGATACCCATATTTAAACTACGATTCTTCCAAAATTACTCAAGCTATCATATAACAATTTTCATATAAATTTCCTAAACCTGAAAGAATAAAATTTTTTAAGCTAAAGGTAGTTAAGATTTCATAACTCTGCCAGATTTTGTATTAGCGTTCAAGTAGCTTGTAGTTATGTAACAATAGTTATATGCTAATAGAAAAAGAGACAGGGCAAACAGATATTTCACTATTACAGCTAAATAAAATTATACTAATAGTAAATCAATTCCAGTTTGTTTCGTGCGCTACTATGATAATTTGGATAAGTCTATTTTTCTTGATAAAAGCCTGCGTGTTTTGTTGGTTTTCTATTAGGGGAGTCCATTTACCTGCTCAGTAATACTCTTCACTTTGACCATAAAGACTATTCAGGTCGAATATCTATTGTCCTACATTTTTAAGCTTTTGTGTATTTTTCAATTGCTTTGATCAACAGACACTTGCCGGGAAACGTTCTACGTCAAAATACGTTTAAATGTGACGTTTACAAAAAAACAAGTACCTAGGAACTTGTTAGTCTCGCTAAAAGTCGAGAACGGCTGTGCCGATTTAGCTGAATCAGGTCTTGAAATATTTGTAATAGTCCAGAATATGTGAGAAAAGTATAGAAAGCCTGCGAGGTGCCTTTATAATATTGGACTCACTAGCAAGTTCAAAGAACAATAAACATACTAGTGTACATATTCAATTAATTAACTAATGTGTGCACTTTTATAACCATAGACGTTTCCCATACTCTTTTGATAATAATCTAGCAAGGTAAGAAAGAAAATTATTTAAATCTGCAGCAAAAATATCATATAAAACTGCGGAAATCTTGCCGCCACAATATGATTGTATTACGGAATAAAACGACACGAGATTTATCACGTCGCTTTTGCTATTGAAAAATTCAAAATATAATATTCAGAGGAAAACTAGCTTTCGAGATTCTGTCATATCATTGAATAATTTGAAAGCGATGCCAGACCTAGAGTGACACAAATTTCAGGTAATTTTAAATTTTCTAGTGAGAAAAGATTTTCCAAATTTGATATAAGATTATAGTAAAAATAGCCCGAATAACCCGATCAATTGAGAATTTAGGAGAGCTTGGTTCATAAATTTTCGTACAATATTATTAGATATTAATTATTTATAGACAGGCAGCCATAGGCTGATGTGTCCGTTTACTCCCACTTGTCCTGTTGAGTAGTCCTGTTGACAGGACAACTGAGAAAAAAATTCCCAGTAGTTCTGTGACGTTTAGGACTATGCTTTACACCTGACTTTTATTTCCACGTGTTTTGTTGAGTAATTCTGTTGGTAATTTTTTCGAATTAGTTTTGTCTAATTTAAAAAACTTTACTATGTAAAGTATGTTTTGATTTTGATTTGATCCATTTATTCTTTGTGGAAAGTCGTGTACAGAGGATCATAAATAAGCTTATGTTCTAAACAATCTACTTTTTCAATGGTAGGTACAAAGATTATTTTATTTTATTTTACAATGTTAGGAAAACTAACAGCTATGCTTATATATAATCAAATTAAGTTTAACATAACATGTCTAAGAACATTTATGATGCTTAGGGCTAATTATAAGTTTCCAAGTTTGTAGTTTATGTTACATATAGGTACTTGAATTTAATATAACATCATGTTACAATAATTATAAAAGGAACAAAAAACGTATTAACATAAAACAATCATAATTACTGTTATAAAATACTTTTGTTCGGATGCAAGCGCACCGAAATTGGCGGAATGCGCGGGTTGCGGGGACTGGAACAAAGGCGTTGTGACTGGCTATTTCAAGCTATTTCACTAATAATAGGGTTAGGAAAGTTGAAAACCAAAAAATGAATTTGTCGATAATTAATTTCATTTATTGGTTTGTAAATTTTAAAGAAAGAATGAAAAAAAAAATTATTTATATCTACAATCTAACTTAAATTTAATCAAACTTAAAGTTACTTAAAAATAACACCATTACAATAGATTTAAAATAAAAATTAGGAGAGAATTTCGTAAGTATTAAAATGCAAATAGGATCATGTAGTTATGTATTTATTTTTGGAATACTTACACAAATCTGTAGAACTTAAAAATTAAACAATACCTAATATTAAAAAAATTAAAAGAGTTTTGTTGTGTTTGTCACTAAAACTCTTTTGTGATTCAAATAATGCATGCAATTATCACTTGACAACTGATTGAAATAGTTTGAATCATAAAAATTTTTTGTTGTGACAAACATACAATTTTTCTCACTTTTTCTATATTAATTATTACTCAACAGGACAAGTGAGAATTATATTGTCATTTGTCCTGTGGACCGAACTACTGGGAATTTTTTTCTCAGTTGTCCTGTCAACAGGACTACTCAACAGGACAAGTGGGAGTAAACGGATGTGTCAATGTCAAAGAGTTTTGTGTAACGATATGATACGTAAAACTGTTGTTCAATCAATCTACATTTTTGGTAACTACATCAATTATTCTAGCAGCACTCGCGTTGCGGCAGGTGAATTACAGGTTAATGACCATTCCCACTTGAAATCATAGTTCTCTTAAATTCTCCGGTCCATTTAGTGAACGCATATTCACATTGGCTATGCTATCTCGGCGTACGAACGAATTTATTCACTGTTGTTATCGATCTACTGGCCCGGCCATTATTTACGTCGTTTAAAGTTGCGGTGTGGGTGATCGCTCGTGCGACACAATGACCCTAATAAAAATTTAGATTTTTCATAGTAGCCGGGTTCATGAGGCGAGGCAACCTTTAACCGGATTACTTGACGTATAGATAAAGATACTATCCATTCGAAAGACATCAGGAATTATGGCTTATATGATATTAAGACTCAATCTATAATTATCTTGGATAAATTGATTTTGGAAACCACGAACTCCATAAACCTTTTTTACGTTAGATTTGGTCAAATGTTTCGTTCCATAAAGCGAGACATCTTCAAGAAAAAACAACAAAAAAATCTTTTCACAAAATTCAATTCAATATTGCTGAACAATTCACACAGCATCATTATAGCCCCGTGGTAAGCTCGAGGCTTGTGTTATATTCATTGTATACTATTCAGTTTAAGTATTTTACTTGCTCCATCTAAATCACTCAAATATTTACAGAGTGGGCGGTTTTTCGAATATTTCATCCGGCATTTGGTCCGGAATCTCTTAAATAAGTCGTTTTAACTATCTTCCTTAATCCGTTTTGTTCTTGGCTTTAGTCAAATGTGAAATGTACCTGATTTTTTTGTTCCAGCCTTGTGTATGCCATCATCTGAAGTGATTGTTGCATTGAAATAATATATGTAGATGACGATTTGTGTACCTATTATCTCAGAAAATGAATTTGCAATAATAAAGTAACAATATTAGATTCGCGTACAAAAGCTATGTATAAAGACCTTCTTTATCATCTACAAAATAGCGATTTAAATCTACTATTATTTAAAGGCCTACTTTAACATAAATACAAAAGTTAGTCAGTTTGTTTGTCACTGAAACGCGGGGAATATAGCAGCATTATACAATCAGTGCTCGAGCCGCACACCGCCGGTTTCAAAACTTTCAAGTGTTCAGTTTGTCCGTAGTCGGGAAGAAACAACATAAATCACTATAACTTCCAGTGAATTATTATAAGCTATTCATTTTATAACAACGGAATTACTCACGTATTTACAAAGGCGACTTTTAAGTCCATTAAATGATTGATTGGAATTAAAACACTCTCGACGTTTCGACCACAACAAGAAGCACGGAGCACGGTAGGACGCTCACTCCTCCTGAGTATGACTGCTCTTATTGTGGTCGAAACGTCCAGTGTTTTTTAACTCCTTTGTAAATACATGAGTAATTCCTGTTGTTATAAAATGAATAGTATAACTCACGAAAATTTTAAAAGTGAATTACAAGCTGGCTATAATCAGTGCGTACTTAAATTCGAAAATACTATAAAACACCAGGAGTTGTATTCTGTCTGGAGAGTAGCTGTCTGATTTAAAGATGGAAATTTTCGAGAATAAATTGAAAATATGATTCACGTGCTCTGCTCTACCTAAGGACTTGAAAACCAACTTTTTCAATTTTGCTAGGTGGAGCTCAAATTGTTTCGGATAATGCTAACATAAACATAAAGTTACTGCTTGAAGGTTTTGTGGGAAATTCTGTTATGTTAGTTTATATTGGAATATATGTAGGTGTAGGGTGACACCACGACTAAATTAAATCAACCAATATTAATCAATAATAAGAAATATTATATATTAAAATCTGGGTAAGAGGATCTTCGTTGACGTTTTTATATTTGCATATTTGTGTTTTACTAGAAATTTATGTAAAATAAGCTGTTTGAGCTGTCAACACTTAAAACATAATATAAATTTATAATTATATCACAAATTAAGTGTTATATAAGTACTTGTAATTTGATGAATGAATTTTATATTTAAATTAATAAAACACGACTGAAAATGTAAAAATTTACTCATAAATAAATGGGTTAGTGGCTTAGGCCCGCGGTGTCCGACGCCCCCGTTATCATATTTGTACTAAATACGTATTACCACGTTAATTAACCTTATAAGTTATCCCCAATTCTGTTGCATAAATAATAATTAAAAGCAATGATTGTGAAATTACATAGGCTCCTACATAATACCCGCGTTTACCCCGTAAACGTACACGTAAATACCCCGGGGGCTCTGTCAGAGGCAATACCATTTCAACCGCCGGGTTAAGGGGGATCTGTATTCTTGTCCGTCTATCCCGTTTGCCCCCAGGAGAATATTTATGCCTAAAGAATGTATTTATAATATCCACTCTAGTTTTTCTTTAATGGATTTTTATTCCAACTTCTTTGGCGCAGGGTTGAAGGGTTTGATTCCCGCCTCAGGACAAACATTTGTACGATCTGCTAATTTTTGTTTCGGGTTGGGTGTTTTATAGAAAACTTCTATTTTATGTACATTCTAGAAATCTAGCACGGGGCTAGATGTTGCTGTGTGAGTTGTCTAGCATTATTTATTTATATTACCACTACCGGGTTTGTGCCTTCTTAATAGAAACATTAGTTCATTGTTAATGTTTTCACTACGATGCCCTGGTATTATTGGCTGGCTATATACCTGGCTATATTACATTGAAATGAAAAAAAACACAGAACTACGCTACTTACTATCGTTGTCTAATCACTAAATTCGTAAAATAAAAACTTGAATTTATAAATTTCTTGTTTTCATTAAAGGCGAGCAAAGCAAAGCAAAAATAACACTTGAAATTAATACGTGTCTATGGATATATTAAGAATTGGACTCCAAAGAATTGCTCTTGTTGAATATAATTTCAGTAGATTTGGATCCTGAAATGTAATTCTCGTAACTGTAAGTTGCATTATCACAGTAAAGTGATTTAGTGGCGCGTTCAACGAAGATATATGATTATGTTACCTCTCGAGCTTTCCGTATTCAGAATTCTCGCTTCACAAATGGAAACGAACTTTAAACGGAGCCAAGTATTTTTGCCTGCAACGCTTGATAAGACGTTACAATTTTGGACGACCGCACGAACTAAACAACATAACTTATATTTAATAGTTAAGTTAAATATTCAATTTA
The DNA here is from genome assembly GCA_963691955.1 of Chloroclystis v-ata. NCBI lineage: Eukaryota > Metazoa > Arthropoda > Insecta > Lepidoptera > Geometridae > Chloroclystis > Chloroclystis v-ata. Next base: position 6,157,827 of record OY829908.1, on the reverse strand, counting down.
ATAGTCAATGCTTGTTTTTGTTCAACAACAGCTTTCAACAGCTAGAATTCATGCGTTTATAAGGATACTTACTATTTAGTGAGTACTAGTTTAATAAGTAGTCATCCTTACTAATATTATAAATGCGAAAGTAACTCTGTCTGTCTGTCTGTTACGCTTTCCCGCCTAAACCTCTCAACCGATTTTGATGAAATTTGGTACAGACAATCTTTAGACCCTGAGAAAGAACATAGGCGTTCCACGCGGGCGAAGCCGCTGGCGGAAGCTAGTTACTAATATAAAAAGTCAGCTTGCCTCAAAAATCTCCATCAATCATGAACCTTCTTAAGCACAAACGGAACAAGCTCTCATCTCCATCTCCAAAGAATTACTGATACCTATATAAAATAATGGGTTTTATTAAGGAGAACAGTGCCTAGTTTTGGAACGAGAAGTAAGACAAACATCGAAACGTGAAAAACAAAATCCTTGTTTTGGTGCAGTCGGTTGTATGATAGAATCATATTTTACAAAAGTTTAGGTAGATTCACAACAAACAAGCAATTTGCGTCTCAGATAGATGTTTTCCAGGTCAACGGATTTAAAGCGTGCTGCCGATTCACTGATTCCATCCAACAGAAATCTGCAACCAAATGTTAACTTTTCAACGTATTTTAAAACACATTCTGGTCTCGTAACCGTGAACACAACCACAGCGCATTCTTCACGGTGTTTGCCTTCACCGTAAAAAAGCGCACATATATTTTTACATAGAAACATTCAGAGGTGCAAGGCGGAATTCGAACCCACTTCCAGAATGAAAGTCGAGTGCGCTCACACTTAGCTAACACGGCAAATTTTTGCAGCCTTGAACGGCTAAATAAATTTGATCTACAATAAACCAAGCAGTGTCTGAAATACGAAATCTTCGAGTCGAGATCGAGTCCTTCTATTTCTATTAGAAGGGTAGAGGTATCTATCTACTCTCACGGTCAATTAGATTACACGGGCTGTTTGATACGAAAACGTAAATTATTCGGTCCAGATAACAAAATTCCTACTATTATTAAATCGCCAACTTCTTGGTACAACGGACAAAAGTCCGCTTGCGGTGAAAGAAGTAGCGGGTTCAATCCCTCGGCTCCAAGCACTGTTCCTAGTGTTTTTGTATCTAATATAATAACCAATATTGGAAAATTGGACCTTCAATTGGATGTTAAATTACATCTGATCTTATAATAACGCTACAAAACATTAAAAATTCGTGCTATAAACTGAAGTATGAAAACTCCTTGCTCTCTTATATTTAAACGTGTCCTCGTCTAAAACGGTAAAAGCTAGAAGCATATTCATGGAAGCTTTCCCACTTTGATTGAATTGAAATACAGCATGGCTTCCGAGTTAATTGAAGTTGAATTCCACAAATCTCAGATTTACAGCAGATTTCTTCCATTTCCAATTGGACGGAGAGGTGATTCCGCTTGATTGAAAAATGACAAAGTTGTTGGGGAAAAGATTGCATGAGCTCAATAGGCATTTAGGACTTTATCGCCTGTAAAACGTTTTAGCTGATTCTGAGATAGGTATTTCGTCACCTTATGTTAGAACGGAATTGATAAAAAGTCCTTTTTTGCTTTATGTATTAGGGCTGATGAACCTTGATTTTATCAGACGTTTTTCTTCGAATCCGTTTTATTATCGCATATAATTTAAATAATTATATCTATTACTCATATTTATATCACTTGACCAGCTCATAAATACAAACAAAATCCCATATAACCCTAGACTAATCTCACGGTTCTAGAGGCCAGAAGAGATTAATCATATAGAAATAGGCCAAATTTGCCAATTTACTGCTCCCAATATGGGAGTTATGCAATGTATAAATGGTTGGATATTGTGTTGCTGGTCTCAATCCTAATAGTATTATCTTATCTCAAAATAACTGGCAAACCGTAATTTACGAGTATGTACTATAATATACGAGTAGGTATAGATGATCCAGTTTAAGAATGAACTCCCCTCCACAAATTAAGATAATTTATATATATGAAAGTATAAATTTTTTAATCTCATAGACATAAAATCGGCTGCTCTCCGAATAAATAAAATCAAAATAAATAAAATTAAGATGGCCGGCAACGTTGTTATGTATACTAACCATATACAACTAAAATCAAGTTTAATTTGAAGAATTACATACATTCAAAACTAAGTTGCTTATCTTTTAATACTTTTCTATTGAAAATACATTACAATATATGGGACAACACAAAGTACATTACAAATATACAAATAATGTACAATGTAGATCAAGCATCGCTTTCTTGTACGTAAGAACAAACGTTCATTTCAGTGTGTTGTTGAAGCATGCAAATGAAAGGGTGGGACGCAAAACTTAGAAATGTTTTTATTAGAGAGCGTTGGTGACGTCACTTAGTAGCGTGGGTATTCCGCCACTCAGAAACTTGACGCCTAAAAGTTTAGCTTTTACGACTACTAACCAAATGGCTAAGTTTACCCCAAACATTCATTATAATTTTATGACATAATTTTGGGAAGTATAAAGCTAGCTACTATGTTATCTTACTGGGTGAATCCGAGTTAATATGCCTACAAAACGAATTAGGTTTTGGGTGAACCTGGTTGAGCATAGCCAGAATTAGATGCATAGCTAATGAGTTGCTGATAGGTTGCCTATACAATCTATGCTGTCGCATAAATTATGTACATGTATAGATGGAATCCACTGTCAACAGACGGGTTGGCAAAGTGGTTGCACACTCAACTTTCATTTCGAATTCCGTCGTGGGTTCAAACCCCACCGAGCACCTCTGATTTTTCTTCTTGAAAAATTATGTGTGCTTTAAAAACAGCACTAACGGTGAAGGCAAACATGGCATGTTCTGAGAACTTATTAAAGTTTAAAAGACCACCAAACCGCACTTGGCCAACATCGTGAATGTAGGCCTAATTTTAAACGAATTTTCTGGCGGTATAAACGGTATGAATATCTCATAGTAATATTGTTTTGAATTACTTTTTTGTTAATTATTCGTTTGATTTGCTTGGTACAGTCATAACTACATGAGTACATTTTATCATAAAAAGTAATTATTAAAATAACTTTTGTAACTAGTACATTTTAAAATGAGGTATTTATAAAATCATCAAAATACTAAAATAAAACATATTCTACTTTAAATATTTTTTTTAAATTCAAACAAATCTTAGATTATTCACACAACAATCACATAAAAGCCACGTAGTATAAGTTTGTATTATAGTATTAATTCTACTGAGTCAAGGGTCCATACGACAAAATGTTACCCAAATTCCCAAACGGGGAACCTTTCTAATGGCAAAAGGTGCGACTGTGAAAGCCTGTCGTGTCGTGCAAGTAATGACAACAAACGCCATTAATTTTACTCATTTTGCGCCGAAATTACATCATGGCGGTCTTTGGCAGTTGTTTATTATGCTCGGTTTTGTGAGCCCTTATTATATTTATGCATAGAAGAAATTTCTATTAGAATGTTCTAAGTATGAATAAATGTGATTTGTTTCTTAAAATCTTTATAAAAAAAAGAAAGTTTAAATTATTGTCTTATAGTAAAAAAGTTTATAATAAAAATAAGGTTGATTTTAAAGATAAATTATTAAAGGTTTTTAATATGTATTGCTATTATAAACACATTAGTTACAGATTTAAGATTTATGTCATTTATTTCCAAAAAATCCTAAAGATCACTTGGATAACTTACCTAACTAAACATATTGAGAAATTAAATAAATAAATAAAAAGAAATAAAAAGCTATCGCAATATTTTTAATATTCAGAATAAAATGAAAAGCTAATAAGTATTTTAAACTAAAAAAATGTACATAGGTATTGTGACCGTTTTCTTTACTACACTTAGACACAATTTGACACAAAGACACGAAAATATTCATGTTCTCTATTAGGATAACATTTTATCTTGATTTGTACCTTTCAAAATTGTTATCAACTCGGGTGTTATACAGAAAAGGGTCTTGACAGTCAGTCTGTCAGGAAAGTGATCTGATAAGGGTACCTTCTTTCTTAAGCGCTCTACACACCAAAGCCGGCGGCCCGCCGGCACAGCCCGGCGGCCTAACCCGCCGGCCTTATTTTGTACTAAATAAAGCCGGCGGCCTACAAAATAAGGCCGGCGGGTTGGGCCGCCGGGCTGTGCCGGCGGGCGGTGTGTAGAGCGCTTTAAGTTTGAGAAACAGAACCATAAAAGTTAAATGAAGTGGCGAAAATTTGTGATCTGTAGACCGAGAATTTATCCACGGAATCTATTCCTTTTCCCAAAAATTTCTTACTTTTTTCCGATCTTTTTATTATTATAAAACACTTGACACAAATTATGCTATATTTTTGCTATTGTAAACATATAGATATACATAATTACCTTGTTACTTACATATTAATAGTAACCGGCCTAAATTTTATCAGTTAAACGTTTCGCCTGAATTAAACCTATTATTATAAATCTGCAAATCCACTGATAGTTATAAAACAGAGTTTCAGGACAATTTAATACTCCTTTGGGATCAGCTCAAAACAGATTTAAGAGGGATGTGTGACCGTAAACCGCTTAGTAATAGCGAAAAGCCATTTCTGTGGAGTCGACATAAATACACGTGCCCATTTTTCTTTTCTACATATAAAATATTTTTATTCATTTAACTTTTATATTCGCCTTTATTTTCGTTCCCACTACTGCTTATCTCTTCACAAGAGAGATTAGGCATTAATTCACCACGCTGGCCAAGTGCGGGTTGGTGAATGACACATAGGACATGTGTCATACTTTTCAAAGTTAGAGCATGTGTCTTTAAAGCACACCTAATTTTTCAAGATGAAAAATCAGAGGTGAGTGACCTTTAAAACTAGAAATGTAGTGCAAATAATAAGTCCTAGTACCTAGCTTCTACGCAAGTAAACTACTTGCGTCCTATGAAATGTTAAATCCTACTCGTATGAATGACGTCAGCCAACTTTAAAGCTAGGTACTTAAACGTACTGAAATGTATTTCAGATCAAACAAATTCGAAATGAAAGTATATGAAGATAGCCGTATGTATGTACATACATATCTATCTATATGGCAGTATTCCAAACCTGGTTGCGATAAATCTCATTTACGTGATGCAATTTATGGATTGTCACTAGCTCACTGATAGAACGAGTAGACAAATTTTAACGCGAATGGGCATGTTAATGTTGTTAATAAACTGATTTTCCGAATGTGATAAATATGGTATAACCTGCGCAATTAAAAATGAGTTCTGTAAATGGCGGCGGGTAGGTATGGTACGGTTGGCAAAACAAGTTCTCAAACAGGCCGGCGTCACGACGAATTTCCCATACAAACGTAATACCAAAATTATTTGTAATTCGAGCATATTTCCACGGTATTATTGTATTATTATTATCTAAATAGTATTTTTATCTAGGTCCCTACAGAGTTTTTTTTACAAAATACTTATTTTAAATGAAATTATTTTTTTAGTAAAGTAAAGAGTTTAAACAGCTTTGCGTTATAAACCGGGCGTCGGCGCTTTTATAACGTCCTCAATGTGATCATTCATACGAACGCTTTTAAATCACCTCCCCCTCCTCCCTCGCTTTAGAAAGCCGTGGGAATGTTTTCTGCTAAATAACTAGCTATAGCGATTTGTGTTGCTAGAAGAAGAAGAAAGAAAAAAAGGACATTCTGGGTACATCCTCTGAATGAACAGAGATACTTAAAATAACAGTTTGTGACACTGTACGAAGATTTGACAATACAAGATTTGACGAATTATTGGAATATTTCTACTAATACTCATCATACTAATCGCAGCGCCGGCGTTTTTTTAATCGTGTGAATAATAATAAAAAGTTTCATACGGCCTATTACCAGCACTCTGCGTTGAAAATGCAACACTGCTCGATAAAAAAGCGTCGCGTTCTAAAATCGCCGACGTGTGAACACGTACTTGGGTATGCATAAAGCGTTCAAATAGAAAATAATTATTATGTTCTATTTGAACGCTTTTTTAACGGACGTTAAAAAAGCTCTCGTGCGAATTAGGCCTGACTGACTATTTTTTTGTAGCGCGTACTTCACTGTGTGAGTATAGACAGCGATATAGAGTGAGCGAGAACGCATGCGAGTGGACGCCATTTCTAAATATATTTTTTATGTGCGCAGGTTATAATATGGATGATTGGCTGTTTGCATGATTATGACAGATTTGCGTGAACTTGAATCGTGGAAACACAGTTCTTCTGTTCTCTTACTAAGCTACCGCTATTTGTCCGTTCGTATGTCTGTCATTACTTTCAAGGATGGGTTAATAATTAATAAAATAAATAAATAAAAAATAGTATTAATAAATGGTTTTCAGAATTGTACAAGCAGAAACTTTCAAAGCAAATGTTTCAATTTTTAAATAAGGTATACAATACAGTTGAGTTGAATTAACTACAATAAAAAATGATTTGTGAACTGTGAGTGCTCTTTCTTTACAGCCATAATTTACAAATAAATAAACTCAGCACGCTGGTAAGTTTGGAGGTCATTCACAACCCGTATTTCGCCAGCGTGGCTCTGTATTCAAACGTGGAACGTAAAAAAGATGACGATGATTGAGACAAATATATCTTAAATCACCACTCACAAAGGACCAACTTTGAGTCTAATTGTTGAAAAAGGAGTCCACAAACTAAACTAGACCATACATCGTCAATTTAATAGCCTTACATCGTTACAAGTTCACGGACTGACTCCTTCGTTCTGCAGTGACAAAACAACAGGGCATACTCTGATTGGTCCATGCCTCCAATTTCCCTGTACATCAGCAGCACCTAACTTCAATTTCCGCCCGATTGCAGTACTCTCTGTATTATCACAATCAGGTCGCCTTTAATAGGTCAGTGAAAGATTCATTTCAAATGAAGTAATAGGATTCGTACGGAACATTTTCTTACCTTAATTTAAGGAGATTTATATTTTCAGATTTTTCCTTATGATTGTTTTCGTTTCCTAACGTTCTTTTGTCCGCGGTATTTGCTTTATTTAATTTATTGAGAGTAGGCGGAATCACCTGTTTCCTGCTTTGAAAGTCATAATTCTATTTGTTTCGTCTTGTTAATTAATTAAAATTATTGGACTCGTTTAATTTTCCTTAATTTTTACGAAACACCATCCGAACCGCAGAGAATAAATCCAGCTTTACATTATATGTAAGAAATTTCAATCAAGGGATTGATATTGCAAAGAATAATATTGGAGGCCATGAACATATAGATTTATTGGGAATTGGCAATGTTTCAAGACGGATATACTTGTTCGGCTTTGTCTCTACTTCAGAACCATTTCGGGCATAAAGGTGTAGTTAGAACAAATAGGAACAAAGATAGTGTGGCCTTCTATAATAGCGACATAATAGTTACAAGAGTGGCGGTATAATCATTCGTATAACGTCACATTATAAGTACCTAGGTAATCAAATTAACGTGTATCATAAAATCGTAAACACATACATAGTTATAACGAACGTACATTAAAAAATATAACTTATTATTAAACAATCATTTTATGAGTTCGAATGAAAAACAATTAACAAAAACAAAAGAAAATGACGCCTATAATATTAATATCTAGGAAGAAAATACATTTGTATGGATTTATGTATGCCATTCTTTCACGCAAAAACGCAAAAATACTGAATTTATTTTGATGAAACTTAACAAGTAGATTCATACTTTACATAAAAACACGTAGGACGTATATTTTTTACCGCGGGAAAATTATAACGCTGAAAAGTCAATCGAAATCGCGCATAACATCGCTTGTAAAGGTGGTTTTGTTATAAAATTGGTCCGCAAAGGCATCCCCAGGCTTTTTGTTTTTGGTCTGTTTTTGGCAGCGGAAAATTCTAACTGCTGCGGCCATCGAGTTACATCCTTTTGACATACGAGTCAAAAGGATAACTATTTTGTTTTGAACTACGTTATTTTATAAAACTAGGTGTCAGCGTAGGTAAAAACGTTGGTAAAATAATGCCTATGCGAAATGTTGCGAATTTATATTGTTGCCATAAGTATGACGTTATACCTGTATAAAGAGAAATTTAAAAATGTGTCAGCTAGAACCGCGTTTCAAACGAATATGACTAGAATTTTAATGAAGGATCGATTTATTGAGACCTTTGCCGTTTGTGCTACCTGAAAACCGGGGACTCTAGTCTCTGCAATACTGCTTCGGCTAGTCAGAAACCCTAGTTACTCGTATATGGGTTATTGACTAGCCGAAGCATTCATATTCATTTGAGCTAAATGTTTTATTATGTGCCAAATAAATAAATGATTGTTTGATTGATGGTGACTAAATATCAATGTATGTGTTAGTCAAATTCAAAGGTATTTTTTCTATTCTTTATTATTTAAATTCTTAAGATTAGATTATAATAGTACCTATTAAAAAAACTATGTTTTTAACAAATCTAATTGTAACAAACTTTAAAATTCGGTTTTTACTTTTGGAAGTCTTGTGTATTAAATGTAGTTTTTGAATTGTATAATTCGTTATTTAATTATTGTGATATATTTGACGTAACTAGCGTTCTGTAAGTACCAAAAATTTAATAACTAAATTGAATCTAAGTACTAATTAATCAAGGGCGAATTTAAAAAACAGTGAACTTATAAAATAAGCGCTGCAGCGGTTGCGAAATATAAATAATTCGTAAATTTAAACTCAAAGTTAACGGGAACTTTTCATCGTTTCAGATATCAACAACTCGTGTAAAGTTCTAAAAGTGGTTTTGTGCAAACGTGTATTTATGTGAAAGTGTACTTAAATGGAAATTCGTGGCCTCATTTTTTGGGAAATTATACCACTAAAAGGTAAAGTTACATTCACTTGTAGCCGAAATTCATATGTGTAAACTATTAGATAGCCCGAGTTTGGGTAGCCAGTTCAATTGGTTCAGTTCGGTTGGAAGAACATGGGTGAGGCCTTTGCCCAACAATGGGACACCGTAGGCTTATATCTGGGCACTCCCCTCGTAGTTGTGTATAGTAAAACCATTTTTAAACTGAACGCCCCTCCACCGCGGTTACACGTACATGCAAAAAGGTGTATAGATACAACACACATAAATTGATCTTTGTCATTGGATGTTTATTAACGTTTAAGCAAACGGTATCACTTTGACAGACAGATGAGCCAATGTTACAGTAAAGTTGCAGCACGCACACAAATATAGTGATGCAATAAGTATTTCCTCTCACACGTTGAAATTATCACGGTTTTTTGGAGGGGAGTTCATTTTTAGACTGGATCATCTATATCTGCAAAACACAAATTTGACAGGAGAGCGTTTTAGAGATTTGAAAATGTGGGTTGGTTCCGGTATGCTCCAGTTAGGAACATTATGAAGTTGGACAGTTATACGACCAAGAAAAACGTACTTAGAGTAGACTTTTTTTTGTAAGTTACAATACAATGATAGACTAGCATGTGTAGATGCCAAAAAAGCATCAAACGTATAAGTGTGTATCTGGTAGTTACACGAAGATGCGTAGGCAGTATCGATTTAGTCTCTATACTAGGTATATTCACCACAAGACAGGCTTCATCACCAATGGGTGATCGCAGTAAGTTGGAACCTTGGAGCCTTATAGAGCTTACCAGGCCATTGCCTGGTAAGCGTAGAGATTATATAATACCGATACCAATATAGACCTGGGTATAATAAATATTATGGGTTTCATTGGGCAGACCCAAACCCAATAGGACCCATAGCGTAATGTGGGTTAATAATATGATAATCCTGAAACCAATTCAACATAGATTATTTTAACAAAAGTTTAAAAAACTTCACATGTTAAATAGATGGAGGTTTTCTATTTATCATCACGTTATAAATGGTTTGTTTTCGTCGGAGTTACGGCAAAATAAGTACCCACCTATTTCGTTTACGTCTCTCTACCCAGCGGTTTTTTGCTCTACAATATTCCAGAGAAAAACAGCTATAAATTTCTCCCGAGAGAGATAGATATAGAGGGCACGCAATAAAAGATAGAGATAGTCTTATGACTAAAAATGAGAGTTATATCATAACTTTAGACACTCGTAATATAGGGCACCACAACTTTTATTTTAAAGCGACTACGCGACTTCAAGTAAAACGCATAAACATTTTTAGTTTTCTTTTTATTTATAGGTTATACAAACATTACCGTTCGCGAATATTTTCAAATTGTTAAATACAACAATTTGAAAATATAATGTTATATAGATTCTTATTTTTTTTAATTTGCTAATAAACTAAAAGAGGACCTTTGCTCAGCAGTGGGACAATAATAAAAATGTAGCTACAAGCTTACTGTGGGGAAAAACTTGTAGAGTAATGGCTATCCCGTCGTGTGAATGGTTATAGTCAGGGATCCGTAGTACATGGAAATCAAGTGATTACTAACAAGCTAATTTTTGGTGAGTATCTTCGTTTCGATGAGACGTCCAAAGATATCCTATACCCAACTCTCGATTGTGGTAGCTAACAGAGATATCAAGGATTAAAAAATTCAAGGATGTAAAAACGGCATAACAGACCACGAAATTTGTAGGACAATATGTTATATCTCAAGATAATTATCTAAATTATATAAAAACATGTTTGTCCTACAAAACCTATGGTTTGATCAAAGAGTCCGCCATTTCCAAAATGTGTCGAAAACGAGGTCAATTTAAATGATTACTATGATTACTAACCAGCTGATTTTTTGTTGTATACTTAATTAATATTTATAAAATCTAACGGACATATTGTCCGACAAATTTTGTGGTCCGTTATCCCGGTTTTACATCCTTGAATTTTTTAATCCTTGATATCTCTGTTAGCTACCACAATCGAGAGTTGGGTATAGGATATCTTTGGACGTCTCATCGAAACGAAGCTACTCACCAAAAATTAGCTTGTTAGTAATCACTTGATTTCCATGTACTACGGATCCCGGCCTATTAGTAAAACAAATGAAGGTGTTTTGCACATGCCACAACGTTATGTGAGGTTTAGGAAAATCCACGGTTGGAATTTCTCTCCGGGATCATGCCGTGATGTCTTCCGCTTTTGTGGGGCCAATCTCAGATCTAATTCAGCAAGTGTGGGCGGTTTTGGGGCGTGGGCGTACTAAGGAAAGAGGGGGTAGTTAGTTCATGTCTACTACACTAATTCGTAGTGCGTAGAACAGCTGTTGAGGACGAAAAATACACAAGCTGCTGGTTCTCGGGGGATGCATGTTGCTGTCTGAAAATGATGTATGTTATCTATGTTCTGCTGTCGATTGTGTGAAATTTAAAAAACACATTTTATCATTCATATAACTTAGCTGTATTAGTATTCAGCGTACATCTTAATAAAAAAAGCAAAAATAGGAACGCAAGTAAGTGCATCTTTTTAAAACTTTGATAACCGCGAATCTGTCAGCGTTTCATATACTACTATGTACTTTCTCAGTACTGATGATAAAGTATAGATACTGTAATTTAAAGTCAATCAGTCTATTCAAATCTTACTATAAAACAAGCGATGATGTGGCGTAGTAAATAGTATATTTGCCCTAAGAACAAACCTGACTACATCCCTGAACTGACTTGATATAACTTTACCAAATCAACAGTACTTGTATAACTTTGTTTTCGCCCATTCAATCGTCCGAGTACTTATACTAAGTGTAAGCTGCCGTCCTGTTATATTTCTATATTATACAAGCTTTCGCCCTGCGGCTTTGCCCGCATTATAAAAGATTTTCCAGCGGAAATATGTTTTTTTGTAAAAAATAGATGTTGAACCGATTCTCAGACCTATCCGATATACACAAAATTTGATAAAAATCGGTATCGCGTTTTGCTGTATTATGGTAACTAACATTGTGTTAACAATATGCAGTCTTACATTTTTACCTAATCTGTAGATCTATTTAAAAATAAACCTCTATTTCCCTTGGTCACGCCATCAAGGCCGATGTGGTTTTAAAGTAGTCGTAGTAGCCCAGGGAAGGTTTGAAAGGTGAGAAAACATGGGAATAAAGCGGGCGAAGCCAAGGGCGGGTCAGCTAGTTGGCTATAGCGTAGTTTCCGCGACTAATAACTCACAAAATTACGGTCCGCTTGTCATCGATATTTAATGTTGAATTTGTTCCCCAGGTCGAAGGTGGTACTGGGTTTGGAGTAACATGTAAAGATCAGGTGCGGCTAAAAGAACGTTCCACTGAGAGTTTGTGAGTAGCCAGACAGCGCTTCAACAGCAAGATGGGCAAGAAGAACTCCAAACTAAAACAAGATACCATTGACAGGCTGACGACGGACACCTACTGTAAGTACATAGAAATTACTTAATATATAACAATACAATACAATACAAAAACACTTTATTGTACACCAAAAACAAAACACACGAATAAAACACAAAAAGTGACACGTACAATGGGCGGCCTTATCGCTAAAGAGCGATCTCTTCCAGGCAACCTTTGGATAGAAAAGAGAGATACATTATATTTGACTAAAAAACTATATAATAACTATATTACATAAAAAGTTCTCGAGTAGAGTGGCTTTGATTTTCATAGATAACAGTAAACACAAACTACTATTATATGGATATTGTCGTGTTAAACTACATAATAACATAAAAATATTATTACATTTCTGACTTATTGGCCCAGCGAGCCCAAGACTTCCGAGCAAAACAGTTTCTTCGTTAATGAAAGTATGGATTAGTAATACAGCGAGTCATAAATCAACTCGCTAATCTAATACAAAGATAACTGAGAGTCTCGTTGATTTATGACAAAGGTATCCTGAGAGAGTATGAGATATTTCCTCGGGCTTAAGTCTTTATCGCACTACCGCAAGGTAGCCTCATCAGAGACATTCAGATGAAGATTCTACACATTTATTTCCATAAAATCTTATATGATTGCTAGCACAAGTCAGGAGTCGAATTTTAGAAAATAACTTTTTGAAACTAAATAATCTATAGTTCCTCTCAAAATAATATGTAAGTAAGCAATAAATATTCTTCTTCTTGAAGATTTCCAGTTATTTCGATCGGAAGCAAATTTCATCCACCGTCAACCATCATCTTTTATAAACCCGTCAAGTTAAGCGTAACAGAAACATTAATTAAAAATAATAAATTAGGTTGTCTTGAAAATATGATTCCGTTTTTAAACTCTTATCTGAAGAAATAAAGACACAAAGACGGGTTTGATGAATGATTTCACAAAAATGGGGATTTTAAAGGAAACTCGCCAAATTTCTAACACACAGTTTAGTAGTTAAGGTCCTTACTAACTGACGCAAACATTTAGGACAATAAGTCCTTTTATGTATGTTCTGAAATTACACATGGTCAGTTCTTTATATACTGCCCATACAGTCATTATCAGAATGTATACTTTAGGCAAACAGAATTGTCTGTACAATAAACACCGAAAATATTTTGATCATAATTAATTACGTCTGCCCAATCTGGTATGATTAATCGAAGTAATAACCATAATTCTACAATGAGGATATTTATGTCTTTTTTATAATAAAATCCATACTGTTATTCCCGTTGTTTTAAGCGTGCATTTTATTAAACAATGTTCTTTAAAGCTGAATCGTATACCAAGGCTCATTGAACATAGTAAGCGTAGGTATAACATGCGCCAACGGAATTAACTGCGGTTGTGAGCCATTTTAACCAAAACAACTGGCGATCCATCTACGAGGGAACATATAACCATAACCATAACCATAACACCCCTATTCACGTTCCCACTGCTGGGACACAGGGACTTCTCTCTTGGCGAGAGAGATTAGGCCTTAATTCACCACGCTGGCCAAGTGCGGGTTGGTGAATGACACATGTTCTTCAAACTTTGAAAAGTTCTCAGAACATGCCGGTTTCCTCACGATGTTTGCCTTCAACGTTAGAGCACGTGTTTTTAAAGCACACATAATTTTTCAAGAAGAAAAATCAGAGGTGCGCGGCGGGGTTTGAACCCACGACCTTCGGACCTTCGGAGGGAACATATACAGGGTTTTTATTACACCATCAAGCAGCGAGATTTGTATATTCTCATATTAAGAACTGAAAGACAGGGTGTCTTAGATATCTGTACCGAAAGTTAAGAAAGAATCGGTAATAGCAACCACAACTAACTTGTCGCTGCTTCGAGACCTGTGGCAGTTTACAACAACAGTTTAATTTTAATATTGGCATTGATTTTTATACGATAGATTTGTTACTTCCACAAAAGATATACAATAAGTACTTAGGTTGATGACGTATTAATATTTTTGATTTACGGACAAAATACGAAGGACGATCTAATATCGTAAACTTTCTTCTCTCTCCAAACTGTATCTTGTATGTTGTTCTACGTTTCAAAATAGCTTTAGAGAAGAATGATAATGTACTAATAAACTAGTTTTTCTCTGGTATACAATCGCGATGAAACTTTTCATTTAGATGAATGATGGTAGTGCACTGGGATTCAGACCGCAATGCGGATGGATCACCTCGTTGAATATATCGCTGTAAATGCAGAGAAAACTCTAACCTCATTTGATTAACGTCCATTCAGGTTATGTTTTATCGTATTGTAGTTTTACATCAAGATAGAGCCAGAAAAATAACTTTTGCCCGCTGCGGAAAACTGGACAGATAGGTTTTAAAAACACAAATTTTTATATAATTCAAATATATCTGTTTGGTTTGCCGCTTTATATTCTATATATACATACAATATATATATAAAAACTTAATTTTACATTTTTGACACATTGCTGTATTTGATTTCATAAACCTAAGTTTGAAGTAAGTTATATCTATTTAGTGATTTATCTAGACCTATTTACTTTTAAAGATTTATGTAATTTATTTCCATATAATCCTAAAGATCACTTGGACAAGTCAAAAAATACAATACATTATTATTTTATTGATTTGACGTATCCAATTTCCATAGCGTATGTTCTTTAAAAAACATGTTAAAGCTTTACTTTTATAACTGTTTATCCATGAACCTCGTAAAGAAACCACCAGATAATAAATATATATTAACTAGATAAATAAATAAGAGGAAAGGTACAAACAATAGAGTTACAGCCGCGACGGCGCCGGCCGGTAAAACTTCCTATCTTAACTTAGCTATAAAGACAAGTTTGCTTCTTATTCGTGTGTCCGCAATTATTCGTGGTCCAAGACAATGGCGGCATATTCACATACCGTTTTCATAAAAACAGTAATATATATTTTCATATATTTTACAGATATATTTTAACGTTTTCATGCTTTATATTTCGGAAATTTCCCGCAAAATATACACATATTAATAAGTTGAGGTGATACGTAGAATAATTAGGGTCGGTCATAATCAAGAAGATTAGCTTAATTCAATTAATTCATGGTGAACGCTTGCATAATAAAACGAGGTTTCATTCAAATACATAACAGCGACTTAACTGACTTACCTGAAAAACGTTACTAAAATTTTATTATCACCGGTTAGTCTGTCGAAGTTCATAAATAAATCTTATTCAGTTCGTAAAGTTTAATTTTTGCAGCTCTTCCAACTACCAACACATTGAATTGGATGGAAGTTTACTTGGTTCATACTTTATAATTATCCCCTACCATCATTTTCCCGAGATACAATCGTATTTTAGAAATTTATTCAGAATATCTGGGGTAGAATTTAATAAGTAATTCCCACATTATTTTAACCTGTATGTGAAAAAAATTAAACTACGAAAATATGAAACACAGTCACAGATAAAAATAAGCAGCATGCATTCGTATATATTGTTAAAATAAACCTAACGTAAGTAGGTTCAATATAAGACTAGATTTCCGTAATGATTTCAGATAAAAATTCTAGGCATACTAAGGTATTGGCGGATTTTTGACACCACGCTTACCTAGGCTAGTTGGTGATTACAGTATACATAACAAAGCTAAAGTCTATTTTCTAAAGCCGCGAGTAGAGATTCTAAGAATAGTTCCAATAAGGTTAGCATCTCATAAATGTGACTTTTAAGTTCATAGTTGCTAACCGAAGTACTAGGTTGTGATTTGCGCTCCTAAAAGAGTTTTGAAAATTCAATTCAACTCGTCGTTTCTTCATGCAAGATATGACAAAGTTATTCTATAAGTATACCTATTGAAGTCTTTGTCCTGACGGATAGAAATCGCAAGCCCCATTCACCGGTCGTAGAGACTTGAAACTTTCAGATTTGTAGATCTTGGTACAAGAGTGAGAAAGAACAGAGTTATGAAAGTAGATTATTTGACTATTGCGGGAAAGTTTATTCAATATTCTTGCGCCGCGCATTATATCAAATATTTAATAATTATAACACAGTATAAAAGTAATAAAAAATAAATATTGCTAGACAATTCAAACAGTGAAAAGCTCTAATAATGTAATACTTTCAGCAATGTAATCACAGTACTCATAACTATACTGGCAGTCTTCTGTTAGGTACCTATTTAAAAGTCAGTTTGATGACGGATAGGGATTGGTGGTACTATTCGTAGGCCAGAGCCTTACAAAAATTGATGTTGTGAAAGACTGCTATTACTAGAATAAGTAATACTATGAATTACTACTCTTTCACATAAAATTTTATGATAACAGTATTGTTTATTCATTTTATTGCATCGTTTTATAAACGAGTGTTCCGTTCAAGTACGGAAATTACGCATTTCCACATAACGTAGTTTACGAGCTGTATGGCGTGAGAATGGAATGAGCATGTAGGTTTTATATACTTCTAGGCTAGCTGTGTGACGATCACAAATAGGTTGTACTGTCTGAGTTATACAGAGTGTGTTGCCTGTGATAGCCCTAATTACTGTTTGCTCCTTGGTCCAATTATTTGGTTGCCATTTTAAAAAAAAAGTGTATTTAATGGCCCTTTTACTTTATATTTAGGACGTTATATACGCACACCAACCGTAGGTATGATAATGATAAAGTAAATGTAAAACAAACCTTGACTTAAATTACCTGAATATTTTTGTGGTAAACACAGACTACATAAATATTTAATCTCTTGGCGCAAGCTCGTTTTAGTTTATGCAAAGATGTGGGTGTGTTAGAAAACTTATCCTGCTGCCACTTTGTTCTAGCGTTAACAAAGTTCAATGACCCATGATGCCGGCCTAAGAATAAGTAAAACCACACCCCATTTTTCACGTAAACATGCAATCCTCAATAAACTATAAAATATTACACCATTATTGTAGTTTATGAATTATACATTTTATTTTCTCGTAGTAAATAAAGAACAAAGTAATTAATTAATTAACATAAATAATTTAAGTAAATTACGAATTTATTAGCAATGACATAGGAACGGAACAATCTGATAATTGGATCATTCAATTCCAATACCAACGGTAAGATAATTTCCACCTGCAAATTTATGAGACCTTTAAAGAACCCATGGCCCGATGGCTTAGCGAGAATTTAAGCAGTGATTACGTAAAATCCAGGGACGCCGTTTTCATGGAATCTTATCACGCAATCCTGACCATTGTAGCATTCTCAACTTAAATTATGTGTGCGTCAGAAAAATGTTTGTGTGGGACGTCGTACTCTGATGGGGGCTTTTCCTACTGACGGTTTTAGGATATTTACTGGAAAGATATTTTGATTATTATTTTAAAATTGTGTCACCCTTCCTCTAGATAGCGGCAAGTCACAATGGGCATTTGTCCGACAAGAGGGCTTTAATTTGGGCGACCGCAGATGGCCTTTGGCGGTCCAAGGAGATATATACCTACCCGTCATTTCACCCTAAAGTATCGGCTTAGGATTGAAAAGTCCTTTAAATAGCGACGGAAATTTTTAAGCTATTCCAGTCCCTTTGAAAGTTAATGTCCATCAAAATATAATTAATTTGAGATAAATGATTGAAATTGATTGATTAAAAGAAATGACAAAGATATTATACATTAAAATGTGTGATGTTGTTTGCTAATGCACATATTATTTATTGTAATTTTCTTCTATTTTCTCACAAAATGGGGTTAGAAATCAAAGTAGCTGTAACAACACCCGATAGTTCCACGGGAAATTCCCCGCACTAATTGCTAAAAAGAGAAAAAGGCACAATTTAGGGATAGGATAAGTCTTATATTCGTTGTTATTTTAGCAAAGTGTTTGCACTCTCCTAGTTATTTGCGTGTTTGAGTACCGAGTTAAGGCAGCCCAGCTAAGTTCGCCAGACAGTCAGGCATTATGCAGTACAACTCTTCGGGTAAAATAAACAGAGACTTTTTAATACACTTACGTTAGGGTAATTAATATTAACAACCAGAACAGAGCACAGCTTGACTTTAACTCTGAACAGACTAAAATAAAAGTAAATAAAAAATGGTTTCTTCAAAGGCACTTTAAAAACATTGAAGTAGCGAATGATTGGAAACTTTGTTAGCAACATCTCTATTATGAGAATTTGATTGCAATGGATTTTCTCGCTTTATTAAATTGAATTTAGAATAAGTTCATTTTGCCCTGGCTTATTTCAAGGCCGCGGGGTGAAAAGTTTGTCCTTCAAGACATAGAAATTGTAAGCTTATAATACGTTTTAAGTTTTATTATTGTAACTTATACAATTGTTGACTTGAGTAACAGCAAGTGAAGTTTAAGATAGGATTTAATATACCATTACTTTAACCTTATTATCGCACTACTAACCAATTGATAAAACTGAAACCTAGGATGAAACCTAGGTCATGGTAACTTGTTACGGAAATGCATCTGTAATTCAAAAACTTCAATCAAATGTCAACGAGGCCTATTCCCAGTATCGTTCAAACGACGTGAATATACGATGCAGCGTAGGAAACGAAGCAAATTGATTTACCCTATTCAAACCGTTTTAAACGTCTAAATTGTTTCAAATGTTATCAAAGTAATTCTCATATCGTTTTTTGATTAAAATAAAAATATCTCGGCTATTTTTAACAGTTTAAATGGGTAAATTATTTTGCATTCTAATTTTATACTTTTCCACCTGAACGGATCTTGAATATTTTTCTCCATTCAAAGGTGATGCACACAATCTTACATTCGTTCGTGTATGTTTTTTTTCGTTTTCTACTTAGTATCTTGCAGCTGCTTCCGGCTTATTGGAGGCGTATAGGAGGAATATTCAGTTCACAGATCACAGAATGCATTAATAGAGTAAGCTTATTGATGTCTTTCGATGTATCAGAAGGCGCTTCATTTGTGCTGTGAATTTTATAACCGATTCAGTTGCAAGCGGTTACGGCTGTACGTGTATATCTCAGTCAGTATTATAAGTGGGAACTTGTTCTTATATATATCTATAAAGTATCTATATATATGTAGTTCAAAGCACATCTATCGTATCTATATAGATAGAACTTCGTTAAACATCTAAAGAATTATATTTTTTTTAGAAAATAGTAAATGTGTTCCCCACATTACGAAAGATTTCAAAATCTTTCAGCCTGCCTAATAATGCAGGTTACTTATTTTTACGTATAAATTGACTAGGCTAGTAGGCGCATCACTAAATTGTTCTTGCGTGTTAGTAACTATGTATAGTTACGTTATTGCTGCTCTGATTGCTAACATTACTCTATATTTTACCTACAATATTTTCAGTCGGAAAACAGTAATTTCAACTTTTATTCTTATTATATAGGTTTGCAGGTTAATAAATTTATCGTTTTTCTTATCTTTACTAATACTAGCAGACCCGCCGTAAAACCCCTCTAAAATTACAACAAAAAGTGGGATAAATTTTATTATAAATCTTTATTAAATTATCTTTAGGGTTTGTTAGTTTTATTTAAATTAAATAAGGGAAGATTAATTATTATGTGCAGTCTGTGAAACATGTATTAAGATGCTAAATGTTTATATATTTAATAGCTTCCGCCCGCGGCTTCGCCCGCGTGGAAATAAAAAGTAGCCTATGTTCTGTCTCAGGGTCTAAAGATTGTCTGTACCAAATTTCATCAAAATCGGTTGAGAGGTTTTGGCGGGAAAGCGTAAAAGACAGACAGACAGAGTTACCTTCGCATTCATAATATAAGTAAGGATGTGACATAACAATTCTTCTAGACTATTCTAAATGCAAATACTATTAAACTAGATATTTATTTCAGCAGAGGGGTAACCCCAGTAAGAAGACATAAGATCCCACAATCGTGTTCAAGACATTAAAATCCAAGTTCATCCAGTCAATTTCCTTTTCTCTATCTTCCAATAATCGTAGTTGCCAAGAAAAACTTCCCTAAGAATCTCGATATTAGATAATTCTTTTTACTTTTTGTAGAGCCAAGAAAAGGCCTTAGTTTCGTTCCATTACCGGCGGTCTCAAGGCAGTCCTTTTATCGGTTTGGTAGGAAACCATTCCACTTAAATCTTTTTTTATTGCAGCGTAGTACGACATCTTCTACTGAATCATTTTATATTGGTTTTGCTAAATTTATTTTACTAGCGGTTTAACCACAAGAGATACTACAAGGATAGAAATGATTTTGTGTCTAACCTATTTTATATTTGAATGGAGATATGGGAGAATTTATTAGGCTCACAAAGATGATAATCTTTATCAAATGAACGTGCTTACTTGCGCGAGTTGGTGTAGTCTTAGTTCATGTTTGTAGTCATACATAAGGGAATAAAAGAAGATGAGTATATAAATATAAAGCATAATAAAAGCTTAGCATAATTTTCATTAGAAACGGTCGTCAGCTCTGGTTTCATGATCGCTAAAGGAAAAATTAAGGTCTTTTGTAGAGCGATATCTAAATACCTATTGCGAGTGCAAGAACATAATATTCTCTAAAACGTAGGAATATCGTAGTAGGGGTCGTAGTATCCCAGGAAAGGCTTAGCTTCCAGCTTACCACCTTTTGATGTTGCTATGTTGATTGTCTAGCAATATTTTAATATGTATTTTATATTTCCATCACCCCTTACCAAAGGCTTCAATAGCATGGAAATTGGAAAGCTGTAGTTTCCAGAACAGTCTCGTTGAAAATGTTTCAAAACTTTTTACGCGAAAACATTGTTTACTCGCGCACAGCCGTTGTTTTTGTTGCGGATTAAAAACCTATTGAATAAAATCTATGGAAAATGTTTTTACTAACAAAAATAGTGATCAGTTTTGGAGGTTGTAGGCATATTTTCCTAGTAGTTGGTCGTCTACTATCTATACTAATTTGTTTGTTTGTTTGTTTGTAATGAATAGGCTCCGAAACTACTGGACCGATTTCAAAAATTCTTTCACCTTTGGAAAGCTACATTATCCCCGAGTAACATAGGCTATATAATAATATATAGCAAAAAAAATTGCAGGAAAGTGTAAAACGCGGGTGAAGCCGCAGGGCGGAAAGCTAGTATATTATATATTGGTAACTTTTAGACTGGCGGTTTTGACCGCGTTTTAATATAATTTTCCTGCTGTAAATAATAGCCTTATCATTCTCCTTACAAGCTTCTCTCAAACAATTTTCAGCCAAATCGATTTAGCCGTTCTTGAGTTTTGAATAGTGTAACTAACACGACTTTTTTTTATACATATATATGTGTATATAAAAAGAAAAGCCTCTTTCAATGCAATGTAACATATCGTAGGCACCCCTATTAATGATTCCGCTGCTAGAACACAGGATCTTCTCTCTTGACGAGAGAGATTAGGCCTAAATACGCGCTGGTCAAGTACGGGTTGGATCACCTCACCTTATCGTAATCTTTATATCAGCCTTTATTCCATTATTGGGTACGGGATCTAACCAATCATAGTTCTTGTTAGACTGGGTATAATCACCATCACCACTCTTCCGAGACGGATTATTTAGGTTCTTGAGATACTGAAATAAAATTCACATATCCGAAGAAAGTAAGTTATAAAAATGAGTAGTGCTATCGACTGAAGGTCGATTCGCAAGTCTTACTAGCTGGTATATGATATATAAGAGTTTACGACTTTTGTCCGTCTTCTTACTATTCAGCATAAAACTTCTTTATTGCTTTGCAGCCCGCAATTTCATAAAAATTCAGTTATCATGTAAAAAAATCTATTCTAGTTGAGGTTTTCCACAGTTATTCACGTTCCCACTGCTGGGACAAAGGGACTCTCTTCCAAGAGAGAAGTTAATAAACTAGCTAGATTATTCATTATCATCACCCCTAATTACTCTACCGCTATGGTAAGAGAGATTAGGCCTTAATTCACCACTCTGGCTAAGTGCGGGTTAGTGAATGACACCATGATCTTACGGTTTAAATTTTCAAAGTTCTCAGAACATGCCGGTTTCCTCACGATGTTTGCTTCAACGTTAGAGCACATGTTTTTTCACTACGTTAACACGGCTCTTTGCACAGTTTTTTTACGCACAGAAATATTCCCGACACAAATGGTGTTCAATAATTCCCGGATACTTTGTTATTTTTCTTGTGAATTTAATTTAAAGATACTTGAAATGTTTAGCATGTTGTATATTGTTTTTATGAGTTTAATATGAGAGATATTTTGTATGAAGAATATTTTGTATCTAATGTCTTTCTTTTGTTGTATCCTGTAAGAATATTGCTGTCATGATACAATAATTAATATTCATCAGAAGCCATCCCTATTTTAAAGTTTTAGATGTACATAAGTTTACTTTTATCACATCACTTAATAACTTCAAATAAAAGTTAATGTCTCTAAGAAATATTTTATTAGATCAATAAATTTCATTGGTATTATGAATAAAACATACTTAGTTTGTCTTGTTAAACCTATATATCCGTTTAAAAATAAATCAAGCAAGCATCTGTTTGGTTTTTGGACTATTACCAACGGCCCATTTACATTGGACTTAAAATGAACCGTCTATGATTCCGGTAGTTGATATCAGCAAGTACAAATTATTCAGAGATTTTCTTGGGGCGAGCTGAAATTGCTGTAAGATTATTTCTTCTCAAATGGAGCAATTTACTTAGTTACAGAAGATAACAAGAGTAATACTTATTTCATTTGACTTTTGAAATGAAATGGTAATTTGCATTTGTATGAGACTTGTATTTCGGGTTTTCTGATTTCAAAGACTAAATTTTATGGACTACGAATTATTTCTTCCCTTTCACTTTTTTGATGCGGTATTATTACATTCTTCAACAGGTAAAAAGATATAAAACTGCACACTCGACTTTCAATCTGAAGGCCGTGGGTTCAAACCCCACCAACACCTTTGGATTTTTCTTTGAAACAATTATGTGCGCTTTGAAAACACATACTCTAAATAAGGCAAACTCCTGATGAAACCCCCATGTTCCGAGAACTTTGAAAAGATTGAGAGACATGTGTCATTCACCAACCCGCACTTGGCCAGCGGCGTTTGAAGGATATGGTGTCACTTGGCTAGAGCGTGGTGCATAAAGGTCGTATTTCTTTCGTCAAGAGAGAAGTGCCTTTGTCTCAGCAGTGGGAGCGTGTAGGGATGATGATGATAGTTTTTATATAATTATAATAAAATTTAAGATGTAGGCATCGTAGAGTATTTAACTAACACCACTCAGCCTTCTTTAGACCATAGCTAAGCTCCTAAAGCGTCACTTAGCTCATTTTTTAGCCACTAATGGGCAAATGTAATATTGCCCGTTTTTTAAGGTTTAATGGATCCCTGCTATTCCATAAATGACTAGGTGACGGCTAATGACTTCAAAGCCAAAATCAGCTAAATCAGCCCAGCCGTACTCAATTTTTAGTGAGACTAGCGAACAGAAATTTATTTTTATATATAAGATTGATGAAGATTATGTTAGATATATAGGCTTCTCTGTTTTTATTTTCCTAAAGTTTAGATTACATATTTTAATTATTAATACATTTGGCACCAAAGGAAATCTTAATCTTTCTTTCAAAGTTATATATTCTTCGTTTTATAATGCGTGCTACAAATTTTAAAATACCACCAAATACGTGGGACAAGCAATATATTGAGACTTATTAAATTTAACATAATTTTTCATTATACGCTTTGTCAGCAAGATGAAATTTGTCCTCCTGGGATTCTACACTAGCATACGACAATATTTCAGCGGCTTTAGCCGGCAAATTCATAAGCCACTCCACCGCAAAAGGTTTACTAAACAGGGTTGAAATTATTAGTTCAGTCACGTATTATCTTAATACTCATTGTAATATTCTCTCGGTATTTATAATCCTCAGGCAAATAGAGCCGTTAAATTAGGAGAAAACAAATTTACTACACTCGGTCTCACTTCCGTTATTCACGTGACGGAAACGTTACGTGTGCTATTACGAATTATGTCATTCAATGAACATGCTCAAAACGTGAAGTGAATAAAAATTTAGAATTTGCAGTACGTGGGACGCAGTTTATGTTGGAACGAAATTCACATGTTTAATATTTATAGATGTGATCATTTTCAATTTAGCCACGGCATTATACAAAATCTTATTATACAACTCAGATAGTCCCATCACATTTTGACACATACTTAAAAAACTTTATTATGTTTTGTCCTTTTCTTAACTTTTTCGCTAAATTTGTGGTTCCGGAGTCCGAGGTTGCGATGTATAATAAAAAATACCTATCTATGTATGTGTATTATATTAACAATTTCAGAAATCTAGCACCCGTCACACAAGCTTCGAGCTTACATTCGGGGCTAGATGTTAACGCTAAACAAACAATTCGTAACACAACACATTTTCTACGCAACGTATACCTTCGCATACATAAACATAAACTTTTGAATCATGAATTCTATCCAGTGGTTTGGTCCAAAATCCTAACCAATTCATTACAGGTACGTTTCAAATGCTCCATTTCAAACCTTAGGTAAATACTTTACATTTGTTTAGAGACAACCAAAAGTTGAATTTGAGTTTGGTAACAGTTAGTTTTCCACGTAGGTTGTTTGTCAGTTACGAAAGTTGTTCCTCCCAACAATGGGCAGGTGAAGTTGTGTTAGAACAATACCTTTTTAGCACAGTTTTCACAAAGCCCGAGGGAGGGCCACTTGCTTTAGAGGTTATTTCAACCTGAATTACCTGATAAACGGAACAAGTCGCCTAAGAACTCTGTCAGCTTTTGATGAGTGGTGACCTTTTTGTCACCTACACAATGTTTTTACTTCTGCGTTGAGCCTTGGAATATACTTTTTAATTTATATATTTACGTTTATGTTTAGTTATTATGACCTTTTCTATCGCTCAGCACTTGATCTGCGGTGACCTTGGCAGCTATAAATTATTGTGATAAAAAAACTAAAATTTAAAATTACCTCATAACCAAAGGCAAAGTATTAGTTATACGATCTCGATCGTGAGAAATTTAACGTCAATTTGTACTGGAAGATTGTTTATTGATACTGGAGTTGATGTTATAATACCATACTTATTAACGTGAACTCACGATAAAGATTCTATTCTGTTTAATTAATTGTTTTAAATTAATTCGAATCAAGATTATTATCATAAAGCCCGAAGCAAATCATTGGAAAAAATAATATTACGTCATTCATAACATTCTAGTTCTAAGACTTACTTTCAAAAAACGATGTCGTAACACTAATTTATCATATTTTATCCTTTACTTAATTTCTTATGCAAAATAGCATGTGGGTCATTGTGTTGAATCCACTCTTTCGTAATGTTAGTTCGCTTACTGTTTCTTTATAAATTATTCATAATACTTTAGATGCCTGTTTTACGTGAGCGTTAAGCTGCCAAGTAGAAATCCAATACGTAATACTTTACTTTAAATACAAACGAGTACCTACACCACTGTGAACGTTAACATAGAATCGAAAACGTAAAATTAAAGTAAAGCATTCTAAGGTCGGGTTTTGACTTCTTTTGATATGGATCTTGCGAATTTTAGTATTTTTTAGATAATAAAACAGTTAAACAATTTATTTTCGATCAAATATTTGATTTATCTTGATCAAACTAATCCACTGTGCAAAGATTTAATAATTTTAGAAATTATTTTAAGTTACCTAATAAATTTTATAAGATATGTAAAATTGAGACTAAAAGATGTCTGTCTGTACCAACACATATTAAATGTACTATTTAGGGATCTATACTTTTTGTAACTATACAATAAATTACCGATGAAGAATGCGTAAAGTAAAGTCTTGTCTATACTAAGCTGTAAGTGTCGGTTTCCATATGTATGTATGTTCCGCCATAACTCTTAAACCAATGATCCGAATTTGATGAAATTTGGCAGATAAACGCTTATAGGTACGGGACAAAGGATAGGTAATTTAAATTCTTCCTAAAGTTATGATAAGATGAGGCCCCCATACACACATAATTTAACGCGGATGAAGTCGCGGGTACCGCTAGTAAACAACATACTACCCATTATGACACATTCAGTCCTTTTATGCATCAAGTCGCGGTCGCAGGATGTACTATAATTTTGTTTTTGTTGCAAAATGCTCCAGATTGTTGATATTGCCAAACCACCTACACAGCTGCAGTGAAGTAAACCCGCCGTAGTTGGTATTGTACGCTTTCTTTTGCAAAATGTTCAGCAATATCACATGAGTAATTTGAACGCAGAAAACAAAAGATGTTGAAATAGATACGTTCGTTCTGTAGTACTGCGTGTGCACGTTACGGATCTGTTTACTTATCCTAGAAATTACTAATGCCTAATACGGATCTGTTTACCTGGAAATTCATCACCATCATCATCATCGGTCAATATTTGTCCACAGCTGGACATAGGTCTAGTTAGCGCCAAAGCGCCCTGTTTTCTGTTTTCCAGCATCTGCCAGCAGCCTTGCGCAAGTTATCATTTTATCCGGAGGGCGTCCTACGCTTACCTATAAATTACCAATGCATAATAAAATAACTGATCTAAAAATATTTTTTTCAATAACTTCTATTTATGAATTGAAGTTAGCTTCGAATGGCTTCAGGCAGGGCAATAAATACCGCCGAGACTGAAAACCTAGAAAAGCTAACTGGACTTTTTGTGATTTGATGAACTGAGTTTTTATTACATTTTAATTAATATTACAACAATTTTTTTTAATATCGAGTTTTAATTGTATTTGTAAAATTACATTGAAATTAAAATTAAAGTACTTAAATTGTTTACTTCTGCCATACGTTATTTTATTATATTGTTAAACGGATATTACTTCTTCTACGCAAGCACTTGTGAAGAAACCCAATCTTTATACCACGTTGCCCAGTTTCAAAATGCATTCAATTATTACGTATGACAAACTAAAGTGAAAATAAAAGATCCATCGTTGAACTAGATCCCAGTTGATGAAAAGCCCTCTTGAGAAATCCAGCATTCACGCTCTACGTCCTAGTCCCATAACGAATACATTCTTGTTTCAAGCTGTAGGTATTTTTCAATTCTGCAAGCCAGCTACAATTCCTTTTATGCTGTGAATGAAAACCGTGCATGCATATTAATTGAATGACAATCGAGCTTCCTACGAATCTGAGTTTGTGTCGGAAACCTTTGGTTTACTGATTTTGATGGTCATTTCTATAAAAGTATGACATCGACAGCCATTGCTTATTATATTTGGTTTTAGTTCTCTCTGTCACGGAAATACATTTTGTGACTAAGATTTTTATGTTGGATTTTTTTATTTTTATGTCTTTATCTTTATTGTATATCTTTCTATATAGTTGGTGTTACATATATTTGGTGTGGTAAATGGAGTACTAGGACTATTTTAAAACCAAAAGCACCTAAATCGACCCCGCTGTTCTTCAGTTAAAAAATACAACGGATAGTGATTATGATTTTTATATATTAGAGAGATTGTATTTTACTCCGTTGTATTAAGTAGGGATAGTCAGGCTGGGTTTGTTTCAAAATTCACTTACAGACACAGGACGAATACGGACTAAATCTTATTTACTTTATTTAGGATATTTCTACATATTAAATCGTTGGAATACTTAGTGAAAGCCTACACTACCTTGAGGTAAAACAGACCTCGACCTTCAATCTAATCTGATCTTATCAGTACCATGTAGATATTACGTATAGATGGAACCAAATATCGAGCGGGACAAGCACCTACAGCCAATGATACAGTGTAAGTTTTTTAGGCAGCTTGCCAAAACAATGTCATTTCTTACTAGGCAGGGCGAGCTCTCACAGCGAGCCAACGACGGTATTATCTTAATATGCAAGTCAGGGTATTTTATTGGATAAAGTCAATTTAATGGTGACTTTGAATGACTTTGACAAACTCTGAACAGCCCTAAACCCTCATCTCTATGGATCTTTCATTTGAAATGTTTTAGTGTTGGTTTGATGTAAAGTTTGTGTTCATATTTATACCTTTATCATCATCATAATCAACAGTTGAACGTCCACTGGTGGACCCTTCATAGGCCTCCCTTCCAGTCATCCAGACATAGACATCCAGTCGTTTCGGTCATTTACCGTGAACCAGATAATTTTACCAACTTATCCGTCAATCTGGTAGCCAGACGTGCTACGTAGCGATTTCCAATCCGTTATTTCCACTCGAGAATTTTTGGCCTCATCGGCTTTCTGTTCTCCGAGCTCACTTATATTATGTTGATGGTATTAAAACCTAGTTTAAATGGGACTTATATCAGTCATCCTCTTCTATTTCAACATTATAACAAAATAATATGGGTATATTACGTCACTTCTGCACATGGGGTCTCCTATATTGAACCCATTATAGGTCTTGGGGAATTGGTACATCTTGATAATACTTAAATACATTTATTTTAATTTATTTCTGTGCTTATTTTAATATTAACCAAAAGTTACAAGTAGAGTAGATCAATGCAAATTAAGAATAGTATATTTTGATTACGTTCGTAATTACGTAAGTCGTGCTTTACTCTCTGGGTAGATTATTTTATTGTAGCGCATTACGAAAGGTGAGCCGGTTTGTTAAATACGTACCTACATACCTCGATCCCAAAGATGAAATTCTTTTATGTAAGCTGTGTTGCCTAATGAGGCCAGCAGATACATAAAGATCCTAAAGTATCTTATTCTCAATAATCATTGATCGCTCCGAACTGTAAAAGCAAATTAGCGTGTTATAAATTTTATCATAAACAGAATCCAATCATAGAAATGGGGAAGTAAGTATTGTGTGGACACACTCTGTATATAAAGATTTACAGCCTGTTTTGCGTAAAGGATGTCGGAAGTTTTATGTAATCATTTCGTCACACACTAAATCATAATGAAAGTATAATTATTAGTGCCTACTTAATCCATTAAGGCTGCCGGTAGTAATGAGAGCGCGGTTTGATCGAGGCGGTGAAGTGACGGTAGCCACCGCAAGCCTATTGCGTAACTGAATCTGGATTGTTCATCGCTCTGTAGTCGAGCGACTGAGAAAGGACCCAATCTTGTAATCCGATCGCCAACGACTACGCCCTCTCGGACTCAGCGGCCACCGGCAACCTTTCACGACTACTTTCGGCAACGCTGACGCAATCCCATTCCATATAATACCCAAAAAGGTGTCGTCACTAAAATAACCACATAAGCATCACATTTGGTTTTATTATAAAAATAAAAAAGTTTTATTATAATACATAACAGTCGCAGTAAAAACACTCCTTTCGAAATAACATTAACACAGTGCACTAATAACAAGATGAAAATGACTCACGATGATTAGATCTATGTACATGATAGCCGAACTCGCGCGCGAACGCAGACCCGTGACGGGCGCCACGGGGCGTTCGACCGCGAGCTACCGTTGGTACGCCTCGGATAAGCCTTCAAATACTGTTGTTTTAGATATCGGATCAATAAATTATAATACTCAACCCGATGGCCTACCAACGAAACTTGTCACTTATTAATGAAGGGGACCAGCGACATGTCCGGGGGGACCGTACTGGGTGCTGGTGGCGCCGCCGGAGCTGATCGCTTCCTCGCCGCCGCTGGTTCCGAACTCGGCGCCGATCTCGGCCCCGTGTCCGCTGCCACCGATGCCGGAAGCACTACCGCCGATAGTGATAGCGGAGCCAAGATCATCACCACCACCGATAGACCCGATAGCTCCACCGCCGATAGCTCCACCACCGATAGCTCCACCGCTGAGGATACCACCGCCGATAGCACCACCCTCCTTCTGGGTCTTGTACTTGATGAAGTAAACTTCAGGTTTGGAGGGCTGGGTGGGGGCAGGAGTGGGGATGACGATGTCGGCCTGCTCCTCGGGTTTCTTGACGAGCACGTAGACGAGGGTCTTCTCCTCATTCTGAGGCTGCAGGGGGATGATAGGAGCGACGGGCGCGGGAGGAGCCGGGGCCTTGATGAAGATGATCTTGTAGTGTTTCTGGGGGGGAGCGACGGCGGAGATGGTGGGGATTCTCTGTTCTTCGGGTTCTGGGGGAGGAACGTGGACGTAGATGTGTTTCTGGACGAGGGGAGCGCCAGAGTATCCACCGGCGTACCCACCGGCGAATCCGGCATCACCGCCAAGGCTTAGGCCGGATGCGGAGCCGCCGAAACCTGACGCGGAGCCTCCGAAAGCGATGCCACTGCCGGAGGAGTGGCCGCCGCCGAAGGACAGGCTTCCTCCGGAGATGCCGCCTTGGGACGCGCCATGTCCGCCACCCAGAGACACGGACGAGTACTGGGGGCTTGGTGCGTTGTAGCTGTAGCCTACTGGGGGCTCGGGGCGGCCGTACGCCAGCGCCACGCAGGCGAGTACCTGCAGCAAAAGAAAACATTGGAATATGAGTAAATAACCGAGCGTGTAACGCAACAGCAACTAATAAAGTACGGAGCTTGTGTTATAGTGCATTTTAATAATGTTGACAACATATTTGTATCAATTATTTTGGAATGTTTAACAATTAGGTGTAGTTACACCTGAAGAGTAGGTACTTTACAAAACCATTTTAATTGTCATTTAACCAAACAGTATTATATGAAGTCACACAGAAATATCAGTTCGCAGAGCACAAAATATTAATAAGATTACTCTTAGCTTAGCTCACTTTGGCAATAGGTTGGTCGTAAAATTTATTCCTCCCGGTAGAGGGTTTTTGTCTTAACGTAAAACAGACGACGTAATGGATAATATAGCCTTCTGACTGATAGAACGTTATATCCCAGTCTTGAAAGTACGTTTAATGGCTCTCTCATTTTGCCACAATTATGAACTAAATGAGTTTGCTAAAGTGCTTTTAGATAGATTTTGCGATTTATGTTGGAACAGATTTAATCTGTTTCCATTTCGGTATTGATTTTCGATAGTTTAGTAATATTTCACTCCGTAATAACCGAGAAGCCTTTAATATTGGTTCCAGTGAAGGCACAAACGCGAGAATTATGGGCTTATTGTAAGCGGATAATTGAAAAGGCACCACGCTATAACACTTAGTCCATTCAAATGAATCAATCACTATCCGCCAATCACTTATCACTTCACTTCATCCATATTGATCAAAGACTGTAAGTCGAACTCAATTTAATCTAACACAATCACAATTATAAATCGCATATGCCTGTAAATTATTATATAGGATATTTAAGTATCACTGTTTTTTATAGATCCTTACCACGATTGCGCGCATATTGAGCTTGAAGGAGACCGCCTTATCGCCTTAGGAGCTTGCTATCAACGGTTTTTTTTCTTCACCGATTAGAACTCTTCAGAGATGCTCTTGTATCGGAGAGCGTGTGTGAACTGATGACATTCGCTATGCCACACCGCTCTTAAATACTGAAGTGCTCATCTCGTCAGAACACTCCATCCCTACGTGCATTTCACTGGTAACGTGCAACTATAGTCATTTAAGAGGTGTATGGTCCTTTCTTTTCGGCGAGGTCCACTAGTCGTGCACTCGACTCACTGCTCTAGCGGACACCGCTCGCCTTTAGCGCCGCCTCACGGTTCAATCAAGTCATACGGATCAATTTTCTGTGACCTGAAAATAATCCTTCTTTTTTAGTATTATCTGCTATCACGATTTATGACGTTTTGATTGTTATCTAAAACTGCTCGTGTGCAATTCTTTTCACATTACGATTTTTGAAATGTACTAACTTGTATAAGTTAGTACATTTCAAATATCATGATGTAGTCAAGTCAATATAACAGAATCACTATACAAGGACAGAGTGGCTGAATAATTAAATAAAAGTGCATTAGATCTGGAAGATATTGTCTTAGCGAGGATGAACAAAAGCTTTTAGAGATATCTCGATACCTTTCCGAAGCCTTATTGAATTAAATGGTTGACCTAGATTTATTTTATGCCAACAGTAACTGAAAGAAAACTAAAATAAAAAATAAAAAAAATTTTATAGTAAGTAACGAAAGCTTTCTTTATTATGATGTCATTAAACTAACATGTAGTATCTAGGCTTTTATTGTCTTCTTAAGAAATTCTACGCTGGAAATCAAACCTTTCACTAATTGGCTTCAGTAATAAATAATTTATTTATAAAACCGCGCTAGTTTCAACATAATTTTGTTCATTATCACATTATATATTTGTTTTTTTTTTGTATATTCACCACGGTGGTTAAGTGAGGGTTGGAGAATGTCACATATACTTTACTGTACAAAGTTCTCAGAATATCCGGCATATTTCCTCATGATGTTTGCCTCCACCGTAAGAGCATGTTTTTGGAGCGCACACAAATTTATCATAAAGAAAAATCTAGGTTTGAACCCACGACCTTCGGAATGAAAGTCGAGTGTGCTCCCACAAATCCAACACGGATTTTGTAGTGGTCGTAATATAAGTTGTTAGGATGTTAATGTTAATAAAATGTATTGTGAAATAAAGAAGAATACATAACGCGAGGTCAGCTTATTAAAAATATCTATGCTTATTAACAGACTAACCCAATTGAGCCTTAAGTCTCAGCACGAAGAACAAAGAAGGTAATACATAAGTATCTATTTAACTGCAAAGTTTAATACAGAACTCCTTTATAATTTGAACTGGCAGTCATATTCAACTCTATTTTTATTAATCGAACTATAATTTTTAAAACTAAACTATGTCTATGGTGTGTATGGGTTTGTTATAGTAGATTTGTAAAATATGTTATGGGCATAAAGTAGCTTAAAAACTTTAAAGACGAAGATATAAATCTTAATTTAAAAAAAGATTTTAATTTATAATAGTTACCTCCATAACATGATTACGAAAGCATCATACAAATTAAATCGACTGTATTCGAAATGTTTATTGAAGTTTATTGTTTTTTCACTCAGGCAGGTACACGCAAGCACCCCTATTTACGTTCCCATGACTGGGACACATGGAAAAGAGATGCTCTTAACGAGAGAAAATAGGTCTTAATTCACTACGCTGGCCAAATGCGTGTTGGTGATTGTCAAATGTCCCTCAAACTCTCTAAAGTTATCAGATCATGCCGGTTTCCTCAGGATGTTTGCCTTCACCGTAAGTGATTTAAAAACACGTCCTTTAAAGCACTCATATTTTCTTTTAATTGAAAGATGCGACTCACTTCCTTCGGGATGAAAGTCGAGTGTGCTTCTACTTAGCCAGCACAGCTTACCAGCAGGTTACAAATGTTTTCACTATGTTCTTTTATGTACATTTATAGTCATATTTTAAATATAAGCTTCTTAAATAAAACGGCATTCCCAAAATGTTTGCAACAACGTTAATTAATCTACCCTAGCCAGTTATAACCAAGTTTCACGAAACTGAAATTTCATGGCATATTGCCTTGGCTCATTTGTTTTAACAATTAATTATCTTGAAAATTCAACTGTTTTAGTCGTCTTACTGCACAGTTTGTTGATAATTTCACCCTTCGACTTAACCTTGCCTGTTACCAAATTTTAATACGTTGCACTTACCTACAAATAATTTTTCAATTTCAATTATTATTCAACTAATAACACTAACGACTATACCATTTATTAACAAGCCGAACCAATGTTTTTTTTTTTAAATGTATTTTCCTTTATAACACTTAAACTCGGACCAAATTCGGATCATTGATCCGAATTTGGTGAAATTTGGTAGATAAACATTTCGACAAATGGGACACAGGATAGGCTGATAGACGTGCCCCCATACATACATTTAACTCGGACAGATTCGCGGGCACAGCTTGTAAAACATATGATCATTTTTATTTGCTTTGTTAAGAAAACAATAGTAATACAGATCTAGAGAATATTTCTCTGTCCCAATTATTCTGGAAGTTGTAAATCAATGTAGTCAAGGAGCATTAAGCGTGATACGATGTGGGCAATTGGGCGTGATAGTTATAAGTGTGCCAAATCGCAAGGAACTTCGAGAATAGCACCCCTCTTGTCTTGAAGGCTATGAATTATGTGTATTCTTACTAAAACTATATTCATCATCATAATACACATAATAATAATATACCTTAATAGTTATAATAATAACATAACATATGCTTCGAGTTTACCACGGAGCTAATTGTTGATGTGATCCAACTAAACCATGAAATAAGGACATGAAAACCCTAAGCTCCTACGTACATTATAATCTTATAATAGTATGTTTTGCTTTTTTGCCTTACTTGCAAATAACTATTAGGAACCTCCTGAATTTCTCAATTTACTCTTCTTAAGTTATGCTATTAGTTAGTTTTGTTAGTTTCAACGAACTGCAGTTAAGCGTTCTTGGCGTTGTTGATTTTGGAAACTTTTAGTTAATGAGTAAAGTCTTCTCTGAGAAGGTATATTGGTACAAACCTTTAATCTTTGGCTTACGAACTTTGTATATTACTCTTAGATGCTTCTAAAGTTGAACAAGTGTGTGAATTACAGAGTAGATTTATTTTCCTGGATCGCCAAAACGATTAACGTTTATTTATTTATTTATTCCACAAAAAAACGTTGGTCAACCATTGTCTCCGTTCATACTGTAAATTATGAATTATTAGTATGAAATGTCGCTAAGCTAATTATTTGAATTTTTGCAGGTAGATCGAAACATATCTATAGGACCTAGGGAATAGATTTGTCAATTTGGAGCGCGCGGTTGGCGAGAAGATAACTAAGATAGTTCGCTCTATTTTGGTACTAATCGAATTACGTTTCTTTTCTAGTTTAGCCAGCTTGGTTTAGCAACATGTAACTTTTATAGAAATAACATTTTTTCTACCAAAACTCAGAACTGGATTTTTTTTATCGACAGCTCTTTTGTTTGGCTGTCTTAGTGGCTAGCACAGTGAAGGTTTGTATCAGGAGATAGTGGCCCCCGGCGAATATCTGAATATTCTTTTATAATCATCACCATTATAATTTAATCATCCATTGGAACCTGTAATTCTTTGTTCTAGTTCTTGTTTTATAATGGTCCCTGCGCTAAAATAAATTAAAGTGTTTTATAAATTTGCAAAATTATTAAGTGTTTACTTGTGTTATCGCAATTTTGGCAATCAACCTGTAACTCAAACACGACTCTATGAAAATTCACGGTACGTTAACTTCGTTGAAACGCTTAACTTACGAAGCACATTGATGTCTTATTGTAACTACAGTCAAGGTTAAAATTAAGCAAACGCACTGTCAAAGAAAAATATGTATTTATTATCCTGTGACAAAACTTTGACTTATATACGTTATGTCACAGAAATATCGAAAATGTATTACATAGGTATACTCGTACTTGGATTTCAAAATAGCGTCCACACAAGTTACATTTGTATACCTCATCATTTCAGCGCTCGGATGTCCGAAAAGAAGTTTCATACAGAAGATATTTTCTTTTTTTTCTAAATTAAATTACGAGTCTTCGCAACTCACTGACTACTACAAATAGCCGCTTTGCCCACCATTAAATTAATGAAGCAATTTGGAAGCGGCGTTGAAAAACTGTTAACGTTCACATTAATTACTGACAAACCAAACTTGACATTGGGCTTATACTATAAGAAGACCGGCAATTAGCAATATCTCCTTGAACTATCACCTATCTTTCAAGCATAGTTTTTACCGTGGATTTGCTTGAGTTTAATTTTATTATTCGTTACATGATAGAGGAATAAACTGCTCTGACTAATTAAAAAGAAACTTAATAACAACTAGAATAACGATTTAGTGTCCCAAATTTAAGATTGCGGTCCAAATGCTCTTTTGAACGTTCCTCCAGTATGGAGTAATCGGCTACGAAATTCTTATAATAGCGAGAGTAGTCTTTTGAACTCGAATTCTAAGGATATAAAGCTGAGTGTGGATTTTGATAGCGGTGGCTTAGTCGACAATTCTACATTTAAATTATATCATTTAACATTTTCTTTTCCTTTTTTTTTTTTTGTTTGTCTTATTCAGATTTTATATTATTTCTAGGAATTGACACGTAACAGGATTTATGTGAGATTTATTTATTATTTTTTGGGAAAATCTATAGAACAAGCATATCAGCGAATAGCACATAATTTTGTATATAACATTATATGTATATACATAATGTATTTATGTAATTATACACCAGTTCGTCAGTTAAGTTTAATTATCAGTCACTTTCACTCCTATTTAATTTGTAAAATGTTAATATAGAAAATTGTATTAATGTCAAGGTAATTTGGCCGCCAAAATGTGTGGGTACTTACATGACTATATTCAAATTAACTTTAAAGGAGGTTTCTATGGTGACATAACTGAACGCAAAATAATTTAAATAAATTTTGCATGAATAAATAATTTGAAGCAAGAGGATGTTGGTTTTTGAATAATAATATAAACTATTCTATATATGTCCTCAGGCTTTTGTATGAATTTCAGCAACACTTATAATTTGTTATTTTCTCGCTCAATTAACTTCAAATTATTAGATATAACATTATGGTTTTGAAAGGAAAATCCCAAAAGCTTATTTATCTAAAATAAATCGAATATAAACGTTTTTCGAACACTTTAACTATTTAAATATATTCCAACATAATAAACGCCTATGCTAAATAACTGTCTCATGCAAACGAAGCATGAAAAACAGCTGTTCTTGTTTATACATGAATTACCTGGTTGTACAAAAATTGGTTGAGCAATACCGCCTCTCTTGTCTCTTTCTTGATTTGCCCAAAGACCTGACGGATTCTAGATCCGCTCTGTTCAAAGGGCTATGTTACAACCTGCTTACTAGTTTGACCTTGAGTGACATTTGTATAATCATCATTCAATGAACGCACTAGTTATTCAATCATAGAAGATTTAACCAGATGACTGCGACATATATACCAGTAATCAGGCTTCGTTGTTCTATGTACTGTATAGGTATACAAATTTAATGCTATTGCCAAGAGTAAGATATCCTATCAAAATAACTGCTCACAAATGATCTATCAAAACTACTTTAACACTAGATTGAAATTGAAATAACTATCAACAGTGAAACTAATATAAAAACCATATTACTTAATCGGTGACCTCATAAAATACATTAAAATATAAATGAATTAAATCTAGAAATTTTAGTTAAAGTAAAATATTTGCAACAAAAATTTGAAAGAGCGAAAGTGAGGCTGAAGCGCGCTCTTATAAATAGTAGGGGAGGCGACGATGCTTAAATGGGGATTTACTCGAGCGTCAAAGAGACCTTTTTGGTTGCATTTGGTAGATGATAACAAGAAAAAAATTGTATGAGACCGAATGTGATAAATAAAACGTTTGAATAAAATATTTTTTTATGTAAAAATTAATAAAAAGTAATTCAAAAAAAGTAAGGCAAATATATATATTCACTTGTTTAACAAAAACATGTCTTTTTGAATTTAATTTAAAGTCTAATCTGCCCACTGATTTTATTGAAGGGCTGCAGTATATTGACTGTACAAAGGTAGCATAATCATTTTGTGGTAAGCTCGAATCTTGTGTTACGTGTGCTACATTTCTGATATACTCAATATAATATACATACATAGATAGATATTAATTTATTTATTATAACACCCTACACATTTATTATACACCTAGGAACCAATATTTGCAGATCGTACACTTTCGTCCAGGGCGGGAATCGAACCTGTAACCTCAATTTATACATATTAGTATTGGTATTGCATTACAGGTCTTGAGAGTTTTGGTAATACCACAACGCTTATAAGTTAATTACAGTTAATTTTATTGGTTAATTAAGTTAATTAAATTTTTAATTGGCACAGTGCACAGAACGACCCTGCTGTTAGTGTTCGGGTACATAAATTTCTTAGTTTAATTTGGCGTCATCCACGGAAATGTCCTGTACTATTCTAAGGTCACCCAGGCACAACATACACCCCAAATGAATTACTTGGCACCTAACTCTGAGCTGAACAGTAAATTTATTTGTCCCAAATTCAATTTTCGAATGAAACAAGTTAGCTTAGATAAGAGTACATCGTTCTATCCACTTATGGAGGCCATCCACGTTAGGGTTTGCATGATGGTTTTAGCCTTGCATGCATAACCGACAGGCATAACCGAGTTTCATATAAAACATACACGTTTGGGTTTGCATGCACAGTTTTGCCATTAACTCCCACATTTAATACTGAGAACTGTGGCAGGCATGCTCGCCGGACGCCACACACGCTCGGTTATGCTTGCGCAAACATAACCGAGCGGCATAAAATATCAATTTTGATATTTGCTCGGTTGCATGTACATGCACAGATAACTGTACAAAGTGATCAAAGTGCGCGTTCAAAGTGATCGTGGCTGATTTTTTTTTATTATGAGCGATGGGTAATGGTTATACCACTTATCTACTTATACTGACAATCTGTTGGTCCGTCAGTAAAAAGCAAGAGGCCGATCTATCAAAGTGAATGTATACCTTACAAATATGAACCTTGCGATGACCTAATGCGAATCAAGTGAGCATCAACTTTCAGAACATAACTCAATTGAAGTACCACTAGACTAGTATACAAGACGCAACAGATGAGGTCACTTGGAAAATTAAATTCTAAAGAGTATCGCCCTTGTCAATCCAAATGGTAATTATAGGTAAATAATCTGTATTGAATGATAGGCAATTGAATGATAAATCGTGGTTTTGACCTTCACGTAATGTTTATAAGTGATGTTACCGTCATAACGCAAGCTCAGTGCGCAAGGTATGGGTTGGGTTTTAATGTTAGTGATGGTTATAAATATAAACTAAGTATTTCATGTTCAAAATTTAACGAAATCCTGAGTTACTCTATTCATTTTATAACAACGGGAATTACTCACGTATTTACAAAGGAGTGAGCGTCCCACCGTGCTCCTGAGATAGACTGATCCTGCTGTCGTCGAAACGTCGAGAATGTTTTAACTCATTTGTAAAAATATTATAAAATGAATAGTAATTAAGTATGCTAGCCTATATTTTTTTACGAGTAGGGCGTAATATCAGGATGTTCTGAACCATCTATTGGTTTGATAATTATTTCACCAAAAGAAAGACTTTCTTTGTTGCTATTATGTACCTATATTATATATATATTGGCAGCGGAAAGAGGTTTTTTCGCACGAGATAAATTGAATTCGCGATATCTACATAATGGACCTACGCCGCTTTCTAAAGGAATTGATTTACGTGTGCATGGGAAGACAAAATTCCAGTTAGTAGTTCTATTCTTAAACCATGCGAATAGTGGACACGTATAGCCATTAATAAATATTGAAATCTGAAAATACAGCGGTAAATATGCCGGGACCTACTGAATATACCCTTGCCTTCTCCAACAAATAAGGAATGTTATTGAATACCTATTGCATATGGGTTTAATTAAATATTTGTAGACGAATTCTCTGAAAGTATTGTTTAGGAACTGGACTAGAATAAGACAGGTAGATTCTTAGAATTTCATAATTAATTTTGACTTCTTCTGATAAAATTTTTTTAAAATATTAAACAATATCTGTATTAATATTTTACTTGAGTTTATTTTGAGGTTGTGGTAAAAATCTTTTGATCTACTGGAATTAGTAATATTCGCGAGAAAAACCTACAAAAATACCGCTGGCCGTTTATCAAAAACATTACCTACTAGAGATCTAGATAAAGATTTATGTTTATCTATTCAGACAAATACGACAGCGTATTTTGGTGCACTATCATATTCAAGTAATGTACCAAGGGAGGTCATCAGCCGAGTTTATTCAGAGATTTAGACCAAAATTGTAGCCTGCACGTTAATGTGTCTATTTCGACTAAATTGTATGCAACTGTGTAAGACCATTTGAATAGATCTCACATTCGCGGATTTAGACGAACAGAGTCTCTGTTTTTCGTGTTCAACTTAGGCGCGAGCTGCATTGCAATTATGTGGTAAGAATACTATTTCCACTATGCATGCAACTTCATTGTTCTTAAGAAATCTATGCGTCAGAAATGTTTAATTATTTCAGCTAATAAATGCTTCTTGGCGTCAGTCAAGGCATTGTTATTTGTCGATTTTTCGTAAATAACTTAAATAAGTTGTGAATGACGATTTTTATTCAGTTGCCTTAACCTCCTAACTGGTTATCTAAACGAGAAAAATAATCTTATTTCGAAATCGCTTACGAATTTATCTTCACTGTCAACTAGCCTAAATAGTCACGAAAACATAGAATTTATTTATTTAACAATCATTTACGAAATACTAAATTAAAATTCCATCACGTAACTAATTGAAAAAAATGTTCAGTAAATGGACCAAATGATTCGGATGTCAGACTGTCTGCTGTAATAAACAAACTGGTTTCCGAGTGAATTCAATCAATTATAGATTATAGCATCCGACATCGCTATGTGAACAGGATTATCCTATACGCTTGAATATCTAATGAGTACATGCAATTACAGGTAGTGTCTATTAATTGATTAGGTGTTAGTCTCACCAATCTATTTAGTAATATCACATTACATTACCTGGGCTTGATTTTGATGTTGGCACTGGTAAAATATATTGAATATGTCCATAACTATAATACAGTAGGTATAAAGTATTAATAACGGTTTAAATAAATAAAATACCACCTAATAATATTATTATTATCATTTAAAAAGACAATATCAATAATATAATTTATTGCAATCAAATAGAAATAAGTTAGTTTAGTATTAATATGTTTATTCCTAGTTTAATTTAGGTCATAATTTCATGTTATTTAAGGATAAATAAAATTATTCTTATTCTAATAAAATACCGGAATGTTAGAATTGGTTAGAATTAATAAAATATTTCTAGTACATAATATGTATGTATAAGATAGTCTACTTTAGCTAATACCTGGTTGACCACAAGACCTCACTTAATACTCTTGCTCAACAATAATAGAGATGGCTTCAAAATTTTTCATCTAAGAAATTGTATCGATGAATAAACTTTAGTCAAGTACCTAACAGATATAAAAATATACACGTACTTTCATTTTCAAGACTTATATATAATTTAGCTAACCTGCCCGCGGCTACTCCCGCTTTATTCCCATTATTTCAAAAACACCGAACATAGCACTTTCCCTAGCGCTTTGACGCTCGCAACCCTGAGCCGAAGATAAAACCAATGCAATACCCGATACTTTATCCTTGAAAAATATTAATCTAAGGACCAAGCTCACAAAACAATTGCGATGATGTAATATGCTAAGATGCTAATATATTTGAGCTTAAATGCAATAAGTATTATTAATAACCTTTTTAAAAAAAGTATTCTCAATTCGTCTGATTTGTTTTTATCTATGATTTCTCAAAGACGCTTGTACCGATTTGCAAAATTCTTTTTTTGTTTGGTAGAATTTACTTCCCAGGTGGTCCCATAGTCATCAGGG
Source organism: Chloroclystis v-ata (assembly GCA_963691955.1). Taxonomy (NCBI): domain Eukaryota; kingdom Metazoa; phylum Arthropoda; class Insecta; order Lepidoptera; family Geometridae; genus Chloroclystis; species Chloroclystis v-ata. The sequence goes on along the minus strand of OY829908.1, from coordinate 6,116,012 downwards.
CATGATCTGATGATGGTATCCATGACAAATTGGTCGAATTCAAAAAATTTTATAGAGCCAGTATGAATTCGTTTTTTTGCAAAAATACATACAACATTGACTTGTAGATTTAATCTGGCATATTCAATATTCATTTTTATTAAAAAATTAAAATAAATTAGGTATAAATACCTAAAAAAATACCTATCTGTTTTGTACTTTTATTTTTTTAAATTATTTATTTAATTTTAAAAAGTGAAAAAAATTATCGATACGTTTCCACAAATGTGCCCATCTCTAGTTGCTACTTAGTGCATTATCGCGATAAATTACCAAGAACATCTGCGCTAAAGTTGGCGTCTGAAGTTCGCGCGTTGTCGCGTTGGTTCTTTCAGGAATATACATTACGTGGTAATGCACCCACCTCTTATGGCTTTTTATGTACAGTCGTGGTAATGTTTAGCAGACATAATTCTGAAATTGGTCGTGTTACTATTTTACGGCAAGCGACTGATAACCACGACGTGTGTATACTCATACTCAGAACACCCCTTTTCACGTTCCCACTGCTGGGACACAGGGACTTCTCTCTTGACGGCAGAGATTAGGCCTTAATTCACCACGCTGGCCAAGTTCGGGTTGGTGAATGACACATGTCCTTCAAACTTTTTTCAAAGTTCTCAGAACATGCCGGTTTCCTCACGATGTTTGCCTTCAACGTTAGAGCACGTGTTTATAAAGCACACATAATTTTCCAAGAAGAAAAATCAGAGGTGCGCGGCGGGTTTTCAACCCACGACCTTCAGAATGAAAGTCGAGTGTACTCCCACTTAGCCAACACGGCTCTTGGCACGTGTGTAGGTATATATTATCGTCAAGTGGAAGATATTAGCATCTTTCTTTAGTATCTTTATTTTTGATAAGCAAACAAATTTCAAACTATTTAAAAATCGAACTATCGTTTGACATCTTTATACATAAGTTAACGTAGTTTCTCATTAATCAATTAAACTGCTAAACATTCATTTTCCACGACTGTACCTAGTAAATTATGTTACTAATCGGTACATATTTAATGCCCGCTATATTCTCTTAATTATGCCGTGAAAAAGCAACGGTCATACAAAGCTATACCGAGGTAATACATATTATACAAGCTTTTACGCACGCTTTTTAATAGAATTTCTAGTAAGTATATTCTTTATAGTAAAATAATAAATGTTGGCTTATAAGAAGACTAAATATTAATAAGATTAGGTACCACGAGGCTGGATGTTCAGTATAAATTGTCTAGGAATATTAATTATTATTAACATCCAAATGTTTGCCTTTTTAATGAGATAACAGTACAGCTCAACCACGGCATCCAAAGCACGTAATTTACGCTGAACTTTTACCTAATAACATCAACCTTTTTGACTATAAAAAATTTAATTGTAACATGATACATTTACGTAACCCAGCTGTCCTTATACAAAACAATTTGCAATATTTAAAGGCAGGTCATTTTGGGTGAACGAAATCCACTTTCGCTCTTTCGAATCGACACACAGCTATTGCACTTAATCAACAATCCATGTCAATTTCACAGGCATACGTAAATTAAAATAAAGCAGCCTTGACAGAGATGTGAGATGTAATTGTTAGGAAGTGACTATTTGTACGGGTACCGGATGAATAAATTATTATTTATTCGTACAGGTACTGGATGATTAGCTTTTCTTTTAAGAACGTCACTATTTGCACGGATACTGTATGAATAAATTATTATTTATTCGTACATCAATTGGGATAACTAGCTTTTATTTTAATAAGTTTCGATAACCTCCTTGTGTTCACCAATGTGAACACAAGGAGGTTATCATAATTTTGCTTATATTTTTAGTGATTATATTCTCTTTGATTTTCTGTCATTCTGTCACTAAGTATTTTTATAATAAAATAATTCAATTTGAATTTATTTAGCTTGTATAAAATATCTTACAAAATGGGTAAGTAATTATTAAATTAATAAAAAATATATTAACTAGCTTTATATTAGATTTCCCGCGGTAAAAAACTATCCTAAGGGCTCTATCAATTTATGCATTTCGTATCGGACCGCTGCAGTGCCGAAGCGGTGCGTTTGTTGTACGGCGCACGGCCGGTCACTTGTTTTCATACAAAATGCACGGTGCGGCAACAGCGCGGCGTCCGTACCTGCTGTCGGGTGTTCGCGGAACGGACGCCGCACCGCTTCGGCACTGCAGCGGTCTGATACGAAACGCATAAATTGAAAGAGCCCTATGTCCTTCTCCCGGTTCTAAGCTACCTCCCTGCTAATTTTCAGCTAAATCGGTTCAGCCGTTCTTGAGTTATAAGTGGAGTGTGATGGGTTGTTGATGATAAATTCCAATTGATATATTAGAAAAACAGATTTATTTATCTTCACATACATTCCATGCAAGAACACACTTGATACAATCAAACGACATCGGTGTTGCCACACCGTGTGGAATATTCTACTTAGTTTCATTTTGATACCATATCTAACATGGAGTAACTAACACGACTTTCTCTTATATATATTTATATATATATATATATATATATAGATTTCTTAACATATAATTGTTTTTTTAATTTTAATATTGCTGATATATTCTTCAGATTCAGAAGAAGAATATGAAAACGAAGAGGGCAAAGAGGAAGACCAAAACAGAGAAGAGGAGAATGATAATTTATTAAAGGAAGGTGACAAATTTGATTCTTTTGAATCGTTAGAGAAGAAATTTAAAGATGTGGAAGATAAAGAGTACGCATTTTTTTATCAACGAGATGCTATGACAATTGAACGATGTCGCACAAAAGGAATCAAGAGGCATGTTGAAGCGTCCCTGATATATTACAGCATCCGATACTATTGTATTCATAGAGATAAATTTTTTGAAAAAAAAAAAATATTGGAGAATATAATTGTACAACCGGCTATGAGACAACGAGGACGACCGAAAGGAGCAACGCAAACAGCGATTGGTTTACCAAAGAAGAAAAAATCAATGTGATGTGAAAAAAAATTGACTGAATCTATTCGTACGGGTACTGTACGAATAATTTTTTTTTTATTCGTACGGGTAGGTACTGTACGAATAAATTATTTTTTATTCGTACGGGTACTCTATGGTATGGTATGGGTATACGGGTACTGGACAAACAATTTCTTATTATTCGTACATAAGTCGGACGAATTTCCTCGATCGATCATTTTAAACTTATAGATTTTTAATGAGGTTAAAAAAACTACGTCGAATGCTGCCAACCGCGTGGAAATCGGTTAATTCATTCAATAGTTATTGCTCTTGATTATATACTAGCTTTTGCCCGCGGCTTTGCCCGCGTTTTATTAGATTTTCCCGCGGTTTTCCCTTCTCCGGTTCTAAGCTGGCTCTCCACCAAGTTTCAGTCAAATCGAATCAACCGTTCTTGATTTATAAGTGGAGTAACTTACACGACTTTCTTTTATATATAAGACTAGCTTTCCGCCCACGGCTTCGCCCGCATTATATTAGATTTAAAAAAAGCAGTAAAAAGTATCCTATGTCCTTCTCCTGGCTCCTAAGCTGCCTCTACACCAATTTTCAGCCAAATCTATTCAGCCGTTCTCGAGTTATAAGTGAAGTAGCTAACACGACTTTCTTTTATTATAATAATAAGAAGAAGATGAAATAAAATGATTAAATTAATTGAACAAATTTAATTTACTTATTTTTAGTCAAGTTAAATTATATAAAACTTTAATTGTTCATACATTTTCATAACATCAAAATTAATTAAATTATACTAAAACATAGAGGAAAGGAACTAAATATGGAATACCATTTTGTTTTTTAGGCATAACTTAAACAAATATAAAAAATCAAAAACTCTTAATGGTAATTATTTACAAACAATTAATTAATTGGAATTAACAAATTTTGTTTATTTTTTTTAATTTGCAGGTCAAGGTCTTTTAGCAATATTATTTTATCAGTTTGACTTTCCATCATATCTTTAACCTTCACTCGGTTAGCTACGAGATCTAATAACTCCGCAATTTTTTCCTTTTGATCCTTAGTTAATCTTCTGCTCCGTGGATAGTGTTGAAAAAGATTTTCACTTTTATCGTGAATGTGATTCGTGTTAATTGATTTGATGATAAGATAGTAGCCAGTATCATCCACTCCGACGCTGAAAGTTGCTGGACAATTTTTCTGAAACGAGAATGCTTTTCTTGCTACTTTCGACGTACATGCAAAATTTTTCCCTCCATGAATACAATAGTATCGGATGCTGTAATATATCAGGGACGCTTCAACATGCCTCTTGATTCCTTTTGTGCGACATCGTTCAATTGTCATAGCATCTTGATGATAAAAAAATGCGTACTCTTTATCTTCCACATCTTTAACTTTCTTTTCTAACGATTCAAAAGAATCAAATTTGTCACCTTCCTTCAATAAATTATCATTCTCCTCTTCTCTGTTTTGGTCTTCCTCTTTGCCCTCTTAGTTTTCATAGTCTTCTTCTGAATCTGAAGAATATATCATCAATATTAAAATTAAAAACAATTCTATGTTAAGAAATCTATATAATATATAAAAGAAAGTCGTGTTAGTTACTCCATGTTAGATATGGTATCAAAATTAAACTAAGTAGAATATTCCACACGGTGTGGAAACACCGATGTCGTTTGATTGTGTCAAGTGTGTTCTTGCATGGAATGTATGTGAAGATAAATAAATCTGTTTTTCTAATTATATCAATTGGAATTTATCATCAACAACCCATCACTCCACTTATAACTCAAGAACGGCTGAACCGATTTAGCTGAAAATTAACAGGGAGGTAGCTTAGAACCGGGAGAAGGACATAGGGCTCTTTCAATTTATGCGTTTCGTATCAGACCGCTGCAGTGCCGCAGCGGTGCGGCGTCCGTTCCGCGAACGCCCGACAGCAGGTACGGACGCCGCGCTGTTGCCGCACCGTGCATTTTGTATGAAAACAAGTGACCGGCCGTGCGCCGTACAACAAACGCACCGCTTCGGCACTGCAGCGGTCCGAAAATTGATAGAACCCTTGGGGTAGTTTTTTACCGCGGGAAATCTAATATAAAGCTAGTTAATATATATTTTTTATTAATTTAATAATTACTTACCCATTTTGTAAGATATTTTATACAAGCTAAATAAATTCAAATTGAATTATTTTATTATAAAAATACTTAGTGACAGAATGACAGAAAATCAAAGAGAATATAATCACTAGAAATATAAGCAAAATTATGATAACCTCCTTGTATTCACATTGGTGAATGCAAGGAGGTTATCGAAACTTATTAAAAGAAAAGCTAATCATCCCAATTGATGTACGAATAAATAATAATTTATTCATACAGTATCCGTGCAAATAGTGACGTTCTTAAAAGAAATGCTAATCATCCAGTACCCGTACGATTAAATAATAATTTATTCATCCGGTACCCGTACAAATAGTCACTTCCAAAAAAATTGTAGATATGTTTTAGTATAATTTAATTAATTTTGATGTTATGAAAATGTAAGAACAATTAAAAGTTTTATAGAATTAAACTTGACTAAAAATAAGTAAATTAAATTTGTTCAATTATTTTAATCATTTTATTTCATCTTCTTCTTCTTCTTATTATATAAAAGAAATTCGTGTTAGTTACTTCACTTATAACTCGAGAACGGCTGAATAGATTTGGCTGAAAATTGGTGGAGAGGCAGCTTAGGAGCCAGGAGAAGGACATAGGATACTTTTTACTGCTTTTTTTCAAATCTAATATAAAGCGGGCGAAGCCGCGGGCGGAAAGCTAGTCTCATATATAAAAGAAAGTCGTGTACGTTACTCCACTTATAAATCAAGAACGGCTGATTCGATTTGGCTGAAACTTCGTGGGGAGCCAGCTTAGAACCGGAGAAGGGAAAACCGCGGGAAAATCTAATAAAACGCAGGCAAAGCCGCGGGCGAAAAGCTAGTTTAATATAATCAAGAGCAATAACTATTGAATGTATGAACCGATTTCCACGCGGTTGGCACCTAGTTTTTTAAACCTCATTAAAAATCTATAAGTTTAAAATGATCGATCGAGGAAATTCATCCGACTTATGTACGAATAATAATAAATTGTTTGTCCAGTACCCGTACGAATAAAAAATAATTTATTCGTACAGTACCCGTACGAATAAAAAATAATTTATTCGTACAGTACCCGTACGAATAGATTCAGTCTAATTGTTATAACTGAATCTGGACTTTTATTGGCTGCTTTGCTAATTTCACGAACTACCTCAAGTAACCACACAACATAACACAGCCTTTATTTTTCCAAAGTATTTTGAAGAAAGATAAATGCCCCATTACATTGCAAGCGTAAGCAGCGTAAGAAGTGTAAGTAATCTCTACAATATTCCTAAGTGTTTATTCTAGTCGTCATTATAGAACTAATACAAAAAAGTTTAAAACGCTGCCGCTTTTATACGAAAAAAAAAACTAAAAGACTATCAAGTTTCCTTCGTGGTTAAGCAAGCATATTTGTTTAAAAATAGCATTAAAGCGTTATCTAAAACGGTTGCCGGTGCAAATTACTCCCACCCCTTTTCACTTCACACGGGGCCTTGACCAGGCCAATATAGATTGTATCGACCTTATATAATTACTAAGATTAACTACTATAACAAAGCCTATCTTTGACATGATTTTCATGCGTCCAAGATGATTTCAAGTCAAGGTTCCAAAAGGAAAGCTAGCGATAACTGAGCCGTGAACGCCAGTTTAAAGCAAGACCATCTTATCATTACCTCACAGTACCATGGCCTTGAAATTTATGTGTGACCTAATGTGATTTTAACCCGCGGCTGATTGAAGGGACACGGCCAATATAATAAGTTACCTGGAATGTTAAAAAACAGTAATTTAGCTTCTGATCTAGTTTGTACTGTTTTAAAAAAATGTTTTTAAATTTTATTAAGTTATAAGGATACAATAATAAATAAATAAATTAGTACCTACTTCGGATTAGCCCTATAATAAAGTTATGTATAAATCCAGCCACAGAAATTTCACCAACGTCAATTGGATATCATAAATCATTTCCATGACCTAAACACAGGAAATTTCAAGAAAACATATAGAGGCTACGATGGTAGAATAGAAACCATCAAAAAATACACACAAAATTTTATTTTTCCTGGAGAATGAAATTGAATTCTACATGTATCCTATTCGATGTTGCATAATGTATTGGGTGTTTCTACGCACGGAATTACGGAAGGCATCAAACAATTTACGAGGATCGGTCAACTCTGTAGCCCAGTAAATTCTTGTGACATGGAGACTCATGATTCATGCACCGAAATCAAATATTCACAGGCTTAATGTTGTTAAGCTTTTAAGGAAATTGTGGCTGAGGATTTTCATTGGTTCTCTTCTTTGAGGCCACTCAATTTTGTGTCGGTGTTTTTAAGTATTTTATTGGACTTTAACGATTATTTTAATTTATAAATATAATATAATTTCTATTCATATTCATCTTGACACAAATTAGTGTCTTATCTCTGTTGCGAGTATCACTTAACTCTGCCAATAGTTTGGTCAGTTATTTTGTATGTATAGGTATGCTTCAATCATCATGGTCTTGGTCATGGGTTCGAATCCCGCCGCGCACCTCTGATGTTTCTTCTTGAAAAATTGTGTGCTTAAAAAACAAGTGATCTAACGGTGAAGGCAAACATCCTGAGGAAACCGGCATGTTCTGATAACTAGGACGTGTGTCAATCACCAACCCGCAGTTGGCCAGCGTGGTGAATTATCTCTCTCGTCAAGAGAGTCCCTGTGTCCCAGCAGTGGGAACATAAATATGAGTGATTATGAAGTGGCATAACCACAGAAAGGACGTGTATCATGGACGTGTACGATTCTTAGGTACCAGATGTTAAACACAATTCATTTCACAAGCCATTAACTGAAATTAGTAACGATTAATATCCAATTATACTTCAGCATTTATACTTCAAAAGAAATACCTGTCGTTTTCCATTAAATGCAACTCTGATACGACCAATTTAAATTTAATGTAAGGTGAAATTATTGTTGCATTTAAGTAATTTTGCTAATAATTGCAAGCTGCAAATGTATATTGAATCGATAATTATAAATAAATAAATTATTTTAGTTGCAACATCTAGCCCCGTGGTAAGCTCGAAGCTTGTGTAACGTAGTATACATAGTTATTTAATACTTAAAGAAAATCCGGAACAAATATTTTCAGCACATATAAAGTTTGATAAAGAAGCGGGAATCGAACCCGCAACCAACATTTTTTTTTTGAGAAAATGCAAAAAAGGAACTCTCTGTTGTATAAAAATTAGTTTTAAACTTATTCTTAAACCTACTGAATAAACCTTCAGCTAATATTTAATAAACATCTTGGCATTTAGGTGAAGTATAAATAGTCATATAAAAACTGAGACACGAGTTTTTTATATAAGTATCAAAAGTATATTGTTCTCATAAAATTAAATAAAGTGAATTTTTGAACGGCCAATCATCTTAGGTGCGTAATTTGAATGGCTGTGTATTGTGACTTTCACTTTGAATTCGTTTATAGTGATGAGAAACCAGTTGTATCAGTTTAAGATTAATTATAATGTTTGAATATAACATGTGATAAAATCAGAACAAATTATATAATAGGCCTTACGTGTTTTCACTATGCGAATAATCTTGACTTCTAACTACAGTTTGGTTTATATCTTTACTAGCGACTCGCTCTAGCTTCACTTCGGGTACATTATAACCTACCTTTTGAATTACTCGAATCGAATTTCTAAATTTTTCAAGTATTGCTTATTTAACCAGATTACGTTCTAAGCAGAATTATTAATGGCCAAATTATGAATTTTAAAATTTCAAATTTTTCACATCCTACTATTTTTCCATTTATAGATTCTACCACCTACACAATTGGACAAACGTCGTTTTTAACCGACTTAAAAAAGGAGGAGGTTCTCAATTCGTAAAATCTTTTTTTTTTTGCATTGATTGCTCAAAGACGTCTGGAAGTAGTTTTAGTTATTTAAGCATACATAAGCTAACATTAGACTACGGGAACAACTTTGTTCTTACAATATTTATGAAGAAGTAGGTTGAAGGAAACTAGGTGTAAAGTTAATTAGTTTTGGGACACAAAGTTTAGTAGTTGTATTTCAAAGTTTGATGAAATCGCAAATCCCTTCAGAACTTTATCACTTTGAGATATTAGATTTATATAAGTTTAGGAGTAGTTTATAGGTTTTTACGACTATATAGAGGAAATATACAAAATTACTACACATTATAAGAGGGATTCCTATAATTATTTTAAAAGCACATTAATTATACTAACCTAACCGATTTCGGTCACGGGGACTGTATAACTAGACACCAAGACTAGCTGTCTATCAAGTAGGGTGCAAATTTTCTGCCCTCTAGTGTCTTTGGTGACTGGTATACCCAGTATAAATAGTTCGCAGTTTAGTAATAGCAGTATGGGTTATCATGATGATGAGAAACCAAGGTTTGAATGCTTTTACAAAAACAAAACAACACTGTCGCTAAACGAAAATATGTGCGTGTCGCTATCGAATTAAAAATCGAACATAAATCGCTCTTGGACACCTAAACACACTTATCTAAATTAACTATCTAATCGATAGTGTCAGTATGCCTGTGGCCTTATTATACGGTTCTGTGTTGGTGGAGTTCAAACCCCACGAATACCTCTGGATTTGTCATCATGAAAAAATGTGTCAGCTTTAAAAAACGTTCCCTAATGCTGAAGGTAACATCGTGAGGAAGCCGGCATGTCCTGAGAACATATCCTAACTTTTGTATACTGTAAGATACATGTAAAATTCACCAAACTTAGTCAATTGGTGTTTCAAGGCCTATTCTTTTTATTTGAAGAGCGCCAAGAGAGAAGTCCTTGTGTCTCATCAGTGGGAACGTAAATAGGGCTGGTTATATAATGTGAAGTATTATATGTAAGTTGCATTACGTGGAACTATGTGTGAAGTTTCACAAGTGCATTGATGCTTAGAAATTAGAGTTTGAGAACGTATGGACCATTCACTTCCTTGCGTGTCATGGTTGACAAACTACCGCACATTGACGTCCTTATCTATATTAATACTTAGGTTTGATTTTCCCGCGGTGAAAGGCAGCATACGTGTTATACATTATAGCGATGTGTGTGTTATTTTATTGTAAAGTTTAATTCAAATCTATCCATTGGTTTTCATCAATGTATTATTAGAATAACACATAGAATACTTATGCATAAAATAAGTGTGTTACAAAAAAAGATAATGTAACTGTAGGTCACTTTTAAAATGTAGTAGGCGATCCAACTACATGATCAGTGCCATCACCTAATTTTTGTTTAAAACTAAATTTCTACGTTTATTAAAATAAGCATATTAGATCTACCAGGTTAAATTGAGTAATAATAATAAAGGTCGGTTAAATTTAACGTAAAAACGGTACGTGGATTTTCCGTTTATTCCAATAATAAGTAATAATAATAATTAGCTATAGAACCAATTCTTAACAAGGACAACGTTTTCACATTCTATTATGTCGATATTCTTAACGATTATGTCTACTTATGCAATACTATGAACCAATAGATGGCAATAAAATCTAATTAGTTTAAAGTTAAATTCAATTATTACGAAATTCTTTTAGCATCTTTTGACATTAATAGCCTGCTATTACGGTAGATAATAGTTTCATTGAAACATACAAGCCTATCATGTTATAGGAAGAATGGAATACATTTATGTAAATGCAGTTTGCACGTTATGTCCGCTGTAATATCATATCGTGGCTGTAACAGATATGATACGATATCTTTGCAAACGATATTCAATCGGCAGAATGTTTGTAAATATACTTCGTTACATGTGAATCACAGAGGGTTACAATGTACAATGCATTGTTTATTATTCGATTTGTTTTTCAATTCTAACCCCATCCGTATCAATATCCGTATCCGGGTGAAATCCTTTGCAAATGAACGACTGATTTCCTGTAATCTTCATCCCGATTCAGTTTTCATATATCCGATTGGCGGAAGAGAAGGTAGGGTCCTTAAAATCTTTTGTCAACTGCCAGAAGTGAATACTTCTTAGGAGACAGTACTTTCCGACTATCTTGACCTTCTTCGTATAGAGGAACATTGAATAGAGACACATTGCGGTTATCGTAGAGAAAACATTCTCGTCATACATAGGCTTATGATCCCATAGAGCTTCATGATTGGCTTAATACCATCAATTCGGAATGACTAACCCCTCCCAAGAGTGCTCTTTTTAGGGTTCCGTAGTCGAATGCATGAGGGACAAGACAAACAGACAGAAAACTATAAACCATATAGTTTTGCCATCTGTTTGTCTGTCTTCGTGATGTCACCGATTGATTTTCATTACGATAAATTCTATTTTGTATGTATTTTGTATTGTCCCTTGATTTTAATATGTATCATCATAACGACCAATACATTACTATAATGGGCTCAGATGAGTGTGACCTACAACACTGCGCTGTAAGATAGAAGATATCTAAAACTTTATTTTAGGATCACAAATATAGCTATCAACCCTCCGTTGTTAAGATCAAGTATCCATAATATTTTAATGTCTTTTAGGGAAGAACGCACGACAAAGATTTAACGAGTTTCAAACTTCTCTTAAACTAGAACACGAGACTAAAATACCGACAGAATCTCCTTGAATGGTTAAATTGTGTAACTTGAATTTGATACCTGTAACGCCGTGTCTGTAGATTCGAATTGTTGTGTTCATTTTTATACGCGTGAAACTGAATCGTCATCACCCCTTTTTACGTTCCTACGGCTGGGACACAGGGACTTCCCTCTTGACGAGAGGCCTTAATTCAACGCTGACCAAGTGTGGGTAGTGAATGACACTTATCCTTCAAACTTTTTATTTCTCAGTATTTCCGGTTTCCTCAGGATTTTTGCCTCCACGTTAACCACGTGTTTTCAAAGCGCACATACCTTATTCAAGAACAAAAATCCAGAGGTGCTCAGGGGGGTTTGAACCTACGGGATAGGGTAATGAATGCTACCGACTTATTATTGTTACTTGCTTGATATATGTATGAACCTTATAAGAGGTAAGAGCTAGTCTGAAATATCATCCCTGTCCAATTTTATGCGAGACACAATATTGAACAGTTTATTATAAGCTTAATTTACCCGTGTTACAGTTTTTTATATTTTTTAACTATATCACAAAGTAAACATTTCAATAAATTCTTATCAAAGAAAAGTTTCATAACTATAACCAAATGTAGTTATAAAAACAATTTGCAAGAAGTTCTATGTATTTTTACAAACAGCTCCCAAAATCTGTACTCCAATTTGTGCCATGTAATTCCGCATAAAGTTTGTGAGGTTTCTACATCCCCGCAAATAAGAAAGACAAATTAGATTCCAAGTAAAATTACTTGGACAGAACTGGCTTCTAAGCTTTCATTTACTTCGGTCAATTCCCATTAAAGCTATGAAACATTTGTAACAGTCAAGATTGATGACTCTATAAAGCTTTACCTTAAATCTTTATTTACATTTTAGTTATGGATCATGCCAGATATTGTAATTATGTATATTTTATAATCTCTGAATATATGTTTAGGAATTGTTGTTATCTCTCTAATTTAATACAGATACATATTAAGAAATCTAGCACCCGTAACACAAGCTCCGAGCTTACTTCGGGGTTAGATGTTGCTTTGAATTGAATTGTCCAGCAATATTAATTTAATTATTTTATTAAGATGGAATGGAAGATGGATTTAGGAAGAGCCTTCTTTCTAAACTATACAAAATTATTTAAAATAAGAACTTTATAATTTCTTACACCTACTGACTGACTGACTACATGCCTGACGATCACAGAATTTATTTTATATCATGATAAAATTAAAATTAAAAATAGTTGATTGGGAGATACATATGAGAAGTCGTTTCTACACAGCCTTTGTATTCAAGCATCACTGAATGTATCTTTATTCCTCTCGATACAGTTAGCAATAATATCCAATTACAAGTTCTCCCATCACAGCAACCAACAAGCCGGTCAACCGCGAATTGTGTTTAGGCGCCGGTTATAACATCGATAATTGTATTACAGTAACCCAGAAATGTATACACTTGAGCAGCGTCTTTGTGTTACGAGTACCATTATTATTTAAGGAAATGCTAAAATTATTTGTTTGTTAATTAACTATCAAATCAACATGCCGGATTACGATAATTGAATGAAATGATTAAACACTTAAGCAGTGTCTTTGTGCTAAAGTTATTTAAGGATTTTTTTTTTAATATCAAACTAATTAAAACAAATGCGTTGTTATTTCAAAGATTATTTTAATCTTATCTTCAGTATTTACAAAAAATTATTTAACTACATTTATTTCACGCACACCTTTATCTATCTTTCAGGTCACACACACACCCAATACAATAGATAAGTCAATTACATACATAGATACAGGATAAAATAAAAACTTGCCATTAAATAATCAAACAACAAAGAATAGAGTCAATCATAAATATATCAAAACAATAATCAAAATCAGTCAAATAATCATAAAATCCTATAGCCCTATAACTACATAAAAATCCTATAAATCTAATAACTAAATAGATTGATTAACATTGCTCACTATTTTACTTCGTTGTTTCTTGAAGCGCACATATTTTGCTACTTCTGTACTTTTCAGGCCTGTGACCGTGCGGTTACTGTCAATAATGATGATGGGATCCACGTGCTCTTGTTTTTTCGTTTTCCGTGAAAATTTAGACTTTGTTACAAAGTACACTGTGGGTACATTCATGTTTCGCGAGTCACTCGGGTCTTCTTCTGGAAACACTATATAAACCACCACAGGCTCGGCTTCCGGACCAGCTATCTTGATATTTGAAGGCGCCGTTGCAACAATGATTTTGTAATCTTTAAAAGGCTGTTGAATCACTGGAATGTTTATATATCCTAACTGCGAAATATTTTCGTTGGGGCCCATCACGGGGAACAATATTTTAGCAATTTGATTCCCGCACGACGCCGCTCCTAAATTGTTTTGCGCGTTATAAGCTTTTGTGACGAGATCCCCCGTCAAGTCTGCATCCGAATCTTTACTGACTTTCGTGAATAATGAACTAAACGTCTTCGGTTTCACATCTTCACGTGAGGAGTACGGTTTAAATTTGAGTGAAAATCCGTTTTGTAATGGTTTACTTAGCGTTACTTGGTTCACAGAGACCATCACCAGGAGGGACATTACTATCTGAAAGTATACAAAAGCTTATTGTTTTGGGAAATTTGCCAAGATTCTGTCTCACCAATTCAATAACAAATAATATTTTCCGCAAGATAATAATTTTTGATTAATAAAACAATTAACGAACACTTCTCATCACTGATAGTCCGTGTGTCATGACCACTAAAGCAACACGGTCAACGGATCGCAACGTAATGCACCATTGAATTTCATGAATGCCTTGTGTTTGTTATGAAACAAGTAGACGCGAGGATGTTTGTATCATTGAAACTCTGCGTCCGTATGATTCTCACTTCACAAACAATTGATAAATGTATTTAGAACGTATTTCCCATACTGTATGTTTATTGATTGAATGGTGCGTCGCCACCACGGGTCGCCACGGTGATAAACAAAAGTAAAAATTTAATATATGTTTAGTTGCTTGAGCTTTTAACAATCTAAAGTCTTTAAAACATTCTAAAGTAAGGATATTTTACTTCGAACAAGTATTATTTTTATGTGTTTAGTTTCTAATTGTTTTTATAATGGAAGTAAAAATTTGTATACACTGCTGGTTGTGTGCACAAGTCATAGTCCTATTAAGATAAGAGATACAAAGTAAAAATCGTTTATTATTTTATGAAATAGATTAGAGAAAGTTACAATACCTTAAATTGAAAACTTAATTCTAACACAATTTACCAGATCTTCAGAGACTATCCACTGACACCCAAAGTAAGCTGAAATGCTAGTTTCTTGGGTATCATGAGATTTCCTTAATAGAAAGGAAGATGTATTATGATGTTATATGTATTATATGTATACTTTTAAAGTAGATACCAACATATATACATGCAGTTAGTATTTTATTGATTGTCTTTTGCGCATGAAAATATTCAGATCTCTTGTGTGTGCAGGGAAGATATTAAATTCTGGTGGAAAGCTCTGTTTTACCCACAGCCAGACAATTTATGGAAAACCAATATCCTGAACTTATTTACCCGGAAATCTGGTGTTACAAGTTACCGCTCGCTAGCTGAACACATATTTATAGCTTTTGCAGGGCAAATGATTATAACTTCAAGGATTAATTCTAAAATATACAGTTCTGGTGAATATTTAGCACAAACTATAGACTGCAGTTGTGCTTTAGCGTGTTGAATATAGGCCTAATCTCTAGTACGTTTAAGTCAATTCTCTATATAATATAAATATATACTAGGCCAATACTAGGACAATCACTAATAATAATATATACCTAAACTAATTAAATGATCATGATTCGCTTGTTTTTTATGTTAAAATTGGAGTATTAAATTATGGACGAACAAAAACCCAAAGTTAATAACTTTATTAAAAAAATAATAGCCGTCTTAGTCACGAACAAAACCTTGTGCTATATTACCAAAAGTTTTAAAAGACAGTGTTCCCTTTATAGATGAGATTTTCAACTCTTATTAAATCAGGAAACGGCAAACCAACTCTACTGATTTCGATTTTAGTTAATAAGTGAATTTCATATGCCTTATAGCAGGGGTGGCCAACCGGTCGATCGCGATCGACCGGTCGATCGCGACTGTTAGTCCAGTCGATCTTGGCAAGGCAAAAATAAATAAATAGACTAGACTGCCCAACGTAATCACCTACTGCTGGACGCATCATTTTGTATAATTTTTCAATCGCTGTTCCGTCAAGGTATTTAATCCTCTTTTTAACGCAGTGTAGTCTTTTGTTTTCGGCGCGCGATGACCAATAAGAGGGAAGTGAACTGAAATATGCTGTTTCATTTTTAGGGTTCCGTAGCCAAATGGCAAAAACGGAACCCTTCTAGATTCGTCCGTCCATCCGTCCGTCCGTCTGTATGTCACAGCCGTTTTTCTCCGAAACTATAAAAGCTATAAAGCTGAAATTTAATAGGTAGATGTATTCCATTAACCGCACTAAGATTTCATAAAAAAATTTAAAAAACGTTAATTAAATTTGGGGGTCCCCATACTTAGAACCGAAAATTTAAAAATAAAATTTTATTGAATCCGTACGTGTGGGATATTTATGAACAGGTCTTCTAAATTTATATAAAGGTTTCTAACATCATTTATTTCTAAACTAAATAGTTTGCACGAGAGACTCTTCCAAAGTGGAAAACAGAGTGTCCCCCCCCCCCCCCCTCTAACTTCTAAAATAAGAGAATGATAAATCTAGAAAAAATATATAATGTACATTAGCACAAAAACTACCAACGACAACGAAAATTGGTTGGAACGAAATCTATCAAGTAGTTTTTTTATAATACGTCATAAACTATTTCATATAAATAATTGCTGCGGAAGCCTAAATGGGCGAGTCCGACACGCACTTGGCCACTTTTTTGATTTCTAGAAGTAAGTATGTAATTGGTAGATCGCACAGGGTCTCTATGATGAAAAAGAGATCTTGGGTCCTATCAAGTTGGCCACCCCTGCCTTATAGTATATAAATTATAGTCATCATCATCATCATTTCAGAGATCGGACGTCCTCATTTAAAGCGAACATTTGTAGTTTTTATAAAAAATAAATGTCTTTAAACCTAACCATAAAATTAATAATCACCACGTTTAAGTAGGTAAGTATGTAGTTCAGTTTTTTTTTTACCTTCTAATTAATATTGAAGATTAGGTATCTCAACACGTAAATATGAGGTTCGTTCTTCGTTCGACCTTGTACAAATTCCGACGACCTAAAATAACAATAGTGTTATTGTAAACCCTAGGTACAACCCTTGAGCCTATAGATTTTGCTCTCGAAAATATTGTGCATTTGTGAGTAACGGTGAAGAAAGGAAGGTATGAAAAACATCCTGCGGGTAAGACAGCAAACTGATCGATCAGACATACTATACATTTGATAAGTGTTTGTATTTATAAATATGCTTTTATTTGATTTTACAATTGTATCAATTTTTAGTCTCAGTATCATATTTTGAGCTTATAAACAAAATATGTCTGATAACAATAAAATTACTCCATGACCAATCCATACAGATTTATTATTAGTATAGATTAAAATAACGTACACTATTTAGAATAACATTAAGTAAGTACATACATTACTTACCTGTGTGATGTGCATTTTTGTTTATTAAAGGTTTCAAATCCCTCCGTTATAAAGCACGCTTATGAACAACAACGATATTTTTTTTACACCACCGCAAGCGAGAGACATGAGAGCGGCGCATCGCGTTGTGACATACAATTTATTTACAGCATTCTTTCATTTTATTGTTCATTCAGGTGAAATATGCTCGTATGGACTTTTTAATTATTCTTTTGAAACAGCGAAATAGAGAACCATTTATCTTTTGACTACAGATATGTTTGCCAATTAAGCCGTGTTGGGTTAGCCATATGATAATTATTTGAGATTTGACATATACCTAAGATTAAATTTTATTTCAAATAGCATTATTAGTCCGGGATCCGTAGAACATGGAAATCACTTGATTACTATCAAGCTAATTTTTGGTGAGTAGCTTCGTTTCGATGAGACGCCCAAAATATCCTATAATAGATAGTTGCATATATGGCAAAGAAAAACATCATGTGGAAACTGATTTGATCCCATGTGTGCCAAGTTCTCGAAAAACGATTGCTAAATTACAGTCAGGCGAGACAGTAAAAAACCTACAATCATAAAAAAATATTTTCATTCTAAATAAGGAAAACTTGGCTCAATAGCCTACTTAGCTTTAGTATCTCTCAGTGGTTCCATTCACAGAAACCTATTATCCTTATTTATTATAGTTTTATTAGTGGCGATAAAATAGCTTCAAGGATTACGTTCTCTTTGCATCGCTTTGATTAGGATTTTATTGAGCGTGCTTAGAAATATAAAATTACTCTTTAATTGCTCTATTTAAGGGGAATTGTCTTGAAACGAGCGTCATTTAGCGATTACTCGCAAAAGCCCTGTTAATAGTATGGTGCTTTGACATGCTAAAAAGTTTATGTGCAAAAGTTTTTATTATGGGGCCAAGTATTTTACGCAATCCGCCTGCAGATTTGAGTTTCAAATAATGCGTTTAATTATTTAAATTTTAAAGTCATGGGTTGGTATTATTTAATAAGTATTAATATATTTTAAAAGAACTTTAATTTTGTTTCGGTTTGATTTGATTGATCCATTTCAAATAACCGTTAATCGATCATAACCGGATACAGCGCAGGTATTTTCCCAAATTAAATATTCATAGGCATGAGAGCAGTTCTGATGTTTTTATTGCGTAACACAAAGCAGTAACGTATATTTCACACTCATTAGCATTTTGTCGAAACCAAACTACTTTCTAAACAAAGCAAGCAAAAATATGCATAGTTCGCAACAGCTACACAATACAAAGTATCAACTAAACTTAAGACAAGTAATAAATTAACTTAAAATTATGACAATAAATAATCACCGCGTTAGATTTCAAATTTCGAAGTTTTAAGCTGCTATGGCGGTTTGTATTCATGATGCAGGCTTTTCTGAACTCTCTTCTACTTTATTATCATTAAGTCTGCGTTTCCGCTCCAGAATCGGGGAATCACTCTCTAAAAGACTCTCTTGAATATACTCATGCTCTTGGCTAACGTCTGTAATTTCCCCCAACTTGGTCCTGTATTTAATAAAGTATACTTCTGGTTTTGAAACTTTCGAGCGTTCTAGCGGTGCCAATATAACATCTTGAGCGTCCTGTTTCTTCGTAAGGACATATATCAAAGTTTTATCTTCAACTTGAGGCTGCTGCAGGTAAACCTTATTCTTTGGCTCTTGAGACGGGGCTTTGATAAATATGATATTATAAGTTTTCTTTGATGCTGAAGCTGGAATATGCGTAAGTGGAGCATGTGGGGCTTCTTCAAAATCTGGTGGTGGTACGTGGAAGTAAATGTGTTTTGATACTAGTTGGTCTGGAATATTTATATGGCTAAGTTCAGGGTCAGAATGTACAATAGGATCTTGAGGAAAGATTATTTGGTTATTCTCATGTATTATATTGGGTTCAAGGCTATTGTGAATAATGCTGTTGCCCAACAAGCCCCTTTTCGTTGCCGTACTTTTCTTTAGTACGTTGTCAATGTCAGCGGGATTATTTTCATCTTTTTCATGATGGCCGTGTGGGTTATGATGCTTTTTGGCCTCTTGGATTGGAGAACTTGCTACAGCTTTGTACGGCGAGTCTTGGCCTTCCACTTGATGATGCTTTAGATATTCATAGTCTTGATGGGATACTGAATAGGATACTGATTTCTCCGGTATCTCAACAGTAGTATAAGTACTGGATATAGAAGCGGCGGGTGTATGAGAGCTGGTTAACGTTTGCAAGGGTGATATAACAGATGGCTGATTGACAATCGCAGGAGATACAATCAGGTTTGCAGGGCTGTGTTCCACCGGGCCAAAGTTTAGAGGCACAGAGTTGAGAACCACAGGCGGTAAAAGATTGTTTGTAACCGGAGCGGCTAAGGGTAAACCGAAGGATGATGCTGGTAGAGAAACTTTAGCGATTGTTTGAGCTGGATGGGTGGAATGGTGGAGTCCAGCGCTGTGCAGCTGCGGAGGAGCTACACGTGTGACGGTAATAGGACCAGAGGCATGTTTCAGTAGTAAAGAGTTCGACACAAATGAAGGCGCATATTGTAATGCCGGCCTAGTGCCATAGTTACCTAAATGTAAAGGTCTGCCTAAATGTGCAGGTCTTCCGTAACTTTTTTGATTACTTAAACCATATCCAATATGGTTGTGATGTATGATGCCAGCTTCTGATAAGACCACTAATCCAATTATCACCTAAAACAAATAAAATAACGGTAAATATATAAAACACACAAACCAAACACTTCAAGACACTATAACACTAACCACAACTGACCGCATGTTGGACTTTCCGATAGAATCCATCGTAATGAAGAGCAGTTCTATGGTGACACTATATATAAACACTTTCTCGACATAAATTTATTTATTTGATGTTTTCTGCATAATATATTCAATCTTATAATATCACTTCCGTCACAGCTGCAAAACTTTAAGGTACCGATCTACATTCCAAGGCCGAAACCTTGCCAGTCGTGATCTGGGCGATATGGACTTGGGCGTGTTATTTAACAGGTGCACCGTCAACGTGTTACGTATCTATGGCGGCCTAGTGCCACCTCACATTACTTTCTATCTGAAGGTCGGTCGTCGGCTTGATGTTTTTGCTTCTCTAGAAATTTCCACGGGATATCTAAGTTTTCAAAGAACAAGTCGTTATAATTTATTAACTTAGTTATATTGTTTAAAAAGCTTTGAGTAACAAACGCGGACCTGGTTGGACAATGCATTTTTTAGGAAAATAAATTATGCGTGTCTTATGCCACTTTATAAAGGGTTTGAATCCGTTCTTTCATTAACACTCTATTGCTTTTAGACTACGCGAAGGGCTTAGTTAGTTATATACATTAGTTACAACTCATTCTTGTCTTTTGATCTTGAACTTACCTACGTTCTACGTGTTAGCGAATTACTGACGCTGTAGCCACAGCTTTTTACAATGTGGCATCTACTACTCGTATAATCTAATCTAACTAAATAATTAATATTAATCTGAGGTCTATATTTCTAATATGACACAAAATACGATATTCTCAATATTTAGACGCTATTTTTTTTAGAAGATTAAATAAATGAAACTATGTAGATAGTTTACTATTCATGTATTTATAATAACTATATTTTATTATAACGCCAATGTTTGCTTTAAAAGGTTTTCTAGTTAATTTGATTTCACGAAATACAAAAATCAATTTATTTATTGGGTTTTTTTATAAACAGTTGCGGTAAAATTTATATGTATATAATATCCGCTTAAATAATGAAATGATATCACCGCTCGCATTGAAAGTGAAAATATTATTCCCATTATCTATTAAAATTATGGTAATGCGGTTTCAATAAAATGTTAATCGAATAGAAAGATCGTAAAGGTACACGAATACAGGCAAGCCGGTTTATATGATACGAGAGTAAATGTAGAAAAATAGAAATAGACATTCTTCTTTATTTATTTGGTACCTACTTCAATCACATACGTGCCTAAATATTATTAGATACAAGTTAGAAACTAATATGCCAAGACAACTTAGTGCTACCATAGACTGTGCTACTGAAACTACGAGTACATACTTAATGCATTTGTGTGTTGCACGTACATTTTAATATAACTGTTTCTACATAATGTTAGGTCACGTTGGATGTTAGTAAAGTTCGATGACAAATATTAGTAATTCTCCAGGTTTGGCTTGAAAACTGGACTTATAATTAGACAATTCTAGAAACCATTAGTTACACAGTAAACTGAAACATTTCATATATACCTACATTAACCAAAAGCAGGATGATCGAAAACTGGCAATAAATATTTTATGAGCAATAACACAACCAATTGCTTTTATGACATACTTAGACATACGAGTACAATTCCACTAGTATTTTCTGATACTCTACTTTATTAAGGTCATAAGCACGAAACTTCTGAAAAAACTGTTTATTAATGTAATTGTTTAACCATTATTTCAGCCGTCGGGCGAGTATTATTGGGCAAAGGCCTCGCTTAATAATTTCTAGTTAGATAATTCGGTCAGATGCAGCTTGCATCCACCGAGAACCAGTAGCTTTTGTTGGTGGACGTCCGACGTGTCGTCAATTCTCTTAGGACTCAAAAAACTCTTCAAATCAACCATCTGTTCTCCGCTCTATTGCATGTTAATTTAAATAACGGTGTCGAATCTATACTTCTATACTAATATTATAAAGGCTATATATAATATTATATAAACTATAGTGAAAACGTAAAAACGCTTTCGGTGGGTCGGCAATTCCCAAGGACAACATTTTTTTTTATGAAATGTAACTGAATTAATGATTCGTTTTTTTGTTACAGTTACAGAGAAGGAGATAAGGCTTTGGTAAGTTTAATATTTATTTTATTTTATTATTGCCATTTGTTTAACTGCTTTAGTGACCCGTTCGTTTAACTATATTACCCATATTATTCACCTATATTATATCACCTATATTATTTTGATATCTGTATTAGACTAGTCTAATACAGATTACAGATTTGATTCTTCAAATTATTAAACAAAATTTTAAGCTTAGCTTCTATCGCGGGCCTTGAGCGTGGAGACCGAATCCAGAAATTCCGTAACGAAAATAACCTAAAGCCCCCTGATAAAAGATGTTATGCAATAGCTTTACCGCGGCAGTCTCCGAGTGCCACACTTTTTTTATTATTTTCATGGGCTATTTTATTTACAGGCACAAAGGCTTTCTCAAGGACTGCCCAAATGGACTTCTGACTGAGCAGGTATATATTACTCAATCTGAATAAAGATGTAATTTCATGCCTGTAGCACATCTCCGCCACGAAACTCAATGCGCGAAACCGCCATAGATTCACTGTGAGTTGTCAGTTGTTTGGCAGCGAAACAATAGCGAAATTCGAAATAGGGGAGATGTGCTACAGGCATCAAGACTAACTGTTTTAATATTGTTATCTTATTTTCAGGGGTTCATTAAGATCTACAAGCAGTTTTTCCCCCAAGGGGATCCAAGCAAGTTTGCGTCTCTTGTATTTAGAGTGTTCGACGAAAACAATGTAAGTGAGATAGGAGTCAATTTATACCCATTAGCTTTGATTTAAGTGTGAGCATGACATGAATCAGAAAAGTTTTAAAAGAATACTGCATTTTACATTAAGCTTCGAACTTAGAAGTTTCAAGTAAGAATACTAAGTAGCAGACTGCGGTAAAATTAAATGATAAAACATTTTTAATATACTTTATAGCTAAAAGAAGTTTAAAGTTTTTGTTATAAGTTTCTACGTCTAGAAAAAGATTTTTTAAATATTACAAGACTTCAGTATAATTACGTTTATTTACGAAATGTATAAAATTACTATTTTTGTCGATAGTTAGAAAGCCATATTGAAAAGTTATGTTATGTTAGTTTAATAAACTGAAGAATATGTGTATAGTATCCATTTCACAATGCAATATACAAACCGTTTCGGTACCCTGTTTGCTAGCGCGGTTGACACTTTTGATATAATACATTTGGTAGCCGTGAATTTGCATTTCTGGCTGGTCGGTCACAAATGGTAGCAATACGACTGAAGTAATTAAATTCAAAATGAGTTTTAAGCAGGATACACTGGTCTTAAATTATTCTCTCCTAGATATTCTAAATCCTTTTCTTTCTCTCTCTGACAGTCCTTATTTTTTGAGTATGGTATATAATTATGGTATGTACCATCCTTATCTCGATGATGTTTAGGCGATATATTTTTAAATTTTTATTTATGACCTCAATCGTCGCATTTTACGATTAGCTTAATTTAATAGGTCATTTTAGAAAGTAATAACAAAATAATAAAATGTGACAATTGGGGATTGATAATAACAATACATATTTATTTTTGTGAACGCTTTATGGAATAAAACTTGTTAGGAGGCATTCTAACAAATTTTATTCGACGCATCCTGAATCCAGATGAAAATTATGATATTTGTTTTCTTGTTCTAGGACGGCTCCATAGAATTTGAAGAATTCATTAGAGCCCTCTCTGTGACGTCACGAGGGAATCTGGACGAAAAGCTACATTGTGAGTTCATTTTAGTTACAGAATATTTTTTTAATGTGGCGCGGTGCGAAAGACTTAAAAAGTATGATATAATAGAAAGACGTGCAAATTTATGTTCTACTACAATAATAATATCCTGACATATTAAATAGATATATAGCGCCGCTCTCGCTTCGCCTCGCCTGCTAATTATACTTCTAAACCTTCCTCTTGAATTACTCCATAAAAATCCATTCCGTAGTTTTAATTGAAGGATACATGGAGATAGACAGACAGCGTTAGACTTTGTTTTATACTATGTATATTTTAATATAGTTGTGTTATCAATAAGCTTATTTAATTTACGAAGGTTTGTACCTTAAAAAATACCTACCTACCTAAGCTACCTGAATTATTCTGTAGCACTAGGCGATGGATTCGGGAATTAGAACTGCCTTGTCTAGTTTGGCTGCCTGTAATTAAATGACAAACATGATTACAGGGGCTTTTCGTCTGTACGATGTAGACAACGACGGATACATCACTCGTGACGAAATGTACAACATCGTGGATGCAATCTATCAGATGGTGGTAAGTTACATAACAATATATATATATATATATATATATATAGGTTGCCTGGAAGAAATCGCTCACAGCGATAAGGCCACCCATTGTACTACAAATGTTTTAAGTGTGTATTATGTGTATCTGTTATTTTCTATTCTATTCATACAAGAAATAACAAACAAAGGATTATAATCCACGAAAAAAACATGAATTCTAATTATATACCGGAACTAATATCTGCAGAACCCACAGACATTTGTCCCGGGGCGGAAATCAAAACCACAACAGATTTCTTTAATAAGAAAACGAATTCTTCCAAAATTACAGCAACCTACTAATGGTCTCTCCACAAAAAAACCAAAACAGATATGACGAACCAATAAGATTTCCTGATTTGATTGCGGAACCTTAAAATTTGGAAATGAAGTCCAAGACTAAAAGTAACTGTTAACCAAAAGAAACAATTCGAACACGAAAAACAGTTTTCTATGTTTACTATTTACATAACTCGGTTGGCTGGTTCTGAAGTTCGAATGACAAACAATGATGTCGTTAGTTGGGTAGAGCGTCTGTTGTCTGCCGAATTCCCTGAAGAGATACAGGGTTTTACCTTCTGTCAGAATTGTCAAATAGAATTTACTTTTGAAATAATATTAGTGGTATAAGAGAGAAGGTCTGTTTTTCTTTGGAGATCTCTCTATAACCGTCTATTGGAAAACTTCGACTTCTTGTTTAGTTTGGTATACATCGTGGTGTAGTAAAATCTAAACATTTATAGAACGTATCTAAAACCGTACAGAAACTTGGGTTTATCTTGGTACCGAACTTACTAAGGCACGAATTTGAAACTGAAGACGGTAAAATATATTATTAATGGGGGCAAACCAAAGACTTAAAATATCTTAGGGCAAACTAGTTAGAGCATTTTGAATAATAAGTGTATATTTAAGGAGAGTTAAATGGCTACTTTTCTACTTTCAGGGTCAACAGCCGCAACCCGAAGACGAGAACACTCCTCAAAAGCGCGTCGACAAGATCTTCGATCAAATGGACAAGAATCACGACGACAAACTGACGCTGGAAGAGTTCCGTGAAGGCAGCAAAGCGGACCCGCGCATCGTACAGGCTCTCTCTCTGGGAGGGGATTAATCTATGGTCATTCTCTCGCCGGATTTCACGTTTACTTGAATAGCTTGATCCTCGTAATAAACTGCCAGTGACTTTCCTGAGAGATGTTTGCATTCGAATTTTAAAACGTCTTCTCTCTATGGACATGGCGGTTCGTCTTACAAGAATCAGGCTACTGCAATTTCCGCCGCGTGTGACTTATAAGAAGTTTTAGGGAAATATCTTAGGTACCATGTGTCTTTACGTTTGTACGATATGCCTTTTAATGTTTAGTCTGTCGTGTGTGATTTATAAATGAAAGATAATCTTGTTTTTCATTTGCGTTGGTAAAGAACGAGATACTTTAATCAATCGAATCGATAAATCTTGTGATGTCACGATTTATTTATTAGTACGGCAGTTACTGTTGTTGTCAATGCGCTTTTAACCGCAACTTTTAACTTTACGTCATTACAAAATGTTTAAAATAGTAAACTATTTTTTACTAATCTCAGTAACGGACTTAAAATCAAATCAAGCATCCCATGATTCTAAATAGAAGTTGCTAAAAGTTGTTATCCTTATAAAGTCTTAAAAAACATAGTAATTTCAGGCATCAACGCTACTAATTTTCTCTACAATAGAACTGAAAGTCATATTTGTAATCAGTCTGCATAATCATACACGCGGCGGAGCAATTGATAAAATAAATTTTGGATATTTGCCAATATGATACAGGGCAACGCGAGGATTATCATTTTGTAGATGACGTTAGCTTACATTTAGTTTTATGCAGTGCTTTCTATAAAGAAGTCAATATTTCATAATAATTCAAGAGTTTTCAAACGAATTTTTAATGTCGATTTAGGTACTTAACCAGCTTCTGTGAAAGGTTTGCTTACTAGCCAGTCTATTGTCATGCTTTCATCCATACCTAACACCATAACATAACGAAGTACAGTACCTACGTTGAAATGGTTTAATTTTTTACAAGATTTTGTATTAAATTAAATGAGGAACCGAGTCTCAAAGTCTTGGTTGCGTTCTGTATAACCAACCTATGTATCTTCCAAGTAGGTAGGTACTTTCAATATATTTGCACGCGGTCATTTTTTTTCCTCAAATTAATTACCTAGGTTAACTTTTAGCGCAAATTGGATAATTTATATTAAGTTATTTGTCAAATGTAGGTATACACTTTACACGCCATAGCTGTACCGGTAGATATACTTAATTTATAACATTGAATGTAATAGATTTTATGACAATGGTTTTGTGTAAAGCCTACCTATTTATCTTTCACCTCGCCATCCATTTCGTGTTGGCAAATCTAGTACTCTCACTCAAGTAAATGATGAATATTCTACTTGTCTCAATGGGTTATTTTTTCAATACTAAATACTAAGGTAGTTCATATTTCTATCCACTATAATAAGAGTTTACCCGGGACAAAGAGCCGGGCGAGAGTTTGATCAGAAGAGAGAAGATACCTACACAGATTTAAACATTTTAGAAGTTGGCTTTCAGATAAGGTACCAATATATACAGTACATAGGTTTACATGTCATTGGTATTTTTAATAATGTAGAAGTCACAATTTTTAAATTCTTACCTACTACTCTTTTAATGTTACCACTAATCTATCTATGTCTATATACCTTTCTTGTTAGTAATACACCTACCTACTCCTGTAACAAGGCGATTCTGTCTGAGTGCGGACACGGTGGAATATAAATTAATCATACCGAAGTGATTGATATTTTATGTACAACTTGCCTTCGTTTAAATGTACCTTTTATCAAATTTAATGTTATCGTTAATAAAGAATTGATAGGTTTTTAAGAGTTGCGCCCCATTATAAACTGTAAGCAAAATAAGACAATATTAAAACACGTTGTCTTGGGCTTATACAGCCGATGACTAGGAAACACAAAATTGGCATAGCCATTATGAGATTTCATCAAACTGGCTCCTAACGTGGTCAAATCTCTAATTTCTCTTGGCGAAAAACTTTGTTATTCCTTAATTTTTTAATAAGAAGAATTAAACGTTCAATAATATAAAATGTCTTCAATTTTGGATATATTAAATATTGGAAAAGCAATTTGATAGTGATATTAATGTTTTGGATAAGGTTTGCGAGGGTCGCGCGTATAGTCTAGTAGAAGGTGCAAATTATTTAAAAACATTAATTAAGGATTAAAGACGAAGTGTCGCGTTGATTACCAACCGGATGATCCACAGTTCAGAATGATCTGTCTGCTATACCCAAAATATTAAACTCATTAAAATGGAATGATAAGCAGTTTGAAACGTTTTTATGACGTATATCGGTCTCTTTCGTGCTGAGGGTGTTTTAGTGAAGCCCAATAAAGAAGCTACGTCTCATGTGGGCCTAGAATGAATGCATGTTGTGTGAGATAGATTTGTCTCTCTCTACGCATCATATTGTTTTCAACGAGGTCATAGGTATAATATACCAAGCAATGGTATTCATGCTAGGCTCATTGGTCTTGCCAACCGTGTGCGGAGAGCTCTCACCACGGGAGACGGTACTAGTATCCAACTCCTCACTACTTATTGGCAAATTCAGAAAACATATATTTTGGAGGACTTTTGGATATATCCGTTAGCGACTCTCAAAGAAAATTATAATACTAATCTTATGACTAAGAATCTATTTTAGAATAAGAATAGAACCTTAAACTGCTTTGTAAGAACTTATGATATTTTTTGCTAATGGAAAACGAGACATTCTTATGCTAATCGTAAAGGATTTCTATTTTTAACTATGAAACTTTTTGCTACGTAACGTTTTCAGCTCTTTATTGGCAAACGTTGTTACGTAAGCTGTTGGTTTGGGGATGATGAAACTTTGTTCGTCAGTTTAAATCGCAAGTCAATTTAGTCCTTCAAAAGAAATTTGAAATGTGTAATTTACGTAAGTAGATTAATTCGTATTCTCCAAGTCTCTGACTAGCGTAGGGAAATTATTGCGGGCTGTGCATTTTGTCTAGATTTAAGTAGCTGATGTTACAGTGTGATAATTCGTTAATTATTATTCTTGAATATGCAAGCTACGCTTGGTTGTTGCTTAATTGTAATTTAAAAAAAATGCGATTTGTTCATTCCGCTAATTTACGCAATGCCATAAAACATCAATTTCATAATAAATTTTCAAAATAAATCGTGAGTTGTCGCGATACCTAATACCTATTATATAAAAATCAGTGCCACTTTTCGTTGTAATTTTATAACTAGAGAACGACTAGGCCAAATTAGATGAATTTGTTTTTAAAATAATAGATAGCCCAGGGAAAGTTTAAAAGATGAAAAAACATGGGAATAAAGCGGGGGAAGCCGCGCGCTGGTCTCAGCTAGTCTAATATATTTTGCTTGAGCGCATGTCATAAAAACGCATTTATTCCGTGAATATTGTCTCGTATGTTGCTGCTATACACATAATTTAATGCATTTTGTTCCAAAAACATTCCAAAAATTGAAAACGTTGTGAATTCTCCTCTGTAGTTCAGCGATAGGCCGAATTTTTCAGTAATAACTACGTGGTTAGCATAGCTTTAGAATGATAAAAATGTAGAATTGTAATCTTCATAATTTGTAAGCTTATAAGCCCATTTATTTTCAGTTATTCATCATCATGTACCCTTATAACGGCACGTGCCTTCCTAATATTTCACTGGTCTCCCCAAAAAGTCATGGGGGATTTGATATAACTTACTACGCTTAGTTCTTGAAAGCCAAACGTGATGAAGTTGACAGTAAGTTTGATACAGTACCTACCAAAAACGTGACGAATTAACTTTGTGGCAAATGTACAATAACCCCGCTGAACGTTGGTGCTGCCTGGTCTTCTGGTAAATAAACCCTTAGTAAATAAAGTTTGACGACTCCAACGGAGTAAGAGGGGGGCGTTACTATTCCAGCACCACACGGCCAGTTATTATTTACTGAATTATGGGCCTTCGCATTTATAATAGTTTAATGTCACCGTGTTTTTGCTAGTCTAATTTTGTGTCTACAAAACAAAAACGCACTATTTTATTCATCATCGTCTATTTTGAACCGGTATCGCTTAATCTTGCCATATTTTAAGTAAAGCTAAAATTCTCCTAACAATTTGAAATATCTATAAGTACTTACCGAATGTTACAACCAAAGTAGATGACTGTTGAGCTGTTTCGTGTAAAACAATGTACCTAAGCTTAAATTATTTAATCCGCAAATTTTAGATAATCTACCTTGATGTTGGGAAGAAAAAATGTATGTTGTGTGATTTAATTCAATAATAGCACTTAATTTTTTTGTCATCTGTCGTGTCATAGCTTTGTAGTTATCACCATCGTAAAATGTTTAAGTCTCCTAGCTTCAAATTCAAGCTAAAGTTGTTTAGCATTACACTCGCTTTCACTCCTTGTTAGTACTGTATAGTAGGAATTATGTTTACTCTAACGTTAAAGTTACTGTTTCATACCATATATAAAGTAGATTCCTACCTAAAAAGGCTAACGAGTAATAAATTTTTCGTCATTTGATACAATTTCACCGTCTAAATATTTTTTCAACAAGTATATACAATTAAATTGTCACAGGTATATCTTTATAAAAGCAGCCATGTAGGTAGTTAATTTTGAATAACAATAAAAATGTTAACTTGAAGATACAAATTAATACATCGTTGAAGTAAATAGTTTCATGGCCATTTAATGTTCAGTTTCTTAAATAAATAAATTGTTTGGCTGCATTCAAAGGCAACTTTTGGAACATTAACAATAGGGCTTTGAAGATTTTCTATGAAGCCTAACTATTTTATTTTATATAAAATAATAATGACTGATTAATCAAACCTCAAAAAAAGATAGTTCACATCAATAGATATAAACTTAATAATAAACTAGCAAAATCTCGTAAAGTGTCAGGATATAGACTAAGTCTAAAAAACAAAACGCAGCTCGCAGTATGAATTCACCGAGATTTTGTCAATCTATAATTTAAGTTTGTATTAAATATGTATATTTTTGTAGGTATGATTAATGGCCGTCATTTAAAAAATAAAAATAAAGTAGATAGGTTATGTAGTTAAAATCTTCAAACCCCACATTGTATTTGTATCGTAGTATTTTAAAACACAGAGTGCATTAAACTATTCTGAAAATTCATGGAGGTATTTGAATGTACTATCGTGGTCATAAGTACTACAGTTATTAAAAACCTACTAATACTGTTAAAACTGTATTCTTGTATTTTAGTGTGAATTTCTATTGTACATAATTTCTATGTAATTTATTACTCGCCTACTTTTCTAGATATTACGATAACATTCACTTTTAATAATATCGATGATTATTTAATAAACGAGGTTGAAACAAACGATATTTTATTTACCTACTTTATACCTTTTTAATTATTCATTTAAAAGAACATCCAACATAGGGAACACTTTAAACTGTTAAGGATAGGCTAGGTATATACTATATACCTAATACTGGGAATAAGGTAATGTGACTCTTATAGGATGACCCAGCATAATTATCAAATATTGGTTAAATTTTTAAGCTAACATTTAAGAAAGATAAAGATAATAAAAAATTTTGCATAGGTACTAAAAGTTCTAATTTTATACAAAATTTATCGGAAAGAAATGACAAGATAAATTTACAATTTTCAATTATTTGAACTGCAATACTAAATAATATCTGGGTATCTGGTACGAATAGGTTTGCACTCAACACGAGTTATTAATAAAAAACTGTATTATCCACACAAAAACAAATTTAATTTATTAGGTATTGTATAATATTACAAAATTTTAATTAATTGCACAATAATGTATTACATAATTTAATAGTTATCTATTAACTAACAATTAGTGAATTATAATAAATGTATATGTCTATAATTGAAATATATTGCTAATAGTATTCGTTGTTTATATTGCACACAACACGAAAATTTAACATAAGGACTAGGAACACTGGAGCGCGTTATGCTTGAATCATATGGAATTGAAACGCTCGCATAATTGAAACTCTGGTTCAATTCGTCATACGAAGACATTGTGACATGCAATATGGCAAGTATGCTAACTCGAGGATAGCCAGGGGCATAAAACAGGGCTAAAACTAATTTTACCAAAGTCAATCAAGATAAGAACTAAATAGAATTAAATGTCTTATAAATATGTGCCATTTATAAGCCTAAAAAAAAACTTACAAAAATCACTAAAGGCCAGTTTCACCAGTTACCGTTCAAGCTTCAGATTATCTGACATATTCATATTCATTTATTTTAACTTTTGGAATCATATAAAACAATTTCTTAAATATAAAATATGGTACAATATTTATAAACAACAGACAAGACGGAGGTCTATAATAAAATTAAAATAGTAAATTAATGACATGTCAATAGGTACTATAATTACACATTACATTTTGAGTAGGTACATTTTGAATATAATGTCAAATTTGTATTCGATTATAAAATGTAAAAAAAATTTAATATATGCTGCTGTATAGGGGCTTTGTCAGAATAAGTATAGAATGCAATAATGTCAATATATATTTCCATGTCACTAAATTAAAACAAACAAAATATTATGTATATAAATAGGTACTAAATAATGCTGCTGTATATGGGCGTTGTCAAGAATAAAACTAAGTCCTAAGTCCTATAAGACAGATTGTGGGGGAACTAGGATCTGCACTGACGTCTCGCTATGGAGCGTATAAGACAGATATTTGTACCAAAGTTTTTAGTTTATCTGGCAGATAAGTAACATATAGGCTTTATTTGTTACCGGTGAAATTGGCCCTAAATGAGAAAAATGAAATAGGTAAGAAAATTACCTATGAAATAAAGTCAACTGCATGTTTGATTCAAATGTTGCGCGACCTATAAATCAGGTCAGATACATATTTTTACTAACACTAGATTAGATATTGCGATTAAGATTAAGTTGGTTACCTGAGGTAATCCGTAATAATTTATTGAAATGTTGATGGCATTGTGTTGATCAAGCTGGACCTAGCCCGAGGTGATGGACATTGTGAGAATTAAGACGGGCATTGTCTGAGATGTTCCGAGTCAAAGTACACCACGGTCACAGTCATATCGTCACGGAACATGCGGCTAACGTCCGGCGCTAAGCTAAGCAAATGTGCAAGTCTAGAATGTTCCACACCATACTCAGTCCCTCCCAAAGCATTCCGTATAAGGTGAGTCGCCGCGTTCCTATCCTTAGGCTTACTCTTCAAACTCTCCTTCCTATGAGAAAGCAACTCATCTATATCTTTCAACTGTATATTCTTCTTTGGGAATTTTAATGGATTGAAAAACACCTTTCCCTTCATATGTTCTCCGACAAGTTTGACCGCTTGCACCGGCGTCATCATATCCCAAATGCCGTCAGAGGCGATTATTAAGAACTTGTCTTTCGGCGTTAGTCTGTGGTAGAAGATGTCCGGTTTTGCGGTGAGGTATGGCGGTGTGTGGTAGTTTTGTGGGATAGCTCTAGGACCCATGAGGGGTACCGCCACTTGCTGTAGTGTTTCCAAGGACCATTTGTAACGGTAGTCGCCGAGACTGCGTAGAGGCGCGAGCTCACCCAAGAGTCTGTCTCTCCTGATAGATGTCTTTTTCTCACTTTCCGGATGTTCACTCCATATTCTCTTCAACTCGTCGTAATTCTCACTATTGTGTTCTTTTGTTATCTTTTTAGCCACCCATTGATCGCCATCTACCATGGTACCTAAAACTGCATTGCAGTCTCCGACATTGGCCACGTGTAAGTGTGGTCCATCCACATGACACACACAAGCCACGGCCCCAGACATGGCAACGGATAGATTTTTTTTATTTATAACGCCAGTTAATTTATATGGATCAATAACTTCTTTGGACAAATCACTGTCTATTTTCAAAATGCTTCTTTCAAGACATGCGCCAACATCATGATCCACTTCTTTGCGAGCTGCGAGTTCTTTCAAAAAGTCTTTGTAGCTCAGTTCATATTGCACTTTAAGATCTTCAACTAAGTCACCCTGAAATCAAAAATAAGGTGGTAGCTGGACCTTCACAAAATTTTCAGTACTTGAGACATTCATAAATAAATATGGCTTACTATTGGTGAAATTGGTTTAAAAGTTGCTGAGATTACCCTTAACAGCCTGGGAAATACCAAATCTCACAAACATTATTCATAATCATCTTACTTATTAGAGAGAGCTCAATAGATGTTACTGTGTGAATTGTCCAGCAATATTTATTATTTATTTATTTCTCACCCCCTATTTACATTTCCACTGCTAGGTTACAGGGACTTCTCTCTTGAAGATAGAGTACAACTAAAAATTAGTTTAAAAAAAATAATAATAGCTTACTCTATCATTGAACGATTCAAACAACTGTTCATTTGATGAATCATTCACATATTTCTTGATCAGATCTTGTGGTAGAAGACATGCGGCAATGTATTTGAGCAAACGCTTTGAAATAACTTGAGCACAAGAATAACCACCATGTCCATCAAAAATACCGAACAGCAGTCCTAAAAATTGAAGGAATTAATTTTGTTGTTACTTTTTTTATATAGTGGCTTCTTATTTTTCTATATATTAAAAAATGGTATAGAAAAAATTAAGAGATCACAATGTAAACTTGGTCCTGGAGTGGGAGTCGAACCCACGCCTTCCAGTGGCAGATGGGGCTGAAAAGTCTTCCAAAGACCACAGATCGGCAATCGCAATTAAGTCAATTAAAGAGAAAATACAGTCAACTTTAAAAACTGCAAATATTTTTTACGGGTGTATTCTCTGTATAAAAAAAAGTATATCAGAAATCAAGCATCCATAACACAAGTTTTGAGCTTGCAGAGAGGTATACAAGTATGTTGCTATGAGAATTGTCCAGCAAAATTAATCTTATATAGAGTACTATATACTAATATTATAAAGCGAAAGAGTTTGTTTGTTTGTTTGAATGCACTGAAAAATTATTTCCATGTTGGATAGTACATTTATCGACAGAAGACCAGGAAGGCTATAGGCTATATTTTGTAACTGCCTATACAGGGTGGCCCATTCAAATCGGTCAGTATGGGAAAGTCTGAAACTGTAAGACATACGAAGATTTGTTCTTAGGAACCATGTCACCGATTTTGATAAAAAGAAAAACTGCATTCATACAATTAAAAAAAAAGTGTACCCAACTGGGGAATCGAACCCGGTTGTTCTGAAAAAATAAACTTACACTATTTCTATTCAGATATCGTTTGTGTAGGTCTTAAGCAGTAAATATCTCTAAGAAACATAATGTCTAAAATGAATAAAATGCATTTTTTTCACATACTTTAATTTATCATAGTAGGTGTTCAAAGTGACCACCGTTACAATATTCAGCAAGTTCAGGCATGTAAAATTGTCTCTATGGTTGTTTGTACCTCTCTACTTGTTACATACACCGTGTTATGTATCATGTGGCATTGACATTGGGTTACATTAAAGATGAAGTGTAAAAAAATAGCTATAACACCGTTGAAGAACTAAAAGTAGCCATAGAGTCAACTTTAACGCAGATTCACCACATGAAGATACAAAATGCAATAGTAAGATCGTTACCTAGACGTGTTGAATATTGTATTGAAAAAGACGGTAGTCACTTTGAACACCTACTATGATAAATTAAAGTATGTGAAAAAAATGCATTTTATTCATTTTAGACATTATGTTTCTTAGAGATATTTACTGCTTAAGACCTACACAAACGATATCTGAATAGAAATAGTGTAAGTTTATTTTTTCAAAACAACCGGGTTCGATTCCCCAGTTGGGTACACTTTTTTTTTAATTGTATGAATGCAGTTTTTCTTTTTATCAAAATCGGTGACATGGTCCCTAAGAACAAATCTTCGTATGTCTTACAGTTTCAGACTTTCCCATACTGACCGATTTGAATGGGCCACCCTGTATATACTATAGATAACGTAAAAAAACGTAAGCAAAGCTGTCGGCGGGATGGCTAGTTTTAAATAAATTAATATTGATTTACCTGAAGTCAATTTACATTTTGCCTCACTTCTTGTATCTTCTATTGGTTCATTAGATGCTAGTTGATTTGAATCATATGATTTTACAGATCCTGATGTAAATTCCTTATTGAATTCATTCTTACGAAGAATCAGGGTCACCTGAAAATTTAAATGAAAGTATATTGTACTTTGCATGATATTCAATATAATTTATTCTTTGGGTTACATTTAAACATAAATTACAAATGTTTACAGAAACTTTGACTCAACAGAATTTTTTCTATTTTATTTTAGGGCCCTGTTGACTAAGTGGGAGCAAACTCAACTTTCATTCCGAAGGGCGTGGATTCTAACCCCGCCACACACTTCTGATTTTTTCTTATTGTATATTGATTGATATATTAACTATATGGGTTTTCTAGATTCAACCCTAATGTCATTGTTACATATTTCTACTAGGCTAACGCCGGGTTAAACAAGTTAGAAACCTTTACCAATTTACCATAGTAACTCTACAATAACAAAAAAAAGCATTAAAAATAGGTATACCATACCTCTTGGGGAGATGGCAGAGATGTTATCTCATCTTTATGCGCCTGTGCTGTGCTATCGGATGAACAAAAATCGCGTAAATTGGAACAGAACAATAACTTAGGATAGTCAAATCTCTGGTTACCACACCAGAATTTTATCAACTTATGTCCTAGACCACGGTCAAAATTCAAATACGAGTTTAACATTCGAATGTTTAATTTAGAGTGATTCATATTATTACAGGGTTCGGTATAGAATATCTTTCTGTGAATTATAAATGAACATTCTATGTTACGCAAGAAATGGTTTGTTTTTGTTGAGGTCAAAATATATTATAAAAATTACACTTTCAACTTTACCACACACTCTGAGATTGTATCACACTACAACAAACACAGTCCTACACATGAGTTGACCCTATTGTAAATCTGAACTATTTATAACAGCACATTTTTAGCAGCAAAATTAATACATAAACAAACATTCATTTTTTTCTTTCTTTCTGTCAAATAAGTCCTTGTCATGTCAAAATAGTCAAATAAATTTTCTTCTCAGATTTTCTTGGATACTTGTTTTTTTTCTTCTTCTTAATTTATAGCTTGCTGTTTTTGGTTAAAACAATTTAAATTTAGCCAGTGTCTAAGTGCGACAAATCTTGTCGCAGTTCACAAGCTTATACTTTTATTTATTTATTTATTTACCATATTATTAGTAATCTTAAATTAATTATTCTCAGTTTATTTAAGTTAGATCTATTGAATTTCCATTGATGGACGGTATCTAAAACAACACAAACAAATTCCTATAAAATATCTTCAACAATCAAAATAAAAAAAACCACCATGTATGAAAATGGACTATGTTACTAAGTATCAAAATAAATTGTCACTTTGTCTTAATAAACCGAGTTGAAATAAATATTTCTCTTAGTCATAATATTACGGCATGGTTCCGGTACTTATTTTCAAAACAAAAATAAGGAATGAAGGATAATAATTTTAAAGTATACTGGCGGTCATGCCTCCATGAATGCAAGGATGATTTGAAAAAATGTATGTGCCCAAGTGGACCTCATGGACCTAAAGTTTCTTATGGCTGAAAGTGAAATAGGAAATACCTACACCATGCACATACACACAACTTAATTTTGTAAATCTTAATAACCACATCTTTGCAATTTGTTATTTCAAACCCGGATAAGTATCGGACGGTCGCAGGTCTTATATGGATGGACATTTGGGTTGGCAACACTATTAATTTCATTGTGTCATCATTCGGTTCGGTTCGCTTGCTTTACAATCCGACATTTCTCTCGCAATCTGCTAATCTGAATTCGTGAAACTGTTTGCCCTAAAATAATTCAAAATGTCGAACCAAGTTTTAACTATAGATCCCAAAAATGAGTTGAAATTCAAGGGTAAGTACCGTTCTCTCGAACTACGTAGCTAATATACGACGGCATTCATTTAGACAGCACACGTCGCGAACTAGCTAACTGCTGACAAAATATGGAGTTTCTATTTCCAGATATCGGCGTTTTGTCAGGGTGCGGTTTTTTATTTAGCATTTTCCTTGTGAGAAGCTGTTATTTTTATGTTTAATACGTCATGATCGTTCGAAACTATGATTTGAAATTAGATTTAGTATATGAATGATCCTCTACTGGGGGTGTAGATACTTGGTATGTAGGTGTAAAATGAATGTAGTAGAATAGTCGCAATACCGAATTAGCTTATGCGGCATGATGTTAGTTCTGTTCCATTTGCTACTGGCGCCAATAATATTTTTCAGTGTTGATTATCAAGAAAATAAGCCTAGGCCTTAGTGTAAAACACTGGTAGATAGCACCTAGGTACTTGATAATTTTACTAGATGTTATATTATTTAACACTTAGTTGTTTTTTAATCAAAGATATTTCAATAGTGGTTATAGGTACGTCAATAAGCATTTATTGCAAAAAATTTGGTCTAATTTGCTTAATGACATATTAAGAATGCAACTTTGAGACAGTTACATACTATCCAGATTAATATTACTTACAAACAATATACCACTTGATTAATAAACCTGTACATACAATAATTTAATGTAGTTTTTCGTGCATAAATTCTAGAGTTTAACTTTGTTTAGCTGCAATCAGTACAAGATTAACCTGGTAGAGCCTTAATAATGTTCCATTAAGTTATTATATTCTGCCTTTTAAGCATTTAGGTACCTAATTCATTTTTTTGATAACTGTTTTATTATATTCATCAACTGTGTTAACAGAGCATGCAGTTCTACATTATTTATAAATAATGAAGCATTCATAATGTTTTTCAATCAATCAATGAACCAATGGCAGCATTCAACTTGTATGTGGAGCTGAATTCCATAAGACATTAAATATTGAGAATTTTCTTGTATTTGAATTCTAGGAAAGTAGGTTTCATTATTGAGCTACCTAACATCAATATATGTTTCATGCACAACAATGAGTTAAATTTGATTTATCTGACATAAATAAATAAATGCAAGATAGATTAATGTATATTTTACCAAATATATTTGGAGTGATGTAAAAGTTTATTTTAGGTATGAGAGAATAATTGCTAGAGAACATATCTGGCTGTCGATTGGGACAGTTGCCATTTTCGTTGAAAGTCCACATGTTATAAAAGTTTGATTACCGGCCAACTGTAGATAATGTATAACGACTTATACAAAAAACCTATAATATATATAACATCTAGAATCCTACAATCTTTGGTATTACTTTTAGTCCGGATGAAGATAGTCATTATCATTGATATATTCAGTGGATTTTTCAGGGACGTTTGAGCAGGGATGCATCACATACCTGCGACTGGGGAACCCCACATCAGATGTTATATTATTCAAAATAAAAACTACAGCACCTAAGAAGTATTGTGTTCGTCCCAACTCCGGGTACCTGAAGCCAAACTCCAAGGTGGAAATTGCAAGTGAGTGTAAATTTATACTTTTAAAACTAAAAATAAATGTTTTTTTCCTAATAGACTGACAACATGGTCCATTGGGCAACCAAGACTTCCTAGTTTTGTGCCTCTTGAATATTAAAAAGAAGTAAAATGTTTCAATTTTAATAAATAGTGAAAAATAATTGTGGGGAAACCCATTTTACTTATGTACTGAACTTTTTCTAAAGTGATGTGTTTTGATTTTAGTTACGCCACAACCGGTTTACTTAGATCCCAATGAAAAACATAAACATAAGTTTATGGTGCAGAGTGCCCTTGCTCCTGTGGGCATGACCGATGTAGACTTAGCCGTAAGTACCATTTTTGTACAAGTAATCTATCTATATACATATAGAAGAACAAGTTCCCACTGACTGACTGACATACAGACGCACGCACAGCCGTAACCGCTAACGGTAGAAACCTGAAATTTGGATCGTGCCTTTCTCTTGTGATATATAGGTCCACTAAGAAGGGGTTTTGCGAAATTCACCCTCTAAGGGTAGAAATATGAGTTGCAAGTTTGTATGGAAAAATCTTTAAATTAGCATTTTGATAAAACTCGAGCTTCAACCGAGGCGAAGCGAGGGCGGGTCGCTAGTTACTTATATATTTAAACTTATAATTAACCTTGACGTTTTTAATTTCAGTGGAAAGACATCAATAGTGATTCGCTGATGGATTACAAGCTCAAGTGTGTATTTGAACACTCCAATTCGAATACCAACGTAAGTAATATGTATATTTATAAACAATTACTAATTATTTCAAGTCAAGATATTTGTACTTATGTTGTATGTAATGAACAAATAAAACATTTTTGTCTCCTCCTCCTTATAAATCGTTATTGTTGTTATAAATACTCGTAAATGTAAGTGCAATACTTTTTGATGACTTATAAGATTAGTAGCTGAATTGTGAAGAATTGCATACGATAAAACATAGTTGCAATGAAAGCAACCAAGATAAAAAGCATACTACATAAAACGTTGTTACATAATACTGTTCTTACAAACGCAAATAGTTATGCAAATTATGTGCTTACAAATACAGTTCCTTTGAATCATAATGCATGAATGAACTGCAGATTAAATATTGAGATTATAGATAAGAGAAGATATATAACCTAAGAGCCCGTGATGGCCAGACCTTCCTTTAATTCACAAGCGTGAAAATTCTTTCATGTGTATGTCTAACATAGGTAAGAATAACCCCCAAACATGAAACCTGGATCGCGGTTCCTTTGGGAGATAACAACCTTTTACCTGTTATCTCCCAAAGGAACCACGATCCAGGTTTCATGTTTGGGGGTTATTCTTACCTATGTTAGACATACACATAAAATAATTTTCACGCTTCAGAATTAAAGGAAGGTCTGGCCATCACAGGTTATTAGTCTATACTAAGAGCCCGGTCTGGCCAGACATTCCTTTAATTCTGAAGCGTGAAAATTCTTTCATGTGTATGTCTAACATAGGTAAGAATAACCCCCAAACATGAAACCTGGATCGCGGTTCCTTTGGGAGATAACAGGTAAAAGGTTGTTATCTCCCAAAGGAACCGCGATCCAGGTTTCATGTTTGGGGGTTATTCTTACCTATGTTAGACATACACATGAAAGAATTTTCACGCTTGTGAATTAAAGGAAGGTCTGGCCATCACAGGCTCTTGGTCTAATAGGTTATCAAAAGCATATATCTAAAAGATTATTCTTAGGTCGACAATGCAAAAATAGCTACTCAGAAGCCGTAAATTATGCATCTGTTTCCTGGTAAAACGAGGCCTTAAAAAGCCTCGACTGTGCCATTTAAATATCTACAAACATTTGTCGGCATTTTCAGGATTCTGGTGATAATATTCCTCAAAACGAAATCACCAAAAAGCGGATTGATGCCACCGAGGATGCCAAACCCTCTACAAAGGTAATTAATAGAAAATAGATCATCCAATATTAATATTCATTCAAAATCAATAGTGCACGATTCTCGCATCGTTTCCATTTGTGTGCTTCTTTGGTTTTTTACTTGCGCTTCTTGTAACAGTCTACTAAAAGAGCTATTGAGTTCCATTTATGCGTGATCGCATGCGAGAGCTGAGTACGTGGCGTTCGTTAGACATTCATTTCGAGGCTGGCATGTGTTGAATTGTCTTGCAGGAAGCTGTAGAGAATCTTATCAACAAAGAAGTCAAGAGATTGCAGGATGAAGCCATTACTTCGGGAACTTTAAGCGCGAAAACGGTATTCCCTATTTTTTTTTTGCTCAATGTTGCCTGCTGAAGACACCTAGAGCACGCTTTGTACACTCATTGCATACCTGTAATAAACTAACATTCTAATTTTTTTTAATTTTCGCTTCGCATGTTTTCCAAACGCCACCCAAATAACAAGCATTTTATGTTTAATGTTGGGATCAAAATAACCGTAAACATAATCTACAAATCAAGGAATTTTAACGTTTAGGGTTTTGATAGATGTCTAGTTAAAATGTAAAATGGGAAAAATAAAAAATATTTACTTGGTTAACCGATAACCAGATATAAAATACTTTGATTTGGTTGCTATTTGGTTGCTATTTGAACCCATTAAAGATAAAGAATTATTTATTGTAAAACTGTGTAGGTTCAAAGTCTTTTATCCACGTTTTCTTACATATTAGGCGTTTCACTCCTTCTTTCTTGGATGGGGTTTGTCGTATTCTAAGTATTTCTCGATTATCTGTTTCAATGTGTCCAGGTGGTCTATAGTGGAGAATTGTTGTCGAAAACCAGTTGCTCTACTGGCTATCTTCTAAGATTTTAGTTAGCCATTGTAGTAGTGTTGTTGAAAATACATTCATGGAAAGGGCATCATGCTTATATATGAGTTTTCATTGTCGTTACATAGTACTTAATCAGCCCATTTTTTTATTCATAGTCTATGTCCACATGAAGATATAGAAGTGGCGAAGCCGTGAATAGCTTTGAGAATAGGATGGTATGGCCTTGCTTCAATCAAGACCTGGCTGGGGCGCTTCCGTTCCACATTTTGTAAAGAACTAATAACATGTTTCCTCTATACTACTCTCGTTGAAGGAAGTTAGACTACGATAGTGTAGAGGCATTTCGGCGTCGTCAAACTTCGCTTCGCCTCGGGCGACTTACATTTACTGTCGGTTTTTGCGCCCGAATTAAAAGGGTCCGAAGTTTGACTCTAAGCTTATCGCGAAGTTGTACGAGTGTGGAGTATCACTGACTTTGCCGGAGTTTGTCGAGGAACTTCGCAAGAAGTTTTATGTTCTGTAGGTATACATAGGCGTAAGTATATTACTACCAAGTCGACATTATTATCTTCCAACCCTTACTCTGGTTGGGCGAAAAAAACAATCATAACGGTCTGTCTTAAAAGATTTTTATGCAAACTAGTGAGACAAGTACGAAATGTTGTCAATAGCTTTTTATTGGAGACTTTCCTGGGTACTTTTATATATATTATTATGTCTGTACAGACAGCATGATTATATATTTATTTGCAACGCTCAATTAGTATATCTACCTTGCTGGAAGAACCAGAATATTTATTCAAGCAAATTGTCTCTACTTTCAGAACTTGGTTTTCACAAAGTCGGACAACGAAAACGAGCTTCAAAAGGCATCCCAAGAAGTAATGCATTTACGTGAAGAAGAATCTAAGTTAAGGCAAGAATATCTTCAACTAAAAGTAAGTTACATTTATATTATTTTACCCTTTGTAAGTTCCATAATATTCATCTTTATCAACTTGTATGTAAGTATCAAATTATAATAGTAAGCGATAACTCGTGTTTATGTCCTCAACGTATGTTCTATAAACATCTTATTATGTTATGTCGATCCAGTAATATTCCTTATATTCCAATTAATTTATTTTATCTATGATATCAGGTTGACAAAATATTTATTATAATAATAAAGCCTTTATTCCAAAAATATTACAAAAGTTTTTCACTACTTAGTTAATCACTTCACTATACTATAGAATGTCTCTTATTTTGGTGTGCCTCACGGCAAAGGCCTCCTCCAACTCCTTCCATTGTTGTCTGTCTGCCGCAACTCTAGTCCATAGGGGTCCTACTGTCATTTTTAGGTCATCCTCCCATCTTCTTGGTTTTCGACCTCGAGTTCTAGCGCCATCTCTAGGGTACCAAACTGTCACCTGTTTACTCCATTTCTCCTTTTTGCATCGAAGCATATGTCCTGTAAATATTTAATATAGGTGTATGTAAACTCGGGATTCATTTAAAAACGCCAGTAAATTATATTACACTGTTACGTCTCCCAAATTACGTAAAACTAAAATACGTGGATAATTATTAATAACAAAACAATAGTGCCTAAGATGGATCATATTATTATTACTTGATTTATAACAGACTCTTTATTTCTTTCATTTCTCAAAGGGCTATGTTCGGTATCTCTGCGGGATCCAATCAGAAATGAGGAGATCACGACATAGCCCAACGAATTAGCTCTAGCTCTGCGCTAGATTTCTGATATACTTAATAAAATATACATACATATATAGATATCTTATTATTATACATATATATAACACCCAGACACCCTCGACGATATATTTTCTGTATATATTCAAATATATATACCACAATATCCCAAGATTCGAACCGATGCACGATGTCAGATATCGTCGATTTTGCTTAATAATTTATATATACAAGATGTCCCATAATGGGTAAATAAAGCCGGGGCGTGCTTGTTGGCCGCAGCATACAGAAAACGCCGGAGAAAGTTTTCCAAAATCAATGAAACTTTAATTTAGAAAGGCTAGGTCGATTCCGGTGCTTTTGGTTTTAAAATAGTCGTAGTAACCTAGGGAAGGTTTAAGATGTGAGAAAACATGGTAATAAAGCGGGCGAAGCCGCGGGCGAGTCAGCTAGTTCCTTATATGATTTTGCTTCTCGCTTTGCGAATATAATAACAAGCTTAAAGCCTCCAGCACACCGGATGCGTATACGTACACGTAAGCGTAGACGTGCACGTACCACTGAGTTGTAATGTATGGGAATGTATGTGACAGGACACACTGCTTGCGTAACGTGACGTGCGCGTGCAGTGTGTCCTGTCACATACATTCCCATACATTACAACTCAGTGGTACGTGCACGTCTACGCTTACGTGTACGTATACGCATCCGGTGTGCTGGAGGCTTAAATGTAATCTGCGATTTTTTAATCTGCTGCTCGT
Organism: Chloroclystis v-ata; assembly: GCA_963691955.1. Classification (NCBI taxonomy): domain Eukaryota; kingdom Metazoa; phylum Arthropoda; class Insecta; order Lepidoptera; family Geometridae; genus Chloroclystis; species Chloroclystis v-ata. The sequence continues at coordinate 6,071,586 of OY829908.1, read as the reverse complement.
GTTTTTTGGTTATTTTAGTTGTTCATTATTAAACACTAGCCGACCCGCCGACAGCTTTGCTTGCGTTTTTTACGTTATAGTTTTTATATAGCCTTCCTCGATAAATGTGCAATCCAACACTATTATTTCTTCTAATCGGACCAGCGGTTCCTGAGATAAGCCCGTTCAAACCAACAAACAAACTTTTCAGCTTTATAATATTAGTATAGATTTCATTCAACATTTTTAAAATATTTTATCCAATGCTGTGCTGATACGGATTTTAATTGTAGTTGCGAACACTACAGCGAAATTAAAAAATATAAATATTAAGCAATCCGCATATTTTTGGCCTAGGCTAAAGTCTGTTTAAGCTACTGTAAATACTACTGTAACTGTGCTGCTACTCTAAATTTAAATTACCAAATAATAAAATTTAAGTAACTTAATAATATTTTATGATAAACAATTTAACTCTCTAAACTTTATATTTATGATTTTATTTTATGACGACCTCTGTGGCGCAGCTGGCGAAGGTCTGCCTACGACGCAGGAGGTTGCGGATTCGATTCGGAACAAAAATTTAAACGATCTGCAGAGTGTCTGGCTGTTATATATGTATAATAAAATATAAATATATATATATATATCTATGTATGTATATTATGTTAAGTATATCAGAAATCTAGCACCCGTAACACAAGCTTCGAGCTTACCACGGGGCTAGATGTTGCTGTGTGAATTGTCCAGCAATACTTATTTATTTATATTAAGTATATCAGAAATCTTGCGCTTGTAACACAAGCTTCGAGCTTACCACGGGGCTAGATGTTGCTGTGTGAATTGTCCAGCTATATTTATTTATTTATTTTAAACAAGACTCATCTCACGCAAACATCGTTTTCGCAGTTGCTCTTTATGTCGGTGTAGTAGAGTATATATTTATGATTATTTGTATTGTTAAGGAGGAGGTGTTGCGCCTGCGCCAGGCCGTGAGCGAGGACCGAGCGCCGCGCGCGCACTCGTTCGGCCCGGAGAAACAGCAGCAGGCCGTGGTGCCGTGGCTCGGCATCGCCGTGGCCATGGCGCTAATCGGCATCGTCATCGGAAAGTTCCTCATGTGAGACCCTCGCCCTCTCACGAGGCAGCTTCACCTACCACTGACGATCGCAATATATTATATATCACAGTTTCATTAGGCATTATAATTGACGTTTTTTTTTTTCAATTAACAGGTTATGGTTATGTTTGTTAATCTACACGGCTGACTCTGATGCTATTTTCGACTAATATGGTGACATAAACATTAGTTACAGTATTACAGTATTTAAGGTTTTTAATTTCACGGTTTTAATCATAAATATACGGGGTGGAAATATATTTCATTAAATTATCGGATTTTAATTCATTATTTCAATTTTATATTAACTTGTAATAGCATTTGTGTCTTAGCACCAAAGTCACAATTATGGATGCAGCTGTCTTTAAAACAACTATTGCTGTATTAATATTTTTAATTTTCAATATAATGTATCTAAGATCGTGTTGTTTAGATTGCTTTAAAACAATGTTTACCTGAAAATATTCGGCTTATGACACTCTTATGAAACTCCAAGACCCATCGTTTTAGTCCATACTTAACGTCATACTAATATTCGTACGGTACAACAGTTGACAGCGAGTCATTAACAGCTAGCAGTATATTGTCTTCGGAAACTGTTCTGAGGCACATCCCAAGAATATGTACAGATAGTTGGGGCAATATACCTCTAAGTGTTGCCGAGCTGTCGACTAGCATTTAATTTTATATTTTTTATGTGTTTGACATGTTCATAGCCTTGTAGCAGTATATACAGCTAGTAAGGTCCTAGGCGGAATATCTAAAGCTACGGCGGTATTTGTATTAGGCCATTCTCACTGGCACATAATCCAGCTGATTTGACATATTTTGCGTGGTTTTTCGTACACGCAACATATAGTAGGATCCGTGCGTGGGACTCTGAGAATGACCTTCCATACCGTCATAGTGCCTATACTCCTACCACAGTTTAATTTTGTTTACCTTCTTATATTTATTTCATAGTTATTGACTCACTTAAGTTTTCTAAATTATTAGAAAATGGTATGGGAAAAATTACAAGATCACAATAAAATCTCCTTCTCGAGGACCAAGGTTATGTTGTGACGTTGTAATTTTTCGCATACCATTTTCTAATAATTTTGTTTACCTTGTATACAAAAACACCATAAACCAATAGCGATTGACATTTCTGTATAAATATTAGTCATTTCCCTCCGACCTAAACTGTGATAAGAGTAGAGGTATTGGTCGTAACATTGTAATTGTTAATGATGATGATCCAGCATTCACATCAACGCATATCGCCCACGTATATTTTAATAACTACAGTAGGCAAAGTAAATTAAGCTTTTCTATTCTCGATTAGTTTATATTTCGATTTAACCAAATACCGAACTCTATAAAAAAACAATTGTTTATTACATTTTTGTTATTATTCTCAAAGATTTTGTTTTAATCTAAATATTACACTCCTTTCATAAATTCTTAAAAAACTTAATCCGTAACTTCTTAGTTGTTTATATCAATCAATCACCCAGTCGATTTCACGAATTGATCATGATTGACATTGCTTATATTAATGTAATATTTAAATATATAACAATACTTATATAAATATTTCAAATCTATACTGTATAGATTAAACATCTGAGCCATCTTACTTGCATCGTGAAAGATATTAGTGCAAATAGGCTTTTTGCCGAAGCTTTTATTGTAAAAAGAATGATGTTAACTCGAAATAATGCATCATACTCTGGTTGGAGAATAAAATTAATATACATAAATGTTATGTAGAATGTAAAACTTCATTATAATTGAAATTTCTATTTATTCTCGCCTTATGAATCAACTTACAATAATTACAAATTAATACTAATAAGTAGTTAAGTAGTTTTACGATCGGTAGAGTTGAAGTGACGGATTGCCGCGTACGAGTAATATAGTATATTGCATAGTGAGACGCTAGGCATATTAATTAGTCTAAAACTAAGCTAACATCTAGTTGTCGTTCTTTATGTACCTTGATCGTTGTACCTGCCGTTGTCTCCAGCGACCTACCTCCCACTCTTCAAGTTGCATTATCACGCCATTGCGTTTTATTACATTGCCTTAAATTAGAATATTGGTCAGATTAGTAAATAATTGGTTCACAAGCTCTATTGCTTTTGATTTTTAATTATTATACCTCAATACAAAACGGGATTAAATGTAATAATAGAAAAGTCAAATCGAGCGAACCACGAGATCTTCCGATTCTTATGAAACAATGTTATTAGAATAGTGTACTATTAGGGCAGTGATACATTTGGGAGCAATAAATCCTACTAAGTGCATCAAGGATTGTTTACTGGGACGAGTTTTTGTGTTAAAGATTAATTTTTGATGCTATAACGGTCTCAACGCACCAAGTTTTGCTTCTATGGCATTTAAAACAGTTCTACATTTGCCATTTTAAACTCCCTCTCTTTTGCACGTAAGTACTAGATGGCAATCTTCTTCTAAAACCTGTTGTAGCATACACAGGTTGCCCTGATACATAAAAGCAATAAATTACATAAAGTTAATACATAATATAATAAATATAGTAACCATAAAATATATCAAATATTTTTATACCATTATTATGGTTTTTAATTCCGCGTATGCAGAGACCTTACGGTCATACATAATAATGCAGATTAGTAATACAAACAGAAGTATTTATAAATTGTTAACAAATCTTTGTATGTATAAGTAAGTGTTTTCATATGGGCGAGTAGGGGTTGATTATTATATAGCTTTACATTATCTCACAGATCACTATAATAATATGTATTAGGAGTAGAAGTTAGCCAAACGGGAGGAACATGAATGTGGGTCATTACCGCTTTAAATGCAGTTGAAGATTAGGTCGTCGAGAGTTTGCGCCCGTGGAGCAAGCAACATGCTTTATGATAAGGCTTGACGCACTCGTCAGGGAAAAGTCATAAAGGTAATTTCTAAATCCGTTGTGTAATTGACTGTACTACTCGATCAGAACTTCCAGGCGATTATCGAGTGTACGGAAAGCGTCAGAAAATGGCACTATTGACATAACTGTAGTAAAATGTCCATATGATAGGAGAGCCATTGGATTTATTTTGCATTTTTATTTAATTGGTTTTATTGTTAACTAAAAAGTAGATATTTGTTATAGAAATGTGCTTAGAATGTGGTCTGTTGATTGTTCCTTTGTGAATTAGTAGCGTAAATTATACGTCATAACGAGTGAACTGCAGATCCAAAGTTTATGCTATCGTTAATTATGAATATCTTTCGTTTATAAATATATTATCTATCATGAACTTTGTAATTATTTTAAATATTGTATGCGTTGAAATTTTTTGTATAAAACACAATATTGAAATTCAATAATAATAACAGCCATGTTAAATGACATACCACGACTACATAATTATAAAGCTATGTCATTTGAACATAGCATACCGTTGACAGTCATGTTTTAACACCATGTACGCAAGATAGCCGTTTGTGTCGGCATATCCTAAGTTTATAAACCTATATTGACATTTATTTGTAAACGTGTCAAATGTATCTGAATTGGAATTTGTTAGAAGGTACTTACGGTAGTGTTTTATGTAGTTTCTACGTTGAGAATAGCTTGTAAGGCACACGCCACAACTCCGTAATGGACATCAGATTCGTCTAAGATTTGGGTATTGTTTGTTTTTAATGTATTTATTTGGTCATTCTATTTCAGTACTAAATAACTGATCTTCCAATTATAATTTTAACGAAACATAAAACAGTACATTCGTGGATTAATGTACATATACATATTTAGTCCTAGTAATTTGACTGACAAGTTCTAAGATCGAACAGATATGTATATGCTACTTAGTTCGTTGAAGATATAAAAAGGTTCATTTTATTATTGTTGACTTTGTGAACTAAGCCTTGTATATTAGTGTCTTGTAAATTAAATATTATTAATTTTTACAATGTTAACGATTAAGTCGTACCATACCATTGATTTCCTTTGCATGCATGCATTAGGTAAAATTTCCGTATTGTAACGTAACCTATTTATGCTATTGTATCGTTTTCTGGAATAAAAGACTTAATTTATGATTGAAAATGTCATTTCATTTCTTAGATCTATTGACATTGGCGGTTGACGGCATAATCACAATTGCCAGTCACGTTCGCCATAATAAAAGAAGAAGAAGAAGACGATTAGCTGGTGCCTCTAATACTCAGAGCAAGGAATTTAAATGGAGAGGCCATAAGTACGAAATCAACGTGTATACCTACGATTCATAAATTAGTGTTGTACTAGGTAGGTAGGTAGTAATAATTGATCGATAGAGTTTGTTTTCAACTGAACTTTTTTTTATGATAATGTATTTATTGTAAATTGAAGTCCGTAAATATTAAATTATATAATTATAGAATTAATACAGTTATAAAACCAAGCAAAAAAAAAACATTTTAACTAGTACAAAAAAAAATACTTAAGTAGAACTCAAACATTCGTTTAGCGTTTAGTTATATTCTGTGGGCATATTAATATATGAAAATGAACTTTTAACCTTATTTTAACTAGTTTGAGTTCTACTTAATGTTTAAAGTTCATTTTAACTAAATTAATATACCCACAGAATATAACTAAAGGAATGAAAGACCTGAATAAGCCAAATGTTTTAGATAATTATAAAACACAATATACTTACTTATATTTAGTGTATTATTATATATCAAAATAATTTATATTTCAAAATAATATAATATTGTATACAAAACCTAAAATCTAATCCGTCATTTCATTCTACGATTCATGCAATTCTGCAAAAACACAATATATAATCAACATTTATTCAAATTATCATGGTCTATAATTTTTTACCTAAGTCTAAAATCAAAATATCGATAACTCGTGCAATATACAAGAACACCACTATCGATGTAAACAAAACCAAAAAGTGACAGTAAATGATATCCAAAGTGACAGTAAATGATATCGAAGGCATCTAAGCAAGGCACGTGCATGACGTCACGATAAATATTGGCAACCAAGCGAAACTGTGGTGTATATAGTTAGGCTCTTTTTAATTGCATACATTAGACAGAGATGTCATCATTTTTATTTTAGTCATCTTATAAACTAATTCCATAGACAATTTTGCAACAAATCTATTGGTAATAATCTAAGCTCTAATACAGTTTAGGTTTGATTTAGCTTATTTGTATAGAAATGTCAGTTTTGTAAAATACTGAGATTTGGACCTGAGCCATAAAAAATAAAACTGCAAAATATATAAAAGCATAACAGATAACACCTATTATTAATAACTAACTAGCTATTAGGGCTTACTTATATGAATTATTTTAAAAATTCCGATTTTTTTACTTAATTTACTTATTATATTTGAGAAAGAGCGGGTAAAATAGAAACGGTCTTGCCGTATCCGGAGCATCTTCATCCTCCAGATATTAGGTAACACGTAAGATAAATGAATTAAATGAAACATAACATTAGTAGTTCATTGAATTTTAATTTGTCATAACTTAAAACTCATTGCCTATACATAAAAATTAACAAACTTAAGTTAAATGGCTGATGCAGACCAGAAATCCTAGAATACAAAAATACTGCAGTGCATCTTTGAGATCAAATCGAAAGTTTTATATAAAAAGGTTCACTTAGAATAGCTTAAAAATAAATAAATTACAAGGGTCCTCTAATGACCGCTTTAAGCTTATGGTCAAGGAGCATGTTATAAATATTAAACAAATACATTTTTGTAAATATAAATAAAATTCATGAATACTTATTTGAAATTGTTACAACGTTCCTATAAACATACAAGATATAGTGATGACAAACAGTATCCTAGAGCAATATAGCTATTATTGGCCAAAGATATTCACTAAAATAAGATGATCTTAGGAAACATTTATCATTTTTAGCTCTAAAGTAGAGAAAAGTCCTATAAAACGATTTTTTTTTTAAATGTTAAAAGCAAAATTTATGTAAAACACAAGAAATTTATTAATATTGAAAGCGTTTTAAAAATTATAAAACAGATAAAAAGACTATAAAATATCTATAATAACTGATCTTTAACAACTGACGTTATTCAAATAACTACATAAAATATTAAGATTTACACAGAGTTACCAACATTGATATCGTGATCTAAAAAGCTTATCTAAAAGTCTAATAGGCCTTGTTATTAAATAACAATCTAGTTACTTAGTTAGAATTACACTTAGATATAATTGAAATAGAATAACACAGGTACGTACAGAAGATTACTAATAAGTAAATAACTATAGCAAAGAAGAATTAGTTAGATATAAGCTCTAGTGACTATTTTTTTTTGTATTGCAACCAAATTACGCACTTTATAATAATTTTTTTACGCATATACAATCTCTAATAAACTTACAGTGACAATAATACTATGTCTAAGATTAAATAAGTAATAGCAATAAATTAATCTTCAATTCATTTTAGAAAAATGATTTACTTGTTTTGTTGGTTATTCTGAACATTCTAGAATGTCACTAATGTGTGGCTAATACAGAAACATACCAAAAAGGTAAACATACACCCTACTAATATTATAAATGCGAAAAATCGAAAGAATGTATGTATGTTTGTAACCCTTTCACACTCTAATAAATTGATTTTAATGAAACATCACAATAATGAAGCTTATATACAAAAATAATACACAAGCTTTTTACCGCGCGAAAATCCACTACAAGGCGGAAAAATTCACTCTAACACGGGAAAGTTAATTAAAACGCGGGCAAAGCTGCGGGTGAAAACTAGTAATATAAATAAATATTGCTGGACATTTACACATCAATATTTAGCCCCGTGGTAAGCGCGGGTTACGGGTACTACATAATCTGACACGTATAAGTTAATAAATATTGCTGGACCATTCACACAGCAACATCTAGCCCCGTGGTAAGCTAGAATCTTGTATTACGGGAGCTAGATTTCTGATACACTTAATATAATATACATACATAGATATTGTTTATTATACACATAACACACAGACTCAGAATAAATATCTGCAGATATATAGTTATATAAATATCTGCAGTATAGATTAAACAAATTGTACCTAATTCACGAATGGACTCGATAAATCTGCAGTATAGATTACGATACGAAATGTACCTAATTCACGGACTATAAGTGTGATTAGGAGCTCGTATCTATATTCAGGTTGGTGGTGATATTCCCGAAGGTGGGTTCATCTTTGAGGAAGGTATCGGAGCGTTCCATGACGGGTATGGGGGCGGGGGGCGACTTCCGGCGGGTGTCGGGGCGTGGTCGTGGTGATGGCGGTTCTCTGACGACCATCTTCGCTGAGCTGGACTGTGTTGCCATCATTAAGGAGCCGCGCGGGCGAGTGGACTGTGGCGCCGCGGAGCGAGAGCGCGGCGCGCTGGGCACAGACCGCTCCTTAACAAAAAGTTTTTATTATAATGATAGCCTTAATAAATAAATAAATAAATAAATAAATAAAATGTCTTTATTTCAGATCACGATCCATAGCAACTTAAATCTAATAAACAATAATACAATGTAAAGTAACTTAAAAATTAATTCAAATTATACGTATACATGTAGGTACTTTAGGTTGATGAACCTAAGTCAGGCGGCAATGTCTATCCAACATTTATACATATTGGTGTTTAGTAATCTTTCTGTCAGACTTCTAACGATGGTGTTATTACTCGAGTAAACCCTGGACAGGAAGCCTGCTATCCTTTTACGCTGTATAGCATTAAAGGAGTCGATCCGAGCTTAATATTATATACATATTCATATTTCTTCATCATCATTTCAGCCATTGGAAGTCCACTGCTAGATATAGGCCTCCCTATTCGAGTATGACCTCCAGTTATTTATTACGGTCGGATGCAATTTTCATCCACCGTGGACCAGCAGCCTTGACAAGATCGATGATTGAAGTGGCAACGGGCAGACCACATAGCTCGGAGAACGGATGGCCGATGGGGCCGAAAAGTTCTCGAGTGGAGACCACGGATCTGAAAACGCAGCGTCGGACGCCCACCTACCAGGTGGACGGATGAGTTGGTAAAGTTAGCTGGTTCACGGTGGATGCAAGTCGCATCCGACCGAAACGACTGGAATTCATTAAGGGAGGCCTATGTCCAGCAGTTGACGACGATGATGATGATGATGATGATGAAACCTTTCTTAATAAAATAAAAAATTACCAACCGTAGAGGCCGTGGACGCTTGGGGTGAGCCGCTGGGCACAGACCGCTCCTTAACCGCAGAAGCCGTGGACGATTGCGGTGAGCCACGGAACACCGGTATTCTGGTCCGTCGCTGTGCAAACGGCATCGCTGGCTTCGGTTGGTTTGTTGCTGTAACGTGAATTTTATTTGGTGTCAATATAGATAGTATTTATTGGTGAAACATGGAACAATTCGAATATGGTATAGAAAAAATAAAAATCCGTTATGATTTTGTAATTATTGCAAGCGATTGAGTCTCACTTGAGTTTTCTAAACAATTAGCATATGGTATAGAAAAAATTACAAAATCATACCGTAACCTTGGTTCTCGAGTGGGAGTGGAACCCACGCCACCTATTTTAGCCCTGGTTGCACTAGCCACTGCGCTATCGAGGAGTTACCTTATGATCTTGTAATTTTTTCTATATCATATTCTAATTATTAAGAAAACTTAAGCGAGAATCATTCGCTATAAAATATAGTATACTAGATGAAATTTGACGAAATTCTCTCTAATCCGAATTTTGCGGATATTTTTATCGACTCCAAATCAATTTTTTATGTTTTGTTATTCATATAAGGTCTCGTTCGAATCTTTCGTACCCTTGACGAAATTATTAATATAGAATAGGATATAGAAATGATGCTTACTTTCGTTCGGACATTTCCCCCGGCGTTTGATGTACGTAGCGTATCTGTTGGAGTTGTCTGTGGTCGGGTTCGGGGCAGTTTGGGGGCGAAGGGTGGCGGGGCGACGGGCACGCGGCAGTACTGGGCTGGAGTTACGAGACGACTCGCTGGAGGAGCGGAGACGGGATGGCCCCGAACGATCTGCCCCTATTGCCCCGGTTGCCCCTGATGACCCTGCACGAGGCTCGAGGTAGCGGGGCTTTGCGTTCTCGTAGGGTGCGCGCGGCTGTGAAATTGGAATTGCTCAATTCTGGCTAATATGTCAATGTGGCTCAAAGTTGGTCCTTCGTGCGTGAAAGTGAGATACATATTACATATGAGATTCACCTGGCTAAGTGCGGGTTAAGGAAAGTTACATTTAAATTTCAATAAAAATTTAATAGTTAGTTCCATATTCTGCCACGATGCTACAATAATTAAACCAATTACCAACTATAATAAGCCTAGGGTAGATATACAAACTGTATGAAATCAAACTCAAAAGGTATTGTAAAACGCGTCTCACCTTAACACCTGGGCGCAGTGTTGCCTTGGAGCCATTGGTCGTCTTAACCTTCTCCGTAGACTTGTTCAAATTAAACCTGGCGCGCTCTTCCTGCGCCTTCGTGGTCCTCACGCTGGGGGCCTCTCGCGGGGCCTCCCCTACCGGCGGCCCTCGAGGCATACGCGTGTTACGAGGCTCGGGGCCTCTTCGCGGGCGACGAGCTATCGGGGCCTCAGGCTGCAACCGGGCCGCGGTACGAATCCTACGACGAAGCTCGGAAGGCAGCTCATTAAACTTCGTCGAGTTGATCGCGCGGCAGGGCATTTTAATAAGAGCATCCTCGCAACGACGACGGATAGTAAAGTACCGGTCCATGTTAGGTAGCACCGTTTCAGGCCGTATATCTGAATTAAGGATTGCTAGCGCTCGTGATATCTCTTCGGGTGTCGCGTTGGCGATCGCTGTAGCTAGCACATCGTCCAGCGCGCTGCTTGGTGTGTTGTTTTGTATCACGGTGCTGATGAAGGAGGAGAGATGAGAGGCTCCTAATACACCCGCGGCTGTTATGAGACGGCGGCATAGACGCTCCACCGCACCCGCCCAGCGGCAACGCTGTAGTGATGACACTGTGGGAAAAATAGAGTTGAATAATAAAAGCATAACTAACTTGCTTCAATAATAATAAAAAATGTTAAGAACCACTCACACTCCACTCCAGCATAGCTACATTCAGTGGACGGACTATATTTAAACATTGGTCAGAGATAAGTGTTTGTTGAATTACCAGTGTCACCGCAGTCCAGGACGATTTCCGCGAAGTTATCGGCGCTCAGACTCGCCAACAGTTGCTGAAAGCATTTTTCCAGCAGATCTGAAGGCAGCGTTGCAAACGCCTTGGTGGGCCAAACCTTGAAAACAAATACGATTTAAACATATTGTTGATGATTTGACCTTTGACTGACCTCTCTGAAGTGTTTGGTAATGACTTGACCTTTAGTGTTGATGATTTGACCTTTGACTGACCTCTCTGAAGTAATTGGTGATGATTTGAGTTTAAGTGGTGTTGATTTGAGTTTAAGTGTTGATGATTTGACCTTTGGCTGACCACTCTGAAGTTTTTGGTGATGACTTGAGCTTAAGTGTTTATGATTAGACCTTTGACTGACCTCTCTGAAGTATTTGTTGATGACTTGAGCTTAAGTGTTGATGATTTGACCTTTGGCTGACCTCTCTGAAGTATTTGGTGATGACTTGAGCTAAAGTGTTGATGATTTGACCTTTCACTAACCTCTCTGAAGTATTTGGTGATGACTTAAGGTTAAGTGTTGATGATTTGACCTTTGACTGACCTCTCTAAAGTATTTTGTGATCCACCGTAAGCACCGCCTGAAGAGGTCATCCAATCCATACACCGAGGACAGAGTGATACTTTCCAACACCCCCGCAATGCAAACGTGACACGGCTGTAAAAAATATAAATATTTATGGACAACTTACATAGAACTGAAGAGCTTGATTGGTAGTAACTATACAATACAATACAAAATATAATAATGTATTAATAATGATTTGTACCTCATGGAAATGGTGGCAATATTTAGATTTCAGGGTAAACATTATAGCTTCCTTGAGCCCTTCCAATCCCAGCATATCAGCTATAGTTGCTAGCTCCACCATACTGACTGAGTCCGGTATTGTTGAGGCGCCTGAGTAAATATGGCACAGGGCAAAGTGTACCACGCTAAACGAGAACCTGTAAAGCAGTTTCATGTAAATTACATCATTATAAGAACCTAGATATTCCTATTATAGATCTAGGGGATTTGGTATAATAGAAGAATCAATAAATATCTCTGGACAATTCCCACAGCAATATCTAGCCCCGTGGAAAATCTGATACACTTAATAAAACTGGTAGACCACTTTCTTGGCTGACTGTACCTAACTTTCAATAAAGGAAATAAAACTTACGGTGGCAGTGATATCACGTTTCCAGCACTTTCAACCCAACCACCGCTAAGTATTCCAGCGAAATATTGACACCTGAAAAGTACCACACGATTATTAATAGGTCCCTTTACTTTAAAATACAAAATTCATACAGAAAATTACAATATAACCAAAATGGCTTATGATAAACTAGAAACTTGTATTACGGGTAATAAATACCTATCGAATATTTTATTACACAAAGAAACCAGTCAGAATACCCGAAACAAATATCTGCTCGTAAATATATGTGCTGTAGCGGGAATCGAACCAGCGACTGCCTGCGCCACAGAGTTCGTTATAAGTACCTTGAAGACAAGATGCATTTGTGTGCCTTAATTCGCCGCCCAGAAACTTCTACAACCACATCAGGAGCTATTTCTTCTGTGAACATTCTCAGTAAATCTTGTCCAAGGCGGGATTGGCAGTTTTCCATAAGACTGGATGTGTGACTAGTGTCTTCTGTTGTTGTGCTTTCTAAAAAACAAGATAACATTGTCAAATATTGTTGATAAATATATATTGAATTTCATTAAGTCATATCACATTAACTTGGTACGTATATTTTAGACTTCATATATTTTAGTATTTAAGACTTTGGAGCTAACATAAGCAAAGACAAAAAAAAATAAAGTAAATAAAGTCAGTAAATAAATAAAAAGGTTCTTACCCATAACAGAACGGCGCAAACTGGTATCCACGCTTATTTCCGAGCCATCTGCAACCTGGTCGTCTCTATCGCCCAGACTAGACCCAGCCAATGTATGCGGAGATCGCGACCGACCAGAGAGGGACCCCGGCATACTCCGACTCAAATCATTCTTCAAGTGCGGAAACAATCTGTTCAAACTCAGAGCGTTCTCGGAATGAAACGAACTGATTATATCGATTGATCGCGAGCTGGTTTGACTCGAATCTACCCAATTGTTATCAGGTATAGACCGAGTCATTCGCTCGGGACCTGTTACTCTTGCAACTTCTGGTTCAGTTTCTTTCTGAATTGGCGCTCGATCTAAGTCAGAGAGTCTAACAAATATATCACCAGACTGATCAATGTCAGGCTCTTCTTCAATCGTCGGCGCAACGTTATCTAGAAAAGATCTGTGACACTCCTTTACTTGCGTTATTTCGTCTTCGTTCTGTTCTTTAACTAAATATTTTGTTTGTTGAAGAATTTCTGATAAGGACAATTGGGGAGAATCACATAGCGATTCTAGTTTCTCAAAAACATTATCAACATTACCGTTGGTAGGGTTAGTTAGTTTCTTTGTAACTTTGTTAGTTTTAGCCACCACAGTTTTATTCTCCCCTATAGGTTTATTCTCCACCATAGGTTTTGTTTTCTTTGTATTCAAAGAAGAGGAGAGTCTTGCTGGCATTTCTTTGACTGTCGACGAGTTTTCACCGAGGTCAATAAACATTGAGAAAATGTTCTTCTTTTCATTTTTATCGACAACGCTTGATTCATCCGAAGCTAATGCGTCTGGCAATGTGGATAGATCAATATAAAATTTATGTGTTGATTTTTCACTACTATCGGAATCAATAGAACTTCTGCTCTTGCAGCTCTCAGAATTACTTGTTGACTTCGATGAAGCTTTTAAGATATCACACGTTTTATCGCCTGGTTTGTTACTCCTATGTGATTTTCCGTCGTCAGATTTAGAAGATTTAGACATGTCTACAACCCAAGCTGCCGCATTTTGTGGACTCTTGTGTGTTTTCTCGGAAATTTGTCCTTGTGGTATGTAAGCACCGCTTACTATAGGAATGTTTTCAATTTTTCTTTTAGCCATTGGACTACCAACATAAGACAGTTTAGGTAGATGGTCTTCAATGGAAGCACCGCCTGATATTATAGGAGAGCTTTCGTTATATTTTTTATGAAAATCATCAAACATAATGTCGTGGCGTATGGCAGGCCGCGAAGGTGTGGGCTTCTCTGTGATTTTCTCCAATATGTCTACAGACGAAGTACTGCCTCTTTTATATGAAGCAGCGTCGGTGTCACTGCTTTCTGAGTCGTATGTCTTATAATCAGAAGTATTAAGAGATATAATAGAATTATTGGGAGTAGAGATGACAGGCACGGAATGTGAAATAATAGTCTTGGCTAGGTTATTTCCGGTAAATGATACATTTCCCAATGTTGTAATTGGTTCTGGCTCGTAATTATATTCATAGTCATCAGCTAATGAATCTTCGACAGTGAGGGTCATTTCAAAAATTGTAGGTGATATGTCTTTTTGAATAGAATCTGGGTCTGGTTGTTCTAACGAGTCGTCATTATCATTGCTCTCCGAGTAATCGATCGGACTGACTATATCTTGTTTAGATTCACAAGGAACAGGTCGACTAGACGAACGAAAAACGATGTCGTTGTTTAAAGTAAAAGGTATCAGTTCTTCATGTCGCCTTTCTTCGTCATCAGCAAGGCTAGAAGCGTCTATGAAACAGCTTGTTTTAAATGGAATTCCTGAGCTTTGCGAAGCCGGCATCTCATTCAATACATTGGATGACCTAGCATTGAAATTAGGCTCAATAGAGTTTTGACGTTCTATGTCGATGAATTTTGCACATAGTTCCCTTTCTGGCAACTTCGGTGGAAATACGGATTCCCATGATCCTGTTTCAGAAGACAAGGAGGATGATTCCAAAATAACGATCTCTTCGTTTTGCCTTTGCTTTTCATCTTTAGAAGATCTACCACTCATCTCTACAAAGCCAAGTCTGCATGAACCTGGGAGCGAATAGTTGGAGTTGTCTAATTTGGACTTTGTCTTATCATTACCTTCATTAGAAGAATGTCCCATAGAGGATTCATCGTTCAGCAATTCATGCAGAGTGCTTTCTGTGAGTGAAACGTCAGCGAGAGTTACGTCTTTGTGACTGTTCAGACTCTCAAGCATGACATTGTTATCGATACCTGAGTCAGATACTGTGGTGAGGCCGTTGTTCATGTTAGCCAGAGGGGCATGGGCACCCGGCGACGCGGACAGCGCCGTCGACAGGTAGTCCGAGGACGAGCTGGGCTCGTCTGCGATCAAACTGTCCGGAGAGTACGCGCACTCCGCGGCGCTTTCAACGCTCAAACCCTTATTCAAACTTTGAGGTATCTTATTCAACTGCGATATATGTTTGCGAATCTGACTAGCTGCGTCGAGTTTATTTTTATCGATTTGATCGAAGCTATTTGACCTTACAACTCCCGAATCTTTTGTATCACAAATTATGGAATGCTTTAACCTTTTGGAGATATGACTAGAATTGAGAGGAAGCGTAGTGGGTTTAATGCATTGTGTGATTTGATTGTCCTGTTTTTCAGTTTCAGAATTGATGAAAGATTTAAAGCCGCTAGACAATTCGTCTTGCTCGACCAGCTCTCGGTCTAGGATCTGGCTTTCAAGAGGCACTAAAGCATAGTACTCTTTAGTTAACTCAGTGCTAGGACTGGAACTTATAGTTTTGTGAAGGCTGCTCTCATCTGGGCTGAGGCAGTCAGGTGTAGCATATGCATCGGATTCGTCCAAGTCTTCCTTACTTTTGCACACTGCGTTATTATTGGCTTCTGTTTTCAAATTTAAGTTATCTTTCAAATAATGAAGAATTTCGTGTTCTTGGTGCTTGATGTCACACTCGGTGTATGCGTCACTGTTAAAAATGATAATGTTAGTTAAACCATCATTAAAATCTAATATACGCATACAAAATACTATGTAGATAATGAACCATACCTTATGAATGAATAGATTTCATCAAAATTGTTACGCCCAATATTCACATGCAAGATTGCTTCAAGCTTATGATAAAATTTATGTGTACGTGCTTTTAGTATGCAAGAATGAGTTAGTATTTTTAATTTTCCAGAAACCACTTCTAGATCACAGTAAATGGATTCGTCAAATATTCTGCAATAGAAAATAACAAGATGACAATACAGTTGAATAATAGAATGGTGTCTCGTGAGTATCGAGTGATGAATAATTTATTTCTAACACATAACTATAAACATACACACCCATAACCTTTATAACATCACATATACACACACCTTACTCAGCAATTACCTAGTAACCGGACACGAACGCCCCAAAAAGTTTTACGCCTTGATCGCAATCCGTTCTACATGCTGAACACCTAACCTATTTGGTAAAATAAGTATCAAAATGAATGCATTATATTTAAACAAAATTTCTCACAATTATTTTGTGTTATTCATTAACATTATGCCTTCATGATAGGTGCCTATACCTACTTGCCGGTTAGTAGCTAATGTATAACATAATAATGAGAATCTTATCACAAAATAAGTAAGCTAACATTTTATATTAAGTATAATTATTGTACAAAATAATATAAGCCCTCCTCATTTGATTGATTGTCATGTTTCGGATATAATATGTAAATTATTATAACTTACTTGGCTACGTCCTCTTCTAGCTGTTTTTGAAGATGCAGTTCCAGTTGAGATATATCCTCGAAGCCAGACGATTCCACCGCCGACAACGGCTTAATACTCGGTCGCGCGCCCGGCATTAAGCATCTCTTAAACCTGCGATCACATAAGTGTTATAACACTAGCTTTACACCAGATATAGTGGATAATACCGCGGTAAAAAGTTCATCAGTTAGACTAAAGAAAGAAGACTAAGTTTCAGTTAGTGAGACTAAAGAAGCTAATAATAATATAAGTAGTTATTTTTAAACAGTTACAAATAGTTTTAAAAGCATCAAACATCCACATATACCTACAAACTTAAGCATTTATAATATTATAAATGCGTAAATCTGTATATAATCAATCTTCTATATAATTAAAAATATTTTGCTGTTCCTTTGTCATATAAGACTCGGGAACTGCTTAATGGGAATTTAAAGTAGTCTAGGAAATGTTAAAAGAATAACGAGCGAAGCCGTGCACCGTTCAGCTTGTAACTAATAGAAATGTATGAAAAATAAACAATATTTATTAAATTCAACTAGTTAAATGATATAATAAAAATTAAAATGCATTCCACATTAACTGAATGACAATAGGCACAAGTTTATTATAATAGGTAATGCCTATTGTCTTTACAATTTAAATAAGTACTTATGACATCATTTTATTACATTACACCATATATATGCGCTGCCTCAACTAATTCAAACATACCAAGTGTCTTTATGATGTGAGCTGTAGATATTTTACGTACTGATGCGGCTCTATTGTTATTTTTATGCCTGTTTGGTATTTTATTAATATGTTAAACATAAATAATGTTACATCTTTGGGAGATATATTTATGGATACGATTTTTTTAAGTTACCATGTTTTGTTTTAAGATGAAATATTTATTTTATTTTTAAACTATTACATAGCTTTATCTTGTTAATGGTGATTTAATATTTATCCTATTAGAATAAGCTATACTTTTAATATTTTATATTAATCCAAGAATACAACATGCTCCAGCAGCCCATTCTCACAAGAGAACTGTATGTATCTTGCATAGAATTTTACCAGGTGCTAAAAATTAAATTTTACTACTAATATAAATAAAATTTACTAGTTACCTGTTTTATTAATGAATTTATATTTATTATTTTTATCTTTAATTTTTATAGATATATTTATTATTAGTATTTAAGTACCTAGTTTATTGATATTATCTTAATATTAACTCTCGTTGCCACACCTTAAAGACAAGGTGCATATTATATAGGTTTGATAAATTAGATTCGCATAAAATAAATATTGAACATTGAATACAGGTATTTTACGACAACAAACATCGACCGGTTAATATTTTACTCACAGCAGCTGGATTAGATAAAAGGTGCCGCTTTCGAGGTTCCACAGTGACGCAATATTAATTTTACTTCAATTCTTTTCAAGCTTCACGGTGTTAGAACAAAAACACTGCAGACTTGCAAAAAAACTAGTTGATCAGTTAGGTACTGCGGCAAAAAAACAATGTAAATCCTTTGCACAGTGGTTGATAGATTTGTTCATGCTAGTTGTACTAAGTAAGTACTTAGGTTTTTAAAGCGACACTTACTATTTAGATTTTCACAATAGGATCTCCTGCGTAAATTTTAAAATCGATCGATCCATCCGTAACAAGAATCAGAAATCGACCATTTTAGTTTTTTTTAAGAATGAGTGAATGTATTAGTTTTTTTTCTTGTTTTTTGCCCATTGGATAGGCAATAAATAGTATTCGCACTAACATTCTTACTTGACTTGCTTCTCCTTTCTATATTTTCTAATTAAAAATTACCATTTTAAATTAGTAATGTACCTACAACTGAAAGAGGTGTTAAATAGGAAAATTATTTTTAACCAATACCTATATAATGTATTTGGTTAGGTTAGGTTAGTTACTGGAGTTGTCATGGACGTAACAAACAAATAATAATAATATACGTATATTTAAAATTTTAGTACATACGCAGTGCCGGATTAGCCACGTAGCAAGTGTAGCAAATGCTACGGGCCCCGCGCATTGGAGGGCCCCGCGCTCAAATAGGTATTTCGTAATACCTATTTGAGCGGCGAACCGAGCCGACCCGAACTGCGCGCATGGCTATTTCCACCTCACCTCTATCACGAATTCACGAAAAACGTTGGTATCAAAATCAACAACCATAATTTGAAATTGTACCACATTTTTTAAATTGAGCGCTAGCCACACGTTATGTGTTGTATGTACTACTTGCACTGCTCACTAAACGCTAAATTTGCCCATAATAAACCCAGAAAAGTTTATTTATTAGTCCAGTCAAATTAGCATTTCACCTCGGAATTTGAGATAGGTACCTACCCAGCTGTAATTCTGTAAATACTTGGATATTGACACTAGACCAGGGTTTTTAACTTTTCAAAGGAAAAAAATAGTAGTAGGATGAAACCCATTAGAAAAGGAGAGGAATATGACAAATATTAAAGGAAAAATAAATTACGGTCGATCGGAGTTCGGGAAGTGGGAGGGGGTGGGCTTTTAAGGGGAGAAAATGGTTTATCTCGATTTGCGGTGAAACTACTAGTCCTATGAAAAAAAGTTATATGGCAAAGTTGTAGGTAATAAAACGATCTACAACTTTTAATTCACAACTTTTATACATAACGTCAAAACTTATGAGAAAAATTCAAATAACCAAGTTTTTTGTTTTTTTTATTTATCTTTTTCAAAAATTGTTATTTTTCAACGAAGTTTGGTGAAAACTTACCTATTTATGTCCTAAATAAACTTTGATTTATTTGATTGAAAATATTATTGTTTTCAACTTATTTTGACTTAATTTTAAAAAATATAGACTAATTTTCAATCGAATATTCACGTGTCAAAATATTAGCTTTTTTATAAAAGTCGGTGTGCTTTATGTTCATTGAAATCTCTATTTTCTGATAGTTAAAAAAAATATATACATTACGATAGTAAATATTCTCAGAAAATGCAAAACACCGAAACAAAATTTGTATCATTATGTACAATTGCATCATAAAAATGTGATTTTTGCAATTTTTATTTCATATAATTGCTTATAATCCGACTTATTGCACATTATACAAACAGATTATTATATTATTTTTATTATTATATAGTCTGAAAAGACAAAATCACATTTTTGTGATGCAATTGTACATAATGATACAAATTTTGTTTCGGTGTTTTGCATTTTTTTTGACCATTTTTGGTCTAAAAGCACTGGTCTACACTACACCCTAAAAGTTGTATAAAAACCTACCGATGTTCGCAACCATTAAAATTTCAAGATATTCTATTATATTCTCTGGACCTAACAATTTTCATCCTCAAATGAGAGGATTTCTCAAATGAGAGAATTCCTCAAATGAGATAATTCCTCAACCCCATCAGAGGCAGCGGATGACCTGAAGTGATGCTGTGACCGTGCGCTCTCCGCCATCTATCTCGAAAACGGTTCACCGTATGAAAAATTTTTGTGAACATTATTTGTAGAGAATTTTGTATTCTACAATATTCACAAAGATATAAATAGCAAAAAACCCATAGGAAATGAGATATTTACAAAAAAAAATATTTTTGCGGTCTTTGACCTTGAAATTTTAATGGTTGCGAACACCCTACGATCGGTAGGTTTTGAGACAACTTTTAGGGTGTCAATATATAAATATTTACAGACTTACAGCTGGGTATCTCGAATTCCGAGATTCTTACCTATTTTGAGCTAAAATGACTTGACTATAACAGTTTTGTTTTCTATACTAATATTATAAAGAGGAAAGATTTGTTTGTTTGTTTGTAAGGAATAGGCTCCGAAACTACTGGACCGATTTCAAAAATTATTTCACCTTTTGAAAGCTACATTATCCCCGAGTAACATAGGCTATATTATAGCAAAGCAAATTGCGGGAAAGTGTAAAACGCGGGCGAAGCCGCAGGGCGGAAAGCTATATTTAATACCCTAAATTTGAGAACCGATAGCAAACCAAGGGCCCCTTGACAGAATTTGCTACAGGCCCCGCGCTGGCTTAATCCGGCACTGTACATACGTCTAGAATTCTAGGAATGGTAGTATTACATTACCGGATCTGTCTTGAACTGACTGAACGAACTTACAAGTTTCATTCACTCATGAAAAAGCTCTGTGAAAAAAAGTCAAATCATCAGTAGAAAAAAACTGATGTGATGTGAATGTGGAACTGAATTTTACTCGAAATTCTAAAAATGATTGAAAATATTGTTTGATTTATTTCAATAAGAACATGAGAATTCTATGATAAAAAGTTGGCCAAACTATCTATCTGATAGGCCATCTGTTATAGTTCTTCTTGTATCCTTACCTTGAAATTTTATTACTGGATTATGAACTATCATTGATTTCTGTATTATCTGCAATGGTTTTCTTCTGTTGATAATTCTAAGTGACCTGGTCATGGATTCTTCACATGAAAACTGGGACCCAGGTAAGTTTTCGTGCTACTGAAATATAACAGAACTTTTCCATGTGATAAGAGCTTTTGATAAGATCTGAAAGGAGCAGGGAGTGTAAAACAGTAGGTTTGAATATCCTTATCTCTCTCTAGAATTAAACGTTATTCCTAAACTCAATGATTATTTTGTAATTAAGTCTGACCTGTAAGTATGTGTATGTGGTCAACTCACAAGGGAATACATGACATGTGTGGAGTTAATTATTTAGCATACCTAGGTACCTGAGTTGATAAATCTATCCAACCCTATAAAAAGCTTGAAGTTTGTGTTATGGGCATTGAATATCTGATATAAGTTTACCTACAGTGAAAAATAAATAATTTATTCATATAGAAAAATGCCCTGACAAGATCGAACACACACATAAATCTTTGCCTGCAGCATCAAAGAAACTAATATTCAAAGTATCTACTGTTTATTTCACAGCACTTCTCAGACTGCTGACGTCTCTAAAAGATGTTGACAATGGTGAAAATGTTACATTTCTGAGCGAGCTTCTACAGTCTAAACAACTTCATGCCCTTGTTAATGTGCACAACAAGATTGTGGCAAAAGGAAAAGATGATAAATTCTATCCACTTTTGTCAAACTCCATGCAAGTTACGTTGGAAGTTCTCCAGACCCTAACAGGGGTCTTATCAGTCGCCAAAGAGTATGAAGAGCTTCTTAGTGTGCTGCATAAACCTCACTTCCAAGTAAGTCAACATTTTCATTTCTGTGATGCTGATATTAACTTAATTCTTCCCTGCACTACTACAACTATTTTAAAACCAAAAGCACCTTAATCAGCCCAGCCATGGGTTATAAATTTACACAGGAAAGTTGCATTGATTTTTATGTAATAGATTGGTGATTGAAAAATTTACTTTTAGGCCATCCTGTGTACTCACGATGCTGTGGCACAAAAAGACTATTATCCTCATTTGCCAGATGTTCCAATGGAGGCTGATGAAGAGGAAGAAACTGTCAAGATTGTTCAACTAGTCAAAAGCGATGAGCCCCTTGTAAGTTATAAGCTGTGAAATTTTATCTAAGTGTGTGAATTTGGCGAACACTAATACATATAGAAATAGCAGCTAGGGTATTATATAAATATCAAGGAATGATAATCAATAAGTCAGTATTTTTGAAATTTGATTTCTTTATGTAATTTGATATTGGTATTTTGCACACATACATTATTATATTGCTAAGTATGGTATAGTATAGTTAGTAATGTTTATCATGTTTATTAAATGTATTTAATAGACTACAGATTCGGTTAGTTAAAATAAATAGAATGAAATTGAAGAAACATTTTTATCAAAAGGGTGGTGCATTGAGTGCGGAACCAATTGTGGTAAGTAAGAATAAATGTTGTTTGTAGTCTATTTCCACTAAATATGCTTTCTACAAAGTTATTATGAGTAAATCACAACCTGAAATTTTCTATTATCATGGCATATTTTTCTTCGACTTCCACTTTTCTTTGCACTTAGTTACTCTTAAAACATTTATGCCTACTTGTACAACATATTTTAAATGTGTTTAGCATGCTAAATTTATCAATCGACCATGATTATGAAATTATTTTCAAATTAAATTATAAACCTGTTTTTCATCTTGGATAAAGAAGAAAAACAAGATTGTTGTGCAAGTTTGCCTTAGGGTTTATAGTACCTGCCTTTATTGATTATAACTATTATTTATATCACACTTCACCACCTAAAGCTTAACCCCTCTCCCTCAAAATATTCAACGCAAGTCTATTTCCTGAATCTTCAATAAAAAATAAGCTGCTATCTCTAGATGTGTCTTTTATCTAAGTTTCCATACTATGTAGGAGCTTGGGATTAATTTTGGCATAAGTATACATTAGCTAATGTAAAATTAAATACACATTTAGAATAGTAACACTCTGCATGTCTAATAAATCTATGGAGCTTACCTTAATTGAAGTTGTCAGCACTATTTTCTAAGGAAAATATGAATTTTTCAACTTAAATATAAATTTAGGTATTTGATTCTAGGTACTCAATTAAAAATACTACTAAAAATAAGAATACTTCTAAACTTAATAAATGTACCTAAACAATTACTGCATGCATGCAAGTTACATCCTAAAAAAACTGAAGTAAGTACATATCTGATAAGTGAGTAGATAGGTATCTGCAAAAAATACAATACTCTGATAAAGATAAGATAGTGTCATTTTTACTGAGTAGTACACATTTGCACAGTATTTATGTACTGGCAATGGCAACACTAGTATATACTACGAAAAATATCTTCATCTGGTAAGCAGTTTTCAATCATTTATCACTTCATAGAGTCACATCATAAATTAAGTTCCAGTTGATCCGAACATATATTTTCAGCAGGTACTACAATTTCTCTCTCCAAGTCTTAATTAAATATCTCCTGATAAAATGACTTTAAGATATCTCCTGATAAAATGACTTTAAGATATTTACATTATTATTACTCCATAAAATTACTTTTATCATTATTTTGGAATAAAAAAGTATACAGAATAATTTTACAAGATATTTTCTACTTCGGTAGATACTTATTTCTTTCACTATGTTTTCAATTCCTGCAAAACTAATATTTTTCCCTATAATTATGATCTTATATTTACTTTATTTTAACCGAACACATCGAGGTTTCACTTTATGCTCATATTTGGGAGGAAAGTGATAATTAACATAATCCAGCCTAGTATATTTTTATTTTAGCACAGAGAACTTTTTTTCTTAAAGTTATCTTGGGCCGCGTTGAGCTTTTTGGTATTTTGGGATTGAATAAAGTTTAAATACTAATCCTGATAGTTAGGCTCCACCGAGCATTACTAAGTTTTAGCTCTCAAATAATGTAACTGAGCTTCGCTCTCAAGTATCCACTGGCTATCGTTGACTAAGCATTACAGGATCGTCCTCCTGGGCAAGCCCAGTTATTTATTCAAATAATTCATATATAAATGTCACAGGCGTTTTATTTAAACAATAAATGTTATAATCTATCAAGTATCTAGCACCCACACAAGCTTCGAGCTTACCACGGGTCTAGATGTTGCTATGTAAATTGTCCAATTATATTTATTATTTATACTAGCTTTTCGCCCCGCGGCTTTGCCCGCGTTCTAAACTTTCCCGCGGTCAAAAGTAGCCTCTCCATCCCTTCAACTATCTCAACTTAGAAAATCACGTCAATTCGACGCTTGGTTTTGCCGTGAAAGACGAACAAACAGACACAGAGACACACTATCCCATTTTTAATATTAGTATGGATTTAAATATACTTATTTGAGTATGTAGTAAGGCTTACTTTTTGTCACAGGGCGCTACAATAAAGACTTGTGAGGAGACAGGGAAGATAGTGATAGCTCGAGTGATGCACGGCGGTGCAGCTGATAGATCCGGGCTGATACACGCCGGGGACGAAGTCATCGAGGTCAATGCCATCAGCGTAGAGAACAAGACACCAGCTGACGTGCTTGCTATACTGGTAAATACTGCTTTTTGGAAAGCTCAGTCTATTTTTATATACAATGGAATGCTGGAAAGTGGAGACCACAGCCTGTGGACGTTTGTTAGTTCGTTTGCTTTCGGTGAAATGAAACCTATTTGTAGGTCCATCAACAAATATTGAACCCCATACCTCTTGAACCATAGGAGGAACTTCACCCGCTACACCAAAGACCTACTGGTTTTAGAGAAGGATCAAAAATTAAAACAAACATTATGTTTTTTTTATTTAATTACTCCGTAAGCAATGACGATATTATTAATATTTGCCGCATCTGTCTTGTCTTGATCTACACTGGCATGTTAATTAACTGTTTATCTGGCTACTGCTCTAGATGAGGTCTAGAGTTTTACATGTTAAATTTGATCGAATTCAAGATACACAAGTTTACCATTCGAATTTACCATTGGGCACTGTCCAGCAATTTATTTATGTATATATTTTGTTTTAGCAAAGTTCCGAAGGCACGATTACATTCAAGTTAGTGCCTTCGTTCGGAAAAGGCGGGTCGCGGGAGAGCAAAGTGCGGGTCAGGGCACTGTTCGATTACGACTCTTCGGAGGATCCCTACATACCTTGCAAGGAAGCCGGACTCAACTTCACGAAGGGGGATGTACTCCATATCGTTTCACAGGACGATGCTTACTGGTAAGGGACTTTTCAATACCAAACGGTATACGGCGTAATTCTCTCTGTACTGTGTCAATTTAGGCAATCCCACATTTGCCCGGTAAGCGGATGCATGACCTATAGGTGTAATGAGTTCTATTGATACTGGGTAGTTGTTTTGTTGCCAAAATAAATAACTACATTCATAATTTTTAAGTAGGTTTTTTAATAATACGTGTATAAGGTTGAGTTTCGCCAGATGCGCAACAGAGGTTATCTGAAATAAGAATTATATTAGCTCCTTTATACTAGGTGGCAAGCGCGGCGCGAAGGAGACCGCATCATGAGGGCTGGTCTGATTCCCTCCAGAGCTTTGCAAGAAGGACGCATACTCCACGAAAGGCAGGTCGATCCGCCAATTGTTGAAGGTAAATTATATATATAATAATCATTCCCTATTCACGTTCCTACTGCTGTGACACAGGGACTTATCTCTTGACGAGGCCCCCTTACTAACACATAATTTAATTCGGACGAAGTCGTGGGCACAGTTCGTAATTTATATATGCCATAAAATTTAAATTTCGAAGTATAAATTGAATATCAAAGTCCATAAACATTTACTTAGAGGCGCCTATCGCCTATCCCCTTTAAGCAGATGAACCGGAGTCGCTTATGATAATACGTTTAGTATCACGCAACATTTTACGTGACGCGGGATAATATATACACTTTTAAAGGTTTTTGGTAGGATAGTGCATCTATTCACGGTGTTATGTATAATTTGTTAGGTGCCGCGGCACTGTGTAGTCCCGCCAGCAGTGAATGCGCGCCCAAGACGCCTTGTTCGCCGTCGCCGACCGCCGCCGCCGCCGCCGTCGCTCTGCTGCCGTGCAAGTCCGTGCCCAAGGTCAAGAAGATCATTTATGACCTCGCTGGTGAGTCTTCGTTTACTACTGTCCGAATGGCGCTAACGATTTGTCCTGGTATATATACATTAGAAAACGTCAAAGTTGTCGCGTAACCAAGTGTGGGAAAAAATGGAGCGAAACCAGCACATAGCTAATGCAAATTTGACTCAAGTCGACAAAAATATTCGTCACATTGAGCGAACGGTTGGCAGGAATAACTTTTTTCTCCCGAAACTCATTTAAAAAAAGAAATTCTGACAGTTACGTCAGAGTTTCTTTTTTTAAATTCTATGCAGATAACATCAGATCTATAAAGATACTAACCAATCAATTAGCTAAAGCCTCGAGCAGAGCGGATCACCCGGTCTGCTCGAGGCTTAAACCAGAATATGAACGCAACGAGAAGCAAAGCTAAATTATAATAGAAATTAGCCATTGTTGTAAGTTTTTTATTTATTTATCTAATCTAAGGCTTAAAGTGATGTATGGGATACGCAGAGAACGATGACTTTGACCGCGAGCTGATCCCGACTTACGAGGAGGTGGCGCGCCTGTACCCGCGGCCGGGCTGCGTGCGTCCGCTAGTGCTTTGCGGCGCGCCCGGCGTCGGCCGTCACGAGCTACGTCGCCGTCTGCAGGCCACTGACCCCGACAAGTTCGTCACGCCCGTGCCATGTGAGTGTCCTTAAAAGTCCTTCGAAAACATTTTTACAGCTTACAGCATAGCTCGGAGGAAATGCAACCCGGTCACATTATCTCGAGATCTGACGTCGATGACGTCACGCGTTGGCGCATACTTAAAGTCCTTCAAAAACATTCTTACAGCTTAGCTCAAGTTGTACACTGCATCTGCATCTTTATGGTCCTTCATCGATCCGGTTCGAAGGACCACCATTAAGATGTAAGGTTTGTTTTCTTGCACCTTTAGATAGTATGATATTGATAATAGAGAGATGTTTTGATTTGATTTAATGATAAGTATGAATACACGCGACGGCGGTCGGACGTGTACTAAGGTTACAAAGGAATAAAATGCGCCGCGTGCATAATGTGCAATTTACATAGGTTGATTGTACACAGTATAAGAACAAAGTTCGAAGCCGAAGCCCTTATTAGATAGTATGTTTTTTTGACATGCGTACTTTCATTACAGTTACATCGCGTCCTCAAAAACCGAGTGAACAAAACGGCAAGGAGTATACATTCCTAAGTCGAGAAAAAATGGAGCAAGACATAGCCGACGGCAAGTTTATTGAACACGGCG
Organism: Chloroclystis v-ata; assembly: GCA_963691955.1. Taxonomy (NCBI): domain Eukaryota; kingdom Metazoa; phylum Arthropoda; class Insecta; order Lepidoptera; family Geometridae; genus Chloroclystis; species Chloroclystis v-ata. The sequence continues at coordinate 6,043,838 of OY829908.1, read as the reverse complement.
AGTATAAGGGGAACTTGTACGGAACCTCAGCCGAGAGCGTCGAAGCTATAGTGAACTCAGGTAAGGAAACATACGTTGTATTTATGTTTTAAACTTGCACGCTCCTGAAATCTATACTAATATTATAAAGAGGAAAGATTTGTTTGTTTGTAATGAATAGGCTCCGAAACTACTGGACCGATTTCAAAAATTCTTTCACCTTTGGAAAGCTACATTATCCCCGAGTAACATAGGCTATAATATAGCAAAGAAAATTGCTGGAAAGTGTAAATCGCGGGCGAAGCCGCAGGGCGGAAAGCTAGTTGTTAATAAGTTTGTATTTTATCAAAACATCAGTTCTAAAAAATATCTATCCATAACACCCCTATTCACGTTCCCACTGCTGGGACACAGGGACTTCTCTCTTGGCGAGAGAGATTAGGCCTTAATTCACCACGCTGGCCAAGTGCGGGTTGGTGAATGACACATTTTCTTCAAACTTTGAAAAGTCCTCAGAACATGCCGGTTTCCTCACGATGTTTGCCTTCACCGTTAGAGCACGTGTTTTTTTAAAGCACACATAATTTTCCAAGAAGAAAAATCAGAGGTGCGCGGCGGGGTTTGAACCCACGACCTTCGGAATGAAAGTCGGGTGTGCTCCCACTTAGCCAACACGGCTCTCTAATAATAATAATAATATCTATCTATGTATGTATATTATATTAAGTATATCAGAAATCTAGCACCCGTAACACAAGCTTCGAGCTTACCACGGGGCTCGATGTCGCTGTGTGAATTGTCCAGTAATATTTATTTATTTTATTTATTTAATTGACATAAGTTTGTGTACACGTATAGGTCGCGTGTGCGTCCTAAGCCCGCACTGGCAGGCCCTGAAGATGTTACGCACGCCGCGGCTGCGCCCGTACATAGTGTTCGTGCGTCCGCCGCCGTTGGAGCGGCTCGTGCACACGAGGACCGCACAGAACGCGCGCTCCACCTTCGATAAGGAATCTTCTAGGGCATTCACGGTTAGTATTCATATTCAATACAATACAAAAACACTTTATTGTACACCAAAACAAACAAAGAAAATTAACAAATACAATAAAAGAAATACAATGGGCGGCCTTATCGCTAAAGAGCGATCTCTTCCAGGCAACATTTGGATGGAATGAGAGCTAATAAATAAAAAATTGACGGGGGTACGAATACATAGAAAAATATAATATATTACATATGAAATAGAATACAAATAATTCATATTCATTTCATTTAAAACAACGGAAATTACTCACGTATTTACACAGGAGTTAAACAACTCTCGACGTTTCGACGACAACAAGAGCAGTCTTTTTCAGGAGGAGTGAGCGTCCCGCCGTGCTCCGTCTCCTCTCAGCTCGCGCGCGCGGTTCTCACCCGTTCTCATATTCATTTATTTCAACTTTTGGAAACACATGTTCTTTTGTAATATGGTACAATATTTATAAACAACAGACAAGACGGAGGTTTCAAATAACAAATTAAAGTAAATTAATGATATGTCAATAGGTAACTAATCACTACTAGTATACTATGTTTACACAATTCTCACTCACTCTGTGCACTAGAATGTATGCATATGTATAAAAACTCCAGCTATATTATTTAGTGTACAGTACATAAATAATTTAAATAAACCATTCTCATATTTCAGGAGGAAGAGTTTTCTGACATTATACGTTCTTCAGCTCGCATCAGTTTTCTATACGGCTACATGTTTGACGAGGAGATAGTGAATGAGGATCTACCCAGTGCTCTGTCGCTTCTGCTGAAGGCGAGCTGGCGCGTGCAATCGGAACCGCTCTGGGTACCCGCATCTTGGGTTCAGTAAACAATACATTGAGCACTTGTAACGGGAGTTCAAAAATGCACTTTTCAAATTTGGAATAACGTGTTATAAGTTCAGGTGGCTCGTTTTAAATTTGGAAGTTTTCATCTATGATTTTAACGTTATTTTACAATTGTAACTTACTAGCTTACCTTTGATGGTCTTCTCACCTTTTATACCTTCCCTGAGCCAAGACTATTCCGTAATAATCCCGTGGAATCGATTTTTATCAACCCAGCTGTTCACGCTTGTTGGCGTGACCAAGGGAAATAGGGATTCATTTATATATAGACACTTAAAAAGCGTCGACGAGCACTTTTTAATAATCGCAGTAATCATAGACAAATGCCATATTTATAAGTTGCCGTTTTCATATTCCAAATTTAAAAAGTGCATTATTGAGACACCCTTTATTATGCCGACTAGGATGAGGTCTGGAACCTTAAGTCGGCAAAATAAACAATTGAAACTTGGCGCAAAGGCTTGGCTGAGCATGATAGGCTGTTTTAAACTTTAGGAACACTTAACACATTAGTTCTTAGACTCGAGTGAATAGATGCCTTTAATAGTTATATTAAGTTAACCAATATTGGCACCAACCCTCAACATTATGTCTTGTATGCTACTTCAGCATGCTCAGATTTCGACTCGATTTATTCGCTTGCAAGCTCTAGCTTTAATTTACAAATATTCATTTATTTCAACTTTTGGTACATCAAAGAAACACTTAGTCACGTCATAAATTTCATAAAATTAAAAAATAAAACTATGCCAAGTTTGTGATTATGAACATAAAATAATGTCAGGTTCATTTAGAAAAGATTTCCGATAATTTAATTATACTTAATTTATTAAGTCTATTTGAATAAAACAACACAATGGATTGTTCATAATTATATGGTACAAGGGGTCTATAATAAAAATGAAATAAGTTAGAAATTACGTTAATGTATGAGCTAGGCCAAGCCTTGGCGCCAATGTACAGTAACCATAAGATAATTATAGTTGGGTTTGAAGCTTGATCCATCTCAGGAGTTATATTATATTTTGACAGTAAATTTTTTGAGTCACTGGCAATAAAACTACGTAAAATTATTTCGATTCCAGCATATTTCCTTTCAATATCTTAACTTGCTATCTATCTACACTTTTCCATGTTAATATTGTTTCATAACTAGTAGCTCTATCTAGATTTTTTGAAAATATTCAATATTTCCAAAAAATCCCTATTAAATTGTAAGAGATTTCTTATTGGAAATTGATAAGCTAGATGGAATAGGCTTTTTTTGGACTCAACTGTAATTACTCGAAATCTTATGTGATCGATTATTATCTCATATTAATTCTTCAGATTCTATAAGTGATTTGCGACCATAGATGTTTCTGGTATGTGGTAAACTACTCTTGTTTCGACTAGCATTGTAATTTATTTTTAGTTTAAGCCATTCTGTACAGTTTTATTGTCTAAGTTATTCTGTTCTGGCGTTGAGTTTATTGCACATACATAATAATATTGCTACATTAAATTGTAGTTATCTATACCATAGAGAAGTATCTATTGAATGACGAATATTGGCAATAATAATCATACTTCCCTGAATATTAACGTGTCCGATCATAAAAAATAATATATATCGTTTTGACAATACCTCTTTTTAAGTAACTGTACGAATGTCGCGCTATTTCCTATTGTGTCTAGTCAATATTTTAAAGTAAACATGTGCTAATTCTATTAGCTACCAATACTATGCAATGTCTCTATTAATTAAGTATTTATATTTGCTTTCTCGCAATTTAATTGCCATTAATGATTGTAGGTGTTTCATTAGGTATTATCTAGTCAATCTAGTCCTATTTTATTCGTATTTGTAATTTTTTTTTAATTCTGCGTATTCTCGTCAGCTTTTACGTTTATACCATAAATAGCACACATAGTTTTCGATAAATATGGTATAACCAATATCTTTTTTTGAAACGTTGGTAAACAATAGTTATAAAATACTAATCGCATACCTTTTAAAATTACATTTAACTTTTCGAACCGTGCGTATTCTGCAACAGTCATATCATATTTGTAATTAGTGTCTACTTACGAGCCCTTGGTAGTTAACGATCATTTTACTGATAGTTTTATTCTATTAATGGAAATCTTGTAATCTAGAAGATCTGAGTCCTAATTCTGACGTTTTGCATGGAATGCCTACGGACCATTGGCGGTTGACGGCAAAACCCCAATAGCCAGGCACGTTCGTCAAAAATAAAAGAAGAAGAAGGGCTCACTCAAGGGGTAAAGAGCTGAATTTAGTGTTATGCATACTAAAGATTTGTGGAGGTCTCTAGGCGATCCGTGAGAAACATTAGAATAAGGGCTAAGGCCATTCTGAGTCAGTAACAATTAGCAATATAATATTCGATATACATTTAGTAATGTATGTCTAAGGCCCTATACACCCCGTTCTTACTTTTTGACCGTCTGTCTATCAACTAGGATTGAAAATAGACGAATATAAGAGTAAGTAATTTTTTTTGTGAAGATGTTGGCAATACTTCTCAGTGCATTTTGACTGTTGGCAATATTTTCAATAAGAACAATAAGACTTTTCTGTTATGTATTTAGTCTGAAGTTATATAGAAAATTTTTGTTCTGAAAATTATGATAATGACAATACAAATGCGTAGGCTGTGGCACTTCCGTTGAATTAATTATACAAGAGTTTATTCGTGCCTGTATGCTGTATATTTGCAATTAGAGTTGCATGCATATATTTTAAAAGTTATATTGTTTAAAATGTAAAACGATGTTGTTTTCGGAAATAACCTCTTTTACTGTTGGGTTTACGTGGAAAAGTATAAATGATTATTATCCGTCATGTAGTTAGTAGGGACACTAAATTATGAAATACCGTAAAACACTCCAACATTGCCCACATTTTTCGAATAATTACAATTTTTGTTATTTTTTTGTATGGGGACACAAGTATTTTCTATTCGCATCTGCAACTATAGGATATTTTGCATGTATTATTTTATTAGATTTTGTTATTCGTCAATATTAAATCAAGTATTTTATTATTTTTAAAGGCGGGCAATGTTATCTCGACTTATTGCCAACATTGCCCACGTTGATTTTTGACGCAAATATCTCCTCTCCGGCCTCTAATCAGCTGACAGCAAAACCTGTAGAAGAATTATGACCAAAACTGGCCATTACTTTAAAACTAAAGCGAATCCATGACAGGTTTCCTACCAAAATCCATGTTAGGCTAGTTGGGCAAAATTACCCTGACCTTGTTAGCATTTTCCATACAATTCGCTTTTCGCCTTTAGTAAAGTGATAGGGTTGGTACATCTCAGTAAACTGTTCTTGACTTTTTATTTCTTTTTATGTTAATAAAAAAACAAGATTATCTTCTATTGAATTATTTAAAAAACTTTCAAGTAACATGTTTGATTCAACAGATTCACATGCAAGTATTAACATTTATTCCGTGTTATTTTTAATACATTCTGGTTCCAATCTTTCGTCTTGACTTTCTTTGACGAATTCGAGATTTGTTCTTGCTTTTAAGAAATAATAAAAATAAATTATCTCAAGATAATTAATTAATCAAGATAAAAATAATTAGCAAAAAAAAAAAAACTCGGATGTGTCAACCCTAAGCTTATTTTGACTGCGGGCAATGTTGTCAATAGTAGATCGCAAAAGTACTAGATAACTTTGCCCACCTTTATAACTTTAGTTATACAAGAGCTGCATCAGTGACAATAACGGTATAATAATACCTTAAGTTTTTTGTACAACATAATATAAATTAAACTCATCTGTGTTTTCTTCATCACGCACAATCCACTTTTGAATTTTCACCAAAATTTGCCCGCAAAAATACACTCTGTCTTTGACGAGTTCCAACAAGTTACTGAGTGACGTTAGCGTTACATCCAATAGACAGTGGTGCTAAACACAAAACCTATTTTCTACCAAAGTCAATAAATGTTACCATAGTATTCAGATATTTTTGCTATTAAAAGTTTTGCTTAAAAATTGGTCTTCGGGCAAAATTACCCTCGGTGGCAATGTTGGAGTGTTTTACGGTATTGATTGTGTTTTGATATACACATTTTAATGTGAGTGAATAAGTCTCATGCATTGTTGCTATTGTGGCATCATAAGACCTTTTTATTGTGGTAGTTACATTCCTTTAAATTCATATTTTAGTGATAATATTTAGTCGATAGCATGAAACCTGTCCACACCACACCCATTGCTTAAGTCTGACAGACGGACTAAATTCCACAAAAATCTTGTTTATCACCAAAAACACGTTCCGTGGTTGTAGTCGACTTGCAGTAAGATCTAGGTTTTTATTGAATAAGTAAGAAATATTATATTAATGAAAAAATATTCAAATACCATTAACAAAATAGTTTAGTTTAATAAGCGGAATATATAAATGTATTAAGTATCTAAATATTAATAGATGCAAGCAATATTCTAAACATAACATTATAAATAAATAGAGTTGAATGCTGAAACATTTATGAGTAGGAAGTTGCGGTTTACCTACCCTCGTAGCAACAGCAAACTAAATCTATTTTAGCTAAAAGCCGCCAGCAATAGTTTATCCATATCTTTTACTATTATTACGAGCATGCTATTATATTATGCATAAGTAGGTTAGTATTTTTTGGCGAAAAAATGTTATTAATGTATTTTACTTCCTCTTATGAATTATTTATATTCATATTACTTTTCTTTAAATATACCTACTCTCATAATATCTTAACCTGCATATATATTAGTGGATTTTTATATTATTGAAAATATGTAAATAGTTTTTTTTATTTATTAGTAAAATGTATTTAGTATATTTATTTATCTAGTTTAAAAGCATGTTGCACACTGCAAAAACAAAGCTGAGAATAAACCTTTTTTGGTGCACATCAGCATAGGGCAGACATATTATTGTACTTTTTGTTTACTTTTAGTCTGTTGGTTTTTTGAGCTCGTAGTTATGTATGTGAATGTGTCTGTTAATATGTATAAATAAATGTATTATCTTTATTTCTTTCTGTTTTGAAGACCATATCTTACATTGAGTAGGTATAATTGGAATAATGTATTTAATATTTTTATCTTATCCCTTTTATAACCACACATATATATACATATATATATATAAATTAATCCGGTTATATAAGACTCCTTTACGTCTTACTTACTTGAGCTACTGTTTAATGATAGTTCTGTGGTATGTTTTAATTATTGAGTTCAAATAGCAAATCTTCCTCTTTATTTTCATCCAAACTATTTTTGTTTAGTAATAGCTTATATTTAGTATTTTCACATCGATTACCATACAAAATTGTAGTAAATGGGCCTGAAAAGAAAAAAAATAGTACAAATTTTGATATATTTTGTCATCATAGAAGTTGTGTTTTATAGGTTTAGTCATTAATTTAGTATTCTCATCTCGTACTAGACATAAGCTTCTACCTTAACTCTATAAATACATCCCTTTGATAATGTTTAAGGGTTAAAAGTATTATTTTAGGGTTCAGTAGTCAACATAAACAAATGATCTTGGCTAAGAAATACCAAAAGTAGGGCCTTATACATCTGAATTTGATGAATATACACCAACTGTAACCCCATGAAATGTTGTTTAAAGTAAACCAATTAACTTATTGGCCTTGTTATTGGAGAAAAGTACTAAAATCAAAATCACGTACCTACGGGACAGTTTGGTAAAAACTGAGACTGGGCCAAAGTGCTTTCAACAGGGATTACTTAAACTATGACTATTCATAAGTATGAACGCATCGCATACGGATACATAGATTAAGTTCCGAAACAGAAACAAAACTAAAAACAGTCACACTAAAGTTTTGTCAAAAAAGTGTCTTAAGTTAAGTTTGAGTTAATTATGCTGAACTTCTTACAAAATAATTCGTTATGGTTGTATTAGTATGTGCCGGTATATTTAGATACCTTTCGAATTAATATCAATTTTGAATAATGTTATTATTGGGTAAATATTCATATAATTATGAGTATATTCCATTTGAATCTTATCTCCTTGTGTTCAAACCTGAATAAAATGTACTATGTAGTTTCTATCCTATACTATTATACAGACTTGTCTTTTAAAATGTAGTTTGGCATAATCTAGATTAGGCACACTAGATATCTGCAATAGGTTGTTTACTCTTCAGGTTTTGCTAATGTTTATTCGAATAATAGTTCTAAAGCTTTTCTCCGAGGGTACTTAAGCATTGTGTAAATTTTTGCTATCGCTCTGATTTATCAAAAATATTGATTTTTATTGTATTAATGTAACAACCGTGCTTCAAATATATATGCCGTTCGAATATATAAATATGTACCTATTTACAAAACACAGGTATTGAAAGACCGCTTTTAAATTTTGGGGATTTAGATAATAATCACTATAAATCACTGTCAGCAGGAAGTGCCTTTAACCCTCTGTGTTTATTATTAACCATGTTTTTGACCCGTTTCTGAGATGTATGAAAATTAATGGCGATCGCATTGTCATATGATCGGGCAATTGATCATTTTATTGATTTTATGTGATGTGAAGTCAGATGCTTTTATTGTAACCGCATCCCTGATTCGGGTCTATACCTATTTCAACCACACTATCTAACCACTAAATTTTACAATATGACTAGCATTAATTTGACTTTTGTCACTATTTATGTATCCTATTAAACGTAGATAAATTTTACTAGTAAAGGCAACATGCTAATAATTCTTTGAAAGTAAAAATACCATGTACCTACGGTTACCAAATAAAGAGGCATCAATTCAGTTGGATGTTTTATTTATCACGTTTTATTATAGGTAATTTTATTTTTCTTATACGACGTCATGTCTATCTATCTCAGCGGGGACTACCAAAGAGAATATTAATCACTACGTTATAGGGACTACCATCAAATTGCCATCTTTTTAAAAATAATTATGCTGTACCAAGCTTAGAACAGTCTATCTATAGCTTCAAGTTATTATAGTCCGGGATCCGTAGTACATGGAAATCAAGTGATTACTAACAAGCTAATTTTTGGTGAGTAGCTTCGTTTCGATGAGACGTCCAAAGATATCCTATACCCAACTCTCGATTGTGGTAGCTAACAGAGATATCAAGGATTAAAAAAATCAAGGATGTAAAACCGGGATAACGGACCACGAAATTTGTAGGACAATATGTTATATCTCAAGATAATTATCTAAATTATATAAAAACATGTTTGTCCTACAAAACCTATGGTTTGATCAAAGAGTCCGCCATTTCGAAAATGTATCGAAAACGAGGTCAATTTAAATGATTACTATGATTACTAACCAGCTGATTGTTTGTTGTATACTTAATTAATATATATAAAATCTAACGGACATATTGTCCGACAAATTTCGTGGTCCGTTAACCCGGTTTTACATCCTTGATTTTTTTAATCCTTGATATCTCTGTTAGCTACCACAATCGAGATTTGGGTATAGGATATTTTTGGTCGTCTCATCGAAACGAAGCTACTCACCAAAAATTAGCTTGTTAGTAATCACTTGATTTCCATGTACTACGGATCCCTGCCTATTAAGCTTATTAAGTTATCTATATACAAGTCTTTATGTAATGGCTGATTTACAAAGGGTCAGTAGACAAGTCAGTCGCAGCGCCAATGTCGGCGCCGTGACTGACTTTAACTGTTTACATGAAGTAAGTAGTAGTGATGCGTTTCTCACGGTGAGCACACGTGTGTGAAGTCAGTGGGAAAAATGGATTCGCGAAAACAACTGAAACGACGATTTAATTATTTGTTGAAAAATTTATCAATTTTGCTGTTGAATGAGTTAATAGAAATGGTAGAAAATGAGATAACTAAAAATAAACGACAATGGGTAAGAAAATGGATTGACGATAGAAACGAAACTGGTGGCTCTGCTTTGTTGCTGAAGCAATTGCGATTTGAAGATCCTGCGGAGTACTAAAAAAGGCACTCGTTTTCGCCATATAATTGCACCTATTTTAAGGTTTCGTCTTCGAAACGTCTTTTTTATCGCCAGCGAAAAAAACGTGGTCACTCTACAACGCAGCGGCAGTGACTAACCACGCACTGACTTGTCTGTTTACACGGGGTTTATTTGGGAGGCGCGGGGGTGCGCGGGTGGCGGGGGGCGCCAACTGACTTCAAAATATTCGTGTCCGAATATTCAAGTCAGCGCTGACTTCGAGCCACTGTACTGACTTCAAATCAGTTTACCCAGGGTTTTTGTCGGGTCAGCACTGACTTGTCTCTATTTCGAAGTCAGTCACTGGACCCTGTATAATGGCTGATTTAGACAGGGTCAGTAGACAACTCAGTCGCAGCGCCAATGTCGGCGCCGCGACTGACTTTAACTGTTTACATGAAGTAAGTAGTAGTGATGCGTTTCTCACGGTGACCACACGTGTGTGAAGTCAGTGGGAAAAATGAATTCGCGAAAAGAAATGAAACGACTATTTAATTATTTGTTGAAAAATTTATCAATTTTGCTGTTGAATGAGTTAATAGAAATGGTAGAAAATGAGATAACTAAAAATGAGATAACGCTGTTGACCGCATTTCTTTATAGCGGTAATTTAGGGATTTAATATCCCAAAGGCACTCGTTTTCGCCATATAATTGCACCAATTTTAATGTTTCGTCTTCGCTAAGCTTACGCGTCATTTTTATCGAAAAAAACGTGGTCACTCTACAACGCAGCGGCAGTGACTAACCACGTACTGACTTGTCTGTTTACACGGGGTTTATTTGGCTGGCGCGGGGGTGCGCGGGTGGCGGGGGGCGCCAACTGACTTCAAAATATTCGTGTCCGAATATTCAAGTCAGCGCTGACTTCAAGCCACTGTACTGACTTCAAATCAGTTTACACAGGGTTTTTGTCGGGTCAGCGCTGACTTGTCTCTATTTCGAAGTCAGTCACTGACCCTGTATAAACCGGCCATAAACCAGCCTTAATTGTGAACTTGTAAACGTCATAATAATAAGTCAATCAAAATGTCAAAAAAACTTATGTATTGTAGATGTGGTATTATTTATAAATAATCCTTACCTATAGTTTTTTATTATACATATTTAGTATTAGCTATACCACAAATACTGATAATGTTAAAATCAATTTCGATTCTCTATATGTTTGCAACATTCGTATTAGGACGGAATCTCTATGAAGACACCACCATAGTCTTTGATCCTGTGGAACTGATGAATAAAGTTGTGGAGGAACGTCGAAAAACGGAGCACGACTGTAGTACATCGCCTGCGATAACTCTCTCTACCACAGAAGCAAGGGTAGTAACAGGTAGATACAATCAGTACTTTCATACGAAATATTTGTTATATGTGCCTTCGTTTAAAAACACGCGCTCTAAGAAAACAACTTGAGGAAACCGGCATGCTCTGAGAACTTTGAAAAGTTTTAATGACATTTGTTATTCACCAACCCGCACTTGGGCAGAAATAGTCTTTTTAAATGCCTTCGTTTAAAATCACGTGCTCTAACGGTAAAGGCACACATCTTGAGAAAACCGGCATGTTCTGAGAACTTAAAAAAGTTTGAAGGATATTTAATTTTGTCATTCACCAACCCGCACTTGAGCAGCGTGGTGAATTAAGGCCTAATCTCTCTCGTCAAGTGTCCCAGCAGTGGGAACGTAATTAGGGATGATGATGATGTAGTACTGACCTGAGCCCTCTCTCTCCAGAGCTAAATGATGCTGAAACTTCGTTAAAAAAGCGAAAGGTATGGAGCCGCTGGGGAAAATGGGGCAAGTGCTCGGTGACTTGTGGTGGTGGGGCCATGACGAGACAGCGGGTTTGTGCTGGAGGCCGCTGTGCGCCCGGCGAGCTGGAAGAGCAGCGTAGACCATGCGCCCTTCTACCCTGTGCGACCACACGCAGCGAGTCACACGATGGTGACTAGGTGAATAGTCTCATCGTCATCATATCAACCTCTCTTCGTGCTCGACACTAACCGGCGATGACGTCACGGCTGGTGACGATAGCGTCCACCTCGCGCGCCACCTCTAATTGGTGACTAGTTGGACCCCTAGATTTGATGACATGAAACTGTATGTGAGTGGGGTGGCCTATCCGAATGGTATGTTTATAGCTCTTTTTAAGGTGCAAGCATAGGCGTTTTGACCAGGTTTTGACCTAGCTTTTAAAAAGCGCAAATTTTATTAATTCTCCAAATTCACTTTAGTGTTAGTGTGTGTGGTAGTTCTTTAAAATCATTATAACTGCATTAGTTTTTGGCGAGCTAAGCGAAAAGTTAAAAACCCCGTTTTTTTAAACACCATTCTTAAACCTAAAAATAGTTTTAATATTACACTGAAATTCTGAATTCACATAGCACAGCCTTCCTGCGCGGTAAGTCGTCTAGAAATATTTTTAATAGATAAGTAATAAGTAGCAGGTTATTAAACCTTATTTATTTATTTTATTAGGAAAACATACAGTTATATTAACTTAGGAACTTAACAACTTAAATAAACTAAAAACCAATTAAATTAATCAACCAATTTTTTTTAATTATGTAAACCTTCTTTAAATAATTTTAAAAAATTATCTATTAAGTTGATGATTTTTTTTTGTTTATACTATTCTCGGTACGCCTATCATATGGGTGGGTGCAAGTGTTGTTTTATAGGATTTTTGTAATATTAATTCATATTGTAATATATTTAGGTACCTACTTATATTTAATTATTTACGGATATATTAAATTATCTATGATTATTTGTTTCTTTTTATGGTTGAGACTTAACCATTGCAGATTACCTACTTAGAAATTATAGTGTACCTACCCGCCTGCGTCTTCGCCCGCTTAGTTCCTATATTTTCTCACCTCTTAAACCTTCCCTGGGCTACCTACTACCAAAAGCACCTAAATCAGCCCAGCCGTTCTTGGGTAATAAAATTACAACGAAAATGGGGATTGATTTTATATAAGAGATTATAAAGAGAATCAGAACCCGCTTTAGCTTTAGGTATTCTCTACATTTTATTTTATTGAACACAAATAAAATTAAATGAGAATGAGCAGTAAGATAAATTAAGATTTATTATTCATCCAAGAAAATAATTAGATATTACAATAAAAGTACCTATAGGTAGGTACATAACAATTATATTAACGAATTTCATTAAACATTTACATATAAAAATACATTACAAATAACAGACAGAAAGTCAGGCAAGCTACTCTGAGTGTGTCCCAATTATCAGAGAAGATTTTAATGTCAGAGTTGCCTTCCAAGAGTTCAGGTTTTTCAAACACGAGGAAATCGTGGGATTGGCGACTATGAAAGCAGACTATTCTTGATACGCGCTTAGTAAATAATCTAGGCACTGCTGCGACAAAGAGCACTCTTTGGATTATGATAGCAAAATGCATTGTTTTTGGAAAAGGGAATGGAAAGTCGCGTGCTCTTTTCCATATATATTTTGAGGGTAGGTTTAACAGAAAACTTTAAATTCGGCGTAATAGAAACTTTCCGATCCGTTTCAGTTTTCAGAGTATTATCATCATTTATCTCAGACATCACTTCATCAGCCACTTGCAGTAGTACTGGGTCGTCTTCGTTTTTACCAGCATTCTTAGGCTCTGCAGCCTCTGCAATATAAATGAAATAAGTACATTTATCACAATGACGACGATTCATAAATTTGAAGGAGCAAGAGTGTCCCTTGTGTGATTTTGTTGGAGGTCCTAAATAATCTGCCTAGTATTAGTAGGTACCTATAGTAGTAGATGATCGGACCGATGAGAATTTTTTTTGTTAAATTATCATCAAAAATAGAAATTAGATATCCATTTTTAATAAAACCAATTTATATCCACCTTATTCATAAACAAACAGTACCTATTCAGAGTTTTTTTTTCTCAGTCTAATCTGAGTCCGATTTTAACAGCGCTCATACATTTTAGTGAACATTTTATGACCAACACAGAGAAGAGACTTACTTTTTCCTCCACCTGATCTACGTTTTATTTGAAGCGGGAAACCTGTAATAATAAATAAAAATAGATGTCTAGCCATAGCTTTCGTGCCCACCTCAACTCCGCGCACCACCGGCTTGTTGCCAAACGTAGGTACAGTTTAGTACAAGAAATAAATACATTTTGATAAAATTTCACACAAAATCTACTGATTCACTGTATCTCTACCATGAGTTCTAGCAATCTACACTCGCTAGCGACTGCAGTTGAAAAATGTATGAAAACTTGAACAGCGCCTCTAGCGGATGGTTGGGTACTAAAAAGATCATTCAAAAAGCTAATTGTACAGACTGCGTATTTAGACTACGCGCCGCCACTCAAGTGGCGCTGCTTGCCTACATATTATATTAACGTTTCTATTACTATAGTTCCAGCATTAACTGTAAAGCCTCGAGCAGACCGGATGCGTATACGTACACATAAGCGTAGACGTGCACGTACCACTGAGTTGTAATGTATGGGAATGTATTAGACAGGACACACTGCACGCGCACGTCACGTTACGCAAGCGGTGTGTCCTGTCACATACATTCCCATACATTACAACTCAGTGGTACGTGCACGTCTACGCTTACGTGTACGTATACGCATCCGGTCTGCTCGAGGCTTAGACTTGAAAGGTGGGGCGCGGGCTCTACGTAACCGCTGTAGTAACGTCAGGCGATTTAACTATGACAATTCATGGTAAAGGTACTGAATAGATTTCAGTGAAACTATTCAAATAATGCTAATAGGTACCTACGCGAGAAAATCACTTAGAATAGACGGAAAGCTAGTTATGAAATACATACTATTTAGTGGAACAGCATTACGTCTTGTGTCATCAACATCACCAACACCCGACAAGAATCCTTTTTTAGGTTGATGGGTCGTTGATTTCTCTGGCGCGTTTGTATTTGTATGTTGTTGCCGAAATGGCTTTGAAGTTGTAATTTGCAGAGGTTCTGAAAAAAACATTTTTGAATACCAGCGTAATTTAAATTTATGATGATTAACTTGTGTATTAACTTGTGGAGAGTTAAGATAGGTACTGCGGATCCACGATACCGGTGATATGGTAGGTCCTTTAGAATCAAAAAACCCCTGTTTTTTGCTCGGAAGAATGGCGACAACTTTTTCCATAAAAGTATTGGAGAATATTTTAATGACGGAACTTTTTATAGTAACCCTAATCATTTTTAAGTACCTACCTAACAATACTTTAGAACTTTTAATATAAGTTGAACAAATCTCAAAATTCTACCAAGACGATTTTAAAGGCTTTCCAAAAAGACACAATCAAAATCAGGGAATAGCCAAGAGCTTGCTCCTTCTAAAGCTACAGAGGTCAAAGCAGGACGAAACCTTAGCAGAGAGCAAGGCTATGATGATTGTTGACGGTAATCGCACAAATGAAATCCGTTGCAGATACGGCATGATAATAAGCAACCTGGACAAGAAACAAAGTACGCCTGCTACAGTGCGCGTGAGCTGGTTAATTCCATATAATAATAATAATAAATATTACTGGACATATTACACAGCGACATCTAGCCCCGTACGGATTTACGTATTTCAGTACGGAGCCGTACATAGACATTACAAGATTTGTGCTGGCGTTAACTGCTGCGTAAAGCATAGACGGCCATGAGAACCAATGATTTGATCCTAAATGAGCCCAAATTCACCACACGGCTCTCTACAACGCGTTTAGAAACCGTGGTACACACAGTTGTACCACTAGTGGTACTACTGTTACTTTTTCATTACCGTGGTACCCCAGTAGTACCTCTGGTGGTACCACAGCTACAAAAGTTTAACCGTAGTACCACAGGTGGTAAAGTAGTACCAGGGTAATAACCGTGCTACCACTTAGTTTTACTATTGTATTGAATATATTTATTTTTTGGTACCTAGGTATTGAAAAATATTAATATAGGTAATTGCGGAAGCAAATAAAGTTAATGATGACGGGATAAGAGAGATTCAAATGGAATTAATAACAGATGTGATATCTGTTGGTTATGCTCTAGAGAAATTAAACGAAAAAAAATGTAGTTAGGTTTTTTTTTCTCGTCAAACCTATATTTTGTCAATTACAATTTTCGTCAATATAACAACTTGTTCCTCTAGTTATGTTCATCCTAACTGTGGTACTATTGACTGCGGTCAGTTGTATGACAGTTTTAACCTTGGTACAACCAGTCCACTGTTTGTACCACGGTATTAAATATCCGTAGTACCACTGGTGTACTACTGGGTGTACTACGGTTTCTAAACGCTACAACGTGCTGACAAAGAACTCTCAGCTATTTAGAAAGAAGAAAGAATTTTTTTTTATTTTTAGTTACAATCCAACTTAAGTTTAAACAAACTTAAAATAACTTAAAAATAACACGCTATACCTTCGCCGTCGAGACTTTGCGTTCCTGACACATCGCGATTGAACTGACAACGTAACTTTGTAATGGCGTTGCAGTTACGATAAAAATATTTTTGCTGTTTGTTTACCGTTTTAACAATTGATGAGCATTAAATCTACATTATTATATCAATAATCAATGAATCTAATAATTTTGTGCCAATTTGAGTGTAAAATAACTTGGTAAACAATATTTTTCTAAATCTGCGTAATAATATTGCGATAATATTGCGCTATTACAAGGTTATGTCAGTGCTTTATATTTGTAGGTAGTGCTGTGCTAAAAATAACAGGCAACAACAGTATCGTTATCTGTTACAGTTATATTTAAAAAATAATACGTTTAAGAATTGGAAAATAATGGACTATAAGATTTTATTAAATATAAGAATAAAACTACGACCAAACCGAACGCGCGAAAGAAAGTGGCATTTTTATATTTGTGTTTAAAATAATAACCCCAAATGGCGTTATGGGCCGCCATTTTGTGACGCTAAAACAGTCGGTTTCCACTTAAATTACTTAAATATAATTATTAAATGATTCCGCCAATTTAAAACGAAAATAATCTTAAAAATAACGCGGCGGTTCATTTTGGAGGAACGGTTACGAACTCATTATGTTGTGCCCATCACTAACGTGTCAAACTGACATGACTGTGTCCTAAACGTATTCTTATCGCGTTCAGACTATAGATATAGATTGAAACTAAAAACAAGGAGACGGCTCAGCATAAAGCTTCCTTCCTTATTTCGGGAACGTGTGGTCTTTTAGGCATTTTTCTGGAGAAGCATATCATTATGGGCCACTTTGAAAGCAAACGTGCACAGGGCAGAGCTCCTACAAGATAGTCCGATACCATGAATCAGGCGGGAGAAGGCAACTTACACCGTGCTCTACACTCTGCATGTGACCGTATACAGTGGGGGCTGATTGTAAGTAGTCGCGATTCTCAGCAGTAAAGGACCGAGAATATAGTTAGATTTCTTACCTGCAGGGGGCGTAATGGTGGATGCACACGTTGGCTCTTCCATACCAGGAATTGGCGTCACTTGTTGAGATAGTTCTTGGCGAAGTATTAAGTTATCTCGAAGAACTTTTGCATACTCTTCAAAGATAATTACAATCAGTTAAGTTAAACAAAAATTGCAAATGGCTGGTGGCATATTTTTATATATTAAGGAGATGTGTTAATGCACAGTAGGTACAGTCGCGGAATGAAAAGGTTCGTCACCTTAGAGGCGGTTATCGCTTGCACTAGTACGGCAAGAATCAATTATGCCAACATACGCCAGTGCAAGAAACAGTGCTGCTAACATTAAAAAAAATATGACGTTTGTTATCGAATAAGGTTTTGCTTGTTTTTTCTATACCGTATATTCGTAAGAAATGGCAGGTTGAACCAACAAGAAGGTTTTAGTTTATAAAACATACTAATCTTATTGACAAGTTAAATTGTCAAACAACTTGGATCTGAATAATTTTGAACTTTATTAACGAAATGTTAAACAATATTTTCTCTAAACTCGGGACTCGGGGTCTATTCTGTAACATAGTTTCAAAAGGTAATATGTGCTCGCGATACGTTGAACGAATCAATTTGAAAATTGACGAACCTTTTCATTCCGCGACTGTACATAGTTTAGCACTTCATTACCGTTTTTAAGAAGGTCAACTAATAACAGAACATCTTTCAGACCGTCTTCGTCTTCGCTAGTATCTTCTTCGATATTGTTGCTGGATAAACTAATCGCTAAACATCGTGTGAAACAGAGCATTATACACAGAAATAAATAGCATAAAACACATTTGCTATGTAAACTCATAACTAAACTTATTCCTATTAGACCTTGCCTTGTATGTATGTAATTGAAGTGTTATCGTAAATGTATTATTGCTGCTACTATTTTATGGCGATCGATTTCGCAGAAACTAAGCTGCCCTGAGAATAATTAAGTTCAGATTCGATCGAGATTTGAAAAAGATGAGAATTTGCCGAAAATCAAATGAAATAGTTAGGCCGCTTGTAGACGTCCGTTTTTTTCACCGGATAACGGACCGTGTTTTTTGCCGGATTCGCGGTGGTGTATGAATTATAATGAATGTGTGTACATGCACCGGACATCGGTCCGGCGAACAATTTACGCCGGATGCATCACCGCTTGCCCTCGGCGCGACGGACACCGGTCCGGTGTAAGAAAGGGCGGTCATCCACGCCAGTGTATTGGTGCGTGTTGACGCTGCCGGACGTATTGCCTGTTTTCTATTGATTGAGTGCCGTCTACCTGCGTTCTTCATCCGAAAATAATTGTAAAATTTTGTTTCATCTTCTTCCAACTGCGTAAAAAGAGTTTGAAATGCACCATATTTTTCCCTTTCCAATAATATAGGATGAACCCACGATGACCTTTTACGTTCTTCTATTTGTTTTTGTTTCTTCTTGTACAAATAGTAGGCCAATACGAGTTTTTTTTTCTTATTATTCGACATTTCACACGTGTGTAATCTCTGACTACCAGAGATTACACACAAATCTAACGCAAATAGATGGCAGTCCATCCATCCGGTAAAAAAAATATGTACATATACAAGGATAGCCGTTTATTGACGGTCCGTTATCCGGTGAAAAAAACGGACGTCTACAAGCGGCCTTAAAGGTACCATCCCCAAAAAAATCATCAAAGTGAATAAATTATAAGTATAAGTAAATTTAATGCACCCAGGTGAATAAGGTGAACTATGTTTTTTAAAAGTAATTTTAATGCACCCAGGTGCTTTAAGTTTACTAAAAGTGTATTTAAATACCTAGGTGAATTAGCTCAGTTGACATTTCACAACCGAAATTAGTCGGCCCCTTAGTATTTTCGGAAGGTAGTATTTTCGGAAGGTATCATTTTTGGAAGGTATCATTTTTGGAAGTTGTCATTTTAGGAAGTTGTCATTTTCGGAATTTGTCTTTTTAGGAATTTGTCATTTTAGGAAATTAACGAGTTTAGAATAGACGTTCTCTGAAACTGTCGTTTTCGGAAGTTGTCATTTTAGGAAGTTGTCACGTCGAAGTTGTCGTTGTCACCCTGAGGGCAAATATCATACGGCTCGACGTAAGCATGTTGGTTAACGGAAACTGAAAAAGTTATTAGTAACTGACATTAGAACCATACGAAAATGGCATTAACAATTAACTTTAAAGCGCTCTACACACCGCCCGCCGGCACAGCCCGGCGGCCCAACCCGCCGGCCTTATTTTGTAGGCCGCCGGCTTTATTTAGTACAAAATAAGGCCGGCGGGTTAAGCCGCCGGGCTGTGCCGGCGGGCCGCCGGCTTTGGTGTGTAGAGGCCATAACGTTGATGTTGGTCACCTGTGGTCAACCAGAACCCCCAATTTAATTTTAAACAAGTTGTGTTTGTGTGTGTGTGTGTATTATCGGCTAAATTGAGAGGACATAAAAAATAAAACAATATTATTTCCATTCTTTTATTACGTTAAGAAACCTAATTTTGACATTTCATTTACGTTTAAAATAGCAATCTTATACTATATTGAAATTTCATTTATTTTTTCATTTCCCAAAAACATGCACAAAGATAATTATCATATTCATTTAGTAATATTGAGGTAGTTATTAGTTTCAGAACTTATACCAATTATAAATGGTTCTAAAAATAACAGTTTAATCCAAAGGAAATTGGTTATGTAATCTGATAACATGCAGTAATAATAATAGTAGTATAAAAACAATAAAATAATGTATCGATTGTTACATTGGGCTGAGAAGCAACAACAACAGCTCCTCCACTATCTAATTAAACATTTATATGAGTGAGGGGTCCCGCGCCCCTCTGCGGGCGGCGGCGGCCCCTTCGCGGGACCCGACACTTACAATCCCAGCAGGATACATAAATACATACACGTACAGTACATAAACACTATCTATAGACTCGATGAAACTTCAATAATAGTAGAACCTATAATGAAGGGGACTGGATTTAACACACCAACACAAAGGTGTGCTCCAATTCCCCACTAAACAAGTTAACATTTCAAGATAATGAATTATTTGCTACAATACAGCTATGTGTGCTTCACGCTTTAAAACAACATGGTTTCTATTAAAATGACCATTTGATATTTACTATCTTATATCAGTAACATACATTCATGCTCAGTAAATAAATCGATAAATTCAGCCACTCACACGCCAAATACACAAAATAGTGGTTACACACACAAGAAAGTAATGTTATGTTTATAACAGTAGTATCATAAAACAAGAATGAAAAATTAGATAAAATTAGCGATAATGAATGCAAGTAATTGTAAAGACGCGCAGGCGCCGCGGCAGGGGTGTAGTTCAGTCTCGTTGCCGCGAGCCCACCGCGTCAAATAACAACAACTACTTTACAACAATACATATAATAAAACTAAAACTATTTCTGCATCCTAACGCGCTAATTAAAAATCTTGCATTTGGAAGGAATAACAACATGCCTATTATGTTAAAATTACACATGCACAAACGTTCTGAACCACTTTTTTGTTCATGGATATAGCATATTATTTTTGATCACAGTATAGTAATAAACAGCATTAATTAATATATTCAATGTAATCAGATTAAAAATAATAAATAATTATAATTCAAATCATAATTAAAATTCAACAAATTAAATCAATTATTCATTCATTCATATTATTAATCAATTATTGGATGGGGCAGTTCAGAGTGATTATGTATGTTGTACATTAACGTTCCTGTCGAAGTGAAAGTACCTAACTGACTAATAACTCAGTCTAAAAGCCGATGAGATGCACAGGCGAGCAGAGTCAGCTGAATAGAACTGAAACGGGACAGAATGAGCCCTTCCAAGAGCCTCGCCCTCAATAATTACATTGTAACATCGATCTATAGTACATAATAACACACATTTAATTCACGTCAAACATTGAATAAGTATATTATTTCTACTAAATATGGTAAGGTACGAAGCCGTTATATTAACGAACATTCAAACTTTAGAACTGTAAGTCAGTGGATAAGTGCCTATAATTGCAATTTTTTTTGGTGGTGTAGTTAACCGAACAAAGTCGGAACGTACACAAACCTCTTCATCATGTTGTTATATTCTACATAAGTCAATATTTCAGCAAAGTTGGTTTTTGGAATGTTTTAACGCTGATCCCTCCATGCCTTTAGTGAATCTTTTTAGTAAGTCTGACAGGTACTCCTAAATCGCAGAGTAATACTATTCCTGTCTCCTACAGGATACAATTCAAGAGTCCTTTACTTTCTTTACTTACACAAATCATGTTCATTTCATCGATTGATCGCCTTCGACGAACAAACGTTTTATTTACCTATACAAATATTTCCATTATTCTGGTCATACTGATAGTGGTAACTTGTGAAGTGACAGCTATCTATCATTATAAAATCTAAGAGGCGCGTGGCGCACAGTTTTTAAAAAATATTATCAGTCTTGTGTGTATATAGGTTTCATTAGAAGATAAATGAACTCTACTATACAAACAAACCTTTTGAAAATAAACAGAATTTTTTTGTATAAACATGATTTAACGTCCGTAGCGTGTAGTACCTATGTTATTTAATATTTAGACAATATTCCACAGTTACTGGCTGCCAGGGCCAACAGAGTGAATTGTCAACCAGATCGATCTGTAACTACACGAAATTGCCAAACCTGAATTATTATTGTAATTATATATTTATTTAATAATTATCATTATTAATTTAACTCAATTCATAATACTTATATACACTGAAGTATATCTTTTGTATTTATAATAAAATTCGTTATACGTATATATACTGAAGTATATATTTTATATTTATAATAAAATATTAGCCTACTAAGAGCACGAAATTACATTTATTTACATTTCTAGATAGGAGTTGTTTCAACCCACAGTGTTGAAACAACTCCGCATTCTTCTAAAATTTATGCAAATAAATCTATAACTTTTGCCCAAATGACTATAAATTAAAAACGTCACCTTACGTGGTAACAATATTATATAATATTAAATATGGAATGGCAATTTCGGGTGTCTACTACAAGATTGGGTAGAAATATAACTCCGTACTGGCGCATAATTTAGTAATCATTTTCTAGATCACTTAAAAGTTTAATAGCACCGGTTTCATAGTTTCGAATCCGTACTACTATTACAAGAGCCATAAACATGTCATAAGGGCTGGATACTAGCAGGGACACTCGAACTTTGTTTTCTTATTTGGCAGTAAGCGAATATTAACTGGACGTCACTGGAATTAACGCTTACAATTAAATTTCGTCCCGTAAATATTGGCTAAACAGTCGTACCACCTCAAAGGATGTCCATTAAGTAGCAATAAAACGAAAACTTTGCTTGGATGCCATATTTTATGCATTTAAAAGGTGTTGAGTTAAGGTTATACGAAAATGTCAAGATTTGAGGAAGCAAAGTAGTCATTTTAGAGCTAAGTTGATTTTTATCATGCTCTTTAATGTCTTGGCCTCCGGTTGATAAGACACCACAGTATGTAGAGGACAGATGAATGTAGTCCTAGGCCGAAAACATTGCAGAAACATTGCCACAAATGTTTAGTGCCCCTATCTATTTGCTTATTATATTTTAGTAACAGTAGCGATAATGTGCATTTGTAAAACAAAACAATTTTGGCATCACTAGCAAAATTATGATAAATATTATAATCATTATCAGACATTATTAAGTTATGTCAAATTTAGTTTTGTTTTGGAATCTGCTACTAAGAATCGCTTACTGGGTCCTAAAGTACCATTAAAGCAAATAATTTAAAAACTTATATTAAAATTTATCTGGTTTAAATTACAAAGGTCCATATTATTCATTAAACACTTCGTGTGAGCTCTTCAGTAATCATTATGAGGTAGAATACTGTTTATTAGATTATGCTTGGAAACATACATATTAATTGCGAGCAAGATCTTTTTCTTGTATCTTAAACTTAATTACAAAGCCTTGCCAAATGTGAGATTTACAATAATATGTGGAAGCTGTACAAAATTTTAGTCAAAAGCAATTAAAAGATTATAAGTTCAAACTAAAAATAAGATGTTTTGAAGTTGAATGTTTAAAAAAATATAATACGATAAGAATTATAATAAAATTATGATCGTCTTCATAGCCTTAACTTCAGCACTCGGTGGGTAAGGTCAATGAATGAAATGACAATTATTTTGATGCATTGGGATACGGTTGAGTTGATACAGCCACGCACGGCAGCTCACCAAACAGTGATGAAGTAAGTTACAGGTAGGCGCGGCCTGCCTTAGAATCCGCTTCGCGTTTTAATTTTATCATAATCTAACCTAAAATGAGAAAATGGAAATAAGAATGTAAACCATTCTCGGTGACATATTTGCCAAAACTTCCATATATTATTATCACAATTATAAATATAAATACACATCTAAGCTTTCCATCAATTTTGATATCATTCACTTAATCTTAATCTCTCATATTTAAAATTATCTCACTTGGCACAATTGTAACGCAAACAGTACATTCGAATAGAACGATGTATGTACCCAAACCAGACGGAACCGAAATCAACGACGCTCACACTACGCGTCATCAATAGCTACGGTATCGTCTTAAGTTTAAAAATATTCAATTATTTTTAAAGAAAAAAATCACAAAGCTAACAAAGACAAAAATACAAAAGAAAACGATCAACAAATGTCACTTACAAATTAAAACTTTTAAGTTTTCTCCTTACTCCCCAACAATCACTAGTATATCAAAAATATTTATATCCATCATTGGTGGATCGTAGTTTCGTGACATGAGTATTGCGCCGCGCGGGGCGGCGCGCGCCGTCGGCGCGGCGACTCTTTGGATTAGTTACTAACACTCGAAACACGCGCGAAGCGTGTTGGTGACATGTTCCTTGTATGCAAAATTCCATGTATCATTTAAAAATCTTACAATGTAATTGCAAAGCTTTCGTTTATCCGTTGAGCCTCGTAAAAGCGAAGCTTTATTTCATAGTCAGTTTGTATCCCACACCCTTCATTACTAGTAGGAATATGTCTCGACATCAACAGATTAATCTACTATAACAACAAAATAAAATGAACTTCTCTGTATATAATAATGCGGAACTATCAGTTTTATGCTACTAACATGTGTATAATAAATGCTTGTATATAGAACATAATTATCATATCTATGGCTGTATCTGTAGGTACTTAATAACTCTGTATAAAATACATAGTATTTAACTGTGTGGAAACATCATAACAATCACTATCGTTAAAAGTGTATATGAATATTAGGTATGTATGTATATAATATAATATAAATAATATATTCATGTAGGAATCGGTATCAACATTGATAATTCCGGAGATAAAAATGGCGTTACTTATCGTAGAGGATGTTAACGAGTGGTGCAAGCTGCAAGCCGTGTCGGGTGGGGTGGGCGGGGCGGAGTGTGATGTTGGTTGCTTACTGCGGCGGCTGCGGCGGCTGCGCGGGCGGCGGCGCGGAGCCGGCGGCGCGGCGGCGGCCCGGCGCGCTCGCCTGCGCCACCATGGCGCGTATGCGGCGCTGCGCAGACTGTGGACAAACCAAAACATGCTCAACCAACAGAAACTGCACCATACATTTACTATACTTCCAACAGTTGGAAATACCTGTATAGCTATCAACTATCTCGCCAGATTTATCTTTCAAAAACACTCATTCGCTTAATGCCTGCGCATAGGGCACATTGTATGAAGCAGCATAGAAGAGCGAAGGCGACAATGTTTTTAATTGAATCTCGCAGTATTTTTTTAGTCATCGATTAGCTATGTATAGATATCATCGTCCGCCTGAGGCTTTAGAGTTGCAGTACTTTGAGTGGCAGTGCTTAGAAACAATGTTGATGGATTCAACTTTCACGCGACGGTTGGCCCAGATAAACACAACTTAAAATATACAAATTAGTCAAGAAAAAACAATAATAAATAAACAAAATAAATAAAAAAAAACGAAATTAAAGAAAAAGTATCTAAAACAACATAACAGTTCGCAAATTTAATGGCATAAGCAACCATTTACTACTCGCCAGTTAAATTTTAAATTGAGTTGTTTTGTCAAGTGGTAGAAAACCACCAAGATAATAGAAAGTTAATCAAAAGAAACTGTATAAAAGTCGACCTTTATCATATTATCTATATCGGTTTTAACATTAGTTTGTTAGTATGGATGGATGATTGTTATTCTTTCACGCATAACTACTGAATGGTTTTTTATGAAACTTTACAACATTATACCTATACATAAGTATAGCACAGCCTCTTAATTCGCTATTAGGGTTCGCCAGCTTTGCAGAGACAGTGGTGGACAAGTGATGTTCTAGAATTAAATTTGTATGTTAATTCCATTAGTTTTAAATACATATATTCTTTTGAGAACCATCCTAACGACAATCAGTTACATAGCGCTCAGCTAAATGCTTACTACGTTAATAACCATTCCACAAGAATTTCGTTTACAAGTTTGAATACCACAACCTAAATGATAAAACCAACACGAAAATTTCATTCAAGTTTTCTCAGCTTTTAAACCTACCGTAGACTACTATACAAATAACTAACAAATTTAAAACCAAAAGAATCTAAATCCTTCTAAAGTAAGAAAGATGAATATACATCGATAGACAACAACATTTTCTCGAGCATATTTGTGTAATGAAACATGAAGTTTCCAAAGCATTTCCATGGAATGTAACGTTCCTGAAAATGAATGCTCGGCGTTATGTTACAGGTAAATGCCCACAGAGTGTGCATTTACCAATATTTCGTTGTACCTTCAATTTTTTTTTTCTCGACTGATTTTTGAGGCTCAACGAAATGTCACACCAATATGCTCATACAGTCCGCCAAGAAAGTAGTCTACCAGTTTTGACATAAGTTTCTCTGTGATGTAATGATTTTCTAACATAATTTAACTGACGTACAAACGAATCTCAACCAAGTAGACCACATTTTTTGCTGAATGTACAATTTTATTGTCTATCCATGTGTATGTGTATCATAAAATGCCAGTTAATCATCTCAAGTGGATGGTGCATACCTGAACGCTGTAGAAGGGTCCGACGATGTGGACGGTGGTGTCGTGGTCGGGCTGCTGGCCAGGCTGCTGCGGCTGCTCGGGCAGCTTGATGAGCGAGCCAGTGACGCGCTGCAGCTCGCGAACATTCTGCCCGCCCTTGCCGATGATGCGGCCGACCTGCGACGACGCCACCACGATCTCCACGGTTAGCCGCACGTCGTCGGATCCAGACATGAAGCCTTCCTCTCGCATCTTCTCGAAGATCAGGTACTGAGCCTGAAAACGAACGTGTTTACTTTTAATTTGATTTTAATGTAATCCTTTATCATCTAATATATTTTTTTGTGGTAACTAAACAATACAATTTACATTCGTTTTATAAATACTTGTCGTTCTGTTATATTGCATGCTACAACTAATTGCTATCTCATGCTAACAAAGCATGAGAATCAGCTGTTCTTGTTTCTACATGAATTACCTGGTCGTGGAATAATTGGTAGTTTATTGACTTGTCAAAGTTATCTTTAGGATTTTTTGGACAAATCTTTGAAAACTTAACCGTCTATGACAGAAGTACTTACACTACACAATTAGGAAAGAATAGTAAAACGTGTGATGTACCTTCCACTGAGCCTCGGGGCTGCCGACGATGGTAACCTTGCGTTCCTGCTGCGGGTTGTTGGCTGCCTCGGCCTGCTTCTCCTGCTCTAGAGGCGCGATCTTCACAGACGCCTTGCTGAAGCCGATTATGTTGCGGATGTGCGAACCCTTAGTGCCGATTATTGCACCCACGGCGTTATTCGGGATGTACAAGTAGGTTGTCTCCTGAAAACGCACATTTTACATTACATTATTTACCTACTATAATTCTAATAGATTCGACAATAGTTAATTATAGATCCATGCAGATTGGAATGCTCAAATGAAAAGTTAATAATTAGCTAGTTAATAATTCAGTATTTATTATGTAATTTCATTATTTATTTTTATTTTTTACACCCAATAGAATCTACTTAAGCCAAACTGCATAAACGATTTGCATGTTTTTAGATCAATTAAAATCTAGAAAAAAAATTCGTTTCACGGAAGTTGTGATTGAAGTCGATTCAGTTGCGCGTTGTGTAGATGATTCCATGTATCATTGATTGAGGGGGAGTGGTTGGTTGGTGTGTGGAATGGGGTATGTATCAGTATTCGGGGTTGGCGGTGTGGGGTATGTACCTGCGAGTCGCCAGCGCCCTGCTGAGCGCCGCCCTGGCCGGCCAGCGGCGCGTAGATGGGCGGCGGGAACGACGGCGGAGCCCCGCAGAAGCCACGCCCAGTCGACATCATCGCCATTGGGTGCAAGCCCGGGAACATAATGCTTTGTGGTGCCAGAACCTGCCGAATATTAACACTTTACATTTCCGAACATATTCTTATTATTTTATCTAATGATTTAACCAAAGGTTGTATAATGAATGATCAAAACAATACTGACCTGCAAATCATTCTCATAGCTCTGGCGTAATTTAGCTGAAATTTGTGACTCTGCTTTGGCCATGTTCTCGATGGTTCCCTTGACGGTGATGATACGCTCCAGATTAAAGCTGTTCATGTCGTTGATAGAGGAAACAGTAATCTTGGTGTCTGTCTCTTGCATGATCCTCTTTATGGTGTTGCCGGACTTGCCAATTATGCGTCCAATCAGGTTGTTGTGCGCCAAAATTTTAAGGCAGATTTCCCTAGAAAAGAAATGATTGTTATTAATTTAAATTAAATTAATAATCAACAGCAATTTGCTCTGGAGTAGTAAAGTAATTGGTAGGCCTGTGTCCATTAGTAGAACAAATTATGCGTAAGAAGATTTTCGTCGCGTTTTATTGTCATGAAAGTATAAAATGTGTACAATGCTTACCCCTTGTTGGTGTTGTTGGCCTCCTGCTGCATCACCTCGAGGATCTTCCTGCAGGCGTTGGTGCAGTTCTCGGGGTTGCCGTAGATAGTGATCGCCTTCTCTAGAGAGCCGACGTTGTCCTTGCGGTGGACGTCGACGCGCGCGCGGCTCTGCTGCGTGATGAGGCGGATGGTGGATCCCTGGCGGCCGATGATGGCGCCGACCATGTCGCTCTGCACCAGCAGGCGCAGAGGGAAGTCCGTGGGGCGCGAGCTGCCGGCCGCGCCGCCGCCGCCGCGGCCGCCGCCGGGCCTGCCGCGACGTCCCCCGCGGCTGTTCTGCTCGGCGGCCTCCACTTTCATGCGACTCCCTTCGATCTCACAGCCGTTTAGGCCGTTTATTGCTCTGTAACAATACATTACAAACACTCCAGCGACAGTAAGCTAAATTAGTTTCCGGCAGAGTTAGTAACTAAACATTCAGATATAGCTTGAGTTTTTATATTAGATTTGTTTAGTGTCAAATGATGAAATTAAGGAATATGCAACTTTTTCATACAATATTTATTGCCCAAGAAAGCAGGAGAGGGACTCGTTCTGACATTTTGTTACTTAGATGAAGAGCTCCCAAAACATATGAATATAAGTTGCATTGCGATTCAGTAGAGTCGTCAGAAAAGAAAGCTGATTATTTAAATCAAAAATTCCCACACAAACTCCTCAGCATCACATAATATAAGCAACAGTGTCCAAAACCATGAAAAAGAAGAACATGTCCAATAAATTAAACATAACACCACAATATAACATAAAACAATTACCAACAGTGACAAGGATTACTTTTTAATGTAAAAAATTTATTAAAACATTATACATTTTAGACAAGTATTCCATGCTACGAGAATGACTAATAAGGTAAGGGTTAGCGTCATATCGAATATGTATAGTTTGCTGTCCCACTTCCTATATTTAAGCAATATAAATATACATTTAAGGATAATGAGATCGATACATATAAAAGGATAATAATATCATGAAAAACCTTCGAAATACTATCAGTGCCCATGGCGCATAACCATTAACTACTCTGTATGGTGCCGGCGCAGCTCTACGATCTACATAACCGGGCGTGGGGCATTGAATGTGTTATTGCCAAATCATTACGTAATTTCAGATTCTTAAGTTGTTTTTATATGCATTCATATGTAAGGTTACGTTCAACCATATTCATATGTTATGTACCTTAAAACCAAATTCTTTTTCTATGAATTCTTATTATCTCTTCTATAATAACCCAATGCGACCAAACGGGGTTTGACCATATTGATCCGTCAAAAAAGGTACTAATTGTGGTCATAGACAAAAACTTAATGAGATATGTGCACAGTAAAAACTACATGCTATTTGGATTGTACCTACCGTAAGTGTCAGATGCGATGCCGTAGAAAGATATCCAAGCCAACCAAGGAGTCGCATCATGCAAGAGGTGCGAGGATAGTTAGATAGTAAGATGCGAGAAGAAGGAAGTAAGCGAACAACAAGACAAGATCCCGTAGAGAAGGTTGTTGTACTCACTGCTGCGCCTGCTCCGGCGTCTCAAATGTGATGAACACCGCTTGGGTGTTGGCATCGCGCGTGTTGCATTTGTCGCAATGCTGCACGTTGCCGTACTGAGAGAGCAGCGGCTCGATGTTGTCGAACCGCACGTGGAGGGGTAGCCCACTGATGAGAACCTTTGACGACCTGCTGCGACAAGCGACACGCCACTTCTTGTAGAACATTACTCAATCACAACAGCTATGCAATGTATTCGCGATTGTGGAAGGTTTACTCAATCAAGCCATCGTCAGATCCAGTTATCAATAAGGTACCCACCTACCTATACATTATTTTTTTAACAAATAAACGAAACTGTCAAGTACTCGTAGTTGATAGGTTTCAATTATGATCTAATTTATTATTAGATTATAGACATATATCCTAAGATCCCGCTATACAACGACCTTCACCGAGATGTATAATTAATGAGACATATTTTTTATGTTATTAAATATGCCAATAAATATATCCTATATGGGTTGCCTAACAAATTTCAGTCCAGAGTTTTTTTTATTAATAATTAAAAAAATAGCTGCAGTCTGTGGCTTGTGGGAAGCTTTTACGTTGGACCTGTCACGCGGCTCACGGATGACCCCCATGGCTCGAATGGTCCGGTATAATAAGGCTCACCGATGAGCCTTGTGGCCTGAATGGAAATACTTGATTTTTCTTAAAGAGTTTAACGTGATAATAGGGCAACCTAACGTTTGCATATTCTATGGGCTTCAAACTTTCGATTGGTATCAAATTTATTTAATAATCACTCCGGTGCAATGTTTAAAACAAAAACAAAATTTTTAATTATTAATTAAAAATACTCTGGACTGAAATTTGTTAGGCAACCCATAATAGGATATATTTATTGGCATATTTAATAACATAAAAAATATGTCTCATTAATTATACATCTCGGTGAAGGTCGTTGTATAGCGGGATCTTAGACTAATACGAAAGCAGCGGTAAAAATACATAGCGTTGCCTGATACCTATAGTAGAGGCAGATATTAGCACGAGCGTTATCTGTAGCCGTTACAAAATGGCGGTGTGCAACAGGGGAAAGGGACGATAATGACACCGTGCATAACTGGAGTTATCGCACCTATTATTAAAATTTGGTACTGAACGGCTAACAGTGCGTCAGACGCAGCGGGCCAGCGGGTTCATTGATCCCCACTCCGCAAATCCCCTCGCTCCGTACAGTTCAATTGCACTTCACTGCCCTACTTACAGAGCACTGTACCTACACGGTACTTCACTAGTAAGGGTAACTATGTGCATACAATGTAGGTACGACATCATTTTATACGTGTATGGCAGGTTTCAGTATATTGATGCGCTGATATATGACACATGTGTATATTATTTTGCAGGTAAATATGATTTATAAGAGCCGGTTGTGACACAGAATAATGTATTTACCGAATCGGTTTATTGAATGTTAATTTTGGTAAAAAAAAATATATATACACGGTGTATCATAAAGGGTATATGAAGCCGAGGGGTGTGGATTGACCGCAGCGAACAAAATACAACCCCGAAAAAAGATTTCAAAAAGACGCACTTTTAATTTTTTTTAGAAAAATTATATTCGAATGTTTTTTAAAAACGTGACAACCCTAGATACAATGCGAATACGAATGAATGAAAGCTGTCTCATTCATTAATCACTGGACTAGCTCCGTCTCACTCACACTCACACCCAACGAATACGCTTAGCTACTTAGTTCACTAAAATTCATAACAGATGGCAATATGGTCCGATATAAGCTTTATCAAATTATTTTCTAACTCATAGTAAAATTACTGTTGGTGAACTATTTTATACATAAATAATTCATACTTTCTAGGTCTAGATAATATGGATTTAGGCTTAATAAGTTCTTAAAATATTTTAGAAGAGCATAATCAATATCAACTAGTTACCAATTTTATTCTGTGTCACTGGGTTAAAAATAGTTTTTACGCAAAATTCTACGTAGATTATTTCATTAATCACAATTTTAATTACTATAATACCTTTTATCTATCAATTTAAGACTTCGTCAGTAACAGGTAAGTATGTAAGTACATACCTTGTAGGGCCTGCTATGTATCAATGCTAAAATCTACATTTAAAGTTACTTACCTCTAGCGGTATGTTGGAATCCAATTCACGCACATTTCTAGAACACATCAGTCACATCACAGTTCACATCACAATCACAAAGCCACTAACACATTTTTACAACTATTTGTTTATCACTGATGAAGTAGGTAGGTAACTAGGTACACATATCTAATTTTGTTGATAACTGACCACCAAAATGGTACCTAACCAACGTAGTGTGGTTCAATGTGGTGCCCGCCCATTTGGATGCACGTTCTAGCTCGCTTCACCACAGAGCGAAGCACCCATAGGAAGGGAGATTCCTATGAGGATACTCCTCCGCATACCGTCTCCTCGCCTCCATAAGGTTACGGTCGGCTGCACCAACACACATCACCATGTCGTAATAGACGTTATTGTCGTACATCATTATCGCGCGGCTCAAATCACAAGACTGAATAAACATTCTTCACTAATACCTAAATAGGCAAATACATATTCGGGTTCCGTAAACACATTGAATAATCCAAAAGTTTAGAATATTAAATACATACCATACATAATAACGAATATTAAATCAAGGAAATATCTGATTGTTCATTAAAATAATATTTCACCATTAAAAACATACATTACATTTTTTAAACTAAAATCAAATAAAGAAATAATTGTACTGAACCATGATTATTTTTGCACCAAAATTACAAAGGGCGCCGCGTGCCGCACTTTCGCGTCGGCTCTCTTTGGCGGTAGTTAGAGGCGGTTTGTAGAAAAGGACGTATCTTACTACACTGTAATAGGAATTTGAACCTTATGTCAGTAGTCATATGTGCGATAGTCGCGTCTCAGTAGTAGGATTGTCGGACAATGCAAAGGGATTTCAATGTTTTCATTTTTCTGCTAGAAATGTTTTGATCAATTTTTTATTTAGTTGGAGTCGATTACTAGACTGAATAGGTACGTGTCGTGAGTTTGTGTTTCGTGTGTAGATTTCCTAACCTGTTAACTTTACTAACGTACCTAGTACCTACCTACCTGGACATGTACCTACTTTAGTGTTTTGTGTTGTACATAATTATGTTTAGTGTGAGAGAGTAGGTACGTACGAACAATGTGATTGATGTGCTACAGCAAAGCTCGAGGACAAGCATCCAGCTCATTTTTCATGTACACAAGTGCGAAAGAGTAGGTACGTCCAATTAACACAAGGACAGGAGCGGTTAGCTCAAAGCTTAAATTGAATGTGTTTAGTAAGTTTGTAAAATAGGTATTTTAGTTCGGGCCAGTGACCAGTGTGTGTTGCCAGTGATGAGATATGGATCCGAAACGTGGTGCTTCACCATCGGCCTCATGAACAGGCTCAAAGTAGCTCATGAATAAGGGCCTCCCTTGTCCAGCAGTGGGCGTCCTACGGCTGACATGATGAGGTATTTTAGTTAATTAAAATTGTGATCAAATAAATTACCTACGTAGAATTCTGCATACCTAGTAGGTATAGGTAACTATTTTTAGCGCAGTGCTACAGAATTTAATATTAAATTGAAATAAGTTGCATAATTTTCCACAAGATGTCGGGTAAATAAATACAATTTGTATTATAAAGTTACGTATTTAATAATTTATGAGTTCTATTGCAAATTGCAATAATAACACTAGACTTAGGCTTTATTGTGTTATCGATTTCATAAAACTTATTTCTCATCATACCGCCATCTATTAGAATCATAGTGAACCACTTAGATGAATGAACTTAGATGACCTTTGCGTGTGAGTATACATTCTAGGGTTGTCAACGCGTTGTAAACATACCGAAGGTGTAATTTTTTATGAAAATCTGAAAATGCGTTTTTTTGAAATCTTTTTTCGGGGTTGTATTTTGTTTGCTGCGGTCAACACGCACTCCTCGGCTTCATATACCCTTTTTGGTATACCTTGTATATCATTCGTATAGATGTTAATTCTCCTTATTGAACAAACATTATTAACAAGGAAATTATATTAACACTATCTGTGCCAATGACACACGCTCGTATCTACGGCACGGTGTGAGCTTGGGTATTGAATGTGTTAAAAGGGGGATTCGATGTCAACGCACCATACGATTAGTTCATCCAGTTAATACAATTTAGGTACATAGTTTAGTTCCTATTGATATACATACTTTACTTTTTTATGTTTGTCTTTGCGATTTATATTATTGATATTTTATCAAGGATATTTTTTTAAAGTGTTTGTATTAACCATGTAACCGTGTATATGGCCTTCTTATTGGCTGAAATTAATGATATTTTTTTTAAACAGTAGTCGATCAATGGAACTATGTAAATAATATTTAATATAAAAATCTTAAGATATGTTAATGATAACAATCATAAATATAAAATTAATTGCTGTTCGCGCTTAAACTCGGGAAAGGCCGGGCGAATCCGCGGGCGAGTCAACTAGTAATTTATATTATATAAAGCTAAATTTATATTATAAATAAAGGTACATTAATTAACAGTAGTTGCAGTAAAGGAGCATTGTCAGTATTTTATGGTATTATAGTATTCTAGACCAGTGTCGAAGCCTTCAAAAATGGTCAAAAAAGGAAAAAATTAGTAGTACGATGAAACCCATTAGAAAAGGAGGGGAATATGATAAAAATGAAAGGAAAAATAAATTACGGTCGATCTGAGTTCGGGAAGTAGTGGGTGAGTTTTAAGGGTAAAAATGGTTTATCTCGATTTCCGGTAAAACTAAAGTCCCATGAAAAGTGATAGCAAAGTTGTAGGTAATAAAACGATCTACAACTTTTCATTCACAACTTTTGTATTACATATTAAGAATTATTTCAAAAATGTCAAATTTATTTGTAGCTATTCTAAGGTCATGGATAAAATTGGATTACAATTGCTGCTGTAAAGAGGCATTGCATAAATCAAAGTTACCTAAATTATTAGTTAACAGTTGATTGAATAATTACGTAGGTTGATACTTACGCACATAAAATACTGGGATAAACGAGGTTGAGAGAGGAGTTGCCTACTAGGCCACTAGGGCACAGAACTAGGGTGTCAAACACCTCTCTCCTCTCTGTATTGATAGAGGGGTGGGGTGGGATGAGAATATTAGCAGTACCTTATAGGAATACCTATAGATTTGAATTCAGTAGAACATTCTACCTTGGTTGCCTGGAAGAAATCGCTCTTAGCGATAAGGCCGCCCATTGTTTCACTGTTTTGTTGTGTTGTTTTTTTTGTAATGTGGTGTAACAATAAAGTATTTTGTATTGTATTGTATTCTAGGTACCGATAGATTATTAACAATTTATGTTTCGGAGAAGATTCAAATAATTTAAATCTGTTGTCGCGAAATCGGCACTGTACGTTTTGTGTCAATTGGTTCAATCAACGCGCTGGTGGGACATTCCTGTACCTATTTTTATGCCTATTAGGAGTTGCCGTTTTTTAATTCAATGTAGGGACCGGGAAATCATAAATCGTTTCCCGGTTCTCTTGAGAAAAATATTTTAAGTTTAGGCGAAACGCATAAACTGTCATAAAGCTTATTATTAAATAACTGCACATACATACTTTTGGATGTCGCAGGTAAATTACGAAACAATCAAAATTGATAAACTAATATGAGCATGAATGAAACCCGTCTGCTATAGAACCGATGGTTTCTCGAATGACAGCAATGGATGGATTTCCTTGTACATTTTTTTTACCACGGCGACAATTGGGTCTATTTGGAAAAATTGTAAATAATCTCTAATCATTCCCGAATCCTCCGATCGTCAGATAATCTTCTTTTAAATGTTCCCTCTCATCACACATCATTTTATGATAAATCCTTCTCTGTGCAGGCTGTTCGCCTGTGGAATGCATTACCTGAGTATCTGAGAAAAACTAAATCACTACCAGTTTTCAAAAGACTTATTAAGGAATATTATCTATCCAAGCTATAAGTATATATTATCTGTCTATATATTTATTTACTATATTATTTAGTCTATATGGTATTATTATGTATTAAATTCTATGTATGTATATTATATAAGTATTAAATATATTATCTATAGTATTATATAGATTCTTATATAATTATTTTCTTGTAAGTGTTTAAGTATTAGTACACCCCTGTCTTATTTATATATCATCTCTCTTTTCCATCCAAAGGTTGCCTGGAAGAGATCGCTTTTTAGCGATAAGGCCGCCCATTGTACGTGTATTTTTGTGTGTTTTTTTTCATGTTATTATTTGTATTTTTGGTGTACAATAAAGTGTTTTTGTATTGTATTGTATTGTAATTGTGACCCAACTGTCGCTTTCAATTTCCAATTTTGTTGCGAAAATACTGTCGCTTTCAATTTTTAATTTTGTTGCGATAATAATGACCGGTGCCGGAAGCTAGTTTAAAAATAAAATGTTACAAGTTAGGTTAGGAACTTATGTAAGGTGAACCGAGGCAAGTGTGACACAAATTCATTGGTTCAAAAGTTTGTAATTAAATATTTCTACGCTGTGATGGTTTACACAAAAAGAAAAGTTCCAATACATTAATTATTGTTTTTTTGTACGTTTGATCAAGTATTTTAACATCTCCTAGTAGTTTTTATAGACTTTTTGCAAGTAAAACGAATCAAAGTTGGAGACTGTCACAGTTCCCCCACAACTGGGGTAAGTTTAACAGAAAACGTATATTTCCTGTTGTTTCTGTTAATTTTGATGAGTCGTTACTAATATTAACGTATTTTATGATCTATTTCTATGCAGTGATCGTTCTTTTTTGCATAGCAAAAGATTTATATCCGCACGGGGCAAGTGCAACAGATTTTTAGAGAAATAGTGATGTGACACTAATAAATTATAATGTTACACTTGCCTCAGGTATTTTTATCCATTAAATCATGTTATACTAGTTGGAAAAAGAATCATCAAACCTCTTTCTCAAAATTCATAAACTCACTCCCTTAATTTTTACCTTCGTTCATCAATTTTAAAATAAAGAAAAACAAATAGGTAAAATAAGTACCTACTATTCAGCAATAATATAGATGCATGTTGGTACATGCGAGAAATTAAAGAGGTAGGTTAATGTTATCACAGAGGACGAAGGAGCGGTCGGAACGCAACTGGAGACCTCCGCCCGACCGAGGCAAGCCGCCATTTTACTTCAACGCACACCACGTGTTCAGAGTGCATTCAATTTGCTAATTGCATTCACTTCATTGAAAGTAATTTATATCGCACATTTACAGAAGACAGTTTTCGTACCTACTCTTAACAAGCCGATTTACACACCATAAAATATGACGACGATGTGACGACACAAGACCAATAACCCTTGTTTTCCAACCTTCAAAAGTTAAGTTAGTACCTTACTTATATCCTACATTCCTATAGCAAAATAACAGCTCTATTAGCGTATAAACCTAACTTATCAAACTGATAATAATGATAGCCTACATACCTGTTTCGATATCTGGCCATTCTGTTCACCATTTATTAACTTGTAACTGGTTTTGTAACTGATACACCAATTTAACCTACGAACACAGAATATCTAGTCCGGGTAACGTCCGTACCGGCTTGGAGTCGTGATTTTGCAACATGTGAACTACCTAAATAAGCACAAGACCTGTGGCCCTGTGGCCGCACCGCAACTACAGTTAGCGTGTGACTGAAATGAGTGAAGTGAGCAATGTAATCGGGCGAGTGCGGGCGACAAGCGTCGCACGGCAGCGGACGCAGCAAGAGTTCACGTTGGACTTGCAATGCAAAACGACCGCACACACAACGCACACAAGCGCGCCGCACCGCTTCGCCCCCCGCGCTCGCTGCACGCCCGCCGGCAAGCTCCTCTGATAAACTCACTCAACTCAACCCATTCACAATAATTCACATACTAACGACCTATCTATACGACCTGGGAAATTATATATACTTGGAAACTAGGTACCTATTATTTCCACGAATACCTAACTTGTTAAATTTTAAAGCTTTAAACTTGGTCTGTAATTTTTTTCTATAAATATTTTATTTATATATTTAATAATTCATTTATTTGCAAGAATGTTTGTACATAAGGTCTTAAGAGGCCGGCGTCAGAATAATTTCCCATACAAACGTAATACCAAAATTATTTGTAATTCGACCATATTTCCACCGTATTATTGTATTATTTTTATTTAAATAGTATTTATCTATGTTCCTATGGAGTTTTTTTTACAAAATACTTATTTTAAATAAAATTATTTTTTTTAGTAAGTATTTTGTAAAAAATAACTATAGTATCAGTATTCGTTTGTATGGGAAATTCGTCGATTAAAATATATTATGTCCATTATAAAAATGTTACATGTTTATAAAGGGTGTCCCAAAAAGGACGCAAGATTTGAAATTGATGAAAAACACATTTTTTTTTCGTTATAATATATTTGTACATAAAATCTTGAAGTACATAAATTAGGGTTATTTGTGGAATAACACGTAAGGCAAATGTCCTTCTAGACTTTGCTGGCACATACGGACACTTTTATTAAAATTTTCTATGACCATTTTGCATAGATGCGGCTGAATTTCTCCAATACAGCGTCGAATTTCCTCTTTTAAAGCATGAGTGGTTGTGGGCTTATTGGCATAGACTTTAGACCTTAAAATAACATCTTAGGAAGAAGTCTAAAGGCGTTAAATCGCAAGATCTAGGGGGCCAATTCTGATCACCAATTCGAGAGATCACACGACTAGGAAATGTTTCATGCAGTAATTGCATAGTTTCTCTGTCTGTGTGGCAAGTGGCCCCGTCTTGTTGAAACCACATTGCTTCCACATCAATATCCTCTAATTCGGCTAGAAAAAACTTTGTTATCATGTCGCAATATCGAGCTCCGAACTGTACCCGCTAAACTTTCATTACTTTTGAAATATTGTTCAATAATAAAAACGCGTTGATCTTTTATATAACCCGCCATTTTTACAAACCCTAAACATTCAGCCGTCAAATAGTTTATTTTTTAGTTTTGCCAGCACTAAAATGCAAAAATGGCGGCAAATTGAAATCTTGCGTTCTTTTTGGGACACCCGTTACAAAAAAAGATAATTTAAAAGAAAACAATGTCAATTAGAATAATGTCAGAAAATAATTATATTATAAGAATTGAAAGAGAAAATAAATATTAATTATAAAACCAACGAGTAAAGTCTTTTTAGGGTTCCGTAGCCAAATGGTAAAAACGGAACCCATTTTTCCCCCCAGATTCGTCATGTCCGTCCGTCCGTCCGTATGTCACAGCTGTCAGAAGTCAGAGCATTCTAAAGTCAGCAATGTTATCATTAATTGGACGGAAAGATTATCCTGCATGGGTAACACCATTGCGGACAAACTTGCTAAAGAGGGGTCTAGAGTCTAGACAGATCCCTACGGTCCACGATCGATATAAGTCTCTCTAACCCACCAACCGCCGAGGTTAAAATCAGGCTTAAGCAAAATTCAGAATTGGAACAGGAGAAGCTATGGGAGCGACGAACTGATTGCAAGCATACCAAATCAATTTTCGAGATCAAAGATAGGAAAAATAAAAAAAAGTGGCCAAGTGCGTGTCGGACTCGCCCATGTAGGCTTCCGCAGCAATTATTTATATGAAATAGTTTATGACGTATTATAAAAAAAACTACTTGATAGATTTCGTTCAAACCAATTTTCGTTGTTAGTTTTTATGGTAATGTACAGCGCTCTACACACCAAAGCCGGCGGCCCGCCGGCACAGCCCGGCGGCCCAACCCGCCGGCCTTATTTTGTATACAAAATAAGGCCGGCGGGTACAAAATAAGGCCGGCGGGTTGGGCCGCCGGGCTGTGCCGGCGGGTGGTGTGTAGAGCGCTTACAATATATATTTTTTTAGATTTGTCATCTTCTTATTTTAGAAGTTAGAAGGGGGGGGGCACTCTGTTTTCCACTTTGGAAGAGTCTCTCGTGCAAACGATTTAGTTTAGAAATAAATGATGTTAGAAACCTTTGTATGATTTTAGAAGACCTATTCATAGATACCCCACACGTATGGGTTCGATGAAATTTAATTTTTAAAGTTTCGGTTCTAAGTATAATATTCAATTTAATTTGGGGAGTTTTTTTTTAATTTTTTTCTGAAATCTTAGTGCGCTTTTAGTTTCGGAGAAAAACCGCTGTGACATACGGACGGACGGACGGACGGATGGATGGACAGACGGACGGACGGACATAACGAATCTATAAGGGTTCCGTTTTTGCAATTTGGCTACGGAACCCTAAAAACGACAAACACGAGTTAGGCTGGTTAGGGCCGACTTAGGCAAGGGGACAATGCACAATACGCTCCATAGCGAGACGTCTAACGAGACGAATAACCAATACCTACTTTCAAGTTTTCCATACACTTACAAAAATAAAATAATAATAGTTGGTAGATAGGTCTCTACTCAACCTACATCACACGAGGAGTAAATTTTCGATACAATTCAAAACCGTTAGCTAGAATAATCATAAAATGGTATAGAGGTATAGTAAAACCATTCTAAAAATGAACTCCCCTCCACAAAACCGTGATGATTTCAACGTGTGAGAGGAAATACAGAAAAACAGAATACACAGAAAAAAAAAATACGGAATTCGGTAGAGGGGCGTTCATTTTAGAAATGGTTTTACTATACATACACTTGATATAATATGAGGTACTAGCCGACCGCCAACAGCTTCGCTTGCTTTTTTTCATAAAATATAGCCTATAACCTTTCTCGATAAATGGACTATCCAACACTGAAAGAATTTTTTAAATCTAACCAGCGGTTCCTGAGATTAGCGCGTTCAAACAAACAAACAATCAAACTCTTCAGCTTTCTATTATTAGAATAGATTTAGATTTAGAAATCTGAACAATACAATACCTATGTATCATTTTATTTAAATCTACTAAGGTAGGTAGGTCTATGGAAAGGTAACAAAGCGTTAGTATTGGCACACGAATAATAACTATACCTATAAGTACCTAGCAAGATCTGGAGCGATCGATACATGATTTTTCATGCCATCAGAGGAGGGGGAAGGTTTACGGAAAGTTTGCAAGAATAGTCTAGACTAGAATGATATAACGAACCAAGGTATATAATGATAGAAAACAAACCGTATTGGGTCACACTAATAATAACTGTACATACATATAGGTAGCAAGATCTGGAGCGATCGATTCATGATTTTACATGCCACCAGAGGGCGCTGCTTCCTTCGGATGAAGGTTTACGGAAAGTTTGCAAGAATAATCTAGAATGATAGAACGAACGTGTAGGTAAAGTATATAATTATAGAAAACAAACCGTATTGGGTCACACTAATAATAACTGTACATACATATAGGTAGCCAGATCTGGAGCGATCGATACTTACATGATTTTACAATCAGAAGGCGATGCTAACTTCGATTTTTTATAGAACTCGCAAACCCGTTCATAAAAATGTATTAAGTACCTATAGGTAGATAGATATTATAGGTATACATTGTGTAAAATATGAATATTTGTACATTAACTGGGTAAGGTGGACCTACTTTTGACAATTAACATTGATGATATTTCGCAGCGGATTTAACGTTGTTTTCCAATTTATGATCAATTCAACCTTATAAAAAGTAGGTAAGTATATGATGTTTTTGTTTTCTGAAATAATTGTGATATTTGTAGAAGTATCGCATAAATAAACTAGATGTGATTACAAAGGAAAGTGATTATGATGTCTTCGAATTTCTGGAAGCCGAGAACGCTGAGTATAATTCAGAAAGGTTGCATCGCCGAAGGAGATTGCGTGAAGAATGCAATCCCTTCGATGTAGAAGAAACGAGTGTGTTAGGGGATACAGGCTAACGAAAGATCTGAGAAGCTTTTGCGAGAGAAAGTGCGGCCTTTATTGAATGTCACTAGATTTATTTGTAGAGAGTAGAGACAAAGTTACCCAGTTATTACAGCAAAAACAATGATTCAATTAAAAATACTGAAAATCTGTAGAGAATAGAATTGGAAATAATTTACAAAGTATTTTATAATAAGTACCTACATACTTCTACTTACTATTCTATTTATGAGCACAATGGAACTATGTGTATGAAAGTGATAGCGCTATAAATATAGCGTTATCTCGCTTTATCGCACAGCAGGTAATAGACAAATCATTCGTTCTAAGTATAATGATGGATCCGAAACATGGTTTTTAAAAAGGTGGTGGTAGGCCTCCAGGGCTCCAGGTCTGTAATGAAATTTTTCAGATTTGGCTGAAAATTGGTGGAGAGATATAGCTTAGAACCAGGAAAAGGAAATAGGATACTTTTTACAGCGGGAAAATATTACGTCGCGGGTGAAGCCGCCGGGCGGAAAGTACCTATGTAAGTAATAAATATTGCTGGTCAATTCACACAGCAATATCCAGCCCCGTGGTAAGCTCGAAGCTTGTGTTACGGGTGCTTGATTTTACGGAACAGAAAAATAACCTTGACAGTTTCAGTTAGGTAGTTTGAACTTTATAAATTCCTTCCAAATGTGTAATCAGTGTAGGTAGGTACCTATTATTTTATCACAGCCAAATTAACTGGAATGTTCGTATAATCGAAAAAGGCACGTGGAGCATAAAGGTACCACTCGCACCTGCCGGCAGGTGCGCTCGCCCGCGCCAACTGCAGATGCACGCAAGGCAATATAAAATTTGTGCAAGAGCAAACAGTCTTATGTAGTATCACGTACGAAACGAAATGTGTGAATATTCGTTGAACAGGAAATAAATATTACTTAATTATTGGTGAACTTAACGTTGGCAATGGCAACGAGGCTCAGTAATTTGAAAATGGCAATGTTCTAGAGACAC
Source organism: Chloroclystis v-ata (assembly GCA_963691955.1). Classification (NCBI taxonomy): domain Eukaryota; kingdom Metazoa; phylum Arthropoda; class Insecta; order Lepidoptera; family Geometridae; genus Chloroclystis; species Chloroclystis v-ata. Next base: position 6,001,007 of record OY829908.1, on the reverse strand, counting down.
TCGAGTGAAAACATTATTTTGGATTGGTGGAGTTCTAAATATTTTTTTCAGTGAAGATTCCTGAAAATGATCGGATCTGACGAGGCCGGTTAAAAAACGTTGATTTATTCTTACCAGATGGGTATTGTAAAAAAAACTAATTACTGAAAGTAGTAAGTAAGTATGTACTGTTTAAATACAAACGTGGTACTTATAAACAGTACTAATTCTAATTTTGTTTTTACAGAAAGGAAAACTTTTTTACTTTGAAGTAAAATGTGTAGAAACAATACAAACCCCAAATCTTGAAAGTCTTCATGGTCGAATATTTCATCGTGATCTTCAGGAGACAAACTTAAATCACTAAACTGCTTTTCAATAGAGTTTGAATTTGACATCTTCACTAGTACTAATCACTTATCTACTCTTACGTTTTTGTAGTATCTGTACTTATCGGTAGTAAAATTTTTATAAATCGAACTTCACTAATGAGAGCTGAAAACAAAATCGTATTTCGGAGTGGTGTATATAAAATACACCACGCTCAAACAGGGTCTAGGTTAGAGATTTGGTTTCGGGTGTGAGGCGTTGACGCGGTGAATAGAACGCTGGCTGGCGGGTGGCCGGTGCTCTACTGATGGGAATCTTGGTTAGATTCAACGTTCACGCACCCCTCTACCTTTTTGGGACCATTCATCGAAAGCATAGTAGGTACGTGCGCACCCTGATTTGTCCGTTTTCAAGGGGAAGGGATTTATTTGGGGATGTAACGAATGCAAGAATAAAATAAAAATAATATACGAGCGTTCAACATAATAGAGATGGTCTCTACCGTTAACGAATTTGTAAATTCTTTGTAAAGAACGCTTTTAAACTGAACGGCCTTGGACGAATTTTAAATAAAAGTTACCTAGGTAGGTAAAAAAAAACATTATCAAGTTCAAGTAAATAATAATAACCTAGGTACTTACGCAAGTAATTTTACCTATAGCTGTTTAAAGAATTCGTTTGAAACCAGCACCAAATACCTACAAATAAACGATTTAGGGACTGGGCCGTCAACATGACAATTTGTTCAAAGGCTAGAATGTGCAAGGGTCAAAATGTACATATGGACCGCCAGTCTATTTGCCAAAAAGTATGAACGTCAAAATGTACATGGTTTAAAAGGACAGGGAGTTGAAACGTGTTATGGTTAAATCGAACAAGTGTCTAATAGTACAGATGCCAATGTGCACAGGCTTTTAAATGTAAAAACGTACAAAACTCACAGAGGTCGTCACTTCTAGGTACAATATGTTAAATATCCTTAGTATCTACCTACCTAGGTACTTTTGGTTAAGATTACATATTATTTTTCGACACACATGATCTATAAAACTCAATTCGATTAAACTCCAAAAACTTTTACAAAGTTTCTTAGCTATAAAGAATCTACTAAAGCTAGAAAAATATACCAACCTACGCTTTGTTCATAGATCTGTGGATATTATGAATCACATTTCACCCGGGCGAAGCTGGGTTTTCATCTAGTAATATCCAATATACCACATACACGAGAACATTTAACTTTTTGTCACAGAGAGAGTGGTGAAATTAGGCCTAAGACTTAGACTTAGTTTGTTAGTTTAACATCCCATTAATTTTGCACGTTATATCAATTGACCATTTTGGCATTTAGACATTTTGTTGTACTTACATTTTGAGATGTGTATAATTTGAGATGTGTACATTTTGTCACTTAGACATTGTGACCATGTTTGTATGTACATTTTGACACTTGCACATTCTAGCCTTTGAACAATTTAACATGTTGACGGCCCAGTCCCTAAATCAAATAAACGCCTCATATCAAATACGACTGAGCGTCACGTGATCACGTTTGAAGGTCGGCAGCGTTGCCAGATATGTTTCTAGTTTTGGTTGAGTGAAGGACAACGTTAAATACAAAAAAAGCTGAAGTTTTTATTGCTTGGTCTCTTGTATAATTGTAGCAGAATTTTAAAATATTGATATTAAACTGTTTTGTAAGTACTTACTTACCTACCTACAAACCTATTTAGATTGATAAGATTAAAAATATTTAGTTAAGTAGATAAATACCCACCCAACTAATTTAATGGAAAGCTTTGATGCAATACAAGCCTACCCAGTTGAGAACCTAGGGGAAACAGTTTTAGGCGCGGCAGCCCGGCAGCGCATCACTCACGCACGCGGCCGTCGTGGGCACGTCGTCATGCGGGGCCACGAGGACATTGACCCAACATGTATAATTTTAGATTAATATTCGCCACTATTGATTTTACAACTAGTAGGTAGGCACGCCACAATTCTTTTTAGAATCTACTGCGATGAGCGCCTAAAAAAATAATTCTAAGGTAGGTTACCACGTAAGTACTTATCTCCACAACTAGTACCTACGTAAATAGGTAATCCTAGATTAAGGATCTCAGATACCTACGCAAAAAAGTGCCTACGTAGAAGTTTGCATATTTTTTTTATTTAGCAACTGGCTCAGCCAGTTGCTAAATAAAGAGTTGCAAGAGTGGCACCAAGTATCTGATTTGCGACTAGCTTTTTTTCACAATAAATTTCCCCCCGGGCTTATCTCTATGTTTCTAAAATAGATTTATTGCTATTATTAGGTTTTCAATGCTTTTATCTCAAATAAATACTTTAGAAGACGTGTTATAAAAATTTACTAAAAAAAAGACATTACACACGCGTTTAGGGGTAAGGCAAATACTGATGAGGAGGTAGAGTTTAGTGAGCAGCAACAGCGAGCGCGCGACGACCGACGCGCGTCGCTCGCCCCGCACCCATACGTTTGCCACAGCGATTGCCCGGCGCCTGCGGAGGGCGGTCGTCTGACGCCGCCTACTTCGTCTGGTATAAGCGTCACCAGTCTCGTGTCCCGCGTTACCTCCAAATTCACAAGCATTCACAACTCGAGACGAGACCCATCCACAGAGAATGTCCTTCACTACTACGTAGGCAGGTGCCTAATCTGTGCGGGTACTTAGTTACTAATACTTACATAATAATATAAACCCCTTACATGACTTACGTATGAATAGGTAAAATATACAAAGGTATAGGTACCTTCTAGCAACACATTTTAGCAGATAGCTTTTCTTTATCAATAGGTAAGTACTTACATCATCAAAAGATTTGGACTAACTAGTTAAAAAATAAAGAAAAATAGTTCTCACAATTTTAATCTTAAATTTGGTAAGTACCTAGGTAGGTTTTCTAAGTTACAATTTATTAAAGTTTTCCTGATACCTAATTTAAATTTTAGAATTGTAAAATTTTAGAGTTGAAATTTACCTACGGCCTAAGCATCAAACGTACCTACCAACTGAAATTAACTAATAAAAAAACCTAGAACCAATTGTTGTAGAATTTAATAATGGATTGCACAATTTGCACAGCACGAGTTGCGCTCGCACGGCGACGACGGCCGGACCACTAACTAAACAAAGTTGAACAGTGGCCGCGGCTGCCGAGAGGACGCTTGCACACTGCACACTCAAACGACATCAGGTAGAGATAAACCATTTTTAACCCGCCGTTTGTGACGTCACTTTGACTTATACGTGGTTTGTGACGCCGGTCATACGGACCGGGTTTTTCAAATTGAATTTTCTTAAAAAGTTTTACTGCAGGGAATGTTTACTTATTTAAATACCTATTGAAAAGCTATGTTTTTTTTATAATAATACAATTATATCTTAAATTAGTTATCTTTTATTCATTATTAGGCTTACATAGTTTAAACAATAAAATTAACCAAGTTATTTCTAATGTTGACTTTAAATATGAGAATTTTCAACAAAAAAATTTTTTTTAACCTATTCAGGCTTTTTCATGTTTATTATAATAGGAACTAAACACAAAAAGATATTCTTTTTTGTTTGATTATTTTTGTACCATATTTACCTATGACTATTTTACTTAGTACCGTAAAACACTCCAACATTGCCCACATTTTTCGAATAATTACAATTTTTGTTATTTTTTTGTATGGGGACACAAGTATTTTCTATTCGCATCTGCAACTATAGGATATTTTGCATGTATTATTTTATTAGATTTTGTTATTCGTCAATATTAAATCAAGTATTTTATTATTTTTAAAGGCGGGCAATGTTATCTCGACTTATTGCCAACATTGCCCACGTTGATTTTTGACGCAAATATCTCCTCTCCGGCCTCTAATCAGCTGACAGCAAAACCTGTAGAAGAATTATGACCAAAACTGGCCATTACTTCAAAACTAAAGCGAATCTATGACAGGTTTCCTACCAAAATCCATGTTAGGCTAGTTGGGCAAAATTACCCTGACCTTGTTAGCATTTTCCATACAATTCGCTTTTCGCCTTTAGTAAAGTGATAGGGTTGGTACATCTCAGTAAACTGTTCTTGACTTTTTATTTCTTTTTATGTTAATAAAAAAACAAGATTATCTTCTATTGAATTATTTAAAAAACTTTCAAGTAACATGTTTGATTCAACAGATTCACATGCAAGTATTAACATTTATTCCGTGTTATTTTTAATACATTCTGGTTCCAATCTTTCGTCTTGACTTTCTTTGACGAATTCGAGATTTGTTCTTGCTTTTAAGAAATAATAAAAATAAATTATCTAAATAATCAAGATAATAATAATTAGCAAAAAAAAAAAAAACTCGGATGTGTCAACCCTAAGCTTATTTTGACTGCGGGCAATGTTGTCAATAGTAGATCGCAAAAATACTAGATAACTTTGCCCACCTTTATAACTTTAGTTATACAAGAGCTGCATCAGTGACAATAACGGTATAATAATACCTTAAGTTTTTTGTACAACATAATATAAATTAAACTCATCTGTGTTTTCTTCATCACGCACAATCCACTTTTGAATTTTCACCAAAATTTGCCCGCAAAAATACACTCTGTCTTTGACGAGTTCCAACAAGTTACTGAGTGACGTTAGCGTTACATCCAATAGACAGTGGTGCTAAACACAAAACCTATTTTCTACCAAAGTCAATAAATGTTACCATAGTATTCAGATATTTTTGCTATTAAAAGTTTTGCTTAAAAATTGGTCTTCGGGCAAAATTACCCTCGGTGGCAATGTTGGAGTGTTTTACGGTACGTAATCTGTAACCCTGATCACGCACCGGGTTGGCACCAAAACTCACACACGTCCGCCTGCCTCGCCCACGCAGGGTGTACCGATGGTAGAGTACGCAAAATCAGGAGAGTAAACGCAGTAAAACTTTTTAAGAAAATTCAATTTGAAAAACCCGGTCCGTATGACCGGCGTCACAAACCACGTAAGTCAAACTGACGTCACAAACGGCGGGTTAAGAATGGTTTATCTATAAGTACCTTAGACCTCTACCTACGCTTCTTTGAGAAAGGAGCGAAATTAGAGGAACCTAATCACACAAAGAAGCGTAGGCCTAGCCTAGTGACAAAAAAATAGGCTCCGTAATGCCGCTTAGTTAGATCAAAAAAATATAAGTAAGTATTAGGTAGGTAGGTAAGTACTTTCAAATAATAATCCTTAGGTAATTAGGTAGGGTAACCTACATAATTATTTTTAAGGTGAGTAGGGGTACCTACCTAATATCGAACGGGTTTTTTTTTAACTTTTTGAGGTGAACAGTTTATGTTTGAACAGTGTTGTAGGTATGTAGAGAAGAGTACCTAGGTAGGTATTTACTGTAGCTGGTAGGTAAATCAAGTAAAATAAGGTGAACCGAGGCAAGTGTGACACAAATTCATTGGTTCAAAGTTTGTAATTAAATATTTCTACGCTGTGATGGTTTAACACAAAAAGAAAAGTTCCAATCAATGATTTTATATAGTATAGATTTGTTACAAGCACGCGCATTGTAAAGACTCAAATAAAACCCAATTGTAACTTTTAGTTGTCAGTCTGCGTCGAGCGCAATCACGAGCTTGACATGCCGTAGGTTATTGTGTCCTTGCTAAAACAAATTAAAAATGCCATCGTGTGTGTTTCGGAAGTGTACCAATTACGATGCTAAAGTAAACAAAACACAAGGAATCTCGTATCACATGCGAGTATGCAAAGATACTTAGATTGGTTATTTATTTTTCCAAATAATTATAATAATTGAGGCGCGGACATAGATTAGTTAGTGTAGATGCGAATATTGATGGCGATGTAAATTCGATGTAAATGTAAATTCTGATCGAACATTCAACACAGGTACCTACCTATTTTTAATCATCGCGTATATTTGATTAAAACCATAATTCATAAATACACAAATATTCGTCTCCATTCCGCACATAAAAATAACCCCGAATTAAAAAAACTTTTAAAGAGACAGAAAATAAATAAATAAAATCTTTTTGAAGGTATTTAGAAAGTGTGTTTTACTAATTTATCATTAATTATTTCAATTTCAATAAATATGATTTACCGTAAAACACTCCAACATTGCCCACATTTTTCGAATAATTACAATTTTTGGTATTTTTTTGTATGGGGACACAAGTATTTTCTATTAGCATCTGCAACTATAGGATATTTTGCATGTATTATTTTATAAGATTTTGTTATTCGTCAATATTAAATCAAGTATTTTATTATTTTTAAAGGCGGGCAATGTTATCTCGACTTATTGCCAACATTGCCCGCGTTGATTTTTGACGCAAATATCTCCTCTCCGGCCTCTAATCAGCTGACAGCAAAATCTGTACAAGAATTCTGACCAAAACTGGCCTTTACTTTAAAACTAAAGCGAATCCATGACAGGTTTCCTACCAAAATCCATGTTAGGCTAGTTGGGCAAAATTACCCTGACCTTGTTAGCATTTTCCATACAATTCGCTTTTCGCCTTTAGTAAAGTGATAGGGTTGGTACATCTCAGTAAACTGTTCTTGACTTTTTATTTCTTTTTATGTTAATAAAAAAACAAGATTATCTTCTATTGAATTATTTAAAAAACTTTTGAGTAACATGTTTGATTCAACAGATTCACATGTAAGTATTAACATTTATTCCGTGTTATTTTTAATACATTCTGGTTCCAATCTTTCGTCTTGACTTTCTTTGACGAATTCGAGATTTGTTCTTGCTTTTAAGAAATAATAAAAATAAATTATCTAAATAATCAAGATAATAATAATTAGCAAAAAAAAAAAAAACTCGGATGTGTCAACCCTAAGCTTATTTTGACTGCGGGCAATGTTGTCAATAGTAGATCGCAAAAATACCAGATAACTTTGCCCACCATTATAACTTTAGTTATACAAGAGCTGCATCAATGACAATAAAGTTATAATAATACCTTAAGTTTTTTGTACAACATAATATAAATTAAACTCATCTGTATTTTCTCCATCACGCACAATCCACTTTTGAATTTTCACCAAAATTTGCCCGCAAAAATACACTCTGTCTTTGACGAGTTCCAACAAGTTACTGAGTGACTTTAGCGTTACATCCAATAGACAGTGGTGCTAAACACAAAACCTATTTTCTACCAAAGTCAATAAATGTCACCATAGTATTCAGATATTTTTGCTATTAAAAGTTTTGCTTAAAAATTGGTCTTCGGGCAAAATTACCCTCGGTGGCAATGTTGGAGTGTTTTACGGTACTTTTGTAAGGTGTTTAATTTCTTATAACCTGCGCACATATAGAAGCGAATTATAAATGGCGTCCGCTCGCATGCGTTCTCGCTCACTCTCTATCGCTGTCTATACTCACACAGTGAAGTACGCGCTACAAAAAAATAGTCAGTCAGGCCTAATTCGCACGAGAGCTTTTTTAACGTCCGTTAAAAAAGCGTTCAAATAGAACATAATAATTATGTTCTATTTGAACGTTTTAGGCATACCCAAGTACGTGTTCACACGTCGGCGATTTTAGAACGCGACGCTTTTTTATCGAGCAGTGTTGCATTTTCAACGAAAAGTGCTGGTAATAGGCCGTATGAAACTTTTTATTTTTATTCAGACTATTAAAAAAACGCCGGCGCTGCGATTAGTACGATGAGTATTAGTAGAAATATTCCAATAATTCGTCAAATTTTGTATACTTGTCGAATCTTCGTACAGTGTCACAAACTGTTATTTTAAGTATCTCTGTTCATTCAGAGGATGTACCCAGAATGACCTTTTTTTCTTTCTTCTTCTAGCAACACAAATCGCTATAGCTAGTTATTTAGCAAAAAAAAATTCCCACGGCTTTCTAAAGCGAGGGACGAGACGAAAGTGATTTAAAAGCGTTCGTATGAATGATCACATTGAGGACCTTTATAAAAGCGCCGGGTTTTTAACGCAAAGTTGTTTAAACTCTTTACTTTACTTTACTAAAAAAATAATTTCATTTAAAATAAGTATTTTGTAAAAAAAACTCTGTAGGGACCTAGATAAAAATACTATTTAGATAATAATAATACAATAATACCGTGGAAATATGCTCGAATTACAAATAATTTTGGTATTATGTTTGTATGGGAAATTCGTCGTGACGCCGGCCTGTTTGAGAAATTGTTTTGCCAACCGTACCATACCTACCCGCCGCCATTTACAGAATTCACTTTTAATTGCGCAGGTTATACCTATTACTATACATTTTACTCAAGTGTCCACTCTACGAATATAAATGTTACTCTATGAACTAGTAAACATTTGACATCTTATGTCAGTTTTGGATTCACGGAACAGATTTCAAACTGCAATTACATGAAGGTAACATATCTATACTATATAAAATCATTGGTTCCAATACATTAATTAGTATTGTTTTTTTGTACGTTTGATCAAGTATTTTAACATCTCCTAGTAGTTTTTATAGACTTTTTGCAAGTAAAACGAATCAAAGTTGGAGACTGTCACAGTTCCCCCACAACTGGGGTAAGTGTAACAGAAAACGTTTATTTCCTGTTGTCTATAGTATTGTCTGTTGTTTCTGTTAATTTCGATGAGCCGTTACTAATATTAACGTATTTTATGATCTATTTCTATGCAGTGATCGTTCTTTTTTGCATAGCAAAAGATTTATATCCGCACGGGGCAAGTGCAACAGATTTTTAGAGAAATAGTGATGTGACACTAATAAATTATATGTTACACTTGCCTCAGGTATTTTTATCCATTAAATCATGTTATGCTAGTTGAAAAATAAATTGAAAAAAAATCTCAGAAGTAGAATTTTTTTTTTAATTTTTTACTCAATCATGGTAGGTATATGGTGTATTCTATCCAAATATATAACAATTACAGCGCACGGCGATATGGAAAAAAAATGTTAGGGACTTATAGAGTAATTTTTTCCCATTTGAGAAAGAATTTGAGAAAGATTTTTGTATAGATACAAAAATCATCAACCTCTTTCTCAAAATTCATAAACTCACTCCCTCAATTTTCACCTTCTTTCATCAATTATAAAATAAAGAAAAATAAATAAAATATATTCATTTAAAAATACGCTGTCCATCACTAGTAATGTTATTCTCATACAAGAGTATCCAGGTAAGTGTGACACTGTATCACTTCGACATGTTGGATTTTAGGCGAGGTAAGTGTAACAGCGTTCGTATTTTACAGAATATTGAGCTTTAGGTCATAGAAACATATTACACTCCAACACAATTACCGATATTAGTTTTGGTCCCTCACCTTTGAACTAGTTGAAAACAACTCCGCAAATTACATAAAAATACAAATGAACATTCCCGAAATTAGAGCGTCCTGCCTGACAGTAATCCACTTGTTTTGGAAAATGGCGTGTAGCGCGAAAACAGCTGACGCTATGTTACCTGTCGTTGCACCAATTAAAAGCACAAACGTTTATCTATTGTTTCATAGATGGCGTAAGCGCCATCGTAATTTGAAAATTTTACACTTGTCCCAATGTCACACTTGCCTCGGTTAACCTTATTTACATAGGTACCTATAGTAAAACCATTTCTAAAATGAACGCCCCTCTACCGAATTCTGAATTTTTTTTTCTGTGTATTCTGTTTTTCTGTATTTCCTCTCACACGTTGAAATCATCACGGTTTTGTGGAGGGGAGTTCATTTTTAGAATGGTTTTACTATACATACTTACTTATATGTATTTACTTTATGAAGTATGTACTTATTTTTATGATAAAGTGATAAAAACCTGATATAAGTATATTTCACAATAGTAGAAAAATTACAACAATGTATTTTGACATAAATCAGTGGGAATATGAAAAGGTCCGAAAAACTGCCCATGGGAAATACCGGAACCTAAAAATAGCCACCTACCTAATATTATATTGAATTGAACAGATTTTCAATTAAAAGCTCGTTACGTTATAAAAAAGTGGCCAAGTGCGTGTCGCCCATGTAGGCTTCCGCAGCAATTATTCATATGAAACAGTTTATGACGTACCTATTATAAACTACTTTATAGATTTCGTTCAAACTAATTTTCGTTGGTAGTTTTTATGGTAATTTACAATACCTATATATTTTTTTAGATGTATCATCTTCTTATTTTAGAAGTAAGACACTTATTTCTCCACTTTGGAAGAGTCTCTCGTGCAAACTATTTAGTTTAGAAACAAAATATATTTTAAAGTTTCAGTATTAAGTATGGGGGACCGGGTACCCCCAAATTTTATGATTTTTTTACAATATTTTTTTGAAATATTTGTGCGAATTAACAGAAAAACATCTTATTATCAAATTTTAACAGTTTAGCTTTTATAGTTTCGGAGAAAAATGGCTGTGAGCTGTGACATACGGACGGACGGACGGACCATGAGCATCATGCATGACCATGATAAGGGTTCCGTTTTTGCCATTTGGTTACGGAACCCTAAAAAGGTCAGATCGTCCACGTTGAATAACGATTGTCACCTTTTTTTTTCAAATTCAAATTTTTGTGGTACCTATTTACTTTTACAATCGTAATTCGTAACTATAAATGAACTCGGTCGATCCAACTTTTAAAGATTTTCCATAGGTACCACCTACCTACATGACACATGATAACTAGGTACTTTTCTTCTAGCTTTGACGAGCGCAATCAATGGTAATAAAAACTACAAGTTTTTGGCGAGCGAAGCAAGCCGCATATTTTTTTAGTATGGTACCTAGGTATATACTCCTCATTTTACCATCGTTAACGATCGAGGTTTTTGTCGCCTCGCCAAACACCTAAATCTTATTTTTTATTTTTGTAACTTTGACGAGAACAATCAATGTGTTATCTCAAAAATAATCTTAGTAATCGGCGAGCGAAGCAAGCTGTGTTTTAGCTATGTCTCAAGTACTTTTAGGTATTAACGAATTTAGTCAAAAACATTTAAAATCAATTAACTACCGTGTTTTTAATGAGGACGTAACATTTAATTGATTGATTGTTTGTTAAGTCGAATACGCCGAAAAGTCGAATAAATCACCAGTAAAATAAAAACTATTATCATCACTCACTTATGGTCCATAGGCCAAATTAAATCTATTCACACGTCTTGTCTTGCTGCAGGGACAATCCAAGGTCAAAAATTAAGCCTATAGACCAGTGCAGTTAGCTTCAAAAATGATCAAAAAAGGAAAAAAATAGTAGTAGAATGAAACCCATTAGAAAAGGAGGGGAATATGATAAAAATGAAAGGAAAAATAAATTACGGTCGATCTGAGTTCGGGAAGTGGGAGGGGGTGGGCTTTTAAGGGGAGAAAATGGTTTATCTCGATTTGCGGTGAAACTACAAGTCCTATGAAAAAAAGTTATTATGGCAAAGTTGTAGGTAATAAAAAGATCTACAACTTTTGATTCACAAGTTTTTTTACATAACCTCAAAACTTATGTGAAAAATTCAAATAACCAAGTTTTTCATTTTTTTTATTTATCTTTTTAAAAAATAATTATTTTTCTACGAAATTTGGTGAAAACTTGCCTATTTATGTCCTTAATACACTGTGATTTACTTGATTGAAAATATTATTGTTTTCACCTTATTTTGACTTAATTTAATAAAAAATAGACTATTTTTCAATCGAAAATTCACGTGTCAAAATATTAGCTTTTTTATAAAAGTCGGTGTGCTTTTTGTTCGTCGAAATCTCTATTTTCTGATAGTTCAAAAAAATATATACATTACTATAGTAAATATTCTCAGAAAATGCACAAAACCGAAACAAAAATTTGTATCATTAGGTACAACTGCATCATAAAAATGTGATGTTGTCTTTTCAGACTATATAATAATAATAATAATATAATAATCTGTTTGTATAATGTGCAATAAGTCGGATTATAAGCAATTATATGAAATAAAAATTGCAAAAATCACATTTTTATGATGCAATTGTACATAATGATACAAATTTTGTTTCGTTGTTTTGCATTTTCTGAGAAAATTTACTATGGTAATGTATATATTTTTCTTAACCATCATAAAATAAAGATTTCAATGAACAAAAGGCACACCGATTTTTATAAAAAAGCTAATATTTTGACACGTGAATTTTCGATTGAAAATTAGTCTATTTTTCTAGTAATTAAGTCAAAATAAGGTGAAAAAATTAATATTATTAATCAAATAAATTATAGTGTGTTTGGGGCATAAAAAGGTAAGTTTTCACCAAATTTCGTAGAAAATAAAATGTTTTTGAAAAAGATAGAAATAAAAAACCAAAAACTTAGTTATTTGAATTTTTCACATACATTTTGACGTTATGTAAAAAACTTGTGAATTAAAAGTTGTAGATCTTTTTATTACCTACAACTGTGCCATATAACTTTTTTTCATAGGACTTGTAGTTTCACCGCAAATCGAGATAAACCATTTTCTCCCCTTAAAAGCCCACCCCCTCCCACTTCCCGAACTCAGATCGACCGTAATTTATTTTTCCTTTCATTTTTATCATATTCCCCTCCTTTTCTAATGGGTTTCATTCTACTACTATTTTTTTCCTTGTAAAAAATTAAAAACCCTGGTCTACTAACAGACAAATCAATTACTTACTAATGCACTCAATACCCAAAAAATTTAATAACGTGCTACCTACCGGCTTACCTACAAAAACCCTCGTGCGCCCGAGACCTAACTTCCTAACTCGTTTCTGCATTTCTACGGGGCCTTGAGTAGGCTTGGTACGTGCCCTTACCACGGTCATCTTGCGCGTCTCGGGCAACGGGATTTTCAAAGGTAGAGTGTGATTTGAATGCCTCTCGAAATGCAAATAAAATTTTAAATATAAGTTAAAGTAGATTTTTAGGTGCTTTATTACCGTATTTTCTCACCTTTTAAACCTTCCCTAGGCTACTAAGACTATTTTATAACCAAAAGCACCTAAATCGCCGTTCTTGGGTTATAAAATTAAAACGAAACGTGGCATTAATTTAAGTGTTCCGTAGCCACATGGCAAAAAACGAAACCCATGTTCAAGTGTCTGTCTGCCTGTCTACTTTTTTCAAATCTAGAGCTATCCTGTTGAAATATGGTAAGTTAAGTAGATCATGTATTCTGTGAACCGAACCGGGGAAAGATTAAAAAATAATAAAAAAATATATATATTATGGTACATTAACATGCAAACCTACCAAAGTTTTGAACGAGATCTAGCCGGAAGTTTTTTTTTATCATACGTCATAAACTATAACATGAAATTAACTGCTGCGGAAGCCTTCATGGGCGAGTCCAATTCGCACTTTCCGATATATTATTATAATGTAAGAATGTAATGCACAGAGTTCAACGAAAACGTTCGTTGTTTGAGCACGTTTTCCCAACGGATTTGTATAATAATGGTAGGTATAAATGGAATGGAGATCGTAGTGTTCCTGCCTGCCTGACTGACAAGATCCTGCTATTTAATCTGCGGTACCTACTAAAAATAAAATGCATGAATAGAAAGTAGCAAATAAATTACTGACTGAATGAAACGAGTTCAAAGAATTGTGTTCAACTTAAGCACCCCGACCCTCCTAACGGAACTAAAGTATTTAGCCAATTATTATTTCCGAGCATTGCTCTACCAGATCTCCCACACTGCACACTCTACCATATCCGGCTGGTTCCTATTGATGCATCGTTCTAATCTAGGTAGAAAAGCTTGTAAATATTTTTTAAGGAAACCTACAGCTAATAAAATAATAATAAGAAACAAGGAACATAATAAATAAAGAGCCAAATAAAGGTCTTTTCGAGTAGAGATAAACATTAATAACAAGACGAGTGATAAAACAAGTAACAAAACACAATGTAAGTACATTTAACAAATCCAAAAAATAAGTTTCAATATAATTAAAAGTAGAAACAAGATAATAATTAAATAAGATAAATAATTAAAATTAAATAGATAACAAGTAATTATATCAACTGAAAAAGTCACTGCTCAGTCGCTATAAAAAGCTCGCGATATACCTAGTCCATTGAAATGTTACATGAACATTAAACGCAATTTTAGTTTTGGGACAATTATGTATTTCTTTTAAGTGCACTCTAAACACATGTTTTTTTTGCGATATAAACGCACTTGTTGAAAACTTTATTGGCCCAGGCGTAATAAAATGAAGAAATTTTTTATAAAAAAATTCTTACTTTTTTGCTTATAACTTAATTTTTTTTAATTTAGGGTAAAAAGACATTGTAGGCAAAATAATTTGCAACATTTATAATGATTTACACATTTTACGTAATGACGTATAGTGTCCGAGATATCGCGAAAATAGTGTTGTCACCCCTTTTTTCAAGATTAATATATTAATCACCAGTTACAACTTAAACGTACGTAATGCCTGTTCAGCAGAGCGGCTCGGTGTAGAGTCGGGCGCGGTTGAGGGACGATCAACAAATAATAAAAATAATGTAATTGTATAATAATTCAAAAATATTTTCAAAGGAGATAATCCCCATGCCCTGCATAGGGCGCACTGCCTCAAATGCCTGTCGACGTGGCAGTTTCAGGAACGTTCCTTTCCGCATAACCGTTCATGGGGGCTGTCAATTGTTGTGCATAAAAACTATGCCGAATGACGTTATTTTGAAGATCGTGTTATCAATTTCCGGTAAAGCGGCGGTGTCAGAGGGCAGGCAGGCGCGGCGAGGCGGGCTGCATGCACTGCACCAGGGGGGAGTGGCCACATATGCCATTGGTTGCATGTACCCTGATTTGCTATAAGGGTTGCACAATAACTGTTATTGCAATAGTAGAGGAGCTTAACTAGACAAATAGTCAAAATAGCAGCTGTGATTTTTCACTGGCTTCTTTTAATAATCAAGTGTTAAGTATTATTATTTCAATAATATCATTATGTGGAATACTTATTTAAACGGTAAGACAATGACGACATGAAAAACATCAGGGTAGATTCAGATTTTTATATTTTATTTTAGATTCCCCCTATTTCCTCCGAGTAGTCCTCTCCTGAGCCACTTTCTGCCAGCTGTTACAGTAGCGCTTCATCGCGCCAGCGTTCTTTGGGCCTGCCACGTCGGTGAGTTCCTTGAGGAGTCCACCCCGTGACAATTTTAGCTCATCTCTCGGGAATGTTGATTTTGGCAGTTTGATTGCAGTCTACTTCTGCAATGCCGGTTTTCGAACATAGCCTGACGCTACGAGTTTTGTCAACTCCTAAAATGCTGCGTTCTATGGCTCTGACAAACCCCGAGCTTGAACTTTGAGACCCCGTCCAAGACAAAGACTGCGCAGCGTAGGTTAAATGAGAAGAATACACATGTCAATGAGTTTGCGTTATAGAGACATAGGATCGCCTTTCATCAACCAGAAGCTCTTCCAGGCGGTTCTCGACCTTCTATTTCGTTGACAATCACAAGTTATTATCAATCCCCCTTGCGCAAACAATAGGTATTAATTATTACAACCTTTAACTTTACCTCTATTTTAAGGACTAAATTGAATGGGCAATTAAGGCTCGTGCCGACACAGGCTGTAGCAGACTTTCGTTTCCCCCCAACTCAATTGATTCCAAGCCGAGGAGCTAGTAGGTAGGTACTTGCTACTTACCCTCACCTCTACAAGTCTACATCCGTTAAATAGAGTAGGTAGGTGAGGGAAGCACGTGGCAAACACGTGCCTTTCCCCGTTATTGCTTTACACTATAGCACAAGAACTCTCTCCGGTCATGGTCACAGCACGAGCAGGTAGGTAATGAGAATAACCTTCGGACACCCTAGATTTATTCATTTTTTCCTTGGAATTTGAAAAGAAACCAGTTCTTTTGTTATTTTGCACGTGTTTGCTAGATGGAGTGTACAGCAAACAGCTCACCTCAGGAATAAATTTTGCATGTTACTTTTATTTTATCTTTCATTCTGTTGTGTTTTTTTAACATTTAGGTAGGTAGATAAGGTAGGCCCCTAGACGGTTTCAAAGAATTAAAGAATGAAAGAGGAAATTTAAACTATTTAATTATTCAGGGGAAAATTGAATACTAACTATTTATGAAGGGTCTCTTTTAAAAGCATGAACTACAATCCAACAGACGGTAATAAAAGGGTAGTGTATAATTTCCTACATTATAATTTGAAGGAATTGGTTCCTATCTACCGCATTATATTGTAACAATATTGACATAATAACAGGGTGGGTTTGCAATGTTTTAAAATAGGGAATTGATTGTTGAATAACTATCTATTATTAATTAAAGACAACGAAACCTGGGTTTCCAATGTTTTGAAATAGGGAATCGATTGTTGAATACCTAATATTTATTAAAGACAACGAAATCTATCTTGAGGTAAATCTTTATTATTGTAATACTTTTTTACAAATGAACGATGCCACTTTTCGTTGTATTCCGTATTTCGATAAGTCTATCACGAATGACTGGGCCGATTTAGGTACTGTTAGTTTTAAAGGAGTCGTATTAGGCCAGAGAAGGTTTAAAAGGTGAGAAAGCATTTGGGAATACAGCGGGCGAAGCCGCGGGCTGGTCGCAAATAAGTAAAACTTGACTCGCAAATCAGTATTTATTAACCAATAGGTACCTATGTTAATTAGCACGATCACGCAACGTAGGGTCGTGGAGTGCAGGACTTACAGTACATTGAAGAGTACAATAACTTGGGCCAAATAGTTTCGGTAACAGGCAAGACAAGGAGATCGGTCGCAGGATCGATAACGCCTGGAAAAGCTTTTGGTTCATGAAGGGTTCCCTTCCTCTGTCACTGAAGCGCAAACTCGTCGACATGTGCATCCTGCTCGTACTAACCTAAGGTGCACAGACTTGGTTGCTGACTAACCTTCAAAAGTCCAAGCTCAAGATCTGCCAGAGAGCAATGGAACGTAGCATCCTTGGCGCCAAAAGAACCGATCGCGTACGGAACACGGAGCTGCGTTCTCTTCTTGGCATTGCTGATGTTGGACTATCAACAGCTATCCTCAAGTGGCAATGGGCTGGCTACGTCCTTGTATGCACATAGAAAGGTGGTCATTTCCCACTACAGTCTGGAACCCGATAGGAAGTCAAGGAAGAGGTCGGCCACGAAAGCGCTGGCGGGACGACCTACTCGACTTCTGGGAAGACTGGTGGTAAACTGCTCTGGACAGGGACTGCTGGATAGAGTTAGGGGAGGCCTTTGCCCAGCAGTGGGAAACTATCAACGCCCAAGAAGCGCAAGGGTGAGGCCCATTCGCCCCTGTGTTGAGGCCGCGACGGACGGACAGACATAAATATGGAATCTATAAGGGTTCCGTATTTTTGCCATTTGGCTACGGAATCCTAAAAAGGTACATAATTACTTTTAATACTTTAAATAAACCTTTTTAGAATAACATCGAATCAATTCTGCAAAAAAAATTATTTATTTTTTTTGCAGAATTGATTTCTATTAAATTCATTTTTTTTAAATATTAATTTACGTTAACATTTTTTTCTGACTATGAACCTAAATCGTAGTTTTGAAATAATGTTTTTGACTTAGACATTGATAGAATATCGGAAAATCTATAGTGGATCTACTCAGGTGACATTGTGGCCAAGAAAAGGTCTAATTACTAATTCATCAATAAAAAAAATCTCAACAAATTCAAATTTAAGGACTCTACGATCTGCGGTTAGGCTGCGCCACAGATATACCCCACCAGATACCTCATAACAGGCGACGACCGCGCACCAAACATATGGTTAAATCAACCATATGTAAAGCCCCGCCTCGAAACACGGCTTTAGTTGCGACCAAGGACCAAGTGTCAGACCCGTGAACTTCATATACGTTTCTATAGTCTAAGTGGGGGTTATCTGTGAGTCTAACGCAAGTGAAGAGGTCAGCTTATAATGGCTACTCGTACGAAGGACGTTCACTTGTCTCTTTTCCGTATTGCGCTTTCTGCATTCGTTGTCCTTCTCGGCGAAAGCACGTGTAACGTTAATGTTGTAAATTCTAATCGATATCGTTAAAAATGATAGACGACGTATATAAGCGGGTCTCTCGGCATTATTGTATGTAAAAATAAATAAGTTATCCATAAACCGTTTAAATATGTTTATAGAGTACTTACTCAGTTATATGAATTTATTAGTGATACATTTTTCTAATATTATTTTTTAATTTTTAAGTTCTACAGATTTGTGTATTCCAAAAATAAATACATATCTACCTACCTACATGATGCTATTTTCATTTTAATATGAAATTTTAAAATACGGGCGTCGCTGAAAACCAGCGCTATGTCTGCAGTATTGCAGGCACAGCCTATGCTGAGCCGACGACCCTTTTGTGTATACTGTTGTGTCTAGTTTTAAGTCTGAATTTGTAATTTTATGTACACAAATAAATCTTATCTTATCTTATCTTAAAACGAATCATCGAAATTAATTATCGACAAATTCGTTCAATGTTCCCAACCCGCGACCTAAGTGCGACCTTGAAATAGCCAATCACAACACCTTTGTTCCAGTCCCCGCAACCCGCGCCTTCCTCCAATTTCGGTGCGTTTGAATCGGATCGGAACAAAAGTATTATAATGGGGCATCTAGTGGGGGTTATCTGTGGGCTGCGCGATGATCCGTCAGATGAGTTATTATTATGGACAAAAAGATTTTATAGGTATTAAAAAGAACACTTAGGTATGTTATAAAAGTGAAAGTTTGTTTGTTTCATCATCACGCCCGATGTTTGCCTTCACCGTTGAGCACGTGGTTACAAAGCGCACATAGGTACATTTTTCAAGAAGGTAAAACCAGAGGTGCGTGGCGGGGTATGAAGTTGAACCCACAACCTTCGGAATGAAAGTAGAGTGTGCTCCCACTTAGCCAACACGGTTTGTTGGAAAGCTCAGCTTAAATGATTTATAAAATTCTTTTAGTGTTGGATAGAAAGTTATTGACTAAGTAATTAATAATAAAATTACAACGAAAGTTGCATTCATTTTTATACAAAGGTATAAAAAATATAATATAAAAAATATACACAATACACAGATAGTTGAAGCTGTCGACGTCGAATCTGATAAATAAATGGCTCATATAGGGTAGTTTAGCCGGTTTTCGTCCAATTAGTGGAGCTGCCAGGTTATACATTAAAAAAAAAAATGTTCCACTGGGCCAAATCTAACAAACTATATTTTTATTAAACGCTAATATAGTTTATTTTATGTTTACACCAAGGGACAATTGATCATAGTCATCGTTTTTTTTATAAAAAATATTTTAGTGAAAAGTACCATTTTCGTCAGTTTTCGTCCATAAATATTAGTTTTCGACATATGTTAGGTTACTTTTCGTCCACTGTTTATGAAGAGTATTATAATGCAATGAATTAAAACTCAGTGTCATAATTGTGTTTTTAATCAACTTAATAAAATACAAATTTGTCTTATGGATGCTTTTTTGTCCCGAATTTCTGATAGAGCCTTTTTTAAGTCATCTTCTGTGTAAGGATTTGTTTTTTTCCTTATTTTTTTCGGCTCCAATGATGTCATCTAAAACAATGCATTTAATAACCAGATATAATAAACAGCAAATGATATAGGCGATAAATATAAAATAATACCAGCAGTGATCGAAAAACAAAAAAAAAGTCATACCTAAAACCAAACCAAGATAGTAATCGCTGTTTGTAATGGACGAAAACTAAATAACTGGTGTTTCTACTTGTCGTCCACTCATATTAAAGTTAATGGACGGAAAGTAGAAGTCAAGTCTTAGTTTTCGTCCGCTCATATTAAAGTACTTGGACGAAAACTAGTAGTTTTTATAGATATTTTTGGTTTCCGTCCAAGGTATTTAAATATAAATTTATGCTTGCAATACTGATAAATTCGTGGACGAAAATTAAATTCTAGATCGAATAACTAACAAAGATCCAGCCATTAAAAAATTGAATGAATTTCTTCACATTCCTTACTTTAACTGATTTATCAAATTTCACTTATATTTTTGTGTTTTCGTCCACGTGGACGAGAACAGAATATTTTGAGAAATAGGTAATTCCATTTCCGTCCACTTAGATTTTATAAGTAATTAATTAAATAAGTACGAAAAACACCTCCTAATGCCAACTTTGTGTCTTTACTTATTTATAAATGACCAAAACAAATAAATACATGCGAAAATTAACAAAAATAACTTACCGTGCAGCTACCTCTCGACACTAATTTTTTCACATTCAAGATGGCGTGTGCACAGCTCGGAAGCACGCCTCAGATTGACATAGCTTTTATTCGAGTTGTGAATTGGCAATTTTTTTTTAATGTCGGTAGACGTGCAGATATGACGTCAAAGGCCGTAACAAGTCCAAACTTGCGTGGTTGACTATTAATATGATGCTATTCTACGTAAATGTTGTACAGTGCGCCTGGTAATGGACGGAAACCGGAGCTGGACGGGAAACCAGCTAAACTACCCTACCTACCGCTCACATCGCCTAGGGTACCTACAGTACCTAGGTAGGTGCTAATGCTAACCTCCCTCCCTCTGGAATCACCCTAGGTAGGTATCTAAAAAAACCTTATCAAATCCGATGTGTACCGTAAAACAGTGCAATTTTGCAAAAATAAAGAATTGAAATTTTTTTTGGTTTTTCCAATATAATCGATTTTTTAAGATTACCTTTTATCATAAAAAAGCTGCTTAGATATATTATATACCAACCGACCTATTCTAATAGGACCTACATAAATCAATTTAAATTTAATGTTGTAGTGACAACCCTGACAGCAATATTTTGGTGGGCAAAGTCGTAAACAGTACTCCAGAAAACGTAATTTGACATTGCCCAACTTAATATTTTCGAATTTAAAAGAGATTTCGGGTCAGATATCCGATAGTTATTGTTTATTTGTTACAAACTTATAGTGGTAAAATAATTACTTGCCTGTTGCAACTGCTAGTACTGCTTTGAAAAAAGTTTTTCGCACGAATTTTGGCCCGCCAAACACACCACAAACTTTGACACCAACTGACAGTCGACGGAAGTGAAATTCGCGACAATCGGTTATTTTATGTGGCCAGTGACATATTCAAATTTTTATTAATAAACAAGAAATAAAAGCTACTAAAAGATCCTCGGTAATACTAAGACTTATAAAAAGTACCGTGGTGGACAAAGTCATATCAGTTGGGCAATCTTGTAAGGTTTTACGGTATGTGTAGTTTATAAATTAAGAATAGATAGGTGGTAACTAATCTACATAATGTAATGTACCTTGGGACAGTCATGGAACGACTTTGTTTTAATGTATTGGTAGATTAGATACCAAATTAAGTAATATTTGTAATTATTTTGTTTACGAGCCTATACTTTCACTGGCAAATAGGTGATGATAATAACACGGTAAAGCCGCAGACTGCAGTAAGTTTAATAATCAAGTTAACATTAGTTTGTCCTTATCTTTCACATAGACATTTATTTTGGCGAGACAGTGACAGATATATTTTAAGTGGAACGAGCATGCTATTTTCATTGTGTAGGTGTATAGAGGGTTAGGCATTCATAACCTCTTCTCATTAATATTAATTTATAAAAATATATAATAAAACTTAACATGTCCGAAAAACAAGCGGACTATTAAGTCAAGTATTTACCTAGGTCTCTACTATGAATTTAGTACTTATATATAATGATTGCGTGTTACATTGTTCACATTGTTGTTTGGTTAAGACGGTTATCTTTCGGTTATACCTATTCTGTCCTGTCTCTCTAATAAACTATTAGACTTAAGTAGATATAATAAAGCATTAGACCACTTCAACACTAGGTATGATAACAAGCTGTCAATTAGTAGGTTCCTAGTTCCAGTAATAGAAATTTAATAAATGGCGGCTGGTAGGACTTGGTACCTACCTAGTAACAAGGTAGAGCAGAGACCGAGTAGAAGGTAGGTTAGGTACCTAGATAATGTTAGGTACTTACGTATTTAATTTATGTACTACCTACATAAGGTACATGTACCTGCGCAATATAATTTATCGTTCAACTGATAAAGTTCAAAGATGGAGCTTGGGTAGAGCAGAGTTGATTGATCTGATTAGGCAAATAAAATACCATTCCACATCGGCGAACATTCATAGCTGATTGCAAGATACATATTAGTCACTAAAGAATTTCAAGTAAGGGCTTACCTATCTTCGTAAGTGGGAGTGGCATCGCCGGAAGCTCCTTGGGACAAGTCTCCGTCCATTGCGGTTGTTTGTGGTGTTGTAAGGACTTCAAAACGGGCCTCTCACGGCGTTTACGGAACGGAGGAGTTGGCACGCGGAAAAACCGGTACGCACGTTAGCGTGTACTTAGCAGAGTGCGTCGCCGCGCGGCGTAGCGGGAGCGTCGGTCTGTCGGGTCGGTTGGCGGTACAGTGCGAGTGAGGATTGCGAGGGCGGAGGCGCGGGGCCTCTGCTCCCCGCGCACCCCGCGCCGCCCGCGCGCCGGCCGGCGACCCAGCCACGGGCGGTGCCGCGTCCAACCATCCATGCTCAATGCTGGCTTCAGTCAGAGCCTACAACCAACCTTCTGCGTCCTCACACTAACACAGCCCTAGCAACAACCGCCAAATTATCATCTCTACCATTTTCTACCTAGCTACACAATGCAACTTGTGTAAGAAAAAAAAGTGGCCAAGTGCGAGTCGGACTCGTTCATGTAGGCTTCCGCAGCAATTGTTTATACGAAATAATTTATGACGTATAATAAAAAAACTACTTACTTGATAGATTTCATTCAAACCAATTTTCGTTGTTAGTTTTTGTGGTAATGTACATTATATATATTTTTTTAGCTTTATCATTCTCTTATTTTAGAAGTTAGAGGGGGGGACACACACTCTGTTTTCCACTTTGGAAGAGTCTCTCGTGTAAACTATTTAGTTTAGAATTAAATGATGTTAAAAACCTTAATATGATTTTTCAAGACCTATTCATAGATACCCCACACGTATGGGTTTAATGAAATTTTATTTTTAAAGTTTCGGTTCGAAGTATGGGGACCCCCAAATGTATTTTTTTTTTTATGAAATCTTAGTTCTGTTTACGGAATACGTCTACTTACTAAATTTCAGCTTTATAGCTCTTATAGTTTCGGAGAAAAACGGCTGTGACATACGGACGGACGGACGGACATGACGAATCTATAAGGGTTCCGTTTTTGCCATTTGGCTACGGAACCCTAAAAAGCAACAAAAGTTACATTTTACGTTACTTTTGACCATCTCATGTTTCCTCTGGCAAAAGCCGTAATTTGCAGAAACTAAAAAAATAACACTAAAATTTGGCAAACTTTGGGTAAGTGCATTACCTACCAGCCTAAGTGGCTAAGGCATGTTATACTAGGTACTTACTTGAGATGTTATGTTACCTAGGTGCCTACTTTAGTGTTTCTTTTATTGGTAATTTCAACTAAAGTAAACCTCATTATCGCGAAACGCATTATTTTTGTTATAATTCTTGTTGGTGCAATGGATTTTGTGCCTTTTGTGGACTGATTTGGCGCGAAAATATCAAACATAAATCAAAATTGTTCTTTAATATTTTTCAAGTTGGTGTAGGCACACCTACCTACTTGATTATGTAGTCTGACTGAACTGATTGATGCGCATTCTCTATCGGCCGGTTACCTTTCTGTATTCGGTTCGATGGCTCGAAGACGTAATACAAAATGACCTAGGTTCCTGTATTTTTTAACCTTTGTAGACACATAAATTTCCATCGGCAAACAAGTGCTCTACTCTATGACTCTGTTCTAGGCTAGGCTAGGCTACATAAACTTAAAAAAAGGTTGTAGCATAAGGTCCCTAGTCCCTAGCCCTACTAACCCGCAAAGTTACTAGGTACCTACCAAGTGCTCTACCCTACGAAAAACAGTAATAAGTAGGTGACCTATTTATTTAAGTTTTATTTATTTATGGACATCCAACACAGAGAACACTTGACATTTTTATAATTTTACACTTTCCGAAGTAAGTACATAATGTTTAATACTGGTTTAGTTCTAGGGTTCTAGGGTATAAAATTATAAGTACCTACCACAAATTATTCAAATTAAAAGAGTTTTTAAATTCGTTCCGAGGAAACGTAACAGTAAAAATATTTTTGAAAATCTGAAGAACCTACCTACCTAGAGTTGTGATTAGGGCGATTTCTACCATTTTCTACCAAACAACTACTTATACAATTTGTACAAACATTTTACGAATCGTCGATAGATCGACCAACAAATCAACCAGCAACTTATCCCTACCCACTCGACTTTTCTAGATAATGAACACTCCGTTGGGCTGGCAGCGCTGTTCCACCTGTTGAGTCTAGGCCTCCTAAATAGTTAACCTATTCTGTTGCTTCCCAGCGAGTTTCATACAATTGTCCCAAAATGTTTTTGTGATATTGTTCGACTTTTCTATACTTACTAATAATAAGTCTGTAATAGTTAATTAGTTTTCATATTGTGTTTAAAGGCTCAATAATTATGATACTGAAACTAATTTGACGATTTCTCGAATTTTTTTCTATGATGTTCCTCCATAACTCTTAAACCGATTCATTTCATCTTAAACCAATGATCCGATTTTATTAAATTTATTTATGGGATACGTGGCCCCCATACAAACATAATTTAACGCGGACGAACGCGGGGACAGCTAGTTACTAATAAGGACAATTAGACAAATATATCCCATCCTTAGGTTACTACCTACTCAAAGCTTTCTACCGATCAGGTTAATTTAACTATTTAATTAAAATCTTGGCGCTGAATGGCAGAGCATTAATTTCAGTCGTAGCGTAGTCCGAGTTAGAGACTATTTAATTAAGTATCTAGCTAGTTCCAAAGGTTCCAACCCTACACGAGCATTTTCTGTGAAATTAATTTAGTTTTTTGTTACTGACGGGGGAAAGGTGATATTAAAGCTTACCTACCTACTACCAGTTGTAGTTATCGAAGCGCGTGCGCGAGGGTGTGATATTGATTGCTGGGATAAGTTTAGGGGTGACCTGATGGAGCAGCCCACGTGGGACTAAGGAAAGCCGAGAAACATTCCTAACCTCTTTGCCCAATCATAAGGAACTAACAAGTTATCATGTGGGTGTAGCCTTGTATGTCAAACACATAGTACCGATTTAAAAATACCGTAATAATTTCGTCAAGGGATACGGTTACGGTAGACTCAATCGAAACCTTATATGAATACCTAACAAAACATAAAAAATATTGATTTTGAGTCGACAATATCCGCAAAATTCGGATTATGGAGAATTTCCTCAAATTCCACCCGAGCGTAGCCGGGTTTTCATCTAGTTACTAAATAAATCCTTACCTACTTTGTTTACTGGCTCGAAGGTCGGTCGATCCAGCTAAATGATAGGATATATAGCTAGAGCTAGGGTATGCATAGGGTTACCTCCATCCTCCTTGGGGAGACTCGCTACTGATGTCCTTTAGCTGGGTCGCACTGGCGCTCTGCAGGCTCGGGACATTCACCCTGAAAATAAAACAATCTACAGATCTGAAAGCTAAACGAATTGTCCTTAAATTAATAACGACCTCTGTGGTGCAGCGGGCGAAGGTCCGCCTGCGACGCAAGAGTTTGCAGGGTTCGATTCCCGCCTCGGAACAACAATTTGTATGATCTGCAAATATTTGTTCCGGGTGTCTGGGTGTTACATATACTTATGTATAATAAAAATATCTATCTATGTATGTATATTATATTGAGTAAATCAGAAATCTAGCACCCGTAACACAAGCTTCGAGCTTACCACGGGGCTAGATGTCGCTGTGTAAATTGTCCAGCAATATTTATTTATTAACGATTAATTATTGATCTGAAACAATAAATGCCAAGAGAGTGAGGTCTGATTAAGTTTACTTTACATACATACAGTGTTTTATATGTTTTTGTTTTATAAGTCCTCGAAGGAAAAGTTATGTGAAACTCTTCCTTCGAGGACTTATAAAACTTGTCTGTAAAAGTATTGTAAGTCCAAAGAATAGTCGGGCGCGGGGGTTTATAATAAATCGATTCTAAAATGTCATGGAAAGAGAACATGCCTGTATTCGGAATAGAAAGTAATATAAATTTAATATAAATTTATTTAACACTAGCCGACCCGCCGACAACTCCACTGTTCCTTAAAAACAACTCTATTCAGCAATATACTAGGTAATCATAAATCTGTAAGGGTCGGTACTGGAGTCAGTTTGTTTGTTTTCAGGGACTGTGTTGATAGGCTCATTAAATGATAGGTACTGAAACTAATTTAACGATTTTAAGATTTTTTCTGTATGTAAGTATGTATGTTCCGCCATAACTCTTAGACGAATATAACTAAAAATGAGTGGCCGTTGGTTATTCTATTGCGATTTGGTTAATTTTATACATTTTTGTAGAGGTCCAGGGAAACTGAAAGCTATAGTAATCAGTCTGAGCGGGTGAATCAACTATTAAATAAATAAAAATGAATTCTCTGCTGCGTAGAACAATGTAAGTATTGTATTATCATGTGTGGGCAGTTGAGCAACGACCTGACTGTGAGACGACACCATGTTGGTCGCTGCTTGTTTAGACTAGGATGAAACTTAATCTGTTGCTGGAAATTCTGTAGGCTTTTCAAATACTGTCTAGTAGACAGTATCTGATACGTTCGCTTATCGGAGTTTGAAGACAGTGTCTACGAACTCTGATAAGCGAACGATTTAAAGGGAACGCATTTATTGCAGGTTTTAACACATACAAATCATTTAAAGTCGCATGGGTAAAAAATCGAATGAGACGAAGTCGGGGTAGGTAATGAATAAATAAATAAATATCGCTAGACAATTCACACAGAAACATCTAGGCCCGTGGTAAGCTCGAAGCTTGTGTTACGGGTGCTAGATTTCTGATATACTTTATAGAATAAACATTCATAGATACCTATATATTTTTGTATTATACATAATAACACCCAGACACTAGGAAAAAATATTTGCAGATCGTACAATTTATTGTCCCGAGGCGGGAATCAAACCCGCTACCTCTTGCGTCGCAGGCGGTTTTAGAGGAATGAGAACATCAGTACCAGTACATGGGGAGAGATATTGCGTTGCCATGACTACCTAATACACATTTTATTCTTTGTTGCAGTGGCA
This sequence comes from Chloroclystis v-ata, assembly GCA_963691955.1. Taxonomy (NCBI): domain Eukaryota; kingdom Metazoa; phylum Arthropoda; class Insecta; order Lepidoptera; family Geometridae; genus Chloroclystis; species Chloroclystis v-ata. The sequence goes on along the minus strand of OY829908.1, from coordinate 5,973,486 downwards.
ACAACTTTTATTGTTGTAAAATCTAAATGTTTATCTACCAAATTTCATCAAATTCGGTTATGGCGGAAAATATATAGGTAAAAAAACTAAAAACTGTAAAATTAGTTTCAGTGTCATAATATTGAGCCTATAAACACAATATCTCTTACTCCATGACCGAAGCTCACTTGACTAAGCGTATCTCCCATAATCTCATGAATTCATGATGAGCACTAATCCAAGACGTTCGTCCCAGGATAAGAAATAAACCAAAACCCCTCTATTCTATGGTTGGGGACAGCCTAGCCCCCTATCAAAATCCTAGATCCGCCCCTGAGTAAATGGTTTGATCACTTTGCTACTGGATAGTGGATACACACAACAATACATGCGCATTGCGCAGGCGCCACGGACCACAGACAATGTAAACAAAGTATGCAAAAACTAGGTAGTTAAAATATACTTACACTTTCTTATTGGCAACCGAAGGTTCTACTACCAATGGCAATCCACAATAAGAATAACCTGGAACAATTTAAACAGGATTTAATTTTTTTGGATACCTGCTACGTAGGTTATTACTACTACTAATTAGGTAGGAAGAACATGAAGTGGGGAAAATCAATGGAGAGACTGTATTCTATAATGTTAAATAAATACATGGGGTTCTTTCTAGTGGTTAATTAGATTAATGACCAAAATAGTTATTTTATCAAACTACAAAGTAAAACTAGGCCTAACTAGTCTTATATAATATAGTAAGTATAAGAAAAAAAGTCGTGTTGTGATTGAAAATTCGGTAGAGCTTAGAACCAGGACAAGGACATAGGCTACTTTATACAGCGGGAACATAAATTACAACGCGGGCGAAGCCGCGGGGCGGAAAGCTAGTTATAGATAAATATACATTTCACGCCAGTAAGCACCATAAAATTTAGAAATTATTTAGGTAATTTCTCTAGATCTTACCATGCAGTTTATCAATAGCGCGATCAGCAGCCGACTGATCCAAAAAATCCACAAAAGCATAACCACCTCTCTTCACCGAAATCTCGGCTATAGTAAGATTCTGTTCCGTGAAGAGTTGTCGCACTGCAGCTTCATCGGCTTCAATCGGCAAGTTGCCGATGTACAGTTTATTCATAGCAGACACCGTTTTCAGTTGATCGCTCATTTTGGCGTTTTACAAAACCTAAAAATGGATCGTCAACAGCCAGTCACTTTCACAAGTCTCTCCGAAGTCAGTTGAGTTCAAACTTCTTTTGTCAATAAATATCATACCATAAAATGGTAATAGTTTGAAATTGGAAATTTAAATCAAGAAGGTTGTTTTACCTACAACTCTTTGTTATACAATACTTGTGAAATCAGAATGTTTAAAACCTCCTTGTTAGGCAGATGGAGAACTCAAAAAGTTTCAAATAAAAGTAGGAACTACTTTGATATAACTAGCTTAGTAGGTATTGGTAGGTATGTATAAAAAATGTTTAACTTAAATTTGATTATTTGCAAACAAATATACTTAAATTCTTACGGAAAAATAATCTCAAATTAACCTAAAACTTTTCAAGGTAATATAGGTAGGTACTTACTGATTTTTGCGAATTTAGCTGAGGTAACAATCTTTCATAATGTAGGCTAAAAACGGTACCTATCTATAAACGGAGTTATTAGATAAGCTGTACATAAATAAATTTAGGTATGCATTGTGAGAAAAAATCATTTCATTTTAACTATCATAGGTAAGTAGATAGTTATCCGGAGTGTCTACTAGTGACAGCTTATTTCGAACTCGATAGTGGGAATGTCGATTAATTTCCAACGGAAACGGATTCAACGATGCTCTCAGAAAGATGATTGGGGTCTGTGAGAGGTATGCGGGGACCCACGGGCTCAGATACAATGCAAGCAAAAGTGAGTTCATGGTCTTCAAAGCAGGTAATAAGACTTACGACACCATACCGCCGGTTTTCCTGAACGGCAGCGAGCTCAAGCGTGTAACTAGCTTCAAGTATCTGGGTCATTGGGTCACCGAGTCTCTTATGGATGACCAATACATGGATAGGGAACGTAGGGCATTGTCAATCAGAGCAAACATGCTGGCCCGTAGGTTCGCGCGTTGCACTGTGCAGGTAAAAACAACGCTTTTTAGTGCTTATTGCCAGTCGTTTTATACGTGCAGCCTGTGGGTCAAGCACACCAAAAAGTCTTGGAATGCCCTACGGATCCAATATAACAACTCGTTTAGGGTGCTGTTAGGGCTGCCGCGCTTCTGCAGCGCATCAGGAATGTTTGCTGACGCACGAGTAGACGGCTTCGAGGCGATAATGCGCAAAAGATCTGCGTCCCTGATGCGCCGCGTGCGCGACAGCTCTAACAGCTACCTACAGCTTATAGCTAGTAGACTAGATACTGACTGTTGGTTTATGAAGCACTGGACAGAAGCTTATATTCTGCCCAAGTCTAAATAGGTAATTGTTTGTATAAGTATTTAATTTTTTGTGATGTACTCGTATATGGACGCCTTAATTTGCATTATTGTATTAAATTAATGTATGTATTAATGTTGTCTGAAATAAAATAAATTGAATTGAATTGAATTGATGCTTAGCTAGCAAAATTACTCGATAAGAATGCTACGCAATAAAAATCTATACATGTATATCTATATCTGTATAGTATCATTGACTAAATATACACAAATATTTAGTCTATGATAGTATGTACCTACCTATATTTACACCGGGTGTCTGGCTGTTCTTTGTTAGTTTTTATGGTTATGTACAATATTTATTTTTTCTAGATTTATCATCCTCTTATTTTAGAAAATAGAGGGGGGGGGGGGGGGACACTCTGTTTTCCACTTTCGGTTCTAAGTATACCTACCCCCAAATTTAATTTTTTGAAATGAAATCTTTGTGCGGTTCACGGAATACATCTACTTACCAAATTTCAGCTTTATACTCATAGCTCTTATAGTTTCGGAGAAAAACGGCTGTGACATACTGACGGACGGACATGACGAATCTATAAGAGTTCCGTTTTTGCCATTTGGCTACGGAACCCTAAAAAGAAGTGTTTGAAAAGAAGATCTGAATATAATTTTGGTGAACAAAGAAAAGGTTACTGGCCATTCTCGATAGATGGAGCTATTTCTAAGCAGGCTAATTTATAAAATAAAATGTCTTTCTAGTTTATAATTATTAAAAGTAAGTAAAATACCTAAAATAGTTTTATTATACCTATCGACCACCTTTAATTCAGTCAAAATACAATAACTTCACTATTCACATGAATACATTACGTATTACCAAAGACAATATATAACCAAGTATTACGACATTACCTACTAATACAAAAATAAATTGACTGTAAATATTTTTTTTATTAAAACAATTGAACAAACTTTATAGTAAAACATAACACGTCATAAAGCCAAATTTCCAAATATAATGTAAGTTAAAATAATTATCAGAATAACGCAAGGACCACTTTATACCGCGGGAAAATTCAATGTATTAATGAATTTTCCCGCGGCAGAATCAGTATAATATATTTACGAGTTCAATCTTGCTGAAAATGTTAAGACGAACTCGTTTCAAAAACTCAAAATGTTTTACTGTGTTTTAATTGATTTATTATGTTACGTTGTTTGAACCCTATTATTAAGTGGAACACTTCGATAGCGCGATCTATAATTTTGTAAATTTTTAGTGGTGCCATCTATCAACGTGCACCGGAAATAATGGAATCTATAGTAATTATTTACAGCTTTAAAGATTTGTTGTTTGTTTGAACGCGCTAATCTCAGAAACCGCTGGTACGATTTGAAAAATTATTTCAGTGTTGAATAGTATATTTATCAAGGAAGGCTATAATACTATATTATATTTATTTTTTAATTAGGGATCCTTACTAAAAGTCCAATAATGTCACCAAAGGTGTAAAAATATGACCCGTAAAAATTCTTAAACAACGTGCAGTGAGAAAACTATTGACTAATGAACAAAATAATGTATGTAGGTACCTACTACTACATTGAAGACAATATAATTATCTACAAAAAATTTGATGAAACCATATTATGTCTATCCAGCTATTGTAGTTATCTCACAATATGATGATGATGAAGCATTATCATTTATTTTTAAAATAATTAAGTTCCTGTCACATTAAAAACCTTTTGTTTTGTCCCTTGGTATTAATCCTTACCAAAATAAATTACTTCATATTGAAGACAAATTCAATCCCTTTCTAGAACCATTTGGATTATTCAATTCGGAAGAATCATTTAAAAGATATCTACGCACTGTAAAAATATGAAGGTGTCAGACTGATATTAATTATGCCCTAAACTTAAATGAAACAGTTAAATAAAACAACATTATGGAATAAAATCCATTTATTGGATCGAATACATTTTTAAACAGCAATATAACTATACAAAACAATGATAAAATCCTACAAATAAATAGAAAAAGCTAAATAATAACATTATTTTGAACATAAACTCTTTGATTAGGTACTAATCATCATTAACTATCACAACATTTAGGCCTTACAAATAATTTCTACAAAAAAACATTAATATAGTATTCTTAAATTCATGTAAGACTTAACGGATTTTTAAATTTATTTAACTTCAATTAGTATCTCTAGGTATATTATTTAAAACTCCATTATATATTAGGAGTAACATAAATATTAATATGAAAGGAAATTAATTTTAGAGAAATCGTACCTACTTACTCATAAAAGATAACACTGATTCATAATTTAATAAAATGTTGCCACTTTCTAACCAATACAAATGACAACGTGAAAGAAAACACAGTTAATAAGTTAAGTGCATGTTAACTAAAGTGACTATATATGTAAGATTGATAGTACTTACAAGATAATTATTTAATAATTGAATAATGAGCTTACTACGTTATGTTTAAGACATCACTAATCTACTATAACACCACATATTGAATAATAATTGTCACATAAATATATTAAACTTGCGAGATAAACCCAGCCCCAAATCTGATCACCCATAATACTTAATTAATACAACATCAATTAAAGAACAAAGACATCCTAAAAATTTAAAAATTTACGGTATAATAGCTTCTTGATTACGTTGATATATTCAGTATTCATGTCTATGCCGTGCTATTTCCTTGACGATAGTCGTGTCGATGGAAATGAATTAATTATAACTATTACAACATCAATAAAAGAAAGGACAAAGACATCCTAAAAATTTAAAAATTTACGGCATAATAGCAGTATATCTTTTTTGATTACGTTGATATATTCAGTATTCATGTCTATGCCGTGTTATTTCCTTGACGATAGTCGTGTCGATGGAAATGAATTAATTATTACTATTACAACATCAATAAAAGAAAGGACAAAGACATCCTAAAAATTCAAATTACGGTTATAATAGCGGTATATGTTTCTTGATTGCGTTGATATATTCAGTATTCTTGTCTATGGCGTGTTATCTCCTTGACGATGGTCGTGTCTATTGATATGCCTCGACGTCCGTGTTTGAATTTAGAAGCACCAATGATCGAGCGCACTTTATCGATGCGGGCGTGGACACGGAAATGCAAACGGGTCTCCAATTCATATCCCGAATATTTTTTCCTGTAATGAAAAAATATATAATATTATAGCTAATATTATAAAGCTGAAGAGTTTGTTTGTTTGAACGCGCTAATCTCAAGAACGGCTGGTACGATTTAATTATTTCAGTGTTGGATAGTACATTTATCGAAGGCTACCCTAAAAAAATCAAGCGAAGCTGTCGGTCTAATATATATAAAAAACAAATATATTTGACGACCTCTGTGCCGCAGCGGGTGAAGGTCCGCCTGCGACGTAAGAGGTTGCGGGTTCGATTCCCGCCTCGGAGCAACAGTTTTTATGATCTGCAAATATTTGTTTCGGGTGTCTGGGTGTTATATATATTTATAGCAGCATATTTATTTAAAGTGGTAAAATAATGCCCCTCCCCCTAACTTCTAAAATAAGTGAATGATTTATCATTGCTTTAGCAATAGCTAAATAATCATATAGTTTTAGTTTAAATAACTTACTTGGCATCATGTAGAAGCTCCAAAGATTTCTGCATATTTCCCAAATAGTAATAACACATTGCCATCTCACACAGCGCGTACGGGACGAGGAATGTATCCTCCTTAATCGACTTTTTCAGACTGAAACAATAAAAATATTTGTTGTTACAACTGATAAATAATTTGTATTTTTACAAAAAAACAGACTTGAAACTTCCTCTACACCTAACACAGGCTGAGACTAATTTATTTTTTTATTTAAATTTAAGTTTTAATCTCTCTTATCAAGAGAGAAGTCCCTGTGTCCTAGCAGTGTGAACATAAATAGTGGGGGAGACTTTATCATCATCATCTCAGCCATCGGACGTCCACTGCTGGACATAGGCCTCCCTTAACCTCCAGGTATTACGGTCGCTCGCAGCCTGCATCCACCGCGAGCCGACCGCCTTCACCAAAACATCAGTCCACCTGTGGACGCTCAACGCTGCGTTTTCTGGTGGTCTCCACTCGAGAACTTTTCGGCCCCATCGGCCATCTGAGACTTACTCAAGCACGTTCTGCAGCTGCTCAAGCGCTTGGCGAGGTAACTGCAGCGAACACAGCACACAGCCGTGTATGTAGCTGAGCAGAGCTTTGTTGTCGTTCCCGTAGGCGCCCATCCACTTGATGGGACTATCAGCCACAAGAACATAGCTGTTCTCGATCACCTGAAATTTAAAAGACATAAATAAATATCTATATTAATAATTTCGTCAAGGGATACGGTAGACTCGATCGGAACCTTATATGAATAAAAAAACATAAAAAAATATTGATTTTGAGTCGACAATAATCTATATCCGCAAAATTCGGATTATGGTGAATTTTGTCAAATTTCACCCGAGCAAAGCAGGGTTTTCATCTAGTATATAAATATTGATGGACAATTCACGCAGTAACATCTAGCCCCGTGGTAAGTTCAAAGGTTGTGGACTCGACCTTCAATATTATTTGTCCTACAAATTTCGTGGTACGTTATCCCGGTCCTACATCCTTGATCTCGTATTTAATACTTGATATCTCTGTTAGCTCCCACAATCGAGAGTTAAATAAATATTACTGGACAATTTTACACAGCGACAGAGTTAAGTATAGGATATTTTTGGGCGTCTCATCGAAACGAAGCTACTCACCAAAAATTAGCTTGATAGTAATCAAGTGCTAACCATGTTCTACTGATCCCGGACTATAATATTTAGAGGCAGTTTTAATTGAGATTGTTTTGTAATTTTTTTCCTTTATTTTATGTCTCTCCATTTTTGTATTTTATGTTATTGTAACGTCAACGTTACCTTGAGTATCTCGTGCAGTTGGCTCTTGTTGTTGGTGAGCGTGGGGAACAGGTTCCACAGACACATCAGCTCGAGGCCGGGCAGCAGGAGTCGGTGCTGCTGCCCGTAGTAGCGGTTGCAGCGACGCAGAATGAACTTCTCCATCGGCAGGGACTTGCCGGCGATGCGCACGCGGTTCTGCGGAGCTAGCCTGAAAATAGCCACAAATATGTCTAAATTAATGGTGTCTGGGTGTTCTATATATTTTACTTTATAAAAATAAGTCGGGTTTGCCTTCCTGACGCTATAACACCAGAACGCACGAACTGATTAAAACAATTTTGCATTCGTTGGAAAGGTCTCGGGCTCCGTGAGGCGAAGCCGCAGGGCGGAAAGCTAGTGTGTAGTACAAATATCTATATATGTATGTATACTCTATTAAATATATCAGATTAACTAGTATCCGCAACACAAGCTTCGGGCTTACCACGGGGTTAGATACAGCTGTGTAAATTGTCCAGAAATCTCAGACCTTCACCCGCTGCGCCACAGAGGTCGTCAATACAATAAAGTGTTTTTGTATTGTCTGCCACGCAAGAGGTTGCGGATTCGATTCCCGCCTCGGGACAACAATTTGTATGATCTGCAGATATTTGTTCCGAGTGTCGGTATTCTATATGTATAATAAAAATATCTATGTATGTATGTATATTCTATTAAGTATATCAGAAATCTAGCACCCGTAACAAGCTAAGAGCTTACCACGGGGCTCACATTGCTGTGTGAACTGTCCATCAATTTTTTTTATTACCGCATAGCTGTTTCGATATGCTCGAGCTGGATGGGGTCGGAATCCCTTTCCGCCACCTGCAGCAACATGGCCGCCTTGATGTAGAGTGTGGTGGTGCGCGACCAGCTGCTCTCTAAGGATAGCTTCTCAGCGAACATGGCGGCGCTCACATAGTCCAACATCAACCTGGAATTATAACGTGCCGTTATTATATTTTTTAACAAAAAACTTATTAAGGTCTGCATAACTCATCATCATCATCATATCAGCCGTCGGACGTCCACTGCTGGACATAGACCTTCTTTAATTAATTCCAGTCGTTTCGGTCGGATGGTAGTTGCATCCACCGTGAACCAGCTAACTTTACCAACTCATCTGTCCACCTGGTAGGTGGACGCCCGACGCTGTGTTTTCCGATCCGTGGTCTCCACTCGAGAACTTTTCGGCCCCATCGGCCATCCGTTCTCCTCGCTATATGGCCAGCCCATTGCCACTTCAAAGAGCTAATCCGCTGGGCTATGTCGGTACCCGCGTTCTTCTACGCATCTCCTCATTTCTGATTCAATCCATAGAGAAACCCCGGCCATAGCCCTCAACCCTTTGAGCAAGTCTGAGCCTGTTCTCATGAACAGTTAGTTAGTACAGTTAGTTAGTACAGTTAGTTAGTTAGCTAACATAACATGAATAACTAAGATAATTTTAAAGATTACGCTGCGTCGGACGTCCACTAGACTTACCCATAAACCCAGATCTGCTCCCAGTAGCACAGATGGCGGAATTGCTTGAAATGCTCTTGTCCGACGATGGCCTGTTTGTAGATATCGGCAGCTTCCGACAGACGTCCGTGGAGCACATCGAATCGCCCGCGCAACGCGATGAACCATACGCTTCTCGGGTATATCTAGGAATAAAGTATTTAATTACTACTAACTGACTCCGCAAACGTATTGCCATATAAAATTATAATTAAAACCAGGGGTTTATCGTTTAAGGCTGTTTTTTTATAGTATCTGACCATGTGTTCCAATACAATATAATATAAAAATCGTATAAAGCTTTTCAAATTTGAAATTGGGAAATTATTCATGTAAATTATGACCAAATGAAGCATATCCGACGTTTCCGTGTTCTGTCAAAAGATAACATCATCAGGGAAACGCGAAAATGACGAATTGTTGTTTGCACCTATAACACAAGCTTCGAGCTTACCACGGGGCTAGATGTTGCTGTGTTATTATTATCCAGCAATAATTTTTTACCAATAAAGATTTGTATTTGAGGGGCTTCGACTTACCCCGAGAGACTTGTCGAGGATTTTGCTCGCGACCCGCATGTCGCCTTCGCCGCCCGTGAAGGGGCAGATGATGACGTGGTACACCAGCAAGGTGAGGTCACACAGCACCGCACGTAAGCCCGGAAGTCTACCGCCCTTCGACAGCTCATCGAGCGCGTAGCGCTTAAATAAAGAACGGGTGTATGTTTTTGATATTTCGACACAGTTGCAACAGTGTCGAAATATCGGAAAACTCAAAAACATTTAAATCATGGTATGTTACCCGTTTCATGTTCAAATATAGTTAAAAACCATGATAGTTTAAAAAGGGTGTAAAAAGGTTTTAATCATCATATCAGGCTGGACACTGGCACTGGACATAGTTGTTTCGGTCGGATGCAGCTTGCATCCACAACTGGCAGCTTTGACACAGCTCCTCAATAAGACCGGGTGTAAAAAGGTTTTAATCATCATATCAGGCATCGGACGTCCACTGGACAAAGGCCTCTTTTAAACATCTCCAGTTGTTTCGGCGGATGCGGCTTGCATCTACCGTGAACTGGCATCTTTGACCAGATCATCTGTCCATCTTGTTGTTCTATTCGTTGCGGCCAACACGCACGCCTTGGCTTTTTTTATTGATGATAGACATTGCTTGACCCTATAATCTCACCTGATGGAAAGATGAAGACCGAAGATGGATTGCAAGGGTCTATAAGGTACCTATTCACTCCTTATACCCACTATTGGAACTTTCATTGTTAAATTCAGGAGAAGATAAAAAAAGGGGTGGGGTGATTGATAGTGATGACATGTCTAAGTTAATCTTTGTGATATCACGGACAAAATCTGAATAAATCAATCAATCCTTGTTACCTTGTTGCCGGAGAATCCAACGAACTCCAGCAGGGCTATGACCTTCGGCGGCAGCAGCGATATCAGCAAGCTGAAGGTAGCGGTGCCTAGCCGCACGCCGCTGTTGAAATGATGCTGGGATTCCGTGTTATCCCACTTCTTCCCCTCCTTGATATCCCAGCAAGTCCTACGAAATTCCCAAATTTACTACCCGATTACCAATTACCAAACTTATTCTGCTCACAATTTGCTTCTCGTATTATCCTAATGTAACGATAAGAAGTTATAATATTACATTGTAATTCCATGTAACAAATTCAATGTAAGTTTTGCCTTAGAATTTTTGTTATCATTTTGATTACGATTAGCCTGTAGTGTCCCACAGCTGGGCAAAGGCCTCCCCCAGATCTCTCCACGACTGCCTCTCCTGTGCCAGTTGGAGCCACGTCTTCTTGAATGCATCCAGTTCGTTGCGCCATCGCTTCCTTGGTCTACCGCGACGCCTTACTCTGTAAGGATTCCATTCAGTGGCTTTCATCGCCCACAGGTCTCCAGGGATGTAGCAGACGTGACCATTTGTTAACTAGGAGTTAATTTTTGTCCTTTTAATCTTCATTCACTGTTAACGTTTCCCTACAAGGTATCCATATAAGAAAGAACCATTTTTGTCATAATAAGTCTACTTATTAATTTTAATTAAAGAAAGAAAGAAAATACTTTTATTTGGGATACAAAACAAAATAAAATAAAATATACAAAATAATAAAAATAAAAATCACGAGTAATTGTATTGTATCTCAATTAAAATTAACAAGATCCTTTTGAGGGTACTTAACATGATTATAAACCCGATGTCAAATGTTAGATTTTATGCCTACTATATTACACGTTGATATGTAATTGTTTGTCCTCTAACAGTGTCAGGGTTAGAGAATTTGCTTCGAGAACTAGAAACATGATTTGCCAATTTATTCTGTTACAAATAACATCACTAAACAATTGCTTAGGACATGACATTATTATTGAATACATAAATGATAACTCTTGCAGGAAATTATATTTCCCCGCTGTTAAATTATATATGGATTTCTTAATAATTGGTTATCTAGTTCTATTTTTGTTGAACCAGTTCTATTTGATATAACGCGTTAATAAAACAAACATATGGTCTTTATTTTTTGTTATCAAAAGTAACTATTTGTCTAGCCCTTGGTATAATGACAAAACTGATAATATGTATAAAATGTTACAGCCGAATAAATTAAATAAAAATTCTAGTTATCAACAGAATAATAAAAATATATTCTAAAATAACCTGTCATACATAAATTAAAACGAATCGAAAAGTAACCTGTAACTTTTTGCGAAGAAATATATAGGTATAAATGGCATTTATCTATAAAAACATCTAAGGTTATATCGAATGACGTAATAAAATGCTATATTAAATACTGATTCGTCATTCGAGCTCTTCTAACAGACAACAAAACAACTGTAAAGGTCATTTTAACATTTTCCAATGAATTTTGTAACCCAAATTATGTAGATAACAATATCCCAGCAGTGGGATTTCCCCAAAGGACTATAGCAAGGGTTTATTCAAAAAGGTTATTCTGAAGCATTTATAAGGTTCGGCAGCGCGCAGGTAACATCTCTGATGCTACAGGCGTCCATAGGCTGCGGCAACCGCTCTCCACCAAGTGGGCCGCATGCTTGTCTGCCAACTAGGTAGTTGAAAAAAAGTGGGAATAGGAGTGATTACATTAAAATTTTTTTTGCTAATTACCCGATCCTTTAACCCTTATTCAAATATAGGGAGATTATTTCCCACCCGACTAGGGTATACATTTTGGTATTTTAAATATACAAGTTAGTCGATTTTTCATTCGATTAGTACTACACATTAAAAAAAAAACACCATTTTTTATCTTAGGCAACACTGTCTTCTGATACGTCACATTATCAAATGTCAAAGTCAGTTTAAACTTGAAGGACAGGTATTTTTCACAAAAAATGCGCCATTTTTGAGTTGTTGTGAAGTGTTTTTCGTCTGAGCAGCAGAAAAATTCTTGTATGTAGATAATTGAGCTTTTATTTATAAGTTGACTATATTTCTGATAGAATAACAGTGTAAACGTTGTACGAAACGAATGATTTGTGATAGTTTTTCAGGACTAAAGTAGGTGGGAAAACTCTTCTCTATATCCATTGCGGTAACTCCTTAGTGGGAAACTAATTCCCTATGTCCTTTTGCGCCCATTATTTTATCTATATATATAAAAAAATCATTCTGTCTGTCAGTTGTTTTATTCAAAATCAAAACCACGTATTAAAAATCTCATTTATATAAAGTTAATAATTATAAGGCAATGTTATTTTTATAAGTTCAATAAATAACTAATTAAAATGATTTTTTTATTATCCATTTAAATGACTAAATCTAAGCAAAGTCGGGGGCAACAACTAGTTATGCCAGTTTTGCAGGATAGGATATAGAGATATAATTTCCCACCATTAAAAGAAAACATAACCTATATAAATATAGGGAAATATATTCCCACCCAAAAAAAACCTATATTCCTGTGTTTTTTTTTAATTTGAATAAACATACATTAAAGACACACCTAAACGTAAGGTGAATCCGTTATAACATCTTTGGTAACTTTTATACAGCGCCGCATTTGTTTAAGGGTTAAAGTTTCTCTTTGTATCATCAAACGTTGAATTGAAAAGTTATTTATATAATTCCTTGAAGTTGTATTGGTACTTACTGGTACGTGTTATAGCAATTCTTTATTTTGAAGGTGGTGCGGACATAACTGCTGTAGTCATCTCCGTCCACGAAGATCAGAGCAGCTTGGAGTAGCATGCATTCGGCGTAGCAGAGTTCAGCGTGAGCTTCTACGTCTGTGTAGCCAGCGTAGTTGGGCTAAAACATTAACATATATAAATAGACATTCGAAAACAACTGGAAAGATATCGCGCCAGATAGGGATGATTGGATGAAATTGGGGGAGGCCTTTGCCCAGCAGTGGGACACAATAGGCTCATAAAAAAAAAACATTGCTGGACATATTTTACTTTAAAAATTTTCGTGTGTTACACTATTCATTTTATAACAACGGGAATTACTCATGTATTAGTTAAGGATTATAATCACTCTCGAAGTTTCGACCACAAGAAGAGCAGTCTTTTTATCTTTGTTCTCACACCACACACTCAGTGAGAACCGGGCGCGCGAGCAGAGAGGAGACGGAGCACGGCGGGACGCTCACTCCTCGTGAAAAAGACTGCTCTTGTCGTGGTCGAAACGTAGAGTGATTATACTCAAGCGTTTTTAATTAATACGTGAGTAATTCCTGTTATTATAAAATGAACTGTTGGATATATTTGGACGATCTCTTCGACCTAGAAAGTTGCGGCTTCGGAACAAAAAAATTTTACGATCTACGTACTTATATTTTTTCGTGGTGACTTGGTTTTATATAAATGTGTAATAAAATAGGCTATGTATATATATTATATTAAGTATATCAGATATCTAGCACCCGTAACACAAGCTACGAGCTTACCACGGAGCTAGATGTTGCTGTGTGAATTGTCCGGCAATATTTAATTTCACATAGCAACATTTAACCATATGGAAAGCTTGAAGGTTTGATGAAGATGACTTGAAGGAATGATTGATATCACGTGTTTCAATGATCGTATAAATATAGACCAGGTACCTTTTTTATGAAGGCTCCAATGTTTTGAGCGAAACTGTAACGGCGTCTCTTTTTGGAGCAGATCGACAAGCAGTTCTTTACTGCGTCGGTAGCGTTACTGATCTGGGTCTTGTCGAATGTAAGTATTGCGGGAATGAACTCGAAGATTGCCATACCGAGGCTGTGGTAAAGGGACTTTTTCACCCTAAAAAACACAAATAAACCATATTAATGCCATATTAGTTCACGAAACGGGTAACATACCATAATTTAAAAGTCTAATCGAAAATTTAATTTAGTAAATTAAAATGTCATTAGTCTCTCCGTGAAGATGGCGCTTGTAAATGCCGAAATTTCGGGAAACTTAAAAACATTTACATCATGGTATGTTTCCTGGTATATGTACTGATATTGTTAAAAAACCATGTAAGTTTAAAAACTTTATATTAATGTCTACATAAACCCTCTGTCTAGTTTTTATAACTAAACACTTAACACTGAGTGCCCATGACACTTATATCTACAGCACAGTGTAGCGACGGTGCAGGCACTCGACCGCAGAGCGGGCATTGAAAGTGTTAAACGGTGCCTCTATAGTTGAAGTGGCAATAGGCAGGCCGTATGCGTTGGCCTATGTCTTTTTCCTGGTTCTAACTACCACTACATCAAATCATTTTCAGCCAAAGCGATTTGGCCCTTCTTGAGTAATAAATAGTGTAACTATAACTAACACGACTTTCTTTTATATACCCACCATGGTCTCATCACTGCAATTGCGGCCTTTATGTCGTTGTCAAAGAACAACTTAATAGCTGCATCGCAGTCCTCAAAAGACTGGTCCAAAGTAACTTCAACTCCATCATCTTTGGAGCTTGAGTCCCTGAAATATTCACATAGGGTCAATTTGTGGACATGATACTTACTTGAGAAGATTCAGTATTCAAATTCGACCAATGTGAACACAGAATCGTATAGTTTTTTGATTGATTTCGGTGCTGGATCGCTTATTTATTTGTTAAAAAATTCTACACGTTGATGCCACTCACTATTAGAAAGCTACGTTATTTGCGTGTCATAGTATTCGCGAAGAGGCAAAATTGTTTTTGAGTGTAAATACATTGAAAGACATATTAATAGTTATTGAAAAGAATACTACAAAATTGATTTTCCCACTCGACAGTTCAGATAAAAAACCTCATTTTTGAATTAGGTTGATGAATATAGTAACATAAGCTTCGAGCTTACCACGGGGCTAGATGTCGCTTTGTGAATTGTCCAGCAATATTTATTTAATTAATTTATTTATAGTACTTACTGCACAGCTTCGGCGTCTTCATATTCGTTCTGCAATAAAAAAAATTTGGTTGTAAATTATTGACAAACAAGCTATATCAATCTTTTTTTAATAGGGGGATTATTATAAGTTACACCACACATGCACATACACATACACAGTACTCGCACACAAGTACACTCGCACCGAACTATCACTTACACTCACAACTAACCCGCACTTACACTGACACCAAACTTGAACCTATACCTGTACCACTTAAACTCACACCGAACTATCACTTACACTCACAACTAAACCGCACTTACGCTGACACCAAACTTGAACCTACACCTCAGTACCACTTTAACTCACACCGAACTATCACTTACACTCACAACTAACCCGCACTTATACTGACACCAAACTTGAACCTAAACCTCAGTACCACTTGAACTCACACCGAACTATCACTTAGACTCACAACTAACCCGCACTTACACTGACACCAAACTTGAACCTAAACCTCAGTACCACTTAAACTCACACCGAACTATCACTTACACTCACAACTAACCCGCACTTACACTGACACCAAACTTGAACCTACACCTCAGTACCACTTAAACTCACACCGAACTATCACTTACACTCACAACTAACCCGCACTTACACTGACACCAAACATGAACCTACACCTGTACCACTTAAACCCACACCGAACTATCACTTACACTCACAACTAACCCACACTTACACTGACACCAAACTTGGACCTACACCTCAGTACCACTTAAACTCACACCGAACTATCACTTACACTCACAACTAACCCGCATTTACACTGACACCAAACTTGAACCTACACCTGTACCACTTAAACTCACACCGAACTATCACTTACACTCACAACTAACCCGCACTTACACTGACACCAAACATGAACCTACACCTGTACCACTTAAACCCACACCGAACTATCACTTACACTCACAACTAACCCACACTTACACTGACACCAAACTTGGACCTACACCTCAGTACCACTTAAACTCACACCGAACTATCACTTACACTCACAACTAACCCGCACTTACACTGACACCAAACTTGAACCTACACCTGTACCACTTAAACTCACACCGAACTATCACTTACACTCACAACTAACCCGCACTTACACTGACACCAAATTTGAACCTACACCGCAGTACCACTTAATCTCACACAATCGTACACTAGCACCGAATTTTCACTTAATAACCCGCACTTACACTCACACCAAACTTGATTTACTCGAAAACTATCACTTGGACCTACAACGAATACAAATTACACTCGAACCGTACTCGCACTTAGGTGCACTTGCACCAAACTATGTATTACAATAGAACTTTACTCGCACTTGATCTAGAAAATAATGTAAGTACACCGCACACTCCCGCACCTTATAATTCACTACACCAAATTTAAAATGACCAAAAACAAAGATCCCGTGATATATAAATTTTAAAAAGTTAATAATAGCGCAAAATACTTACCTCGGAAAGTTCATCTAAATCCAGAGTTGCTGAATTAGATTCAGGCGTTAGTGAAGTAGTCTCTGACGCCCATGGAGCGGGACCCAGCTGGCTCGAGCCTCCGGAAACATTCGAACGGCTGGTAGTGTTCGCTGTCACTGTACGGACAAACCAACACACGGTCAGATCAACTCTCGACATCAACGTCCAGTACCTTTACCATGAGTTGTCATTAAATCGCCTGATGTTACTACAGCGGTTACGTAGAGCCCGTGCCACCTTTCAAGTCTTACGGTGCGGGAACTACAGTATTAGAACTTTTAATATCTAGGCAAGCACCGCCACGTTTATAGGACTTGAGTGGCGGCGCGTAGTCTAAATACGCAGTCTGTACAATAAGCTTTTTGAATGAGCATTTTAGTACCCAACTATCCGCTAGAGGCGCTATTCAAGTTTTCATATTTTTTTAACTGCAGTCTAGTGCTAGCGAGTGTAGATTGCTAGAACTATGGTAGAGATACTGTTATTTTGAGCCTGACTGTACTTTATGATGTGTGTAAGTAATTAAACTACTCGTACTTTATTTTTGTCAGAATTTAACCAATCAAAAAGACAACTGCATTTTTACTCTCTGCGGTATGAATCGACTAAGAGCCCTCGCTAACTACAGACTTTCTATCGGCCGATAGTTTGGTCGGGCTTATAATCAGTATGAAGATGTATGCAAGTCCGCATACTACAACGATTTGGTATCGGCCGATAAATAAGTTTGATAGGCTAATCAACTGCGTTCAAACTGAACGATGATCAAACTATCGGCCGACTGCTATATTAGTATGGAGCTCCTTGCAAGCGCGCACACTGACCGATTGTTTAATCGGCCGATGGTTCACTTCGCTCCGAGTTTTGGAGCCGGAAGGTCGTGCATTCATTCATTTTGTCCAATTCTACTCAATCGCTGGTTGTAGAAACGTAATCTAATTTTAATTTTCCATTTAATAATCTAGTACTGTAGATGGGATGCACCCAATACTCTCGGACTCTCTTCTTGATTTTTCTCCTCCGTTGTATGAGAGCAATTATAATATTTCTGGACAATATTTTACTACGAGAAACTTCCATTATGCGACAGCTCTCTTCAACGGTAGCTTAAAAACTGAATATCGTCGGCCGACTGTTGCCTAGTTTGCGCACTCACCACCAACCCAACTGTTAAGTTGGCGTAGTGTGCGCGCTAACAGCCCAACCCGACCAAAATATCGGCCGATAGAAAGTCTGTAGTTAGCTGGGGGTCTAATTAAAAAAAAAGGTCTAGTCTTTTCACACCGCGGTGCGAAACACCCATTCAAACGGAGTACTTGGGCGATTCAAACCGCTGGCTGTCCGAATCGCTTGTGGTGCGAAACGCCTAACGTAACGACCCCAAAAATGCCAAACATCACTAACAGGTATCATAAACGCGGAAGTTAATTAATAAAAGGGTAGATGATACTGGAAAGAACATTTTTGTTTTTACTCTTTCACGCGAAAACATCTAAACTTATGATTATAAATTCATAATAATAACCCTCATACGACGAATGACACAACCTATAAGCCATAAGATGGGCATGCCCGCAAACGGAAAGCTAGTTGTTTATTATTAAAATGTTACCTATTATTTGAACGTTTGTATTGATTGATGACTCTTCCGACGATAAACGTGCTCGTATATTTGGTGCAGACGCTCCTGCAGGAACAGATTAATACATTAACACTAAAAAATAAACAAAATATAATTTGATAAAAATGAGGACAAAAATGAATCTCTATTTCCGTTGGTCACGCCATTACGCGTAAACGGCCGATTTAGGTGCTATTGGTTTTCAATAACCCAGGGAAGGTTTAAGAGGTGAGGAAATAGAAATAGCGGGTAAAGCGCGGGCGGTACATAGTTATTCATAAAGAGAGTTACCAAATGATTTTGTTGGAGGTTTATCGCTCGATGAATCTTCCGAAGAATTTTTAGATGCATTATCCACCACGGCTGGGGATTCAGCATCTGCAAGAATAATCACATATACATTCAACACAAGTCAATCAATCAATCAACTGTGTGGCTGGGAAACTATGGGCCTGAAAAGCAAGGGAGATAGAACAATAGAAAAGCTTGGAGGAGGCTTTTATCGCCACAGACGAACCCTACTCTTATTCAGTTAATAGTACACATGAATTTAGGAAACTTAGGCTATGATGTGTTATTTGTAAATAGGTAAGATAAATAAATAATAGTAGTGGTAAATAAAAAGCTTTTTTATTTTATTTTTATTTATTATTTTATACATTCAACACCTAAAAATAGACCAAACACAAAATAAAACCTAAAATGTGTGTATAGATAATATTCATTAATCTTTACACGTATAGAGCTCAAACACATAGGCTGATCTATGGCTTAAATAAATAAAAAGGCTTTATAGGTCATCATCATCATCACCTCTTTTTTTTAATAGTTGTACTAATCCAATATGTGGCCTTAGAATAGCACCAAGATAGCTCATCGATAGCCCCCAGGAATCCCAGGATTCAAATACTAGAACGGTCAGCAGCGTCCGTCGTTATGTGTACTGTGACCTATATAGGGCCAACTCGCACTTGGCCAGCGTGGTGAATTAAGTCCTAATCTCCCTCGTCAAGAGAGAAGTCCCTGTGTTACTTCCCAGCAGAGGTAACGTAAAAAAGGGGTGATGATGATGATGATGATGGATGACCTATAAAGTATTTTCATCGAGAATACCCGTGCCCAGAAGTGGGTCGTAAATGTTAGTTGTTAGGATGATGATGATGCCGATCACACACTAAATATCATAATGATGATATTTTAATGAATTACTTACTCATAATTTTGATCTCTGGTATTTTAGCGGTGACTTTAGGCGAAACGGATGGAGAAGTAGCCATATCAGGGGCTGCTATTGCTGCACGAACAAACAAACACATCAACTCAAAACACTTTAAAATACGAAACGAACTATCTATAATGAAAGAAATTAAACTGACTGACTAATCTTCGCTCAGTTAAGATAGCGAGCTTGACAACTTTCTTAATATATCAATAGCCGCAAAAGCTAGCGAGCTGCAAGATCCCCATAATTTTTTTACGGAAAACGTACTAAAATCTCTTAATAAACGAATAACTAATCAGCTTAAATCACTACATATTAGAATAAGTCGCTGTCGCTGTCTGTCCGTCCCTATGTCCATTCTTTAAACTTTTAATACGTAACTGATTTTGATGAGGTTTATTTTAAGTTAGAGTGATTCAAAAGAAAGGTTTATAGTTAGGATTAGGTACTCGAGGCAAAGAGAGGGTGCGTAAATAATATGAATTAAATCGCTGGTGAATTATAAACAATAGATATCTATAGCTTTCTTTAGTATTTTGAGATATCCCACTCATATAGGGTGAAACGACCCAACCCACTAAAAAGTTAAAATTGAGTAGGTTTAAGAACAAAGGATTATTACGTAAGCATGATTTTTATTTAAAAAAAACTAGTTAAACGCTTTGTATAAGTAATAATTACGCAGAGACTTGAAAATCCTACTCAGAAACCTATCGCACAGGGAACAAAAGTATTTATTTAAGTTTCATTATTTTTGTAAGTAAAAGTTACCTTCTTTTCCGTCTTTTTCAATCCCTTTGAGGGGGTCTTCTTCCGATGACTGGAAGGTAGTTGGTTTGATTTCCGCTGGACAGAGTGATAGATTACGCACCATACCCGCGGATTCTCATTCTGCACAAAAGAACAATAACCAACAATTAACACCGAGATATTAAAGCCTATGTTTTAAGTTAAGATTTATTTAAGTTAAATTTACCACTGATATTAAGTTATTCTCTTTGAATTGTAACGGTTCGAAGCCGGCACACCCGGTCAGCTCAAGCGCCTTTCTACGATAACTTTAGTTTCAGTTACCTGAGTTAGCCTAGCTCGCAACGCGCAACTCAATGCCTAGGTCCCTATTCTCGTCTAGGTGACATTAATATCGCCTTCGATACAGAAACTGCCGGTAAAGCCTACCAATATAATATATTTATTTGCAATAGCAGGAACTGAGAACTGTGTTAACAATTTCCATCTTCCCAGGTTATACTCTGAATCATAGCAAGGTATTGCTATGTATTTTCCATAATATGACACAATTTTTTATTTTTTATATACTACCAAGTTGGCAGAGCATGCGGCCCACTTGGTTACCGCAGCCTATGGACGCCTGTAGCATCAGAGATGTTACCTGCGCGCTGCCGAACCCTTTAAATGCTTCAGAATACCCTTTTTGAATAAACCCATGCTTTAGTCCTTTACACTAATACAATTTAATTATATATCATAGCAAGCATAGCGGCTAGTACTAAACGTATTTTTTTTAAAGCAGCCTGTATCCATTATTTTGTTCATCCAGCATTTGTTACTATATCACCAAAGCCTTAGCTCCGATGTAGTTCGTAATATTTGAGTTCTAGAAGTCAGTACGACACACTAAATTAAATGTTCAGCATTTAACTTAGTCAGCATAAAATTGAGCTTTCGACATTTATAAAACATTCGATATTGAGAATAGTTCCCCTATAGGTAGCCCGGTTTGTTAAAGCCCGGGAATTGCAATTAGGTCAAATCTAGGCTATGGCGCAGCACGTCATTGCGCTGAGACCTATTTTACATACAGGTCAAAAACCTGAATCTAGGTAACCCACTTCATATAGGTCGCGTGGTTACGCCCTAACCTATAAAAATATTTCTACTGGAGAGAAGTTGACTATAACTTCTCTCCAGTAGAAATATTTTTAACCACATGTGTGGTTCTATTGGCGAGACGGGACCTATTCTTGACGACCTCTGTGGCGCATCGGGTGAAGGTCCATGCGACGCAAGAGGTTACGGGATCGATTCCCGCCTCGAGACAAAAAAAAATACGATTTACAAATATTTGTTACACGTGTCTGGGCTGGGTGTTATATAGAAAAAATAAAACTATATATCTATGTATGTATACTCTTAAGTATATCAGAAATCTAGCCCCATAACACAAGCTTGCAATTAGGTCAAATCTAGGCTACCGCGCATCTACGTCATTGCTGTCCTATTTCAGGTAACCTGGATTCAGGTCTTTGACCTGCACAGTCTTTGTTCTTATTTATAGGTCACCTAGATTTAAACCAACCTGGGCGTTTTCTTTGTATTAAAAAATCTACTTCATCATCATTTTAATGTTACTTATTAATGTATTGTACTCATTGACTTGTCCAAGTGATCTTTAGGATTTTATGGAAATAAATGACATAAATCTTAAAATCTTAATTACAATATTATAAATCGACCTCTGTGGCGCAGCGGGCGAAGGTCTGCCTGCGACGCAGGAGGTTGCATTCGATCCCCGCCTCGGAACAAAAAATTATATCAAAAATCTAGCCCTCGTAACACAAAGCTTGCAATTAGGTCAAATCTAGGCTATCGCGCATCTACGTCATTGCTGTCCTATTTCAGGTACTAACCTGGATTCAGGTCTTTGACCTGCATAGTCTTAGTTCTTATTTATAGGTCACCTAGATTTATACCAACATGGGCGTTTTCTTTGTATTAAAAAATCTACTTCATCATAATTCTAATATTATAAATTGACCTCTGTGGCGCAGCGGGGAAGGTCTGCCTGCGACGCAGGAGATTACGGGTTCGATTCCCGCCTCGGAACAAAAAATTATATCAGAAATCTAGCCCCCAGTAACACAAGCTTGCAATTAGGTCAAATCTAGGCTATCGCGCATCTACGTCATTGCTGTCCTATTTCAGGTAACCTGGATTCAGGTCTTTGACCTGCACAGTCTTTGTTCTTATTTATAGGTCACCTAGATTTAAACCAACCTGGGCGTTTTCTTTGTATTAAAAAATCTACTTCATCATCATTCTATTATTTTATTATTATTATTATTATTCTAAGTATAAAGCCTCGAGCAGACCGGATGCGTATACGTACACGTTAGCGTAGACGTGCACGTACCACTGAGTTGTAATATATGGGACGTAACGTGACGTGCGCGTGCAGTGTGTCCTGTCTCATACATTCCCATACATTACAACTCCGTGGTACGTAGACGTCTACGCTAACGTGTACGTAAACGCATCCGGTCTGCTCGAGGCTTTATTATTTATGTATACGATAAGCCTGTAATGTCCCACTGCTGGGCAAAGGTCTCCTCAGATCCCTCCACGAATCTCTCCCCTGTGTCAGTTGGGCCCGCGTCTTCTCAAATGCATGCAGTTAGTCGAGCAATCGCTTCCTTGGTATACAGGTATATAAATAAATAAAAATAAATATTGCTGGACAATTCACACAACGACATCTAGCCCCGTGGTAAGCTCTAAGCTTGTGTTACGGGTGCTAGATTTCTGATATACTTAATATAATATACATACATAGATTAATATAGGTTAGCTTTTGTTTGATATTATATTATTAATTTATTATTATTTAAATATATGATTTATTTACACTATGTAACTTATAATTATGTTATAATATAATGTGTTATGTTTGTAATGATTATATACTTATGATTTGTAATAATGTGTTATGTATATGTGTTTATATATATGTAGGTACTTATAATACATTATGTTTATGTATTTTATTAAAGAATTTTTCTTTCTCTTTCTATTGAATTTACTGTTATTTATTATTATATATACTAGACTATAATAGACATCTTTATTTACCTGTTTAATTTTTTCAATTTTGTAACTATTCCATTTATGTATTTAGTGTGTTCTGTGTGTGACGTTTTATAATGGTTCCAACGGAAGATCAGCGTTCTAATAATGCCCACAGCTATTAGAACACAAAGCTGAGTTGGACGCCGATTCATAGTGTTTAAGTAAATATTTGTAAAACAATGTACCTATGGTCTGATCGCCGAGACTTTGCGTTCCTGACACATCGCGATTGAACTGATAACGTAACTTTGTAATGGCGTTGCAGTTACGATAAAAATATTTTTACTGTTTGTTTACCGTTTTAACAATTGATGAGGATTAAATCTACATTATTATATCAATAATCAATGAATCTAATAATTTTGTGCCAAACTAAGTGTAAAATAACTTGGTAAACAATATTTTTCTAAATCTGCGTAATAATATTGCGATAATATTGCGCTATTACAAGGTTATGTCAGTGCTTTATATTTGTAGGTAGTGCTGTGCTAAAAATAACAGGCAACAACAGTATCGTTATCTGTTACAGTTATATTTAAAAAATAATACGTTTAAGAATTTGAAAATAATGGACTATAAGATTTTATTAAATATAAGAATAAAACTACGACCAAACCGAACGCGCGAAAGAAAGTGGCATTTTTATATTTATGTTTAAAATAATAACCCCAAATGGCGTTATGGGCCGCCATTTTGTGACGCTAAAACAGTCGGTTTCCACTTAAATTACTAAAATATAAATATTAAATGATTCCGCCAATTTAAAACGAAAATAATCTTAAAAATAACGCGGCGGTTCATTTTGGAGGAACGGTTACGAACTCATTATGTTGTGCCCATCACTAACGTGTCAAACTGACATGTGTCCTAAACGTATTCTTATCGTGGCCAAACTATACCAACCTAGTATAGTAACTATGAATAAAGATTTTTTCTTTCTTTCTTTATTTCTTTTCTTTCAATATTTTTATTATACATATATTTCGGAACAAATATTTGCAGATCATACAAATTGTTGTTCCGAGGCGGGAATCGAACCCGCAACCTCTTGCGTCGCAGGCGGATCTTCGCCCGCTGCGAAGAAAATTTAATTTAATTTTAAAATTATATTCAAGTTAAAATCCATAAGAAGGCTGTGCCGTTGCATGCTCCGTTTGGTTAAAGTGAAAGTAGCCCCCACTGGGTCCACCATAACACTTTCACTGACTATTTGCGTCTTTCGCGATCTCAGTGCATATGAGATGTGATTAAATACAATCAGTTTTCTTTTAATATTGCTGGTCAATACACACAGCAACGTCTAGCCCCTTGGTAAGCTAGAAGCTTATGTTACGGGTGCTAGATTTCTGATATGTTAATATAATTTATTATCTATATTAATAATTTCGTTAAGGGGTACGGTAGACTCGTTCGAAACCTTATATGAATAACAAAACATAAAAAAATATTGATTTTGAGTCGACAACATATATCCGCAAAATTCGGATTATGAAGAATTTCGACAAATTTCACCCGAGCGAAGCCGGGTTTTCATCTAGTACATATAAAATCGTGATATAAAACACCGAGACACTCGAAACAAATATTTGCGTATTTTTTTTCCCCTAGGCGGGAATCGAACCCGCCATTTACGACGTGTATGCTAAACTATATACTTATAAATATAGCTGTACCCGCGACTCTTATGATAAGACGTGGCCCTCATACCAACATAATGCTTGTAAAATAAATTAAATACTTTAACGCGATCGGAATTGCGGGCACAGCTAGTTAAAACAAAATGTATATTTTTATAACTTTTATCCAGTAAGGCGATTGAGTTGAAAGTTAGTTTGGCTACAACCCACACTAAGTACTATTAAATAATTGTATGGGTGTGTGATTAAGCACTAAAACACTTTAATCTTAAAATACAAATAGCTTTAGAAATTAAAACAGAACTGCCAGTAGTTCTAAGTCTGCCGCTGATAATAATCATACTAATGACTAACTACAAAACACCAAATCTATACAAATAAGAGAGTGAATCTTTCCTTCCATTAGTTTTTTCATCTTTCATTTTTAAATTTTGTAAATTTATATCTGTTAATAATATTAAGTTGTAAATACATAATATGTTCCATAAACTTATTTTGTATTTTGTCTTGTAATTTTTTTTTTTTTTCTCATTTTAGTTATAGGCCGGGATCCGTAGTACATGGAAATCAAGTGATTACTAACAAGCTAATTTTTGGTGAGTAGCTTCGTTTCGATGAGACGTCCAAAGATATCCTATACCCAACTCTCGATTGTGGTAGCTAACAGAGATATCAAGGATTAAAAAATTCAAGGATGTAAAACCGGGATAACGGACCACGAAATTTGTCGGACAATATGTCCGTTAGATTTTATAAGTATTAATTAAGTATACAACAAAAAATCAGCTGGTTAGTAATCATAGTAATCATTTAAATTGACCTCGTTTTCGACACATTTTGGAAATGGCGGACTCTTTGATCTAACCATAGGTTTTGTAGGACAAACATGTTTTTATATAATTTAGATAATTATCTTGAGATATAACATATTGTCCTACAAATTTCGTGGTCCGTTATCCCGGTTTTACATCCTTGAATTTTTTAATCCTTGATATCTCTGTTAGCTACCACAATCGAGAGTTGGGTATAGGATATCTTTGGACGTCTCATCGAAACGAAGCTACTCACCAAAAATTAGCTTGTTAGTAATCACTTGATTTCCATGTACTACGGATCCCTGACTATTAGATTTATTAGTTTGTATTTCATTTTAGTTAGATTTATTAGTTGTTCAAAAATGTATCAACTTGTTAATTTGATTAATTTTTTTTTTTTTGTCTGTTCTCAACTCCCATTGTCTTTTCGCGACAAATCTACTCAAAATTTGTAATGAAATTTACTCACTTGACATTGGCGGTTGACGGCATAATTACAATTGCCAGTCACGTTCGCCATAATAAAAGAAGAAGAAGAAGAAATAAGAGAGTGGCTGGCTGAAAACTCAGGAGAAGGATATAGGCTACATTACCGCGGGAAAATGTAATAAAGCGCGGGTGAAGCCGCAGGGCGGAAAGCGTTTTTATATATTATAATCTGAACCTTATGGCAAATTAATCACAATAATTATGGATAATTATGTTTATAGATACACTTAAAAGTACAAACTAAAAGAACAGCAAGTTTGTATAGAAAAGTAGACATGTTATCATAAGCCGGATCTAGTAATTGAATTAGTCAAACCAATAAGTTGTCTGAATCCTGTTTCAAGGTAACTATGTCAGTTATTAAAACTTTTTGGGTATCTTTAGGTATCATTCTTTCAGTTTTTATTATTATTGAATTCTAGTTATATTTTTTTTGTTTTTAGCTTTTATCTGAAATCAGTCATTTAACGGCTTCTATTCATTTTGTAATATCACTGGCTAGTTCAATGATATGTTTTCCTTTAAGCCTTCTTGGGTAATTTATCGTAATCAGGTCTGATGCTAGTGGGTTCGGGTGGTGTATAAGTTGTTGTCTGTATTTTGAGGAGTATAGTTTTATTTCTTCAAAAACTGTGTTTGCATCAAGTTTGTTTAATGGCAAAGTTTGTCTAAGGATTCTAATTGGTAATGAGTCCGAATTAAAATTAACCTACTACTTTTGTTTAACAACTAACATCACTTTTAAAAATAACACAGTTGCTAAGTGATATGAGGATTTAAAATTGAGTTAGGGCTGTTATTGGGTTTTTGTATAATATAAATAGTTTTGTTTATTTTATCTATTATATGCAAATTAAGTTTAAATTAAAGGACGACAGCGGAGCTGTAGCGGTTTACCTAGTTTAAATAATATATAAAAGTCGACTGAAATGTATTTAAATCTGTACTTCTAAAAACTAACAAATGTACAAGCTACAATAATTATTATAGAACTAGTAGGAACATATTACATAAAATAGTACGTTGGCACGAATACATATAACTTACGTTAGGTACGCTGGGATCGCAGAATCGATGGAAGATAACATAATCACAATCACTTTGCGACAAAGTTATAACTCGTTTTTAGAAATAAAGTTTTGAAAAAGTTTAGTTTTCGACGGTAAATTAAAGAAAACACGTAAACCGGTATTAAAACGACTTCAAAGAAGTGCAGAATATGGTCTACACTACACACTTTATTTTAAAAACTGAAATGACGCTTACGTTTTAGCATCACAGCTGTGTTGTGTTTACCTGCTTAGCAAGCAATGCAAACGAAATGAGGAAAACTTTACGGAAAGGCAGCAAAATGTTCTTCTTCTTTTGGTTTGTGGCGAACGTGCCTGGCTATTGTTATTTTGCCGTCAATCATCAGGCCGTAATAGGTAAAGTATAGCCTGGTAATTTATGTACAAACAAAGACAGCTGTCTATTTTACCTAATATGAACGTACCTACTAAGTACCTAATATTGTTGTATGCTCCAAGTGGGCAGGCTGTTGATAATGTACCTAAATTTAAGATCTATTGAATATCTACATGGTTTTACAATAATTAATTCTTTTTCTTTAAAGCTGTTAAATTTAATTATCTTGTTTCTTTGTCACAAAACGAATGCCTACTGTCTCATGTAAACGAAGCATCGGTCACACTGTGTTTATTTGTACATGAATTAATAGGCTGTGCATTACGTGGTCAATGTGGTCATACAACAATTGGTCATACAATACCGTCTCCGTCTCCCAAATTTAATCTATGAAGTAAAATATCCCATCCCACAGGTTTTGTGTGGCCCAAGTAGTTTGTTTTGTAATCTGGTGATTTATCTGAAATTATAATATATTAAGTGTATCGTCGTTTAGTGAAAAAACATTGCATTATGTTAGAGTTTGCTAAGAGTGAGGAAAGATACATGATGGAGAAGTAAAGTAAACATTCAAAATGGCAACTTCGAATCAGAAAATAGAAATAAAGATTGAAAAATTATGCCGAACATGTTTATCAAAAGACAATGAACTTAATTCATTGTTTGATGTGGTTGTTGGAGATGTATCCTTGGACTTTATTGTCACGTCGATTACTGGGTTGAAGGTAAGATTGACTTTGCTCGCGTGTTTTATTTTTGAAAATAATTTCTAATTCATTTCGAGCATGTAATAGATTTTACCGCGGAAACTAGGCTGTGATTTAACAAGCCAACGCTTTTATTTTAATGTATGTTTATTATTACCTATTTAAACCGCACTCCACCTGTGAGCCGCGTCTTTTTCTTAATTCACGAATATTCTTTTAATTTTAATAATAAACAATAATTTTAAATTATTAGTCAATGTAGGCAATTTATACACAGTTGGGATTATGAGGTTAATGTCTGATAGTGTCCATTTGTCTGACTTACCACTGCTAGTCATATTATTAGAAATTTATTCTTAACTTGTTGATGATGAAAGTTATTATATTTATAGTGTAAGCCAAGCTGTTCGGGATGTTGTAGTGGATAGATTGTGGCTCTCAGTATAATCAGCTGTATCCTGTGGAGAGAACTTTCTTTCTATGTTTTTCTTCACCATTAAAGCACGAGTTTATGCTGTGTGGGCTGAATGTGTAATAAACATATTTTGTCGGAGAACAATGCTATCTGCCATTTTTTTATAATTCCTAGCAAATTGTGTCAAAAATTCTTAACAACTTATTCAAGGGTGCAATGTACAATGCGATGTGTAAAATATTTTGTGTCTTTTACGCGATTAAAACAGCGAATAATTTTGGAATCACCTACAAGTTGGTTTTCTATTTTGTCTAACACCCTAAGCTCAGGAACCGATGGTCCAATTTTAAAATTTCTTTGAGTATTCATTTATCATGGGATAGTACATTTATTGAATATTATTATATAAACTATAGTTATGTAGGTAACGTAAAAAATGCAAGCGAAGCTGTCGGCGGTTCGGCTAGTGGGTAATAAAACTTGGCCACAAGTAACCCAATAATGGTTGAGATTTCAATTAGCTTACTCATGTTTTTGATTGAGGAACAAAGTTCAATTGACAAACATTACTAAATAAGGGCTTTGTTGTAGTTGTATAGTTTGTTGGCATCAAATATTTCACATATAACATTGTGCTTCACCATAGGCCTCATGAACAGGCTCAGAGTTGTTAAAAAGGCTTTGCTCGGGGTTTATAGGATTGAATCATAAATAAATAAAATATTGAATATTGCTGGACAATTCAATATTTTATTTATTTATGGGGCCGAAAAGTTCTTGAGTGGAGTGGACGCAGCGTTGCGTCGGACGTCCACCTACTATATGAATGCACCAGCTAATTAACCAAGTCAAAAAAAGCTGGTGCATGACAAATTGCATCTGACCGTAACAAAGGTAATGTTGATGAAATATTTAACTATATTTTCAGATACGAAAAGGAGATGGCCTGCCTACAACAATCTGCTACGACTGCAAGGAGAAAGCGGAGAGTGCATTTGATTTCAAAAAGAAATCTCAAGATGCCTATAACTCTCTCAAAGGCTTCTACAAAGATAATAAAAGAATATTGTTCGACTATGAAGAATCTGATGTTCAGGTAACAGATAGCGTAATGTAGCGATACGATATTTAAGGAAATAATTGTAAACGCAGCATAATCTAAAAATGTAAATCTCGTCATATTAGTTTCAGTATGAGCCTATAACATAAATGTCTGAAAACAAACCTTACTCTATAATCGACCCTTACATCTTTATTATTAGCATTTTTTATTTTATTTCAGAAATCTATTGATTTTAAAACTGAGGAATCTGAGTTATTCAGTGATCGTGATGACTTTTCCGACGTCGGTTACAACACACCCAAAAATGGAACAACAGAATTGCTCAACATGGGTAAGTGTACCTACCATTTATTTTTACGATCTTACTATGTCGCCGAAACGTATAAGTTAGAATTATTTTTTTCAGATATCAAGGTCAAACATGAAAATTCTGGAAACCGAGATTTTATTGAGTGTAAGAAATGTTGTCTCATGTTTCACTCGCGAGCAAAGTACCAGGAACACAAAAAACATAAATGTGTAAAAGGTAAGCAAAATTGCTTGTTTGTCTGTATAATTACCGATGAATCCAGAAAACCTACTATATCTACACAGTTTTAAAAAAATATATCCATCTATGTATGTATATTATATTAAGTATATCAGAAATCTAGCACCCGTAACACAAGCTTCGAGCTTACCACGGGGCTAGATTTCGCTGTGTAAATTGTCCAGCAATATTTATTTATAATATTAGTAATTATGGATAGGACAAACCGACACCCTTTTTAGGGTTTCGTAGCCAAATGGCAAAAACGGAACCCTTATAGATTCGTCATGTCCGTCCGTCCGTCCGTCCGTCCGTCCGTATGTATGTCACAGCCGTTTTTCTCCGAAACTATAAGAGCTATAATGTTGAAATTTGGTAGGTAGATGTATTCCGTGAACCGCATTAAGATTTCATAAAAAAATTAAAAATAAATAAATTACATTTGGGGGTCCCCATACATAGGACTGAAACTTAAAAACTTTTTTTTAATCGAACCCATACGTGTGGGGTATCTATGAATAGGTCTTTAAAAATCATAACAATGTTTCTAACACCATTTAATTCTAAACTTAATAGTTTAGACGTGAGACTCTTCCAAAGTGGAAAACAGAGTGTCCCCCCCCTCTAATTTCTAAACTAAGAGGATGATAAATCTAGAAAAAATATATATTGTACATAACCATAAAAACTCACAACGAAAATTGGTTTGAACGAAATCTATTCAGTAGTTTTTTTATAATAAGTCATAAACTATTTCATATAAACAATTGCTGCGGAAGCCTACATGGGCGAGTCCGACTCGCACTTGCCCACTTTTTTTATTGGAAAGTGTGTCTGTTGAGATTAGTTATCGTCAAAATCTGACCTTACTATTCAAATATGTATTTAGAATGTTTGTATTTTTCAGTGGAATTCGAAGATTCGAGTGGTGCGCATTGTCCCATCTGTGGTACAAGCTACGATGGCGCTAAGAGTCTATCTAATCACATGTGGGAGTTTCATGCCGACGTCATGGGCCCTAAGAAACGGGGACGTCCCAAAAAAGCTATGACATCGGTATGTTTATTTTATTCTTCTACTTTTATTGTGGCGAACGTGACTGGCTATTGGGAACGCGTATGTCAAGTTAAAGGATGACAATTCAAATTTTAAAATAGTATTCTTTAAATATATACCGCCCGCGGCCTCTTACATTTTTGTAATCTCACCGAATCTAAACCGAAGCCGCGGGGCGGAAAGCTAGTTATAAATTTAAAGATAGCTGAGTATACAATGTTCTCTTGCCCACATAGAATAAACCCACTCTAAATATTCAGAAAAATCTTTAGTACTGAAAATTTAAAGATTTTTACTGGAGGAAATATTAACATAGTAAACTTTACTATTTTTAGACCTGCAAGTATATATGCCAGAGAAATTAGAATAAACATCTTGTATATAAAGTTGACATGCCACATTTAGCCATATCTATTTCACGACCACCTATATATATTTATTGAAATTAACCTTTTCTAGACTATTCTAAGCAAATTATCAGAAAATGGATTCTTCATAAAGACAACCGTTCAAGGAAAGAAGCTAGATTGTGGTTTCTGCAATGAGCAAGTCGAGTCCAAGGATGACCTTATTGTACATATGCTGGATCACAGTGGTAAGTCCGTCATTAGACTTAAAAAAACTTTCCCGCAGTAAAAAGTATTCTATGTCCATCCCCTGGTTCTAAGCTACCTTTCCACCAATTTCCAGCCAAATCGATTCAGCCGTTCTTGAGTTATAAATAGTGACTTTCTTTGATATACATATATATATAAAAACCATTATAGGTTGTAGTCTTTATCATTTTCTGTAAACATTGAACGAATTAAATAATTTAAGTCTTTTTAAGTATCTTCTTACATTTTGTGTTGTCTAAACAATGACTTATGTTTTTAATTTTAGATATGTCAATTTTATGCTGTACAATATGCAAAAAAATGTATGTGAAGAAGAAAAACTATTTAATGCATATCTGTATTGATAGTTTGTCAAAAAATTTGAATAAAGCTGAAAGAGTAAGTACATGTTTAACAATAGTTTACATAATCATATTATTTTTCCCTATTTTTTTATTAATTTATATCTGTAACTTTAAAACGTAAAAAATAAATGCCTATCACAGTTGAGGTTTGATTCCGTCTTAGTTTTGTTTGAGCTACTTTTAATTTCTATACGCAAGTTAATTTCTTTAGGTCCAGCGATATTTTTGTAGTCAAATGACAAGTTGCTCACCCAGAACTCAAACTATACCAAATATGAACTGAGTTGGGAATAGAGGCATTATATAAATGAATGATAACTGCAGTTAGGTTAAAATAAGACTAAGTTGTTGATTATTAATGAATGTAACTATTTCCGTCGCTGTAAGAAAGGCTTCTTAGATTATTTTCATAATACATTATACTTACTTTACATGTTTTGTTTTAGATGCATGCGAGAGAAATTGCAGCCCAGAATACGTCGCCAATAATGTTACAAGACTTTTTTGAGGTCTTCCAAACGGTTTGTATCGTTACATATTCGGTAAAAACTACTATGTATGTTACTAAAATATATAATCTTTTTATGCATCGATTTTCTTGATTTCTTCGTAATTATAATCATCATTGTTTGACTCAATGCTGACAAAAATATCTCAGTATAAAAGTGAAACACTAAATCGAAATCTTTGAAAAGTTTACTGTGCTGTACACAGCACACGGGCGTCGCTGAAAACCAGCGCTATGTCTGCAGTATTGCAGGCACAGTCGATACTGAGCCGACGACCCTGTTGTGTCTAGTTTTAAGTCTCAATTTGTAATTTTATGTTGTAGTACACAAATAAATCTTAACTTAAAAATAAATAATAATAGTGTTGTTTTCCAGAACGCGGCTGCAGTCCAAGTCTGCGCGTCTTGCACAGCCGTATTCCTGTCGGAAACGGATCTCATTAGCCATCATGATACAGAACATCCAGAACTTTCGTTGCGCTGTAACCATTGCGCTAAGGTTAGTAATTTATTGTATGTGCTCAGCTTACAATATTTCGCATTCCTATTTACTCGAATAAGAGTCAAACTTCCACTTTATATACCACTAAAGTCATAATTCATCATTTGAACTTTGTTCACGAATTCTTTCAAGTAGTAATTTAAACATATAGGATTAAACAGAGAGGAAAAATTATGCATGTATGTGTATACACAAAAGCTTCGAATTTACCATTGGTCGAGTTCACCATCCAGTAATATATCATCAAACACTCCTATGTTTTTCCCATTGTTGGGCCAAGCGACTTCTGTGTTGTCAGGAGCGATTAGGCCTTAATTCACCACGGCCAAGTGGAGGTGAATGTCACATGTCCTTCAAACTTTTTTCAAAGTTCAAAGTTCTCAGAACATCCTGGATCAGCCAACTATAGATCACCCGCCCGGCAGCATTCGACTGTTCCCTCTTAGTCAACACCATTAATTGTCCAGTCATCATCACCCTTATTTACGTTCCCACTGCTGGGACACAGGGACTTCTCCCTCGACGAGAAAGATTAGGCCTTAATTCACCACGCTGGCCAAGTGCGCATTGGAATTGTCCAGTAATATTTATTTATTACAGGTATTCGCGTCTGTAAAGACAGCGGCTCGCCACCGAAGCGCGTGCAAAGACATCGATCGAACCCACCGATGTACAACTTGCGGACTGAAGTTCGCGTACGAGATATCACTCAACAAACACATACTGCGGTACCATCAGGGCGAAAAGGTGTCAGTGGCTCACAAGGGGAGAACCAAGCCGCAAGAGAATATACAGTATCAGTGCGACACTTGCAATAAGTTTTTCCAAAGGTACAGTGAGCTATTGCAAATCAAACTTAATATTGTTTTGTTCATTCTATTATTATGAAATAATTTAATTATATATTTACAGGAAAGAGGCACTCGCTAAACACGCAAAACTGCACATGCCAAACCAGAAGCTTTACGAATGTGATATATGCCAAAGGAAATTCAATAGAAGTGACAATTTGCGGTAATTATCACTATTTCTTACGTCTTAATGTTATTGAAACATGTTCAGAAAAAAAAACGTAAATTCCCTGGACTACTACGATCATTTCAAGCAATTGATTTTTATATATAAGATTGTTTATTGTTTATTAAAATTTAAATCACAACTAAAAAAAAATAAAGGTTAAAAAAAAACCTTATTAATAAATAATAAATAATAATAATACCTTGTTAAACCTTATTAATCTAGCACCCCTAACACAAGCTTCGAGCTTATCACGGGGCTATGTGTTGGTTGCTGTGTGAATTGTCCAACAATATTTTTATTTTATATTTATTCATTTTATAATTTATACTTATATTTTATTTATATTTTATACGTTTTAGAACACACAAACGCATCCACGACGTGGACCGGCCGAAGCCGCCGACGAACAATCACCTGTGCCTGTACTGCGGCCGCGGCTTCTCCAACTCATCCAACCTCATCGTGCACATGCGGCGGCACACCGGAGAGAAGCCGTACAAGTGCGACTTCTGCGAGAAGGGTCAGTGTTAAATCACATTTGATTGATTGATTGATTTGATTGATTGATTGATTTGATTGATTTAGATTTTGTCCGTAAAATCACAAAGATTAACTTTTACATGTCATTACTATCAATCACTCCCCCACTTTTTTTTCTATTAAAGACTATTTTATTATTTGTAGGCTTCCCGAGATCCTCCGATCTTATGGTGCACAGGCGGTCGCATACTGGCGAAAAACCCTGCGTGTGCCGCATTTGCGGAAAAGGTAATCCTATCCATTTATTCACCTCATCTCTTCAGGGTTAAAGATGTTTTTTTTAAATATGGCCTCTCTTAGAAGATTCTCCAGTTTGGATTGCATGTCTGCACGATTATAGTTCTGCAGGCATAGGTCATCGGCTTAGTCAAAGTCTTCTAAGATATTGAGCTGTTCCCACTCTGTGCCTTGTCGCTTTCCGTCGAGAGTTTTTTTTTTTTTTTTTTATTATTATTTTTTACAACTGTAGTTCTTAACTGGGTAGCGTAGGTTCGACTCCCACTCGAAGACCAAGGTTACGTTGTGATCTTGTAATTTTTCCCATACCATTTTCTGATAATTTAGAAAACCTAAGTGAGAATTATAGTGATCGACTTAAACAAATATAAGTTATTATAATATTGTAAATGGTATTTCAGCGTTTTCCCGCAGCAACAAGCTGTCGCGACACATGCGCGTGCACACGGGTCTGCGTCCGTACAAGTGCACGTACTGCGACAAGGCGTTCTCGCAGAGCAACGACCTCACGCTGCACGTCCGTAGGCACACGGGCGACCGCCCCTACATCTGCGGCGTCTGCGGCGACAGATTCATACAGGTGAAGTAAAAAGTTTAATAGTCACTATAATGGTTTTTGTGCGGGAATAGGGCACAAAATGATAGATTGTAGATTTTAGATACAGATTTATTCTTGATAATTAAATTCAACGTTATAAGCCGCGCACTTAAAGAATTGATTTATAAATGGCGTCCGCTCGCATGCGTTATCGCTCACTCTCTATCGCTGTCTATATTTTTATCCTTGTTTTGCCAATCGTACCATACGTACCCGCCGCCATTTTCAAATCAATTTTCTTTCTGCGCGGGTTATACATGGTTTTGGGGTTCTCATCGGAATCCTAGATAAAAGTGTATACTGCCACAGAAGGTGACAGTACTGACCGCGCCGCTGTCAGAGAGTGACAGTTGCCTGTCTGACAGTGACAGTTGGCTGTCTGACAGTGGAAAATGGCTCGAACAGTTTTCATAATAACTTATAAACAAGTAGTACTTATAAATTAAGTGACTCTAAACATCAGAAAAATCAGGTAGCTCAAAACTTTGACTCTTTGCTATTTGAACTTGACACGGGTAACATAGATTTAAATGTTGGCGTAGTGTCGATTGTACCATTAATTAGTACCATCAATGGTACAAATGACACTACTTTGTGTCATTTGTACCATCAATGGTACTACCGACACTAGCACGTGTCGCTAGTACCATTGCATCGAATATATACATAAAAATATGGTTTTCGAGTTTTACGATATTTCGACACTGTTATAAGCGCTATCAACATGTAGAATCTGATGACACCGGCGGATAGGCAGACGCTTATTCACAAACGAACCGATCTACCCTCTTTCTGAGTATTTTTTTGCGAGTGAGTGTTCTGTAACGTGATTCAACAAATAAATAAAAATACAAGATTAATTTCCATAGAAACACAAAGATTTACTTGGAAAAGAAAAAATAAATAATAAAATAAATCATTTATAACTCCTCTATGTAAATTACTACTTAAAATAATTTGTCTGGACAGTTCGCTTCACTGTTTTCCTGCTGATGTTGAGAACTGATTAGAGGCTCATTACGCCACCCGTTCTCATTGACTAATAAAACAAAATAGGGACTATGGGACATAGGAATATGGGAAAGATTAATTTTTACTATAATATATATATTTATAGTGTACCATAGTTTATATAATATTTGTTACAGGGCACAGCGTTGCAGAACCATCGCAGAGCCCACGGTCACTTCAGCGCTCCGGTGCCGCCCGTCATACCCAACCAGCATGAGTCCTTGGCGTATGCTGTGTCCAGTATGGCACATCACGACGACACGCACTTGTCTAATACTATAGCCTCTATCTAAACTAAATGTAGGAAACGTATTTGTTCTATTGAAAGAAAGAAAGAAGGAAAGAAAAATTTTATTTGTGTACAAATATCATCTTATAGCCTAGTATACACATAATAGCCCAGTCAATTTAAACATTTCAAGTTACATAAAGTCCCAACAAGCTGGATTTCTGTGAAATTGTTCAAATCATAATTATAAACAATGTCTAAAAGATCCCCATCATTCCACGTTAAGGAAAAAGTTTTATTCAAGGTTAAATGTCAAAAAATTTAGTTTTTCGCGATTTTCAGCAAAACGGTAAGTTTTATCATAAAAGTACCTAGGACAAAATTGTAGATCATGAAGCCTTTTTCTTGTAATTAAATAAAAAAAATAAAAAAAAATTGTCAAGGCCGGTCGTGCTCTAATATTGAATCACAAACAACGGAGGATTCGTTTCGTTCCGACAAAGTATCATGCGATACATCGCTATTGACGCAATTTAATAACTTTTTGAACATTTCATTTCATTTTGTAAACAATTTTTATAAAAAAATAAAAAAATAAAAAAAAAAAAATTTTATTTGGAATAAATAACATGGTGTACAGATATAACAGGGAACGATAATACACGCAGTAGTTTAAAAAACTGTGTCGCGAGTATTAACGCCCACCTCCGGATGAAGGTAGAGTTCCAAATTATCGATAAACGAATGATTTCTTTTAACCTTAAGACTAAACTAATATAATTATAACATTATGAACAAACTACGTTTTAGGAAAGAAAAACACTTAATAGGTACTTAATGCATATGAAGAAGTTAGCGAAAAAAATCTTGAAATAAGTTATGAAAGTTGTTAGACTTATTTTATTTGAAGTAAATTCTCAGTTTCGTCGTAAGACAAGTTTATAAGCCATTGAAAGCATTTCGATTTACATTGGTATATTGTTAGGGGGTAAATATTGAGTTGCTTATTGATTCTATTGTATAAGGAAGAACTTAAATAAGAGAAATGTCGAGAAGCTAAGGCTGTACGTCTTTTTGGAAGTTTACAAACTTTGTCAGATCTGCGTTTCGAATAGACTGAAGGGTCATAATTTAATTTAAAATGTTTTCGACTAATGGTTTGAAGAATAAAGAGTTTACGGACTGAGAGAACTTGAAAGAGAGAGTAGAGTTCCGAAGTGGAGAATCTCATTGGCTTGTATAGAATGACCTTGATGACGGCTCTTTGAGCACGCTCCAATCTAATCAAGAGAGTCTTTGCGCAACCACCCCAGCACGAAATACAATATGAAATAATAGATTGAGCAAGTGAGAAGTAAACTGTTTTTAGGAGATTTAGATCAAGAACGGACCGCAGATTTTTAAATATAAAGATCAGTTTACGTACTCGGGAAACTGTGACTTCTATATGTTGCTTCCAATTGAGATTACAATCTAACATAACACCAAGATATTTAACACACGAGGCACGTTTAAGGGTTAAGCAACTGCAAGATGAAACAGAAGAATCCAGAGAACAATCATGTGCAGATAAGGTAAATGACTGAGGGGGTTGGGTAACAGAATTTATAGAAAATGGAATAAAGAGGCTTTTGCTAACATTAAGGGTAAGTAGGTTAGTGCGAAGCCATAGCATGACAGACCTCATAGCAGTCTCGGCATAGTTTTGAGTTTCTTGCCATGACCGTCCGTGTATGATAAGCGCAGTGTCGTCAGCATAGGTGACAATTTTGCAGTGCGGTAGTTGGAGTCGACATAAATCGTTTATGTAGATTAAGAACAAGGTAGGTCCGAGGACACTACCTTGTGGTACACCAAAGCATATCGACTCTTCTCTACTTGTTAGATTGTTAATCACCACGGACTGCGAACGGTCGGTAAGGTAGCTGCGAAACATATCCAAAACAACTCCTCTGATGCCGATGTGTTCAAGCTTATCAAGCAGTATAGACACAGAGACGGTATCAAAAGCTTTGCTCAGGTCAAGAAAGATACCGAGAGTTTTAGTTTTAGTGTCCAAATGTTTAGTTATAACCTCAGTAAGCTCCAGTACCGCGTCCTCTGTACAACGACCACTTCTAAACCCAAATTGATTACAAGAAAGAATGTTATTATGTTTGAGGAAATTAATTAGACGAGTGTTAAGAAGTTTTTCAAAAATTTTGGAAAATACTGAAAGAACTGAGATGGGTCTGAAATTAGAAACATTAAGACTGTCACCGTTTTTGAAAATGGGATGTACTAGAGCTTTCTTAAATGATCTAGGGAAAATACCTGCGGAGATAGATAAAGCAAAGATGTGTTTAAGTACTGGAACTAATACATGTTTGGCAGATTTTACTATAGAAGAGGAAATACCATCATAACCCGTTGCACATTTTTCCTTCAGATTCATAATTATGCAAAAGATTTCTGATTCATCGACCTCATAGAAGACCATAGAGTTACATGGGGCGACACTGGAGTCAGACACTATTAAATCGGGAGAAGGCACACTATGGGATTCTGAGTAAGTTGCTTCACTTGAGCTGTTAATGATCTGAGAAGCTAGGTTTTTACCAATGTTAGCAAAGTAAGAATTAACTTTATCGATAGATAATGAAGGGGAAGCACATAATGTCAAGAGATTAGAGGAAACGGAATCTTTTTTCTTAAGATAGGATATTTCTTTTATTAAGTTCCATGTTTGTTTTGGATCTTTCTTAGCTTTCTCCAATTCATTTTTATTATAAGTTTGTTTAAGTTTAAATAATAAAATTCTACAAAAATTACGATACCGAATGTAAATTACTTTATGAATATCTTTATTAGGGTTTCTTTTGTATTTGCGATAGAGTTTGTCTCTATGACGTATACATTTAAGAGCGCCTGGTGTTAACAAGGGTTTGATGATTCGTTTACTACTAGGGACATTAACTGAACGTGAATGTGTTTTAGCTATGTTAGATACTATATCAATAGCGATCTGAGAAGCAACATCAGGGTCAGAAGAATTAAAGACAGTGGAGAAGTCGGTTTTCTCTAGGTCATTTACAATTGCGGGAATGTCATAACGTTGAACAGACCGTTTACTTCCATTGAGTTTAGTATTCGTATTACAAAAAAGGAGGATTGGTGAATGGTCAGTAATAAGTGAATTGAGTACAAAGGTAATAGCTTCATTTGAAGATCGAAGCATGATATGGTCAAGACAGCTGGAGTCTCTAGTAGGGTTAGTATGTGCTGGTAATATACCGTGTGCCGCCAGTAGATTTAGATACTCATCAACTGCCGAATCGACAGGCTCCGAAAGCAAATTAATATTAACATCACCAATAATACACAATGTTTTAAAAGACTCTACTCTTTGCAAAATTAAGTCGAGACTATTGAAAAAAGGGGTAAGGTTAACTTTTTGAACCGTTATATCTCAGAAACGGTGGCTTGTAATAAAAAAGTGTTGATACATTTTGATAGATAATTTCATGATCTACAATTTTGTCCTAGGTACTTTTATGATAAAACTTACCGTTTTGCTGAAAATCGCGAAAAACTAAATTTTTTGACATTTAACCTTGAATAAAACTTTTTCCTTAACGTGGAATGATGGGGATCTTTTAGACATTGTTTATAATTATGATTTGAACAATTTCACAGAAATCCAGCTTGTTGGGACTTTATGTAACTTCACCCTCATTTTTTTGTATAAATTGACTGGACTATAACGGACACAAATCGGTTGCCAGCTCAGCTTCAAAGCTGTGGCAATATTTTGTATATTGTCACTCACAGCGCTGGTTTTCAGTGGCACCTGAAACGGGTATAAATAAATATTGCTGGACAATTCACACAGCAACATCTAGCTCGAAGCTTGTTACGGGTGCTCGATTTTTGATATACTTAATATATCATACATGGATAGATATTTTTTTATTATACTTGTATA
Source organism: Chloroclystis v-ata (assembly GCA_963691955.1). Classification (NCBI taxonomy): domain Eukaryota; kingdom Metazoa; phylum Arthropoda; class Insecta; order Lepidoptera; family Geometridae; genus Chloroclystis; species Chloroclystis v-ata. The sequence continues at coordinate 5,932,265 of OY829908.1, read as the reverse complement.
ACACCCAGACACTCTGAATAAATATTTGCAGATCGTACTAATTTCCGGAATCGAACCTGCAATATTCCGTCGTAGGCGTTGTTCGCCCGCCATGATTTAAGTGTTTTCGAGTTTCGCGATATCTCGCTGTTGTTTCAGTTCAGTGAAGAGTTTCTTCGTGAAAATGGCGCTTGAAACAGCGTCGAACTATAAAAAAAACCTCATAATTATTTAACTAATATGTTAGTGTTACCCGTTTCATGTTCAATTTTGTTGAAAACCATGATAGGTTATAACTTTTCATTAGTTTGTCCGTAGATTTTATGGTTATTCTCTTTACTCAGAATTCTTACTAAACTTAGTTATATAATATTAATTACAATATTTTAAGTCTTTAAAGTCTAATAAAGAGCTATTTCGATACTTGTGATACAGATAAGTTTCGGTTTTGTACGGGTTAATCGACCAAAACTAAAACAACGAAAATGTAATTACAAATATGAGCAAAACAAAATTTTTCTGATGTTAAATTGGTCTTCTGATCAGATAAGCGAAAACATAATTTTAAATCTATATATATAAAAGAAAGTCGTGTTAGTGCCTGAACTTATAACTCGAGAACGGCTGAACGGATTTGCCTGAAAGTTGGCAGGGGGGTAGTTTAGAGCCGGGAGAAGGACATAGGGTACTTTTTACTCTAATATAATGCGGGCGAAGCCGCGGGCGGAAAGCTAGTTGTAAATAAAATAAAGTTGTGTAGTAAACACACTAATATTAAGAACGGCTGGGTCGAATATCAATGGTCTGCATCTCTAAAATAGTGTTTAGTGATAGAAAATATTTTGTTTTAGTCATATGCCCACTCATTTTATATTATAAGAGTTGTACAAGTGCCTAGAATTTTAAGTAGGCTTATTAAATTTTAACTTATTTCCATATCTTAAATTTTAAATAAAATTATTTTATTGTACATATCGTCGGTGTCGAGCGAGAAGTCACTAACTACAAAAACCGTGTTCCGAGATAAACGCGTTTTAAGTTTTTTTTTGTCTTTAAGCCGTAATATCACTGTAACGCAAATAGATAGCAAATATGTTTCTTTGAGGAAATTATGGCAAATTTATCCCATTAATAAGATTTTCAATAATATTTGAAATAACCATATTTAGTGAGTAATTATAACAAAATCTTTGAAAAAAGAGCAGTTAATGACTTTTGCCAAACACTGCAAACAGATATTATGTAAACATTCTGTTGAGTTAGTGACTTATTCATGCAACTAATTTAATAATGTTAACTGTGATTTGAGCGAGATTATGACCTAATATAAGTGTTTTTCACTAATTATGAAAAATTAATTAAACTCTTTTATAGGAGATGATAACGCAGCGTCGGACGTCCACCAACAAGGTGGACAGATGATCTTATAAAGGCTACCGGTTCACGGTGGATGCAAGTTGACCACCGTAATACCTGGAAGTCATATAGGGAGGCCTATGTCCAGCAGTGGACGTCCAATGGCTGAAATTATGATGATGATAGTACATGATGATAAAAGCATAAGCGTGTTTTAACACTATTATGAAAACTAGCAGTGAATATTATTATTTAATTATATTAATTTGATTAAAAAAAATAAGATTTCATCAAATAACAATCATCATCATTTAAATAAATTTAACTTCCAATACAAGTATGTTTAAACACTATTATAAAACTAACAACGAACATTACGAATAATAAGTTTGTTAAAAACAATCATCATTATTTAAACCATCAACACACACATACGTTAAAATACAATAAATATAACTTAATCTTGCAAAGACAGCATAAAAAAAACAGCAACAGTGTCGAAATATCGGAAAACTCAAAAACAATTAAATCATGGTATGTTACCCGTTTCATGTTCAAATATAGTTAAAAACCATGATAGTTTAAAAAGTTATAGCATTAAAAAATTATATAGTTAGCTATAGACTCGTATGTCAATGTTTATTTGAGATAAGATCTAATATTCCTCTTCTGCATTTCTTCTCAAGTGTCTAGTTCGGAAAGCGGTTCTGCATTGTCTTTTATTACTTCGAACCATGAGTAAAATTCAATAGGAATTAAATCAGTTCAGTATAGGTTGATAAAATATTCCATAACAACCATGATAGCGAATAATGTCCTTGATACAGCAAAAGAAACAAGGAATAAGTGATAAGAACTGACCAAAAACGAATGATTCTTTCTTAAAAATACGATGGGCAAAGGAAAAGAAACATTTTTATAAACCTATACTGATCTAATATTATTATTCCTCTTGAATTTCACTCATTGATCAATCAATTCTCATTTACTAAAAAAATATCGTTAAGAGTGTCTAGCTAAATTAATAATGCTGCCTATCCAAGGTATTTTTATAATATTGATTATGTTTTAACGAATGTCAGGGTAAAGATTTAATGTTATTTTTTCATAATTTAAAGTTTTTATAAAAGCTTATTATTTGTAATAATGTTCGTTATTAGTTATATATTTATAAACCTTTGTGGTTTCTGGGTGTTATTAGATATTATAATTATCTTGAATAATTTGTTATTGATGCTAAATAAATAATAATAGTGTTAAAACATTGTTGTTACCTATTCCGTATTGGAAGATAAATTTTATGTATTTTTACTAATGATGGTATTAAATAGTGAAAAACATTAACATAAGGTTATACTTTTGCTCAAATCACAGTAGGTACACATTACATGGATAAATGTGCCAGATGTTTTACAAAGTCCTACTATCAAAAATATATAATATTGCTTAAATATTTGCGTGAGTTATAGGTATTTGCATTATATCAAAAAAAAAAAAATTTAAAATGTACTGTGATGGAAATAATAAATAATCAAATGACAATACATAATTAAAAATGTATTGTACCTACTGTAAATTTCGTAATTCTTGATTTCACATTAGTGGGTTAGTTATTTTTATCATCCGAAAATCGCAGGATGCACGTGTTCTTTCAGTATGAAGTCATTAAGATCAATTAGTCATTTAAAATAGTAACAAAATTCGAGAATTTAGTTATGCACATAATAACTAAGTGCAGTTAGTGACTTGTACGCAAATGCTTATTCCTTTTCGTGGCATCGTGATGTATTAAAAAGTAACTAAGTGACCTTAGTGAGAAACGTTTGTTCTACATTTCACCGAAATATTTAAGTCTAATAATACTTAAGTGAAGTTAGTTACTTTTAATCATACAGTTTATTGCTATTACAGGCACTTAATGATTTCTGACATTTTTATATTTTCTAAAATATATAGAAATATCATTTTTTTATTTTCTCACATGGTAGATTATAGGTTTAAAAACACTTTGGCATCATTAAGTCATTTTGGCCAAAATGGCAATTAGTGACTTCTCGCTCGACACCGACGATATGCTGTATACAAAAAGGTCATCTCAAACATGGTTAGATCAACATTCTTTGCTATAAAATTCATTTTAATTAAATATTCTATGATAAACTACGTCTAACAGATCACTTACGTGATAAATGGTGTCTGTACAAATAATTGTGTAGTAATAATTATATTTTTTTATAGTGATTGACTCTCACTTTTTTCTAAATTATTAAAAAATGGTATGGGAAAAATAACAAGATCACAAAGTAAATTTGGTCCTCGAGAGGGAGTCGAACCTACGATACCCAGTTTAGCCCTGGTTGCGCTTACCACTACGCTATCGAGGAGTTACGTAAGAGCTTGAATTTATCCCATACCTTAATTTAGTACTAGCTTTGGTTTGATATCTTAGTAGTTTTGTGTATTTCATATGTTTATTTCTTGTAACCGGATCTATTTCCTGCTGGGTCCACTTGTATAAATAAAGTGTACAATATTAGTTGTTAGGTTAGGCATATTGCCTAAAAGGAAAGTCTTGTGCGCCCTAGCATGCTACTCGTAGTAGGCCTTAGATTAATTCATTTATCATGTAAATTATTCTGTCAATCATGATTAAACATAAATTAATGACATTAAACTTTTTAAGTTTCACTAGGTAATATGATCGTGTTAAACGGTGTCTGTACAATATAGTAAATACTAGATTTTGGTATGATGTGTAATGGCTGATTTAGACAGGGTCAGTAGACAACTCAGTCGCAGCGCCAATGTCGGCGCCGCGACTGACTTTAACTGTTTACATGAAGTAAGTAGTAGTGATGCGTTTCTCACGGTGACCACACGTGTGTGAAGTCAGTGGGAAAAATGAATTCGCGAAAAGAAATGAAACGACGATTTAATTATTTGTTGAAAAATTTATCAATTTTGCTGTTGAATGAGTTAATAGAAATGGTTGAAAATGAGATAACTAAAAATGAGATAACGCTGTTGACCGCATTTCTTTATTGCGGTAATTTAGGGATTTAATATCCCAAAGGCACTCGTTTTCGCCATATAATTGCACCAATTTTAATGTTTCGTCTTCGCTAAGCTTACGCGTCATTTTTATCGAAAAAAACGTGGTCACTCTACAACGCAGCGGCAGTGACTAACCACGTACTGACTTGTCTGTTTACACGGGGTTTATTTGGCTGGCGCGGGGGTGCGCGGGTGGCGGGGGGCGCCAACTGACTTCAAAATATTCGTGTCCGAATATTCAAGTCAGCGCTGACTTCAAGCCACTGTACTGACTTCAAATCAGTTTACACAGGGTTTTTGTCGGGTCAGCACTGACTTGTCTCTATTTCGAAGTCAGTCACTGACCCTGTATAAACCAGCTATAATAGATGTTTTGTATCTCTCATAACTATCGTATTAATTCAAGGTTTTATCAACTTTTAAGACTACCTATGTTAATGTAGAAACTCTCTGTCGAGATAGCCGAAATACAGCAAATGGAATAAGTTGAAGAATAAATAAGTTTTCGGTTCAAATATGTTTTTCAATATCTAATAACTACCTATATCATTGTCCATTCCTTTATAGATACTGTCGGTATCTACCGTGCAGTGCGGTATCTATGACCGGATTTTTTTCCTCGATATAAAAAAAGTTACCTACATTGGGCGATGAGAGTTAAGAAAAAAAAACGAGTTTATAATCAGGCAACATCACATTTATTTACGTTTCCCCTGTATATTGTCTGTGGAAACAAGAAAAATAATAATATAACATCAAAGAAAACGAGCCTTGTTGGCTAAGTGAGAGCAGATTTGACTTCCAATCCGAAGCTCGTGGGTTCAAACTCCACCGCGAACCTCGGGATTTTCATTCTTGAAGCACGTGTTTTCAAAGCGCACATATTGCGCTTTGAAAACACGTGCTCTAACTGTGAAGGGAAACGGCAGGAGCAAATCAACTCTCGTCGAAGTCGAAGTCCCTGTGTCCCACCAGTATAGAAACGTAAATAGGGGTGATGTTAATTCATCTTCTTCTTCTCTTATATATGTTACGGCTAATACCCGAAGTGCGGCTACACCTAGTTTTAGCCGGTTAGAACTAGGTGTAGCCACTTACTTACTCTTGGTTAAACCTAGTAATAGCCGATTGTTTTCGGGTAAAACTAGGTCTAGCCTTCATCATGTCGGCTACAACTAGGTCCAGCCATTCCCTGTTGGATAAAACTAGGTCTAACCGATATCATTCCGACTATTACTAGGTTTAACCAAGAGTAAGTTGGCTACACCTAGTTCTAACCGGTTAAAACTAGGTGTAGCCGTGTGTTGTTCCAATCTAATTTTATTTTATTTGTATTTATATTTGTAAGCCAAACATTCTAGAATAAACTTAGATGCGTGTCCCGCCAAGCCTTCCCCCCCGCGTCACACTCATGACTCACACACAGCATCTGCAGCAGCGGCGCGGGGTGGAGGGCATAGCGAGGCACGTGCCTCTGCAGGTTGTGAGCGCCGGGTGCTGCTGATCTACTGAAAGTCTAGCGAGTGTGACTCACAGCGTCTGCAGCAGCAGCGCGTGTCTTAGTTTTATCGTATTGAAATTATGAATGTAATCTAATAATTGATTATAATGACATAAGTGTTTAAAATTGATATAATTATAATAATGCATGTACCTGCGGCTTCGCCCGCGTTTTACACTTTCCCGCAATTTTCTTTGCTATAATATAGCCTATGTTACTCGGGGATAATGTAGCTTTCCATAGGTGAAAGAATTTTTGAAATCGGTCCAGTAGTTTCGGAGCCTATTCATTACAAACAAACAAATCTTTCCTCTTTATAATATTAGTATAGAAGATCATTAATGAAGCCTATGTTTCAAGCAAATAAATATTTATCTAACAGGGATTGGTTGTTAAAAAAACATCCAATAAAAAGAAACGTAGAGAGTTTTTTTTATCCTTTTAAATCACATTGTAATAATTAACACAAATTATTAGGAGTGCAATTTTTAATATAATAGGAACAATCAGGAACAGGCGGGACACGCATCTAAGTTTTATCCAACAGGGATTGTCTGGACCTAGTTCTAGCCGGAGTGATATCGGATAGACCTAGTTTTATCCAACATGGAATGGCTGGACCTAGTTGTAGCCGGCATGATGAAGGCTAGACCTAGTTTTACCCGAAAACAATCGGCTATTACTAGGTTTAACCAAGAGTAAGTGGCTACACCTAGTTCTAACCGGCTAAAACGGGTTAGTTTCGTTTTTCCCAGTCCCGTACACCCCCGGTCCGTTTTCACCCGATTTGGTTTAGGTATAATAAATTCAATCAAAATCATTTTTTGACGAAAAGTACTGGCAGGCACGTAAATGTGTTCGGCTTTTGTTATATTAAAATAATGGATGTAAGTTAATTATGATTATGTAAGGACAATATTATAATAATAGAGGACTTGAAATAAGAAACTAAATCATATTTAAAAGGATATTTATTTATTAGATTTTTGTTATAATAGGTAGTAGTGCTAATAGTGCTATATTGCAACAGTGTAGATAGGTAAGTACTGATTGTAAAATATGAGTCAACTAAGTAATTTTAAACAATAAACAGTCTAACTAAGTAATTTTAAATAATGTCAGATCTTGTCTTATTACACAATTAAATTTTAAAATACAGTGTTAACTAAACTCAAGTACTCTTTATAACAAAACTCAAGGGACTAAGCATTAAATCACTTCAAAGAAAGAAGGAAGAATAATAACTCATGTAAATTGTATGTAACATAAAAATACAAACATGATAAATACTCAAATTTCATAACAAAAGTGAAAACCAAATAATTTTTACTAGAACACAATTCTGAAGCACTTTTGTCTTCGCAGGTACTTGCCGTAAAAGCGGAAAAAATATTGATATAAACTTAATTGTAATCGGGTGAAAACGGACCGGGGGTGTACGGGACTGGGTGAAAACGAAACTAACCCGCTAAAACTAGGTGTAGCCGCACTTCGGGTATTAGCCGTAACATATATATAAGAAAGTCGTGTTAGTTACTTCACTTATAACTAAAGAACGGCTGAACCTATTTAACTGAAAATTGGCAGGGAGGTAGTTTAGGGCCAGGAGAAGCACATAGGATACTTTTTACTCTAATATAATGCGGGCGAAGCCGCGGGCGGAAAGCTAGCTCATAACATCCTTCCAAGTATTTATAAGGCACCCACCCGCTCTAAGTATAAGGCAATGCCTAAGGAGCGCAATACTTACGATATATTTTGGCACCCGCGTCCAGTGCACTGTAAGAATGCTAGAAATTAGAAAAACGAAACGGTGGTCCTACCCAAGTATGTATCTAGTGCTCATTGATGAAAATAAGTAGGTCTCCTACTTTATAAAGCTCATTTAAAGAAATCGTTATTAAACAAAATTATACTTGGCTTGGTATCAATACTGTACTTTGCCATTGTTATCGAGATCGTTTCTCGAGTAGACTGGGTGAGAACGAAACTAACCCAATATTCTGACTTAGGCATCCGGATCTGTGCTCCGCAAGTTTGCATCGTAAGTAGCAAAAGCCCATATTCTAAGAATAAGAAGTACATATTACTCACAAGCGCAGTACAGCTCATGCCGGTACACTAGAAAAGTAAATATTTGTCCTTCATTAGGTACAAGTTAATCCACTTACTATCGTATCGTATTTTAAATAGTTAGGTAATACAATATTAATTTTTATATTTAAATGTATTGATAGACATCCTTTTCTTCTAGAAAAGCTTCAGAGAATTTTCAAATTCATACAAAGTCTATGACTTATAGATGATAATAGAAAGCTTTAACTTTTTGCAATACAAAAAAAAAAATTATTTTTAAATACATGATGTTATACGTACCGTACTCATACATTGTGATGCGTGACACTAAAACCCAAAAAATATTATTTAAAATTAAAGCAGGTAGTTTTATGGATAATAATTACCAGTTGGTAAATAATAATGAATTAGATACAAACCTCAGCAATGCATGACGAACCAGAACACTACAAGAAAACTTTATTATTATTTCTTTTAGTCAGTTATTTAAGTACTTATAAGTTGTAACCTAGATATTATGTACCATATGCCTAGAGCACCAACAAATTATTTACCTATTCAAAACTGTTGTAAAAATTACAAGTTTTATGTAATTATAAGTTAATTATAGCTGGGAATAATGATGATGATGGATTTGGTAACATTAAGAATCAATAATTAAATAATTGTTGATATGTAAATTACCGTACCATAGATTGACACAATTCTCCTGTGCACTAGAATGAGTAAGAATCATCATATACAATGTATATAATTAAACTACACACACACATAACCACAAGATATAAAATAATCTTAAAATACACATCTCAACAACGGAAGGAACATATAATTTTACAATACCAGCTTTCAATGCCTTGTGAATATAATGGTTATTATGTGAAAATTTTGTTCTTACATTTGCGGTGCACATATGACCACGACACTACCTTAAAAAAAGGAATTTTAATAAAACATATAAATTTTATAGCCACCCGCGGCGACACTATAGACCAGGGTTTTTAATTTTTTACAAGGAAAAAAATAGTAGTAGAATGAAACCCATTAGAAAAGGAGGGGAATATGATAAAAATGAAAGGAAAAATAAATTACGGTCGATCTGAGTTCGGGAAGTGGGAGGGGGTGGGCTTTTAAGGGGAGAAAATGGTTTATCTCGATTTGCGGTGAAACTACAAGTCCTATGAAAAAAAGTTATATGGCAAAGTTGTAGGTAATATAAAGATCTACAACTTTTAATTCACAACTTTTTTACATAACGTCAAAATGTATGTGAAAAATTCAAATAACTAAGTTTTTGGTTTTTTATTTCTATCTTTTTCAAAAACATTTTATTTTCTACGAAATTTGGTGAAAACTTACCTATTTATGTCCCAAATCCACTATAATTTATTTGATTAAAAATATTAATTTTTTCACCTTATTTTGACTTAATTACTAAAAAAATAGACCAATTTTCAATCGAAAATTCACGTGTCAAAATATTAGCTTTTTTATAAAAATCGGGATGCTGTTTGTTCATTAAAATCTCTATTTTCTGATGGTTAAGAAAAATATATACATTACCATAATAAATTATCTCAGAAAATGCAAAACACCGAAACAAAATTTGTATCATTATGTACAATTGCATCATAAAAATGTGATTTTTGCAATTTTTATTTCATATAATTGCTTATAATCCAACTTATTGCACATTATACAAACAGATTATTATATAATAATTATTATTATATAGTCTGAAAAGACAAAATCATATTTTTATGATGCAATTGTACCTAATGATACAAATTTTTGTTTCGATTTTGTGCATTTTCTGAGAATATTTACTATCGTAATGTATATATTGTTTTTAATTATCAGAAAATAGAGATTTCAATGAACATAAAGCACACCGATTTTTATAAAAAAGCTAATATTTTGACACGTGAATTTTCGATTGAAAATTAGTCTATATTTTTGAAAATTAAGTCAAAATAAGGTGAAAACAATAATATTTTCAGTCAAATAAATCACAGTGTATTTGGGACATAAATAGGTAAGTTTTCACCAAATTTCGTAGAAAAATAACAATTTTTGAAAAAGATAAATAAAAAAAACCAAAAACTTGGTTATTTGAATTTTTCACATAAGTTTTGAGGTTATGTAAAAAACTTGTGAATTAAAAGTTGTAGATCTTTTTATTACCTACAATTTTGCCATATAACTTTTTTTCATAGGACTTGTAGTTTCACCGCAAATCGAGATAAACCATTTTCTCCCCTTAAAAGCCCACCCCCTCCCACTTCCCGAACTCAGATCGACCGTAATTTATTTTTCCTTTCATTTTTATCATATTCCCCTCCTTTTCTAATGGGTTTCATTCTACTACTATTTTTTTCCTTATTTGACCATTTTTGAAGCTAACTGCACTGGTCTACTAGTAAAATAACAGTTTCAAAACCAAAATGTATAAAATTAGTAAGGTACCTAAGCAGCTGTAACTATAATTTAGTTAAAGACAAATTAAGAAAGGTAAGCGTCTGTTACTATACGAATATAAATGATATACTATCTTAGGAATGTTACCCTCCAAATATCTATAACAGACGTAAGTTCGTAAATGTTGGTCGCCTTACCCTACTGAAAGGCTAACCCAATTTTGATCAGGTATTAGGATAGAGTTTGAGCCGGAAAAGATCATAGGTTACTTTTTGCTGCAAGAAAATATATCTATCCGCGGACGACTTATTTAACACGGGAAAAGTTGCAGGGCGAAGCTAGTTTGAATTGCAAAAAAGGTTGGTGCTATTAAAACTTAGTTAAAAATGATGGGGAAAATTTGTACTTACACTTGATACCGAAGTAATTCCGTCAGTCTAAAAAGTAGAGAACCTTTCGATTATCATAAACACTCAAGTTTTGCTTAGTTTATGATGAACGATTTCGATTACTTACCATTGTCAGACAAGATGGTGAAAAACACTAAGAAAAAAAAATCTCATAAGCCATTTCCTTCATGATTATATTTTATGTAGTAACTTAATTCTTATAAAAGTAATTACTTACAGATGCCGACGCAGCTCTACCGTTACCCTGAAAAAAATAATACTGTAGAGACTGTATTAAAATATGTAATAATCGAAATTATAATACACTAATAATTAATTTTAAATTATTTCTTTTTATAACACGGCATTATTATAGTTCTACACCTACATATATGATGTAGGTGTAGATTCGCCACTTACATAGGTGTAGTGTAGAACATCATGTAGAACATTACATTGATGTGTGAATTCTCTAACAATTTTATATATTTTATACATATTTATGTGTATTTTTAAACATACTAGATCTCACTATACAAGAATTTCAGTTAAATTATTTAACTGGCTTTTTAAATGTAGGTGTACTTACCTTAGCTAGGCAAACATTAATATGTCCGTCGCACTAAAAAAAAATACAAATACAATTACTTTTATTTCATATATTATATCTTCTCAATTATCGCCTTTTATTTTGGTTCTGATATTTTATTTTTATCTTCCATTCAATGATTTTTGCTTCCATTTTAATAACGTATTAGCAGAGACAAATTATAGATAATAATTATTACATTTTATTTTTTAATATATAAGTTAACTTACTAAAGATTTGCAAAAAGCTCCATAACACTGTATAAAAAAAAAGATTATAGATGGTGTGGTGCCTTGGTAATCTATCCTAATTATGCTTTAGATTAAACCTCCACCATATAATATTTTTTAAATTTTATGTTCAAAACCTATGACCTGAACACTAGAAAAAAATCTAGGTAATCGCATTGTTAATCCAAACTTAATTAAACTCCGTCATTAAAATCATTCACATTTAAAGAAAATACTTTTAACTTATAGTTAAAAAGTGCTCGCTGTTATTATGTGTATAATTCTGGCTAATTTCTTATTAGTCTTACCTCTGAAACAGATAATTCTCCAACGGTCTGCATGGCACAAGAATATCTCGATTTAAAAAAAAACAGAGTAGATTACATGTTTATCAATCAGTAGCACAATTAATATAATAAATTATTAGAAAAAATTACAAGATCACAACGTAAGCTTGGTTCTCGAGTGGGAGTCGAACCCACGCCGCCCAGTTTAGCCCTGGTTGCGCTAACCACTACAGGTAAATTATCATCATCATCATCATTTCAGCCTTCGGACGTCCACTGCTGGACATAGGCCTCCCTTAAACATCTCCAGTTGTTTCGGTCGGATGCAGCTTGCATCCACCGTGAACCGGCAGCTTTGATTAGATCATCTGTCCATCTTGTTGGTAGACGTCCGACGCTGCGTTTTCCGATCCGTGGTCTCCACTCGAGAACTTTTCGGCCCCATCGGCCAGTCGTTCTTCTCGCTATATGGTAAATTATAGTTTAAGGAAATTATCATACCATAGAAGTGGAGTTGAACCCTACTGCCTGCAATGAGATCAAACTGCTTTATTTGTAAATAGTAGTCATCAAAAGTCCTTAAATAATTATATATCTTTGCTATTAGCATACCATAGAGGCCGGAGTGAAACCCGTGCACTGTAAAAAAAGTATACCTACTTATATGAAACTCTATTTACCTTATTAATTTTTAAACACTCATCATCATCTTTACCCCTAAGGGGTCAAACACAAAGTGGTGTAACACGTTACCAGCCTTTACTTGCTCGAGTTTTTTAAGATTTTCGTGTACTTACGTATGCGTAACATTCAGTCCCTGTGCACTGAAAACATGTTAAATATAATAATGTAATATAATTTAAACGGAGTAAGTATAAGTCCCTATGTCCCAGCAGTGGGAACGTAAATATGGGTGATGATTATAATGATGAAGTATATAGGAAACGCCTATAGTCAATAAAATAATCTTATTTTCATGCAATAGAGACGTCTCTAACACGTCCAGTTTAACGTTAAACTGGAGCAAGAATTTAATTATCCTTTCTTGTGTTCCAGACGTATTAATGTTTATCTAATAAACTTGATCAAATTCGGATTATTGGTATAAGAGTTATGGAGGAACAAACATACAAAAAAATCTAAATATTAGTTTCAGTATCATTATATTGAGCCTTTAAACACAATGTCTTACCCTCGCAGAACAGTTCAGAGCCTAGAAAAAAAAAATACGATTTAGTGAAGACTAGCGTTGTGTCTGAATGTGTATCATCATCATCATCATCTTAGTCATTGGACGTCCACTGCTGGACATAGGCCTCCCTATACGACTTCCAGTCATTACGGTCGCTCGCAGCTTGCATCCACCGCGAGCCTACCGCCTTCACCAAATCATCAGTCCACTTGTTGGTGGACGCTCAACGCTGCGTTTTCCGATCCGTGGTATTCGAGAACTTTTGGACCCCATCGGCCATCTGTTTTCCTCGCTATACCTATGGCCTGCCCATTGCCACTTCAAAGAGCTAATCTAAGGCTTTGTCGTTGGGAATGTGTAGGTATAATGTTATCTTCTTCTCTTCTTCTATATTTACTATATAAAAATAAGTCGGGTTTTCCTTCCTGACGCAATAACTCCGGAACGCACGAACCGATTTCCACAGTTTTGGATTCGTTGGAAAGGTCTCGGGCTGCGTGAGGTTTATAGCAAAGAAAATTGCGGGAAAGTGTAAAACGCGGGCGAAGCCGCAGGGAGGAATGCTAGTGCAAATATAAAACTCATCTAAACTTACAGCTCTCTTTTGTTCATGCTGTTCACGTTCCTCGTCATATTTTTGAGTCAGTACGTTTTCTTTCTGGAAAATAAAAGCGACAGATGCTTTTTTGGAAACATGTTAGGAATTTAATTAGACCTATAACCTTTTTTGGATTTCGGACGCAAGAGATTGAGGGTTCAATTCTCGCCTCGGGACAAAAAAATACGATCTTCAAATATTTGCTCCAGTTGTTTTAAGTGTTTACTATTTAGAATAAATATCTATCGGAGTATGTTTTTTTTTTAAGTTTTTTTTTGTCAAAATCTTGCAACCCACAAGCTTCGAGCTTACAACGGGGCTAGACTTTGCTGTGTTAATTGTCCAGCAATATTTATTTATTTTATGTTTATTTAACGATGAGGCTGATCGGTTTTGACTTACACCCATATTCTTAGTCGTTTCCTCATAATATTCCTCCACTCAAAAATAAACAAGCGTTGATCGTCGTGGTCTTATAGGAGTTTCAAGGTTGGTTATGAGGTACCTTACGTTTGACAGTTCCCACCTTATCTCGAACTTGAGGTGAGCTGAAAAAAAATCTCAAGTGGAAGACATTTTTGTCGTATTCTCAGATACGAATTTGCTCAAGTGAAGTTGAGTTGAGTGGAGAAAACGCCTAGAATATGGGTGTTAGCCTTTGCTAAATGTATTATATTGGCAATCTTGATTTGTGAAATTTGATCTTTATGCTGGTGACCATTTTTACAGAATTTGTATAATTAAATCAATACGAAACTGTGAGAGAACTAACTGTTCTTACTCGTTTCTTTTAATCTGCATTACCATTAGCGTTATTTTATGTGTATGGGTCTTAATTAAAAAAAAAACCTGAATATTTACCACAATCGCAATGTAAATACCAATTAAAATGATATATTGGTTGACTTTGTACATTTGCACGCTATTGTAAAATTATTTGCCAAATAACTTTCACTTATTTGTTTGCAAAAGTCAATTTACATTGTTATCATCATCTGACGCATGCTTGAAAATTGACTTGATTGAAGTCTGTTTTATTAGGTACCTTTGATTTATTTCTTAACGCTTATCAATTGTCAGCTTGCAGCCAATTAAGACGTGGGCTGGATAGTTATATCTTGTCGATGTAACTTCTTAACCGACTTCAAAAAGGAGAAGGTTCTCAATTCATCGGATTTTTTAAAATTATTATCATCGATTACTCAAAGACGCCTGAACTGTTTTGCAAAATATTTTTTTTTTGATAGATTATGCTTCCAAAGTGGTCCCTTATTCATCATAATCTGATGAAGGTTTCCTTTTTTTGAATGTAATTAAAATTATTGTTCAATTGCTACAAAGTTGATTCTTTTTGCCTACTTCATTGAATGCTGACTAAAAAAATCAAGATTTTAGAAGAAGTCTCTACAACGGTAAAACTTTGAACGAATTTAAATTAGTTCACGCAAAACAACGCAAGTAAGGCTTGTAAAAAGGAGGTTAGCCATTTAGTAGGTCATGTAGTGTTACGATGGTACAATAAAACGTCAAGATTAAGGTGATATATTTGTTTTATTTTTTAATTATTTTTATCTATTAGATTTCAATAATTATAATAATGATACATTTTCTTTAAATCATCTACGGTTACTTGCATTGCAAAATGAAAATATTAAGACTGAAGTAATTAAATTCTTGAAAGTATATTAAGTAATTACTTTTACTAAAAATGTTGGTCTGGCTTCAAGAAGATTACATCATAGACTAGAACTATAGGATTAAACTATTTAAGTAAGTTAGTATATTTTCTTTTAATAAATTTTTAAATGTAAAATCACCTAAGTTGTTCTTAATTTTTATAAAGATTTCTATTTAATTATTATTTACATCTAAAATGTTTTTTTAGTTATTAAATCTTTTTAACAGATAGGTTGTTAAATATAGTACCAAAGGTCTGGACTGCGCTATATTAGTAACATTAGATTTACAAGTTTACAGTTTGTAAATAATTAACTAATCTATTTTCGTGGCTAAAGCTAAGATATAGATTTGTATAGGCATAGATAATCCTTCTTCAAACCGTGTGAACGTACACTCCTTACTAGTAACTAATTGATCCCGCTTACATTACACAGCTCTTAAAATTCAAGTCATTGTGGTTTCAAACATCCCGTAGTCATAATGCAACTGAAGACATTCAGATAACGAACCCGGAATGTTTCTTTAAGGAATCCTTAGTCAATAGAATATACATTGACTACAGGACATGAAACCATGCATAGTCCAACACTCACAGAACATCGTGTTTCGACACGATCAAGGCGGAGACGCTGAGATGTTGCGAGTTCAGAGAACGGTGACACATAAAGAAGAGATAGCTTGAGGTATTCAAGACCACTTATTCCGTACCACAGAACTGAGCCGGCGTCCCCACATGAGGTGGTATCATACGATGGTGCCTTGCAGGTGCGCGGCGTCGGGGCCGGGCGTGCTGGGCGGCAGCGCAGGCCCGACTGACGATGTCGGCAGCGCCGCCGCGCCCTCTTGATACCCGCCCGCCGTGAACCCGAGCCCTGCAAACCGATCCGCGGGCTCATCCGGCGGAGTCACCTCCAACCCTATACTCCCATTCAAAGCTATCTTAATAGCGTTTGCATTCTGCAATTGCTGCTGCTGTTGGTGCTGCAGTAAAGAGTTGAAATGAGATATTCCGATCTCCTCTAGACTGCTCTTTCTGCGTTTACCGACCCCGCTGAGACCATGTCGCAGGGAGTTTGATCTGCGCAGTAAAACGTCGTCTGCTATTCTTAGAGAGTTGGAACGACCTCTGAAGTCTGATATGATGGTGGGACTGTCGGGTAGGGAGAGAGAGTTGGCTTTAGTTGTTGCGAGGGGTGGAGCCCGCGGTTGCGCGAATGTCGATCCGATCATAGAACCGCGTCTGCTGGCGCTCGCCGCCTGCGCTTGTATCAGGGCTTGCGAGCAAAAACTGATGTTGGATTTGCGACGGCTGTTGTGTCGCTCGAACGTCTTCTGAGCGGAGAAAGGCGATGGGCGTACCAGGTAACTGAAACGAAATAAATTGGTACTCATTTTATTATAAACGCGTGAGAAAGGATATTAATAACTCTTATAAGTAAAATCTACTGATTTGATTGTATTGATATTTTACATAACTATTATTTATTAGCACACAGGCTACTTTTAACTACGGTAAGATCCTTTATAACCACAGAAACGATACACACCGCAAGGAATATTTTTTTAATGGTAACAATAATACTCACATAATATCTCCTTCTTGTAGACTTAGGTCACAGCTTGGATTAATGATAACGTATGACAAGCTGTTACGTTTCTCGCTGACGTCATCGTAATCTATGCCCGTGAGATTGAGCGATTCCATTCGAGAGCGCACGAGATTTGCAATTTCAGCTCTTTCAATTTGTTGCGCATGATTATCTCTCGCTTCGTCTGTCAGACTAGTGCAATACTGTGAAAATATAAGACGTTTTATCACTGTTTACTAACAATATGTATTTGAAGCTGCTATTCTTATAAAAATGGTATCCATGCATGGCTTCTGTCTGATGGATCAGTGAACAACGAAAGTAACTGTATCCTCGTTCTTAACTTACTTCAGTGGGTATAAGATATTTAATGTTTTATTTAACTGTTAATTATTGTGCGGACTACCCTGTGTCCTTTTGCAGCCCTAATGATGATGTCCCACGTATTGGGATGAAACTGTTGGCCTTCTCCAACTTGTAAAATTTCGTGGATTTAGTGTGTTGTTACGTGAATTCACATGATTTGTCCTTTGAGCATTTTTTGGTATATATCTGTTTTAATATTTCAATGTAGTTTACTTTATTCATTGTTTTACTCATACCTGCTACTCACCCCTTGTACATGTACAGATTTTGAGTACAAATATTTCATTAACGGCAATTGTGCGATGAATGGCTAACCATATTCTCATCTCTAATTTCTAGATCTAGGTGTTAATTACTATACTATAATTACAAAACCAGCATTGAACATTTACAAATAATTGTATCTAAACAATGATACAATCGTAGCGAGTGAAGAAAAGTGATATCTAAATAAATGGCGATACAGCAATATAGCTTTTTTTCTAAAACATGTTAGTAACTTTCACTAGAACTAGGTGAGAGTTAGACAAGATATTAAAATGAGTAGTTAATATCAGTTTTACTTACTTGAAAACAATATCAAATACTTAAAAAATATATTAATAGCCAATAAGTCAAGTAATTACGTTAAACGATCGCTTTTGTAATTCTAAAAATGCACTTAAAAAGATTGATCAACCTACAGTTTAGGTGGTACATGTTTTGATTATTTTCCAATATTTTCAGCATAAAATTACCGATGCAAAATAATTTCCTCTAGGTTCGGTGTTTTGTTATAATCACCGTCATGGAAGTCAGTTAAATTAGATAAAATTGAATGAGTTTTGGAGGCAATAGGGTCATTGTAGAGGTCTGGTCAGGTCTTACCGCTGGCGTCCGCTCCCCGTAGCAGCCGGCCAGGCAGCCAGCGGCGCCGCGCGCGCCTCTACCGCCCTCGCCCTCCGACTGCTGCTGCAACTGTCCTATAGCTCAGGGACCCCTATCTCTGAATCACGATGGTTTAACGCAAACAAACAAAACCAATACCCAGTCACTTTTACTTATTACAGTATCGATATGGCTTTCGAACCGGAGAAATACGGAAACATCGTGAATGACAATCAACATGCAACAAGCGAAAGCGTTTGCAGAATCTAGTGCGTAGATTTAACAATTAACTTTTGGTTTTCAGTTTAACAGCTAATGGTGTTTTCATTTCACATTACATGCTGCAATGATCCAATGGCTACTACATCGAAAATACCTCGAAGGTTGAGTCTAATTGTACTTGAACCTTGGACGGGTTTCCCGATCGTCCTGGTTAATTCTTAGGTCGCTTTTTTGATCTCGTGTTGCTAGTAAACGTCATGCACATTACAGCCTAGCTATCATCGACAACATCGAGGCGGGACTGCGATCATCGAGTTAGTTATGGTCGTTTATCGTAATAGTAATAGGTACGCCTAATCGCCCTGTTGAATTCAGCGTCATCTCTTCAAGTGTTTCTTGTAAGTGTACGCGCAAAAGCAAGTTTAACTCTGCTAGCGTCAGCAGTCTGCCAAGAACCTTGATGAAGCACGTGGAACGACAGTTTCGCGTGTATAAAAGTATATTATTTATACTAACGGGTAACTACACATAAAAGAGTCAGACACTCATTGATGGGATAATGTTTCAGACAATGTGCTCAGGACATTGGTAGCGATATTTCAGGCCTAAGAAGTATCTCTTGTCAGAAAATTACGAAGAATAGTTGGAACAAACCAATTATGGTAATCATAAGAGAGGCAGTTCGTGTGTATTGCTTTAAAAGTTACTGCAAATACAATTTATTTTATATATTTGTCTCAAATAAAATGAAGCTACTCAAGAGATAATAAAAAATTGTATGGAAAAATTTACATCTCACTACATACGACTAGTTTACAGTAAAGAATGGAATGAGTAATACTTTGCTGTAAGTACTAATAAAAGTAATTTGATATGAGGATATATTTTATATATTATCCGTTATAAAGTAGTGGTGTACACTCCTAAAACTAAACGTACTTTTAGTACCAAAATATTGCTAATTTTACACATTGCACAAGAACCAAAAATCAGCATCTGTGTTAAAGCTGGAATTTCAAAACTATTCTCGGAATTGAGTAGTAAAACAGTGAGAAGAAAGGTAAATGTTGCTATAGCGGTCAGGCGTTAATGGCTTTAAGGAGATAAATAATCAAAGAGTAGGAGTTAACCAACTCACCGAAAATCGCGATGGTCGCAGTCTCGCAAGTCGCGACCAGAACCAGTTTGTGGGCCGCCGCGGAGACATACTCACGTGGTGAGATACCTCAGCAAGGCTCGTGTCCTGGGTCCGGTATATCCCTATAGGGATTTCGCAAGTGGTTGAACACAACTTTTGGTACAAACGACCGTAAGTGCGTATCCACATATCTTCTTTCGTTATTTTCATCTGTTAGTGAATAGTAACAATAATACAATTGCTAAATTGAACCACAGGAACATCGGTAACACAACACATACTAAGAGTCAAAATATATGAATGCATGATTATAAAAACCCCCCCTCAGACCACTTTTTTCTGCGGTGTTTTTAGGCTCCGTAGATCCGTCTTCATATAGGGATAATTTTTCCATCATAAAAAGGAATTCGAAAAAGTGGTCTGAAGGGGGTTTTTACAATCATGCATATGGATTAGATTGAATTTATAAATAAAATATATCGCCTTATTATAAAGTTGATACCAATGCATTTACTGTTATGTAGCTTATAAGGGGTGAATAATAAACTTAACTTCTTTTCAACAGTAATTTCAATAATTACTTTGGTAAAATGTTTTGCTGGAACTCCATAATTGTTTTTATTGTAATATAAAAGCGCATAGACAACAGTTTTATCATTTGCTTATGCTAGCTGAGGGTTAAATATACGATAAAATAACTTACAGAAGTAAGAAATCCTGACCCCGGTGCCTGATCGACTCCCAATAAAAGGCGTACAAATGTTATAACGTAATCTTTCACGAATGCCTGATACAGAAGCGTGTCCAACATTGACGCCGAGAATACTGATCCGGCTGCGAAAGGGAGTCTAAACATGTACGAAATATGAGAACCACGCTCTTTTTCTCTCTGAAAGAAAAAAAACATATAATTTATGAGTCAGGATATCCAACGGACTCTATCATCATTATAGATTCTCTTTATATGATTCAGTACCTTTTCCATCTTTGAAAGATGTAAAGCATATTTATCATGTGCACGGAATTGCATAAATCTCATATTTGATGATTGTGAGAGTTCTGTTATAGACTTTATAGATGGGAAAAACCTGGAACAAATAATTTACCATCTCATATATAAATTTTCATTTTGATAGGACGCTGCAGCTCTTTATGTGATTGTTAATTCTCTGATACTTTTCATAGACTATTTAGACTGATGGGAAGTAAAGGATGATGAATTAACTATCGCATTATAAAAACAATAATATCGCTCTTAAGAGCATATAAGATTGTTACCGATTTTATACACACAGTTCCTTAATAAAATAATTCCTTAAATGAATCAAGAAACTGTATGTATTGAAAACATTCGCCATTCATTTTCGCTAAGGCTTGAGTAATAAGGAACTTGAGTTAGCGATGTAAGTCTATTAGATCAAAATATAAAATCATATTAAAATCATCGCTAATTCAAAATCAAGTAATGTATAGCTATGAAAAATATATACTTAAACATCGTCTGAACAGCTACTATGGTGTTGCAATCTGCGAGACTGTCTTCTTCTGCGGAATTGGATAACTCTTTGTTGACAACCACCACGTTTTCGGACAATGTAATCCCAGCTCGCAAGAGGTCATCCAAGCTGGAAAAGAAATTGAATAAATCTAACTTAGTACCAACCATTTACAAAATAATAGAGATTCATAGAATCTTACTAATTCATAACTCCTGACACACTCTTCTAATACATTTTTTTTTAATTAACGTTATTTTATTTTTTAATGCAGTAATAGTATGTTTATATTAGGTAGGTATTATTTTATACTTAGATATATTTATAAGGCTTTGAATTGTATGATTTATTATTTGATCATTGTGATATAATTGACGTAAAGTTATAAAAGTATTTTTAAGTATTTTCAACTTTTTTTGGTCAAAATTGACCGGATTATAAATTGAATTGCAACTTACCAATCAATGGAACCCAGCATCCAGTATACCAATGGGAAATAGGAAATGGCGTCCAAAAATGCAATATCTGGGCGTCGTTCGAGGAGTAAAATGATAGGATTCAATGACGTCTTGGATCTAAAGTGCGCTCTTAATGGAATAATAAAGTTGTATATTCCATTCGATGCATAATCTGCTGCGAGGATTATAGTTTTATTTTGCCATTGGTATTCCTTTGCGTTTCGGTAAGCGCAGTGCTCACATACTTGCGCCAGTTGTAAACAGCACAGTGGCTTCTTTTCCTTCAGCAGATAACATAATGTTGGGCTCACTCCAATAAAAGGCGACACCGGAGGAAAACCTTTCACAATCCTGAAACAGCTGGTATTGTTACATCGGATTTGCATAAAGTATCTAATGCCTCAATTTTACCTATAATCGATTTAACTAAGTTAAAAACGAAAATCTAGCAAAAATAACATTAAAATAAACAGTATTTTTTTAACTAAGTACCTAAATACAATATTTAATTATCTGTACATTTGGTTGATTTAAAATATCAATCGAGCCACATGCATTACACATTTTACATCGATATTTTTATCTATCATGGACACCATAAAGTTTGCTTTCTAAGGACTGGTGCTGTACCTTTATCGTTACATCACATTGCCCCAAAATCTCCAGACATATGGTTGATAATAGACGTGTATTTATAATGTATCACTATAGCGACAAGTGTTAAAAATTAAACTGTAAAATAAGCTTAAAAATAGAATTTGCAATAATCTTGGAAGCAAAGCCAGCGTAGTCTAAAATTTAACACATGTCAGTGTGATGTTAATGCAGTTATGGAAAATTTCAAGTCCGTAGTCATTAAATGACATACTCGTAGTATAACAAACGTATAACAAAGTCGCTGTCGCTGTCTGTCAGTCCCTATATCTTTAAAACTACGCAATGGAACTTGATGCGGTTTTTAGGGTTCCGTAGCCAAATGGCAAAAACGGAACCCTTATAGATTCGTCATGTCCGTCCGTCCGTCCGTCCGTTTTTTAAAAACTTTTTTTAGAACAACTTTTTTTAAAAGGGGTAGTTTCTGCGTTTTCCACGTTACTTATTGTACATGTTTACAACTTTATTTAAAAGGGGGAGTTACTGCGTTTTCCATAAGCGTCAATGTTTTCACGTTACTTATCGTACATGTTTACAAATTTATTTAAAAGGGGGAGTTACTGCGTTTTCCATAAGCGTCAATGTCTTCACGTTACTTATCGAACATGTTTACAACTTTATTTAAAAGGGGGAGTTACTGCGTTTTCCATAAGCGTCAATGTCTTCACGTTACTTAACGTACATGTTTACAACTTTTTTAAAAGGGGGAGTTACTGCGTTTTCCATAAGTGTCAATGTTATTCACGTTACTTATCGTACATGTTGGAGTTACTGCGTTTTCCATAAGTGTCAATGTCAATGTATTTTCACGTTTATCGTACATGTTTACAACTTTATTTAAAAGGGGGAGTTACTGCGTTTTCCATAAGTGTCAATGTTATTCACGTTACTTATCGAACATGTTTAAAACTTTATTTAAAAGGGAGAGTTACTGCGTTTTCCATAAGTGTCAATGTCTTTTCACGTTACCTACCTATCGTACATGTTTACAACATTATTTAAAAGGGGGAGTTACTGCGTTTTTCTTAAGCGTCAATGTCTTTTCACGTTACCTACCTATCGTACATGTTTACAACTTTATGAGATTGAACTGATGGGAGTTACTGGGTTTTTCATAAACGTCAATGTCTTCACGTTACTTATCGTATGTGTTTGTTTAAGGGGGAGTAACTGCGTTGTTCCATAAGTGTCAATGTCTCACCTTGTGTAATCGTTTCGCCACGCGCTGTGCGGGACCTCACTGCCGTCCAGCGACGTGAAGCTGCTGGTCGTTGCGTCGTCACTGGACCAGGGAACGGGCCGTGCAGATGGGATTTACGCAGGGGTTTACAGATACACAATGCACACAATTGCACAAGAAAAAAATAGATATATCTTTAGTAAAGTGTACTAAGTACTTATTGTATACAAGATATGTTGAAGCTGTACGGTTAAGTGCTGGGTGCTGAATAAATAGATGATGGAAGACAATTGAGATTTGACGGTATTGAGAAAAGGTATTTGAAAGTTTTTTAACTATCATGGTTTTTAACAATATTTGAACATGAAACGGGTAACATACCATGATTTCAATGTTTTTGAGTTTCGGGAAACTCAAATAAGGTATAAGAATGTCAGGTTCTCGATAGGTAGAGCTTTCGCAAGCACGTTTTTCGCAATGACAGAAAAATGACAATTGCCTTTTCAGATGATGATGTTATTTGTATATCAGTGTTATTATGAATAATAAAAAAAATCGGCGATGTTAAAAGCATATTAAAAATACAGCAAAATACAAAAGATAATTTTGATTGAAGTTTGTTTATGTCATATATTGTTAGGCATTGGCTTATCTGTTTGACAATTAACCGATATGGATTTGACATGTACTATGGGCATAAACTTTACTTGATATTACTTTACAATTGTAATCATATTAAGCATATCAGAATGTCCTATTGCCATTGGTTCCGCGCCAACCCATTTCGGTTGACCTTCTTTATTTTGTACAATTCCCATTATTTTATTTTGATATTAAATTATTACAGTTTAGTAAACTATAATGCAACTATTATCAAATACATAAAAAAAGGAAAAAAGCTGGACACTTACTGAAACAATGACGTATTTTGTGCAGAATCTATTCATGCATCTTGCGATCCAGATCTGCTATCTAATAAAAGGAGTAATGGATGTGAATGGTGGTGGTAAGAAAGTAATAAATGATAATAGTGGTATAATTTGTATGGGTTTAATATGTACGTTGAGTAAAGCATGTTCAAACCACGATTTACTGATCTTTCCTAACGGAATGCGATTAGTTCGAATGATTTTGATTTGACCAGAAAAATAATGTTGAATTTGGAAAGTGATTGTAAAGTAGACACTACTATAAGAATATTCTGCTCTTTAGTTCACTATTTTTAACAATATATTGTAACACAAAAAAATATTTGGTCAATAGTATGAGACAGACAAAACAAAACTTGGTTTTTAAACCAAGCACACTTAAAGGCAATAATTTTTTGTTGATAAATGAGTTGGTATACAACATAATGAGTATTTACATTTTAATTTAAAAAAAAATTCTTCATAAACATGTTTTATAATGAAAATGCATTTTATTCTACAAAATTACGTGTAGTCGCTACTATGAATAATTACTGCGTAATAATGTTGTAAGATAATAAGGTTAAGAAGGATAATTGTCTACTCTATTGTTCTATATAATCTACTTTCAAAATGAAATAGTTTTAGATATATGTATCTATTAAACAATTTAACCTTACTAACTTTCGACAGTCAAAACTATGTAAAAGGTGAGAATACAAAAATGCGTGCTGGTAGGAATGCTATCGAAGCATCTTAGTTAATGAATGTCGCTTACGCAATTTTTTCCGACGGCGACCTCCATGGTACATCATCATCTAATTCATCTTCACTCTCGTCAACTTCAGCTTCCTCGTCCTGATTGTCTGTGGCTATGTTCAGACTGCTCGTCACCATGTCTGGTACAGGGAGGATAGATGGTCTTCGATTGCCTGGAAGACATGGTTTCATCATCACCCCTATCAACGTTCCCAGTGCTAGGACACAGGGACTCTAAGACGTGGATTACTGAATTTTAATAAAATATTTTTTAATTTTATTATAACTATTATAGTTTAATGTCTGAAAGTGTTGACTCTTAAATAACTCAAATGTAATTCGGGTCTTAGTGCACTAAAACACATATGATTATTAACAAATAAGCACTCTTATATATAGAGTCGTGGAGGGATCTGGGGGAGGCCTTTGCCTAGCAGTGGGACACCACAGGCTAATAATAATAATAAGCACTCTTGCTTGTTTGTAGCCCGATCAGGAAATATTTGTTTTAACAACAAGACTTGGAATTAGCTAAATATTACCTTTTCTGTGATTTACTGCATCAGGACTCAGTAAATTAGGATTATCAGGTTTAGGCAGTAACAAATGACTGTCTGTGGCGCTGTCAGTCGCTGGAGAATCTTTCAAACAAGACCGCGAGTCTGTTGTCGATGTACCCTCTCCGAATTTACCTGCGAAATGAGAATATTAATATTGGTTCTATTTTTAAATCTTTAAATTTTTTCTACGCTTTGTTTATTATCTTTATGCCAATGATGTCAATTTATGTGGGTGCCATGTTGAGTCTTAGTCAAAGTTTGTATATCGCATACATCATTATGTATAATTGAAGTATCATTTTGAATTATAATTCTGGATATAGAACTTTGAATAGGACTTAAAATGAATAATAATTTTGAAAAATAATTAAACTTTTGACATTTTATAGTCTTTTAAATTTAACTCGGAAATTGTAGAGGCTGTAGAATCTAGAAGTATCTAGTACGATCAGAAACTTCCGACTATTGTAAAAAAATATTAAGGTACTTAATTTAACTCTGAAATTCCGTACATAATTTTAGCTAACGGTTAGATACATATATATTACTTATTATACATAATATGTGCATAATACGCGATCGTTTTCGTAAGAAAGAAAAATATATAATAGTCATTCCTATTATCCAATAGTGCATGCGCGATTGGAGATACTATTTTAAAATTATCAATATAGGACCCATATTACGTCCCAATAATAATCACTCGTCTCTCCAATATCATTCTTATATACCTTAAAGTATTATAGGTGCCATAACTATCAAATATCCCTAAACCATGCGAATTGTTATTTGTGGCTAAATTAATTAGCAATTTTGAGTGAGATTATGAAAATAAATCAATCCAATTTTGAAAATTAAAAGCCAATTATAGGTAGACAATCAAATGACTACAAGCGTGTACAGGTAAAACAAAAATAAATAAGAATGTACACACGTTAATCCATTCAGAGGAAGCACACTCGATTACCATTGACACACGTTTTCTGCATGCGGAAAAAAACATTAATATCAACTAGAAAAAGTATTTACATACAAATAAAATCAGTCTCTGTAACTCAAACTCAAAACATAGAAAGTGAGTGAATTACTCTTTGTCTGAACCGCGAAACAAACAAACGACACATATCAGACAACTAGCAATTGAAGGGGTATAATTTAAAGAAAAATCAAACCGAAACAAATGCCGATAAGAGATAAATTCGGTTCATTTTTCGAGTAAATCAAACCAGGACACTCACAGCTAGCAACAATTAAATTAGCGGATGATACGGTATTAGCTTGGTTGATGCGTGATGGCGATGCGTTGGGTGTGGAACTCGAGGGAGCTTGCAGAATCACTTGTGGGAGTTCGTACTGAACGACGTTACTACCGTCTGGTTTCTTCGGCTGCACAGACCCTTCCTCAGCGTCGCCTGATCTCTTTTCGGCGGAGAGCAAGCTACAAGCTGTTTGATCTTTCGGTATGGCCGGCCTTTGTTCTGCCTGCTTCTCTGCCACCACAAACGCTGAGTTTTCTTCCTTAGTTATACTCATGTAATAGCATGTATCACTTTTCTTCATGATATGCCTGGGACCAGGGTTTAATAGGATCGTTTCCTCGTAAAATTCCGGTAATTCCGATGGTCGTACTCCTACTAAAGCGACTCCATACCTTAAATGTAAATACATCTTAGTATACAGATAATAAGTTGAATATTGTGAGTATTAGGTTAATGGTTTACTTTCTGTGAGAGTGGAAACTGGCGTAGGTGAAGCTCTTTCCTTCGTATTCTCCGAAGAAGCGGCTGTCGCCTAATACGATGTGATATATTTCGTTTCCTGAACATTTTCCATAAAGCCGATGCCATTCCTCTGGAGATTGTTGACCCTCTCTGAAATAATATTTATATTTGCTAGTCCTCTCATAAAAATGACGATTAGAGACTTTTGAACGTACATGTAAGATTTGAATGAATTTGTGTTTTTATGGTGTTGTAATATTTATCTATTAAATTTCATCAATTCCGGAGTTATGGCGGAACATACATACATACAATATACTACATACAGAAAAATATTATAAAAATCGTCAAATTAGTTTTAGTATCATTATATCCTATAAACCTATAAACACAATATCCCTGAAAACTAACTTACTCCATGACCGACCCTTACAGATTTATTATTAGTATAGAATAGATAGAACTTGATATAGTATAGATGCAGGCTGCATCTGACCGTAATACCTGGAGGTCATTAAGGGAGGCCTACGAGTATGTCCAGCAGTGGACGTCCGATGGCTGAAATGATGATGATGATGATAGTATAGAATAGATGATACGTACTGTCCTCGACTGGTGTGCAGCAGAAGGGTGACCAGCGTCGAAGCTCCAGGGCAAGTGCAGTTGTTTGCCAACAGCGCGTATTTGAACTCATCTTCGCAGACAACGAACTCGGCAAATTTCACATGCAATTTATTTTCTGGTCGGAAAATTTGTACGTATTGCGGTACCATCGGCGCAAAGTCTTTCACCGCCCATGACCTAAGAAAATTTGTTTAAATCTATAAATTATTTATTATTAATATTATAATTATTAATTTAAATAAATTAATAATTAATATAAAACTAAACTCAAGATATAGAGGAGCATAATGAATAATAGAATTCAGAAAATAACAGACTCAGCTAATTTCAAGAAACGCTTACTTTGTTTTGACCAAGTAACTTAAGCCATACTTTCATCTATAAAACAATATAATATGTCGTGATTCAAGAGAAAAAAAAAAATTATCATGAATATTTATTTTATAATGATCGACTCTCACTTCAGTTTTCTAAATAATTATATTAGAAAATTGTACAGGAAAAAATTATAAGATCAAAAAATACCCATAGTCCTCGAGGCGTCCCCTCAAGCCACCTAGACTAGCCCTGGTTGCGCTAACCACTTCGCTATCGAGGAGCTACGTATGAATTGTAGGAAAAACTAGTAAACATAAGAGCAAGTGAAACTGACCTCAGTATAGTGTGTTCGTCAGCGGCAGTCTTATCGGCGTAGTTTCGAGCCGCAAGTATAAAGCATGCTTCAGCTTCGCTCATCCGCGCTCGAATCAGGTCTGTGTCCTTGAGACATGAGCCCTGAATGTAGATCACTCTTTGAGCCCAGATTGGTACCTGGAAAACAAATACAATACAAAAACACTTTATTGTACACCAAAACAAAATAAAAATTACAAAAGAAACAATGGGCGGCCTTATCGCTAAAGAGCGATATCTCCCAGGCAACGTTTGGATAGAAAGAGAGCAAAGAAATAAAAAAATGACGTGTACACTAATACTTAGCGTCGATAATAAATTGGCAATGTCTTATAATGGCTCCATTTATGTTACTACGAGTATTCTAGTCAGACTAGTTTATTTTTCCTGGGTTCCACTTTTCGTACCAGGAAATTAATTTGATTTTGTAGTTTCAAATGAGAACATAAAACACATAAATGTTTTGTATGGAACCCAAATTCTTGTTGTTACGCAACAAATAAAAAAAACAACATACTTTGGAATTATTTTCCCATATAAGAGTGTGTTCTAAACTACTGTATTCCTACGTAGTATTCTAGGGAATCTACACACCTGCAATATCATCCTCATAGTGGTATCCAACTCCATAGGTGATAGTAAAACTACATAGTAGTCCTGAAGTAAAGGGTGTGCGTAGAACTCGTTCAGGAAATCCATAATGGTATCCGCATGAAGAGTTGTCGAACAGACCACCACGTGCTTCTCCGACTGCGCTCGATGAGAGGAATAAGAACCGCCCAGTTTCTGCCTTTCCATCCAGGTGAAAGCCAGCTGCTCAAACTGTATTGACATAATACAAATTGCTATTTATTTAACTTTAAGAAATGAGAATTAGAAATGAGGAGATATGTAGAAGAACGCGGGTCACCGACATAGCCCAGTGGATTCTTTGAAGTGGCAATGGGCTGGCCACTAATGCACTAGTGTCTAGCTAGATAAACCTAACATAGGATTTATGTTATTATTTATTGATTCTATTATTATTATTGAATTACTTTATAAATGTAACATTAGATTAAATAAGTACTTGACATGCTTATCTAAAATATAAAACCAATTGACCTTTAATATTTTTATCAATAAATGACTATTATGACTATTTTCACCAATAAATACTATCTATGTATCTGTCCATCTTGGTGGACATCCGACGCACGCTGCTTTAAGAAATCTGTGGCCTCCACTCGATAACTTTTCGGCCCTGTCGGCCATCCGTTCTCCTGGCTATATGGCTAGCCTATTGCCACTTGAAAGAGCTAATCCGCTGGACAAGCCACTATTTACATTAGAAGTATTAGAACATTGTTTTTAACGAGAGAATCTTGGATTTTTGTACCAATAACAAACCTGAGTTGGTAGAACCACGAGCGCGACTCCTATCATGATCACCATGAAGAGTTGCGACGGCCAAATGTCCGGCACGAAGTCACCGTAGCCCACAGTGGAGAATGTGACGACGACGAAGTACGTTGCTTGGAACAGGTTCAGATGGCGATGACCAGCGCGCTGGAAGTGTTGGATACCGCACACGCTGAAAACAGAAGCAATGTATGATTGGTTTGAGACAACTTGTCTACATACCAAATTAGAGAACGTTACTACATAGATAATACACTAATACATGAGTTAAATAAAATACTTTTTCAAATTTATTTATACTTTGGCAAGCGTTCTATTTACGAGTGCACTAGTCTTAACAGTTTTTAGGTAGTTTTATTTGTTAGTAAGGCAATGTCGAGTACAGGGTGGTCCATGATCTAAGGATTATGTTTAAGGGATGTTAATGCCGTCGTACCGGCTTAACCCATCACTACTCAGTGGAAATGATAGCCTAACTAAGCTACTTTATCAAACTGAACCGCACCTTTGTTTTAAGGTGTGTAAACCTCTGAAGATTTGTATTTTGGAAAATACAGGCTAAGGATATAAAAAATCTTGACTGTAAAGAGTTCTACTGGAGAACCCCGTGCCCAGAAGTTGGCAGTGGAACCTCACATCTTTGATTTTTTTTAAAAATGGGTTGTTTTGATGTTAATGAACTGTGAAAGTACAAAATTAATTAACATTACCTTGTAAATACAAGGCACAGGAGTGTCACGCACAATATCATCAGCTGTTGGGACAGAGCTGATTGGGACTTCTGCATGGCGCGATGGAGATCGTTCTGAAATCATTATTCGCTCAATTAAATAAAAAGGTTTTATAATAAATCTATTTTATATGAACGCGATCGATCTGATAGTAAGTACTTTAAATTATTTTTATTTGACATAATAAAGTTTACAAATAAATGCATTATCTAGGCTCACGAATTAGTAATATCTAATTGCATTTAAAAAGTTCTTCATCTTACGAGATGAGTAAAAAAATAAATTGTAAAAAAATTGTAAAAAATCTTAAGCTAAGGCGGAATTTCCTAGTGTTATTGGATGTCTAGGTCCAGCATAATTATTTTTAACAATTTTT
The DNA here is from genome assembly GCA_963691955.1 of Chloroclystis v-ata. Taxonomy (NCBI): domain Eukaryota; kingdom Metazoa; phylum Arthropoda; class Insecta; order Lepidoptera; family Geometridae; genus Chloroclystis; species Chloroclystis v-ata. Next base: position 5,901,194 of record OY829908.1, on the reverse strand, counting down.
TTTTATAATAAAGAAGTAAATAATAATTTTCACTTTTCAAGCAGTAAATGGTGTACTGGGAGAAATTCGAAAAGCATAAGCAATATCTATCAAAACAGAAAAAAATAACTTTAATTAATTTTAACACCAACGAAATAAAATTATAAATATAATAATAATAATAATAAAAACGTTTATTTTGACATCACACACAAAAGTACAAACACAGTTACATACATTACAAAACTATTACATAATAAAAAAATAAATAAAAATAAAGACAAAGTATGTACCTACTTAAACCATAGACAATTGTCTATGATAGAAAAAAAAACTGACCTATCCACCTACTAATTACAGCACACTAGTAAATACATGTATAGTCATATACTTATATTGTTTGCACTTTAGTGTGCAGGTGCCAAAATGGGTCTAGTCTCAGCTGTGTGTTACCCTATATGGAATAAAAATAATAATAATAATATGGAATAAAAATAATAAAAATATGGAATGTTTATGTTACTTAATGATGACATTAGGTTTTTCGAAAAAGTTTTAGTGTTATACTTACAAATAGATTTTCCAGCGATCTTTTTGCCAACCAACAGTTCAGGAACACTGGTATGAATAAATTACGCAGAGGAGGAAATGCCAACTGAAATGATAATAGTACCTATACTTCTTCAAATCTTTGCAAAGCTGATAAAATAAATTATTTTTTTATTATATTTTTTCTCTTGTAACTGTTATATTTTAAATGTATTTTGTCTGTGGGTCTATAAATAAATAAATATTGCCGGACAATTCACACAGCAATATGAAGCCCCGTGGTAAGCTTGTGTTACTGGTGCTTGATTTCTGATTTAATTAATATAATATACAACATAGATAGATTTTTATATATTTGCAGTTTGTACAAATTTTTATCCCGAGGCGGGCATCGAACCCTTAACCTATTACGTAACTTCGCCCGTTACGTCACACAGAAGTCGTCATTCTAAGTTCAATGAAGGTCAATAAATACTTACAGTTAAAGCAAATGGAATTGTGTTCACCATTTCTAAAATGAAATGAAATGATAACACTTGTTGCCAGATGTTTCCCTGTGGAAACAAAACATATAATTATACAATAATAATTTTCCTTGTAACACAGAAACACAGTATCTATTACAGTGTTCGACATCATTGCATAAGAGATCGTCCTAATTTGAATACGCGAACATCATATTATTTTCTAGTCTGTAAGAAACCATAATATTAGTTTTTAAGAACCTGTAATATTGGTTTAATAAATGAATGTAGATACCGCATCAGTGGCATAAGCCTCATTATCATCATCTTAATGATATTCAGTTGTTTCGGTCCGAGGCAACTTCCGTTCACCGTGAACCTAAAAATTTTACGAACGAACGCGCGGTCAAACATAAATGAGCGTAAATAGGCATCGATTATTAATATTGTGTTTTTTATTATGATGGTAGGATCACGTTCAACAAGGAAGGACGATCCCTCAGCGCTACCTGAGAATAATTTAACCTACCTTATAACCCAAGTACGCTAGAAGTATCGCCTCGGTAAATGATATCATTGCTAAAACAGCTTGAACGATCCACAAATATAGGGGTCGATTGACCCATATTATTCCGTCCCAGTTGATTATTGGACGCTCTTGAAATTCCTCTTCCGTCAAGTTGGCCGAATATTCAAATTCAGTCTTATTTCCAGGCCTGCATCCGTAACTAAAAAATAATATCGAATGAAGCTTCTTGTGTTTCAAATGTTCTGCGTACGGAATTATTGTGATCGAAATGATTTCCGACATTTGAATCAACGGAAAAGCTAAATATGTATAAATATTACGATTTCCTCAGACAAACATCCCGAGGAAACATCACAACAGCCTACACCTATTGGTGTTACCATTAATAATATTAAAGCAGTTTAATTTAATTAAAGCATTTTTTAAAGCGCATTATACATTTTTGGAGAAGCATGATCCTGAGGCACATACGGGGCGGGGTTTGTACCCACGACCTTTAGAATGAAAGCCGAGTGTGATCACACTAAGCCAAAACTTTTTTAATTAGTTACGATAACCTAAAAAAAATATAGAGTCGCAAAATCCCATTAACAAAAATTAAACCAAATGCATGATAAAGTTCGTTTAGTTGGTCTTAGAAAATAAAACCAAAGTCCTAAACATACAGAGAACAATGAATTTAGAATTGAATTTAGTCGAGTGCCCTCCACAAAAGTAGGTTAGGCATTCCGTCAGAGCGATAAATATTAATTACATATTTATGTAAATCTGCTTTAACGAACCCAAATTTGCTCTGAAACCGGATATATCCATTGTGCTAGATTAGAAATATACAAGTGTTTTCCAAAGGTCAGTGCTCTTTGGGGCTTTCACTGTTGTTTATCCGGATTGTATTTAGGTTACAGGTTGTACACCAACAAACAATTAACAGACTATCCATTATATATAGGTAATCTATATTATCTATATTTAATATTATAAAGCTGAAGAGTTTGATTGTTTGTTTGTTTTAACGCGGTAATCTCAGGAACCGCTGATCCGATTTAAAAAATTATTTCAGTGTTGGATAGTCCATTTATCGAGAAAGGTTATAGGCTATATTTTATGAACAAAAAGCAAGCGAAGCTGTTGGCGGTCGGCTAGTATTATATATAGGGAAGTGTGTTTATTTGTCCGTCTTTCACGGATTTTTTATGTGGAGATTGTTAAAGGGAGAGTGACGTATGCTACTTATTACCGCGGAAAAAATATATTTCCGAAAACGCGGATGCAGCCGCTGGGCGGAAATTTAGTAGCACCGTACTAAAGAATTGAAATCCACTTTAACAGCACATATATCCATATTTATTGATTTGTCCAATTATTCTTTAAGATTTTATGGACACAAATTATATACGTTTTTTATAATTATAACATATTGTAATAAATTTATTTACAACAACAGGTAAGCAACGCAGGACCAAAGCGGCCAGTGAATTATTAAAACTCTTAATTTTGGTATTAATTAGTCTTAAAGGTAAACTTCAAGGCATACTGCATTTCGCACAAGAGTAAGCAAGCATTGAGAAATCAATACACCGCATTACACATTAAATTTTCGATTTTCTGGTGTACGAAATCGTTGCTAATGAAATGAACATTCCAGTAAAATGATGCCAACTCGTGCGATTTATTTACTGAACATTTAGAATCAGCTTCCGGAGCCAAGTGTAACGGCAAAATGAATTAATTTTTATTCCATTTCTTTGCAATGCTGTCTGATTTCCGTTTACGGCAAGAATGAATATCGTTTTCTGTCTTAACCATAGATGTAAAGATTAAAAATAAAGAAATAATTAAGATTAATTAATTAAGATTTAAAATCATGAAAATTTAAATGTCAAACATTGAAAAATGTATTTAAAAGTTTTAAGTTTAATTTTTGTACTGTTATTCCTATGTAGTGTACTAATGGGTGATTTTTTAAGAGTTAAGAACTTTTTTTAAAAAAAAAACGCATAAAATTTGCAAAATCTCATCGGTTCTTTATTTGAAACGTTAGATTGGTCCATGACATTTACTTTTTGAAGATAATTTCATTTAAATGTTGACCGCGGCTGCGTCTTAGGTGGTCCATTCGGAAAGTCCAATTTTTGGCAACTTTTTCGAGCATTTCGGCCGGAATAGCCCGAATTTCTTCGGAAACGTTGTCTTCCAAAGCTGGAATAGTTGCTGGCTTATTTCTGTAGACTTTAGACTTGACGTAGCCCCACAAAAAATAGTCTAAAGGCGTCAAATCGCATGATCTTGGTGGCCAACTTACCGGTCCATTTCTTGAGATGAATTGTTCTCCGAAGTTTTCCCTCAAAATGGCCATAGAATCGAGAGCTCTGTGGCATGTAGCGCCTTCTTGTTGAAACCACATGTCAACAAAGTTCAGTTCTTCCATTTTTGGCAACAAAAAGTATTCCGGCCGAATTGCTCGAAAGAGTTGCCAAAAATTGGACTTTCCGAATGGACCACCTAAGACGCAGCCGCGGTCAACATTTAAATGAAATTATCTTCAAAAAGTAAATGTCATGGACCAATCTAACGTTTCAAATAAAGAACCGATGAGATTTTGCAAATTTTATGCGTTTTTTTTTTAAAAAAAGTTCTTAACTCTTAAAAAATCACCCGTTACAAGTGTTTGTGATTGATTGATAGAATTGCTTACCAGGAGGCAGAGATAGGGTCCCCGTCAGCGCAAACGCGGCATATATACAACACGCAGGCTAAAATCTTGAAAATTAGGTTTGCTATTCTAATCCGTAAACCTGCAACAAATACACGAATGGTTACTCGTAAACATAATCACCTCTATTAACGTTCCCACGGCTGGGACACAGGGTCTTCTCTCTTGAGAGTTTAGGCCTTAATTCATCACGCTGTGTGCGGGTTGTTGAATGTCACATGACCTTTCAAAGTTCTCAGAAGATGTCAGTTTTCTCACGATGTTTGCCTTAACCGTTATAGCACTTGTTTACAAAGCGTACATAATTTTTTCATAAAAATCCAGAGGTGCTTGGCGGGGTGAACCTACGACCTCACTGGTCCCAGACTCTGTATGGATCTAGTTGCTGAAGTAACAAAATAGCGGGCTTTGATAATTATTTGATAGAATACTCACTCGATCTTTGATTTTTTATAAAATATAATTGCAGTCTTTCTTTGAAAGTGTTCTCGTTGACATAGTATTCCACTCGCACTCTGCAACAAACAAAAATATCAATGTATTTAATACGAAACTTTATCAGTTTGTATTTTTATTAACTGATTAAGGGGAAATCTTATATATAAAAAGCCGTATGGACTAAACTAAACTAGAACGTAAAATGCTACATTTACCTAGAAGTTTAAAAGGTTTCGTAGTTAGAAAGGAAATCCGGAAATCAATAGTAAATATATCAAGACGGGTAGTTTCTATTTCCTATTGTGTTTCCTTTACTGCCTTTTTGTGCTTTTGTGCTTTTCAGGTTTCACCAACTGATAGTTGCACATTCTATATTTTTATTTTCTTATCCTATGTTCAATTCTTGACGTTTGTTTTGACATATTTTCCCATTTTTATTTAAAATAGAACCAGTAGGTAGTTTTGGGTTATTGTACATTTGCCACAATTTGTATTATTATTCTCTTTATTCACATATAAACACATCAAAATATATTTTTCACAATAGATAAAAATATATAAAACTACCAACTGTAAAAAATATAACAAATCGGATAATCGCCGGCTACAAAGCTAAGCTCAAGCGGCTGGTGAACTTTCTGATTTATCTGATTTAGGTCTTGAATTATTTGTAGCAGTCCAGGGATAACACGGCATAACAACCAAAATGTATTCGATTTTTTATTTTTCGATTCAATAACCTGTATCTGTAGAGTTAAAGCAATATACATATAATATTTGTTTCGCTCGCAATCTTGATTTATGTTCGTCTGAGTTGAGAAAAATAACACTGAGAATAGCTATTTATTGAACCCATTTCGTAATAGTTCAATAGCAGTAACTGCCCTCTTATTTATTAATAATACAATGAATATTGCTGGGCTGATCCCTAAGGGGCTATCCAATGAATAATTAGGGTTATCTAGTATAACCTATTGATATACTATAACTATAGTGTTATATATGAATATTGATGTATTCATTTATTTACTTATTAACGGTACAAAAAAAAACAGAATTATATAAAATGCGGTTTTCCAAGTTATGTAAAACTTAAACGTGATTATTCAAAAAAATAAAAATAATTTGAGACAGCTTTACAAGCATGGTACATACTCGTAGATTCTAAAGTAAGGTGACTATAGATTAAGGGTAGGTGCATGCTTATAGATAAAGCTTAAGGGTCCATGATTATGACATCTCGTTCTAACTGAGTTTGCACTTGTACCTAGAATCGAGAGCTCCAAACTTTGTTTTCTAAAGAATTTACAGTGACCATTATTTAATAAATAAAGTCAAGGTATCGTGGTATGAAACGAAGTCGTTTAGGCTGTCAATTCTGTCCTAATAATAAATAATATATATGATTAAAATGCACGGATTTTTATGCGGCTTATTTAATAAGTAGAGCAACATGATAAGGCGTTGCATTTTTAAAATACTAAAAAATGCCTGCCGCGGTATAAAAATAATTTTTGGTATTGATTTTAAGCTATCGCATAGGAAGCCTTGAGGAGCTTAAATAAAATAAGTTCTAAGAAGCGAAAATCGGTCGAAAGCTCTTCTAAAGTTCACGTAAGTATAATATGCAACCTTAAATAACTTCATACAGGGTTACATAACTTCATACAGGGAATGTGATTTAACAATTTGCAGTGCCCAGCTCGTTTCAAAGATTAAATATTTAAATACTGCTGGACAATTCACACATAAACATCTAGCCCCGTGTTAAGCTCGAAACTTGTGTTACGGGTGCTAGATTTATTTTATAATATACATACATTGATAAATATTTTTATATATGGTGTTATGTGACTCGAAACAAATAATTGCAGAGTGTACAAATTTTTATCCCAAGCCGGGAATCGAACCCTCTTGTGTCGCAGGCGGACCTTTGCCCACTGCGCCACAGAGGTCGTCATGATTAAATCGGTTTAATACGAATGAGGTGTAGTTTCGCTATCTGAAACGTTTCAACGTAGATTTTGCTTTGAGTGGAGCACAAAATGGTGAAGCTTTATCACATTACTGACGAGCCGATGAATTTCCCAAACAGCTTTGTAAGCCGAGTTTCAAACGATTTAAAATGGAAATCCAAAGGTCACTCATTGTCGACTGAAATTGGCCTCCATTTAACATGTCTTTTTTCATCTGTTATTTATGCATCACTAATCCTTACTCTTATTATTTACGCTTAAGATAAGGATGGTTATTTTGGACAATTCCCACAGCAACATCTAGAGATCCCGTGGTAAGCTCGAAGCTTGTGTTATGGGCGCTAGATTTCTGATATACTTAATAGAATTTACATAAATAGATATATATTTTTACTCGGATGCTAAATACAACTAACAAATAATTGAAGATGGAACAAATTTTTGTAACTCCTTTACGACAAAACTCCTGAATGGATTTTAAAGAAACTACGATTAAAGCTCATACCATAATTTAGCAAATAGGCTACATAATATTGTAGAAAATTACATCCTTTATAATTCTAGAACTCTTTATAACGCGGCCAACGCGGGTAAAGCCTCGGGCAAAAAACTAATTAGCTGGTTACGTTAGATCGTCTTTACTTATAAAAAAAGAAAACTAAAACTCCTTTAAATAAGTGCTCTTTTTTGCTTAGACGAAGTTCTTAGAAAACACTAAGCAATGATGCGTTCATCGCTTTGCATTTTCTCTGGTTAATAGCTTGAGTGCTAAAACACTATATAAAATCTTTAATTAATTAACTGAAATTGACTTAGTTAATCGACTTACTTATCAAATACTGCCGTGATGGCTAAGTGGAAGCACGCTCGACTTTCATTCCGAAAATCGAGGGTTCAAACCCCACAGTGCATCTCTAGATTAGATAAAAGACGGCGAAGGCAAACATCGTGAGAAAACCGGCATCTTATGAGAATTTAAAATGTTTGAAGGGCATATTTTTTATATTACCTAACCCGCACTTGGCCGAGAAAGTGAATTAAGGCCCAAGAGAGAAGTCCCAGTGTCCCAGCAGTGGGAACGTAAATAAGGGCACACGGGCCACCGGCCACAACCACAAAACGCCGCAACTGGCATATTTCCTGTTATCATACATTTTATATGGATTCGCCGGTTGGCGCCGGTGGCGGCCACACGCTTCAAATCTCTAGTTCTAATAATGTTCTCGTGGCGGCGTTTGTGGCTGTGGCGAGTGGCTCGTGTGCGGCCAGGCTAAGGGCGATGTTGTTGATGACTTAATGCTGTATTACGTGTATTGTTTTACTTCAAAACGTATCTATCGACCGGTGTTTCAAATTAAAACTGGTTTTCATTTCTATGTTCCATGATGACATCGTATCGGCAAGGACACAGCTTTAACCCAGCAATTGACTTGCCATTCAAATTAGATCATTAAATGGTGAGTCGTTAAATATATTTTGCAATATTAATATGAAAAAGTCAACAGCGAGCCGCTCCTATACAATTCAATTCACTGACAGCGTCCTCAAAAAAGACAACGTCATACAAAACTAACGATCTACTTATCGAGTACGGCATGCGGGTTCGATCCCCTTTTCGGGACAAATGATTGTGAGATTTGTGAGCTCTGCAGATATTCGTTATTGGTGTTTACTAATTTCTTCAAAAAATAATTATTCGAAAATTCAATATTCAAAAGTTGTATAAAAATCCGTATTGTATGTCTATTCTATTAAGTATATTAGATTATTAGTATATCCTCACACAAGCTAGAACTTACTACGGGGCTAGATGTTGCTGTGTGAATTATCCAGCAATATTTATTTATTTAAAATTTAAAAATGATTTTAAAGACTAGAACTTTGAACACGTCGTAATTGAATGCTAAATGTAGGATACCCGGTAACACGGTACGGAATGATAATAATGGGAATCCGTTTGACAAATAGTCTGTGTTTAGTGACCTAAATAAACAGCTGGTCTGCTAGTTTCTACGGTACGCTACGGAAATTGTCTCTTAATTCATATCTTTCTATAATTTTTTGCAGGTTAAGTACTGTAATGGTGTTATGAATAATTTAATGATTATAGAACCGATGAGATTGTTGGTTATTTCGTTGACGCGCTAATCAGGATTTGGTTTGAGTTTAAAACTATTTAATGCGTTAGCCCATTTATAATGAAAAGAAGGCTTTTACCACGTGACGATATATGTTGTAATATAGTTATAGTTCTGTTATAGTATAATATGATATTTAGTTTTCGGGGAGACCACGGCAAGCACAGCTTCTGACGTCCACCAATAAGATGGACAGATCATCTTGTCAAAGCTGCCAGTTCACGTTAGATGCAAGCTGTTTCCGACTGACCTGGAAATTAAGGGAGGAATATGTCCAGCAGTGGACGTCCGATAGCTGAAATGATGATAATGATGAATGATGATATTTATGTATTCTCGAGATAAAATTTAAAAGCCGCGAGGCGGGATAGGAGTTTATATAACAAAACAACGTTTGCGAAGTCTGCTATTGCTTAATAAAAGTCCTTACTAATATAATTCGCAGCCCAAACGACTGGTCGTAAAACTTGAAACTTCAGGGTCAGGTTATACTTGAACTTATCCTTTTATGCATAAAAGTGAATTAAACCTATTTTAGTGCACGTAGATCTGTATCTATAACCTACATATCTTCGACGTAAGGAAGTGATAACAATATTTTAACTATGTATCACGTACACAAATTACATAATTATATACAGAGTTTGTTTTTTTTGAACGCGTCAATCTCTATCGTATAACCATATTTTCATTCAATTAACAAAATATGTGTAGATTGTGTTGTATATGAATAACTCATACACATACATAACCCAACCTACACCCGAGAGAAACTTGAAAATACTTGATTTGAACCGGGTACATACGTGTACAACAATGTGCTTGACCGAAGTCAATTACATAGAACCAAGACAAAACCTTCGATCGAAACCAGGTTACGAAACTCCGGTTACGTAGCCGGTCGAAGCTTCCAGATTCGTTTGCGTCCTGTTTTACGGGGCATGTTTTTGACGGCACATCAGGGAATAACAGTAAAAAGGATGTGACGTACCGAGCGTTAACAGAGCGCGTGACAAAAATTTATTACGCTAGGAAAAATAGTATAAGCAATTATTACGACTGGGGCACGGAACTATCTCTTGACGAGAGTACCTTTACCACGATGTCTGAGTGCAGGTTGATTAATGGCACACGCCCTTCAAACTCTTCAAAAAAGTTCTTAGATCACGCCAGTTGCATTCAGCGGTTGGAAGACATTCGACTTTTATTCCAAAGGTCGTGGGTTCAAACCCTGCCACGCACCTCTGTATTTTCTCCTTTAAAATCAAGTGCGCATTGAAAAACACGTGCTCTATGGTCAAGGCAACATTGTGAAGGATCCGGCATGTTCTAAGAAATGTTTAAAGTTTGAAGGACATGTGTCATTCACCAACCCGCACTTGGTAATAAGCATGGCAGATTAAGGCCTTATCTCTCTCTCTCATTATGAGAGTAGTCCCTGTGTCCCAGCAGTGGGAACCCTAATAGTGGTCATGATGATAATAGTAATAGCCTAGTAAGTCAACACAATCCCTGCGGTCCACGTGAGTCGCAATTCACTAATTTATTAACGTGGTATACATAATTGATTTAGTAAATTAAAAAAAATATTTCCGAGTTAGACGAAGCACTCTATTTGAAAGCCAAATAAAAGAAAACTCCATTAACAATCTTCGTTTTAGGAGTCTCGTTGCAATGCATTTTCCTGGTGGTTTTAGTCTCTGAATAAAGGATTGCAGTGACTATCAATAGAATAAAACCTTCTCGTATTTTCTGTACCGTAACTAATTAATATGTAATTTTATAAATTGAAATCTGTTCCTAAGAAGTAATTTTTTACTGAGCATATTTCTATTGCAGCATTATTACAAAGTACTTGAGAAATTGAAAATTAATTGCCTCGCTAAATAATAAACATCTAGCCCCGTAGTAAGCTCGAAGCTTGTGTTACGGCTAGATTTCTGATATACTTTTTATGGGGTGGCCCAGGCGTCTTGATGTTTATCTATCAAAAATCAAATTCGGATTATTAGTTTAAGAGTTATGGAGGAACATACATACATACTTACAGAAATAATTCCTCAAATTAGTTTCAGTATCATATATTGAGCCTACAAACAATATCTCTGAAATCAAACTAACTTACTTCACGACCGTTCCCTACAGATTTATTATTAGTAGATTTATAAAGGCTACCCGTTGCCATAAAATTACAGGCAGTTCGATTTGTATTGCGTCGCCGCAACATGGGCCCAAACAAAGGTGAAACTAAGACGTAACCGGGACCAAGTTTTCTGTAGCAGTGTCCATTTATCACACTAAGTGACAATTCTGGAACGTTGGCTATTATTGTGTTGCGATTCTGTGTGATAAGGAACGAGACGTGTTCTTTGTAGTTAAAACTATCATTATCACCCCTATTTATGTTCCCAGGGACACAGGCATTTGAAGAGAGATAACTTAATTCACCACGCTAGCCAAGTGCGGGTTGGTAAATGTAACATATGTATATTTGAAACTCTTAAGTTCTCAGAACATGCCAGTTTGAGAATAAATGTTTGTCTATCTGTCAACATTTAGGCTCGTGATAATCTTGGGTTATGGGTATTATTTAATATAATTATTGCATTCAGATATCATTTGAATAATTATATAAAAACTGTTCAAATCCTTAGGAAAAAGGAAAAAAGCTTTAGGTCTAAGAAAATTTTATCAGTAAAAACGAGATTGTGATCTTAAAGAAGCTTCACTTGAAAACATCTCAAAAGAGTATATCTTAGTTATTTTGTTAAAGAATTTCTCAGAGGTTATTTCTATAGAAAATGTCTTGAGAATGTAAAACAGAAATAGAATATTTCTAACGAACATTTTCTAACGAGTCTAAAGGAGGAAAGATTAGTCGGAAAGCTCAGTCCAAAAGAGCTTTAAGGCCGAAACACATAAAAACGCGACCCGATGTAACCCACCGCGTGTAGAGTCGAATCAATTTGTATTGTCTATGACCAGAAGTTTCCGCCTAGTCATTTGGCAAACCTTTTATTAAAGAAGCAGCCGTGCACATTAATCGATTAAATCGTTGTCTACGGTCCAATGTTGAAGGAAATCGATGATAATATGGAATGTATTATGCAATAAGACTTCTGTATTGTTTTCCGAACGGAAAATATACTGCATGTGCAGAAAGCATGCTAATCACCATAATTTCCACTAATTTATCTCGTTAGGTATCATCTATAATAATAATAAATCTGTAAGGGTCTGACATGATATTGTGTTTAATATATGAATATTGAGCCTATTAAATAAACAAATAAAAATTGTTGCACAATTCAAACTGCAACATCTACCCCCGTGGTAAACTCGAAGGTGTGTTACGGGTGCTGGATTTCTGATAAATTTAATAGAATATAGAATATATGCGGATTAGCTCTTTGAAGTGGCAATGGGAGGGCCATATAGCACGGAGAACAGATGGCCGATGGGGCCGAAAGGTTCTCGAGTGGAGACCACCGATCGGCAAGCGCAGCGTCGGACGCCCACCAACAAGATGGACAGATGATCTGGTGAAAGCGGTTGGCTCGCGGTGGATGCAGGCCGCGTCCGACCGCAATAAATGGAAGTCATTAAGGGAGGCCTATGTCCAGCAGTGGGCGTCCAACGGCTGACATGATGATGATGATGATAGAATATATGTATCAATACTAGCTGACCCGCCTGCGGCTTGGCCCGCTTTATTCCCATGTTTTCTCACCTTTGCTCATAGGCAAAAGGTATCTTTGAACCACCTCCTGGTTCTAATTACGTTTCCAGTTTATATAATAAAGCCTTATATAGCCTTCCTAGATAAACGTACACTAAAAAAGAAAATCAAGTCCTGAGATTAGCGCTTTCAAACAAACATATTAGTATACTCGTAGATACAAAGTTATCGTACTAGCGCCATCATATTACTGTTATACCCTGGCCGCCAATTAGAGGTTGAATAGAATACCCGTGACAAATTGAAGCTCAAACACTGGTATAATGTTATAGTGGAATTTGGAATTGCAATTCCAAACTATTCCTAATTAATTATTTTAAATTTTAGTTATCGATATTTACGAAGCGCACATTCTAAATGAAATATTTTTTAAACTTTAGTGAATAAACGGAATGATTAAAAACTTAACAATAAGCATACCCAATTTCCAAAACACCACTGATCGACAAACAAATACGCAAAAATATAGCGAAACTATGATTTCAATATTAGCATAGAGCTTTTACTCGTATAGAATTACGAAACCTTTAAAAGCTCTACCTTAATATTGAATCAAAGCTGTTTCAAAAGCGGCATAACTACGTCACAGAGCTGAAATTTTTCTGCAACGAGTTACACTTGTTAGTTTTTAAACCATGATAAAACCGTTTACTGTTTGAATACGTTATTTTACAAGTGTGGTATGGCTGTACTACGGAGCATTGAAAAATAATATATTAGTTTTTTTAATTATTCTTTAGTAGATGTAAGTAACGAGGTTTCTTTAGACATCGATGGAAAAGCTGAGCCACCCAGATCCTTATTGGGTGTTAATAATGTAAACACAATACAATACAAAAACACTTGATTGTACACCAAAACAAACAAAAATAACAAAATACAATAAAATAAACAAGTACAATGGGCGGCCTTATCGCTAAAGAGCGATCACTTCCAGGCAACCTTTGGATGGAAAGAGAGCAAAGAAATAAAAAACTGACGGGTGTACGAATACTTAGAAAAATATAATGTAATACATATATGGGATAATAAAAAAATAAATTTCAAAAATAAATGTCAAATATAATAAATGTAAATATATATAATTACCTCGGTATTCTATCGTAGCTGTCCCAGCCATTTAGGCAGTTATATGAACTGTATCGACTGGCGCCTGCCATGTCCGTAATTTGTGGAGACTCCACGATGTCAATGTTTGAAACGTGCAGCGAGATCGCGATACAGACTGCTGTTACCTATTGCAACCGTATGTATTATTAGTTAGGCTCTATTCTCATAACCGAGCAACGATCAGCGATCAACTGTCAAGTACGTGTTTTGTGCCGCGATAGCGGTTTGTCGTTTCTATGTATAGAAATGTCAATTCTCTAGAATCTAGAGTCTAGATCGAAGCTAAGACGTTAGGAATAAAGCTTCCGATCTTGTGCGTGTATTTGTGCAGTTTATTTTCTGTAATGCATGGAAATTTAATATGTTTTTGTTCATGTAAATAGGTAAAATAATAATGTCTCCCGAGTTTAATGAACCTAAAAAAATCCTGTAAAATATAAAAAGTGTTCTTGTTTATTATATTTTTTCGTGATCTCAGCGTGTGCGATCTCAGTGTGAAATCTGCGGATCCCGCGTTTTTTTTTGTTTTTACGACTTAAATGCCTTTTTGTAGAAAAAGGCTGCCGAAGAAACAGTCTTACTTATCGAAGTTTGAAAATCTAATTTCCATGGAGGTTGGTATCAGTCCTTTCCTTTTCACTTTAAAACTATGTTTTTTTACTTTATTGGCAACTTTGGAAAATGTCAGTAATGGTGTTCTATTTTATCGTAATATTATTATTACGATCTATACAGTACTCTAACCATAAGTTTTTTTTTATTACTGTGCTCTAACTTCTTTGCGGCGTTAAAAAAATAAAAATCACTATAAATCAGCATTTTCAGAACGCCGAAATTACATTGCGATACAAAAATTAAGAAGCCTATCTTTAAAAGTAGTAAAACAAAAAATCTTTGGAATCCTGGTTTTTCGGCCATATCTGCAACATATCCAATTTTGAAACGCTATTTTTTTTGTTTTACGACTTTTCAAAATAGGCTTCCTAATTTTTATATTAAGCAGGTAGTACGACATAATATATATATTCTAATCGCTGAACTAACTTCCATGATTTCTTATCTAAGTAATTGTAATCTATTTGGAATCACAAATACATTTTTAAAACGAGTACAAAACATGACACTTAATTAATTATGCAAAGTATTCTTGAAGCCTGTTTAGTACAGAAAGTTTCCAAGTTAATTATCATGTCAAGGCCTGTCGATTGCAATTTTATAACTAAAGGATTTTCCCACACACATTTACACTTCATTTTCAATAATTCTATTTAATATTCAGTTTGCTGCTGTGACACAGATTCTTATTAAAACTTTAGCTTTTAGTTATTTTCAATGTACGATTTTTTGAACTTAGATTTTATTTCAGTAATTTTGTTTTATTTGAAAAACTTCAAACATCATCGTTGTAGATGTAGTTAATTAGCATTTCAAAGCATGTCGATTGCAATTTTATAACTAAAGGCTTTTCCCACAAACATTTATCGCACTTCATTTTCAATAATTCTATTTAATATTCATTTTGCTGCTGTGACACAGTTTCTTATTAAAAGTTTAGCTTTTAGTTTTTTTCTATTTATGATTTTTTGAACTTAGATTTTATTGCAGTAGTTTTGTTTTATTTGAAGTTTTATCATTGTAGATGTAGTTAATTAGCATGTCAAAGCCTGTCGATTGCAATTTTATAACTAAAGGCTTTTCCCACATACATTAACCGCACTTAATTTCCAATAATTCTATTTTATTATTCATTTTGCTGCTGTGACACTGTTTCTCATTTTAAGTTTCGCATTAAGTGATTTTCAATGTTTTTTTGAAAGTAGTTTATTATTTTGCAGTTTTTTTTCATTAAATGTAGATAGTTTATGTTTATGTGTGTATCTACCGTTTGTATTCTATTACGTGAGCAGCTAATAAATGTACGTCTTTATCCTAATTATCTTTAAATTCAATTATATAACTTCTTAACATCCATAATAAAGGGATTATTTATTAAAACTAATGTCTCAAAAATAATTATATTTTAATATTTAGATACAATTTATTACAATTCAATTGAAAAAATATTTTTCATTACGAAAAGACTGCGAATAATATTTCAAACAAGTCAATTTTTATTTATTTTTCTGTATTTAGTTTTCTAATGTAGTAGGTACATCTCCCCACTACGTAAATGTTTTTTCTTTATATCCAGGTTTGCCGTCAGAAAACTCATTAACGGTCAAGCACACCAATTGTGAATAAAATAATTTGTTAAATAAATGTTTGTAATATGTATTGTGTACAATAAAGTATTAACGATTAATGAAACAAGGAACTACAAAGTTTTCAATTAAATCGCATAATCGTGCCGGCTAATAACTTGTTGGTTCACAAACACTGCTAATGAACTAAGGGAATAGGCATTACCACTTCACGATTTCACTTCAAATGTAAAGGAGTAACGTAAATCTATGTGCAGTGTTTGTGTTTTGTATGTGTTGATGGTTTGAAGAGTGTGGAGTGTAGTTTGTCGCGAGCGTGCGTCCCAGCGCGGTATCTGTCGGCGACTGAGCGTCGCGCTTGCTCGGAGGCAAAGGCGCGCCGTTGGTCTGACCACACCACACTGACATATACCATGCTACAAAATTATTCCCGCCCTAACCTAACCTGCATAGTAATTATATATTCTGTGCCTGCATTAAAAAGACTTAGACTCACGGATGCTAAAGTTAATCTAAAAACTATATAACATGTTCTGTGCCTTAAAGGGATGATTGTTAGGTGGTCTCTCTACATCAAAGTTGCAACTTAATTCTGTGACTGCATTAAAATTACTTACTTAGACGCACTCACGGATGCTAAAGTATACACATTTTCTGTTTCTCTCCCTACATCATAATTGCAAATTAATGCACATTAGATATCTTCTGTACTAATAATAAATTTGTATGGGTCGGTAATGGAGTAAGTTAGTTGGTTTTCAGAGATAATGTGTTTATAGGCTCTATATATGATACAGAAACTATGAAAACTGACGATTTTTAGATTTTTTTTGTATGTATGTGCCGCCATAACTCTTAAAACAATAATCCATTAATAATAACAACATTTAAGCAATTAATGGGACAATTGACGGCCTATTGGTTTTGATGTCCGACGCATTTTATTTAATCCTCTCGAATTATATTCTTCGTAACCCTTACAACACCCTGGTTGTAAGAACAAGTTTATTTATGGCGTGTCTTTATAAAATATTAAAAGAAAATATATTTTTTCACGCAATTGTATCGGGGCAACAACATGTTACATCCAATTTAAACTTATTGTGATACCAATATTTTCCAGCCAAAACTACAACAAGACTTATAGCACCGTCCAGTGAGTAACAACAATGGCAGACGTCTTCATGCCACTTCGAATAACTTTATTTCTAGGATCTTATTGTAATATTATCACAACACCAACGAGATAAAGATAATGTCCACGCCAGAGATTTTTCATAAGTCGATAAGCAATTCGTATTTAAATGTACATCGGTCAGAGTTATTATATAAATATAAGTACTTGATTTTTTAACCCTTGAAAATGTTTAGTTCAAAGTAAATCCGTTTTTTGGCCGTAAGTTCTGTTATAAGTAACTATATTATATATATTGTAAGGGCTGTGGATTTTGTGGAATAAATAAATATATAAATAAGTCACTACTAAAAACTATTAAAATTAAATATTAATATAAAATACTAAAATCAAATACATATACATTATGTAAGTATTCTACTATCCAACATACAAAGATTTGTTTTTCGAAACGGACCAGTGGTACCTGAGATTGGCGCGTTTTAACAAACTCTTCAGCTTTATAATATTAGTAAAGACAATACAAAACATTTCACTTTCACATTATTTCACTCTGAGTGAAATTATTTAATGATTTCTTTTATCATGAGGAATACATTCAGAATATGCCAATGAGCCCGTATTAGGACCTAGCTCCCGTCACATGCCAGGCCCATCTCTAGATAATCGTAACACGAGTTGAAATGTGGACAGAATGTATTCTGAATTCTCTTACTCTTTAAAAAACTAGTATTATATACCTAACCCAAAAAGGATAATAAACTTGTTTTATGTTATACTGAAAGTATTAGAGATGATTTCGGCCAGTTTATTCAAAGTATAATCTGCTTAAACAGACAATTTTGAAAGTAATTAATTTCGGAAGTAAAATACTACGTTGAATGTGTTGAATCGCTGTAGCGATTATGAAACTATTTAAACTATCAAAGTTCTTAACAATATTTAAACATGTTCCCTCTTTCATGATGTTTCCGTATAAATCACAATACATCTATTTATTGTGTCTCAATCGCCAGATACTTAGTTGTTTAGTGTAAATTCGGGAGTCAACAACGTATTCACTTATTTGTACGATCGAGATTCTGAATATTTATCAGTTTAGTTCCAAACTTCTGTTTTGCAGTTTAAACCCACGCGTCTAACACGACACAGTAATTTTTGTTACGTGCCCTGCACACTCGACTTTCTCTCGAAGGTTGAGAGTTCAAAAACAGCTGCGCACTTTGAGACTTTTCTTTTTGAAAAAAAAGTGCACTTTGAGAACCCCATAAGAGAACTTTAAAAGTTCGATGGACCTGTGTCATTCAGCAACCCGCTGTCAAAAATACGTAGAGGTAACTATACAATAACTAGGTATATAATATATCTAATATATTATATAAATTAAATGATTATGAAAAACCGGCAAAGAATGCTATTTTTATGTTTTTAGAAACTCCACTGTAAAGGATGCCAGGTAGGTATTTAGAAACATCCTTAATAACATAACAAAAAAAAAGTGGCCAAGTGCGAGTCGGACTCGCCCATGTAGGCTTCCGCAGCAATTGTTTATATGAAATAGTTTATGACGTATTATAAAAAAACTATTTGATAGATTTCGTTCAAACCAATTTTCGTTGGTAGTTATTGTGCTAATGTATATTATATATTTTTTCTAGATTTATCATTCTCTTATTTTAGAAATTAGAGGGGTGGGGGGGGGCACTCTGTTTTCCACTTTGGAAGAGTCTCACGTCCAAACTATTAAGTTAAGAATTAAATGATGTTAGAAACATTGTTATGATTTTTGAAGACCTATTCATAGATACCCCACATGTATGGGTTCGATTAAATTTTATTTTAAAAGTTTCGGTTCTAAGTATTTTTTTGAAATCTTAGTGCGGTTCACGGAATACATCTCCTTCAGCTTTATAGCTCTTATAGTTTCGGAGAAAAACTGCTGTGACATACGGACGGACGGACGGACGGACGGACGGACAGACGGACGGACGGACGGACGGACATGACGAATCTATAAATATTTTTGCCTTTTGGCTACGGAACCCTAAAAATACCTGAAAGAATAGTGGCGATTGGTGCCGCCTTACTGATTCTACTAGCCGACAAATATAACTGGGATTTCTTGATTATTTAAAATCAGATAGCGGGAAATTTAAGCGAATGGCTTAATCTGATTTAGTCCACATTCCAAGAGCTTCATTGAATATTTTTGGCTCAGAACTTGCCTCTCCGTAACGCTGAAGAGTAAAATTCTTAAGAAAAAATATATATTAGACTTTTCATTCAAAATTTAATATATTACTTCATTAAAAAAAGTAACGTTAATACTGTTGTTTGCGATTTGTGAATATCAGGATAAACATCCTACAGAATTTTCACAAAACGAAAATCATACCTAAAAACATCGAGTGCACATTATTATCGCATTTCTATCGCGCCGAAACAACTACAGCTCACAATTATGAAAAATGGTGTATAACTTTACAAGGTATTCATATATTCACAAACCCCCGTTGTGATAAATAATGCATCTCAGCACTCTCGCCGAAATGAAAAAAATACATGTCAATAGTAAATGTTAAATGCGGCTTCGCTTGTGTTCTACACTTTCCCGCGGATATATATTTTTTCCCGCGGTAAAAAGTAGCCTGTGTCACCATCCAGTCCGTTTGGCCGTGAAAGACGAAGACCTTTTAATCAGGTAACCCCGATTCCTCCTTCTATTTTACAACATCAGATCTTTAAATTTATCAGTTCATTCATGATCAATGATTTCATGAAATGCCTAAATAAAATTAGCTATATCGTTTAGTAAACAACATTATGATGATGTGTTAATGCACGTTGAAAATTTCATTAAGTAGAGTGTCCATGTTAACATACTATTTAAATACATGAGCTTTATTTATATTCATGATACTAAGTAATTATAAGCCGTGCTGAAAGTAAAACGTCGTAGAGCAAAAATGGAAAGAACAATTAGATTTTTTTAAAAAAGACCATATACATAGACATAATGAAAGTGCGAACGATAAAATTGGTAGTACGATATAAAGGATGTAAAAAACGGGTGTATCAAATAAACATGACTATATATTGAAGAATTTACGTTTCCTAGATCTTAAGAAATAACAAAAAGTTTGTGTAAAAATTATTTCGATATGTCGCTTAGTTCCCGAAATATTAAATCCTTACTAATATGATAAATGCGAAAGTAACTCTGTCTGTCTGTCTGTCTGTCTGTTACGCTTTCCCGCCTAAACCTCTCAACCGATTTTGATGAAATTTGGTACAGACAATCTTTAGACCCTGAGAAAGAACATAGGCTACTTTTTATTTCCACGCGGGTGAAGCCGCTGGCGGAAGCTAGTTACTTATAAATTAATATCACCGCTTGTTGCGGTGACATCACGGGTCATAGACTCACGCTGTACATTGCGCGCTCCAGTATAGTTTACTACGAAATAACGCAAATGAAGCGTGCAATGTACAGCGTGTGTTAGACCTATGACGTCATCAACGCGCGGCGAAATAACGGGATAAATTATCGGGATTTTAAATGCTTATAAAATCTGATTGATATTTTGGTATGTATAAATAATGTATTTATATTCACATTGGCTTTACTGTGATTTTGCAATCGATTTCGTATACCCAGTAACATTGTATATAAAGTCACAGCACAGAATCAGCACAAAGTGTAGGTGGGTTGGGGCAAATGAGTACTCGAGAGCACACTCCCGATAAGTGAAAGCGCTGTACATGTACATAATCGTATGGTTATGTCTCGGACTCCGATGGAATTAAGGTGTGGCAAGACTCACTATTACAAGTAAATTGGCACGGAAAAAATGTCGCCCCGGCGCGCGGTGTAGGATTGATTAATTAATTCTATTTTGTGCGGTTATTGGTCTAACAATTCCCTTATTTCCCGTCTGTGTAGTTTATTTAATTTTTTTTGAAACGATAAAATGGGTAGCCTTAAGTCTTAGTTTATTAGTACCTAGTTGAGATACTGGAATTGAGAAAATAACGTAATTATAGTATAATAACTTACTTATCTCATCGTCACAAAAGGAAGTGGGTTGCACAGATTATAATCACTCAAACCACTTAGAAAGATAAGCTATGGAATAAAAAAGCTAAAGAGCTAAAAGAATATACAGTTTCTATAGATGCAAAACTAATTAATATAAAAGCATCTTATTACGACAGTGCTTCTCTAGCTACGCCGGTGTGTAGTCCCTATCCTCTTCATGAGGAGCCATTGTGTTTGTGAACTGAGCGCTACGGGTTAAGAGCCCGGCGTCACGACGAATTGCCCATACAAACGTAATACCAAAATTATTTGTAATGCGAGCATATTTCCACGATATTATTGTATTATTATTATTTAAATAGTATTTATCTATTCATTTTAAAAACGGGAATTACTCACGTATTTACGTATACACGTAGTAAATACGTGAGTAATTCCCGTTTTTAAAATGAATAGTATCTATAACTCACAAAAATTTTGAAAGTGAAATAGTATTTATCTAGGTATAAAAATTAATAATATAGGTAATTTTTAAACTGGATCATCTATACCTATATAGTTTTTTTTTTCAAAATACTTACTAAAAAAAACCATTTTAATTATATAGATAAATACTATTTAAATAATAATAATAATATTATAATATCGTGGAAATATGCTCGAATTACAAATAATTATGGTATTACGTTTGTATGGGAAATCCGTCTGACGCCGGCCTCTTAAGGAGCTACGGACTAGGGTGATTATGGTGTAACCTGGGTATTTGCAGTTCATATTGGTCCATGATGTCAACGGGCTCTCGCTGGGGACGCTCGAGCAGTCTGGAAGGAGCTGTTAAGTTGTCTGAATTCATGTTTCGCATATTTCTTTTACGTTTATTCTCATCGCGACGGAGATTACGCAATCGAAAGAAGAACATGGACATGATTAACTTTATGATATACACTTTGGCATTTTTTGAAATGGAGCAATGATGTTCTGTATTTCAGTTTCACGTTTTGAATTCACATGTCACTACTATATATTATTATTTTAATGTTATTTACAGTTAAGTTCAGTTTGGTTTTAGGTGTAGGCAGATGGCGAAAATTGCGAAGTACACAGCTATAAAGTTTGATTGGTTTATGTGACACTAAAATAAATATTACCGACTGGTTTATAAAGTAGTCTTTCCCCGAGTATCAAGTCATGACATGACCTACATTACATTTGGGAGCGGAGGCGGCGGATTCATGGTACATAATTTATGACCTTCAACCATTCTCAGTATCCTTACACACAAGTAGATAGATGTAACAACAAAGTTACCTTTGCCCAGAGTTTCCGTATGATACCAACTATTGATTTTTATTTATTCTCAGTTCTATTTACCCGTTATCTCAAAATATCTACTCGTATTTCTACGATGAAAGTGAGAAACACTCTAATGCATTATCTGCTTTCTGTCCTATGTTTAGTCTGACAAATAATTTATTCCTAAACAAATTAGCAGACTACAGATGCCTTTTACCCCAGTTTGGTAATGAGATCAGGAATCGAGGTAATGGGAAAGAGCTCAGACGCAAAGGGAGCACGGTCTAAAGGTTATTTATGATTTATTACACCTTAGTAGCTATTCTCATGTGACACGCTAGATGAAACAATAAATGTACGAAACCGACAAAAAAAATCGAACTGACAATACGAGGTATAGAAAGGCAGGTAAATTAACCGATGAAGTTATTTAAGATATAACTTTTTAAACTATCATGGTTTTTTAATAATATTAGAACACGAAACGGGTAACATACCATCATACCATGATTTAAACAGAGAGACTCATATAAAACTCCGTAAAGATGGATGATGGAAGAACTCAAAAACATTTAAATCATGGTATGTTACCCGTTTCGTGTTCCAATATTATTTAAAATAGTATTGGGATCCATCGTTTCTGCGATTTATTTTGTTATAATTTTATCTAAAAAAATCAGTGTCTTATATTCAACTCTTACCTGTTTATTATTAAAAATACGGATAAGGTGAGGGGTAATTATACAAATATATATTTTTAAATGTCTTTCGATCCTATTTCCTTACAAAGTTCTTTGAAACTAACTAATGTTTGAGTTTGCTGTCGTTGGAATTGGATGTCTTGTTTGCCTTCTCTGGTTGCTTATAGGATATGTGACGTAACATTTTATTTAGTAGGTACCTATGGTTCTATAGATGGCCCAACATCAAGAATTTACTTAAAATATATTAGTGAACTGGCATGTAAAATGCCGATAAGGATTGAAACATGTGTAGGTACATCTTACTTGTTTTACTTTATTCAAGCAAAATCGCGAGAGGAACATATATGTATGAGTATATTTTTGATGATTATGCTTGGCATGTAGGTAGGACGATTATAATTATGTATTTATTATTAAGTAGCTGTATCTTCGTATCTTATTCTGCTGACAGACTGCTGTAATATTTAATAGGCATCATATATTAAGATCCTTTTAAAAATGTGTCTACAGAATAGCTACTAAGAGTTTTATATTATTTATATAAAATACAGCTGAAATTTGTTTTTAAGGAATAGGAATAGTTAATACTAGTTTTAGTTACTTAATCCAATATACATACTATTGAATTTTGAAACTGCATTACGTATAGACATTAAGATAATTTTGCTTCATCATTATCATTGTCAACGAACGAGTCAACGAGTTTATACAATGGAAACAAATTTCGTAAGTAAAAACCCGTGCTTTTTAATCTAGATATTTTAAGAAATAAACCTTTCGAGATACAATGAAGCATGATTCTAAACATACAGATAAAAGTGAAAAACTCTTAATTGAGTTCTTACTTATTAACTATCTGCTGCGGGCACTAGATAATACGCAATTAGTTAAGCACTATGTCTGTCTAACTAGATATTCTATCTAGAATGAGAAACGAAGGCTCTTGGTTCATCAAATTATATTTTCTTTGCTTAAGCAGTTCTTTGAGATAAAAATTAACTATCAACTTGTAGGTCCCTTAAATATGTCTCTTTTAGGATGTACAATCACGTAAAATATGTTACACATGACTGTGAGTTTTTCCCGTTGTTATCAAATGAAATGTATTAAATCAGGATTAAACTATTGTACTCTTAGGTACCTATTTAATATAGACAGATATTTGAGTTTCGTAAAATTGGAATGTAAACAGTGCGTTATTTAACATGCACTGACTTTATTCAAAGTTATGGATTATGAACAAATGAAAAATGTGCATTTGTGAAGAGCAAGGAACGATGTGGTTGAGGTTGTTGTGCAATGACGTCTCACAATATTCTATTTTTGGTCGTCGAGTTGAGAGTCTTAAGTGTGCACGATTGTAGTCGTGTCTAGTTGACCCCAAAACTTAATACTATTCACAGGTTCACTACTTGGTAGTGCTATTTGAGATAATAAGTGTCGAAAACGTGTGGATAGTGCAAAGAATGGATATAACTTGGCGTATGTTTATGTCCCTTCAAAAATACGAACCCGCAGCGTCCATATATGAAAAATATATCGTCCCCTACTTCCATGATTACCTATTGTTAAGATAGAGCGTTTAAGAAAATCATTGTATTGGGGTGATTCAAAAGTCCATTTGGTTGATTAGAAGAGAAAAGTATTGGGGTGGTTTTATCAAAAGTTCGTTTGGTTGATTAGAGGGTATTGTTGGTTGTACGCGGGCGGTTTGGCAGTGCGTTCGACACCGCTCTGGAGTCGTGAGTTCGTGCGTTTCTCGACTTTCACACCGGCCGTACGACTAAATGCGATTTCTGTTCAGCGAGAGTCACGAGTGCCCCGCTCCCCCCGCGCCGCCTCAAGTACTCAGCCCTCACCCCCGTAAATCCCTTGTTCCCTTCATTCGACTCGGAATTTCATCCGTCCATTTCGGAATGATATCGTATTAGTATGGTATTGGTTACGAACGGAATTTTACTTTTCATTCGAAAGCATTGGATTCTTTTGGTTTGTTTTTAATGAACTCACGTCGATAATTTTCGTAATATCGTCATCGTATCGTATGATAATTGTACGTCAGTACGTCAATTTTGAATATCGAAATTGGGTCAGTAATTATTTCTTCCCATCTTGTCTCGTATTTTCATAATATACTAGACTTTTATAACATTTTAAATTATGAACATCGGTAACATACCTACAGATGACAATTGATACGAATCACCATTCGATGCATATTATATCCTGAAACCGATAACGTAGCTACGTTCTACGTTCTTGGTGCTAAAATTTATTCAAAAAAAATTTTAACGAAATTTTTAGGTATTACAATAAATTCTAGGCTTACATTTCACGAGTTCGTTGAAAGTGATCTAATTCAAATCGGCCGTAAATGTTATTCCCCATAAAACGTTTGATTTCGGGAAAGCAAAGATAGCAACGGTCCGAGGCCTGTGTGTGGCACAAATCACGAGCTTTCAGCGCGTGCCTGTCAGAAGCAGAAACAACATTGTTTTTGCTGTTTGTACCGAAATAATAACATGATGCAATGTATTATATAAGTAAACTAAAATATTTCTTAAAAAGGACCAGCGCTTTTTGAAATTAGCGCTTTCAAACTAACAAAAACAAGCTGAAGAGTTGGTTTGACACCGCTGCACCGCCGAACCCAGCCGGTAAATGTGGTATATACTCGTACTAACAGTTATCAGCCATAACGCACCTACGTACCTACATCCCGAAGTGGCGAGGATTTTCAAGAAACTACGGGCGTATGGCGGATAGTGATATAGCATTATAATGAATGAACAGAATAGTAGGAAGTAAGCATGTGATTTCGCCTGATGTACCTTCCAAAAATATTAGAAGACCCCATGACAAACTAAAAATATACTGGGAATGATATTATTGTCTATGCAGTGCTGCCGTATGTACTTTGAAAAAGTAAAAGTAGGCCTTCTCTTTCGTCGAGAGAGATGTCCCGTGGTTATGATGAAATGTTTAGAATTAATTTCCGGTTACGGCTATCTGGGGTATCTATTGATTATCTGGGGTGAATAAAATTTACCTAAAATTCACTTTTAATATACCTACCTATTGTATTCATTTTATATATTAATTTTCTATCCGTATTTAAGGCGGATAAAATTCGAACGTCATTGTATCAACTCTGAAAGAAAAGAAGTAGATTTAATCATTGTATCACTATATAACTTTTAAACAATCATGGTTTTTAACAATTTTACAACACGAACAACAGTGTCAAAATATCGGGAAACTCAAAAACATTTCTCAAAGAACATACTCGCCAAGTTTCCGGTCTCTACAATTCGTAGGTTCGTTGCATTTCGTGCGTCGTCATTTTAGAGTAAACAACCAAATAAGTAGCATTCCGTACGTTTTTTATTGCGCCAAAAAAAATTACAGATCTGTTTGTCGCATTTCGTGCGTTTGATCCGTCAGTCAGTCATTCAAAACAAAGAAAGAACTATAGGTGTAAGAAGATGACTGTAGATTTAATTTATTAAAAAAAATATTTTTTTAGAATTGATAGAAATTTGTTTGTTCGAAGATATTGTCCATGTTAGATACAAGTAAAATTGAACGATGGTAATATGAATAAGTAATCAGCCCTTTGGTATCCTCTAAAGAAAACGTTTTTACAAAAAGTCGGTGGAAATTAACATAATTATAGCACCAACTTTACTGTCCAATAAAAACTTGACGAGTGAATTCTTACGTCCGCGTTCGTTCTGTTTTCAAATAACATTCAGCCTGGTTCCCACTGTATAGAGGCAGTTTTATGCAGGTTTAGCCTAGTAGCTTGATTTAGTGCCCTAATGTGCTAATGACGAAACATAAAACACAAACAAATAAAGTAAATTGCAGTGGTTAAACCATTGCAATGATTTACTTTATATAATTATGTAGATGCTACAATTTATAAAGAATTTAAATACTATAAAATATAATTACTTTTTTTGCTTTCGGAAACAACTTAAGTTGTAAAAACTCTTTGTTGTTCTATTTTTGTTAATTATCATTTGGCAATTTTTTCGGTAGGTACTTATACCTATTTATTAGGTTAGAATAAGTTCCTAAAACTTTTTGTTGTTATTAAATAAACTTTATTAAATGCTAAGTAAGATACAGAAACAGCTTCTTATACGCAATAATTGTACTATCCCGGATTGAAAATATTTAAATCCTCGAAAACCTTTTGTTATGATATGTTAGTTCTAAAATGTACGTGACTCATTCTGGCTCTTTAAAGGGCCCAGTTCGTATTGCGCATGACGACATTTCTCGGTCTGACTATCTATAAATGCGTCAAACATCTCTTAAACATGCGAATGGTCACTCAATCCCATCACGTAAGTCATTATGGTAGACCCCTCTAATGAGTTTTTGATCCTTCTTTAACTATTGTTGCCCTTTCCCCAATGATAGATAATACTGTCAATCTGAAAGAAGCACTACCTTTTATGTCGCACTTTCCTTGGCTACCATTCTTGTCGCATGGCACTGACCTACATTCTAAATATACATATTTGTAGCCACCCGACTACCCTTGAAACCTTACCATGGTAGAGCTCAATGTTGACTAAATTAGTAGATATCTAGAGTATTGGAATGAGGACAGTACCTTTCTTCAAAGCGTATGCTGGAGCGGCTGATGTCACTCCAGGCGCTCATAGAGCGGCCGCGGCTGCGGTGGTAGACCGCGCTGGGCAGCGCCGTGGCCGTCAGCCGCCGCTCGAGCTCCACCTCTGGAGGGAAGTTCACTTTGGTAGAAGCTCGGGATGAAGGGCCGTCAATGGACTCTCCTCCGGCTGAGAGTTCCATCTCGAACGCGGCGTAGTCCGGCGCCATGTCGGGCTCGCCGTCGCTGCCGTCGCTGGCCGCCGAGAGCGCCTCATAGCCGTAGCTCGGGCGGCCGCCACCGCCGGCGGCGCCGCCCCGCAGCGCGCCGCTGCCGCCGCCGCCGCCGCGCCCGCACTCCGCGACGCCGCCCAGCCTCGGTGAGGCTTCGATGCGGCTCAATGACGCCGCCTTTACCGACTGCCCCCTCACGTTCAATGGTGAACCTCTTCCAGGCAGATGATTCGAATAACGTAGCTTGCTGTGGCGAAACGTGGTGCTGGCTTATTTCTTCGATTGCGTCTGACGGCTATCTAGCCCCAATACCGATTATTAACTAGATAGTAAAACTTATGAGCTGTGTAGTTCTGTAGATAAACATTCAAGTCGTTGTTTTCACATTACAATGCAGTATCACAGTGTTTACATAAAACTGTTCTTTTCGTAACGCGACCGTCCACTACACACAATGATATGTTCGATTTATCACCAAGCAAGTAGGAAAAGTTACAGCAACACACTTTGATTTGAAAGAATCTCTAGGAGAAAAGCCTTTTTGAATTGTATCGTCTTATAATGCGAATAAAATAGTTTAGGACACAGAAAACGAACGTGCCGTCACTGTCTCACGATCCTTTTGACTAGTGACCTTTATGCCGCCAAACGGTGTCAAGTTTGTTAATGGGGGTGACTAAACAATAAAATCGTATAGATACTACGTTTCATACATTATGTGGGCGCGCGCCTTGAAGTGAGCGAGCGAGCGATACTACTAACGTGAAGTTGTCCACGGCGAACTTTGGGCGGGGCAGATCGATGCGATCTCCACGCGCGCTCTACACTTTCTAATTTCCACCACCGCAGCGCTATCAGTCCAATTCTCGTAATAGTCAATTTGTTCTTGAGATTCTACCAAGAATTCTTAAACACAAGATTTTTCAAGTTGATAATAAGAAAATACGCTTACTAGCAACTGAATCGACTCAAGCAGGATCGAATGTGCTTCAGTTTGATTCTTTCAAAACGATTGTGAAAAGCCTTTTTGATTTGAAAACTTTATGTTTTATTGTGGAATAATATATCCAGAAATCAAAATCCGAAGGCTGATGATGATGATGTTTAAAGACACGAACGTTTATTACGAACCCGCAACCCCCTGTGTTGCAGGCAGACATTCACCCGCTGCGCCACAGACATTGGCGAGAGTGTGCGCTTGTTCTCTAGTATTTACTTCAAGGGGTATCTCTTGAGAACAGCAAACAGCGTTGTTTGCATACAATCTGCATCATCCTTGTAAAAAATAAAATATAGCCAAAAATAAATGTGGAGTTAGGAGTATATTCTGCACAAAACTAAAGTGTTATAATTTTTACGTAACTCCTCGATAGCGTAGTGGTTAGCACAACCAGGGCTAAACTGGGTGGCGTGGGTTCGACTACCTACCACTCGAGGACCAAGGTTACGTTGTGATCTTGTAATTCCTATACCATTTTCTATTTATTTAGAAAACTTAAGTGGGAGTCAATCACTATAAAATAAATTTAAGTATAATAGTTCCCTGTGGATCTCTCTTTTTATGAAGCCCTTTTAGAGCACTATGATCTACAAGTATGATCACGTCAAAATGAAGGCCCTCTATATACGGTCAAAATTTTTCAGTGATATAGACGAAAATCAGAAGTTATCTTTCAGATTTTTTCGTACAGTATCATTGATCATCTCATCTCACAGATATCATCTGTTAGTTTATCAAACATACAGACATTCGCTTTGGAATTTAGGTAAACAACGGACTAAAAAGGAATTTCTGGACATCCTTTCTTTGAAAAACTGTTGTTTTGTTTGCTCGTCATAATAGCCCTATTATGATGACAAGAGTTTAATAATTCAGTGCAAGCAATGATTTATGTCGTAGGTATGTCATAGTGTACCCGAAGCATTCTAAAATCAGATCAGTTCAAATTCAGAGCCTAGGTAATGAACATCATGACCCTAAAAAAATGTGTACCTCTAATTCTAGTAGTGTTATGTAATTTAATACCCATAGTAAGTAACCACATCTTGTTTATGGTACTACTAGTATTTTCCGTTTAGAGTGTGTGACTCTACCAGCATGGATGGTACGAAAACGGCCACTCTGCAGCTCCTTTCGTCATAGAATAGCAAAATATTCCGACTTTCTGCTGGCATTTTCCTAAAGCGTTTTCTCTTAGAAGCGTCTTTTAAAAAAAATATTCTACTGTTATAAAGCTGAAAACTTTGTTTGAATGCGCTTATCTCAAGAACGGCTGGTCCGATTTGAAATTTTTTTCAGTGTTGGATAGTACATTTATCGAATTTTGATTTTTTTTAAATATGTGTAACAGTGTATAATCGATATATTAGTCCTATTTTTAAGTGGTTTAATTTTCTGTTGTGTCAATTAAATTATATTTTACTTTTATTCGTTAGGTGCTACCTGCCGCACCCGGTTCATTCTTCTGGAAGCCGCGACTAGGGATAGATTTGAGAGTCGGCCCCACAGGTAAAAAAAAAACAAAAAATTACTATACCCCCACCATCGCAAGACCGATAAATGATTGAGAAGCCGGGGCAAAGAAGAACACTTCGAGGCCCCACCCTGACACCCATATTCTTAGTCGTTTTCTACACTCAACTCAACCTCACATGAGCAAAATCGTATCCGAGAATACGACAAAAACGTCCTTCCCATGAGATTTTTATTCAGCTCACCTCAAGTTCGAGATAAGGTGGGAACTGTCAAACGTAAGGTACCTCATAACCAGCCTTGAAACTCCTACAAGACCACGACGATCAACGCTTGTTTTTTTTTTGAGTGGAGGAATATTATGAGGAAACGACTAAGAATATGGGTGTTAGACTTGGTTTATTGTATTTTCAGAGTCATCGGGCAGTGTACCGCTACCAAGTAAAGAAAACGTTCGGAATGGGCTGGTGGTGATAATAAACGGATACGAGATCGGTTTGACCATGGTGGCGTTAATAGGAGGCATGCATGATATCTGCGAGAGGATGCATATGCATCCTAAGCATGCGTGGTTCTATACGGATAACTACAGATGGCTGAATAGGCATCTTAGCTTGTAAGTTGTATAACGTGCGCAATTAGAAATGAGTTCTGTAAATGGCGTCCGCTCGCATGCGTTCTCGCTCACTCTCTATCGCTGTCTATACTTTTATCCTTGTTTTGACAATCGTACCATACCTACCCGCCGCCATTTACAGAATTCATTTTCAATTGCGCACGTTATAAAGGAATACAAAGTCTTACACCCATATTCTTAGTCGTTTTCTACAGATTTACTCTACTCAACTCAACCTCACTTGAGCAAATTCCTATTCTCAGTTGACAGGAACGTTGAGATTTTTTTCAGCTCACCTCATAACCTTGAAACTCCTACAAGACCACGACGATCAACGCTTGTTTATTTTTGAGTGGAGGAATTATTTTTTTTTTTAATAAAATCGTTTATTTTGACACAAAAACAATGTTACATATTCATGAAAAACGATGCCACCTGTATTAGTTATAAACTGTGTCACAGATTATGAGGAAATAAGAATATGGGTGTGAGTTCCGACTGCAGGATCAGTACACTCATCAGTTTTTGCTTAAATCATTTCTGCGTTAATTTGTAATTAAGAGAATATACTCGTATAGGTATCTACCACCAACAAGATGGACATTATGATCTTATTAAGGCTGCTGCTTCACGGTGGATGCAGGCTGCATCCGACCGTAATACCTGGAGGCCTATGTCCAGCAGTGGACGTCCGTTGGCTGAAATGATGATGATGATGATATCTTCCAGTTTGCCTGTCAAGATGTGGCCGCTAGTATGTTTTATTAAATTAATATTCGATAAAGATATTTAGATAAAAATATAGATATTTATTTCCAAAAACACAATTAATCAGACAATATTAATTGATTGGTTGCAAAAAAATGTACTTATTTGACTTTCAAAAAAATATCATTTATTTCGGATGACTCCCGTTAGATCCATTAAGATTAAGGCATGGCATAAAGACCATGTCGCGAAGACATCTAGGTTACTATAAATATATGAAATAAATGATCGTATTGAGTAAATATCCTAATTATTTCAGAATGCCATACTGGATTGGTGGTGAAGGGAAGGAAAATATAAACACGCACAAAGCTTGGACGCGAAGATTTCACTACATCAACAAATTTGTACCTACATGGATGACGTATTTGTTTCCGTGGGTTCCTCGATCAGAATGGGAAAAGGAGAAAACCGAATTTATCAAGTATCTTAAGTATGCAGAACCCTATTTCATTAAGCATTATCGTTACCCGGGAAATGTTTATACATCATTTGCTTCTGAAGAAACGACGGAGACTAAAGAGAACCTTGACGAATCTAACTCTGATGTAATCAATATAGGATAATTTAGAGTACAAATAATAAATTAAAACATGCTGTACATGCCTGTAACTGGTGAACATAATTATAGTTTTTTATTAATCTATAAAATAAATCTGTAAGGGTCGGTCATGGAGTAAGTTAGTTTGTTTTCAGAGATGTTTTTACAGGCTCTATGATACTGAAACACATTAATCTGTGTACTGAAACTATATTTTGATGTAATTTGGTAGATAAACATTAAGAGGTCTAGGACACAGAATTGGCTAGTTAAATTCTTGCTCCAGTTATGATAAGACGTAGTCCCTATACAAACGCGGACGGAGTCGCGGGCACCGCTAGTCTTAAATATATGTATAATTTATGTTCACAGTTAGCTTGTTTATAAATAAATATAATAGAAATAAACCTGGGTGTTATTTCTTATTGTTTTTTATTTCTTCATCATCAATCATCAACAACAGGGCAGGGCAGGTCAGCTAGTATAGTATAAAATGATGTCGCAATATATAGCGACAGAATTTTTAATGATCTTCAATAATACAAAAAGACAGAAGAACATAAAATACATTGTGAATGACAAGCGCCATAGCTACATTAAAGATTAAATTAAGAATTATGTCGCTCAGCCTGTTATCAAACTTGGGTATGAGGAATGAGATGGGTCTACAAATTCCGGATAGAGGGATGGAATTGTTAATGAATAGTTTATTAGACCAAAGGACATAGAGAATATAATGTCTGGGCTCATGCTCTGTATCATGGAAGATTTGAAATGAGAATGAATAGGCAATAAGCGTATATTTGCAACATTTTAAAAATATTTTTGCAAAAACAGGGCAAAGTGGCTCATGGGTTCAAATCCGCAATTAACCTCTGAATACTTCATAAAAATGTTTAGCGTGCTTTAAAGGTGAAGCTAAATATCGTGAGGAAACCGCCATATTCAGATAACTTTAAAGAGTTTCATGTGACATTCACCAACCTGTGAATTAAGGCTTTCTTTCACGTTATAGGAGAAGTCCCCGTGTCCCAGCAGCGATTATGCAATGATAATGAAATGATTACAAAAAAAATTGAAGTTAAATAAAAGTATGCTTCGGGCCACACAATATAAAAATTGATGTTTTTATTGCTTTGAAAACCTGCTACGAAAACAAAATGTTGTTAAATTGTCGTTTTCATCAAGTTAATATACAGGGCGTCCCACGGCCATGCCACATGGAGGGAAAGTACCTTAAATATTGTAAATTGAACATTTTACTGAAAGAAGACATTATTTGAATTTAAAAAACAATATAAACTGCATTCATAGATATTTAAATAATTACATGGTTGAGCCGGGAATCGAACCCATTACACGAAAAAAATAATTATCCTGTAGCTTTATCATACCGATCGAAAGGCTTCATCATAAGGATTTTTTTTGCTAAATAACATAGTGTCAGAAATAAAAGGAAGACCATGAATTTTAACATTTAATGTGAAATTTAGTTCAGAAAAGCTGGCATTGCCGTATAAACAAACAACTGACATTCACCACTTGAGAAGTACGGATCATTTCCATTTTATGATTTAAGTGCATTTTGTGTTAAAAATGTTAAAGTT
This sequence comes from Chloroclystis v-ata, assembly GCA_963691955.1. Taxonomy (NCBI): domain Eukaryota; kingdom Metazoa; phylum Arthropoda; class Insecta; order Lepidoptera; family Geometridae; genus Chloroclystis; species Chloroclystis v-ata. Next base: position 5,867,325 of record OY829908.1, on the reverse strand, counting down.
CATGGTCTTCCTTTTATTTCTGACACTATGTTATTTAGTTTCGATCGGTATGATAAAGCTACAGGATAATTATTTTTTTCGTGTAATGGGTTCGATTCCCGGCTCAACCATGTAATTATTAAAATATCTATGAATGCAGTTTATATTGTTTTTTAAATTCAAATAATGTCTTCTTTCAGTAAAATGTTCAATCTACAATATTTAAGGTACTTTCCCTCCATGTGGCATGGCCGTGGGACGCCCTGTATATATTTTTAAATAATAAATAAATATAGATGGAAATTCACACACCTATGTGAGAGCATTTAATTGGTTAGAAGTTTTCTAAGAAGATTCGTTTCTAAGACATTATAACTATTTGTTCTCCAAATAAAATAAATAATAAAATATTATTCGTATATTTTATCATAATAGCCCTATTATTATTTTACGATTTACCTATAGGCCGGGATCCGTAGTACATGGAAATCAAGTGATTACTAACAAGCTAATTTTTGGTGAGTAGCTTCGTTTCGATGAGACGACTAAAAATATCCTATACCCAAATCTCGATTGTGGTAGCTAACAGAGATATCAAGGATTAAAAAAATCAAGGATGTAAAACCGGGATAACGGACAACGAAATTTGTCGGACAATATGTCCGTTAGATTTTATATATATTAATTAAGTATACAACAAAAAATCAGCTGGTTAGTAATCATAGTAATCATTTAAATTGACCTCGTTTTCGATACATTTTCGAAATGGCGGACTCTTTGATCAAACCATAGGTTTTGTAGGACAAACATGTTTTTATATAATTTAGATAATTATCTTGAGATATAACATATTGTCCTACAAATTTCGTGGTCCGTTATCTCGGTTTTACATCCTTGAATTTTTTAATCCTTGATATCTCTGTTAGCTACCACAATCGAGAGTTGGGTATAGGATATCTTTGGACGTCTCATCGAAACGAAGCTACTCACCAAAAATTAGCTTGTTAGTAATCACTTGATTTCCATGTACTACGGATCCCTGACTACTATTTATATTCGTTGTCCTAAAGAATAAATGCCAAGTCCCCAAGTTGTACAGTAATTTGGTCGAAAAAATGAATAGAGGTTATCTTGAAAGTTTTCCGGGAGTTTTGAAAAATGGCAATTCGATAGATATCCTCTTTCCATATTAAAAATAGTGTAACACGACTTTTTTATATAGATATATATATATATTATATAGGTAGATAACCAACGTATAACCCCCGCAATTGAAAATGAATTCTGTAAATGGCGGCGGTATGTATGGTACGATTGGCAAAACAAGGATAAAAGTATAGACAGCGATAGAGAGTGAGCGAGAACGCATGCGAGCGGACGCCATTTACAGAACTCATTTCTAATTGCGCACGTAATAAAAAAGAACAAGCATGGCTGTCAGCGGGTCGGCTAGTGTATAAAACCACAATAAAAGTATCTGCCTAATATGAAAAAAACGGAAATTCTAATAAAACATTTTCCCGAAAATAGCATCGTGTTTGTCAATATTCGCGGTTGCATTCCAGGCAAACTCTAGTCCCGGTGGAAGTTGTAGCTTAAAAATAACAACAAAAAATGATTCAAATAGACTATTTCAGCCATTTCGGTTTTAGTCGATAGTCGATAGTTACAGTAGACACTAAACATGGAGTCGTATAGTACGAGATTTGTGCTGCTATTATTATACATACCATTTCAAAATGTAAGTGCTAAAATGACGAAAAGAGCTTATAAAATATTTTATTTATATTTAATTCGAATCCCTAATGAACATAGGTTATAGGATATTTATTTAATTTAAGTTATAGAACCTGATTTAGTGGTGCCTGATTAAGATTCGTGAGAATCTGTATTACAGTTCACCAATCTCACATAGGTTGATTGGAGCTTTAGACATTATAATAGTTTTTTGCAAAAGAGTGAATTTAAGATATGAAAATTCTAAAGATTATGGCCTAAAAACGAAACTAAAGTACCTTTTTCCTAATCACTTCAGGGGCGTGGCATGGTAGAGGTGGTTGGTTGTCCTACCTGAAAGACCAGCTCAAACGAGGTGGAGAGTTGACGTAAAATAAAGCAAGCGAAACTGTAGTGGGTCCAGTATTATAAGATACATTTTCTATTCAAATTTTATCCTATTCATCACTTAATATTGTGTACACAGGTATATGCAGCAACGCCAGGAGTTTTTTACTGGAAGCCGCGTTTGGGTATTGACTTAGCGGAACCTTCAACAGGTATGTATTTTTTTATGGATGTTATATGTAATTTTTCATGTTTTACTCACACTAAGCACCTACTACTACTACCTAATCCATACATTTTGTAACAATGGCGACGATCGCCTTACTTTGCTTATAGGCTAGCCCCCCTGGTGTGAACTAGGCAGCCAATTATTTATCCATCATAATGAATACTTTTGATTAAAAGATAGATATTAAATGTGGAATTTATTTAAATTTTTTTTTGTAAAATTTAGATACGATAGTTATATTTTAAATCTGAATCTACTACGTCTGCTAGAAATGCCTTAAAATTTTGATGATTGAGCTGACTTAATCATCAAATTCTTGGCACTGATGCCAAGAACTGTGTCTCTTACCTACCTACTGGTTTAAATTAGTTACATTAATTTGTTTAACTATATAAAATATTTTATAACTCACACAAAACACATTACTAATTTACTACGTACATGAAACAAAAAGTAAAATATATCACAGTAGGTATAAGCTACGTTGAAATATACTGGTTAAACTTTGCCTAGATACCCACGTAGTTACCAAAACTATAGGAGGTCTAAAATGACCTAAATTGCTTTGAGAAATGGATGGTTTGGTCGTGCGCCGCTCTGCTCAACGGCAATGGCTTTGCCGTGCCCCAGTTATGGAAATAAATTCGATCACAGACATAATTAAAGTGACTATATCGAGATCTAGATTATTTTGTCTCATTATCAATTCTGAGACTATTAAATCAACGTAAAGAAAATATAACAATATCACTACATAGTATAAAACATAGTAGCTTTCTCTGACGTATGTATCCTTAAATCTTTAAAACTACGCAACGGATTTCGATGCGAATACTGATTCATGGAGAAGGTTTATATGTTCTGTACCCGAAGCGGAGCGAGGGTAGGTCGCTAGTATATAACAATAATCAAGGCTAATTGGTGATGGGTGATTAGAAAATTCTGATTAGGTATGGTTCCATAATCCCAGGATTAAAGAATATAGATGGAAGAATGTGAATACCCAAAGATTTCTACGATCTGCAAATATTTTATTCCGAGTCCTAAACCTACACGTATGTCTAATAAAATAAAATATCTATCTATGTTTGTATATACTATATAAAGTACAGTCGCGGAATGAAAAGGTTCATCACCTTAGAGGCGGTTATCGCTTGCACTAGTACAGCAAGAATCAATTATGCCAACATACGTCAGTGTACATCAAAAATATAGGGCCCGTAACACAAGCTTCAAGCTTACCACGGGGCTAGATGTTGCTGTATAAATTGTCCAGCAATATTTATAAAAAAGTATGCGGAATCGAATTCTATGTAGGTAAACAAATATTAATTAAATTATTTATGGTTCTTTCAGAAACACCATCTTCATTTAATGCGCCTACCAGAGAGGCCGTCGAAAGAGGAGTCGTGGTTATGATAAATGGGTACGACGCTGGTATGACACTGATGGCAATTCTTGCCGGAATCACCAACAGTGATGTCTACCCGACTCTCAATCCTATAGCGGCTCCTTTCTACACGAATGCCTACAGATGGGCCTTGAGGCATTTTAGCATGTAAGTTATTTAATTATTTATTATTTCAATTGTTGAATGACGTACAGAACAGGTCCAAAGACTCACACACTAAGTATAATTAATTATTAACATTAACACACATTACAAAAAAAAATTGGTTTGTAAAGTAAAATAAGGTTTATCTTATGCTATTATTATTATTTAGTAACAAACGACGAATTTAACAACAACGTTAAATGAGTTTCATTAAACATTTGTTTATTGTTTTTGTGGATATTATATGAAACTAGCTTTCCGCCCTGCGGCTTCGCCCGTGTTTTACACTTTCCCGCTCTTTGCTATAAACCTCACACAGCCCGAGACCTTTCCAACGAATGCAAAATTGTGGAAATCGGTTCGTGCGCTCTGGAGTTATAGCGTCCTGAAGGAAAACCCGACTTATTTTTATATAGTAGATTACTACTAAATATGATGAGCAAAGAAAATACGGAAACTCGTAAATACGAGGACTATTTTTAGTTTCTTTAGCTTGAGTAAAGACTCAAGCGCACTTAAGAGCGTGATAGACGACAATGACCTTGGTCGATTGGGCGGGGCCAAACGAAATGTTCCGCACCTCACCTCACAATAACTCACAGTAACTTACCTATTATTTAATTGATTTTTAGGATGCCACATTTTCTCGGAGGCAGTAAATCTTACGTGGATACAACAAGAGTATGGCGAAGAAGGTTTTACTATATGGATACGTTCATTCCAGAAGTTTTGAAGAAAGTATTATTGCCATATGTTAAGAAAGAAGACTGGGAAAAGGAAGAGAGAGAAATGCTCTACTTCAAAAGATTTTCAGAATCAGCTTTTGGTAAAGGATATAGATATCCGACCAAGTCATTCAATAACTTCCTGTCTTGGGAAACTGAAGAATCCATGGATAATTTAGACATCTCATCTCTAAGCTTAACTCTGGGCTGATATGTAGGTAACCTTTGAGATAACAGGTTAATATAACGACCTCTTTGTACGTTGCGGGTTCAATTCCTGCCTAGGGACAATAATAATAAGTTAATATAACTGGAAATGTTTTTTTAGACATAGGCAAATTAATGAATAAATACTGCAAAATCACTATGCAATGCGATTTTGTAAATAGGAAGCAGGTACGGATTAGAAATTCCAAATTTTGTAAATTATTAAAACAATGTCTGTAAAGGTCATGAATAAAAAAATATCATATAAAATTTGTATATTTTTTAATTAATCTTACAATATTTATGCTTACCAATAAAACAATAGGTTTTGCACGCTACATAACAAAACAGTTAGTAGGCCCATAAAAAAACATAATTACTAACCTGATACAAATATGGAGACATTTTTATTTTATCATTCATATTTTATTAATTTTCAGATTAAAATAATATTTAAAATGGATTTATCATTATGAAAGGCCATTAATAGAGTGTTTTATTTATTAAGTTACACTTATCTTTATTCAGATATAAATTTATTGTATAAAGGTAGGGTAAATCTGTAAAGACAATCTTTGGTTTATAAATGTCAAGATTAAGAAAAACTGATAAAATTATATTAAAATCATTAGAACAAATGCATTAATATTGTATTGTATATACTTAATTCTATAACAGTATCGTAAATATAATATTTTATTCGCTAAGAACATTTAAGTTTTATTGGAAACTTAAAAAAACGTACTACACACATAACGTATTATAAACATATCAAACATAAATGTATTTGAGATAGTCGCTCCCTTCATATATTTTATTAGCTTTATATCGGGAATATATTATACTCATACGTGATAATTCGGTTTAACTACCGAATAAGTCATATCTTTTTATGTTGAATCACCACGGCTATTGAGGTAGGTATAATAAAAGATTTATAAATATAGCTTATCCCTATCAATTGACGTTCGTAGGAAATAGTACAAAGGGAAATTTCGTTCGACATATTGCTATATTAAGTTCTTAATTTAAATCTTTTCAGATCTCTCAATATGTTATCATAATTTAAGAACTTAATATACCTACAATTCTTGAATTGTAGAAATGACAAATAAACGAAACTAATTACTTAAGAAAAAGTTCTCCACCTTGGCATTACAATTTTCTTATTACAAAAAAAAAACAATATGTATGCTATTTAGTTTCAAAAAAAAAAGAAAATGATAATGGTTATGTATACGAATGTTTTGATAAGGTATGCAGTAATTTGAAATGTTGTTGCGATAAAAAAAAATATTGCATAACAAAACCATCTAGCAGTTTATTATGGAACTAAATAGTTCAGATGATGTTCGTTTGGGCGTGCCGATGAAAATGAAAAGTTTTCAAATTTTTTATAAGTTATACAGTAATTTGAAACGTTGACTTTTCCGCGATATTATCTAGAAGTTCTTTATTAGTTTTTAGCATAGTTTGTTGGATATTTCAAGTGGGTGTTGTTATGTCTGTATTCACGGGTCGATGAAGGAGATCATGATGTAGCGTGTGCCCTTAGTGACCTTAAGGCCTTCGTGGAAGTGAGTGAGACGGCCGGGATGCATTAGGATCCAGCCGCGCTTGGTGTCGCGAACAGAACAGTTGTACCGCAAGAAGTGACAGCCGCCGCCTTCGTAGTCTTGCACTGGAACAAACACGTAGAGAGTTATATTTGTAACTTTCTAATTATATTATATCATATCAAGAAATCATTATAAGTTTAAATTTATTCAACGCATTCAAACAATGAGTTTATCAGTGAATATGTTATAAATAAATAATAGATTAGAAAAAAGTGTAACGATAATTTTAAAAGTGTAATATTAAAAGTGTACTTTGTGATAACGAAATGCTGTAGAATATTCGTAAGCTAACATATTCTCATGTAAGTGACAAAATGTCTTTTTGAGAATAAATCTATATATATATAAAAGAAAGTCGTGCTAGTTACTCCACTTATAACTCGAGAACGGCCGAATCGATTTGGCTGAAACTTGGTGGGGAGGCAGCTTAGAACCGGGAAAATCCAACATTGTGCGGGCGAAGCCGCGGGCGGAAAGCTAGTGACTTATAAACCTAAAAAAACAAAAGTGTTATATTCACCTGGTGTGTTGAGTGCTAGATTGATGGTGTAGGTGGAGGAATCATGGTGGGGCCGCAGAGAGGGCTGCTCGTCCGGACGATAACGCACCACGAAGTTCATCAACGACTTCGGAGGCTGAAAAATAAGGAAGAATTTAAAAAGTGTATTTTTTTTAATTTTGAAATGAAATTATGATGGTGTATGAGAGCTTTTTATATGCTGTAAGTTTATTTTAATTAAAGACCTTTTTAGCTCTCTAATAAAAGCAAACTTACAATATTTTTCGTCTTTTGTCACTAGACTTAGATTCATCATCACCCCTATTTACGTTCCCACTGCTGGGACACAGCGTCTTATCTCTTGACGAGAGTGAGATTAGGCCTTAATTCACCACGCTGGCCAAGTGCGGGTTGGTGAGTGGCACATATTTTTCAAACTTTTCAAAGATCTCGGATCATGTCGGTTTCCTCACGATGTTCGCCTTCACCGTTAGAGCCATGTTTTCAAAGTGCATATACATTTTTCAATGGTTTAAATCCACGCCCTACATACAGTATGTAAGTCGATCATCCCACTCATTCCACTCATAGAATAGAATATAAAATTTGTTAAATTAAAATAGTTATTAAACATGTTGACTGAACTCACTAAGGCTTACGCCCACATGTTGGCTAAACACGTCTCGGTATACTCAATAGGTTATCTTGGTATGGTAATATTAAGAGAAGATCGTTAAGTATGAGAGTAGATGGGTATGCCAGGAGAGGTAGGCCAAAGAAAAGATGGATGGACTGTGTGAGAGATGATATGTGTAAGAAAGTAGTGAGTGAGTAGATATGACGGCTGACAGAGGAAAGTGGAGAGAGAGGGCGTGTTGTGCCGACCCCACATAATCTGGGAAAAGGACAAGAAGAAGAATAATGGTATACTCACGTTGTGGTAGTAGCCCGTGAAGACCATCTCTTGGAGCGGACGCACATACTCCTTAAGGATGTGCAGCCAGTGGCGCTCCAGCCCGACTTGGTTCATGTGGATGTCACGCGTCGGCACCGCCTCGTAACCACCCTCCAATCTCTTATCCTGGAACGAAACTTCCGTACAAACTCACCGAATTTTCGCTATGTGCTCAAGCTATCCTATATTTTTGTTGGGTTTAAAATCAATAAAAAAAGTGGGAGGGGAGGTAATTGATCGCCAATTTAAATCCTAGAGTAACAATCAAGACCTGTCCAGGCCTGACTTTAAACATTCCTTGTGTTAGGTTTGTATCATGTATTATGTTACATTTGTGTTACCAAAGAACACGATTACATCTGCAAGACTTAAATGCGATAGTAATTTTCCGTTTATTGTTAGAACTTTCCTCTTTCCGTCAACTCATTGAAATTTACAATACAATATGAACAGTTTAGGTGATATTAGGTCTCCATGCCTCACTCCTCAGCTTATAAGGATATTAGTTTTTTAGAATACATATACATATTCGAATATCAGATATTTAATTTTAAAGATGACTTATTTTAATTCAATGCCCCAATAGCGAAATGGATAATTATTTAGCTATCAATCAAGTACTTGTAATCAGTGGCAAGTGAATAAACAATTATGGAATTACATAATGTTTTACTTACACTATTGGAGCCGTCGCTCCATTGGCCGAAGTTCTCCATAACGGCGATCCATTCCTCGCAGAACCGCGGAGTCATCATCGGGAACCAGTAAACATCGGGACACGGCTGCAAACACAAATTTTATATAATGTTTGCAACTCAGGTTCGACAGAATAATTCAATTAAAACAACGCTGCAAAGCCTAAACACTTGAGAGAGTACATCGTAGCACATTACATTGAACGTAACATTGATTGGTGAGAGCGTTCTAAAAGGTTGAGGAGTTTATCGAAATTGATAAAAAATATTTTTGTGACATTTGTAATTCATTGTCATTTTTCTTTATTCTATGACATTTGAAATTTATTGACATATGAAATTTTCTGACTTTTTTGTAAATAATAGACTTATGTCATTTCTAATTAATTGTCATGTTTAATTTGTTGACATTTATTATTCAGTAACTATTTGACATTTATTATGATTTGTATTCCAAAAATAACAGAAGAAGAAGAAGATGATGATTTGTATTATTTAACGTGTAAAATATTTATACCAATAAATTGATTATTTGATTACTATTTGATTATTGGGCCGACCTGTGCATGTTTCCGTCCCTCCTTGAAGTTCTCGAAGTACTCTGGTAGGATGTAGCGAGCCTCCCACTCCAGCCGGTTGTCGAACACTTGGTACACGTCCGGATTATGGCGCGAGATGTCGAACGACTCCGGATTAACCAGGTGCCCGTAGCTCCGGTCGTTTGCCACGTGCATGAATATACCCTGGACATTACCATTGATATTAGTTTTATTTTAATTTAAAAAACCTTTTTTGCGCGGGTTGTATTTGTATAAGCCGCGCACTTAAAGAATTGATTTATAAATGGCGTCCGCTCGCATGCGTTCTCGCTCACTCTCTATCGCTGTCTATACTTTTATCCTTGTTTTGCCAATAATACCATACGTACCCGCCGCCATTTTCAAATCAATTTTCTATCTGCGTGGGTTATAATGTTGTATAACTTTCCGCCGGAAAATTACATATTACATAAAATATACTTAAGTTTAAAACGTAAGTTACGTCCTTGTACGTTAAACCTCCAGAACACATATCTGCATATCGTACAAACATGTGTCCCGAAGCGGGAATTGAACCCGCAACCTCCTGCGTTCCAGACAGACCTTCACCCACTGCGACAGAGGTCGTCTATAACGAGCAACTGACCTCGCAACGTCCCACCAATGTTTATGTGAACTATACCAACAAACTGGGATCATTCAACTGCCTGGTAAGCAAGGTTATTATATCAAATTCTCAAAACCGGGTGGGTAGTGTAGGGATAGAAAGGTAGGAAGTAGGATGGGTAGTGATCGATTAGATAGGTAGTGGGTAGTAATATGACCAGACAAGGAAGGAAACATACCGCATCTCTCAGGCTGGCACAGAAAGCCATATCAGGGTGGGTAGAATAGGAGTAGAAAGGTGGTAGTATGATGGGTAGTGATCGATTAGATAGGTAGTGGGTAGTATATGACCGGACAAGGAAGGAAACATACCGCATCTCTCAGGCTGGCACAGAAAGCCATATCGGAGTCGAGATCCTTCTTGATGTAGGTGACTTCTTTCGCGGCGGCGGTTTTGAACACGGCCATTTTAAGCAGGTAGCAGTTGGTGATGAATGGCACATTCCATATTCCCCTGAAAATAAGGCAGAATAAATCAATTCTAGTCCTAAGAATCGACAAAATAAGAATAATTTACTTAAATTTTATTGATAACATTATTACGCTTAGCAATAATTCGCAATAAGTTAAGACGCAGCCAGCTACCCAAGATAAACTAGCTACTAAATTGTACAAAGCCAAAGACCTTTAGTTATGTTCAACTGTCAACACGTGGATTCTAGAAACATCTCAACGTAAATATTCAATTGAAAGTATCATGGTACGAAATGTGAGAGGAAACAGTGGCCGCTACACTAGGTATATGGGGGAGACAGGGCCCTGTGTAGCACCTAAGTCATTACTTCATTAGCCAATTGAGGGATTGGCGCGGCTGTAACGCGACAAACAGTTGCATATGGAACTCAAGCAGTACAGGACACCGACATGCTTCTTCTTGTGAAATTCAGATTGCTGTTAGGTATACTTATTCTGTGCTGTATTTTCGAAAGCGATGCTCGCCGTGGACGAACAAGGAGCAGGACAAAATCCAAGGTAAAATCTTTATAACTTTAAAATATAGTTTTTTGCGGAATAGCTTGCGGTAAGCAAATAAATATTGCTGGAAAACTCACACAGCAACATCTAGCCCCGTGGTAAGCTCTAAGCTTGTGTTACGGATACTAGATAATCTGATATAGGTACTTAATAGAATAAATATACATAGATATTTTTATTATAGATATAGAACACCCAGACACTCGGAACAAATCTTCGTAAAAAAAATTGTCCCGAGGCGGGAATCGAACACGCAACCTCTTGCGTCGCAGGCGGACCTTCGCCCGCTGCATCACAGAGGTTATCTCTAATCTTTATCTTTCTATTAAACGTCGGAACCAGTTGATAACTTTGGTATACATATTAAATTTTTACTTATTTTCGTGTTTGATATGCGTATTCGCGGCATTAATGACGCGACTATAACAGCTTTATATAAATAATTAAATATTTGTGGCAATAACATGTACCATTCAAATTAAATATTGCGTTTAATTTTAGGTTCAAATTGGTCTTCCCATCACAGGAAAATACCGAGATCCGGAAGCCGATCAATATTACAATAATAACGATGTAAGTATTTTTTATCTCAAACTTTTATCTTATTGTAGCAATATTTATAGTTAGTATAGTTTTATGTTGCGTATATATGCACACCAGGCTATTAAATATGTAAGGTGATAGGTACATGAGTCAATTTTCCAATAGTTTAAGGTCTCGCACTAGGGGAGAAGTTGTTAAGAACGATTTTTCAATCTAACGGTAGAACAACACGTAAGTAACTTAGCTCAATTGAAACTAAGGCAAGTGTTTCTGTAATTACATTATTGACGTATATTGTTGTTCAATTATATTTTAAGTTCAATTTGTTGATTACATCATCATCACCATTACCCTTATTTACGTTTACTTACTCTTGACGAGAGAGATTAGGCCCTAATTCACCACGCTGGCCAAGTGCAGATTAGTGAATCACAACTTCTCGAAGTGCTCAGAATATGCCGATTTCGTCGAATTATAAATAATTTACGTAATGAAAAGTAAACACATTTTTTTTTCTATAACTCTTTACTACATGCAATTTTATTTTCCAGGGTGCCAAAATCCTTTTAGCCTCCCACTTCGATCTTGAATACGTTCTGGGCCACAAAATCGCCTTCCTCTGCATTGCTAAAGGATCACCGCGACCACACATAACATGGTTTAAAGACGGCACGGAAATATTCGCCCATCACTATTTGCATGTAAGTATTGAAAGATAATAAAGCTTTGATTTTTTTGACTTAGGTACGTATTTCAACGATATTTATTTTGTGTGTTGATTAAGATGTCATGCATTCTTACAAAATGGGTCATATGTAGGTATAAAAATATCTATGTATGTATATTCTATTAAGTGTATTAGATTATCAAGCACCCGTAAGCTTCGAGCTTACCACGGAGCTAGTTAGTGCTGTGTAAATTGTCCAACAATGTTTATATTTTTTTTATAATTTTACGATTTAAAACGCTCAAGTGACTTGCAGGTTAATTCAGTTTACCAAGTCCTTTATTCATGCCTACGCTATATTATGCTTCACGCGCCCTGACTTCAAAAGCCTTGTTTTCATGGTTGAGTGTCTTTAAACATTTTCGTAAATTTCGTTCATCAAATCTTCGTCGGAAGAACAATTTAAAAGTCATTCCCCCTAAAACATCTACCGAATCTGTGGTAGTTCATTTAAGAACGTTAGTAATAACCGCGACGCTATACAAATCAATTTTCATTTGGGTCAATAAAAATAAGCAGCACTACTTTCACTAAGTGATGCAATAAAACTTTATTGTCTCTGAATTCATTCCGATTCGATCGCATCAATATATTTCACGAGTTTATCATAGTTTAGTTTGTTAATATCCATATCATCATCTTATTGCAATAACAACTCCTATATCGTCATATTAAATGATACTTTATCTATATTCGTTTGCGAGTTAAGATTTCATTTGTTTTGGAAAAATCTTTATTGTTACACCACATTACAAAAAGATACACATAACAATACAGTGAAACAATGGACCCTATTTCCTCCAGGCAACCGTTAATTATGTTTAATTGTCAAATAAAAAAACACTTTTTATTTATTAGTTTATTTCTGTTATAGTCCGGGATCCGTAGTACATGGAAATCAAGTGATTACTAACAAGCTAATTTTTGGTGAGTAGCTTCGTTTCGATGAGACGTCTAAAGATATCCTATACCCAACTCTCGATTGTGGTAGCTAACTGAGATATCAAGGATTAAAAAAATCAAGGATGTAAAACCGGGATAACGGACCACGAAATTTGTAGGACAATATGTTATATCTCAAGATAATTATCTAAATTATATAAAAACATGTTTGTCCTACAAAACCTATGGTTTGATCAAAGAGTCCGCCATTTTGAAAATGTATCGAAAACGAGGTCAATTTAAATGATTACTATGATTACTAACCAGCTGATTTTTTGTTGTATACTTAATTAATATATATAAAATCTAACGGACATATTGTCCGACAAATTTCGTGGTTCGTTATCCCGGTTTTACATCCTTGATTTTTTTAATCCTTGATATCTCTGTTAGCTACCACAATCGAGATTTGGGTATAGGATATTTTTGGTCGTCTCATCGAAACGAAGCTACTCACCAAAAATTAGCTTGTTAGTAATCACTTGATTTCCATGTACTACGGATCCCGGCCTATTAGCAATAGGGCGTTACCAAGGACATGGGTTATGATGATAAAAATATTTTTGTGTTAATTGTCAATTGTCCAGCGATATAATGTTTTGAATGACTTCAACAGATTCACGAATGGCCAATAGGCGACGACCGGGTCAAGTCAAAGATAGAGATCGACCCGGCAACGCAAATGGACGCCGGAGTGTACGAGTGTACCGCAGATAACATGTATTCTATTGACCGCCGCTCTTTCAAGACGGATTTCTCTATTGCTTTCGATTAGTTTTACTACGGCAACATTATTTAAAAAACGTAATATTTGTGTGGATAAGACACAACCGAGGATGTATTTTATTGACTGCCGCTCTTTCAAGACGGACTTCTCTATTGCGTTCGATTAGTTTTACTACAGCAACATTTAACTTTCAAAATTTTAGTGAGTTACACTATTCATTTTATAACAACGGGAATTACTCACGTATTTACACAGTATTTTTTGTACAATACTTTCGACGTTTCGACCACAACAAGAGTAGTTTTTTTCAGGAGTGAGCGTCCCGCCGTGCTCCGTCTCCTCTCAGCTCGCGCGGTTCTCACTCGAAACGTCGAATGTGTTTTAACTTGTGTAAATACGTGAGTAATTCCCGTTGTTATAAAATGTACAGCAGCATTATTTAAAAAACGTAATATTTGTGTGGATAAGACACAAGATGTGCATTCTGAATAGTAATGATCAAGACAGAAAATATTTATACATCTTAAGAAACAGCAATTGAAAGTGCAACTAAGGCTCGTTGGTTTATTAATTTCTGTTTATACGTAATAATATTTTCTATGTAAAATTTAGGTTATTATTAAATGTCCTATAAACCCACTCAATTTAGTGTAAAAGCTTGATATACCTCTAAATAAATATGAAGTAGATATAAACCCGATCAGGGTTAGATGTTAAAGTAGATGTAATGTAACTAGATATAAAGAATAGTATATAGAACCTACAAGTAGTATTAAATGTTATTGATAAGTATTAAATATAAAAATATCTTTTAATACCGCGAGTTTTTCTTATGATAATCTTGTTTCAAGCATAATGATTACCTATTGACTCCCTTATTGATAACGATATTACTATTGAAAATAAAACATAGAAATAGTAGAACTATAATCGTTGAGATTTCTTTTATGTGTAGCACCATTCGATAAAAAAATTGTGAAACCCTTACCTTTAATTTATTAAAAACATTTACCTTTAATTTATTTACAACTAGCTTTCCGCCCGCGGCTTCGCCCGTGTAATTATATATTTTCCCGTGGTAAAAAGTATCCTATGTCCTTTTCCTGGCTCTAAACTACCTCCCTGCAAATTTTCAGCTAAATCGGTTCAGCCGTTCTCGAGTTATAAGTGAAGGCACTAACACGACTTTCTTTTATATATATAGATTAATTAATATCGCTAAGGCTGACAGATATTGCAAAATTGTACTCGCTATTGCCAATTAAAGAACAAAATCTTATTTCGCTGATCTATCTAAATCGCCAGTTGGATCCAAATGTTGGTAAAAGGCTCCGCAAAAAAAAAATTCGCCATAATTTATGTTTAATGATCAAGATAAAATGCAATAGCAACAAATTTTGCATTATTGTAGCTTAGCATTACTATGTCTTCTATTACTATTCTACTATAAACTTCGGTGAAGAATAAGATACTTCAATAGCTGACCCGCCCGCGGCTTCGCCCGCTATATTCCCATGGTTTCTCAACTTTTAAACCTTCCCCGGGCTACTACGACTATTTTAAAACCTAAAGCACCTAAACCTGCCCAGCCATTATTTGTATGAAAAGTGGCATTGATTTTTTATATGTCTATATATACACTACATCTATATGTATTGTACTTTAAATCAGATATCTAGTACCCAGAACACAAGCTTCCCGCTCACTACGTATTTACAAATACAAAACATCACTTACTTGTACGTCTCGTAAACAATATCCATATAGTCCGCGGATCTAGCGTAGAAACCGGCATTGTTGATAGCGCCCCAGAAGTTAGACCACGCTTGTTCGTGACGCACCAACATAGGCGCAACCACGTCGTAGCCAGACGACAATAGATCCCGTAGAGTAGACGTTTCTAGACGAGACATACTGTCCACGGAGAATAAGTAATCGCAGTCGCTACTTAGGCAACGGTCTCTGGAACAAGAAGGTCTGATGTAGGATCCTGTCTCTGTTACTCCCGCATAAATATGTATCGCCCTCTCCCTTGGTTCTTGAAACAAAATGGCGGCAACCTTCTCGGAGCAACAGAGTTTTTTGCAGATATCATTTTCTTCTTCAGTGAAGTAATGAGTAATACAAATCAGTTAGTTTTAAAAACACTTTTCCAAGAATTCCTATCTTATTTTAAAACAATATTTCTTACAACATAAACCAATAAAAATATTACATTAAGTACTTACAAAGCTATCTTCCTCGCCTCACCTTCGATGATAAAATCAGTGGACTTAATGCGCTTTACGGATGCAAACTCCTTTGAAACATCTTGGAAAAACTTTTCCACCATTTTCTCGTGGTATTCTACATTGTTTCTCACAAGGAGGTGGATCTTTGACTTGGGATAGTCCATCATCATGAGCTCTTCAAGAAACTCTTCCATGAATGGTGTTGGTTGTTCTATAAATACTGCTATCATGACTGTTGGTAGGTTTTCGTCCTGAAATACGTCTTAAGATGTCAGAGGTGCATAGCATATAATTTATCAAATAATTCATAATAATTATAATCTTTTAAGATTTTGTTATTCTATAAATAATTTCATTGATTTTGTATTTGTTACATACAGTAATAAAACAAAATGTAACTGTATATCAATGGTTTTCTAATAAAAACTGAGCTCTTAACTAAGTAGCAAAGAACCTACCTAACTAGGAATAACAATTGTGTATACAAAACAATATTTATATGTTATCGCATCACCAACATTACAAGAAATTACGAAACGGAAACACATACACATACAGTGGCAGATCACTTATATTATAGTTATGGGCTGTTTAACTAAAACTATCAACTATATTTGAACAGTGTACGAGTACTGTACTGTCATATTGATTTGTCCATGTTTCAAATACTCAGCTCAGAGCAAGAACGCATTTGAACATGGGATGTATGACCTCATAAACAGTGCTAGCTATAAATTTAGCCGTTCGGTGTAAAATGAACAAAGCGTACTGGTTTTAGACCACTGACATTATTACATTTTGTCGTCCGATAACTTATATCTGTTATAGCAACAGAGAAAAACAACTTGGTACTTTGGCATCCTCTCATACGTTCAAATGATCACGTCTAGTGATGAGTAGGTACATATTTTAAAATGTTTTATCACTATCTATTTGAGCAAGTTATGCCTATCGTATGTTCCTGTTATATGAAAGATAATAGCGATACTTTGTTATGTAAGTGTCCGTTACGAATTATGTATAGATACATACTATTTATATCTTTAGTAAGATTGCTAAAAGACATTCGATCTTGTTTGTTGCAAGTTACGAATGACTCATCAGAACCGTTGGTTTTCCTGTTATCGGGGTTCTTAGAAAACATCCATGGAATTGAGGATTGTTTTATTATTAATCTCAAGGGAGTCCCCTATTATAACTATCTTGAGATCTTAAAATGTAGGTATAATTAAAAGATTCTACTAAATAATCTGTGGCCCATCATCGCCCGCGTGTTTGCTATGATTGGATTACTACCAACTTCACTTAATAATATTCAGATTTAGATATTTACTTTTATTTTTAGTAAACCTACTGATTTTAGTAAGTATATAAAAACACAATAGTGACACTTGTTCTAAAAATGATACAGGTCTATTTCTAAATTTCACCTTGTATGATTAATTTCCCTACTGGCATGAGAATAATTTATGAATTGCTTTGCTTGCTTTGTCACAAGGTCATAAGTACCAATAGATAGGTTTTAACATGAATCCAGTTTGGGCACTACAATGTTTGTCACACTAATAGTAAAAAATAATTTACGTTAAATATATTTTATGAGAAAAAAAAACTTACATCCAGTTTAATCCTCTTCTCATCACACATAGCACAGCCTTCCTTCACCGACCAGGCCTTGGCTAGGTAGTTGCCCAGGTGGTTCAAAGTCAGCTTAGACGGGCCGTTGCCGTGGATAACCAATGGTCTCTGTTGTGTGGCTACATTCTGCAGGTAAGGCCACGTTTCTGTTGTGTTAGCTTTAAGTTCAACATCCGCTGAAAGAATTACTAAGAATGTAATCTCTATTTGACTCAGTGGCAAAGGTCAGCTACCAACAGAACTCTAGAATTCGTTCTAATTAAAATAATACTTAATATTATTAATATTTATACAATAGATGAGCAGCTTAGATGCTGATGTGTCTATGTGAGTGTTAGAAGGTACAGTAATTGTTTGTTTCTTGTCATCTGTAGTTTATTTGTGCGTAACCAGTGGGTGAGTCTGTTTTTAAATAAGTAGTGGTAAGTTTTTTTTTAATTCTTAGTGTATTTAAAAAAGTACAAACAGCACCCACAGTACAATCTCCTTGCATGATTGGATGATGCTGTATAAATATTCCAGAATGAATAGATTAAAACAGTATTACTTACATAATGCTCCGTTAAGATTTTGGAAGATAGCAGAATTGTGGTCTAGCTGGATTTTAAGTGACTCTCTAACTTTTGAGTTCAGATAAGCCTTTGTGTAGAATAGTTGATCATCATCTTTATCTTTGATTGGTTCGTGAGACAGTAATTCTACTACTTCTGGTAGGTATCCTGCAAATACAATTGAATTTAGTTTACACCAGATTTTATTTGTTAATTTAAACAAAAATAGCCATGAGCTTCATGAATCATGAAATAACAATTTCCTTAATGAATGTTATCAATCTAACATAAGTTTATATTTATATCTAAAATTCATAGATACAAGATTATTGGCACTTACCAATAAAACCACCAGAGTTCAAGTAAGGATTGGCACCAACAGTCTTAGGATATTCACTGACAAGATTAGCATCAGGCCAACAGTACTGTTCCGCAGAAAACACAATTTTTGCATCTTCAAATGACTTAAACTTTTCAACAATTTCAGCCAAACCTCCACTGAAGATGACATCATAGCTAAAACAGAAATCATTATTAAACTATTTGTTTATTTATGAAGCACATTTGAATTAAGTTGAATCAATACATACCTATCAGTGAAAAGGACAATTTTATCCTTATTCTCTGGTAACTGTGCTAAATCATTTAGTTTATTTTTTAATAGGTTGACTTTTTGACCCCCTCCAGGGTAGTTCATATCACCTCCCTTCCATTCTTCACCCATGCCAAGGACTTCAACTTCTATATCATAGACTTTAGCGGAGCGCAGGAATCTCTGAAGCCCATGATTGTTGTCTGTGGCTACAGTTAGTACTAATACATCTGAAATAAATATACTAATATTAAAATTCTATTTAGAAAATTGTAGTTAGTAGGTAAGTACTAAATACATTAAATAAGAACAATTTTTTTAAGAGTAACAGATATAAGAAATATTCTTTTGAGGTAAATTAGTAAATCCATATTTCTAAACAAATTTAAAAGTATGGTTCTTTATAATAATAATATCCAATTCAACATAATTATTATGTTAACTATTAAAGACACAAACATTTAATTGAGGCACAAATTTCTTCTATCAATCACATATTACATACATTCATATCATGTAATAAGCAGGTCAAACGGTCATGTAAGGGGCCCGCAGTGAAAAATTTAGATAAGGAAGTACAAAACTTAGAAGTTTCTTTTGCAATATTAACTGCTTAATGAATTAAAATGAAACACAGATTAATTAGGTAATTATCTTACCAGCACTCGCAACTCTGTGAATAATTTCCAGGAATACAAACAATAAAAGTTTGTGGAACATATTTCTGGAATGTTCCATCTTTTAATCAGGATCAATGGACTCCACACATGTACTTTTAATTTATCGGACGCCGGTCGTAAACTAGGCGAGCGTCACGTCCGAAGTTGGACTGGCTGAAGTATTAAATGCGGCAAACGGGCTGCGGGGCGGTGTAGGATGGCTGGGTACATACGCCGAGTATCAAGGCGGACGCGCGCGGGGCGATAATAAGCTTTCAGTAGCGGTAGCGGCCTGAATATGTATCTACTGCATGTGTCGTTTGTGACTAACAAATTTCGCCACTGTGTGTCTGGCCTAGTCTAATTGATCGCGTGCTTTTCAGCTTTAAGAATATCATCTTTAAATTTCTCGCTGATGGGGTTGCTGTGCCAACAGAATCATGGAGATATGTAAGATAAAAGCTCTTGCATCAAATAATGGAAAGCACAATATGTCCAAGATATTGAGGATTATTCCAGAAGTACACTTGATTCTTTGCATTCAACTTGACTTCATGTTATTTATTTTTAAAATAATTTGAGAGGTTATGTACGAAATTTTTGTTTTTGTTTTCCTTGTCCGACTAACCGACTATCAAATAGACCAAACGGAGAAGTAGGTAGGTACCTAGTACCTTACCTACCTACTCAGAAAGAAACGAGATCCATTGGGTTGGATTGGAGTGATTGGGCATTTAATTTGACTTTGACTTTGACATATTATAAATGCCAATGCTCTTTAAATAATCTGAGTACCTATGTAATAAATAAATACGACTTATAATCAGATAGCAGATATATGTAATTCTATTGTTCTACAATCAATCTACAATATTACTTTTACTGAACAAAAAGTTATGTTAGTCCGTTTGCCTGGCAGTATATGTCAATGTCAAATAAATGCACAAACGTTATAACTTCAATTGCCAAAATGGTGATGACAATTATTTTATATTGGGTGATGATCACAAGAAAGCAGGAAACGGCAAATGCCCCATAGTTAAGCACCCAAAAAAAAATTATCAAACTTAATATAGCAAAATGGTGATTACACTATAGTAGGTAACTTAACTAAGTATAATTTTGTAAATCTTTAAATACCTTGTTGAAAATTGTTCTGTTTGTCACTTATTTTATTAACGTAGTTCCTGCGTAATATGAAAGATGGCAGTCTTTTCAATTTAGAACTAAATTTAAGTTTACCTATCTAGATAAAAGTTTTTTTTTATTAGCCAGCTGAGTCCTATAGTCAAGTGACCTGAGCCTTTGCGGCGTTCCACCATTATGAGCAATCACTATTGCTTTAGGCACATTATAAGTATACCCAGATACCAGATAAGAGTTAGGTACAGGTAGGTTCTACCTCAACACACAGTCTAGAAATGTAGTTAAAGTCATTTCTTCGCGTCTTGTCTTGGCCCGCATTTTAAGGGCGTTCTAAATGTTGTTTCTAACACCTGCTGCCTAGTGCGTTTGGTTGGTATTCAACCAAGGAATCCTTGAAAATTTAATTTAGCTGCATTAAATAGCGTGTAGTCAGAAGTTATATCCATGTCATGCTCTCGGTACGCCTATGACCTACCTCAATCAATCAGAGCTCAAGTCAGGAGATATAAAATAAAATATAATGAAATTAAAACAACTTAAATAGTTACCTTTTGAAAATAAATGGTGTTCCTTACAAGCAGCTTCAGGATTATTACTACAGTACTCCTGGGCCCCACTTACAAATACAAATACCCAAATGTAGCAAAGAGCCGAAACCCACAAAGCCATGTTTACACCTAAACCAACCGAAGTCGACTGAAATCGCCTCCGCCACTGAATGTATCAAATTGATAACGGAAATTGTGAGAGCTGCCCTGTATCTATTATTCTATTGAAATTGTGTCAAGAAAAAGCTAATAAACCGTGAAATGAAAGCGTCGTGCGCAGATACCTGACTTCGCTTCGATAAACTTTACAGAAAGTCGGATAAAAGTAGGTACAGTCGTTGATAAAATTAGTTACAAAAACTAATATAAAAGCAACGCTACTTCGTAAACGTTCAATCTAAAAATCATGTGCCTGGTTAACCAATTTTCAGCGTTCAAGTTTTCAGCTTGCTTCAAATACTACAAATACCTACTATTAGTGCTGGCATGTGTTCACAATGACACTGATTTTTTTCTTTCATATACATAGAAGATACATACTCTGAATCAGCAGAACACAAAAAGGCAGATATCGAACCCACAACCTCATTCATCGTCAGCTGCGCCACAGCCTAAAAGTTATTTTATTACGAATTCAAAAAATTAATTTCTTAAAATCCCCCATAATGGGTTCTATTGTAGGGTCTCCGTAATAGAACCCATAGTGCTGAGTGGGACGTAGTTTGAGATGTACCTATTGATGATAATGCTGTGATATGAACTACGGAGCTGTTCACGTACAACTTTTGTTCTTGACGATGATCACGATTATATCGTTACCTATTTTAAATCTACTTCCAGCTAATTTGCAAATGGTAGACTAGCCGACACGCCGAAAGCTTTGCTTGCGATTTTTACATTATCTGCCTACTTACACAATACAGGTTTACTAGCCAACCCGCCGAAAGCTTGCGTTATTTTACGTTATCCATATTTAATTTTATAACTCAAGAACGGCTGGGCGGATTTATTTGTTTTGGTTTTAAAATTGTCTTAACAGCCTACAGCACAGCAACAGGGAATAAAGCGGGCAAAGCCAGTAGTTTCTATAATATAGCTTTCCTCGATATATGAACTTTCGAACATAAATTTTCTTTTCAAATTGAAACAGCGGTTCTTGTAATTGGGCATACAGATCTTAAACAAATTATATAGGTAGAAAAAGTTAAGAGAAAACTACCAGACAGAAAACGAGGCATACAAAAATCACAATTTGAGAAAGTAGCTTAAAGTAGGGCTGTGGTAATGGTTCAATGGGCAGGCACCTAAGTAGGTAAATTAGGTTAGATTAAACGACATGGCTAAAATAATTTATACCTATATAAAACTAGTTAAGTTGCCTTTATGACGCACTAGCTTCCGCACCGCGGCTTCACCCGCGTTATTTTTAAAGTCGTGTTAGTTACAATATTGATAACTCAAGAAATACTGAATCAATTTGGCTGAAAACTGGTGGAGAGACAGAAAGCTGGTTACTTCGTCGTCCAAATGTACTCTTGGTTCTTAGTGTGAAAAAAATATAAGATAAGATAGCTTAGACTTAGACTTGTCATGATACCCAACAATCCGCTAGAGGCGCTGTTCAAGTTTTCACACATTTTTTAGCTGCATTCGCTAGCGAGTGTAGATTGCTAGAACTCATGGTAGAGATACTGATAGATCTACGCTAGCACATGTACTGCTTCTGCGGGACTCTCCGATCCAATTACACATAATGAGATTAAAGCAACAACTGTGGCAGCTCAAATGATCCTCTTACAGTATCTCTGTGTCAGTTCTACGAACGGAACCATCAGCCAACATGCCGAAGGAAGACCCTGAGCAAACCGCTCTAAAAAAAGAGCTTACGGATCTGATTTCTACGCTAAAGGTAACCTACTAAAACCGCTTAACTGCCGTCCTGTAAAAAGAGGGTAAATAAGGGTACCTTGTATAAGGTACAAGGTTTATATCCGGACACCGACCCCCTGTGGTTTAGCGATGTATTTAGCTATCGGACGCCAGTAAAGGCACCTACCGAGGAACTAATCTGCCTGCTAGGCAGGAGGTTGCAGGTTCGATTCCCGCAACAAACATTTGTACGATCTGCAGATATTTGTTCCGGTACCCAGACACCGGATATATGTATAATAAAAAATATCTAATTTTGTATGTATATTCTATCAGAAATCTAGCACCCGTAACACAATCTTAGAGCTTATCACGGGGCTAGATGTTGCTTTGTGAATTGTCCAGGTATATTTATTTATTTATTACTTTTTAAGGATGAAATGTGTTCTATCGAGCTTATAATCTAACATTAATTTGTAAACAGTACCTATATTTTAATTTGGTTGTGATGTGTAGGTACATTACATAAATAACGGCGATGCATCTAGTAGGTAAAGGAATATTTGAACATGAAACAGGTAACATACCATTATAATGTCGAAACAATGAGTCGTAATATCGGGAAACTCAAAATCATTTAAATCATGGTATGTTACCCGTTTCATGTTCGAATATTGTTAAAAACCCATGATAGTTTAAAAAGGAATGTTTCGAATTAAGATAATCTGATTTACCGTTTGCTCATTTTATTTTGCCAGGCGGACCAAGAAAAGGTTGCTGATTGCAAGATATCTGACAAATGTGGTGATATGGGAGAAGTCCAGAAGATAAGGCTTTCAGTGAAAAAAGTCCTCAAAGGTCACATCAATAAAGTGAACTCCGTACACTACAGCGGTGACTCCAGGTAACTACATAAAAGATATATGTATATCCAATAAGCTTGGACGCTAGATTTCCGATATAAATAATATAATTTACATACTCCATATAAAACCTAGACAACCTATAAACCTATGACTATGACTATGACATAGGTCATAGTCATAGTCATAGCCGACGGCCACGATGTGGTAAAAGGTAGGCCTATAAAACATAGACATTAGCAACAAATATATGATAATCGTACAAATTTTTGTCCCGAGGTGGGAACCAAACCCACAGCCTCAGGTCGCAGACGAACCTTCGCCTGCTGCGCCACAGAGGCCGTCTAAGTGTCATGTAACCATTACTTTTAGTTAACAAAGATACTCATATCATTGATTTCGCACTCACAATATTTATGTTTCTTGATTATATACTCGTATCTTCGATTGACTGCTAGCTTTATCTTGTAAATAGGCACTGTGTGACGGGCTCCTTGGACGGCAAGCTGATCATCTGGGACACGTGGAGCGGCAACAAGGTCCAGGTCATTCCCCTGCGCTCTGCCTGGGTCATGAGCGTGGCATTTGCCCCTTCTGGAAACTTCGTTGGTGAGCGCCTTAAATCACTTGTGTTATTGTTTTGTTCGACACAAATAAGAAACTGTGGAACCCTTTAAAGATCCCTTACAGTAATTATATGTTCTGTGTGTGTGAAAGCCTTCTTCCATGTCATGAATGACAACTCTTTGAAGTGGCAATGGGCAGGCCATATAGCGAGGAGAACAGATGGCCAATGGGGCCGAAAGGTTCTCGAGTGGAGACCGCGGATCGGAAAACGCAGCGTTGGGCGTCCACCAACAAGGTGGACTGATGATTTGGTGAAGGCGGTAGGCTCGCGGTGGATGCAGGCCGCGAGCGATAACCAATAACTTACGAGTATAATTTAACCATTTGGTCTAGCATGACTTCGTTGAACTAAGTTGTTTGATCCAGCATGCGGTGGCATGGACAACATGTGTACTATATACGACGTGAACAACCGCGACTCTACGGGCGCTGCGAAGATGGTGCGAGAGCTGGCCGGATACGAGGGCTTTCTCAGCAGCTGTCGCTTCCTGGACGACACGCATATACTGACTGGATCGGGTGATATGAAAATGTAACTGCATGCTCTTGTGCTAGAAAGAAATAAAATCGGTTTAGTGCCCGCGACTCCGTCCGCGTTATCCATCATAACTGGAGCAAGAATTCAAATAATGTTTATCAAATTCCAATCCTTGGCGGAACATTCAGAAAAAAATAATAGTTAGGAGTATTATTACCCTTACTATTAAGTCCTTCTTTGTTATAAGGGCAGAAATACATTGATACCTACCAAGTGTAAACATCGTACCTTTTACCTTTACCTTATTCCTAACAGGTTGTTAAGAATAAGGTAAGGTAAAAGGTAATCTCAACCCGAGGGTGTTATAAAACGGCTATGCGTTATGAATACTGAATACCATGTATCTCTTGATTTTGTACTAATATCTTTTGTCTCAGATGTGTATGGGATCTGGAGGCTGGTAAGAGAGAGATGGAATTTGACGCGCATGCAGGGGATGTGGTCACCATATCACTGTCTCCAGGTTTGTCTGAAATATTTCTCGAGTATATACTCATACCAAAATGAGAGCCGTGTTGGATAAGTGTGAGCACAAACGACTTTCATTCCAAAGGTCGTGAGTTCACACCCGCCACGCACCTCTGGAATTTTCTAAAAAATATTATCAGAACTAACTTGCGTATCTATCTAATAATTCAGTCAGGACGAATACTTTACATTACTTCCCACTTCCTACTAAATTTTTGTGAGAATGTATCTATGTAAGTTGGAAGTTTATTGTTTTGAAAATGAAGTGAAAATTTAATAAAACGTTTTAATATTATAGCTATCATCAGAATAACACACTACTTTTTACGGAGAGATATTCTATTAACATATTAAGTGCTAACTACTCGGATCCGAGTAGTGAGCATAGTATAGTAGCGGTGCCGGCCACTTGGAGCCGAGCGAGCGGCCTATGCATTTTTATACGCCTTAAAAAATGTGGCACCTGGCTAATTATTTTAATAATATCATATGCAGCGAATGTGTTAAAAGCAATTTTATTGTTATATTAATTTGTAGATGGCAAACAGTACGTGACGGGCTCTGTAGACAAGACCTGCAAGCTGTGGGACGTCCGCGATGAGAAAGCAAAGCAAACCTTCTTCGGTCACGAGGCTGACGTCAACAGCGTCTGCGTGAGTCCTTAAGTTTCCTTACGATCTTACACCCCTTAAATCTAGCAAGACAGATATAGAGAGTAAAGAGAGATAGAGCAAGGGGTAATGCACAATACGCTAAGGCAAGGGGACAATGCACAATAAGCTCCACAGCGAGACGTCAGTGCAGTTCCCGACAGCAATAGAGACGACTAGTGATTAAATATAAATGTTTTTTCATTAGAAACTAACGCAAATTACACTATTGATTTAGAAAATCGCGAATATTTCACGTAACTATGTTAATTCGACGTTTTTGTTTACTATCAATAAAAAACTATCATCAGGGAAACATTATCAGGCCTGCCCTGCTAGATGCGCTGACAGAAACGTCGGATATACATTATTATCGTCATAGCTTACGTGTGTAATTCCCGATTTTAAAAATAGAAAATGAACCGCCCTTTACATACCTTTAATTAAAGCTTTAAACTTTCCCTTGGTTAGGTACTACTACGACTATTTTAAACCAATAAATAGGCCCAGCCGTTCTTAAGTTATAAAATTACAACGAAAAGTGGCATGATTATTATATACATAGATAGATAAAGGATTGATATTGATATTGTAATGGTTGTTTCAGTTCCATCCAAGTGGTCAAGGTTTTGCGACAGCATCTGAAGACAAGTCGGCTCGGATGTTTGATATCAGGAGCGACCAACAAGTGGCCCATTACTCGCCGCCCGGCGCAAGTGGGTTCACCAGTTGTGGTCAGTACAATCGCCAGTTATAACATATTCATATTCATATCCTTTATTGTCATACATGAAACACATATAAAAATTTAATACTAAAATTACCTAATTATAGTGTACAAAGTATGACTCGTCATAGACTATTTCTGTTTAATTTAGTCTATGATATTTTAACAGTCTGGATATCTTAGACTAAATTCAAATTAAACAGATTTACAGAACAAGGAGTTACTAAAAGGAGTTTAGAACTGTAATAGAATTTAAACATTGTCCCTATTATAGGTTGTTTCACTTAGGAAAAAAAAGCTAGAAATTAATGGCTAGAGTTAATGTAGTGTCCTAAGATATGAAATTACATAGACTGTGATTAATTAAAATTGACTAGAACCTATGAAAATTCCGAAACTCATAGACATAGTATTTAGCTCTACAATAATTCAGGCGTCTTTGTTTTCTTGTTTTCAGCTCTGTCACTAAGCGGGAGGTACCTCCTTGCTGGTTCCGATGACAATGCTGTACATTCTTGGGACACACTCAAAGTTAAACATACAGGTGAACTTACATCTTGCACACCAGTTCATATAAAGGACCCTTTGTAATCATAGTAGGTACTCTACGATCACCGAGCCGTTATAGCCTCTAATAATACCTCCATGGTTATAGCTAAGTGATAACACATTCTGGTTGGGTTCCAAATAACCAAAACAGTTACAATATTATCTATTCCCTCAGGTACGCTCAATGGGCACGAGAATAGAGTGACTTCCATCGCCGTATCACCAAACGGAGTGGCTATGACAAGCTGTTCATGGGACCAACAGGTCAAAGTCTGGGGTTGATGTAACACCAAATAAACCTACTATAAAGTCAACCATTGGCTTTCTCCTATTTCTTCCTGATTGCTGGAACCTGAGCCAACTATACATATTCATTCGGATGACCCAAATGAAATACCTAAATATAATTTTTTTAAGATTTTTCTCCATCAGTGGTCTTATTTTCATTTAGATTAGATTAGGGTTAAAGTGATAATGTGGAATTAAGATCGTGTTTTTGTTATGTCATAATTATGAAGTTTGTTATTTAATTATACATATAGTTTAAGGCCTAATTTCACGACTCTCTACTTGTTAGTTTAACATCCCGTTATGTTTAATGACGGACAGTTTATGTATATTGATGGACTGTTAATATATTTAATGGGATGTTAAACTAACAAACGGAGAGTGGTGAAATTAGGTCTAAATATCATGTTTTATAACTGATCAAGGTACTTGGAAATATGCAAAAAACTCTGCATAGATCAGGTAGGTACGTACGATTCTACGCATTGTTTTCAATAAAATGTTTACAAACTTGAGAGATTTTTTATTTGCAAACACTCAACTTTGCTCAGGCATATAATCAGTTACTTTCAGAAAGTGTATCGATTTGGATTCCAAAGTTATCAATCTTGCAATGCATATTTATAATGTAAAAATAAGACCTATAGCTTTTTATGTATTTATCTTTATATGTTCAAGCTCAATTTTTAATGTATACTACAGATCAATGCACTTAACTGTAAAAAAACAAACATCTGATGTAAAAACAAGTATTTATTCCGTTAAAGCGACAAAAATACACTATTTCATAGACCCAGTAAAGCACATTCTACTTTGGACTAATCGTAAAGCCGTACCATTCGTCTACTTGGAGGATGGCAACAAAGTGTTCATTAATAAAAAATGCAAATGGACTAATTGCTACGTCACTGGTAACAAAAATTATCTAGAAAGTTACACGGATTTCGATGTGATAGCGTTGAACGGGCCCCAAATACCGTTCACAGATGCCCATTCTTTTCAATGGCCGACACGAAGAAGCCTGCACCAGAAGTATGTATACGCAAATATCGAGTCGGCATCCAACTATCCCATCACTAACGACCAACTGAATGGGGTCTTCAACTGGACATGGACCTACAAGCTGGACTCTGACGAAGTCTGGGGTTACTTCGTAGTCAGAGATACCAACAACACCGTCATAGCACCAAGCCCAAACGTCAAGTGGATTACCATCGAAAACATGGATTCAAACATCAATGAGACTCTGAAAAATACGCTGCAGAACAAAAAACGAGCAGCAGTATGGTTTGCCTCCAATTGCAACACGATAGGAGGTAGAGAAGAATACGTTAGATTATTACAACAGTATCTAAGAAAATATAAGATGGATGTTGACGTATACGGTACTTGTGGACCTCGCCAATGCCCGAAACAAATCCAAGAGAGTTGTTTCAAAATGATCAGAAAATATTACTATTTTTATTTAGCATTCGAGAACGCCATTAGTGAAGATTATGTTACGGAAAAAGTTGTAAATGCGCTGAAAAACGACGCTGTCCCTATAGTGTATGGGGGTGCTAATTATTCTAGGTATGTTTTTGTTTCGGTTCTAAATACCGTGATGATATTGTAAGGGTCTTATCAGCTTCATAACTTGCTATGATTTGTGCAGGCATTTTGCTTAAAAAGTCCGATACAGAAAATAAATAGGTATTTAAGTTTTCTTTTACACATTGTTTTCTGTTCAACACTAACTAATATCCCGCCCGACGAAAGCAAACGCGGGCAACATTCTCAAGATAAAAACCGACAGCTTACCAATATTATAATTAGTATTAACAAAACTAAACTCATCCCACAGATTCTTACCAGATGGAATATACTTAGACGCACAGAAATTAAATCCAATGAAATTAGCAAAAACTATGTTTGACATAATAGAGAACCCAGAAGAATACGCCAAGTTTTTTAGATGGAGAAATCACTACTCATTTCACTTCAGACACGAAAGTTCTGAAACAGATGAATATTGCAAGTTCTGTGCAAATTTAAACAACAAAACCTTAATGAGTACGTACAGTGTAAAGGATGACTTACAATCTTGGTGGATGAAGGGTTTATCTGCTAATGGAATTGGGTTAAACAGCAAAAGCCCTAAATAAGTACGATGGGTCTGAACAAACGATTTTATATAACTTTACATGCCAATTAAATCTACAAAAAATTACGAGAAAAACTGTGTTTTTACTTTTTCTATCTAAGAAGTGGCTGAGATATATACTAATCAAGTGCGTATTTCTGGACGAATGTTTTGAAAGTAAAGGCGGTCTCTAATTAGCATGGTGATTAATTAGCTAATTATAATACTTGCAAAAAGATCATCTCGCAGAGAGGTTTGAAATCGCAGCCGTCGGTTTCCAAAGCGCCTGCTATTGCCATTACACCATAGTGTATGAAAAAAATCAAATTCAGAAAGGGACTAGCCTTACCTATTAATATTATACTCTGACTTCATTTTATTAAATTATATTTGTACAGCTCATAAATAACGATAACGAATAAAACACAATCTCAGATCAATTGAAAAGTATTTTATTTTTCTAACAATCTTAGACAATACTTACCTACTACCACAGAAATCTAACTTAGATTTCTAACACTTAGATAAGAAAATGATTAGATATTTTAGATGTTCTGTATTGTATTACGTACATCCGATATCTAGTACCCGTACCTTACCCCGGGGCTAGCTTAGCTCTCTGGTAAGCTAGAAGCTTGTGTTTACTAGATGTTGCTGTGAATTGTAAAAAAGTTAATGATAAGTTTTCTCACAGTTCGTCTGTTATTTTCTGTTTTTGTGTATTGAACCACAGAGGTACTGTGCTCCAGAAGCGAGAGCTGGTAGCGAGGTCGTATTTCATCTCCGACTTTAGATCTATTTTGAGGTGCTCCATTTTACTGCCGGTCGCAGGTTCCCATTTGAAAGGGACTTTTATGGGTTGGTTTGGGTTTCTGAGAAATATAAATTTATACGATAACAAAACTAATCCGAGTGGAAAAAATGCGAACGTAAAATATAATAAAAAACCGCTGGTCTAATTTGAAAAATCTTTCCTAGTTGGATATCGTTCAAATTTTTGTCTTGGGGGAATCGAACCCGCAACCTCTTGCGTCGTTGGCGGACCTACACCAACTGCGCCACAGAGGTCGTCAATATAATTAATGTTTAAGTTTAATTGCTGGTTACAGTTCGAAGAGTAGGTAACATGTGTCAGAAAACAAGTTTAAGATCAATGTAAATTATTTGTTTACATATATATAATAAACTAGATAGATATTTCCTTACCCACTGGTAGCAAAGTTGGTCCACAGAGTAATGATAGTTTCACTTATAAATTTGTCCTCAGCTGAGAATGGATGCGATAAGAAATGTATTGGGAAAAGATGCATTAATTCATCGGCATGGCACACACCTGTAAAATACAATTTATATATGGTCAAATTATTAATTAATCACAAATCGAAAACTTGCGATATCAAAGGGAGACTTTTGCCCAGCAGTGGGACAAAAATATATAGTTTAATTGTATCACATGTATAATTTCTCTACGTACGTTGCGAAGCAATTATATATTCTGTGACGTACGTGCTATAGCTTTTTACGTCGTAGTAAGTATTGTTGTAGGGGAGAGCGGGGTTCGAAGTTCCGATTTTCAAATAACACGCAAAAAGACCGTCAGTAAGTAGACTGAAATTAAATATATAGGAGCTCATAGACGCAGAATATATTCTAGTTTTACTTGATGTTGTCGTATTTACTAAATGATTAAACGTGTTAGCGTCAGGTCATTTTTTCTGTGTAAAATTGACAAGGAACAACTGACCCCGTCATGGGGCTGGTTGTTCCATCGTTGAGGCAAGTTGTTCCGACAGCAACTTCAATTGCTAAAGTTGCAGTTGTAATGTATATAATATGTATAAATGAAACACAAAAGTACTGTGCCAAAAATTTAAAAGTCATTTATTCAAAATAAGGATTAAAATTACTATATTTGGCAAATAATCATCAAAACTAAGTACCTACTAATAATTTATGATTTTTTAACTCAAGAACTTTGTTTTAGGACATTGAGATCAATCAACTAGCACTAACATTTATAGTAACAAGTAATTCTAAGTCTTTAATCAGTCTAATATCTATTCTTTTATCATAATAATGTCATTATGGCATATTTTTAGTTCCCGTGCTACGGTTTTGATTTTCCGACCGTCTTCCATTACAGTATCAACTCCCCGCCGCAATAGTTATTCCGAAGTCTTGCCCCGTTCCGTTTTTCTTTTGATCCTAAAACAATTTTTTAAAATTAATTTAAGTACTACTACGCGGAACAACTAGCCCCGGTCAAGCGGAACTTAGAGCCCCAAATTTCATAAAAAAGCAAACCAAAATTATTTTAAAAATAAGTATTATTACATCAATAATGACAATAATAAAACATCCCCAATAGATTTTCCAACAATTAAATGCAAGTCAGATATTAATTGCTATAAAACTGTTCAAAATAGACCAAAAAGATTCAACACAAAAATATTTACTCACGTTACAATTATGAGCCTCCATTCGATGACCACAGTTGCCGGTTGCCGAGGCGTCACTAAAACAGCTGACGCGATAGCGCCATGGTATGACGTCTTGCACCGTACTTCACACGTATTGATATCTCTTTTCTTTCGAAAGTTATTTGCATCGGAACAACGTGCCCCGGGAACTTTGAACCCCGCTCTCCCCTACTTATTCTTTATAAGTTCGCTAAGCTGTAACACGGTATTTTATTACGTTTTACTCAATTCGCTATGTTACGCCTGAGCTTGGTACGTCATGGGTATATAGCCAACTAATATTCTGCCATTGTTCTATAGTTTCTATACCTTTAACTATTACGTGACATTACAATCATATGTCACATAAAATACTTTTTACAGGTTAATACAAACAATACAATACAAAAATCTGTTGAAAAATACAAATAATACATTTTACATAAGTTAATGTAAGTAAAACAACGCAAGCGAAGCTATAGCGAATCCCTAGTAGATCTATACTAATATTATAAAGCTGAAGAGTTTGATTGTTTGTTTGTTTGTTTGAACGCGCTAATCTCAGGAACCACTGGTCCGATTATAAAATCTTTCAGTGTTGGATAGTCCATTTCTTGAGGAAGGTTATAGGCTATTATTTAAGAAAAAAAGCAAGCGAAGCTGTTGGCGGTCGGCTAGTACCTAATAAACATTCTAAGTTGAATAATCACAGATACAATATTCTAATCAGGCGCCGATATGTTTGCGTACAATATGGATTTATGTATTACCGGTTCCAACTCAGTTTTTGTCCGATTCAAGGTTATTTCTTATTGTTTAAAACTATGGTTAGAGTAACTTAACATTACGTTACGACATATAAGGTAATCATGTTTTGATATTCAAATCTATCAATTAGAAGTCGCTGTCGTGATGATTGTATTCATTTAATATTATTAAGTAAGAGTATTATTATTTAGTAACCTAAGAATTTATTGTTAATTCAGAAAACTATTTTGGCATTAGGTATGTGAAGTGAAATAGGTTTTCTGAAGTTTTCCATACAAAAACATATTGCATTGCTTGCAAGAAAAAAACCTGGTATAGTCCGAATAAACTGTCCCAATTGTCGGAACTTCTTTTACCTATCCATCCTTGTCGACCGGTATTATATGGGCCAAAATAATTATAACGAATAAGTACATTATTATGCAGTGTGGTACCGGATGTAGAGTAGTACAATAGCAGAGGCGCAGATAAAACAATTTGAGGTAAGGTGAAGTGACTGACCATAATCTCCTTCGCGATCACCGAATATCTGCGAGAAGCTATTAGTCGCTCTATAAGCCAATTCGTAGAGGTAAACTGCTTGTTTGGTGTACTTGAATATCCGCTCTACAGCCTCCACAGCGGGGTAGTTGAAGTAAGAATCTGAATATATCTGAAACAAGGCAATTCGCTGAAGATTGATTTTGTAGAATCATGTCTATCAGATATCTAGAACCCGTAATACAAGATTCGAGCTTACCACAGGCCATATGATGTGTGAACTTATCAGCAATTTACATAGAGATATTATTTTCTATATATACTCCATAAAAAAATCGATGCCCGTGACGTAGATACGAGTGTGTGTCATGGACACAGATAGTGTTAGGTTAGTAATAGCAGAGACCAGGTATTTTCAAATTCAATAATATTTATTCAAGAGGCAAATATAAGATGCACTTAGAATATAACTGGTCTCTGGTAATAGATAGAAGGAATAATGATAGCTGCGCATATATTAACTACGTCGCTTTTAGTTTCATATTATAGGTACTGACCTATACACATGTTTGCGTAACTATATCTATCATTGACACTTGTGGAATACACTAATACTACAGCCTACATACGTGTAAATGATGCATTCTCAATTTCACATGAAACACCAAAGCGGTCTTATACATATCCCTGTTTTTTTTTAAATATAGGTATGTACCTACTATGACTTTGTATTGAATAATTACCATATTTATCGGTATTATTTATCTATCTGGTACAAAATAACATTTCCATTAGTGACATATTAATTGCGCATGTTAGTAGGTGGTATAATTCCCATATAGGTACTTACGTAAGTTTGTAAGCAAAATAACTATGCAATGTGGTGCAATGGATTGATGCCTTTATTATTTTTACCAATATAGTAGTATGTTGGCAATTTTTTTGACGCCATTTTGGCAAATCTTACCTCCAAAAGTTTTTTCTTATAAGATTCATCACTGCGATCTTTGAAGTATGTATCCTCAATCTTTTTTGTAATCAAATCTTCATATGGAGAATTTTCATAGTAAAAAGTAACCGGTGCAATTTTCTTAAATCCTGTCTTGAATTCATTGAATCTTGTTTCATTTGCTGTTATCCCTGTTGATGATAATGTTTATTATATTAAGTTCAAGTTCACACAACAAAATAACAGAATAAAATAGACACTTAGCTAGACATTTTGCTACACGCAACAGGATAACGTAACCATTATTTATCGGCTAAGCTTATTCCAAACATAACCTGGGAATTACCTTCCAACTTATATGTCGGTAAAAGTAATAGGGAAGTTTGCTAGCAAAAAAATTATACAATAAACTTTATACATTATGTTTAACCAATAGGTACTATTGGTTAGTGTAGGGTTTTTACCATATCAAGTTTATTGTATATTTTTTGCGAGCGAACTTCCCTATTAGTTACTTTTATAAATTATGTTTAACCAATAGGTACTATTGGTTAAACATAATGTAGGGTTTTTACCATATCAAGTTTATTGTATATTTTTTGCTAGGGAACTTCCCTATTAGTAAACTTTTACCGACTAAGGTAAAATTACACGAGAATAAATAAAGAAATAAATATTGCTGGACAGTTACGCAGCAATATCTAGCGTCGTGGTAAGTTAAAGAAGTAAGAATGAATATATTATAGGTTTAGGTTATGAATGTATTATAAAAAAAAAGATATTTATTCTCTCTCACAAACATAAATTAATGCTAAAAACTTGGTTACCAGATAATTTAATTAAGTACCTGTTTGTGAGAGACTGGTGCCAGTGATAGATAGTATTAAGCATGGTTAGTACATAATATTTAGAAGGGGTGAGAATGTAAATGATAGAAATAGGTTATCTCATGAGCCTTGTAAAACAGCTGCGACACTCACAGACAGATTTGAGGCAGCCTTCGTCCTTGTTGAGTCCAGTCATCCATGGCACAGCAGGCACATCGTCGACAGAGCGGGCAGGTCTGGTGAGGAACGCTCCAGGAAGGTCAGGCTCTACCACCGCCTTGAACGGCGTCATCGGCTCGTAGTCCCATGCCTGACAAATTCTCAATTTAAAAACCATGTAACATTAATACATGTTTTGTTTTGTATGAATGTATAGTAGTGTGTTATTGTACACAGTAAACAGTACACTGTTCCTTTATGTGTGTGTTTGGTAGTAAATAATTGTATGTCTTGTCTATGTATATGTCTTTATTCGTAGAGTGATCATGGGACTTTGCCAAGCAGAGGGACATTGAGTCTTACGTAAAGCTGGCCTCGAGGATCGCCTATGAGATGGACAGTTCAAATAAAAGTGGCAATAAATGACTCATCGTCACTACACGATTGCACGAGAAAGGCAGCTATCAGAGGGGCGTGGCGGCGTGTTGTGAAGCTGGCCACCAAAAATCGGCTCTTGGGGCACAAACAGAAGAGGTTGAAGGGATTATCGATATGCAAACTAAAACACATACTCACATAGAACTGAAACTCTGTACCGATGATGTCGTAGCTATCTTTCGTTCGGAGGCAGTCTATCATGCTTTTAGAAGTCTTGGGGCAGTCTAGGAATTCAGCTAAGCGGTATGCGTTTTTCAAAGCCTCGCCTGGTTGCGCCTCAGCCCAGGGTACTAGAGCCGTACCAGACTCGGAGATACCCTTGTGGAATAAACCTGTAGATAATTAACATACACATCTTGATTTTATGATAAATATTCCTATAAGACATGAATATAGAAATAAGAATATAGTAATCCGCCACCTTTCCCAAAATAGGGTTCCATTTTTCAATCCTCAGTGTTCTTCATGTACGGTTTGCAACTATACATAATACCACACTATATACATAGACCATACATATGAAGGTTGCCTGGAAGAAATCGCTTACAGCGATAAGGCCGCCCATTGTACTCCAAATGTTTTAGTCTTAAGTTTGTATTGTTTGTTCCTGTTTTTGTGGTGTACAATAAAGTATACTTATTCTATTCTATAATACATATTATTGTATTTTTGCAAATCAGCAGATTGTGCTTTTGACACAAATCAACAACGTAAATTTTATAAAACCGCGAAAACGTACTACTCACTCTATTAGTTTTTCAGAGGATTTTAGGGTCATACCGTTGCACCCAATGATCTTTTCTTTAAATAATTAACAAAGCGTCATAAAGAACTTCTCTGCAATGGTACCCACCTACGCTAGTAGAAGAAATCATGTGAAAATGCACACTAGCGCCACCTGCGCTCTCCCCGAACAAAGTCACAGACTTCTTGTCACCCCCGAAAGGTTCGATGACCTTCTGTATAAAGCGTAGAGCTTCCTGCTGGTCCTTCAAACCATTGTTGCCCGGACAGAACTCATTTTGTGTTGAAAGAAATCCCAGAGGACCTGTTAAAAAAGAACAGTTTCTTATAACTTAACTTTCGCTTATTATTATATCTCATCTCAACTAATAGATATCCGGAATGAATCAGATAAGTGCTTGTGTAAATTCTACTACTAAATGTACGTTTCTCTTAGAATTTTCATAGATCCTTGTGTAGGTATAACCAGATAAAGAGAAGTAGGTAAAGGTCGGAACACAGATTCGCAGGTTATCATGACGACACTACTACTACTACACTACACACTAGATGTACCTTTGTTGAATTGTCCAAGATAGGTACTTTAATTTGAATTTACTTAATACTGGATTCTAGTTTTTGCCTTGCATGTATCAAAATTTAAATACATATCCTATGCCCTTCTCCTGGTTCTAAGCTGCCTCCCCACCAAGTTTCAGCCAAATCTTTTCAGCCGTTCTTGAGTTATAAATGGTGTAACTAATACGACTTTCCAAATATAGATTTAAAACATTTATTCGATCTCTTTGAACTTACCCAGTCTATAGTTGATAGTGACGAGTATTACATCTCTGTCCAAGATAAACTCAGGTCCATACATCCCCGTGGTCGCATCGCCGCACATCCAACCACCACCGTGGATGAACACCATCACTGGTAGCAACTTGCTTCCATCTACCTCCTAAACAAAACATTCCATTTATTTATTCAAGGCTACTAAAATAGATTACACCATAGCATTTCTTAAAACATTACACCTACACTTACAAGTAGCCACAACATGTAATGTTTATGGAGAAGTATATTACCACCCTATTTAGTCTCGTAGATGTCCTCAAACAGAGTAAGGACATCAGTGTCTCTCCACAATATCTACAATGGGTTGTATGAAGACTTAGTGTTAAATGCTTAGTTGTGGAATATTGTTTGTTATAATGATGGTACTGAGCTATCAAGAAGCAGGTCACGTTAACCGCAGACGAATAGGTAGTACTTCTACACTATCAATACATAGTACCCACAAAGTCCTTTATGCTGTCTGTCTGTCCCATACATTAATTGTTAAAACTTACCTGAGGAAGATAAAAGATTATTTATAGGCAGACATTATCCAGTCATGTCCTGCGACTTGTGTTATGTCTTCAGCCCATCGTCTTATAAGAAAAATAAGACGCTAGACTTATCAAAGGGAAAGCTAAGAATCAAATAATTTTAAAGTTACTTACATTATCCCGAGTGGGAGTGTAAATGTTGAGGTACAGGCAGTCTTCTTGCCCTACGATGTCCTTCTGTCTGACGTAAGGGTTCCGTTGCACACAAATAGGGCTTTGGTTCGTAGCGTTGAAGGTCTCTTGCCATGGCGATATCGGTACTGGAGCCTGTTACAAAATAAGTTATATACTAGATGAAAACCCGGCTTCGCTCGGGTGAAATTTGACGAAATTCTCCATAATCCGAATTTTGCGGATATATGACTCAAAATCAATATTTTTTTATGTTTTGTTATTCATATAAGTTTCGATCGAGTCTACCGTACCCCTTGACTAGATAGATTATATTTCTTTGCACTTTTGTTTTATAAATGAATAGTGAGGATAATCGTAACCTGTCGACATAACGCAGACCTAGCTTTCCGCCCACGTTTTATTATTTTTCCGCCTTATAAAATTGGCATCTCCAGGTTCTAAGTTACCTCCCAAATAATTTTCCGTAAATAATTTTTCATTGCTACACGTGAAAACCTTATTATTGGCTCTATGTTTTTTTTAAATCATATTATGCATCAATTTGTAAGCTGTTGGTTTTCCAATAATAAATGAATATGACTTTTTTTGAGGGTTTCAAATTAAGCTTATCGTAAACATACACGCGGAACCCTACAATACTAACGGTTCCGCATGTACTATGCGGGGTTGGCAGTTGTTGAGGCTGAGTGCTTAGCCGTTGGACCCAAGATTTTTCTACCCAATATTATTTTTACCCGTTCAACCCAAAACATATGCCCCGTTCTACCCAAAGCAAAAATCTGAGTCACAGTGTATTTTAAATAGTTCAGACACCGTGGCTCTAAACATAATAGATACAGTATCTAATGTAGCTGATATATTTTTATACATAAACTAAGTATCAACAACATTATTTCATTAATAATTATACCTAGAGTCGGCATCTTTATTATCTACAGGCTTCATACTGTTATTTGCGAGTAAGATTGTTTTATCTAATAACCACTAACTGTGGTTTTCGCTTGAGATGACCTTCAGCTCACGTTTGTGTCTAAAAAATACGAGTTTTTTATAGGTAGATACATTGATAATTGTACGACCAGTTAAGCGGAGCAGCATTTATCATGATTGTTTATCTATAAATTACCGCAGAACCTAATGTAGGTACGATCCTTCCTCGTAATCCACTACCTACACATACGTACATAAACACAAGCTCTATAAGAATATATACAATTTTAAACCTTAAAGTTTAAAAAAAGTATTTTAATCTGATCTATGTAAATTTTATTAGGTGGCCATGGTCTGTCTTACTATTCTTATCTAAAGTCACTGATACTCTACTGTTAAGATGAGTAGGTCCCATTTGTTCCGTGGAACATGACGTCACGGAACAATTTGAGAAAATATTTTCCCAATTTGTACCACGGAACTACATACTAGCTTTTGCTCCTGTTTTTATTTGTCTGTGACTGCATGGAACTAAATGAGAATAGCTTTTCCCAAATTGTTCCATGATGGTAAGCTAGCTATGACGTGAATGACACTAATCACTTACGTTAAAACCAGGAGCAGTTTCACTCCTAAACAACACATTTATTTATTTTATCCCTTTTAGTGTTAGATGATCTCTTAATGTGAAAAATTTTTCATGTGAATATTTTGAAAGAAAGAAATATTTATTTAAAAGTCAAAGTCAAAGTAATTTATTGTTTTCATGTGTTTACAAAGGTCTTAAAAAATTTATTAAAGTACTTATCAACATGAGCCCAGGAAGGGCATTACAATATAAAGTCATATGCGTAACAATATTTCTTTTATAGCATCTATAATTTTTTTTATACATAATAGGTACTTATATCTAAGCAAAATAGAATATACCATCCTACAATTTAAGTAACAATATAATAAGAGTTTAATTTACAATATTTACATCAAAAGAAAGAGAAACTTAGTTATCAAAAAAATCTTGAAGGGAATAGAAGCTATTTGTGGTAAGATATATTTTTAACATTTTTAGGGTTCCGTAGCCAAATGGCAAAAACGGAACCCTTATAGATTCGTCATGTCCGTCCGTCCGTCCGTCCGTCCGTCCGTCCGTCCGTATGTCACAGCAATTTTTCTCCGAAACTATAAAAGCTATAAAGTTAAAATTTGGTAAGTAGATGTATTCCGTAAACCGCACTAAGATTTCAAAAATATTGAAAAAAAAAACAATTACATTTGGGGGTCCCCATACTTAGAACAGAAACTTAAAAACTTTTTTTTAATCGAACCCATACGTGTATCTATGAATATCTATGGGTATCTATGAATAGGTCTTCAAAAATCATAACAATGTTTCTAACACCATTTAATTCTAAACTTAAT
Organism: Chloroclystis v-ata; assembly: GCA_963691955.1. Classification (NCBI taxonomy): domain Eukaryota; kingdom Metazoa; phylum Arthropoda; class Insecta; order Lepidoptera; family Geometridae; genus Chloroclystis; species Chloroclystis v-ata. The sequence goes on along the minus strand of OY829908.1, from coordinate 5,826,935 downwards.
AGTTTGGACGTGAGACTCTTCCAAAGTGGAAAACAGAGTGTCCCCCCCCCCTCTTATTTCTAAAATAAGAGGATGATAAATCTAGAAAAAATATATATTGTACATACCTATAAAAACTAACAACGAAAATTGGTTTGAACGAAATCTATCAAGTAGTTTTTTTATAATACGTCATAAACTATTTCATATAAACAATTGCTGCGGAAGCCTACATGGGCGAGTCCGACTCGCACTTGGCCACTATTTTATTTTAAATTTAAATATGTTTGTTATGTTCTTAATACTTTGAGGGATATGGTTATAAATTTTGGTTGACATGGCGTGTGTTCCTGAGTGAAAAAGCTTAAGTTTAGAAAATGGGATATCGAGTTTACTATGGGGGCGAAGATTTTGAGGGCGGGAGTAGACCTGGAAGAATTCTTTGTTCTTTCTTACAACAATACATATTTCCAGGATATAAATACAAGTTAGGGTAAGAATTTTTTCATTAATATTAATTACAAAGTTAGAAAATGGTCATCATCACAGACATAGAATTTTTTGCATATTTATCAGATGTTTCTTTAGATTTAACTTGAAAGAAAACAAACTTTTGGCGTTCGAAAACTACCGCGAAATGCAGTTTTGCTAGGGGACCACCTGGAAACTATACTCTATCAATCTAAAAAAATATTTTTCAAATCAGTCCCGGCGTCTTTGAGTAACCGGTCCTACATCCTTCATTTATTTAATCCTTGATATCTCTGTTAGCTACCACAATCGAGAGTTGGGTATAGGATATTTTTGGGCGTCTCATCGAAACGAAGCTACTCACCAAAAATTAGCTTGATAGTAATCAAGTGATTACCATGTTCTACGGATCCCGGACTATAAGACAAATCATCCCCGAGTGGCCAGTACTACATATCAACTTCAAGAAGTTTATGCAATTATGACTAAGAAGTTTTTATAGTTTGTTCCACGGAACAATTTGAAACAAAAAAATATCAAATGTTCCGTGGTACAAATTGGGAAAATATTTTCTCAAATTGTTCCGTGACGTCATGTTCCACGGAACAAATGGGACCTACTCGTTAAGATATTTAAAATATTTTTTTCTTCTTCCTTCTTTTTAAATATGTCAGTTAAATTCAAACCTAAATATATAAAAAATGTGTTAATTTTTTGAGGAAACTGTTTATTTTTATATAGGCAAGTCTACAAATAACTTCTGCACCAGTTGTGTAACTTATAATAACAGCTGTATTTGTGGCTAAAAGTTATCATAATCTACTTACCATAAACCGCAAGTTTCCCAAAGGTGGGACAGCATACGGCAATCCAGTGAAGGCGGATATCTCTCTCCCTTCTCTAGTCTTCATATAATACCCGGTAACATCTCCAAGAGAGGTATGAACCACGGGATCTCCATTAACGTAACTTAAACACAAACACACGCTAGCATAACTTAAAGATAGAATTCTAAAAAACCCGTTATGCGTCACGGTAACCATCTCGCTGGCTTCAACAACCGAAATGACTACAGAGTGGCGGTTCACTTGTTTTTATTATCCGATAGGCAAATGAACTAGGCGGTGTTCCCGTTCTCACCTGACTCAAACACCTAAGTGCTTGTAATTACGCAAAAGGTAATCGCGTTTTGTCTTTCCCAGTATATGCGGTGTCGACTGCGTTAGATAATCTTTTATGTTAAGTATCTGTAATTATGATTGGTTTTCATTTGTTTTGTTTTTGCATGTAATTTCGATATTTTATAATGTTAGTAGTAGGTAATAGATGTCCGTAACGTCGGTGAAAATAGTACTGGCGAAAGATCAGCGTTTGTTTCTAGTTTACTGGCAACCAACTCAATGCTGAGTCAGTAATAGTTCAATATTTTTCGTTTACAAGCTGACTATGATTGTACAATTTATCCAAGTGAAACTTACTGTGAGCCAAATATTTTTAAAAGATTTTTTATTTAGAATCAAGCTCTGCGGCCTTGTATTGGTTTTTGTCGTGTTTTACTTCCTGATATTTCAACATAAGCCGTCATCATTTGTATTCTGCTATACCTACAGCTTTACAATTCGAATGATGATTAAATTAGAGGGATTTTGTTGAACAGGAAGGCATAATAACAACTTTTCAAATTGTTATTGTTCGCCTAATCCAGATACTCCATTGAAATGTTACAATTTAGAAGCCGAATAGTGCATGATTAGAGTACGCAATTTTATTTTCGGTACATGTAGGGGGAGGGGTAAATAGAAACTTAACCTCAAGTTTCAAATACATGTTTCCAACTAGTTCGATGCGTCAGTCGAACTGTTTGGAAAAAAAACTTCCAAACAGTTCGACAATCGAACTACTGATCGAACTGTTTGGAATAAACGAATAGAACGTTACATAACCTCAAGTTTCATCATCATCTAAGAGATCTGCAAAAATAAAAATAAATGCCACTTTTCATTGAAATTTTACAACTCAAGAACGGCTGGGCCGGCTAATAAAATAGTCGTAGTAGCCCAGGATAGGTGTGAAAGGTGAAAAAAGAGAAAACATAGGAAAAATGCGGGCAAAGCCAGTTAAAGATGAAAATACAACAACAATTGTAGCTTTGTTTGTGGTAGAATTATAACGTTTTCATTTTAAGAAGCTGCTCTACTGTCTATGGTCTCACTAAATACTAATCCCCTAACATACACCTGGCGAAGACGAGTCGAAAGAATTTCTGAGCTAAGCATGCACCTGTTGATCAGCCAGAAAGTCTAGTTAAGCCAGTTCTCAATGTATATACATATATATTTTATTTAAAAATAAACATATTTTTGTGTATGTATTTTCCATAGAGATGTATTTTCAAACATGATTACAGAAGACTACGGAACCGTGGTCCCACTGTGATGTCCCACCGGTGGGTCAAAACTTTTTCGTGGTCCCACCAAGCTCACACTTGACCGTCATGTTGCAATGTGGTATGTAATAGGCGATACCTACTTTCTTGAAAAAAATGAAACAATAAGTAAACGAGACAATAAATGTAGTTAGTTATAATTAAAAGGCGATAAAAAAAAATCCACTAAAATTAATTCATTTTAGGGTTCCATAGCCAAATGGCAAAAATGGAACCCTTATAGATTCAAGTTAAGTTAAGGTTCTTAAGTCAACATAAGGTATTATAATGATTATCCTTGAAACAGTTTAAACTTATAAACTGATAGGTGTCTAGATGACATTTGTCAAAATGACAGCTGTCAAACTTTAAACTGCCACAACTCTGAAACGGCTTGGCCTAGAGATGCCGTACTATTTCAACATTTACGTTGACAGCTGTCAAACTTTAAACTGCCATAACTCTGAAACGGCTGGAACTAGAGATGCCCTACTAAGCTCAATCGACAGGTGTTAGAGAGAGCAACATTTTCGATGACAGCTGTCAAACTTTAAACTGCCATAACTCTGAAACGGCTTGGCCTAGAGATACCCTACTAAGCTCAATCGACAGGTGTTAGAGAGAGCAACGTTTTCAATGACAGCTGTCAAACTTTAAACTGCCATAACTCTGAAACGGCTTGGCCTAGAGATCCCGTACAAAGCTCAATCGACAGGTGTTAGAGAGAGCAACATTTTCAATGACAGCTGTCAAACTTTAAACTGCCATAACTCTGAAACGGCTTGGCCTAGAGATCCCGTACAAAGCTCAATCGACAGGTGTTAGAGAGAGCAACATTTTCAATGACAGCTGTCAAACTTTTAATTGTCCTACAGGAACCGTGGTCCCACTGTGATGTCCCACCGGTGGGTCAAAACTTTTTCGTGGTCCCACCAATCACACACTTGACCGTTGTTACTTCCTTAGTGAAGGAATTAGGAATGCCACATGGTAAACAAAACCCACATTATAAAAAGAGGACATAAGTCAACATATTCAATGATTATTGATAATAAAAAGAAAAACTGAAGAACCGTTTTAATTATGATGTTGCTCTCTCTAACACCTGTCGATTGAGCTTTGTACGGGATCTCTAGGCCAAGCCGTTTCAGAGTTATGGCAGTTTAAAGTTTGACAGCTGTCATTGAAAATGTTGCTCTCTCTAACACCTGTCGATTGAGCTTAGTAAGGTATCTCTAGGCCAAGCCGTTTCAGAGTTATGGCAGTTTAAAGTTTGACAGCTGTCATCAAAAATGTTGCTCTCTCTAACACCTGTCGATTGAGCTTAGTAGGGTATCTCTAGGCCAAGCCGTTTCAGAGTTATGGCAGTTTAAAGTTTGACAGCTGTCATTGAAAATGTTGCTCTCTCTCTAACACCTGTCGATTGAGCTTAATAGGGTATCTCTAGGCCAAGCCGTTTCAGAGTTATGGCAGTTTAAAGTTTGACAGCTGTCATTGAAAATGTTGCTCTCTCTAACACCTGTCGATTGAGCTTTGTACGGGATCTCTAGGCCAAGCCGTTTCAGAGTTGTGGCAGTTTAAAGTTTGACAGCTGTCATTTTGACAAATGTCATCTAGACACCTATCAGTTTATAAGTTTAAACTGTTTCAAGGATAATCATTATAATACCTTATGTTGACTTAAGAACCTTAACTTAACTTGAATCTATAAGGGTTCCATTTTTGCCATTTGGCTATGGAACCCTAAAATGAATTAATTTTAGTGGAATTTTTTTTATCGCCTTTTAATTATAACTAACTACATTTATTGTCTCGTTTACTTATTGTTTCATTTTTTTCAAGAAAGTAGGTATCGCCTATTACATACCACATTGCAACATGACGGTCAAGTGTGAGCTTGGTGGGACCACGAAAAAGTTTTGACCCACCGGTGGGACATCACAGTGGGACCACGGTTCCGTAGTCTTACAGAATGCCTTATTATTTGGAGCGATAAATTTACCAGTCATGTATGTCTAATATCGGCTAGATAGAGTCACGGTAGATACATGCTTATCTATGTAGTAAAACCGCGCAAAGTAACAATCTATAACACCGATATGATATAGAGTACCTTTTGTAGTTTATACTGGCAAAATTTATCGTTTACTCCCACTTGTCCTGTTGAGTAGTCCTGTTGACAGGACAACTGAGAAAAAAATTCCCAGTAGTTCGGTCAACAGGACAAATGACAATATAATTCTCACTTGTCCTGTGAGTAATAATTAATATAGAAAAAGTGAGAATTGTATGTTTGTCACAACAACATTTTTTTATGATTCAAACTATTTCAATCAGTTGTCAAGTGATAATTGCATGCATTATTTGAATCACAAAAGAGTTTTAGTGACAAACACAACAAAACTCTTTTTATTTTTTTAATATTAGGTATTGTTTAATTTTTATGTTCTACAGATTTGTGTAAGTATTCCAAAAATAAATACACAACTACATGATCCTATTTGCATTTGAATACTTACGAAATTCTCTCCTAATTTTTATTTTAAATCTATTGTAATGGTATTATTTTTAAGTTACTTTAAGTTTGATTAAATTTAAGTTAGATTGTAGATAATAAATTAATTATTTTTTTTTCTTTCTTTCTTTCTTTCAAATTTACAAACCAATTAATTAAATTAATTATCGACAAATTAATTTTTTGGTTTTCAACTTTCCTAACACTATTATTAGTGAAATAGCTTGAAAAAGCCAATCACAACGCCTTTGTTCCAGTCCCCGCAACCCGCCAATTTCGGTGCGCTTGCATCCGAACAAAAGTATTTTACTACAGTAATTATGATTGTTTTATGTTAATACGTTTTTTGTTCCTTTTATAATTATTGTAACATGATGTTATATTAAATTCAAGTACCTATATGTAACATAAACCACAAACTTGGAAACTTATAATTAGCCCTAAGCATCATAAATGTTCTGAGACATGTTATGTTAAACTTAATTTGATTATATATAAGCATAGCTGTTAGTTTTCCTAACATTGTAAAATAAAATAAAATAATCTTTGTAAGTACCATTGAAAAAGTAGATTGTTTATAACAAAAGCTTATTTATGATCCTCTGTACACGACTTTCCACAAAGAATAAATGGATTCAATGGTATATAATGGAATTTAAAAAACTTTACCTACTTATGTACATTTACATAGGTAGGTAAAGTTTTTTAATTAGACAAAACTAATTCGTAAAAATTACCAACAGAATTACTGAACAAAACACGTGGGAATAAAAGTCAGGTGTAAAGCATAGTCCTAAACGTCACAGAACTACTGGGAATTTTTTTCTCAGTTGTCCTGTCAACAGGACTACTCAACAGGACAAGTGGGAGTAAACGAAATTTATGAACTCTAAAATATTTTTTCAAGTATTTATTTAGGATTTCATAAAATCATTAAATATCATCTCTCCACAGCTCCAGTTGGCATAAAACGCGCGAAATCAGTTTATCTCTTATAGTTTCGGAGAAATGTGGCTGTAACATACATCTATAAATATGGGTTCCGTCTTTTGCCATTTGGCTACGGAACCCTAAAAATGAATTCCTGTTTCCCTTGGTCACAACACAATAAATCATTGCCATAACGCGTGACCGGCTGGGCCAATTTAGGTGCTATTGGTTTTAAATAATCGTAGTAGCTCAGGAAAGGTTTAAAACGTGAGAAGATATGGGAATAGAGCGAACGAAGCCGCGGGCGGATCAACTTATTATTTATTTTATTTATAAGCCTGCACTGTCCCACTGCAGGGCAAAGGCCTCCTTTCCCTCCTTCCACACTTCAATCAATCGGGCGGATCAACTAGTATAAAATAAAAGTCCTGGTAAATTCATAAATTTATTGCCGTTTTTTTCTGGAATCGGCGCTTTCTATTTAGCAGATGTAACATTCTATTGAGAATGAACGATTTCCTTCTTGTGTGGTATCTGGCTGATTTCAATTCAGCTGCAGACATTGGCACGTAGTCATTCTTATCTGAACACGTTAACGCTGTGAAGTTCAAGTTACGTTTGCGATACGATGCCAGTCTCTTTTCACTACTCTTCCAGTTATTTAATTCGCTCATCCTCTTCAATATATCACTGTTTTGCTGCGCGATCCTATAGGTAACCATCTTGACTTGAGATATCTCATCTTTTAACTTCGGCAATTGTATATTGTTAATGCGCTCAATTTTTTCTGTGATAATTTGAATGGCAGTCACAAGGTTTTCTTTGGAATTGTTAATTTCTGCCATTTTCGTGTTTGACGTGGTTTTGAAGTGGCAAAGTGAGCAGGTTCGGGAAACGCTGCGGTCTCCGCACTCGCTCATGAAGTTCTTGCAAGTTTCTTTGCTTGCTTCGTCGTTGATACATTTCAAATGGAACTTCGATTGACAGACGCTACAATTTAGACCATCTCTGCTTCGTAGAGACTTTTGGCATCGCTGGCAAAACATCCTGAAACATGGAAGTCTGTTAATTCTAATATATAAATAATAAAAAAAAATTACCTAATAATGTGTGAGAATCGATTACATAAGCTGAAAGTTGGCGGAGAGATAGCTTAGCACCAGAAAAAGGAAGTAGGATAAATTTTGCACCGAGAAATTACATATTTTAACGCGAAAGCTAGTATAGTAAAACCATTCTAAAAATGAACTCCCCTCCACAAAACCGTGATGATTTCAACGTGTGAGAGAAAATACAGAAAAACAGAACACACAGAAAAAAAAAACAGAATTCGGTGGAGGGGCGTTCATTTTAGAAATGGTTTTACTATACCTATGTAGAGAAACAAAGACATCCAACAAAATATAAGGTGCTACCTTTTTTAAAGTTTTAAGTACATACTTTATTAAACTGTACCTCTTACTGATTTTCTGTACCACTATGCATACCTACTAGTTATGTTATCGTAGGTATTGCTGGACTTCACCAGTGTGAATTAATTAACATAAATAATTAATAACAGCTTCCAAGTCTCCGCTAAACGACATAAGACTGATATGGGGAAAATATGGCTGTAGGTACTGTGAATGCAAATCTAAATAAATCACTAAATAATCAACGAGTGAAGAACAAGCACGAGTAGTTATCCAGAAACAATTAGGTACTTTTCTGACCAAGTTTACCAGTTTCCATAAACCAAGTTACTTCTTAAATTACGACTGAGTAAAAAACTTTTCCAAGAATTTTCTGTTAAATTACTTTAAGAGGCCTATTACGTGAAATCGCGAAATTGTTCGGTTTTCTCGTCCTAATTCTATGGTTTGCGTTAGTTGTTTGATATAACAATTACATCTTTATAATAGTTCGTTTTCTCCTCTACAAAAGTAGTAAGAAACATTTTAGATAACTTGTTTATATATTGAGTAATAATCATTCTCCGGATACATGTTTCGTAAAAAACGCTCGAAGACCTGTTTTCTCAGCTCTAATTTGTAGATTCTAATGAATATGGGCGATCAAACTATTTTTTATTATGTTACGTATATCCTATTCTTCATTTAGAGTAGAGTACATTTTCGTTAAATGCTTTTATTCTAAAGATATACCGAATTTAATATCGACCGAAAATGCTTCGAAACAAACCTCAATAACTCCGAAGTTCTAAATCAATGGGACGTCATATTTATATCAAAATATTTATCAACATTTGCTTAAACTATGATATTAATTTTAATTTGTATAACGGTTTTGGTAATTTTTTATGAATAAAATAAAACTACCATAATTTAGTAGTTTTTTCATTCAGCCGGCTTTTTCCATTTAGTACCGCGCGAGCGCTTGTCGAGGTCGGACCTATGTCGGTTGTTCTTGAATAAAATATAGAAATATTTCGTAAAATGTCAGTGTGTGGGACTGTCAATTGCTGTAAAAACGCTGTTAGTGTGCGTGTATGTGTTATTGCGATACTACGACCGACATAAGTTGATCCGTTGATAACGATCAATTGTTATTTTTATTGATAACGGTCAATTGTTGTTGTTGCTGGCCTAAGAATTGTACCAAATGTTGCTGGCCTAAGAATTGTACCACATCATTGTCATCTTGTTTTACCTTATTTATTTGGAGGTTATGCTGTAGGATGTGGATTGCATATCTAAAGTTATCTATCCTAATTAAAAAACAACAAGGCAACTTTTTTTGGTGAAACCGTCCAACGACTAAATGTAATTATGCCTATGATTTTTTTAGATTATGACTAACTTGCCGACCCGCCGACAGCTGCGCTTGCGTTTTTACGTTATTTACTAGTTTATGTTTTATAGCCTTTTTCGATCATTTTACTATCCAATACTGAAATCATATTTTAAATCGGACCCGCGGTTCCTGAGTAGCACGTTCAAACAAATAAACAAGCAATCTCCTCAGCTTGATAATTGTAGTATAGATTTCCATAATATTTATTACAAAGAAAATATTCCGTAATTTTTTGTTCTTATTTTTACCGAGTATCCAATATGTAAACAATAAATAATGTACCTTTCTAATAAATATATTATTTATTGTAAACATTAAATAATTGTACCTTTCTAATAAATACAGGGCGTCCCAAAGTTATGGGCCATGGAGGGGAAGTACCTTAAATATCGTAGATAGTGAATTTTGCTCAAAGAAGACTTCATTTTATTTTTAAAAGTTAGTAATTCTGGATTCATAGATTTTCTAAAAATTACTTGCTTTGTCTGGGAATCGAACCGACTTACATGTAGAACTCTATTTTTATGATACCAATCGAAAGAATAGCTAAAAAATAATAACTCTGCTTAAGTAACATAGTATTTTAAAAGAAAGGAACAACGTGAAATTAATTATTTTAATCAAATAAAAAACATGAAACATTTTTTTTGTAAATTAATTAATTAAATTACTTACTTTTTTTTAAATAAAATGAAGTCTTCTTTGAGCAAAATTCACTATCAACGATATATCGTCGGTGTCGAGCGAGAAGTCACTAATTGCAAAAACCGTGTTCCGAGATAAACGCGTTTTAAGATTTTTTTTGTCTTTAAGCCGTAATATCTCTGTAACGCAAATAGATAGCAAATATGTTTCTTTGAGGAAATTATGGCAAATTTATCCCAATAATAAGATTTTCAATAATATTTGAAATAACCATATTAAGTGAGTAATTATAACAAAATCTTTGAAAAAAGAGCAGTTAATGACTTTTGCCAAACACTGCAAACAGATATTATGTAAACATTCTGTTGAGTTAGTGACTTATTCATGCAACTAATTTAATAATGTTAACTGTGATTTGAGCGCGATTATGACCTAATATAAGTGTTTTTCACTAATTATGAAAAATTAATTAAACTCTTTTATAGAAGATGATAACGCAGCGTCGGACGTCCACCAACAAGGTGGACAGATGATCTTATAAAGGCTACCGGTTCACGGTGGATGCAAGTTGCATCCGACCGTAATACCTGGAAGTCATATAGGGAGGCCTATGTCCAGCAGTGGACGTCCAATGGCTGAAATTATGATGATGATAGTACATGATGATAAAAGCATAAGCGTGTTTTAACACTATTATGAAAACTAGCAGTGAATATTATTATTTAATTATACTAATTTGATTAAAAAGAATAAGATTTCATCAAATAACAATCATCATCATTTAAATAAAATTAACTTTCAATACAAGTGTGTTTAAACACTATTATAAAACTAACAACGAACATTATTATTATTTAAACCATCAACACACACATACGTTAAAATTCAATAAATATAACTTAATCTTGCAAAAACAGCATAAAAAAATTATATAGTTAGCTATAGACTCGTATGTCAATGTTTATTTTAGATAAGATCTAATACTCCTCTTCTGCATTTCTTCTCAAGTGTCTAGTTTGGAAAGCGGTTCTGCATTGTCTTTTATTACTTCGATCGAACCATGACTAAAATTCAATAGGAATTATGTCAGTTCAGTATAGGTTGATAAAATATTCCATAACAACCATAATAGCGAATAATGTCCTTGATACAGCAAAAGAAACAAGGAATAAGTGATAAGAACTGACCAAAAACGAATGATTCTTTCTTAAAAGTACGATGGGCAAAGGAAAAGAAATATTTTTATAAACCTATACTGATCTAATATTATTATTCCTGTTGAATTTCACTCATTGATCAATCAATTCTCATTTACTAAAAAAATATCGTTAAGAGTGTCTAGCTAAATTAATAATGCTGCCTATCCAAGGTATTTTTATAATTTTGATTATGTTTTAACGAATGTCAGGGTAAAGATGATTTAACGTTATTTTTTCATAATTTAAAGTTTTTATGAAAGCTTATTATTTGTAATAATGTTCGTTGTTAGTTATATATTTATAAACCTTTGTGGTTTCTGGGTGTTATTAGATATTATAATTATCTTGAATAATTTGTCATTGATGCTAAATAAATAATAATAGTGTTAAAACATTGTTGTTACCTATTCCGTATTGGAAGATACATTTTATGTAATTTTACCTTGACATACATAATGGTGGTATTAAGTAGTGAAAAACATTAACATAAGGTTATACTTTTGCTCAAATCACAGTAGGTACACATTACATGGATAAATGTGCCAGTTGTTTTACAAAGTCCTACTATCAAAAATATATAATATTGCTTAAATATTTGCGTAAGTTATAGGTATTTGCATTATATCAAAAAAAAAATTAATTTATAGTGTACAGTGATGGAAATAATAAATAATCAAATGACAATACATATTAAAACTACGGTTGCCTGGAAGAGATCGCTTTCAGCGATAAGGCCGCCCTTTGTACTTTTTACTTTTAGATAGCATAGTTTTGTTACTATGTTTTTTATTTTATAAGTACAATAAAGTGTTCATTCATTCATTCATTCATTCATTCATTCATTAAAAATGAATTGTACCTACTTTAAATTTCGTAATTCTTGATTTCACATAAGTGCGTTAGTTATTTTTATCATCCGAAAATCGCAGGATGCACGTGTTCTTTCAGTATGAAGTCATTAAGATCAATTAGTCATTTAAAATAGTAACAAAATTCGAGAATTTAGTTATGCACATAATAACTAAGTGCAGTTAGTGACTTGTACGCAAATGCTTATTCCTTTTCGTGGCATCGTGATGTATTAAAAAGTAACTAAGTGACCTTAGTGAGAAACGTTTGTTCTACATTTCACCAAAATATTTAAGTCTAATAATACTTAAGTGAAGTTAGTTACTTTTAATCATACAGTTTATTGCTATTACAGGCACTTAATGATTTCTGACATTTTTATATTTTCTAAAATATATAGAAATATCATTTTTTTATTTTCTCACATGGTAGATTATAGGTTTAAAAACACTTTGGCATCATTAAGTCATTTTGGCCAAAATGGCAATTAGTGACTTCTCGCTCGACACCGACGATATATGGTACTTCCCCTTCATGGCCCATAATTTTGGAACGCCCTGTATATAAAATAACACCCCTATTCACGTTACCACTGCTGGGATAGGGACTTCTCTCTTGACGAGATAGATTAGGCCTTAATTCACCACGCTGGCCAAGTGCGGGTTGGTTTTTTTTTTAATATATAAATGAAATATTTTCAAATAAGTTCGTAATAAAATAAAAATAAATAGTTTATCAAAATAAAAATATAATGGGAATTATTCAAGATGACATATGTAGATAAATGGATATTCTACATCTGTGTATGACATATGTAGATAAATGGATACCAATAAATATAAAAATAAATATAAAGTTCGAAACTACAAAAATAATACCTAAACATAATTAAAACCTTCATTAACGAAACTTTTATTTATTCAAACACAAATATACCATCTAACAAAACAAGCAACTTAAATATAGGTAATATAATTTATTTGTTTTGTTATAATTAGAATTTGTATTTAGTCCGTTCAATTTAGACTTTCGAACTTACAAAAAGTCCCAACATTCGACAAAAAAAAAACATTTAATTACAAACCTACACACCAAATTTCAGAAGAATCGGTTTAAAAATGAGCCCATAAGATGAGATGAATGAGGACATTTAACTTCAATAAGACTATTTTCAGTTTTATTCTTATATATATAATTATTAATCATGAATGTTTTAATTTAAAATTATGTACCTACTTAATTGATTTCAAATAATCAATCAGATTTAAAATAAATATTGATATTATTAAGATAAAACATAATTGATTCAAATATTGAAATAAAAATATCCACCATTTTGAATTTAGGAAAATATATAAACTCCTATCAATTAAATAAAAACATTAATATAATAATTATTTCGGAATGAAACTGAAAAAAAATCCACTCAATAAAATGGAATTTATTCGATGCCATTTTCTACAGATCTAAAATAATTATTAGTATATTTGTATGTTTTAGATCGACGAAGTATCAAGATCATTTAGTATTTTTCATAGAATTCGCGTGACGCGCCGGTCACGTGGTGCATAAAATATCCAATTTCGCAAAACTTCGTAACGTCACAAGGCTCTTAACAAGGCCAAGTGATCAATAAGAGAACACTATTTAGAACAAAATATTAATGTAAATACCAATTAATATTTTGTTCTAAATAGTGTTCTCTTATTATGGACCAGACACGGTCAATTTTGTGGCTACTTGTACTTGTCACAAATATTGTAAACGTGATTTAAGAAATGTTTCGTTGTAACCACAGATAACCGTTGTAACCTAAGTTCGTAGTACTGATTAAATAAATAATTAAGTATTGTAATGTTAAGGTTGAACTTGAAACTATCTAGATCTAGACTCAACCTAGATCCGAATTTGATGAAATTTGTTGGATAAACATTAAGATGTCTGGAACACAGGATATGATATTTAAATTCTTGCTCCAGTTATGATAAGATGTGGCCCCCATCCCATACAAACATAATTTAAAGCGGACGGAGTCGAGGGGACAGCTAGTGTTTTATTTATAAACTAATAGACAATGGTAAAAGTTTATGTCACTAATAATAGCGACCTACCCTCGCCCCATTTCGCCTCGGGTACTAATTAATACTTAGAAATATAATTATACAGAAGTAATTATATTTAGAAGTGGTGAATAAGGGTTACAAACACAAAATAAAAAACTCTGAACAATAAATAATAGCATACTAGTGAGAATTGCTCTCCGCTTATTGGCAGGCACTCAAAACTCCATAAATTTTATCACAAAGATAATAACTAAAGAGTGTTGGACAATTCACACAGCAACATGATGAAATTTAATAGATATACATTTAGAGGTCTGGGAAACAGGATAGACTATTTAAATTCTTGTTCCAGTTATGATAAGACGTGGCCCCCATACAAACGCGGAAGGAGTCGCAGTTTTTAGCAGTTATTTAGAAACGCGAAAGGTAGGTACCTATATTCCCAAAATCGATATCTACGCACCAACTCTATTTTGTTTCTTATTAAATATGTAGGGTACCTATACCATACCTATACGCGATAGGAGCTAAACTATTATAATCGAAAGGCACTTACCTTTATAATAATTGTGATTAATACTTGTCCCCACCTTGCAATCGAATTTACTTATTTGTTTTATGCCCATAAAAGGCTATGTACAACCTAACTAAGAGAAAAAGTAAAGAATTCAGGAAAAAAGATACTACATAATCATGACAGATTTTGAACAGAAACGCGGCACAAGGTGTCCGATAGACAATAATAGAAATGGTAGAGTGACAGATAAAACCTCAAATGAAAAAAACAAATTATACCTATTTGATAAAGTAGGTTATTTCTGGAACATGAAAGGAAGAATGTTATGATCTTATAGTTAGTACCTTTCTAAATAAATTACCTAGTTTGTTAGTATTTTAATTTTTTTGGTTTATTTATTTATTAATAGGAACACTGACAGTTTATATGTCAATATTTACAAAAGTGCTAGTTCTTTAGGTTAGGTAGGTACTTACGCAATCAAATTACCACACCTTTAACATTAAAATATCAAAGTTCTGTGTTAATCACATCTTTACATACTGGTACCTACTTCATAGTCATGAACTGAACTGAGGTAGGTATAGTAAAACCATTCTAAAAATGAACTTCCCTCCACAAAACCGTGATGATTTCAACGTGTGAGAGGAAATACAGAAAAACAGAATACACAGAAAAAAAAATACAGAATTCGGTAGAGGGGCGTTCATTTTAGAAATGGTTTTACTATACCTATGTATGAAAGAAATAGGTACCTATTATATAAGGTTTATTTATCGTGCCTTCTTGTTTAGACCATTAAGAAATATAATAGCTATACATAATGTGCACTTATAAAATCAATCATTATCATCATCTATGTATATATTATTATGCATAACTTAAATAATATAAAAATAAAATCATTTTCTTCTTTCCTTCTATTTTTATCTATCAGCCGTTATAGCCACACTCACTCCTTTCTTAGACAAGCCATCCTTCAAACATTCCATCCATCTTTTCTTTGGCCTACCTGAATGAATAATTTCCATACTAACAAAAAATAAGCATTTCTTTCGTAGACTTTATGTTTATGATAAAAGATTCCAAACAGTATGAATCGATATTGCTTAAAGTTGTGCAATAAAACTAATCGGTAAATGATAGATTTCGTAATTCACATGGACAAAGAACAGATACTACCTAGTTTGGCTTAGTAGGTATAAATATAGGGTTCATAGCAACTCTCAGTTCTGCAACTATCCTGGGGCCATCTTGGGTGAAATAACACTATTAATTTTAATTTTGATTCATGACAATAGCGTCTAAATATTATTATTTAGAAGTCGTTAGACAAAAATGTTTGCTAGGCAATCATTTTTCTTACCGATCTGGTCATACCCAAATAAAGTAGGTTAATTTTATAAGGTCGTAACTAAGAATAATTTCTTATTTAAAGATCTAGATATAAAGATTCCTCATTTATTTCCATAAAAACCTAAAGATTACTTAGACAAGACTTGGACATTCAATTTGCCATTCAGGTATTGTTAAAAACAAAGTCGTTTAACAAAAAAACCCAGCTTTATTAAGCCTACCATACAGTGGTTTAATTAAATAATTATTTAATATTATGCGTAAATGAATGTACAAAAAATGTACAAAAAAACTATCATGAAGACACAAGTAATAATAGTATCCGAAATATATACCACTTAATTACTCCTTAATAAATAGATAAAATGCAACACAAAATATGTAGTCAAATTGATCCTGGCATCTACAATACTATATTAGTAAGTATACATCCCATAAACCTTACGAGGTTAATTAGTCTTAAAATTTATAGGCACCGTGTGATTTGAGCGTTTTACAAGTTAGACTTCTTCTGCGGAGCAAGTCCCTCTGCGATCTTAGTGCCCAGCTCAGGATGCACCTGAGAGAACATCTTGATGGCTCTCTCTTGAATGAAGCCAGCCGCGTTTTTAAGGTTACCCACGATATTATCTGCGGTTCTCTGTTTCTCCTCCTTAGAGAACACCTTGGAGTAAAGGTTCGTGGCTTGCGTGTAGTTGTCTTCGGTCTGGCCGCTGTCGTAGCGGTCGATATCACCGGTGACGTTGTAGCGGGGTTGTAGGCGTTGCGCGCGGGGACATTCCTGCGGCCCCGAGAATGAATTGGGGAAATAGTTGGGGCAGTCGTTCTGGTTGTTCAGCGTCTGCGGCCCGTCGCGCTGGTAGTTCATCACCGTCACGCGGAAAGGACAGTTCACCGGTATCTGCAAGTAGTTGGCCCCGAGCCGGTGCCTGTGCGTATCGCTGTAAGAGAACAGTCGCCCTTGCAACATCTTGTCAGGGGACGGCTCAATACCCGGAACCAGGTTGGCAGGGCTGAATGCAATCTGCTCCACTTCAGCGAAGTAGTTCTTGGGATTTCTGTCCAATACTAATTTTCCGACGGGAATTAGGGGGTACTCGGAATGAGGCCAGATTTTAGTCAGATCGAATGGGTTGAATTTGGCATTTTCGGCTTGCGCCATTGTCATAACCTGGATGGAGAAGGTCCAGCTGGGGAATTCTCCTTTTGCGATTGCGTTGTAGAGATCCCTGATGGAGTAGTCAGGATCCTGGGCTGATAGTTCGCCGGCTTTTTCGGCGCTCAAGTTCTTTACTCCTTGGTTGGTTTTGTAGTGGAACTTTACCCAATGGGCGACACCCTGAGCATTGATGAGCTTGAAGGTGTGGGAACCATACCCATTCATGTGTCTGTAGCCGTCGGGGATACCGCGGTCTCCAAACAGGTAGACCACCTGATGAGCGGTCTCCTGTCTCAGAGTGATGAAGTCCCAGAACATATCGGCATCCTTCAAGTGAGTTGCCGGGTTGCGTTTTTGTGTGTGGATGAAACTGGGGAATAGGGTTGGATCCCTAATGAAGAATACGGGGGTGTTGTTGCCGACGAGATCCCAGTTGCCATCGTCTGTGTAGAATTTGACAGCGAATCCTCTCGGGTCGCGGACTGTGTCTGCGGAGCCGCTCTCTCCACCGACGGTGGAGAAGCGAACAGCGATTGGGGTCTTCTTGCCGACGGAGTCGAAGACCTTGGCTGCGGTGTACTTGGAGATGTCGTGGGTGACCTCGAAGTAGCCGAAGGCGCCGGCTCCCTTGGCGTGCACCACGCGCTCCGGGATGCGCTCCCGATCAAACGACGACATCTCATCCAGGAAGTTGACATCTTGCAACAGCGCTGGGCCATTCTTGCCAACAGTCTGGATCGCTGTCTTCACACCAACGGGTGATCCGGTTTTAGTAGTGATGAATCCAGGGGAATCCTGGAAAACAAGAAGATAAAAGGTTAATGGCTGTGTTGTTTACATTCATTAATAATGAGTGATTGGCCTAGTTATGTACAAATAATAATTAACTGTCAGAAATAATTGCTTGGAACAGTTGATAAAGGCACTTATTGTATTTATTTATGTGGCATGCTGATATGATTCATAAAAATAGAACAACAGAATAACTATAATACATTTCGCAATGCAACTAGTTGTTGGATGTTTTTCATTTGTATATTAAACTAGCTGACCCGCCCGCGGCACCGCCCGCTTTATTCCCATGTTTTCTCACCTTTTTTACACAATTTGTGTAAACCTCCTACGGGCTACTAAACTTATTTTTTTTAAGGTATAAAAAAGGCAAACAGTAGTACTTAAATTTATTTTTATAGTGATTGACTCTCACTTAAGTTTTCTATTAGAAAATGGTAAAGGAAAATTTACAAGATCACAACATGACCTTGGTCCTCGAGTGATAGTCGAACGCGCGCCACCCAGTTTAGACCTGGTTGCGCTAACCACTATGCTATCGATGAATGGTTAGCTCAACCACACAAAGTGATAGTGATGTTTTTTGTACAAATAAATCAATCAATCAACACTTCTACCATAATATTTTATTTTATTTATTATTCGGAAAGCATACAGATTTTTATGTCTACAAAAATAACAATATAAAAACTTAGATCCAATTATCAGCTTTCGCATATAAACGTCTATATGCCTGTCCAACATAAGAATAATTTTATGAATTGAGAACTTAATGCATACAGCAAAAGAAAAGCAAACCTAAGAATCTTATATTAAGATATAATAAAGTATAAAGTACTATTATTAAACATAATACTTAAATCATTTACTATATTATATCTTTAGTTACCTATATAATATGTTAATACCTATACTCTGTTCATTTTGAATGTAGCATTTTAGTAAACACAGCATTTGACAGTTCAATCAGCTGATGCAGGGGTAAAAAACATTTTATTATTTAGGTTAGCTCTTGCCAGCGGATTCGTTTGCGGCATTGTGGATATACTTATTTTATATCTTATTAACATTTTATTGAACCAAGGATTATAAAACTAGGCTGTATGGAACAAAGTAGTACCTACCATATAAGTAGTGGCTTCTATTTTGAGCTTTGATGGGTGTGTCACTGGACTGTGTTAGTCCTGATATAAGTGGAATAATTAAACAAGACAGCCTACAGTCAATTTTAAATCATTAAGTACCTATCTAGAATGGAATACAAGCTAAAGGAAGATGAAATAAGATATAATAGTCTTAATGGATTTGTATGACGTATGTTGCCTAAATTCGGAATCGTAATAAAGTAATTAAAAAAAGAAGCCAACTGTTTGCCACCCATGACGTCAAAACTGAAATTCGTTATGGTTGCCACTGCTACAAAGTCATAAATCTCTGGTGATATTAATCTTCGTGTTTGACCACATAATGAATTGAAATAATTGGATTTTGCATTAAATAGACGTAACGATATAAAAAATAACAAATTTAATAGAATTTACAGGTGAAATCATTGGAATTCTATTAGGCATGCATCATTACGTTGTGATAACCCTAAAAACAGCTGATTTGGTTTGTTTACTAAAATGCTACGTCCAAAATGAACAGAGTATAGCTAGACAGTAGCTGAACCATTGTTTATACAAAATGTGCTTAAAACAATGTGGTTTAGACATGAACAAATCTAACTCAGACAAATTTTTTGTTATAACAATTTTATCCATTATATGAGCAAAATGTATTATAAGTGAGATTAGTCATAGGAAAACCTACATATAAAACCACAAACAAAACAAAAAATTATAGAAACTAGTTGTTTGTTTATCCGTAATGAAAACCTGACTTCATAAATACCTATTACAAATAGTCACTATAATATATATATACTAAGTACCTACTGCAAACAGTATTTAAATAATTGAATGAAAATCAGTTTTGAGGCCAAAGATCAGAATAACAAAGTGCTAATTTATGTTAGGTTGCACAGCCCGACTGATATAACTTCAATACCTACTGTTTACTGTTCTTCAAGTACTTTCTCGATAAACTGAGGTCGGAGTACAACACCCATTAATTACTACAAATTGTAAATAGTTACTTATCAAACATAGCTATGCTGATAAAAGATAAATATATTGATCACCAAATAATACCTTTTATCAATGTCCGTGGTTGGTTAGGATTAAGCTTGATAACTCAATAGGTAAAAATTGTAAATTGCATAACTAACAAACCTCTGGTAGGTACCTCATGGTAAAATTGCAATTAATAGTCAATATAATTTGTATGGTTTTATACTCTCCAGGATATTAACATGAATGATAAATTCCCATCACCTAGCATAGCTTAAACTAAATTGCTTTAATAATAATGACATTTAAACCATACATTTCGCTGCATAACATGATAATTTGTGATAACAAATAAAATTACATTTGTATGTAGGTACTCAAGTGGGCTATTAAGCAACTAGCAAAGTCACCTCCATTACATCCTAATCAAAATTCATGTGAAAAGGCACAAACAGTAAACAAGCCTGACCAATGAACAAGCTTGTAATATAACACAAATAACTTGTGTGAATGTAAGGTCATAAGCTTACAGGACCAGTTGAACCCAGTCACAATAAATTAGGAGGTAAGTGGGTTATAAACTAACCTTCAAAGTTTTCTTGTAGTTGACCAGTTGGTCAGAAGCTGGGTCTCTTGAAGCCATGTCGTTATAAATGGAGATAAAACGCCTCTCTTTATTAAACACGGAGCGGCACACTGGACGCGCCCGCAAACACAAATACATACGCGGCGGCCGCAAGCCTCCTTTTATAGATTCTGTGCGGTATTACTTATGTGAGTGTGATAAACAAGTCCGTCAAGTCGAGAACGAGTGCAATCACATCAATCCCATTACATTCATTACAGATATAGATTAAAAATAAGTAGGTAACAAGTACATACTTTTTCGAGAGAATGGACTTTGTTTTCTAGTTTTTGTAATGGACCCTGCGCTTAATTAAGGGCAATTCGCTAGTGTCAAGTTTTTAATGCAATTAAATTATGTGCAATCACAATGTTTGTTAGTACTGATTTCTGATTTGTAATATTTTTCTTGTTTGTTTTGATTATTTGACGTTCCATTTTACATGACACATTAATTTGTGAGCATCGCAAACATATTTTTTAGACATTATTTTTTGTACATACCTACGTGTTTAATTGTAATTTTATTTCAAGACGTACAATTTCAGTTTTCGATAAATATGATCTTTATTCTAAATAACTAAAACATTACAATTTACTATCTATAATGTATATTATACTTAGTGTACACTAAATCTTAAAAGAGCACAAACATTACGCTACGTACTTATTACCTACGAATCCTACGATATGAAGTGGTAGGCTAACAATTAAAATTTAACAAATCATCATCATTCTTATAGTACTTCCTTATTAATCTAGATATTAGCTCTGATATTAGGTAAGAGCGTCATACCTTAGCATCTACATACCTACCTATTTATCAGTATATTTTATCCTACCCATGTAAGATAATTCTTAGCATTTGAGGTAGGATTGACAGATAAGCTAGATAAGAGGGCGTGTGTTTGTTTATTGGTTTTTGCCCCCTTATCTATAAACCACTTTAATCAAAATAATTAACTAGGCACCTATATACCTAGTTTTTTATAAAGTTTTAGGAGACTATCATTACTTTTGTAAGGAACTTGGAACTGCATTCAAAGTTTTAGAAAATAATACCTGCAGGTTGTTGGCAAAAAATGTCATTTTACACAAAAAAAGTCAGCAATTTTAGTTTATTTATTCATACTTATAGCCATTTATTTTAACCTGCCTGTGTCTAGGAAACGTGCTCAAATCATTGAATTCCTAACGGAAGTAAGTACATAATTATATCAAGGTAGGTATTCTAGGTATCAAATGTAGATTTACCTAAAACTAACATTTCAATATCAACACTATGCCTATTATCAAGTCTTGATAAAAGGCATGTTGGTAGGTACTTTAAATACCTACCTATAGGTATTCATGAAAACAAAATCATATAATCCAGCTATGCGGTAAGTCTATCTAAGAATGGTGTGATAAGATACGGAACCAAGAAAACAAAATTAAGCACTTACCTATGTAAATAGGTAGGTATATACTAAGAAATTATAATCAGATAAAATTATGAAAATGGAATGCGTGTAAAATATTAGATAAGTAAAAGTATCCATGCCTAAATACCTAACAATTTCTAATAATAGATAGGTACATAGGTGGGTACTTACCTTATAACCTAATCTTATATGTACATGTATACATAGATGTAAATACTATAAAAAAGAAAGTAGTGTTAGTTACACTATTTATAACTCAAGAACGGCCGAATCGGTCTGGCTGAAAATTGGTGGAAAAATAGCTTTGGTAGAGAGATAGAGATAGGGTACAACTAGGAAAAGGACAATAGAACACTTTTTAGGGTTCCGTTTTTGCCATTTGGCTACGGAACCCTAAAAAGTATTCTATGTCTTATAGATTCGTCATGTCCGTCCGTCCGTCCGTCCGTATGTCACAGCCGTTTTTCTCCGAGACTATAAGAGCTATACTTAAAGCTGAAATTTGGTAAGTAGACGTATTCCGTGAACCGCACTAAGATTTCATAAAAAAAAAATTACATTTCCCCATACTTCGAACCGAAACTTTAAAAATAAAATTTCATCAAACCCATACGTGTGGGGTATCTATCAATAGGTCTTCAAAAATCAAATTCAAATTCAAATAACTTTATTGTTCTCATGTTACATATTAAGGTCTTAATACTAGGTGAGATCAACATGGACCTTGTTAGGGCACTACAATATTATTATATTAATATAAAAAATCTTAATCTAAGTTAACATTGTTATAATATATTATAATGTTTATTTACTTAATCTTAATCTAAGGTAACATTGTTATAATATAATATATAATGTTATTTTATACTCCTACTATATATAGAACCATCATCAAAAAATTCAGAGCCTTGTTACTTTTTTGAAGTTTTGCGAAATTGGATATTTTATGCACCACGTGACCGGCGCGTCACGCGAATTCTATGAAAAATACTAAATGATCTTGATACTTCGTCGATCTAAAACATACAAAATATATACTAATAATTATTTTAGATCTGTAGAAAATGGCATCGAATAAATTCCATTTTATTGAGTGGATTTTTTTCAGTTTCATTCTGAAATAATTATTATATTAATGTTTTTATTTAATTGATAGGTGTTTAATATATTTTCCTAAATTCAAAATGGCGGATATTTTTATTTCAATATTTGAATCAATTATGTTTTATCTTAATAATATCAATATTTATTTTAAATCTGATTGATTATTTGAAATCAATTAAGTACATAATTTTAAATTAAAACATTCATGATTAATAATTATCTATATAAGAATAAAACTGAAAATAGTCTTATTGAAGTTAAATGTCCTCATTCATCTCATCTTATGGGCTCATTTTTAAACCGATTCTTCTGAAATTTGGTGTGTAGGTTTGTAATTAAATGTTTTTTTTTGTCGAATGTTGGGACTTTATGTAAGTTCGAAAGTCTAAATTGAACGGACTAAAGCAAATTTCACTATCTACGATATTTAAGGTACTTCCCCTCCATGGCCCATAACTTTGGGACGCCCTGTATTTATTAGAAAGGTACATATTTAATGTTTACAATAAATAATATATTTATTAGAAAGGTACATTATTTTTTGTTTACATATTGGATACTCGGTAAAAATAAGAACATAAAATTACGGAATATTTTCTTTGTAATAAATATTATGGAAATCTATACTACAATTATCAAGCTGAGGAGATTGCTTGTTATTTGTTTGAACGTGCTACTCAGGAACCGCGGGTCCGATTTAAAATATGATTTCAGTATTGGATAGTAAAATGATCGAAAAAGGCTATAAAACATAAACTAGTAAATAACGTAAAAACGCAAGCGCAGCTGTCGGCGGGTCGGCAAGTTAGTCATAATCTAAAAAAATCATAGGCATAATTACATTTAGTCGTTGGACGGTTTCACCAAAAAAAGTTGCCTTGTT
The DNA here is from genome assembly GCA_963691955.1 of Chloroclystis v-ata. Lineage (NCBI taxonomy): Eukaryota > Metazoa > Arthropoda > Insecta > Lepidoptera > Geometridae > Chloroclystis > Chloroclystis v-ata. The sequence goes on along the minus strand of OY829908.1, from coordinate 5,803,096 downwards.
GTTTTTTAATTAGGATAGATAACTTTAGATATGCAATCCACATCCTACAGCATAACCTCCAAATAAATAAGGTTAAACAAGATGACAATGATGTGGTACAATTCTTAGGCCAGCAACAAGTGGTACAATTCTTAGGCCAGCAACAACAACAATTGATCGTTATCAATAAAAATAACAATTGATCGTTATCAACGGATCAACTTATGTCGGTCGTAGTATCGCAATAACACATACACGCACACTAACAGCGTTTTTACAGCAATTGACAGTCCCACACACTGACATTTTACGAAATATTTCTATATTTTATTCAAGAACAACCGACATAGGTCCGACCTCGACAAGCGCTCGCGCGGTACTAAATGGAAAAAGCCGGCTGAATGAAAAAACTACTAAATTATGGTAGTTTTATTTTATTCATAAAAAATTACCAAAACCGTTCTACAAATTAAAATTAATATCATAGTTTAAGCAAATGTTGATAAATATTTTGATATAAATATGACGTCCCATTGATTTAGAACTTCGGAGTTATTGAGGTTTGTTTCGAAGCATTTTCGGTCGATATTAAATTCGGTATATCTTTAGAATAAAAGCATTTAACGAAAATGTACTCTACTCTAAATGAAGAATAGGATATACGTAACATAATAAAAAATAGTTTGATCGCCCATATTCATTAGAATCTACAAATTAGAGCTGAGAAAACAGGTCTTCGAGCGTTTTTTACGAAACATGTATCCGGAGAATGATTATTACTCAATATATAAACAAGTTCTCTAAAATGTTTCTTGATACTTTTGTAGAGGAGAAAACGAACTATTATAAAAATGTAATTGTAATATCAAACAACTAACGCAAACCATAGAATTAGGACGAGAAAACCGAACAATTTCGCGATTTCACGTAATAGGCCTCTTAAGAAGAAGATATTCTTTAAGAGATTTTTTAAATATATAAATATTGTCTTGTTCTTTAATATGTTTGGGAATATTATTGTATATTTTGACACACATTGCATGGGGGCCGGAATGAAACATAGTTAATTTGGAAAAAGGAATGGTTAATCTATTATTTTGTCGTAGGTTGAAGAGGCTGATCTGTCTGGCTCGACCGAGTAAAAACAAAACAATTTGTCGTTACGGTTAACCATACCATACCATAACACCCCTATTTACGTTCCCACTGCTGGGACACAGGGACTTCTCTCTTGACGAGAGAGATTAGGCCTTAATTCACCACGCTGGCCAAGTGCGGGTTGGTGAATGACACAGTCATGTCCTTCAAACTTTTCAAAGTTCTCAGAACATGCCGGTTTCCTCACGATGTTTTCCTTCACCGTTAGAGCACGTGTTTTTAAAGCACACATAATTTTCCAAGAAGAAAAATCAGAGGTGAGCGGCGGGGTTTGAACCCACGACCTTCGGAATGAAAGTCGAGTGTGCTCCCACTTAGCCAACACGGCTATATGCTATACGGCTATACGGCGTTACGGTTACGGAAAGTTTTTTAATTCGGATATGTTTGTGTCCGATTTTACGCATATAGAGCTCCTTAACAACACTGGTAGGTACCTACCTACCTAGTTTGGACTATATTTTTAGCGATATGGTGCCGATAATGATGCAACAAAATTTGTAAGCTTACGAAAACCTTATGAAATAGGTAAGTATATACGTAAGTATCTAATTCAGAATACGTAGGTTATGTTGACTTATTTTGCCAGAGACATTTTACTTCATATTCATAATATTTTATTATTTCTTTAATATTAGGAAAATTAATAGCACAACTATACTCGTAAACGTAAAAATACAGAAAATAACCTAAGGACCAAAATGGAAAGTTTCTAGTTCCAACTTGTACTACAACTGACCTAACGTGACCATGGGGCGGAATGCTAGGTATAGTAAAACCATTCTAAAAATGAACTCCCCTCCACAAAACCGTGACGATTTCAACGTGTGAGAGGAAATACAGAAAAACAGAATACACAGAAAAAAAATACAGAATTCGGTGGAGGGGCGTTCATTTTAAAAATGGTTTTACTATACCTAGGTTTTATTAGGTACCTACCTACCTTGTAAGTTTTCACACGCATAGATACATAGTTAGGTACAGTCGGCCAAGAAAGTGGTCTACCTACCAGTTTTGACTCATTTTTTGCTGACTGTACCTACCTAAGAAGCCGAGAGGCAGAAATAGTATTCTGTTCTTTGATTACTTACCTATATGACTTGTAAAAAATCATAAAAAAAACAGTACTTATGTAATCTTTTTATATAATTCCGTCGTTCCTAGGTACCTTCCCTTTGCGAACACCTAAATAGTGATGAGACCCCATGTCACTATTATATTCCCAAAAAGTCATCGTTACACATATTTCATGTTACCTATTTTATCATCGTGATGACTAGCAATAATATAGTTCCTAAGTAAGTATATCATTATATCAAGCGTGCATGAAATACAATAAACATGCTAATAAATAAGTTCCTAGTCAAGTGTTAAATATACTAAACACTACACCTTGTAGGTGTGTAGGTAAATAACATATTTCATAACCATTTCATTTACTACTTACAGGTGACTTACAGTTAGCACAGGGTACAGCTGATTGCCCAGCTGATTAGCTCTTTGAAGTGGCAATGGGCAGGTTATTGGTGAGTAGAACAGATGGCCGACGGGGCCGTGTAGTTCTCTAGTTGAGACCACGGAAAAAACGCAGCGTCGGACGACCACCAACAAGATGGACAGACAGTAATCTGGTCAGTTCACGGTGAATGGAAGCTACATCCGACCGTAATACCTGGAAATCAATAAGGGAAGCCCATGTCCAGCAGTGGACGTCCTAGTGCTGAAATGATGATGATGAATAAAACATCTTGTATTAAAAACTATATATATATCCATTAATTAATATATTCTTACTACAAACTTACTGATAAGCAATCACTTACGGATTGCCCATTTATCAGTTTAGGATTTTCTTTATTTTTTTGTAAATGATCTTGTGAACTAAATATGCCTATCTTAATCTACTTATACTTAATGTTATCCATTGCGATATGGTATGTTGCTATGTTTAGGGCCTGTAAAATGGACAATAAATCAAAATGTTGGGGGTTATCATCTGCCATAGGTAAACATGTTCTTTATGTACCTACCTACACTCAGTCCTTCCTGTCTTTGAAGGGTCTTAGTTCTGTAAACTAGGCTCTATAGGCAGGCTAGTACCTAGTTAGAATTGTGTTTAAGTGTTACATATATATATAATCACTTATCACTAATAACACGTGAAACTCCGATCAGACCTTAGATTATTTCGCAAATTCGCTGTCTGATCCTTAGATATTTTTTGTCATTTAAATAAATCTATACTTACCTATATTATAAAGCTGAGTTCGTCTGCTTGAACGCGCTAATACCAAGAACCAATGGTCCGATTAAAAAAAATCTTTCAGTGTTGAATAGTATATTTATCGAGGTAGGCTATATAAGCTATTTTTATATAAACTACCTACTCGTATACACATAGATGTAAATACTATTTACATCTATGCCTATATGTAGGTAAAGTAAAGAAACGCGAGCGAAGCTGTCGACGGGTCGGCTAGTTTGTCATATAAATCGCACCTTCGGTAGAACAACCAAATTTTCTAAAAATGACTTAGGTATGCTAAAGTGCTTCTAAAACGTTTGAGAAGACAAAAAATTATCTAGGATTGCCAAAATGGCGACCACACAAGTACCTAATAACTGTATATTTTTGTAAATTTAAAAAACACTTGACACTGGCAAGTTGAGCTTTATTTAGCGCAGGGACCATTTTAAAAAACTAGACAAAAAATAATCTAAGGATCGGACGTAAAATTATTAAGAGTTAAACTGATAATGATGAGTTACCTAGTTAATTTTGTATTGGTGTAGGTACCTAACAACAAAAAACTGTGTCAATGAGGTCAATCTTTAATGTAGGAATTATCTGTCGTTATCTGTACATAATTAAGCATGTTTTTGATAAAAAATAATTAACCTTAACTGAAAACGTTGACAGTCGCGAACCCAATAGATATTTTATAACTATTTAGCTGTGCTAGCGACTCCGTCTGCGTTAAACTATGTTTGTATGAGGGCTCCGTCTTGTCATAACATGAGCAAGAATTAGGTAATAATAGCATATCCTGTTGCCCAGACGTCTAAATGTTTACACCAAATTTCATTAAATTCGCGAGTTATGGAGGAACATACATTACATTCAGAAAAATCGTCAAATTAGTTTCAGTAAGTATTATTGAATTTATAAACACAATAGGTATGGTATCTCTTAAAACAACGAATGACCGATCCTCACAGATTTATTATTAGTACATAATGTACTTATAGATTTAAAACTACGTTTTTTTTTGTAAAATAATGTAAAATTTTGTTTAGAAACTTTCTAAAGGCAGGACGGGTGGGCAGGACACATACGAAGCCCAGAGCAGAGAAGAAAATGAATCAATCAGATTTCTTATTTCCCAAGAGATGTGACAATCTCGAAAAATAAATAAATACTTCTGGACAATTCACACAGCAACATCTAGCCGCGTGGTAAGCTCGTGATATGCAGATCGTACAAATTTTTATTCCGAGGTACAATAAAAAGAAAGGAACCAAGATACCTAGTAGGGAGTATAACTATTAAGGACACCCTGGAGATACTCATAGACACAGTCAAAGGTAACAGAAGGATCAAAATTTAAACTGTAGGTACCTACCTAGTTAAACTTAAAATGTAACTAAGTTTTATTCCGCTATCTCATCTTTTTGAGACGAGACTTTGCCTCGAGCTTTCGTTAGCCGAAGTACATAATATGTACATTCCTAGGTATTTTCTAATAAGTATTATTTTCCGCAGTAGGCACGAAAAATACCAAATATACCTACTACATTATAGGCATAGAATAGGTATTTTTGGTGTCCCTTGGTAGGTTTTGTCGATTGCGGTCCCGATGCTTCGTGAGAATGAATTTTAATAACCACATTTTTGAAGCGCTCTGTGAAAAAAAGATAACATTGTTATTCTGTTCTGTAAATAAAAATAGCCTTGGTATTTAGATACTTACCTACCTACTTTAAAATAATAAAAAATAATTTAATTCAGACCATAGATGGATACAATACAAACACTAATACGGTAAAACCATATTTCGTCCTAACTAACGGTGACAGCCACATGATATAAGTAGCAAGTAGGTGGCCTGGTACCTAGCTTAGATTATTTGTCTGTCTTCTATACTATAATAATAGATCAGAAATATATTATGATATAGGTACCAGGTAGGTACTCGAAGAGTTCAGTTTATATTTTTATTATAAGCTGAATGACCAAAGGTTATTTTAATATTATAAGTTCAATCATCTCAACAGGATAACCTAGGTAGCAGATGCATTAAAAAATGTCAACGTTACTAGATTAAAAGAGGTCAATAAAATGCGCTGGGCTCGACTGGTTGCAGTTTCTGTGTAGGCAGAGGTAGATATGGTACCTAGTTACTATCTATCTACCTACACCAATATTCTGCAACCTGCATCCTGCAAACATCATAGGACACTCGATCTAGGTAGGTACTTCTAGCTTGGTCTAGTGTTGTATCAAATTAAAATATCGGTGACAAGTATTCCTATCCTGTGAAATGCCACGAAATGGTGTTCCTGATATATACAGAAAATTTGTGGTCTCACATTGCAGTAAATATGTATAACTGCCACAAATAAAAAAATGTTTTCAATTTTATAATAATAAGGACCCTCTATTTTCGTATGTTCGTATGAAACAGGTAGCGCCATCTATCCGCCCGCTTATAAACTATGTTACCAATTAGTAAATACTTGCCATTTAACATTATTTTGTATTGAGTACATTTTTTACCACAGACGAAATCCTATAACAAAGAAGAACCTTCTTGTCTAGAAGTCTTTCTATTCTTTACGAAATCAGTGGTGTCGTGAACTGTATTGTTAGGCATGGGGTACTTTTTGATTATTTAGGTCGGTACCTATTAAAAAAAACGAATTTCTATTTTCATAAATTGATTTTATACTCTGGCAACATAATTTTGACGTGACGTCACCTATCAAAGTGAAGCATTGCCAACTCATTATATTGTAGTCTATATTGACAAACTTTCCACAGAAATGAATAACATTCACTGGTAAAAAAAGTAATAAACATAATTTTGGAAAAAAACACTTAACTACTATTTTACCAATTATGGGTATATAAATAACTGTTATTTGTTTGTCCTATTAGGATAGTGTAATAAATAATCAATTTATTTATTTATTTAGGAAATACAGGAAATTCACTGGATATAACTACAAGATCCAAAAATTCATATCATTCATTCACAAATATATATTATAATTATAATCATGTATTTATAAAATTGTCATAAGTCAACAATTACAATTACAAAAAAATGAAAACTATTAAGTATTTTAATTTTAAAATTAAATTAAATATTTTTTGTTTAGTTACATTTTAATATATTTAACTTGTTGTGTAGTAAATAATTATAATTATGTAAAGATATCTTCGGCAACATATCTAAAATTAGTTCTGTTGCCGGTTTTTTATCCAAAGCACTATACAGACTTTGTGAAACCGACCATTATTTTACTTTGTTTTTTCGCCGAAAAGCCGGTTATGAGTGCGGGCAACACTAAAATAATTGCACTGACGGAGAGCAAGCAGTGATCAGTGAACATCAAGGAGAGGTCGTGGAGGATTTTACCATCTAGCCACCATCGCCGTTCGCCAATTACACCATGGCTGATACCGAAAAGGCGCCGCAGCCACAGCAGCAAGACGCAACCCAGCCGCAAGCCACCAAGCCGGCGGCCAAACAAAAGCAGATCATTGGTAAGCGCTGCTATGCTACGCCATTTTATATTTTGTGTGCGCCGGCATTCTGACCAAAACCACATGGTCTGATTATTGTAGAATCCCGCCGTATACAGATGATTATGAATTTCATCGTTGATATATTTCAATTATTTTTCGAAATATGGTTGCGCTGTGCTTTTACATTCGTTTAACCCATGTATAATTGATTTGACCCCGGTGGCGGGTTGCTTGGTTGTGTCACGCGGAACAAATCAATAGCCGAATGCGCGATGCGTCGCATTTGGATCTTAATGGCGCAGTTTCGGAACCCCTAACCGTCTGCGCACCTACCTATATGTTTCCTATGCATTTCATTGTTTTGATTTTGTCAAAATAAAGTCAGATTGCCAGACACTAATGTTCCATACATTTGATAGAAATGGACGCCACTTGTAGAATTTGAAGGCCACCACTATGCATTAACTAGAAACATCCAGTTTGGTGCATTTTTTGTTTTGTAGTCTATGCAAGGTCGTTAATATCTTAAAAATAAATGATATATGAATAGATGCATTTGCATATAAATAATTTACTGAAAATGGTGGAAAAAGTTAGGTTAGTTTTTACCCAAGCTCTAACATTAGGTATTCTACCTGTCAATCGGAAGTCCACCTTAGCTGGGTCAAATCATGTTCTCAAACTTAGTAATTGAATTGTTTTTCTTTTAAATATTAAAAAAACGGGTAGGTTATTAATCATTTTCATTTCATTTTCAGCTGAAAAAGTAACGGGCACTGTCAAATGGTTCAACGTTAAGAGTGGATATGGATTTATCAACAGGTAAATAAAACTCCCTATTATTTCAGTTCTGTTTTTTATAATTTCTATCAATTTAAAGCATTCAATGTTTTATCAATAATAGTAAAAGTATAATTCTTTTAATAGATTTTTGATTACCCAGTTTATTAAGTTGCTGGTAAATAATAATTATATATAATATGCATTATACATTACAAAAAAAAAGAAAACTAATTATTAAAGTATTATTTTATATTTTTATTATTTTAAGACTTCAAGTTTAATTTAAACAATTTGCATGTGAAATATTTGATGAACTGTTTCCAAAATGAATCTTTATTTTATACTAGCTTTCGGCCCTGCGGCTTCGCCCGCGTTTTACACTTTCCCGCAATTTTCTTTGCTATATTATAGCCTATGTTACTCGGGGATAATGTAGATTTCCAAAGGTGAAAGAATTTTTGAAATCGGTCCAGTAGTTTCGGAGCCTATTCATTACAAACAAACAAACAAATCTTACCTCTTTATAATATTAGTTATTTTATGTATTCAATCTGGCAACATGGATAAGCAATCCTAAATAATTTTTGTCATGTAGATTTAAAATAAGACAACACAATGTGCCTAAAATGGTTGTATTTTGAACAGGAATGACACCAAGGAGGATGTGTTTGTGCACCAAACTGCTATCGCCCGTAACAATCCTCGCAAGGCTGTGCGTTCGGTCGGCGACGGAGAGGCGGTGGAGTTCGCCGTAGTCGCCGGGGAAAAAGGCTTTGAAGCAGCTGGCGTGACTGGTCCCGGCGGCGAGCCAGTAAAGGGCTCGCCATACGCAGCCGACAAGCGCCGCGGCTACCACCGCCAGTACTACCCTCGTCAAGGTGGGCGAGGCGGTGAAGGCTCTCCACGCAGGGGCGGAATGGGAAGACGTGGGCCCCCGCACAACCCAGGGGGCGCACAAGGCGACGAGGGGGGAGAGGGCGGCGTCGCCCCGCCGCAGCGCAGCTACTTCCGGCGCAACTTCCGCGGAGGTAGAGGCCGCGGCGGCCCCGGCGGCGCCATGAGCCGCGGCGGCTACCGGCGCATGCGGCCGCGCAACCAGCAGGGCCAGGGCGCCGGCGCTCCCGGCCCCGACGGACAGCCGCCGCGCCAGAACGGCGAGGGCGAGCCCTCGTCCGATAACGACATCAAGCCCAAGGTTTCCGCCAAGCCCACAGGAACCACCATTGAGACTACCACCAATGAGAGCCAGGCTTGAGCACACCAGTCCGTTTAGCTCCCTCAGCGTGGCACATTTTTGTAGTGTGAGTTATTTCTAGCGTTGCCACAGCTGTTGAACATGTCTCATCTGTTCATCTGAGAAGTGTTACGTCACACTAATGTTGTAAGAACAATGTATTTGCACCAGTCATGTTGAAGTGGTGATGGGGGATGCTATATTCTATGGAACTGCATATTATCATGGATCAAAGATGTGATATTTTAATTATTATTACATAAATATGTAAAAATATTGAATTATTTGAAATAATTTCTTGGTTGTATACCTACTAAGAGAATAAGAATCTTTTTAATTATATATATTGAAATAATTCATGTGTTATATATGATATATGTTAATTATGCAATTTGCTCGCTAGCTAATTATATATTGAATAATGAAAATAATTGATTACATTGTTATTGAGAAATGATGGTGCAAGTTCCAGTGCCCCAAGACTAAGGTGATTAATATATAATTAAATTTAATTTAATAAAACAGTTGAATTATTTTATGTTACAATTTAATTTGTGGAAAATTAATAATGATTTTTTTTCAACACTTTTCAAAATAATAAAAGTATCAATAATTACCTGTGTGAATGATATTTTTATTTTGTCCCTTTTACCAAGGAGCCATTAATATAGAACAGTTTCATGAGAGTATAAAATTAAAATATATAGGTAGTAGGTAGACTGACTGACAGGTAGCCTCTGTTGGTAGGTACCTTCCTAAGTTAGCAGTGTTAGCACTAGGCTAGTTATAATTTAAGGAAGTAGGTAGGGTAGGTACATAAATACAATAAGACATGTTTAAATTTTAAATTTCATTGGTAAAAGTATGTAGGTATCCTGTATAAATAAATTATCGAATTGAAGGTGTCAAATCCCTTCTAATCTGGAAGTTTGAAGGCGTCCTCTCTCGTCAATTGACGGGGTCGGCGCTGCGGGCGAAGGTCCGCCTGCGACGCAAGCGGTTGCGGGTTCGATTCCCGCCTCAGGATAATAATTTGTATGATCTGCATAGGTATATTTGTCTGGGTGTTATATACATATATGTATAATAAAAATATCTATCTATGTATGTTTATTCTATTCAGTATATCCGAATATCTACTACCCGTAACACAAGGTTAGAGCTTACCACGGGGCTAGCTAGATGTTGCTGTGTGAATTGTCCAGCAATATTTATTTTATTTATTTATTTAATTCTGTGTGTACATCCACCACATACAGTTCGACTATCGAACTACTGGTAGGACTGGATGGAATAAACGACATATTCTTGGTTCTTAGTTTTTTCCAAAGTGGTACCTATTTCAGTCTCATATTTTTGAACCCAGAGAAGAAATAATATTAAAATGTTTGTTTTGGAGGCACCTTTCGGATTAACCACTTCTTCTGTGACACCCTGTTTGGCTATTATCTAAGTCTGCTAACATAGCTTTACTCACGTAGATTGAAGTATGTAACGAGCACAAAGGTATTATGAATCTTATTATAATACAATTTGAGGATCTCGCTTCGTAGGCTCGTGCCTTTGTTATTTCTAGAATCCTTGACACACTGCCTATCTCCGGCAGTGATTGGAGCGAGCTGGTACCTGCAGTTACTACTAAGATACGGATACGCGTCGCTTCTTGAAACCTCACAGCTCGGGGAGATGGGATAAAGTGGATCACAGGGTAAAGAAAGAAAGAAATATATGTATTTATCACACTAAAACTTTTTACAATAAAAATATAACGGCTAAAAAGTGACAAAAATTTGCCAAAGGTTGCCATTTTGTTCAGAATTTGTTGCGGGGCGGGAATTGAATCAGCAACTCTCTCTCGAATCTCGACTGTAAATATGTAATTTTACCAATAAACTATCTGACTCATGGGAAGAGATTAAAGAGTTCAGAGAGAGTAGTCAGAGGAATTACATACAGATGAAAATTATCTACTATTTCATGAATGAGAGAACCGCGCGCGCGAGCTGCTAGGAGACTCCTCCTGATAAAGACTGCTCTTTTTGTGGTCGAAACGTCGGAGAGTTGTTTAACTCCTGTGTAAATACGTGAGTAATTCCCGTTGTTATAAAATGAATAGTATAACTCACGAAAATTTTGAAAGTGAAATATTTCATATAAGTATGTATGTTTAAAAAGTGATCCGCTGTGCCCACTCTCACTCTCAAGCTGTAGTAAAGTCAGTTCAGCTGTGACAGTCGGCCTTACTGCTGTGTCAAGCGCGCGCGCAACCTTTCGCAACACGATCGTGAGTGATTCAATAATTTACTTTGTTTAGGAAGTTTGTTTTGATATAGCCACATCTAGGAACGCAGAAGGTTTGTATATATTTTTTTGTACATATTATTTTTATAAGTTTCACCAAAAAAATTTTAAGTCGGAAGCTTCAAAATAATTCCTGTAGTTTATCTCTTAGTTAAATTGCTGACATTTAGATACAAAAACACACCAACACATTTAAGAATTTTGGGTACCTACTAATTAATAGGTACTCGTAAAATTTAAATATAAAGAATCGACCAAATGCCAATCTAAACCTGATTGGCATTTAGTAGGTTTGGTGTCTATTCGATTTGCTCGGCGAAAGTTTTGTATGCTGTGCTGTATAACTCTCTACTAATAATAAATCTGTAGGGGTCGGTCATGAGGACGATTTTAAGTTTTTTTTCTGTATGTAGGTACTTATGTTCTTCCATAAGTTCCATAACTCAATATTGGAAGAGTCTCTCGTGCAAACAATTAGTTTAGAAATGAATGGTGTTACACGGGCTGGGCTCGATGAAATATTTTTTTAAAGTTTCGGTTTTAAGCATGGGGTTCCGAATATTTTTTTTAATATTTTTTTTGAAATCTTTGTGCGGTTCACGGAATACATTTACTTGCCACTTGGCTACGGAACCCTAAAAATAAATATGTGACATGTGAGTACAACTTTAACACTTTAACCTAAGAAAAACATACCTACTATAAAGAAAAAAACGAAACAAAAAATAAACAATAGATTTTTTCGTATCCTTTAGCTTCAGATCAGAGATTAAATACCTAATTTACTAAGTATTATATCCATTGGTTTGTGATCCAACCAAACCAAAGAATATAATATTAGTTAGGTTAGGTTATATCAAATAATCAAACAAATAGCGAATGCATATTCATCAATTATTTGGCACCACTGTATTTTTGCATTTAATTCCTTTAATTCAATTATGTAGGTGCCTATGTACTTGATACCTTGTATTTTATGATATAAGTGTGCGAAATAACAGCGAATCGAAAAACGGAAAGTGGGTCAATTTTTATTAGCGAGATTGCTATTCAAATACTTACCTACATAAGCTATATAAAAATGACTGTATCAATTTTTTTCTTATCACTTTGACGAAAAGTTTTAACGCACAGTAGGTAGGTAATTCAGATGCATTAAAATAGTATAAAGATCATATTATATGAGTGTCTGGGTGTTATATATTTATAACAAAAAATATCTATCTATGTATAGTAAAACCATTCTAAAAATGAACTCCCCTCCACAAAACCGTGATGATTTCAACGTGTGAGAGGAAATACAGAAAAACAGAATACACAAAAAAAAAATTACAGAATTTGGTGGAGGGGCGTTCATTTTAGAAATGGTTTTACTATACCTAAGTATGTATAAGAGTTAAATTAAGTATATCAGAAATCTAGCACCCGTAACACACACAAGCTTCGATATTACCATGTTACTTTGTGAATTGTTCAGCAATATTAATTTATTTTATATACTTATAGACAAATTTTTTGTCTGGTTGTCTGGTTGTCTGTCATATTTAATTTTCTCAGAAACTACTAGATTATTTATTTAAATTTAAAGTTTAATTTAATGCATACCTATGCAAACAGCTGACCTTAAGATTTAATAATGTAAATAACTTAATTATATTTACGTCTAGAATGAGAATAACTTGGACGCTCTCCGCACTCTTATTATGTAGTTATATAAATTAATAAATAAATAAGTATTGCTGGACAATTCACACAACATCTAGCCCCGTGGTAAGCTCGAAGCTTGTGTTACGGGTGCTAGATTTCCGATAGGTATACTTAATATACATAGTTACATAGATATTTTTTAGATAAAACATTTATTTAGAGTATCTCAAATAATAGATATTATAGTCAACTCGAGGCCTCTCTCGTTATCAGGAAATTTCACGGTATTAAAAAATTAATAAATTACCTTAAGTTGCTGGCTGGCTTCTTACAAACATTATTAAAGAAATTCTGTAAAATCAAAAAAATATAGAATTCATACATTTTTGCAAGCTACCTATAATAATTCTAACTGCAGGCTCTCCATAAAATATTTTATTTCTTCGTTTTATAGTTTTGTGTCGCAGCTAAAATTCAATTGTAGCTGTTTTCTTTATACAAAATGGCTTATGGAATTTTCCGGTCATTGATTTTAGCGCCACAAACGTCTTTCGTCGCCCTGTCTTTTGATGAATTTTCACAGCATCCTGAAAATTTAGTTTGTACATATTTTGTACTTACGATTACTTCAGCCAAATGAAACCATTTAAACATATGGAACCAAACATAATTTGATATTTTTAGACTGCCTAAGAAAATGTTGTAGTTTGGTTTACGGAATACATTTACGTACCTACCTACTAAGTTTCAACAGTATAGCACTTATAGTTTCACGGACAGACATGATGAATAATTTATAAGGTTCCGTTTTTGCCATTTGGCTACGGAACCCTAAAAACGTACCTCTGCTGGAGCTTGGGCTTCTCTTCCATGGGTTGTGTCGGGGTGAACCGTTGTATCATTTTCATTATTATCTGAAGATGAGCTTGACACCTTTAAATAAAGTTCTTTTAATTATTTTGTTTAACTTATTCTATTCTTTCTTTTTAAAAAATGGCTTTGTTGATACGATGAAAAAAATTAAAAAATGGGTCGTTAGGTACCTTCATAATGAATTATTATTTATTTATGTAACCTACCATGTAGGTTCTTTCCGTACCACATCTCGGCAACAATGGTCAGAATAATAAATAGTGTGTGTAATTTCAATTTCATACACTGAGGTCACTAAATAAATGATGATCAAATCGCGAATACTTGTGGAAAAGCCGAAATTGTGTGTTAAGCCTGGTTCCTAATTCTAAATAAAAAAAACGTGAATTAATTTGGACATTCCTATTAAATTATAGTGTGTATTATGGTGCTTATGTTGGAAAATATCTACATACCAAATACATAACCGCCCGCCACGCAGCTGTGTTAGTATTGACGCAAAATAATATTATTATAGCGATCAACATAAACAGTCTCTTCAACATAGAGTTATTACTTATGTAGATTTATGACAATTTAAGACGATTAACCAAATAAGTCGCCGAATCCAAATAGAGCCGTGTTGGCTAAGTGGAAGCACACTCGACTTTCACCTCTGATTTACTACTTGAAAAATTATGTGCTTTTAAGAAAACACGTGCTCTATCGATGAAGGCAAACATCGTGCATCGTGCATCGTGAGAATCATTTGAAGGACATGTGTCATTCACCAACCCGCACTTGGTCCTCTCTCTCTCTCTCTCACGTCAAGAGAGAAGTCCCTGTGTCCCAGCAGTGGGAACATAGGGGTGATATGATGAACTAAAAAAGTCCAGTCTAACTTAGAAACTGGTACAAACCGGAATCAGAGAAATCTTCCGAACGCGTTCTATGCTCGTGGGTCTATTGGGGGGTGCCTCAAAGAGGGGGTCTATACATAGTCTGTTGTCTTCATTCGCGTTGAATATGAAGAAGGAGTTTGCCACAGGGGGTAAGCATCGCATGAGCGTGTGCCCCGCGGCCAGTAAAGCGCACAACACAGCTGCCCCCACCGCCACTACGGGGGCGAAAGTCAGCCTCTCGACCGCCAGATTGCATTTGGACTTTCGCTCATCAAACCTGAATACGAGAAAGAATTTATAAGTGCGGAGATGGTCGGATCAGACTCTCGAAAGCCACAGGTCGACTTTCATACATCAACCTGAACTATACCACAGAACATATAATTACTACGCATCTACGCAACAGAAGTATCATGTATCATCTCATACATTGTTTTTCTGACTATACGAAATATTTATACGAGCGTCCCGATCATCTAATTGCATTTCGTCTTTAGTTTCAATATAAAGATATTAAAATGGCTGGGCTGATTTTTAGATGCTTTTGATTTTAAAATAGTCGAGTAGCCCAGGGAAGGTTTAAAAGTTTAAAAGGTGAGAAAACATGGAAATAAAGCTGTCGCAGCCGCGAGCGGGTCAGCTAGTATAATTTAAAATAATATAGAAAACAGAGCACGCCATAAAACAATTAGAAATAGAACATAGAATAAACGACTTTATGACTGTGAGCAAAATCTTCTAGACAAAATTTGGATGGAAATGGAAAGGATTAACAGAAAAATAACTGAAAATATTAGCCTTAATTTGGAAAACTGGAAATGTTGAGTGTGAATGAGTTCAGACAATGATTTAAAATTTGATTACCAATTATTAACACCGCAGTTGTTGATGCCGTCGCACACGACTCCGGACGTGAAGCAGAAGTCTCTGTCGCCGACTGTACACAGGGATTCGTTCCACATCGCACAGCCGCGCTTTGGCTTCGGCCGCGCTGATGTCGCAGTTACTTGGTACAACCTTGCCTTGAAACGAAATCGGTGTAAAAACTCATTATGTCCCATTGGCGACCGCTTGAACTTGACGAACATTTTTTAACTTTAACTTTAAAAAAAAAAGCGAGACGCTGTTATTATCTAACTAGCTGTACCCGCGACTCCGTCCGCGTTAAATTATGTTTGGGGTCACGTTTTATAACTGGAGTATATCTACCAAATAACATAAAATTCGAATCATAGTTAGTAGAAGAGTTATGGCGGAGCATAATACATGTTTACATACAGAAAAAACTCTTTAAATCGTCAAATTTGATTCGCCTGCAGTAGAGTTAATTGAGCCTATAAACACAATTTCTCTGAAAACAAACTAACTTACTCCATGACCGACCCTTACACATTTATTATTAGTCTTTCAGTATTGGTCGGACTCGTAAGGTGGGGTAGGTTAACCTACTTATTTAGATATTTCTAAAGTTCGATACAGTTACACAAATGTTAGGTTGAATTGAAACAGGTTTGTGAGATATCGAGCCATGCCGCAGTGTCATGTTCTGGCTGTATGTAATGTAATAACATCGTAAGTTATGCCACTTGCGAAATCATCAGAAATCTGCAATGTTTTGGATGATTATGCAAATACGGGTCCTCACTTACGTTACACAGTGCAATGTAACGTATGTTGTGTGTATCATAGTGTTTGTATTTCTTAAAACCTTATAAGAAACAATACAAATATTTACATGGACACGTCAGAAAAAAACTTATACCTAAATAAATAATTTATAACTCGTTTATGTAAATTACCACTTATAAACTAATTTGTGTTTTCCATTAAAATAGGTTGGTGAATGACACATAACCTTCAAACTTATCAAAATTCTTAGGTAAATCATGCCAGTTTCCTACCGATGTTTGCCTTCACCGTTAGAGCACGTACCTATTTTTAAAGCACACATAACTTTTCAAGAAAAAATCAGAGGTGCACACCGGGGTTTGAACCCACGACCTTTGGAATGAAAGTCGAGTGTGCTCCCACTTAGCCAACACTGCACGGACGAGGATAATTATGATTATTTATATTAACCTTCAAATCAGCATTGACACTACTGTTGCTGAGGAAAGTAAACCGAACTCTTCCTTGTACTGCCGCGACAAAGTAAGAGTTTGATAAGTCTCTATCTCCCAATGAATTGCAAACTCTGATGCATCTATCTTTCTTCCTCACAGTAAACGCGTCGGGATTTGAAGCACAGTTGCGCCCCAGAGAGGTGGGAAACTTTATAACTAATATTATGGAGGTGTTCGCAGGCTCGGTTACTATGTCCACCCCACACTGGTAGTCCACTTGATGCATCGTGCGAAATAACTGGAATAGGTTTGGATAAAGATAAATCAAGTTACAGTTAAAATAAATTAAGAAATAATTTCTAAATTATTAATAAATATTGTTGGACAATTCACAAAACAAACAGCCGCGTGGTAAGCACGAAAAGGTTAGGTATGCGAGCTCTATTTCTAAGCTCATATCATGGGGTTAAAGATGTTACTTATGCGTTAGTATATGCCATAAGAAGATAAAAAAGACAATACTATCTTCCAGACTATTTTTAAGTTTAAACATTTCAAATGACTGAAAGAGTGTGAGAATGAAAACAAAAGCTAACATTCTGTGACCAAAGTAGTGAAAATCACATAGCGCGCAGGCAAAGCCAGGTGCTAGTCTTATAAACATCGCATCGTTTGGATTGTATTTCTCTTTGACTCGCTTGTGTGTTGATTACGAAACTAACGGAAAATGGCCGGCAAGATTAATTTATTGGCCAATATTAGATTTATATTTTAGTTTGTGTTAATTCTCTAGTATTTTCATATATTGGCAATGTTAAAATTAAAACGATTCTTTATTCGTAAATGAAGAGACGTTTGCTATAACTCCATGCAGTCTATTTAAACACTTACCGTGTCAGTAAATAAATGATCACCTGTATAAAGTTATAAATACCCAAACATTATGTGATCAAATGATTACTGTACATGTTATCACTTAAATAATTATGAAATTTTCGTTATAAACTCATTCCGAAAATATTTAACATTTCGACAATGTAGAGAACAATTTAGTTGGTACCTCTAATTTGTTATGCGTATTATTTAGAAACCGCAACAGAATTCATCCTTGAATTGATTCAATGGCAATAATGGCAGCAGTGGAATCCATACTAATATTATATATGGGAAAGTGTGTCCGTGTGTGTGTTTGTCCGTCTTATACGGCAAAACGGAGACACAGGGACTTCAGTCTTGATGAGATTAGGCTTTAATTCACCACGATGGCTAAGTGCGAGTTCGCTGGTTTTATGTGTTTAGTTGTCAATAACTCAGTACCTTACAGAATCTAGAATACAAACCAAGGTGAGTGTATCTGACATGCCCATTCCGTAAGATATGTCAAAGCTTAGTTCCTCTGAGAATGCACAATCCTGGCTGATATCTCGAGGACGGTACAGCAGCAGTAACCCTCTCCCAGAAGACTGACCAAGCACTTCTAGAAAAAGAGGGCAAATGAAAAATAAAATAAACTTCGCAAACATTTTTGTCTCGTCTTTGCAAGTGCAATCTATGCAGCCATGCCTCTTTGACATTGATTTTTTTGAAGCGATTATTATATTCTGCTCATTTTCATGTATTTAAAAATAAATTAGGGTATAATGGTATGTCAAACCCTGGTCATGCCATTACTAACGAAATTTAGGTAGGTATGATATAGGCTTTTTATACTGATACAGAAATACACCTAGAAAAAATACACCTTTATGGATAATAATGTTTAAAGAATTATGTAATTTATTTCCATAAAATCCTAAAGATCATTTGAACAAATACTTGACACCATGACTTTTATTTTCATGCCTACGGACAGTTTTTTACGGCATTCAATAGGAAATGTGGAAATAAGTGAGAAATCTAGGTTACTTTAGTAATTAGTAGAGCAAAGATTGAAAAGTTCATGAGTAAACACCATGATGGCATTCATGGTTGGCGCAGAACGTATGCCAATAGGGAGGTTATCTGGGGTAAACCCAGGTCAGGTCAGTTCAAACTATGACCTTGTTTGACCTGGCCTGACCCCACTCGTTCAGGGTGGATGCAAACTAAAACTGAACTAGAAGCTCTGAGAATCTCCATATCAGAAGTCTAGCACCCGTAACACAAGCTTAGAGCTTACCACGGGGCTAGATGTTGCTGTGAGAGTTGTCCAGCAATATTTATTTATCTTTTAGAAATCAGTCAGTCTCAGTCATTATTTCAATCCCTTTTCCGATTCAACCTACGAATTAGTTCATATGTAATAAGCATAAGCATTTCTATTTACCGTTCCCACAGCTGGGATACTTGACGACAGAGATTAGACCCTCATTAATCATGCTGGCCAAGTGCGGGTCGGTCAAGACTCTCTCTCTCAGAACATGCCAGTTTCCTCACGATATTTAGCTTCACTATTAAAGCATATGTTTTAAAGTACCTATTAAATCTAACATATTTGTCTTTCAGATGATACAGGAAAAGGAAGCTGGCTTTGATGGCGACATCAGAGTATACAAAAAGGACTTCCGGACAGCCTTGCCACAATTTCTAGCTGTTAGCGTCAAGAACTTACTTCTGCTCGGTAAGGATTGAATAATTTAGAATTATCCTCATAATTTCATATGTTTATTATATTAAGTACTACCGTCCGGGATAAGTTAGGTTTGTTTATGGGCCACGTCTTAGCATGACTGGAGCAAGGATTTAAATAGCCTATCCTGAGTCCTAGACCTCTAAATGCCGAAGTATGGCGTAGCTATGTCATTCTAGTACAAATCGTCATTATAGTTTCAGTATCATTTAATGAGCCTATAAACACGATATATAAAAAAAAAACTAACTTTCTCCATGTCGGTCATGCCTAACAGATTTATTATATTATTAGTAAGTATATAGATTATTATTTCAGCCGTCGTCGGTCATAGGTTGGATAAAGGTACATTTATTAAATCTTAACCACAAAATACAGAAAGGTTTAAACTTAGCCCTGAATTATAAATATTTTAACACAGAAAAGATAATAAAAAATAATGAATTCCTTAACAGTGTTATCAGAGAGTTCCATAAAAGCAACACTGACTTTTTTACGGAATAAATAAACTAGGAACCTATGTAATTCGGTTTGAACTGCTATAGGTTAGATGGGTTATCATAAAACTTATCAAAAAACCCAAACAAAATTTCGTCAATTTACACGAGCCATATAAATGTTTCTTGATTAGAATTCATGTCGAGTACCTATATGTTATGAGCCGTGTTGGCTAAGTGGGAGCACACTCGAGTTTAATTCGGAAGGTCGTAGGTTCAAACCCGCTACGCACGTGCTCTAGCGGCAAAGGCAAACATCGTTAGGAAACCGGCATGTTGTGAGAACTTTGAAAAGTTTGAAAGACATGTGTCAGTTACCAACCCGCACTTGGCCAGCGTGGCAAATTAAAGTCTAAATTCTCTCGTCAAGAGAGAAGTCCTTATGTCCCAGCAGTGGGAACGAAAATATTTGGGTGATGGATGATGACCTTTATGATACCAATGTCTATTATATTTTAGTAGGTACTCGTACTTTTAAATAAACCTTCCAAAAATTCTTCAAATTAAGAAGTACATTACAAGTAAGTGAAGTACCGGCTGCAGAAAAACGCCATCAATTTATCTGATTTTTGTCCTACAAAAGTGGGACATCAGCGAACGGCCTCAAAATTATCGCAAAAATAAATACAAGCAAACAGACGTGACAGATGTTTTAGTAATACGAGTACTTAAATATTTGCTGACTTTAAAACAATAATTATTTTTCAATTTCTAACAGTCTTCTTAAAAAGGCGATACAAGTCGATTGTATTTTTTTATATGTACCTATTTGTTACTTCATAGTTATTGGACTGGGTGGACCGAATTGTCTTTTTAGGGTTCCGTAGCCAAATGGCAAAAACGGAACCCTTATAGATTCGTCATGTCCGTCCGTCCGTCCGTCCGTATGTCACAGCCGTTTTTCTCCGAAACTATAAGAGTTACAAAGCTGAAATTTAGTAGGTAGATGTATTCTGTTAACCGCACTAAGATTTCATAAAAAAATTGAGAAAAAATAAATTGCATTTGGGGGTACATAGGACTGAAACTTAAAAACTTTTTTTTAATCGAACCAATACGTGTGGGGTATCTATGAATAGGTCTTTAAAAATCATAACAATGTTTCTAACACCATTTAATTCTAAACTTAATAGTTTGGACGTGAGACTCTTCCAAAGTGGAAAACAGAGTGTCCCCCCCCCCCTCTAATTTCTAAAATAAGAGGATGATAAATCTAGAAAAAATATATATTGTACATAACCATAAAAACTAACAACGAAAATTGGTTTGAACGAAATCTATCCAGTAGTTTTTTTTATAATACGTCATAAACTATTTCATATAAACAATTGCTGCGGAAGCCTACATGGGCGAGTCCGACTCGCCCTTGGCCACTTTTTTATTTAAAGCTTGTTCCATTTGAATTGAATCCAGTTCTGGCAAATGCAACAATTGTATTTCTGATTGAACAAAACGTTGCAATTTTAAAACCATATATTTAATGTATGGTTTTTTTTCTTAAAATAATTATTTTTACAGGATATGGAATGACTCTGGGGTTCCCAACAATACTTATACCAGCAGTGAGCAATCCGAGAGATGGCGAAGTTTTACATCCTGGGAAATCAGAAATATCATGGATTAGTAAGTAATAGGTGAATAAATAGATATTATAAATAGTTGACGACCTAAGTAGCGCAGTGGGCTAAGGGCCGCCTTCGACGCAAAAGGTTGCGATTTTCTATTCTCGCTATGGGACAAAAATTGTACGATCTGCAAAATCTAGAAACCTGACTTTTTAAGTAAATATGTTATGCTGTTAGTAAATTTAGCCTTCGATACACCTTTGCAGTTGTTATAAATTTCTTTTACACTGATAAGTTTTTGATTAGCGTGTCGAATTACTTCAAATAAAATTCCGAGTAAGGTACATTACTCGGAATTCTGTTTTAAAACAATTAGTATCGAGCGGTTAAAGTAATTTGTGAGTTTATCGAACGGTGTTAACCTTATAAATCCTTTACGTCATTTAATATTTTAAGATATTAAATTTATATACTTACTATATAGTTCTTAGAAAAATTTGGATGATTTATATACCATTAGATCCGTACTCAAATTAATATCATTAATATTAATACCATTTCAAATTCGATTTAATATACGAGTACCCGTACCATTATAGTTTATAAATTATGTAGATATACATAGATGTATGTTTGTCTATTTTAAGATAAAGCTTTTTATGGAATTTTACAATAATTTAGCTAATGCATTTGAATCACATTTTTGTACTGCGGCAAAGAACTTTTACCGCGGGAAAATCAAAGTCAAATGGGTAAAGCATTTGGGCTGTACGAATGCTACTTACATTACAATCCACGGTTTTACCCATTTTTATGTACCTTCACAGACACTTAGTTTTATATTATTTATTTATTAACACTAAGATAGGTAAGGTTCTTTACCGTCGTTTTTTACCCATGACCGAATCAGCGAATCTAAATGGTCAAGGTGATATCTTAAACGTGATTATGATATCATGTACAGTCATTATAGCAGTATTAACGTTTAAGGTCTAAAACAATGGTTGATAGGATCTCTTTGGGTTAATTGTATTAATTAAAAAAATGATAAAGCCGAGGAACTTCGCGAGTTGTGTAGAGGAGGCATAAGAGTCCATAAAATAATAATATAAAATAAAATAAATAAATAAATATTGCTGGACTATTCACACAGCAACATCTAGTCCCGTGATAAGCTTTAAGTGTTACGGGTGCTAGATTTCTGATATACTTAATAGAATATACATCCATAGATATTTTTTATTATACATAATATAACACCCAATATTATACATATATACTAAGAACTAAAAATAAAATTTGTTTGTCAGGTTCCATAAACTACATTATGGTGCCGCTGGGTTGCGCGCTGTCAGGGTTGGTGACATCACCGCTAGGCCGGCGGCGCGCCATGCAGGTGGTGAACGTGCCTTTTTTCCTGGCCTGGCTACTGTTCCACTTCGCTAGTACAACAGCCCATCTGTACGCTGCGCTGATTCTCACAGGACTAGCTGGTGGTCTTTTGGAAGCGCCTGTGAGTTTGGCTTTACAACTCATCATCATCTCTTGGTGGAATGTGTATGGACTCAGTCGATGAGTAATCTGTAAAGTTTGGTATAGATATCGCTGAGTTAGGTTTACTGCACTGTTATCCAATCCATTGTGTGAGGCCTTTAAGGTCATATATAGGATGGTGTTTGATGTTCTAAGTTAAGTTAGGTTTAAGTTAATGTTTGTATATAGGGCTGGCATATTCGCAAAGCAAAAGATAAACTTGAGTTTATCTCAATATGAATGCCTACTATTGTTCACGTTATATAAAGGAGCGATATCATGGCCGGTATTCTAACGTATGAACTGTGCCAACTTACCAGGCGTTCGCAATAAGTTGGCAATTACACAAGCTATTGGCAAATTATTTATTACGATTAGCCTGTAGTGTCCCAAAGTATCCCACTGCTGGGCAAATGCCTACCCCAGATCCGTCCACGACTCCCTCTCCTGTGCCAGTTGAACTCACGTCTTCTCGAATGCATCCAAATCGTCAAGCCATCGCTTCCTTGGTCAACCGCGACGCCTTACTCTGTTGGAAAGAACAGAAGATAGCTATATACATACACTTGTGGTCATACAATTAAGAACGATTTGAATTTATAGAACATTTTTATTTTAATCTTCTCATACACCGAGATGTGTACCTTCTAAGAAACAACTTATTATGCTAAATAAAGTGGCCAAGTGCGAGTCGGACTCGCCCATGTAGGCTTCCGCAGCAATTGTTTATATGAAATAGTTTATGACGTATTATAAAAAAACTACTGGATAGATTTCGTTCAAACTAATTTTCGTTGTTAGTTTTTATGGTTATGTACAATATATATTTTTTCTAGATTTATCATCCTCTTAGTTTAGAAATTAGAGGGGGGGGGACACTCTGTTTTCCACTTTGGAAGAGTCTCACGTCCAAACTATTAGGTTTAGAATTAAATGGTGTTAGAAACAATATTATGATTTTGGAAGACCTATTCATAGATACCCCACACGTATGGGTTGGATTAAAAAAAAGTTTTTAAATTTCAGTCCCATGTATGGGGACCCCCAAATTTTATGATTTTTTTTTCAATTTTTTTCTGAAATCTTAGTGCGGTTAACAGAATACATCTACTCACCAAATTTCAACGTTATAGCTCTTATAGTTTCCGAGAAAAACGGCTGTGACATACGGACGGACAGACGGACGGACGGACGGACGGACGGACATGACGAATCTATAAGGGTTCCGTTTTTGCCATTTGGCTACGGAACCCTAAAAATAGCCATACTAATGGAGCAGAGTGTCTTATAGAGTAAACAATAAAATCATTTACTATATTTCTCAAATTTTTATTTTACAGAAATAAGACACTCTCTAATAGTAATCAAGCTGGACATATAATTAAGAACGATTTATTTAACTGCTGGGAAATTGTTTTATATGGCACTTACATTAAATCTAAATCACAATAATATGCAGTGCAGAAAACTGTAAAAGTAATTTAATACATTTTAAACTAAATTAAGAGTTTACAGCATATCCACGGTCTTTTAAAGTTTAATAAACACTGGTTTACACCTGTGAGGCATATCCTATGAATTTTTGATATTTCGCAAGATAAATACAGTTCCATTCTTTTAAAAAAGCGTCGTACAGCTCTCTGTGTTCCCACACTCTGTATTTGAATACTTTTTCTTTATTTTAAATTACAGATTCTCTATTGGCTCTAGATTTAGAATGTTAGCTGGTCAGTCTAAGATAGAAAACCACGAAAGCACACCCAAATTTTCGCATTTCCACCACCATGATTTAATGTAACTTAGGGTACTTAGGGTTGAATGCTATATTCGGAAGACGTAGAACATATCGTTTTCTATCAGAACACACCCTAGTTATTTTCGTTTCGTTAGAAAAAAAGTAAATTTTTTCACTGTGGCAAAGTCCAGTTTTCATACTTTCTCTCAAGTGCAAGCTGATTTTGACTATAGCAAAGTTTCAACATGAGTTCCTTCCTTGATATCCTTCCGTGCGATTTTTCTTTTACCATACGTCTTCAAACAGTGCGTGTTAAGATAGCTGAAGGCTAGTTTTCACCAAAATATTCTTGACTCAGCACATGGGACCCATTAAAGAGTTTTGTAGCCCATACGAATGATGTTTTGGTCATCTCGAGGAGTTGTTTAGCTCTGTTTAGGTACATGTGGAACACTCCGTAGAAGTATGTGATACGAAGTAAAATGCTCAAAAGCATCGAAAACCATCGTTTTATAACATTACAGATGGTTGTCTATCTTTTTATTATACCAATTCTTCAGGCGAAGTTTTACTTTTGTGCCGGTGTTCTACCCTGTGTTGATAGATCAAAAGCTTTATTTTTTTTAACTAAGCAATGCCTTTTTATCTTTTACAGCACAAAATATTGCCAATATTATACAAACAGTTAAAATTTCAACCGTGTTTTCTGTTTAAATTATAAAAAAAGGAATTAACGATTAAGCGTTCTTAATTATATGACCAACCAGTAAATAGGAATACAATGTTTCGAAGTAGTGTAAAAAAAATTACAATTTATTTTTAGCTATCATTGTATACCAATAAGCACGGTGATATTATAAAAACGTTTTACAATACCGAGATAAATAAAATAAATTACATGTAAATAGTTTTGCGTCTTAGTT
Organism: Chloroclystis v-ata; assembly: GCA_963691955.1. Taxonomy (NCBI): domain Eukaryota; kingdom Metazoa; phylum Arthropoda; class Insecta; order Lepidoptera; family Geometridae; genus Chloroclystis; species Chloroclystis v-ata. The sequence continues at coordinate 5,777,564 of OY829908.1, read as the reverse complement.
TGAAAAAATCTTCCATAAATATCAACGTTCTTAATTATGTGACCACCAGTGTATATAAATAATGAAATATATATATTTAAGTTAAGCTTATGGGGAATTAGGTATAGGGAACAGAACCGGTATGAACCAGTTATTTCCTCCCAGGTATTGACATACGTAGCAGAGATAACTCAGCCCCACCTCCGAGGGTTGCTGTCTGCGACGAGCTCGATGAGCATCATCCTCGGTGTCTTCACGCAGTTCCTCTTCGGGCTGATGTTGCCGTGGCGTGCTGTGGCACTCATCAACATTGTGTTTACGGTAAGACCACTGATTTTCAAGTACAGGGCAACCTGCGACAAACCCACTATTTACGCTACTCTTCGCGAATCTTGGGGTGGAAGACTGCTATCTGCGACAAACTTACTATTTACGCTACTTTTCGTGAATCTGTGGGGTGGAAGACTTTGATAAGATTAATTCCCCCGTGCCTTTATTAATAAAATATAATATATGAGTAAACCCTATGAGTAAACGCGCGTGAGCCATCAAAATGGTATCCATTAATTATGTTTAGATGAATACTTGAGAAGATTTGAGGAACTCTTATGCCTAAAAAGGATATGAGTTTCAACTTATGTAATTGATAAGTTATTCCACGATCAACAGGAATATTAATTATTTGTGAAGACAAATACTCGTAATTGATATTCCAGATTTGAACTTCACATTACACTGACTTCCCGTCGACTAAACTACAAAACACCCAGTTTTTTTTAATTAAAATATATAAATAATATGTAATGTTATAGATTTTGGCTGTGGTTGCACTTTTCTTCGTACCTGAATCTCCACATTGGCTTGTGTCAAAGAAACGCACCAAGGAAGCAAGGAAGGTGAGTTTTATTTATAACCTTCATTCTTGTCTCATTACCTAATCAAGTAACATACTAATGGTAAATAATAAAATAAATAAGTAATAAATATTGGACAAATTTGTGGACTTTGTGACAATATTGGACAATTTTACACAGCGACATCTAGCCCCGTGGTAAGCTCGAAGCTTGTGTTACGGGTGCTAGATTTCTGATATACTCAATATAATATAAATACATAAATAGATATTTTTTATTATACATATATAACACCCAGATACCCGGAACAAATATTTGCAGATCATACAAATTGTTGTTCCGAGGCGGGAATCGAACCCTCAACCTCTTGCGTCGCAGGCGGACCTTCGTCCGCTGCGCCACAGAGGTCGTCAAATGGTATTTGATAGCGCTATTTAGGTTAATCATTTTGTTTCGGGAAGGGCTCGCATCCATCATAAACAAGCTGCTTCCACCTAGGTAAGATAATAATGAAGAAGTATAAAGTCCTCATGTCTTCAGTGGAATCTGAGATCACAGAACTATGTAGTAGAACTGGCAGATAGTCTGTATGTATAAAAATAGCACGGAAGTCTTCATTATGGTGTAGCCTTTTAGCTGTCTATAAATGGCGCTTTGTGTCGTATTTAGCATTGTTGGTATCAATTGAATAAGTATTGTAGGTTGTTGTAAGGCTAGATTCGCGCCTAGATCATATACATACTGAAGACCTTGCTAGGGATTACGCAAATTTGTATGGACAATGTGAAGTTACCTTAAACTTACCTTAAGTTATACGTTTAGAGGGCGATTGCCTATGCGATAAGTTCCCTCAGCTTTTTATTAATGCATTTATTTTTATATACCTATATGCTCTATTGCATATGTAGATAAAAAGTGAAAATGAATTATTATATATACATTGTTGCAGAGTTTACAATGGCTGCGTGGTTGGACCACCCCAGACATGGTAGAGCAAGAGCTGCAGGAAATCGAAGCAATTTTCAAGACTGATAAAGGTTTGTTATGACTTATGGTGTTGGCCTAGAATAGTACCTACCCCTTCTCTTCCTCTATTGTCATTTAATAAAAAATATAAGTATATCTGATTATCTAGTACTCGTAGCACAAGCTGCTTACCACGGGGCTAGATTGTATATAATAGTGAAATGTCCAGCAATATATTGAATTGCTGTTCGTTATTCTCACTAAAACACGAGAACGGCTGGGCCGATTAAGCTGATTTTATCTTGAAATATTTGTAAGTACAGGGAAGGTTTAAAAGGTGAACGTGCGGTGGGCAGGACTGACCCACTTTCTGTAGAAAGAGTGTGATGTCGCGAGCGGGTCATCTAGTACCATAAAGATTTATTTTGTTACAGTTAAATCTGGTGTCCCAGAAGAATCTTTCGCCGAAGGAATCTCTCATTACTTCAAGAGAAGTTTCCTCGTACCGTATTTTCTAGTGTGCTTCAGTTTCTTCGTCGGTCACTTCAGTGGGATGACTACACTGCAAGTAGGTATTTACCAAATACAAATCTAATCAATCGCTATTAAAACGACCTATATTACTTCATACAGCTCTTCATCTTATATAACATCCCACAGTAGGCACGTGTGGCCCCAATAATCATGGAAGAGATGGGTGGGGTAGTACTTCTTAGCGCGTTCAAACAAACAAACAATCAATCGAACAAACTCCTCAGCTTTATGATACTAGTACTTATACCTATACGTATAATATTTGAAGGAGATGGTATAGAACCAGGAGAGGAGCATAGGATACTTTTTACAGCGGAAAAATCGCGGGGTGCTAAGATAGTATTCAAATAAATATTAAATAAATAAATAATGCTGGACTAATACTTAATGTAATACATACATAGATAGATATTTTTATTATACATATAGAACACCCAGACACCCGGATCTGCAAATCGTAAAAAAAATTGTCCCGAGGCGAGAATAGAACCCGCAACCTCAGGTAAGGTCGTCATTAAACGTACAATTGTTATTTTTCTTTGAGACGTACGCCATAAACATACAACGTACCTAAAATTGTTATTTTTGTTTCAGACATACGCCGTATCAATATTCCAGAAGCTCGAAGCGCCGTTGGACAAGTACTACGCGACGCTCATCATCGGCATCCTGCAGATGCTGGGCACCGGAGTGTGCGTGCTGCTCGTTCACTTCACTGGCAAGCGGCCGCTGACGATCATATCAACCGCGGGTGCTGCGATCTGCTGCCTCCTGGTCGCTGTATACGACTTGTGCATCGTGAACGTATGACAAACCTTTATTTACTTTACCTGTACGATACAAATTGAAGGAACTATTCAAATCGATTCTAAGATCTGCCTGGTTGATACTGCATACGACTTGTACTGTACATCGTGAACTTATGGCAGACCTTTATTTACTTTTTCCTGTAGGTACGATACAAACTGAAGGAACTATTCAAATCGATTCTAATATCAGCCTGGTAAATACTACATACGACTTGTACTGTACATCGTGAACTTATAACAGACCTTTATTTACTTTTTCCTGTAGGATACAAATTGTACGAACTATACAAATCGATTCGAGGATCAGCAAATTATTAGAAAATGGTATGGGAAAAATTACAAGATCACAACGTAACCTTGATCCTCGAGTGGGAGTCGAACCCACGCCACCCAGGCCTGCTTGCGATAAAAACTATGCTATCGAGGAGTTACTTAAGTGAGAGTCAATCACTATAAATCAGTAAGGATCAGCAAGCTTAGAACTCCTATGATATTTCCATTTATTAAGCGTCTGACGATCTATGTGGCGCTATGCGGCATTGCCACGTTGAATGGCAATGCTAATTTGTTGGCCAAAATAAAAGCCAGCATTCTTATACCCTGTAGACTCAATTAGACGCTTATAGAGGTTTCTATAAATAGACTGATATAAAAAAATACTTATATGCAAAGCAAATATTTGAATTAACCTCCAATATTCTCATTTTCAGTATGGAACTGACGATGCCTCTATGAACACGACAGATTATAGCGCCAACGCAACAGTTGCGGCAAAACTTACTGCTGAGATTGCTAAAGAACTTAATGCAGAAGTTATGGTGAGTGAATAAGTGGAATTTACTCGGTTTTTTTGTTTATTTTTTTATTTATGGATACTATCTGTGCCCAAAACACATTTATAGACATTCAATGTTTTAAACAAATTACTTACATCTCTTTATCCGAATTTTGGTCCAGTTCTGACAATGGCACTTATTAGAATATAATAAAGGCCTGTCCACATTTTAAGTTTCATTTGTCAAGTGTAGATTTGTTTGCTCAGTATTATTAGGATTATTGAATGGTTTATCTTTACTACCTCACGCTCACGTTTCATCAACCTTAGTTGTTTAATTGTTTATATTCTATTGGTATGTTAGTCACGTCACGTCACGTTAAACTCATTTACTTCAGGCGGTAGGTATCTGCACTGCATTCTTTGAGAAAAGGTACTAACTAACTACTGGACCCCTAATAAACGTTAAATACGCTCCTTCAACCCTATGTATATTATATCTTTAGGTTTTTACCTATTACTATTCTATATAGGTCTAAATTAAGAATATGTTTATAATATTTTTGCCTCAATTTTAATACATATCATCTCAATCCACCCAAAGGTTGGCGATAAGGCCGCCCATTGTACTGTAATTTTATTTTAGTTTAATGTTTGTACTTATATTTCTTATATGTTGTTACTTTTTGGTGTACATGAAAGTGTTTTTGATTTTTGATTGATTGATTTTTGTTTGTTTCCTTTTTGTTGCAGAAGAATCCTTACTCTTGGATGCCTACGACTCTGCTGATGCTACTGGCTTTTATCTCCCACACGGGCATAAGACTTCTGCCCTGGATCCTAATTGGAGAGGTTAGTATAAACTTGAGTATTTTATAGTAAACAATAATCACTTTAGAGTTATAATTATATACCGAAGTTATTACAGGCTAAGAAAAAAATCGAACTTCTAAGTAATCTCTAGGGCTGAAAAATTACATTGGGATTTAGATTTAGATTGATAAAACCTTAGCTTTCGACACATGGAGCAAATACAAAGTAAAAAAAATAATCTACTTCTGCTCTGTAGTTTCGACATATCAAATTGTTTTTGTTAAGTGAACCATGTGCAAAAAAACTGCCGAAACCCGGGATCGAACCAGGGACCTTTAGATCTTCAGTCTAACGCTCTCCCTACTGAGCTATTTCGGCGATGGAAGAGACCTTGAAATTTTTGACCAATTTATGGGGCTTATAATTGTCCGGGTTGGTGAATAACACACATGTAATTCACCAACCTGCACTGTTCCAGCGCGGTGTATAGCGGCTAATATCTCTCGTCAAGAGGAAAATCCACGTGTCCCAGCACTGGGAACGTAAATGGAGGTGATAATAATGATGATTGATTGTTTCCACAGGTATTCAACTCGAAGACGCGCGCGGGCGGAGCCGGGTTGGCGAGCGCTGTCGGATATATTTTCGGTTTCCTTGTCAACAAAATGTACATCGGGATGGTTGATAGTATGTTTATCTGGGGCACTTACGGATTGTATGGCATAATTTGGTAAGATTATACAACACAACACCCCTATAATTACATTCACACTGCTGGGACACAGGAACTTCTCTCTTGACGAGAGATTGGTCTTTCACCACGCTGGCCAAGTGCGGGTTGGTGAATGAATCCTTTAAACTTTTCAAAGCTCTCAGAATATGCCACTTTCCTTACTTTGTTTGTCTTCGCCGTCAGAGCAAATGTTTTAAAACGCACATAAATTTTTCATGAAGAAATATAAAGAATAAAGTTACATCATTTTTATTAACATATATTTTTATTTTCAGTACCGTTGGATGTGTGACTCTATATTTCATACTACCTGAAACTGAAGGAAAGAAACTCAATGAAATTGAAAACCACTTTGCGGGAATTCGAAGGTTAACTAATGAAGTTTACCGCTCTAAGGTATGACCTCAACTTGCCCATAGATAAAACATGTTCAGATTCTTCCAGACCATAAGTTATTAAACATAACATAAAGTTGACTTGTATAGATTTAAGATTTATCAAAATAAATGTCACAAATTTATTAAAGTCAAAGTAAATGGGACGTCCACCAACAAGGTGGACAGATGACTTGGTGAAGGCGGTTGGCTCGCGGTGGATGCAGGCCGCGAGCGATCGTAATGGCTAGAAGTCATATAGGGAGGCCTATGTCCAATGGCTGAGATGATGATGATGATGAAATGTCTCGAATATTTTAATCTTCATTATATATAGATTTGATAGATGTGAGTTGTTCTCAGAATATGCCAGTTTTCTCAGAATATTTGCCTTCAGAGATACGTGTTATCAAAGCGCATATATTTTTTTCTAGAAGAGGATAATTCTTGTTACAGAAACGTCCAAAAAATGATGTCTCAAGAATGCAGGATTTGAAGGGAACAACCAACATGTCTTATGAAGGCGATAAATGAAATAAATAATTAAAGGACTAATTAGTACCATTTAGTACATAGTTAGAGATAGAATACCTGATTTAGCAGTTTGAAACTTAGCCGCTAGATGACGCTGTTTTAAAGTTAACCACATGACTACGTTGCTCAACTTCGGGTGTGTTGAAATTTTGAAATCTATTACTTTTTTCTTATTTAGAAATGTTATCTTGTTTGAAAAATATTATACTTACTAATTTTTTTTTATATTTTCGCGACGTGATATCAATTATTTTCTATATAAAATCAGAACCACCCAGAGCAACCATTCTACCAATATTGTATTATATTTAAGCATTTATTTTATTTTAAGATTTAAAAGATTGTGATTTATTGTAAGTTCTTAGTTTTTGGACTTCTGAACTGCAAGACAAGTGCCTGATCTGTGAATTTTATGAATTTCAATATTCTAAGGAATTTTGGGTTACCATTTATAATCTTAATATCTACCCATAAATATTTTTATAAACAAACATAATAAAATTATGTCAAATGTTTTTCCAGATTTTTTTTTTACCTTTTTACCTATGATTGGTGACATGACTCCTGATTCAGGATGATAGCAAAGCAATTCTAATAAAAATGCCAAGAATAAGTGAGGCCGCTGTCTACCAGAATAATATCTAATCAGATTAGTCAATTTATTGGTAAAACTCTCGTCAAGTTGGATATTCATTTAAAAAAATACCTACATGTCAAATAATTCAAATAATACACAGGTCAAAATGTATATTAAACGGCCTAAACTAAATAAAGATTGTGATTACTGCTTCCACTTAAATAGGCATTTAATGTATGCACCGTGTGCACAGATATTTACAAAGGCATTTCCTGTAATAAAAATTACTGCAAAACATCTGTTTTGCTATAGATACTAAACAGGAAAAAAACTTACAGAACATACTTATCATTATAACTTACTCTCTTATTAAAAACTAAAATGGGGGGCCACGTCTTATCATAACTGAAGCAAGATTTTAAGGTTTATCGATCAAACATCAAAATCGGATCATTACTTTGAGTTATAGAGGAACATACATACATACAGAAAAATATTCTAAAAATCGTCAAATTTCAGTATCATATTGAGCTTATCAAAATCTCTGAAAACAAACTAACTTAGGTACTCCATGACCGGACCCCTACAGATTTATTATTAGTTGTATAGATATAAAATAACTGCTGTAATCCAATGTGAACAACAATAAATTATTAAGATATAGACACATATAGATATAGTTTAGGTATCAGCGGGGTAAGTGATCGTTATACTCGTAAGTAACTACTGTAGACTCATGTGTACAGAAGCTATGTATAATATTATTGTGATCTATCTATACTAATAATAAATCTGTAAGGGTCGGTCATGGAGTAATTTAGTTTGTTTTCAGAGATTTAGTGTTTATAGGCTCAATCAAATGATACTGTAATATCGACTAAGTATATTTTTCTGTATGTTCATATGTTCCGCCATAACTCTTAAATCAGAATTTATTCCAATATGAATTCATCATACCTTAGCTTTTACAATAAAAAAAACAATATTTGTTTAAAAATTATTTTTCTCAGGCATTGTGATTTTATAAACATACAAGACACAAGTCAGGCACCAGAGTGTAACTTGCATACAGCGATCATCTCCCTTTTGTGTAATCGTGGTGATTAGGTTCAGGTACCAATCACTATCTTACCTATCTAACAAAAATACTTAGAGAATTGTTATAAAAAAGCTTTATTTTTTTCTATTTACAGTAAAAAAATTTGCAAGTTTTTTTAATGACCAAAAATTTTTTTTTTTTTGGAATGTAGTTGTATAAACTTTTTTATTTTTGTAATTTGGTATATTAATGTTTAATTTAGGATATATAAGTTTGTCGCATATACAATAGCGACAAGTTGAATTGGTTCATAATAATAAAAGAAGCTTTAGTATTACTGAAGCTGTTCTCAATCTTTAAAAAAAGCAAAACAAAATCTCCCTCGTTTTTTACGTCCTTTTTAAGAATAACGACTGCCTTTGTTTTAATTGGTTCATTCTCACTCTATATAGTAGAGGTACAAAGGAGTTGGTATAAGCTCCGTTGAGACTTGAGCTAGTGGAGTGAAGTGCGGGGCGGGGTGCGGGGGGCGGGCGCTTTTTGCTCGTTGGTTTATATCTCAGCGACTGTGCTGGAGACGCCGCGTGCGCAGCTATCGGGATTAAATCCTTATTGTATTTTATTCTCCTTCAAACCGTCTCGCATCCCGGTCGTCTCAACGCTCTTTAATCAACAGTACTATGCCAATATGATAGTGAAAAATACACCTCTTGGTGTTCAGTTCGTGCAGTGTAAATAAGGATATTAGGTTGTTTTATTGTTGGAAGATTGTTTGACCGGCATAATGTTTATCTACGAGTTAGTGTTCTGTTTGTTTTTTATGAATAAAATTTTGTATGCAAATGGCAACGGACCACATGTAAAGGTGAGTTTAATGTTTCATTCTTTTAAAATATTTTATGTGTAAAATAAGTAAGAGTAGTAGGCAATTATGCGATTTTATTTAAATTGTTTATTTCTTATTACTTATTTTTCTTGTTACAGAATTTCTAGTTGTGTTTCCTCGGTAGTGGTATCTGTTAAATGTAATGTTTAGGTTCGTAAGTTTTCCGTGTCGATTCATAGGGTTACGTAGCTACAAATTAATTTAATAATTCAATTTTTTTTGTGTACGTACCAATTACCACGGGGCTAGATGTCGCTGTGTAAAATTGTCCAGTAATATTTATTTATTTTTATTTTAATTAGGAAAATGTACCCTACATTAATTACCTTGGTCCTATTTGCGAAGTACTTATGCCACTTATTTAGATCACCAAATTAAGAGAGGGTTCCTATGTAGAGCACCCACAAAAATCATACATAGCACCGTTAATATACCCGCAGAGTAATAAGTAGCCGAGAGTTCTGATCCAAACTCAACTATTATTGACAACAAATCCATTTGTCAACAGCTAGGAACATCAGGGAGTGAAGCCTGTGCAAACCGGATTGCAACGTGCGAAGCCAATCCCGGCAGTGCGAGAAGACCTGTGTGTGGCTCCGATGGACGCACCTACCCATCCCGCTGTCATCTGCTGAAGCTGCAGTGTGCTGGGGAATCCGTGGTCGTGGCCAGGAAGAGACCTTGTGATGGTTAGTTATGGACCTAGCAATAACCTTGCCACATTCATGAATAGTTTCGGAAACACCTTGCCATTTTCATGAATAATTTCGGGAACATAGAAATATCTTGCTACTTTCATGAATAGTTTCGGGAACCTAGCAATAACCTTGCCACTTTCATTAATAGTTACATGAATGAAAGTAGAAAGGTTAATGTCAAAAATTTGCTTCGCGTTCATGCTAAGTTTATAATGGGATTGATTTTGAAGGTTTTTGATATTGACAGCTAAAAACTGAATTGTTCTGGTAACCAATATAGCCAGGAATAAGGAATATCATAGTTGCTACAACCATGATTCTCTCAAATTAGAAACTCAGTTGTAGGTAGGTACCTATGATATTCCTGATTTAATTTTTGTACTTTGTGTCGTAATAAATTAAAGCTTTGTGTTTGATAGATCCAGCTTAAAAAGCTATTAAAGAACGCCTTGTTTATTGTAATGTTAACCGCGATAATTATCCTTAGAAGACCAGTCCTCCTGCATAACATCGCTGCAATACGCCCTCAAAGATCGCAAAGGCAAGCGGTCGACGTACATCCCCCGTTGCCGGAATGACGGGACCTATGCGCCAGTACAGTGCGCGGCTGGTGGAATGGCATCCGGATGCTGGTGCGTCACCCCCGACGGGAAGCCACTGCCCGACACGGCCTCGACTATCGGCAGACCAGACTGTACCAGAACCGGTGAGTGCTCCACCTCATTTCATAGGTTTATGATTTTGACAGCGGACACAATTCTTGTTATCTGTGGGTTTCCCCATTCATATGTGTTAGTTAATACAACGGTACGAGAATGATTTGGAATAAACATGTCCTTAGTGCCTAGTTCGCACTGGTCGAGTATTTTTGTCGAGTAGCGAGTAATTTATTAGTCTGAACACCAACAATTTAATCGAGTAGGTACCTACTACTACTACTACTAAATTAACTAGCCATTACGAGTTGTTCAGACTGGTGAAGTATTTTAGTCGAGGACCGAGTGATTTAGAAAGTAGTACTACCTACTCGACTAAATTTTTGGTGTTCAGACTACTGAATTACTTACTCCTCGACTAAAAACTCGAGCTGTGCGAACTAGGCATTATAGTTAGTAAAATTCATTATAAGTCGTAAGGACGAACTTTGAGTCCAATTGCGGAAAAAGGAGTCCCCAAGCTAATAACTAACATGTCCTAGTGTATATATAGGGTAACATAATCTGTACAATGACAACAATGTTAATTACCTAACGACGAAATTTATCTGATACTGACAGTCACGATGTCGAATATATTTTTGGTATCTATTAAAAATTAGGTAATTAGTAATACCTAGGTTGGTACAATCGTTTTATGTGCGAAAGTTCTTATATACCAACATCATTAAGGCATGGTGTGACATTCGACCCCGGTATGCATTTAACGCGTTTAACGATTGCCATTGATTTATGTAGCACTTCTCCTAATATCAGTTGCATAGTTTAACGGGGCTCTTGTTTTATGTACTTACCTTTAACAAAGGAATTGCTCGCACGTTTAGATTTTCGTGAATTATCATGTGCAAAATGCAAATTTTACTGACAAATACATACTTACCTAATATATTTCCAAATATAGTTTTCTTTGAATCATGAATCATTCGCATTTTTAAGGTTCCGTAGCCAAATGGCAAAAAACGGAACCCTTATTAGATTCGTGATGTCTGTCTGACTGTCCGAATTTCACAGTGATTTTTATCCAAAACTATAAGATCACAGGTGAAACTTAGTATTTTGTGAACCGCACTAAATTTTTCACACAAAATTAATAATTTGAGGGGAGGGACTTAGAACTAAAACAATTTTTTTTTCATCAAAGCCATACATGTAGCGTATTTAATTTATGTATTATAGGTCTTTAAAACCATTTTCCTTTATTTTTTTTAACTGAATAGAGTTTTTCTTTTCATAAAACAATATTAGAACTTTTTAAATATTTTGTACTATTTTTTATTAATTATCTCCACTAAGGTTGCCTGGAAGAGATCGCTTTCAGCGATAAGGCCGCCCCTTGTACGTTTAATTTAGTATTCAGTTTTCATGAAACTCTGTTTTTATTTTAATTAAGAAGGTACAATAAAGTGTTAATCTATCTATCTATTAGATGGTAGTACCTATAAATGTTAATTGCTGCTGCGTAACCCTTTATGGGCGAGTTCGACTCGCACTTGGCCGGTTTTTATTATTTATTTTAATTGTTTCATCATCACAAAAGAACAATTCACAGGAACCTTAATCTGTGTAAATAAAAAACTGCTTCATTTAATCAAAAATTGAACTCTTCCAATAATTCATCAATGTTTTGACTCAGTGTTTTGATAATTGATTCAAAACATCTGCTCCAATGAAAGGCGCTTTGTTTAGAAAATTCAAAATACTTCACACGCTTTGTAAACATGTTCCAGACGAAAGCATGTTTATTTAGTGTTAGGTATTAATGTATAGAAATAGAACAACTTTCTTATAGGTATAGCATGGGTGTACCTAAGTTTTATCAGTTTTATTATAATATTTAAAGTCGGGAGTGTTTTAACAAGGGCGTAAAGTTTCTTTACTCTCAATGATTATCTGAAAGTTCGATAGAGAGCTCAACACTTCAAATAAACTATTTCTATATATATTCTCTTCTAATAAACAGGCCATTATAACGCCTTAGATACTTGAGGAAAATCGCCTAAGTGGTAAATCATTATAGGTTTATAAATAAATTTCCTATAATTTTCGCGGGCGGGTGTAAACTGTAGAAACACACAAAACCGATGCCAATGTTTAGCTTTGAATCTTTCCCTGGAAAGTTACTAAGATTGTTATACATCCTAGATATTCACCAGATTGTTTGTTGAGAGACTTGTTTATATTTAGTCTATCAATTACTATTTTACTAATATCTGCGTTCGATTCTCACCTCACAGAAGTGTTTGGGGTTTATCATTTAATGTTTATGACGTCTAGAATACTATTAGTATCCACCTAACGTGAATGGTACCATAATTTGATAACACTATTATACTTCATCATCATAATATTAATAACTTATGTTTAATTATTATTATTATTACTTATTTTTATTTAAGGGGCTAGATGTCGCTGTGTAAAATTGTCCAGTAATATTTATTTTATTATTTTTATTTATTTTTAATTCCACTACACTATTATCCTTATTTTTAATTCTGATTTATCAAAAGGTTCTGTAAAAATATAGTGATCCTATCGAATAAACACAACAATATTAAACAAAATTAAAGGAAAAGTTATAATCTAAAGACCACAGCTGTGAACAATAAATGGCGGCGTTGGTATTACATTGTGCTAATATTATATTTAAAAAAATAATTAAATAGCATATCCTATGTCCCAGAGTCCCAGAACTCTTAAATACATACAGAAAAAAATCTAAATATCGTCAATATAGTTTCAGTATCATATATTAAGCCTATAAGCACAATATCTCTGAAAACAAATAAACATACTCCATGACCGACCCTTACAGATTTATTAGTGTAGATGATACCGAGTCTAGGAGGAGATCGTGCACCCTTGTTGCAACCCATGAGGGTCAGGGGCCAACTCAGGAAGCCGACAATCAGCGCCGTTTACTAAGCAGGTGCCTATTATCGAATTGTCGACATTGGAGCTGTCTATCGATGCTACGTGCTCGCTAACTAAACACAACGAGACAGATATATATACCCTACACCTACAGTATAAAGGGACAGTCAGATCAGACAGTCAGCAGGAACACATAAATGGTACCTAGTGTTTTTTTTGTTAGTACTTACGTTTAGGACTGTCTATTCTCCGAACATACTAAAGTAAATAAATAAAAAACGATTTTTTATGAAACAACGATAGTGTATTTTCTATTCCTATTAGAATTGCATCTCGGTTTCGTCTGTTTCGATTTAGAAATTGTATATTACCAAACAAATAGCAAACAGGCTTAATCACCCCTATTTATGTTCCTACCTACTGCTGAGACACAGGGACTGCTCTCTTGACGAGATAGATTATGCCTTTATTGACCACACTGGCCAAGTGCAGGTTGGTAAGTGACAAATTTCCTTCAAACTTATCAAAGTTCTCAGAGCATGCCGGTTTCCAAACAGTGTTTGCCTTCACCGTTAGAGAAAGGAAATTATATGATTCTTGAAATCACGTCATTCATTTTACAAGTATTAAGAATATTTGTTTAATTTCCATTCGCATTGTGATTGTGACTACGATCAGACTTCAGACAAGGGTCGGCCTACGCAGGACAACGACCGTGATCCGCTCAATTATCCATATCCTCGACCTTCCGCCATCCTCCAAAGACGAAGGCCTTATTGTTTAACTTTGAGTCTCTTGGTACCTATATCTATAGGCTCAGAAAAAAACAGAGCATTTCGCGGGTACTTTATTAAAATATTATTTTGTAACTTCATAGTTATGTGTTACATACCTACAGCATGAAGTCTGTTCAGTTATTTCTTCTGAAATTTTGATTATTTTATAAGAACCCTGCAAAATTACGCCTTAGTTATTTTTGTTCTCACATTCTCAGTATTTTTCTTCTCGCCTTTATCGCAGCAAAATACCTAACTACTATATCCAAGGCAGATATATATTATAAAAATAACTTATATAAACATAAATCCTATACCTACATTATATCATCGGAATGACTCAGTTTTCTAAAGTCAAGATTTTTGCTAAACAAAATAAACTCAGGTAAAAATGGTTGTGTGAGTCAAAATCCAGAGGTTTTTAAATATATATTCTATTTAATAGGGATAATTTATGACTTAATATAATTATGACTTTGTATGTATGTTCCTCCATAACTCTTAAACCAATGATCCTAATTGATAAAATTCGGTAGACAAACATTTGGTAGATATACGTCTGGGTCAAAGGATAGGCTATTTAAATTCTTGCTCCAGTTATGATTAGGCGTGGTCCCCATAATTAAACGCGGACGGAGTCGCGGGCACAACTAGTTAATTCACAATCCTGAGTACAAACTCACTTCGGTAGAGCAAATAACGTGCGCAGTAAGGGGAGCTTTTAGTAATGCTAGCATGATTCACAGCCACTTAGCTCATTCACTAGGCAATTAAAAATATGTTTTGCATACTGGCTTCGGCGTTTTAGTCAAATCGTTTGAACCATAGCATCATCAATACTCAGAAATCCTCTATTTTGGTCCGAGTTAATGCCGCGAAGGACTGATTCATATCATAAATTGTAGTGTCAGTGTTGTTTTCTGAATTAAAAAAAAACGTGAAATAAATCTTTATGCAGCAGCCTCTTAATAATCAACAAAAAAACAATTTAAAAATAAATAAACTTCATAGGCAGGTAATATTTCACGAGGTTTATAAAACAACATATACTTTTTACTTGAACCCTGCCATATAAGGAAATCAACAGGGTCCATATTAAACTGTTGGTTACATTGAATGGAAATTGAAATATCAATGCATTCGCTCGAAATTTCCCTAACTAAGGCGCTTTACATTCTTAATAGATAGGGCCGTCATACCGTGAAATACAATATATTGTGCTCACGATTTTAGAGATTAATGTTTCATCATAGTTTTCAGTCAGTTTTAATTTACAGAAAATTATTCAGAACTTCATATTGCCTTTTTGAAATTAAAGTTCGTTATAAGTTACTGTTTCGTGCTTTTCCATCATTTCGTGACTATCGTAAATCTTTAACACGACTCATGCAAGGCATGTTGTTATGTTTAACGATTGTGAATGCAAGTGGCGTTTTGAATATAAGGCAGCAAACGTCCTAGAATTGGTGAAGATCTAGTAGAAGAATAATGGAAAGTGCTGAAAACAATGCACAAGAAGTAGAAAAAATATGTTGGAATTATTATTATAGGAAAAGAAATATATTCAGTTGGGCAGACTAGTGATGGACACTTGGGTAGAATCGGCCGGAGGCTGACAACCCTACGATTTTATATAGAGTCGCGTCTTGCATCCACAAGTAAGCAGTATGGAACCCGACCGTAAGTGGTAAGTGGGAATATGAAATGACTCCATAAAGGTAGTTCTCGGAATACCATAATAAATGGCCAGTTAATATCGAATCTGCACTTCATTGCGTACTTGCTATCGACGTTGCAGTTGATAGGTTGATCATTATTCTGCCGTGTTGCGTACAAATGTCGGAAATCACACAAATCATTAAATGGTGCCAATTTTCAATTTAGTTCTAATGAATCAGCAAGTTATTCCTAGAGTCGGTTTAGTTTAGGTTTAATATTATGGTTAACAAATAGGTAAATGAAACAGATATATGTTCCTTGTGTAGGTTACCTTTGTCCGTTTCCGTGGTTATTATTTTTATTTGCCACCGCTATAATCCGGGAAAAAAATTGACAAAATCATGCATCTATCTCTGATTAGGGTCTATTTGCCTTTTATTGGAGTCAGGGTGCTACTCGGTGACAATCTTTTCCTACAGCTCTTGGCATACGACAGACATGACCAGCACAACCACATCAGCTTGGCGGCATTCGGAAAACGGAAGCCGCCATTAAAAAGATCTTTATAATTATTTTGATCTTTAAAAACTCATTGATTGTGGAAGAAAGTTTATTTTTAAGCTATTGAATTATCTTAACCTTGTTGGACACTCAAGATAATTATACGTGCAAAACTGCGTGGCAGTCCGCTTATACCAAAAAATCTATATAGTATACTGAGTACAAAGATCGGCAGTTTTATTAAACGAAAAGCCAGACGTTTGTTTTTATGTACCGCTTGCAACACACTCAATGACGAAGCAAGATCATTTAGCGTCAAGTATACAATTATTTAATGCCTCCGTTTAATAAACCAATTTAGAGGCAGCAAGTTGCAACGGGTGACTAAGTGAGAAATTACCAGAGGCATGTATGGAGTAATTGAAACACGTCGCGACGACGGGCTCGTCTCGGATAATACAAGATTTATGTTCATAACTTCATTACAGCTTTATTTGCCTATTTATAATCCAGTCCTTTCAATTACGACCGACGCCTGGGCGCTGCCAATTAATGAATTTATAGCCTAGCTGACCCCATTGCGACTTCGAGGAACCTGCAAACTTAATGGATCCCTTATTTTTGTTGTCGCTAGTGCTTTCTGCAGATAGTATAATGTAAGAATGTTTGATTTAATTCCTCGGTGTCGAACCGAATCACACGGTTATTGTAAAGCCGAGACGGGTGTAAGTGGTTTTCTTAGAAACAGCGGTCCCTGTCAGACAGCTCGACGCCGCGGTACAATAGCACCACCTTTTTTGTACGTCACAGAGAACCCGTCTTGGCCATGAGATAGAAAAAATGCTCCAGACATCGTTTGGAAGTGTTCGGCCGCGTCTTTGATGTTTTATATATAGATACTACCTGCCTGCAGCAGGTTTAATGAAGTCGTTAACAAAGAGTTAAAAAGAATGGAGTGATTAAGGTAAGTTTGTAGTTCGCTACTTAAATAGTGCTACGCCATTATGCTGCTGTTTTAGGAATTCCACTGTTTTAAGTACACGTTATTTTAATTTAAAAAAGGCCATATCTTTTTCTGCTAAATATTTTGTTTAAGATCTATGAATTTTTGACGTCGATGCTGCGGGAATCCAGTGAGAACCTTTGTCTAGAGATCTATATATCCCGTTAGCGCGTATTCTCGTTAAACTGATCCGTAATTTATATACAACTTTTGCACCATTTATTTTAAATGTTACTCACATAGTCTGCCCAACTGCAGTAGTTAAAATAATGGTCTCAACTAGCTATGAATTGCCTTCATAGAAATACTTCTTAGATATTATATCCCTAATATATAAATCTCTACTATACACAAAATATTAATCATGGTAAAAAAATACAATATAAATTCTAACATTTATCATTTTTGAATTTCCTGTGTAAATTTACTGCGTGTTTTATTTCTCAATCACGCAAAACATTCCTGCCATCATTTGTAACTATTGTAGCATTTAACAAGCAATTCAATTGAGGATAGTGATCTAGCTAGTTTATTAATTATAGTATTTTGCACTTGTGACAATTGCTATGGGTTTTTCCTGTGGTCAAAACAACCAATCAGTAACACCATTTGGTTTGCATCGATGGGCGCCGTTGTGTCTAGGGAAACCAAACCTGACGAGTTTTTTTATAAAGCCCATGAAGGAGATGGGACGTCCATAAGTGTTAGGGATCGCTAGGGATGGGTTATAGATATTTTGTAACAGTGAAATCGTTTTTTCAATGCCACTTATTGAAGTTAGTTTATTGGTTAGACCGGTTCTCGAATATTTATCGGTTTTTAACTAAAAGTGTAGAGCAATTGAAGTGGCATAATATCGACATTATCGCCAATATTTGAAAATCTAATAGTAAATTGTATTAGAAGGACAAAGTTTTAAATAAATTTAACATTATTAAATTAACTTAGAACTTTTCCTCCTTTCAGATATTGGATATTAATAAAGTATGATGATAACATTTCGCGAATGTGTTGCCATAGCCATATTTAGCAACATAAATCTTACTAATATTATGAAGCTTAAGAGTTTGTCTGTATGAACGCACTAATCTCAGGAACCGTCTGGTTTGATTTTAAAAATTATTTCAGTGTTGGATAGAAGATTTATCTAACAAGGCTATAAAAATAGTTACATAAACAAACTATATACACGAAGTGAATCCCAAATACTCACACTCACCGAACCTGCCTTCCAATAGTTTATTTACGACCAATCCAAATTATGATATCAAAGCGTTTAATCAAACGGTTAAATGCAATCGTTATTTACCGGTTTTTGAATGGTCTAATGTACATCACTGGCTTAACCTGGACCGGTTAGTCTTGCCTACAAGGTGCGACACACAAATACATCACTGCAAAGAATACAGGGAAGAATATACACGGACTCTCGCACACAGGTAAGGGCCGTTTAAAATAAATAACGAGTGTCTGGCCCATAATAATTATGCATTTTGTATGATGATATGGTCTAAACCTGATCCTACCATTATCGCTTCATTTGCAGGCGAAACGATGTTTTGAAACTGTTGCGTTTCGGTTTGTGTGTTGGATTAAGGAGTAATTTTATTTGGTTATGTGCATGCAAGGACTGGGACCAAAGGTAGAATAAAAACAATAATAATATGTATATATAGACAAGACATAATATAGACTATAGACAAAATTTCGTGAACTACAATTTAATTTTAAAAATCTCACTTTGAGGAAGTTTACCGTCATTATATTTAATCATCACTTATAAAACAAAGTCGTTTTCTCTGTCCCTATATCCCTATGTATGCTTAAATATTTATAATAGATAGAGTGATTCAAGAGGAAAGTTTTTAAGTTAAGTAGGTACCTAACCGAAGCGGAGTGAGGGCGGTTCGCCAGTACAATATAAAGCAATCGAGTTGTTGCATTTTTCTTGTATATGTTTGGTTAAAATAATATCTTATGGACAATTCAATCGGTGAAAAGATAAGGATACCGTTACCGATATTCATATTCAAATGCGAACACGTATTCAAAGCTCTACCAAATTATGCCTCATGGCGTTTTAATTTAGTGTCCTATGTTAAGGATCATTGAAGTTCGACTAAAACCATAAATTTCGTTTTAAATTGCAGGTAAATCCCACACACGACGGAGGTCTTCGGCTCGCGCTCAACGGAACAAAAAAAGTAAAAAACATTTTGCAATTTTATAACCAACTATTTTAATAATTAACATTCCTAATCCCCGTATCTGAGTTTGACTTTGAGTTGTGACCAGAAAGGGTGTTTCACTGGTTTATAAATTTGAGACACATTCACAGAGTTTAAATTAATCATCATCTGATTGTTACTGAGCACAGCCTCCCCAATATAACACATATATTTATTGGGGGATTTGGTATAAACACCTTGTTTACTAGGGGATTTGGTGGTCAAAATCCGGTATAGTAATATTATAAATGGGAATGCGTCTGTTTGTCCGTCTTTCACGGCAAAACGGAGCGACGAATTGACGTGATTTTTTAAGTGGAGATAGTTGAAGGTATGGTGAGGGAAGGTACATAGGCTACTTTCTACTGAGGGTAAAATAAATATTACCGCGGGAAGTGTAGAACGTTAGCGAACGAAGCTAGTTAGTTTTTACAGTACCTACACAGAACGACGCTGCTGTCTATCTTTGAATAAGTCCCTTACTCGGTTTTGCCGAGTCCCGTGTGAAGAGATTGGGTGGTATTATTATTCTCAGTCCGGCACTACAGGGTTATAAAATCGGATGACTCCCGTTAGATCCATTAATCAAGATCCAATTGGTTCTATTGAAAACATTTTTTCCCAATAGATCCATTTTAATATTGCTCATCTTTT
This sequence comes from Chloroclystis v-ata, assembly GCA_963691955.1. Lineage (NCBI taxonomy): Eukaryota > Metazoa > Arthropoda > Insecta > Lepidoptera > Geometridae > Chloroclystis > Chloroclystis v-ata. Next base: position 5,757,585 of record OY829908.1, on the reverse strand, counting down.
TAAATTTATTTTTTAGCCTGCAGTCGGAGTGATAGAGTCCTATTTAATGGGAATCTGATCAAGATCTTCACAGATGAGTTCGATCGGATACGGGCTGAGAGTGAGGGCAAGTTGGACTCTAGAGCAGTTGCCATTTGGAAGTTTCGAGAGTTGGACCGCGATCACAGCGATGCCCTGCAAAAGTCAGAGTACCGCGGTTTGAGGAGGCTGATTAAAAAGGTATTCTTATAACTGTTTGTCTTAAAGTTAGTCTAGTCTAGTTTTTTATAATGGACCCTGCGCTAAATTAAGCGCAATTTGCCAGTGTCAAGTGTTTTATAAATTTTCAAAATTTTAAAGTTGTGCCATTTTGGCAAACATGCCTAAAAGTTATTAGAAAATGGTATGAGAAAAATTACAAGATCACAACGTAACCTTGGCCCTCGAGTGGGAGTTGAACCCACGCCACCCAGTTTAGCCCTGGTTGCACTAAAGTGAGAGTCAATCACTATAAAATAACAAATGCCTAAAAGTTGTTCATCATCGTAGTTAGTGACAAGAGAGGCTTGTTCTCGAAAAATAGTTTGTCTAGTAATCCATTTCTTCAAAGAGTTTTTTTTACAGGATCCATAATTTCCAAATCTAGAATTTAGATTTCCGTTTTAAATTTATTTTACGGATCATTTTTCATTGATTTTTTCTTACAAAGCTCCCTATTTTCATGGTGCCGAAAATGCCAAAAAGATTATATTTATGATCATAATCCTCACAAAAAATACAGTATTTTAGAAAACACGACCGGTTCAATTGCTTTCAATAAGTTACGTAAAAGGAATCAAACCTATGACCACTCCACTCATAAACTATTAAATTTATACATTCGTTGTAAACAGTGCGCTGGCTATTCCCCGTTCGTGATTGTAATAATCATAGAATCATTGATCTTTGTGTCGGCACTCGTATACAATTATTTCGCTGAATGCTTCGTCGACTGTGAAGGCGAATAGCAGTGGACGGAGAAACAAAGCCGTTACCACTCAGCATCATGCTAAAGATGCTTCTATGAAGATCATTAGCAATCATATTTAAGGTTAAGCTAAGCTAAGCTCCTTAAGCAAGTGATAAATCGTATCGTGTAGGAGTACTGGTGGCGTGCCAATTGTCTTGAAAACGGGGCACAGCCGGTTTCCGATCGGCCCGTTGCCTGATAAGATAAACGCTGAGGGAAAGATAAGATATGAATTAGAGCGGTCTTACAGGTTTGAAATAAAGCTTGTTAAACTTTAGCAAGGTTTGTTAGCTTATGCAGTTGGATGCAATATAAGAGATTGATCTTATTAAGGACTAGCGGTGCCCGCGACTCCGTCCGCGTTTGTATACCACCACGTCACGGGGCCACGTCATATCATAACTGGAGCAAGAATTTAACACCCTTTGTCTCGAAATACATAGAATAGAGGTAATGAGTTGAAATTATGAACCTCTGTTTTGTTGTTTTTGCTATTGGTTTATATGTCAAGTGTTTTCAAATACTCTAAGCCCTATTAATATCTTGCAAACTGAGTTGGTGTGGGGGTTCGCAGTAAGTTGGCACAGTACGCGAAATATCGCCGCTGCGCGATGTATAATTTCAAAGTAATTTCGCTGTAGTAAAAACGTAGATATTCATGAGAAATAATAAAACCTATTTTCAGGTGGTGAAACCAAAGCGCTGCGCCCGCGCATGGGCCCGCGGCTGCGACGGTGACGGCGACGGCGAGATCGCGCGCTCCGAGTGGATCGAGTGCCTGCTGGCCAATCCCGAGCCGCCCACATCGGACTGTGAGCACGTTTATACTTGACATTACTAGATGAACCACGACGCATCTCCTTTCAGGCCCCCTTGAGGGCACCGAGAGGCGTCGAGGCTAGGCCTCTTTGCCTCGGCTTCAACTCGACGACCGATAGGTCATGTTAATAAGTCCATTGTGATGGGTAGGACGACGACGACGAATCTCCTTTCAGGCACCCTTATAAGGGCACCGAGAGGCGTCGAGGCTAGGCCTCTTTGCCTCGGCTTCAACTCTAGAGATGACGACCCCTAGGTTATGTGAATAAGTCCATTGTGTTGGACAGGCTTTAGGCCCCGCAGAGTATTAGAGTAGAGTACTATTTATCCAGTAGATGGCGTGAAACCAACTAAAGAATTCATATCAGTAATATTCCATACATTCTGTACTTTCTATTAGCGATTTCGACAATCGATATCTTTGTTACATTGTCTAGGCCCCCAGGTTACAAGCAGTAGCGTTGTTTTCTGAGCTCTACCAACATACTGCGATTTCTTGACGACCTCTGTGGCGCAGCGGGCGTAGGTCTGCCTGCGACGCAGTAGGTTGCGGGTTCGATTCCCGCCTCGGGACAACTATTTGTATGATCTGCAAATATTTGTTCCGGGTGTTATATATGTATAATAAAAAAATATCTATCTATGTATGTATATAATATTAAGTATACTTATCAGAAATCTAGCACCCGTAACACAAGCTTAGAGCTTACCACGGGGCTAGATGTTGCTGTGTGAATTGTCCGGCAATATTTATTTATTATTTACTAGCTTTCCGCCCGCGGCTTCGCCCGCATTATATTAGATTTTAAAAAAGCAGTAAAAAGTATCCTATGTCCTTCCCCCGGTTCTAAGCTGCCTCCCTGCCAATTTTCAGCCAAATCTATTCAGCCGTTCTCGAGTTATAAGTTCAGGCACTAACACGACTTTCTTTTATATATATAGATTTATTTATTACCTGGTAAATATTGGGGAGACGTGCCTACTAGATTAGTAGAAAGTTATATGGCCGTGTCGGCTAAGTGCGAGTATACTTGACTTACTTTCCGAAGGTCGTGGGTTCAAGCCACACATGTGCTCTAACTATGAAGCCAAACATCGTGAGGAAACTGGCATGTTCTGAGAACTTTGAATGAGAATGAGTTGATTTTGATTACATGCTTCTTCATTGAGACAAATTAGATGAAATTGCAATGCAAACTTGTGCGAAAACATTATAATAATATATAGTCTCTCTCCGTTTCTTCATGTCGCTGAATGCAGACGACGACAGCGGCCCGGAACTTGAGCCTGACTACGAAGAGGAGCCCCCACCAGACCCCGCACGTAAGAAACAACTATACCCCTTAAATAATCTATACTAATAATTTCGTTAAGGGGTATGGTAGACTTGATCGAAACCTTATATGAATAAGAAAACATAAAAAATATTGATTTTTGTGTGTATGTATTTTTATGATGTGAAGGCAAAAATCGTGAGAAAACCGGAATGTTCTGAGAACTTTAAACATTTTGAAGATGTGACATTCACAACCCGCACTTAGCCAGCTTGATGAATTAAGGCTTGATCCCTCTCGTTAAGAGAGAAGTCACTGTGTCCCTGCAGAAGACCGTTAATAGGAGTTATTATGTTATATCGACACTCCCTACGTATAGTAGTGTATCTGCAAAACACACATTTGACACAAAGAGCGCTTTAAAGATTTGAAAATGTCAGGAACATTATGAAGTTAAAAATGTACTTAGAGTAGACTTTTTTTTTGTAAGTTATAATGATAGACTGGCATGTGTAGATGCCAAAAATCCATCAAACGTATAAGTGTGTATCTGGCAGTTACACGAAGATACGTAGTAGTGGAGTATCGATATATTCTAAGAGCTACTGTCCTTCTCAGTAATTCCAGGATTAGTACGAAACTCCTTCGCGCCCGATGGATCTGATCCGGAGAACCGACGAGAAGACGAAGCCAATGATTGCTTGACAGACAGACAGGCAGTGCTTGATGAACAAGTATGTATACAATTAGATTACATAAGTGCGATTCTGCAAAGCGAGAAAATTCATAAGTTTCTATGATCTTTGTTTATTTCCGATTTCTATGCTTATGTTGTCCTATTCAATCCACTTTATTGTATACTAGCCGACGCTCCGACAACTTCGCTTGCGTTTTTTTACGTTATCTACATACGAGTATAGTGTAAATACCTAATATAAATGTAGTATAACGTGCGCAATTAGAAATGAGTTCTGTAAATGGCGTCCGCTCGCATGCGTTCTCGCTCACTCTCTATCGCTGTCTATACTTTTATCCTTGCTTTGCCAATCGTACCATACCTACCCGCCGCCATTTACAGAATTCATATTCAATTGCGCACGTTATAATCAACACTGAAATATTTTTTTTAATCGGTACACAGCGGTTCCTGTGATTAGCGTGTTCAAACAAACTCTTCAGCGTTATAATAGATGTATTAATAAAAGAATATGAATATTATTTTATAAATGGGGGTTTTTAGGTACATGGAGTAAGCACAAAGAAAAGATTTTATTATAAATAATTAATAGTATCAATATTAGCGAATAGTAGCGAATTTATATTATTTTTGCGAATGTTGTAGCTACGACGCGAACTGGGAAAAAATAAATAACTTCAAACAATGTTTAAATAATTCCCAAGGTCTTAAATTCATATACACTTCAATTGAAATCACATAAACGGCTATCGAGCTGTATACCGAACAATGCCATTCTATTTTAAGCATATTGTGTACGAGAGGAGGCTTTTAACAATGGTCATATTCTTTAGATATGCTTACTAGATTCCGTACGCATAGATATGTCAGTTTTTCATGAGGTAAAAAATTTTTTTATGAAATAGTTTTTGAAGTATTAATAAGTATGGGGACCTCCAAATTTTATTGTTTTTTATTACCAAATTTCAAAGTTTAGGTGTTATAGTTTCGGAGAAAAGTGGCTGTGACATACGGACGGACGGACAGAAATGACGAATCTACCTACCTTTCCAACGAATGCAAAACCGTGGAAATCGGTTCGTGCGTTCTGGAGTTATAGCGTCAGGAAGGAAATCCCGACTTATTTTTATATAGTAGAAGATAATATGTAATGTAGTAAAGTTAGGATTAGGCAGAAGCGAATGTCACATTGCTACCGAAATTGTTAATAAACATTTCACGAATTCACAACGAACAGATGATTCATAGAAATTCATGTTCAGAAAGCAGGCGACGCGGCGCTATACGTGCCGGAATGTACCGGCGACGGGCGGTATGCGCGCGCGCAGTGTTACCGCAGCACGGGGTACTGTTGGTGCGTGCACCAGGACACGGGGAAACCTATACCCGGCTCGTCGGTGAAGGATCGCCGGCCGGATTGTGACGCTGCGCCGCACCATGCAAGCCCTATGAGAGGTATGTAACCGTTGAAGAATAAATAAATATTGCTGGACAATTCACACAGCAATATCTAGCCCTGTGGGAAGCTCGAAGCTAGTGTTAAGCTCAGTACTCACATACGGTATTACTCGATAGTTTTACTCGAAGTCGAGTAAAAATCAACGTGTGGACCGCAAAACTCACAGAGTTGACAGTGACTTTTGCGGTTCGAGTAAAACTATCGAGTAATACCGTATGTGAGTACTGACTTTACGGGTGCTAGATTTCTGACTTAAAATAATATAGATAAACTTAATATAATCCATAGATAGATTTATATAACATCCAGACACGAGGAATATGTATCTGTAGATCGTAAAAATGTTTGTTCCGAGGCGGGAATCGAACCCGCAACCTCCTGCGTTGCAGGCCGACCTTCGCCCGCTGCGCCGCAGAGGTCATCAAATCATCGTCGTGAATATAAAGTTCTAGCTTTATAATATTTTCCTGCTGTAAAAAGTAGCCTTTATACTTCTTCTGATTCTAAGCTACCGTCCCGGCAATTTTCAGCCAAATATATTCAGCCGTTCTTGAGTTATAAATAGTGTAACTAACTAAATTATTAATACTATCTACTATTATCTAATGTTAAGGCTCACTATGTTAAAGATATCATACTGAGACATGGTTATAGGCTGTCCTGAACCCATGAAGACCAACTTCCTGCGAGATCTGATGAGATTCCTTGTCACGAAGATGACTTCTACGTCCAACGGGACTGGACCCGGGTAAGAGACCAATCTTTATACCAACAGATACTATATTTGATAAAACAATAAAAAAACCAATACGAATGGACAATACGAAATTTTCAAGTGGTGCTATGGTACCTACCCGTAGTTTTTTTATATATCCAGTAGATGAACAAACTCAGACCATGGCCATATCGACGCGATCAGAACTTACCTACTCATACATAGCGGCCATAACTATTTATTAAGTTATTTATTTATTCGCCACACAAAACAGATAACAATGCACATAAAACAAAAATTACTAAAACTATCATCATCATCTCAGCCATTGGACGTCCACTGCTGCACATAGGCCTCCCTATATGACTTCCAGTCATTACGGTCGCTCGCGGCCTGCATCCACCGCGAGCCTACCGCCTTCACCAAATCATCTGTCCACCTTGTTGGTGGACTAACACTATGAACTACATTGAAACATAAAACTAATTGTAACTAATTGATAATTCACTTCTTCCCACAGCGAAATGGTAAAATGGGGCGCATCCAAAGAAGAACAAGCTGCCACGTGGACATTCGTAATGCTAGACAAGGACAAGAACAAAGTGCTGGAGCGTAGGGAATGGAAGGCGTACCACCAGCTTATTTCGAATGTGGAGCCCTTCAAGCGTTGTGGCAGAAAACTGCCGCGATATTGCGATGTGAATCACGACACCAAGATCAGTATTACAGAGTGGATGGCATGTTTGGAAGTCACACAAGCGTCGATGGGAGTAACTCGTAAGTAATCCTTACTTATCCTAACTAATATTATAAATGCGAAAGTAACTCTGTCTGTTGTTACATTTGGTACAGACAAACTTTAGACCCTGAGACAGAACATAGCCTACTTTTTATTTCCACGCGGGCGAAGCCGCGGGCGGAAGCTAGTATATTATATATATAGATATATATTTTAATTTTGATCTTAACGGGATATAGGTCGGTTAAGGAACTAAATTGGCGCCTCACTGTAATATGAATACTTTGTTGTTAAGTTGTATTAACTTTACAGAGGTAAGATCTGAAATTATAGGTAGGGTAGACTGGGTACGGTTGAAACATTTTGGCATTTATCATGCATAGCATCGGGATTTGTTATGTGAGCGATATCGGAAACATACTAAATAAAAGACCTTATATTTGTCTACAATAGGGCAATGTTATTTAAGGTCACTGTATAGTCATTTCTGAGAAAAATCAAATTTAAAAAAAATAGTTTTTTGTTTCAACCGTCCCCATGTCAGGGTCGGTTGAAACAGTGTCTGGGGTCAATTGAAACACATACAAATAATACAAAATATAATCAATTATTATCTTCTAATAACATCTTTCGAATGGTAATGGCACAGTTGACTATCACAATAGTCTTTGACTATATTTATAATCGAACATTGTTTTTAATCAGCCTTATATTAAGTACAACTTAAACTAAATTATCATGAGATGTTGGTAGCGACAATTCTTTGGCTATATGAACTTATAATCTTTCTTTTAATCAGCCTTCAGATTAATATTAAGTATAACAACGTATAATTATTATTTAGTTTAAATCCCTATGACTTGAACTAAATTTTTTTTTTTTGCCATTTTTTTCTGCGGCTGTTCACATCTTCATAGGCTCGTTGGTATGCTGATATGTCGGCTTGACCTTTTATACCTTTTGTCTTCCTTTGGCGTACCCTCGACATCTAAAAAACAAGAAAGTTTAATAAATAAACTGTTTCAACCGTACCCAAAAAAATTGTTTCAACTGTCCCCACCCTCCATCTTTGTATAAAACGGTTCATAGTTAGAATGTCAGTAAATGTTAATAAAAACTAATCATACTACGATATTGGACAACCTTTAATTTAACTCTAACAAAACTATCAATACTCTAACCATAAATGAAATCTAAATAATTGCAAAAATGTAGACATCGAAATACTTACTTTGCCGTTAAAAAACACAATGGGGCCTCCTACAGACAAACACACCGCCCGAAGAGTGAAGCAATACTAAAATTCATGTTTCGCCCTGTCGCCCGCTTCGTTCTCCCCTTGGACCCCTCCCCTCATCACGCACTATTCACAAGTTATTCACTTTGTTTCAACCGTCCACCGTTTCAAACGTACCCAGTCTACCCTACAGGTTTTAACAACTTTATCCATTTCGGACATACAATATAAAAATATAAAAAAAATAATGTAGATACCATCATAATTGTCCTATCGTTGGTTGGAAGCTGATTATTCTCCTGATTCTACGATTCACCACATTAGTGAATTTAATTCCAATATTATCATAAATTCTCATTATTTTCTCTTTGTGTGTTATATGTATTAATAATACGTGATTTAATTCTTACAGCGGAAGCTTCAAAAGCACCTTCGAACCCCAGAAGAAAAGGACCCAACCCACTCGAATCAATTCTAAAGGCTGATGATTAGAACAACACAGACACTCGGTTTCTTCAGATTAAAACTTTTAAGTTTACTTTTAAGCGAGTCCTTTCTGTCTGTATACGTTGTTTAAATCTCGAAATAGTTCGAAATTTAAAACTGTTTTAATCGAAAATTTACATAAGTTGAATTGAAAATAAAAAAGTTTTTTTCAATTCAGGCAGAGCTTAAAATAGCTAGAGAGCTAGAAATAATGCAAATAAATAAATATTAACTGAGGTTTGAATGTAGAAACATTTTACGGATGATAGACAAATATAATTATTTTGTGCAACACTATTACGATAAGAAAACAACATGTTTGGTTATAAGGTTTATTTATTAAATACAATTTAGGCTGGAAAACAGTTACTAGTCTCCTAACTTGTATTGTTTTGTTGTAACACATGTTTACATACAGCTTAGATATAAGAAATTATGCATGAGTATGCATAAGCATTTACAGTATTGGCACTTATTAACTATGACATTTTATGTTTACTGTTTTCTTGAATCAAACACTTATTCTGATAAGCAGTAAATTTTTCCATAAAATTCGACGAGTTTACATAATTGTTAAGTACCTACATAATTGTTCAAGTTTTGCAGTAGTTAAGTCTGTTTGGCGAGTTATACAACAGTGGTAAAGTATGTTTATTCAAGGAAACGTTGGTTGCAAGAAAACAGTCACATTACAGTTGTAAGGTAAATGATATGATCGACAAATAATCTAAATAATACTTACAAATAAAGTATGTATGTGTAAAATATAGGTAAGGGTATTCACACTTCAAATATTACAATCGAGCTAAAAGAAAACAGTATTATTTGAGACCTGTGTGCATACCTAAGACAGGTCTTAGACCTATCTTAGGTTTATGGACACATGTGATGACAGCAGTAGATGTTAATATACCTGTTTTATACCCAGTGAAATACAATCTGTATTGTTGTATAGAATACGTTATAGATAAAACAATCTTTCTAAAAATAGTATTAAAGTTCTGAAAACGATGGCTGACTATGTCACCGTCCTAATCTACTAGGAAGTATTATTATTTCTAGAAAGGAAGTATAGATACGGACATTTCATTGTAAGATTTCCGTGGCATTTGATGTATTAAAACTGTATTTAAATATTTAAGTAGTATTATTATCAAATGTAAAAAACTAATGTGATATTTCGTCATTATTAAAGCTGAATAAGTTTCTAAATGCAAAAGTTGACTTATTTCACATAACATGCATGATATATAATACATATATAGAATATATACACGTTTTAATTTTTTAAAACCTACAACAGTAACTTTTCATTAAATGACTACGTTCTAACCAGCAGACTCATGTCCGTACAACTCAAGTAAAGAGTCGGCAAAAATTTACACAAGAACCAATATAGGTATTTACATAAGAACCCCTCTTTATAATGAGATCGAAAATACTTCTTAATTTTTTAAACACCAATACAATAATCTAAAATAAGAAATAAAACTGAGCCTTAATTTTGTAACGGAATTTCCATAAAGCTCAACTTCCGAGTTATGGCGTAACAAACTGTTGATAAGGGGATGCTATCTCCTTGATGTGATGTGTCTATGTATTTTTGTTTATTGTTGGAAAACTAGCACCATATGGTCAATTTGATACAAAAAGAGTAGGTACAATACTAGAGTGTCAAAGTTTTTATGGATATTTTAGATTTATAATTATATTACATCAAGTATATTTAATAATTGAAAACTGTATGGTTATTTCAACAATCCTACATATTAGTGCAGTGATTTACATTTCTAGATGCTTGTTTATGGTATAATTTTTAACCATGATTATTGGGTAAACCGTACTGCAAAAACTTAACACGATTTTTTCTTGCACACAAATAACATCAGTGCATCCAATATACATATTATATACCCTATACATTTATCTAATCTCGATTTCATCGGAAGGCTATAAAATACTTGTATTTGATTTCTATATTACGATTAGGCGTTTTGGTTTCATATCGACACGATTTTATACACCTTTATTCAGAGTAAAATTTTAAATATGTAGATATTTTTAATAAAATCCAAAATAATTCAAAATCGTAGATGACAAGTTGGTATGGCCTAAAATAGGTCGCTAACCACAGATACTTTATGAAATAGACCCCACTAAAAATAGATGTACTTAACATAAGCGGTTATATTTTCAGTTGCGGTTTTTTTATAGTTCAATATAAAGTCCAGCTTCAGTAAAAATATCTTTTAGATAATTAAGAGCTCGGTACCTTGTTAACTATCCATTCAACGCAATAGCTAATAATTTAGTATTTCAACTTAATTTTTTTATATTGTGCTATGAAAATTTAAATAAGGCCAGCTTATCTTCATTCATGACATAAGATATTTTCGAAACATCAGTAAGTAAATAAGCGTTATTTTAAAATGTCGAATAATTCTTCTGGGAGGAACACAAATAACCCATTTCAAATAAACAATATTTGTATATCCTATATATTTGTATATTCCGGCTATCTATAAAACGGCTCAAACGTTTTTAATAATTAATATTTTAAAAAGCATGTTTACGCAAAATACCTGTAAATAATCGGATCACCTGTAAAACCAGAATAAATATCGCGAACAAATATCAGTTAAAATGGTTAAAATGTTTAAAATTAAGATTTAAGAGTTGAAATGGTTAAGATTAAATTTTATTGACTTTTATGATTAAAACTTGTTAAAAACCATGTTAGTTTAAACAGTTAAACTATCAGCATAACATGGAAGGATGGAATACGAAAATATTTTATAACAAACAAAGATTTGGACATTCAGAAGGGTCTTAAATGAGTCGACTGAGTCGACATAATCTCAGTGAGTACAACTCGTTCGCTCTTACTTAACTGTTGCTCTAGACTTTGCAGAGACTGGTTGAAAAACTGACAATGTAAAAAGTTTGGACACAAATTTAAAATTAACACGGTGTGTTATGATATCGACACTCCCTACGTATAATTGTGTATCTGCAAAACACAAATTTGTCAGGAGAGCGTTTTAAAGATTCGAAAATGTTAGGAACATTATGAAGTTGGACAGTTATACGACCAAGAAAAACGTACTTAGAGTAGACTTTTTGTGTAAGTCATAATGATAGACTGGCATGTGTAGATGGAAAAATATAAGTGTGTATCTGGCAGTTACACGAATATACGTAGGGAGTATCGATATTACAAGTTTATTCATTGGGCACACCTTCTAACGCAGTTCGCTTGTACTCGTCGACGGTGTCGGTTAGAATCTTCTGGAAGATGCTCTCGAAGAGAATGTTCTTGACAGTCACCTCGTCTCGATGCAGCGCCGTCCATTCTGGCTCGAGTCGGCGCCATTCCGTGAACAACACGTCATCTATGTGATCCGACCGCTTTGCACTTACACCTGTAACACAGAATGTTTATTCAATTTATAAATGAATTACTACTAGTACAAATAAAAATAACTTTATTTACTATAATATTGTGTACAATTTAAGGTTACTTGTGGTCCCCGCAATAGGAATAAACCCGTATCGCGGGAAACTGCTGAACAGATACGATTTAAAGTATCTTTACCAATAATTAATCTGATGGAGTAAGTTAGTTTGTTTTCAGAGATATTGTGTTTATAGGCTCAATATATACATATGATAATGTAACTATTTGGTTTATATGTATGTATGTATGTTCCGCCATAACTCTTAAACCAATAATCGAATTTTGATGAAATTTGGTATAAATACATTCAGAGGTCTGGGACACAGGATATTATATTTAAATTCTTGCTCCAGTTATGATAAGACATGGTCCCCATACAAACGCGGGCACCGCTAGTACTTAATATAATATATAATATACGATAGATAGATATTTGTATTATACATATATAACACCAAAACTCGGCAAATATTTGCTATATTTGCAAATCGTACAAATTTTTGTCCCGATGCGGGAATCGAAGCATCTTACCACAGACGAGTGTAGGCTTCGCACCAGCTAACACCTCGGCCAGATCAGCCGCCATAGCGTCTGCGCGCTGTGCGACGTCCAACGGCGGCTTTAGAGACGGAACGTTGGTCTCCCACGGTAGGTTGGTTTGACTCTGACTTGTCCTGTCCATAGCTTCGTGGCAGAAGTCGTGGACAAATCTGGAAAGGAATTTGCAATGTTTAGAACCAGAGTGTGCAATATGCAGCTCAACGCTGGCAAGTGAAATGATAGAAATGGAAACTGAATCAATAAATATATGTATACATATAAAAGTAGCCGCTTCGCTTGCGTTTTTCTACGTTATCTACATATAAAGATTTTTTTATAACAACTTTCAACCCCTATTTTTCAACCTTAGGAGGTGAATTCCAATAAACCATGAAACACGTGTTCAATTAAATATTTTTAAGAGCTACTAGAGCCCTAATTTCTAATTCTAATTTGTTGTAGGGGAACTAGGATCTGCACTGACGTCTCGCTATGGAGCGTATTGTTGCAACCCCTATCAAAAGAAAGCCACGGTCCAAATTTCACGTTTCTACCGTTAGCGATTACGGCTGTGCGTGCGTCTATATGTCAGTCAGTCAGTGGGAACTTGTCAGTTTTTTATATGTACATAGATATGTTTGTATTGATGCGTCTATATGTCAGTCAGTCAGTGGGAACTTGTCAGTTTTATATATGTACATAGATATGTTTGTATTGATGCGTCTATATGTCAGTCAGTCAGTGGGAACTTGTCAGTTTTATATATTATGTACATAGATATGTTTGTATTGAAATAATGTTTTTGACTTAGAATTTAATCAAGGCTAATGTAGGATTCGATTAACGTACAAAACACACGCGAAATAGTCAGCGGGTCGGCTAGTACTAGCTTTATCTAGCTAATACTCACACATCGTAAGCATCATCAGACAGCACATCTTCAGTACTGGAGTTGACATAACTGGCGATTTTCGATGTGGTGACGTCATCGATCTGGTACTTGCGGGGCGGCGCGGGGGGTGTGTACGGAGGGGGGGGCTTGTCCGGAATCTCTCGAACAGCCATACATTGCTGTTGCTCTAGCTCTTTAATCTGAAACATCAAAAAATTATATCATTTCTATCATCATCATCATTTTAGACATCGGACGTCCACTGCTGGACATAGGCCTCCGTTAATGACCTCCAGGTATTACGGTCCGATGCAGCCTGCATCCACCGTGAACCAGCAGCCTTGACAAGTATTTCCATAAAATCCTAAAGATTACTTGCACCTTGCACATCAATAGTAGTTGTGTATTATTTCACCATGCCAATTATATTCATAATTTATTGATTTGAAAACATCTTGATATAGATAATGTCTAAGTGATCTTTAGGATTTTATGGAAATAAATGACATAAATCATTAAACATTCTAAAGCGTTCTTACCTCCATTATTTAATAGTTAGCTGCAAGTGTCAGGACAGTAACGATTTGAATCGATAATAATGAAGAGCATTTATCTTATATGACCTAAAGTAACTTAAACATGTTAATATTTTGATACGTTGATATTTTGTATATAAACACACCTTTACAATATGAGTATAAATCTTTTTTTACTTTGAATGCAGATCTATAAGATAAAAAGATATGTATATAATTACCTCTTTTTCAATAGCAAGCTGTTGTCTTCTCAGTTCTTCTGCTTCGGAGAGAGATGTCACAGAAGAAAAGTCATTTATTGGCAAACTTGAGTCGCTTTCCTCTGTAAATAACGTTTACGGTAATTACTTTAAGACAATTTAGAATAAAATATAAGATAATTCGGAAGAGAATCTTTTTATCACAATATCCGTCCGTATTAACATTTATTAGTCCGTAATAACTTTTTAAACTATCATGGTTTTGAACAATATTTGACCTTGAAACGGATAACATACCATGATTTAAATGTTTTTGACTTTCCCGATATTTTGTCACTGTTACAATACAACTGCCATCTTCACGGAGAGACTGATGACACCGGCGAGTAGGCAGACGGTTATTCACAAACGAACTGATCTACCCTCTTTCTGAGTCTTTTATTGCGAGTTTGATAGTCACTAGTTGTTACCACATTCACTAATGCAAATCGACCGCGACATACTACACTAACGGTATCTAGCCGGGAGAAGGGAATTCATAAGTTCAAAATATAAATAAATATTGCTGGACAATTCAGACAGCTAGATACCCTTGCACTGAGAAAACGGGCCGTTAGCAAAACGCGATTTTCACTCTGCTAATGGCAAAACGGTTATTTCCTACCGAATACTCGTTTAAAATTAACGAAAATGCCCTGCTAGTAACAACCGATTCGATACGGTTATTGTAAAACTGTAAAAATAACATAACACTCTGCTAATCTAGCAGTTAAAACTGTTGATTTCAGCTACTTAAAATACTCGGTTATCATCTACCAACCGAACTCTGCTATTTTAACCGTAACTCTGTTAATAATATAACCGTATATCTGTTAAGTGTTAACCGTAACTCTGTTAACAGCTTAACCGTATCTCTGTTAGGTTAGGTTCTAAAATCAACAGTTAAACTGTTACTTTTTACAGTGTCACTGTTACGATAGCAGATACTCTGTTAGAATACTATCTTCCGAGAACTTAGTCAGTGTTGCCACTTTAGTGGTTTTACCACAAAAAAACGAGACTTCCTTACTACAACAATTTTATTTCAGCCGAAAATTTGGACAATTGTTCCAAATTTTCTGCTGTACATTTAATTATTAATCACACTATCACATTAAGCAAGTACATTTAATTATTATTATTATTTTTTATTTCAGCCGAAAATTTGGACAATTGTTCCAAATTTTCTGCTGTACATTTAATTATTAATCACACTATCACATTAAGCAAGTACATTTAATTATTATTATTATTTTTTATTTCGGCCGAAAATTTGGAACAATTGTCACAGTAAGAAAGTACATTTTATATTAATGTTAATAATATTATTTATGAAGTAATTCAAATCATTTTTCTTTTTAACAGGGTGCAAAAACTTTAATATTTTATAACTTACACTTAAGTTTTAATTGTTATAGAAAACATTGAGGTCAATAAGTACCTACTGTAAACTGAGTAACTCAGGTAAAAAACAATATTATATAAAAATACCAAATCAGTTACCATGGGATATAAATAACCTCTAAAGGTTTCCATAATAAACAACGCGTGCAAAGCCGCGGGCAGAAACTAGTTATTTGTATAAGCTAATAAGTTTGTGAAATTGTGTTATTGTCATTGGTATCTCGCAAAATAAAAAATATGTTGTGGTAATGAAACGTTTTCAGAGTAAAAATCGCGCATTTCCCTGGCAACACTAAAACTCAATCAAAAAGTCAGTCGCCGCAGCCATCAACCAAGTGATGGCTGTGGCGACTCACTCACTGCCCTCTTCTATTGATACGTCGTCGCGTCGTAGTGTATCTTGGTGCGCATTTCTTTTCTAAAGTTTTCTATAACGCGAAGCAACCGGTTCTACACCTCAGCAAAGTGGTGTTCCAGGAACTTTTACCAACTACAAGACGCCGCAAAGCGACGCACGCGACTTCAAAATGGCGGACGAAGAAGTGTGCAATCTTTTGTCGCAGTGGGGTCTCGCGGAGTACATTCCGAAATTCCAACGTAAGTACGATACATTTTTGTATTTACCTAGAGCTTATAAACCCCGGTAAAGGGAAGGGACTAGGTACTGTATTTACTACTAACACGGCCTCATCTCTGTCGTTATGTGAGAAAAAATGCACGTGGCGCTCGCGCCATGTTTGTAAAGATATTTTAATTTATTTTTCAAAGGAAGCAGAGGAAGTGTATGAAGCGCGAGAAATATAAATGTATGCCATAGAAATTCCCATGTCCATAGGGTTATGCTATTGTCAGCCTCTCCATTCCTACCTATATGTCATTTATGTTGCGCCACTGCCTCCTTCATAAGCCTTCGTAAAATAAAATATCTCCACGTAGGTAGGTAATAGAAAGAACACTCATGAATGTACATGGTAATACATTTTAGTTTCTCGTTGTCATTTCAGAAAACATGATAACGACGTTAGCAATGGCTGCTCTACAGTCAGACGATATAAAGGAGCTGCTGTTCATTATTATCGGTCATCGCTCCATATTTAATAAAAATTGGGAAGACTGGCGTAGACTGATGCATCCACTCACTCACACTACACCAGTAGGTAATACTTACCTAGTACCTTGCCAACTCTATGTTAATTCAACACTAATGTTTAAAATATTAATTGATTTTTTTCTTCTATAGTTTGATAAAAGGTTTCATACCAAAGCATTTTTGAGGACATAAATCATAAATCATATGTCCTAAAAAATATCTATATATACATTGATATCCTGCTTATTTCTCATATTCTAAAAAGCTATTTTATTAACTTATTCAATTCTTTTTCAGGAGAATGAATATGGCGCAGACAACATCAGCATAAGTCAGCTCAGCGACCTCTTTATACCAGATAAAGCCACATCTACACAAAGCACTCTGCTCACCCAGGATGACATTCAAATTGTTGAAGGTGTTCAAATAGAAATTACAACTGAAAAGAATCTGCAGAATCTCCTCAGCGAAAGTAATGAAGGAAAAGCACTGTTGCATTCTGATAAAAGCGTGCCGCTCACTAACTCGCAGCGTTCCAGCCTTGTTCGTATAATATCAAATAATATACTAAAACAAAATCCTGATCAAACTGTAAAAGGAACAACGTATGCTGAGTGGACTCAAGAAATCATAGGACTCTTTCCTCGTGAGAAAGCAAGTGTTTACTTTCTCATCAAATATGTCAACAAGAGGGGCAGTGAATGTGTAGGTACAATATTATAATAAATAATTATTGAGTATGTATTCTAATGTTTTATTTTTACAGCGATCCTCTAACGTAGCAGACCCACTCGGCAAAACTGGATACATACTCTGCTAGATTAGAAGAGCTACTGTGCTGACTAACTGGCGGATTAACTGTTAGTTTTTGGTGGTATTCTGCTTTAAGAAGCAGGGTAGTTTCAGTGTGGTAACCGAAGCTACTCTGCTACTTATAGCAGAATAACACTACTAAACTTAACAGTTAATTTGCTGGTTAGTTAGCAGAGTTACTCTGCTAATTTAGCCGAGAAGGTCAGCTAATTTAACAGAGTATGTCTGCTAACCTAACCGAGTAGGTCTGCTAATCTTACCGAGTATGTCTGCTAATCTAACAGAGTATGTCTGCTAATCTTACAGAGTATGTCTGCTAATCTAACCGAGTAGGTCAGCTAATTTAACCGAGTAGGTCAGCTAATTTAACAGAGTATGTCTGCTAATCTAACAGAGTATGTCTGCTAATCTAACCGAGTAGGTCAGCTAATTTAACCGAGTAGGTCAGCTAATTTAACAGAGTATGTCAGCTAATCTAGCCTGAGCAATAGTGCTGCAAATAACCGTTAAGCTCTGTTAATATTAACAGTTTATTTGTTAAAAGGCCTAAATACATAAGGTATATAATGATAGCAGAATCTCTGTTAAAACTAACCGTATAAGCGTAACAGAGTTAGCACGGTTACTATTAGCAAATAATACTGTAAGCTGTGTCGTAACCAATTTACACGGTTGTAAATAACAAATATACGGTTGCATTTAACCGTCACGTTTTCTCAGTGTGGTAAGCTGTAAGCTTGTGTTACGGGTTCTTGATAATCTGATATACTTAATATAATAATTACATACATATATACATATGTATAAATATGTTTTATTATAAGTACATAAATAACGACCAGGCATAAACAAAGATTTTGACTAATACCACTTCCTGTCTCTTTGATATTGCGAGTAAACCTACATGAGGCTGAAAGTGATGATTATAAATAAATCAAAATTATATCAAAATGTATAAAATCTTCATCATCATCATCCACAGTGTATTCGTCGACTATTGGGCATAGACCCTTAACTAATTTGTTTATCTTGAACCAATCTTATATAGATATAAAACATATTATAATATATGGACCTCCTTATCGTTCTCGATAACGATGACTTTTGTCATCGTTTAGACGCTAAACTAATACAAAGGTCACTTAAGAGCAAGCCCTTTAATAGGGCTGGCCAAACTTAACTTGGTTTTAGATACCCTACGCTAGGCATGACAGTAGAATTAATTTGCGGAGATATAATTATGTTTAAGAGAGCCGTGTTAGCTAAGTGGGGCAAACTCGACTTTCTTTCAGAAGGTCGTGGGTCCAAATCCGGCCGTGCACTCTGATTTTTCATCTTGAAAAATGATGTGTGCTATTAAAAATGACGTGCTCTAAAAGTGAAGGCAAACATCGTGAGGAAACCGGCATGTTTTGAGAACTTTTCTACAAAAATTTAACGCGGACTGAGTCGCGGTCACAGCTAATATCCGTATATATCCCAATAAAACATAATAAAATCTTACTTGAAGACAGATCGTAGACTGTAGCGTCGGAGACAGAATCAAATGCCGCCGCTTCCCCGGCCGGGACCGGCAGTGGCCCAGCTGGACTGATCACAGCCGTCTCCATCTCATGTTCCACGTCCGTCCCAATCGAATCACACATAACCCTCTCCATACTATCGAACCCGACCAACTCGGCCTCCGAACACTCCACCACACTCCCTACATCTACACTTATCAATTCACATTCACAGTAATTATCCTTCGAGTCACTTCTCTCACCAGCCGCTGAATCGCAAGTATTTATCAGCGTCTCAGTTGATGTGCTTTGTTCTCGTGATAGCGTTTCTGAAGGTTCAATTTGTATGCCCTTTTCTTCTTTCATCTCGCTGACAGAGAGGTTGTATTCTGAATCAGGTGGTGAGCTTTCGATGGATTTTCTCTGTAGTGCTTTGTAATAGTGATCAAATTCGTCCAGCAAGCTTCGTGCTGTGGATGGTGTACTAGAGGTTTCATTGTCGTGGTTTTTCAAGTTCTCAACAAGCTTGTGCAGTTTGTCACTGTCTGGGTTGGTGTTATCAACCTGTGTGTTGGATGTGTCAACTATATTCTTTAGTGCGGGTTCGTTTACCTCATATTGCTTTAAACTGCTAAATATCTGCGGTAGGGATAGATTTTGGAAGAGTATGTTGAGGTATCCTCCGTCGACGATAATGAAGTTCTCGTTCACTGTGTTGCTTTGGTCAATTAAACTGGTATCTCCTGTTTGGATGCACTTTTCTGCGCTTAAAGCTGGTTTGGGGCAGATATGTTCAATTGAGGTTGATTCTACGGAGTTTTTTCTGGAGGTAGAGCTGTCTTCACAGCAGCTGCTTGAGAGATCGAAGCACTTGAGTGGGAAGGCTCGTTCTGCGGAGGCGTTTCTTTTTATTTTCTTTTTTCCTATCATGATTCTGTCGACGACGACGTTGTTCTTGAGTTTGAGCTCGAGGGCTTTCTTGGTCTTCATGAGCGTGAGCTTGCGCTTGTCGGAGAGAGTGAGCAGCGCGCGCCGCATACGCTGCATCTCCCCGCACTCGTGCTGCAGCTTTAACAACGCCCCTCGCTGTTTCTTCTTCAGAGCAGATATATCCGTATTGTCTTGTCTCTTCTTATTCTCAAGGTAAAGTATCTGGGACTTGGTGAAATCCTTCAAAGCGTCCTCCCGCCGTTTCAGTACGAATAATATATTCTTCGCTCGCCGTTGCTCATCGCGGATGAGAATGTTGAGCTGTAATAAAACAGGAATTATAACGATATTGTAACTAATTATGAAAATTAAATGTTAACGATTATGATCGTAATTGCATCACATTATAGTTAACAAAGCTGAATGACGCGTGTCAATCATTAATTACGCATAATGAATGATTGAAACGGTTAGGTACTCTAAATATTTACAATGTGAAGAATAACACTCACTAGAAAAAGATTCTTGGACGCCATTGTTTCAGCATCGTCCGCGTTATCGTCATTTCCAATATTCGAAACGAAGTGGTCATACTCGGAATTGATCGCATTGTCCAAAAACTGACGACTGACCACTGCATCCTTGTTATCACTGCTTAAGCCTTTATCAGAGAGGGAGCTTTCTAAGTATTGCAGAGATTCAAAAAACGAATCAATAAAACTTAGTTCTCTTTGGAACTGCTGACAAGCAAAATCGTTTTGCAACAGACTGTTATTAACGCTTATTTTGCTAATTATATCTGAAGGCTTCATCAGTTTTTCTCTATCGGCAAAGGAACAATCAAGCGACTTGATTTCATTTATCCGATTTTTGTAGATTTTACTATTTTCTTTTGCGTTTTCATTTTGTGTGTCATTCCTTATAGATTCCTCACTCTGCATTTCTTTCTTAAAAACTGAGACTACATTAATAGGATAAATAGGACTAGGCGTTGGATTAGAATAAGCGTCATTGTTACTACCAACTACTTGCAAATCAATTTTTTGCTTAGTTGTGTAAGTTAATGTAGCTCTGCTAATTATGTATGAAGTGCTCATGAAGATGTTTGGCTTCGGAGCATCTTCTTCTATGGCTTTTAATGATTCCAGCGAGAAATTTGTTTTTGATTTACAGGATTTCGGAGTTTCATTATCAGTTTCTACTTTAGTAAGTGTTACATTTGGTATTTCAAGGTTGTCAAAAGTCTCCTTTATCAATTCTGTTTGTACATCAGTGCTTTGTAGGTATTTATAAATGATTTGAGGTTCTAAGTCTATGGTTGTGCTTGAATTTTCTCTCATTTCTGGTTGGTTGGTAATTATATCATCTGATTGCACTGCAGTGGATACAACACAGTTTTTGGGCTGAAGTTCTAAAGGTACATGTATGACTGGTACAGTTTCATAGTGAAACTTTCTCGGACTTTCTACAACATTGTTTTTATTGTCGAGCTGATTCAATTTGGCCTGTTTTCCTTTATCTTTTGGTTTTCTTGATGGATTCGTTTTTAAAGACTCTGATAGTTTTGATTTGATGAGCAACACTTCTCTTGCACTTTCACTTTGAGGTATGTTGTTTTTATTTACATTATGTTTGCCTGCTTTGGATGTAACATCTGTAACAAAGTTAAAATTATAAGAGTTTTATGTGAATGGGTTTCAAAATCTTTTGAGCATGTTGTAAAATACTTTGATATTTCTTTAATAGTTTTATAATTTTAGTTTTCTTGGTTCTTACCTCTAGACCAATGACTAATTTTCTGCTTGCCATTTTCTGTGCATATGTTTGAAGGTCTCCCTTTATATCTTGATTTAGGTTTTGGGTCTTTTATTTCATTGGGTTTATTTAATTTGGCACTGGGTTTGGATTCCTTGGAATCTGCAATGAATAATTTTTAAAATCAGCAAGTTATATTCTAATACATAAGAGTCAATTCCTGTTTGTTGAGATTCCAAAACTTGAAAATGGAAATAATAAGCTGAATTGACTGAGGACTGAGATTTGTTTGTATGAGGTAGTCTAGGTAAGGTATAAATGACATGCATGCAGGCGCGTCAACTAGATAAGAATATAATTACTTACTTTTAGTTGGTGTATTGTGTTTGCTAGCTTTTGTGACAATGTTATAAGACAATTTTTTGTCTACAATTTCAAATTTTGGTTGTTTTATTTCAGCTGTGACAGCTCTGGCAACTTTTTTTTCTGAATAAACTTTTTTACTATTACCTGAAAGAAAACACCAAATGTTGGTAAAAGAAATGTGAACTAATTATGCATGATTCATAATTTTCAGAAAAGTACTTGTTAGTATAAATGTTATTTTTCCCGATGAGGTGATGTGGACAGAGCCTTGTTTTAGTAATTACATAAAAAAATATTTGTGTTTTACTTACCGAATTTAGAGTTAAGATCACATTCATTGTCTTCAATAATGGTCACAAATTTTCTATTCGGAAAAGTCTCAGTGCTTTCTTTTGGTTGCAGTATTTCAGATTTTAAAGATCTCTCGGATATGCTTTTGGGTTCTTCAAATGAAACGAAGCGCCGTAACCGTGGCTGCACCGTGTAGCTGTGCCATGGCCAAAGTCCTGTTCACAAAGAATCCACTTTAAATTAATATGCAAAATTACTAAACACCTGTATCATGATATT
Organism: Chloroclystis v-ata; assembly: GCA_963691955.1. Classification (NCBI taxonomy): domain Eukaryota; kingdom Metazoa; phylum Arthropoda; class Insecta; order Lepidoptera; family Geometridae; genus Chloroclystis; species Chloroclystis v-ata. The sequence goes on along the minus strand of OY829908.1, from coordinate 5,735,077 downwards.
ACCTACCTATTTGGATTCTTTTAATAATAAATATAGACTGATAGGTACCTAACTCACAGATGGTTCATAAAAATTATGATTGTGAATAAGGAATAATTGCATTATTAGCAATATAAATATTTGTTAGATTATAAAGTACTTATATCTTAATAATAGGTACTTGTCTAGTGTACCCCACTTTGAAACGATTATTATTTCTCATTAGAAGTGAACTTGTTTCATAAGAAAGTAAAAATCTTTGGACCAAAATACCAATGTTACGCAAGTAAGCAGATTATTTCAAAATAAACATATTTTGAACTATGTGTATTTTTGGGTATGATTGTTAATAGCAATGCATTCTCACCATTAGAGTCCATGTCGAATTCTGGCAGTTTGGTGTATTTTATAACAGTGTTCTTCTGTTTTGAAGGATTCTGAGATTTCAAAAACAAGCCATAGCTGTAAATATCGGCGTCATGGACATGAAGATTGGATGCTGAAGCATCCATAGTATTGCACAGAATGTTACTATAATACTTTTATTCTTAACATTTATTACGCCACTACCAGCCACTACTAACGAATAGCAGTGTTGGCACTATTTATTTTGTAAAAATGCATTTATTTCCATTTTATTTTCATTGGAATTTGGTTTCGGTTTGTTTTTTTTCTGTTCTGTCGTTGGATAAAATACTTTGTTGTGTGGTGTTTGATTGAGTATTTTTTTTCGTTGTTTCGCCCTCTGGGCAAGCAAGGTGTTTGATTGATTCACGGTTTGTTTTGTTTGTCATATCAATTTACAGTATTAAACAATATTAATATCTTTGAGGAATATGTTTTGTAGCGTGAGGCATATAAAGTAGCGTGAGCATAACTATTTTACCATGTAATATCTATGCGTGGGTTCTATTATGTGTAAACACATACAATATAATAAACATATAGGTATGTACGATACGAGATATAGTATAGTCAAAAACATAAAATATATAAGTATACATTAAAATATGTTCATTATCATCATTCCAGACAACGGACGTCCACGGCTGAAAATAATAGATTATGTAATACAATAAAAATCGTATCAGAGAATAAAAACAGAAAATGGCACATGCAGCGCGCTGACTGCCAGAAGAAGAAAAAAAATAGACTGTCTAGTTTTTCGCCAAAAATATCGGAAATTGGTGAATTTTTCTTTTGTGTTTCAATACTTGTGTATTTACGTCTACGCCGGGGACTTATAAACATAATTACAATATATTTCAAAGCACTACGTTGCCGTTTAGCCTTTCAATCGAACTTTTAGCCGTGCGCAGTTCGAGAAAGAAAGGATCTCAGATCCCAGTGAATAGTGTGTTGACGAAATGAATTGTCCTAATATTCATTCGTACGTGGAAAAAATATCTCAGGATGTAATATTTTTGTGCTTTAAAGACTCAAGCGAGCTGTAACTTTAGATTTAAATATAGTTGTATGGAAAAGAATGAATTGTTTGTGATTCGTGACCTGCTTATGCCAGCATCTATTTGAAGTCTGAATTTCATCATCACGGACTGATAAAAGTAAGTAATTTAGTATTAATAACGTGAAGATAATCAGTATATTACAATTTCATAATCAGGTAGCCATTTTATTAGGTCAGAAAACTGTAGTCCTAGGTTAGACAGGTGATTGCTAACCACTTGTGTGACAGAGATGGGTGGAGAGTCTAAGCCTACTTGATAGGCAGATAGCATACCTATAGGGAGGCAGGTACGTGAAGCGCGCGCAAATTTCGCCCTTCAAGGATCAGTCTTGCTTTAGGGCTTGCAGATGCAATACTGTTGCACTTTGTGCTAATTAAATATGCATTTCCCCTGGCGGCGCGATTTATCGGACGAGTGTTCAATACCTACAAATATTTTCAAAATATACACCAAGAAGACCCTCATTACTAGAAGAAGCTCGACCAAAAATAAAAAGTTTTTGAAGTTGATGAAATATAACTATAAAAAGAACTCTGATCCTGGAAATTTTGAAAAAACTTTTATAAGTAACATTGTGTACAACACTCATCAAGATGGTAGTACTTCAGTAACAGGGTTTAAGATACCATCAATACGATTGTATAAAATTGTTTTACATGCTAATATGAGTGTAAGACTTAGTCACCGAGGTATTTTGAAGAAATCTCACATCCTAAATCGCAACTCTCTCACAATTAAGCCAGCAACATTAGTAAGCAATAAACGAAAGCCAGTGACCAAATCTAAGCTTGTGGCCAAACAAGATCTTTCTGCAGGACAAGATCTTATTGAAAACCCAAAAACTGTGGCCAAACTCAAGTCAGTGACAGTATTGGACAACCCAGAGCCCAAATCAAAGGCTATGAAAATATCTAGAAGAAGAAGTCAAGCTGCCATCGATGTAAAAAAACCTGATCAAGATTACTGTTATGGTAATATTTCAGCGAATGTCCAAAAGGATCATAATTACTTAATAAATGTTTATGATCTTGGTGACAACAATAATGATCATTTAACATCAATATCAACTGCAGTAGATTTTGAAGCATGGTAAGTTCTAAGATTGTATAATAAATTTTTGTTCCTTGTCTAATTATATAAAAATTTGTAAATTGTTATTAAAATATATAATAAATTTGAATTAATATTATTGAATATTGTGAATGTTATTATTGTTGTGGATTATTTTATAAAAAATATTACCACTATTTTATGATTATGTAAAATTTAATTATTAATTCATTATATATCTTTGTATGACCTTCTTAAAATTGATATTGATTTGTACAACCTGTATGTATATCTTTACTAATAAAATGAGTCATTTTAAATAGATTTTTTTAAGATTAATTATTTACATCACCTTTCACACACACCTTTAGCATATGCTGATGATGATTGTAGATCAAAGATACCTTGTTTATTCATCAAAATAAATGTATTTTCTTTCTTATTTCTTTAATCTAGTGACTGCGTCAGATTTACTGGTATGACAAAATTATTACAGGAAAATTTTAAAAGTGTCCATATCACACCTTTAAATAACTTTTCTGCTTAACTTTTACTGCCTAGTTGGTACTGACAGTTGTTATATTTGTATTTTATACATAAAAGTAGTTGATTGTAAACTCTTTGGATTTGTCTTTTTTTGGATAGTCTTTAAACTTAATCTATAAAAGTAAATAAAAATTTATTGCTTTTCGTTAGTTGTGCTAAAAGCTTGAGAATAGCTACCTAGTCCAGGGTAGGTTCAACTAGTTTCAAATCAACTAGTCTTAAGGTACGTTTCAACGGTATTCTTTATTATTAATAACTAGCTGACCCGTCGACATCTTTGCTTGAATTTTTTTACGTCCTAGTGTATGTTATATAGCATAAATATATATTATATACATATATAGCCTGCCTCGAAAGATCTACTATCAGACACTGAAATATTTTTTCAAATGGAACCAGAGGTCCCTAAAATTAGTACATTTCTCGAGGAAGGCTATATTTTATGAAAAAAAGCAAGCGAAGCTGTCGGCGGTAGTCAAGGAATATAAATAAATATTGCTGGAAAATTTACACAGCAATATCTAGCCCCGTGGTAAGCTCGTAGCTTGTGTTACGTGCACTAGATTATCTGATATACTTACTTAATATACATACATAGATAAGATATTTTTTTATACATATAGAACACCCAGACGCCGGAACAACTATCTACAGATCGTGCAAATTTTGTTCCCAAGCGGGAATAGAACCCGCAACCTTCTGCGTCGCAGGCAGACCTTCGCCCGCTGCGCCACAGAGGTCGTCAAATACATGCCGATAAACTGTTTATGCGACTCGTACGGTTGTACCCCATTTGACATTATTATTTAAAAAATATGTATCTATGTATGTATATTATATTAAGTATATCAGAAATATAGCACCCGTAACACAAGCTTAGAGCTTACCACGGGGCTAGATGTTGCTGTGTGAATTGTCCAACAATATTTATTTATTGTTATTTATTATTTATTTTACCCATACGCAGCATTATTTTAAACTTTTCTATTTTCAACAGCATCGACGCGATGGCGGTTAAGAAACATGGGCTGGTTACCAACAGCTACAAGCCTCTGGATTTGCAAGCCCTGGCTCAGTACATACAGCTGATGAACGAGCAACCCGGCTATTTGCCACCAGTGTCGGATCTCGTCAAGAACTGCCAGGATATCGTGAAATGCCTCGGTAAGTGATAATTCATATTTATCGTGCCACGTCACAGACCTCTAAATGTATATCTACCAAATTTAATCAAAATCGGATCATTGGTTTAAGTGTTATGGCGGAAAACATACAGAAAAAAACATCGTTAATATAGTTTCAGTATAAACACAATATCTCTGAAAACAAACTAACTTACTCCATGACTGACCCTTAGAGGTTTATTATTATTAGTATAGAGAAAATAAATTAAAGATATAAAAACGTTGATCCGTTTCAAGAAACTACTTAAAATTCATTTACTGAAAAATTAGAACAAATTAAAATAAATAAAAAATTTTGAATGTCACTTCCAGTTGTGCTCGGTCATTTTATCATAGATAAGCCGGTTTTATCTTTGCTAAGTAGTGTGTCACCGAATTGTTTTTTTACTACCCTCATCTTATGATTTTATTTGTAGGCACTCTATGGAATTGACTTATTGAAATACCCACAATTATTTTATGGTTTAAGATATTTTTTTCTCAAAGCTTAAGTTATATATGAACATTGTAATCTCATGTAAGTGAAATATTTTTTTATGAGAAATAAAGAATCTTAAACCTGAAATAAAGCCCCCTTTGTAAGTGCACGGATCCAATTCATATGCTACATGTCGGGAGATTCTAAAATATGTAGTTTTATGCCCGGTTTCTACGAGTATATTTCTATTTACGCCGTTGAATACAAAATACAAATATTAAATTTTATTTTTTGTGAAGGTAAATAAATGCAGGTTATTCAAATGTAATTGTTATTCAATAATTTTTGCCGGACAATAAAAGTAAGATTCTTTATTTCTTATAATAATTTATATTTGGAAGTAGAATTAGGAGTTCCGTGTTAACGAGCGAATATACACAACTGGAACTAAGGTGATGATTGGAGGTCTGGTGAATGATGAAGTGGTTTCCACAGCTCGGTCCCGTGGGAAGGAAGAGCGGCGTTGGGAGATGCTCCAAGCCATCGAGGAGTACCTCCTTCGCGTTGTCAACACCGTGGACGACCTGACGCGCACAGCCATCGTCAACGGCATCATCGATAAATTCTATTCCTACATTTCTGATCCGCGTAAGTACCAGTGACCCCACTTCTGTAGTCTATTCTTTTAAGACCCAGCCGTTCACCTTACTCAAGCGTTCACTGAACACCAACAGTTTATGTGTCGATATTTACAATGTGCATCTTACAGGGCTATTATAGTTCTTACAAATATATCACGTGTATTAACTTTTCATTATCTTATATAAACTCATGGACACTTTAAGTCTCAAGTTGGAATTAGAGTCAAACGTTGGCTGCTACAATCCAGCTTCTATGAGGCTATACAAATTTCATAATAGTTGTAACTTTCTTAATTCAATATAATCTGAAAGTGATAGCTTGTGATCGGTTCAATTACGGTTAACATTAAAATTTATATAAACCCTTTCGAAAATGAAGCATATAATTGGCCATCATTGCCATTTTAAAATGTCATAACATCCCTTATACTCCTTTCAGCATCCCTATTAGGGTCACCCTAGTAAAACCCATTATTGTTTTAAGAGTATTTGGAATAATCACCACGCTTGATGGGTTGGTGATTATAAGTTGTTACAGTACACAGAGCGTTGCTGCTGGCCGCCTTATGGCCGGCACAATATACGGGGCAAGACCTTAGTAGATAGATTGACATTTTATTGTACTTATAAAATAAAAACAGAGTTACAAAAACTTAATACTATCTTAAACTTAAAAGTACAAGGGGCGGTCTTATCGCTGGGAGCGATATCTTCCAGGCAACCGTAGTGAAGATAATGAATACAAAATAGCATAAAATATTTAAAAGGTAGTGTACATAAATAGTGTTAGTTCAAATTGTATTGTTTAGAATCCGACGCCGATGCGGCTACCTCTCTCGTGCTGGTTGTAATAGACAGCACTAGCGTGGAATCCTTGATGTCCACCACGCGGTGGATGGTCCAACAAGGCGAGGACGGCCCGGCCAGCGGCGGCCTGCGAGCCTCACTCACCTGCGTCTACACTTGGATCTGCGAGGTCAACGGGCAGGCCACCAACGTCCTTGGGGATTTGGTGATGTCCTTTATCAAAGCTCTGGAGGTGAGTGTCGTATTACCATCACGAATTTTTTCAATTTTTTCAACTACGGAATCAATTGTTGATTTATTAACGGAGTAACACACGCTTTAAACTCACCAGTAATATAAACATAATTTTTAAATGGAAAAGTTATTTTTCTAATAAAAAAGCTAAGTTATCGCTTTGTTATTTGTTACGTGTGTGATGCTGAACGGTGACACATTTTTTTTTGTATCATAGGAGAAAGAATATTTCGACGTCTTGATGAAAGAGTCCGTGGACAACGTGGACCGCCTATTCTGTGCCTTGGAGCGGCCCGCGCACCTGCGGCAGTCCATCGCCGATGTTATATTCCATGTACTGGCCTCACTCAGGCAATCCGCCGAGGCTTTTGATAAGGTCAGTATAACACAAAAACACAGATTACACACACAACACTTATGGTTATGATACACAGAACCACAGACTATCTTACTAGTTTCAGTTTATTTATAATTGTATGTTTATTAAACGTTCTCATTAATTTAAATTAAATTAAAACCATTCTCTTAATTTTAGGTATTTCTAATATAACAGTACAAAAAAACAACTTTAACTTCACAGATGCACATTTACACATGTCATCCGCTACAGTTTTTCTTTTTCAACTTTATTTCAGTTTCAACTTTTCAGTATCATTATCATTTCTAAGTTTAACTTGTAAAAAACTCGACTTCGTCAATCTGGCGCGTTCATGTAAAAATACAATTAACACGTTCCCTGTGCATGACCCATCGGTGGGGCATTTCGGAGTTCTGGTCACACATATGGGTCACTTATACCCTAATATAATATCCAAAAAAAACATTTGCACGTATGGGGTCGACTGCATAATTTTGGCTGCACAGGGAACGTGTTAATGAATATAATATTGATGAATATAAAAAATGATTGATATAATTTATCAATCTATTTGACTGCACAGATCGCAAGTCATGTGCGCCGCGTCCTCACGAGCCTGGCCTCTGACAGCGGCCAGTTCAGTCGTCAACTTCTGCAGAACGTGGTGGACATCATCACGGCATCCGTTGATTATCACCTCAAGAAGTACAGAGGCCAGGCCAGAGTGGCCTTCAAGGATAAATATGGAGAAGTGGTAAGTGTCCTTTATAATTTATTTATCTTGTAGGTATTCACAACATACCGTTTTGTTGAAAATCACGGAAAACAATTTTCTTGACCTCTAACCTTGAATGAAAATTATTCCATTCCATACACGGTATTGATAGGAAACTTTTGAATATTATTTAAACTACATATATATAATAAGTTGTTTGTTCCAAATTTTCACACATAAAAACATTTTTTCGCATTTATAGAATTAGTAAGTGGGATTTTCAACAACTCACTAAAACGTTTTCCACTACTGAGCTTATTATAAGATCTCGGTAAATTCATAAAGCTTTTCTTAATATTGAATTACTCACATCGTAAATGGCTTATTCCCGGTGTTATAAGCAACAAGTTGAATTTATAGGTTCAGACAACACGTCAACTTAGTTTGTCGGGAGGTGGGCGGGAGCTCTGAACCTAGCCATCCTCTTTGCATCTTAATTATGGAGCCTGTCGGTTTGATTATTTCAACCCCATACACTTATACTGAAATATTCTGCATGAAATATATTTTGTACTAACAAGTGAGATTTCACGTTGTAGTTAAGCATTTTTAAGCCTTCATAATAATAATACATAAATGGCAACTTTATTTGTTTAGTTTAATAGTTTGTAGTCTATTTCAGAATAATTTTGCACAAATATGGACTTAAATATAAAATATGGCTGTTTTCATCATATCAACCAAAAATTTTAGATTTCAACCCTCGCAAACCTACTTTAACGTATGTGTACTAAAAGCTACACCATCGCTCGTACCTACTATTTGCATCCTCAATATTCGATAACGTCCTGCAGTTACTGCGAAATTTAGTTATACAGCATAACCACATTTTCGTAGTAATTCACTTCGTAAAATTAGATATCTCAAATCTCATGAAATTTATTTAATATGTTGAGAGATTTAAGATATAAGATTTATGTCATTTATTTCCATAAAATCCTAAAGATCATTTGGACAAGTCAATAAATACAATACATTATAAGCATTAAAATTAAAAATACAATGGTGTTGAGTATACTTCTTCAATAGTTTAATGATTCATTGATTCAGATTTAGTCCGTAAAATCACAAAGTTCTTGCTATGTATGGGTAATATCGTGCTATGCATGTACTTACTTCTCGTATGTTTTTGATATAATTATATTAAATAAGTAAACTGAAGACTTGTCACTCAGTATTGCTTTAAAAACTCCAAAACTAACCAGTAATTTGAAATATCCCATTTCGAGCAAGTTCTAAAGCATAAATCCATAAACGTGATATTGGCAGACAAGTCTCAAATATCAACGTCTGCCCTATGTATGCATTCCCTTTATTTGCAGATTAAACTATCCTCTCTGCATGTTTGATATCAATACGAATATTCGTTAGAATTTGATTCTACGTCTAGGAATTCTAGGATATCCGAATGTCTTAATTGGTTATCGAGGATTTGATTACCAACTCAAACTGTAGAACTAACTCCGTCGCGTCGCTCTAAATCTAAAATCACAAATTAAAGCTAATCAAGTTAATCAAGTCAACAATTGAAGAAGTAATTTCTTGAGAATTATCTTGTCGTGTATAATGTCTATTGATACCATAACTTAAAATCATCATCATCATATCAGTCGTCGGACGTCCACTGCTGGACATAGGCCTCATTTAATGATATCAGTCGTTTCGGTAGGATGCGACTTTCATCCACCGTGAACCAGCTAATTTTACCAACATATCCGTCCATCTGGTAGGCGGGCGTCCGACGCTGCGTTTTCCAATCCGGACTTTAAATGCTTGCTTCCTATTAATTCGGAATTCAAAATGCAATGTAAGTAGATTTTAGTCCAGTCAAATTGGCCCTTAAATAGAGGCAAGGTTACAATAATTCCCATACAGCTAAAAATGTTATAAATAAAAAAATACGAGGTTTTTTGCGTTTTTCAGCTAAACGGTGATTTTACAGCAAAAATGATTTAGACTAAATAGATCATCCGATTCTCTACAAAAAAATATACCCATACTTTTTGTTTATAAGTCTTGCCATTTTCGTGAAATAGCGGTTGAAACAATAACCGATACTTTTCTACGTATATTATCGTTTTGTTAGAATTGTAATTTACGTGCAAGTCAACATGCTAAATCTATATCTTGCTATATCTAGTAACTGAGCCCGTATCTCATACTCTTTACGGGTTATTAGACTATCAAATGATTTCATAACGCATCAGGATAACTGAACGGGTCGTCATTCTACGAATGTTGGTCGCAGAGGTATTTTTGCAAACTGAGAGATGTGTTTAAAATAGGCGTCAATATACATTTTTCCATTATAACTTGTTATTGTCAGCCTGCGTAAGTATTAAAGCACTGACTCAGAACTGACCCACGTCAGTGCTTTAATTCTTTATAAACTAGGTCGTCTTCAGCCGTTCTAACATAAACGAATACTAAATAGTTTTACATGTTTGAATCATCTTCCACATCTTACAAGGTACCTTATAATTTATTGACTCGTCCAAGTGATCTTTAGGATTTTATGGCAATAAATATACATATATTAAATTATTGGCAATTAAATAGTTGGCATCTTTCCTTAGACTTCCGTAAAAAAGATTAATGAATGATAGAAATGATTAATAATTGCAATTTTTTATCGTTAGTCTTTCCTAATGAATTATCATAATTAATTCATCCCGTTATGCGTCATCAGTGACCATAATTTCATGGATGATGAATCTTTAAATCTTTAATCTTCGTATCCGTGGGATATTAAGGGTATACACATTCCACAGACACTCTGCTTGGAACGCCACATGGCTTCCCGTGGCTGCGAACTGTTGAAGATCACGCCGTGGCCGGATCTAACGGATTGCACCACGATGGAGCCGGTCACAAGCAGCCCCTCGACTACGACGGACCGCAAGATTGGCCTGATGAACCTGGGAAATACCTGCTACATGAACAGCGTCGTTCAAGCTCTTTTAGTCACCAGGCGGTGAGTAATCTTCTCTAAGAATAAGAATACTTTTTTGTTAAGTTGTGTAAATTTTACAGATACATATCCATTCGAGGCTGCTACAGTTATCTATTACAAAAACATGTTTTAACAACAATTAAAAAGATATAAAATTGAGATAATATAGTTCAAACAAAGAATTGCAATGCAAAAGTTCGTCAATAATTAAGAGGGTTTACTACAACTATTGGTTGGTATTTACCTCTAGACATGATGTCAGTCTGAATGCAGATTATAACTTTTGAAATGTTCCGTGAATTACACTATTGAAGCGCTCTCTTCACTTGCAAGACTTCTTTTGATTAAGTCGAAAAAACGATTTTTTTAAACTCTTCTTTAAATACAGATGTAATTCTCGTTATCTTCAGTTTCTAAGTAGTAGTACGGCAAACTTTACGTTCGAGAAAACCTAAGTTCCACGTAATCTTATTTCATTCCATTTTCCAATTAAATCCCGGGTCCATTTTGGAATGGAAAATGTGAATATCTGCGAATAATCTTCGAAAAGACGCAAAAGCCAGCGTTTTTACAAGTTACATATATATGGTACACGACATGATGCCGTTGCAATTTGATGCACTAATTATTCTGTCGTGTTGGTTTTGTGGGTGGGTACGATTTTTGGTTAGATACTTTGTTATTTGAATCTGGCGCGCCGAACATCAAAGAGTTATTTATTTAATATTCACTGTTTCACGTATAGCCTGTAGGCGTAGCGTTGGTGAATGTGTCGATCCGAAGCAACGTCAAACCTTATTTGTTATTTGAAACGAGTGGGCGGGCTATTATATTTTTGCTGTGAAAATAGATTGGGGCGGATTGGCACCATAGTTGTGTCATGTGAATTGTCCAGCAATATATATTTTATTGATTTATTTATTTACTTTTAAATTTTCAGCAGCTTTTGATAATTATTCACAGTTTAGGTAGATAATTTTAAAATGCTTTTACACAAGAGCGTTTGATCAGTTACCGAATAGCTTGATATTTGCCCCCCTTGCGAAAAAAAAAAACAAATTAACACAAAGTTTAATTCTAAAGCTAATAAGGTTTTAACACCCGCATCGGGGAGTGTTAAAACTTCTTTTAACAAGCTGTGAAATTAGAAAAATAGACAAGCATATTTGACATAAATGTTACATTCATTTATTTTTCTGACGGTACCCCATAGACATAGATGCTCCTCACTTATGGGCTTATCTAGCTAGGCTTATATGTATCTAATATATAAAAATCAATGCCACTTTTCGTTGTTATTTTATAACTAGGGAACAGGTGGGCCGATTTAGGTGTTTTTGGTAATTAAATAGTCGTAGTAGCCCAGGGAAGGTATAGATAAACATGGTATTCATTCGGGCGAAGCCGCGGACGTGTCAGCAGGCAGTTTTATATTAAAATCTGTCTGTCGCTCACCCTATTGTCCGTGGATTAAATACCATACATACCAGACCATTTCAATAACATAAATCGGACGCAACTGTACGCAAAGCTTTTTGTGTCCTCTGTGTGCAACTGCACACTGATTCCGAATAGCTGCTGTCCAAAATTGAACTGTAATATTCCTTGTTGAAATCCTACAGAATAACCACCTATGGCGACTGCTCTGTATAACTCTGTTGCAAATTTACAAAAGCTCCGAAACTAATTAATACGGATTGAAATGAATATTATGGTCTTTGAAACATCGCGTACATTATTGTCAGATTTTATGAAATTCAATAGAAAAGCGCTTTATTGCTCTGTTTTATAGTGTCTATAACTAACAATTTTCGTGCTGGATTATACATCTCCAATCACCATCTAGGTTTGATTTTTAAAGTCCTTTGGAAAATTTCGTTATGCTAGAATGTTAATATAAATGTTATGATGTCCGGAAGATGAAATAATAATTATTAAATAAGGTCAATTTGAAATACATGAAAAATATATATAGAAGACAATTTTTACAATAATTTGATTAAATTCATTTAAGGAGTAATAGCATTTCTTTGTCAATAGTTCTGTAGTGATGACAATGTAGGAAATGGAAGTTCTAGAATCAATGAATGGCAAAGAGAGCATTTCTTGATATGTGTTATTCATTTGTCCCAATACATTATCCATCATCGCTGCTGGCTAGTTCGCAACCAAGGTTGGAATATTTTGTGTTTGAAGACTGTTCACATATGTATATCTCGGGACTCGTTGGTCGTGATGTGTTATTATATGTGCGGCTAAAAATAGAACAACCCTATCTTTATGTGGTGTTTATAAAAATTTCGTAATCGGACATTAGATATTATGGTCGGACGTGGCCTGCATCCACTGCGAACTGCTGGTGGTCGTCCGACGCTGCGCTTTTCGATCTGTGGTTTCCACTAGAGAAATTTTCGGCCCAATCGGCTTCCGATATTGTTTAAGCCTATGTTTTTAATTATACTATTCATTTCCTCTATTCCAAATACATTTTACTTGAACCGTGGGTAACTGCTTGATACCATGCATTAAAGTTCATATATATAAATGTTGTGTATCTACGTTCTATGAAACCACGTGCTGTTTATGCTGCATAGCCATGTGTGAGTACACAACTTGGGTTTCCCAGCTAGGTTATCGTAATACCAATGAACATAATATAGAAGTTGGCACATTTAACTATTAATAGATATCACGGTGGTGCCTGCTTTAATATACCTACTGCCATCTCACTTCTTATCTGTATTTGTATTTTCTGTATTTTCTTTTTATCTGTATTTTCTTCACATTGTATTTCATATTCGCAGTGAAAACTTCAATTGCAACATTGATCCTTCGTTAAGTATATAGCCCGTAAACATTCTCGAAAATATCTGCATGACTCACTTCATTATCTAAAGGGTAAAGTGCACCTCGTATATAAATCTGGATTGAGATATCGGCTTTTCGTAAGATATTATAAATGTTATGTAATATCTGAGCTTTTGCGTTAAGGCATGATTTTATGATTCCTTCCCCATTTACTATTCTTCCATGGTCTTCCTTCCTTTTACTGCTTTTTGTTTATCCCTGAGACTTAGTTTGGAACTGTTGTTTAATTCCCTGTTATTTTTTTATTAATTTATATCATCACACAAAATACATATTGACCTATCGAAATCGTTTAATTACGCTTTTGCATACAGAGATTAATATGAAATGATGTAATCTTAGTAATGTAAACAACTTCTAAACAAATACCCCACTAGGCACATTGTATGTTTAAAGTCTTATTATGTAAATGTTTTGTAGTAAAGAGTGATTAATTACTGAATATTAATATCTACTTATCCGATGCAAATGCATTGAAGTAAACAAGTAATAATTCACGAATATTTTGCCTAATACCTACAACAATATTATTTAACACTACCAGTCCACATCACATGACACTCGCTTGTATGTACATGTTTGTGTGGCGGTGGCATTGATTGCGTTAACTTACTAGTTAAATGTACGTTTCGAGTACGAAAGAGTTCTGTAGTCAAACACGCGGAAAGACTGTTACTCAGATATAGTTGAATATTGTATTATTATTAATATTTAAAAAGCCGATATACAATAAATACTATTTAAAAAAAGTATTTTTTTTCTCTTTGCAAACCCAAGTTTCGCTGTATTAAGCCTCGAGCAGACCGGATGCGTATACGTACACGTAAGCGTAGACGTGCACGTACCACTGAGTTGTAATGTATGGGAATGTATGTGACAGGACACACTGCACGCGCACGTCACGTTACGCAAGCGGTGTGTCCTGTCTAATACATTCCCATACATTACAACTCAGTGGTACGAGCACGTCTACGCTTACGTGTACGTATACGCATCCGGTCTGCTCGAGGCTTAAGAGCGAGTATGCAGTGAAAATCGCGGCAGAAACGACTACGAGAGTTGACAACAGCGACCGCGTGCCCCGCGTGGCGCTGGCGTATCGAAAATATTACGCCCAGCGCTAACCAGAATTAGTTGTGTAGCCTACAATCATAGATAAACCCCACTAGATACCGCATGACAAGCGACGACCGCGCGCCAAACATATGGTTAAATCAACCATTATGAAAAGCCCCGCCTCGAAACACGGCTTTAGTTGCGACCAAGTGTCAGACCCGTGAACTTCATATACGTTTCTATAGTCTAACGCAAGTGAAGAGGTCAGCATATAATGGCTACTCGTACAAAGGATGTTCACTTGTCTCTTTTCCGCATTGTGCTTATTGCATTCGTTGTCCTTCTCGGCGAAAGCACGTGTAACGTTAGTGATGTAAATTCTAATCGATATCGTTAAAAATGATAGACGACGTATATAAGCGGGTCTCTCGGTATTATTGTATGTAAAAATAAATAAGTTATCCATAAACCGTTTAAATATGTTTATTACTTACTCACTCAGTCAAATGAATTATTTGTGATAAATTTTTCTAATATTATTTTTAAATTTTTAAGTTCTACAGGTTTTGTGTATACCAAAAATAAATACATATCTACCTACCTACATGATGCTATTTGCTACAACGCCTTTGTTCCAGTCCCCGCAATCCGCATCTTCCTCCAATTTAGGTACGTTTGAATCGGAACAAAAGTATTCTGTTTTTTAATGTAATCTAGTTTGGGTGATCTGATCTGTGCATACAATAGACACTATTATTGTAATCTGAAGCAATGCGTCAAATTGTTACACGTCAAATAATATATACAAAATTGAAATGCGAAAGTAACTCGGTCTGTCTGTCTGTTACGCTTTCCCGCACCGATTTTGATGAAATTTTGCACATACAATCTTTAGACCCTGAGAAAGAACAGACTTTTTACCGCTGAAAAATACATGTTTCCGCGGGAAAATATATGCTTACGCGGGAAAATTCGATTTGGATGAAATTTAGTATTGAGATAGTTGCAAATAAAAGTATATGGCGAGAGACTTTCTACCGCGGAAAAATACATGCTTCCTCAGGAAAAGATAATAATGCTTACGCGGGAAAATTTGATTTTGATGAAATTTAGTATGGAGATACATAGTTGCAAATAAAAGTATACGGCGAGCAGAAGTCGCGCGGGGGCAGCTAGTTATAAATGACAAACTATTATAAAATTGGTTCCGCCACAGAATATTATTAGTTAGTACGGCGCACGGAGAAAATTGTCATAGGTCCGTTCAGCACAACGTCTCGCCCCGCACTGAATTGAAGGGCCCGCGAAGGGGAAGATCGCGCATTGCGTGTGTCGTTTTACGTAAAAAATTCGTTAAAAATCGCTGGGATTTTTTTTCGAAAAAGTAAGCTCAGGAGATGATTGGTATTCTTTTATTCTATATGGTGATGAAAATTAAAAAATCTTATGATTAATAGATTAGGATTAAAACGGTTCTTCCTGAAAAAGTAGACGGTATTTTACACTATTATTTCAGGTACTTAAAATAAAAAAAATGAAATTTCGGCCTCAGGAGATAATGCCTTATATGGCATAGATTATTGTGTAATTTTTTCAAAGCAATTCCGTTAAAGAACAAGGAAATAAATGGTTTCTGCTGAACCCAAATTTACCAAATTCACATATATCTACACCTTAAAGGTTTTCACGAAATATTGAACACTTTTTAAAACGTGCCCTTCGTCTTCGGAAATTTCATCAGGGCGTGAAAGTAATGAAAATAAAATTATAATGCACTATTATATTTCTCTGATTTTATATTCGTTTCTAATATTTGGGTTGATTATATTAATGCATTTAAAAATATAAACATTTTTAAATTATTAAATAAATTCTCGACAAGAGACAATATTCAAGCTCTTACGTAACTCCTCGATAGCGTAGTGGTTAGCGCAACCAGGGCTAAACTGAGTGCCGTGGGTTCGACTCCCACTCGAGGACCAAGGTTACAAAGTGATCTTTTCCCATACCATTTTCTAATAATTGAGTCAATCACTATAAAATAAATATTAGTAATAAACATTTTTGATAATAAAGTATAATGCGTGTCATTATACTTTATTATCTCTCGGGGCGAAATCTAGTATACTGGTCTACAAGACTATAGGCTTTGTTCAGCGATTGCAAAACCCTGTCTAGCGCAGGGCTGCTGCCACAAGCGGCTTAAATACTGAAAGGGTAATTATATACTTACATACCTCACACACATACTTATTTATGTTAACTAGGCTATTGTCATTTAATAGTAGTGCTCAACTGATTGTTATTAGAGCAATTTTACCCTCGTCCTGCTAAATTTGGGGTTACATAGACTGTCAAAGTCAAAAACTTTATTTCCATAGTAACACAGGGATTTACATGGACACGGTCGGAAAAAAATTATAACTAAATAATTTAATATTTATATAACTAAATAAATAACAAATAGTAAATCGGTAAAAGTATTTGTCCTTACTGCTGAAAATCTCATAAACATTAATTTTTTTTATAAAATATCGTCTCCAATACAAAAAAACCTTTTATCGATTCGTGTAAACTTGTGTGCCGGGGAAGGTTCTGGCGCATAAATTTTAACTCATAAGGCGCATAAGTTTTTTTCTTTACGTTGTTGTTGTTAAGAGAAAATGCGTAAAATACAGTGCTGCCTACAAAATTGCAAATGCGATTGTGGTCTTTCATTTGTGGTACAGGAACTTTGTCTTTCACATAACGCCAATAGCTCTGCCTGATTGCAATTTGAACAGACTCGAGTATATTGAATATCCGAACACGGCTCATGTGAGTGATTAACAAATATATGTATGTGTGTGCAGCCCGGCAAAGGGTGACCCATTGTGACCACGTTTTGATGTTTCTAAAGCAAATTGTACTGATACTCTCACAAAGGGACACAGACACGCGTGTACGCAGTACACACGGGCCCAATCATATTATTAAATCACATACAATAAATCCTTTCTGATCATATTACCTGAAATTCGAATTACGTACGAAGCATGAGTGACTAATTAGTTATTCGTCTATCAAGCAAACATGGAACTCAGCTAACTAAGTTAGACGCTAAAACTAAACCAGCATGAAGTGACTGAAATTAACGGTAAATTGAATAAGAAACGGGCCAAGTGTAAAAGCAACGCTATGCGATCCGAAAGCGTAGTCTCAGGTCGATTTCAGGCTGGATATATTAATAAGTTTTATTGATCGAATAAAAGTTATTTCTATTTCGAGTGTTCGTACTAATGTTTTAATCAAGGGTTTTTAATATTAATTCTCGCCGCCTCTTGCGCGTCCAAATGCGAAAATATTTTATTGTTTACGTTCATCATCATAATTTCAGCTATTGTTTATATTACTTATTGCGAATTGTCTACAATATGCAAAAAATATGATAATGAGTGGTCCTCAGTAGATAAATCGCTGCAGCGCTCAACTTCGAGTATGACATAATCAACCTTATTTTTCCTCTTTTCCTGTTTCCTCACCATGTTTGCCTTCACCATTAAATCACGTGTTTTCAAGAAAAAAACCAGAGTTGCGCTGCGGGGTTATGAACCCACGACCTTCGGAATGGAAATCGATTGTGCTCTTAGCCTGCTTCGAGAATGTATTATCGTTTTATCCGGTTAACGTCATCCGGATAAGTAAGGCTGTGTGAAAGGCTTGTTTAGTGCTGGATTACCCTTTTTATTGATTATGACCTTAAATAGATATCCGCAGATTTCTATGTGCCTAAAGTATGTTGTTTGATGAAGAAATATGTATGAAAAAAAACCGTCTTCGAATGCTTGACTGTGCAATGAGCGAGTGTTGGTATTTTTTGCAGCGGGAAAATATTATAAAAAATAAAATAAAATAAAACCGCGAGTCAAAAAGCCTAGTTTTTTGTGTGTTCCCAATTTCTTTGGTCAAATGATGCTGAATACACCAGTATTTTTTTAACATCTCTGTCAGGTTATGTTACCGATACTCACACATTATGAAATTTCATAACAATTAGGCCTTGCTCAGGTAGCGAAAACACCACATATCTGCATACGCTTTGTGCGATGTTTTTCTCGTCTCATCTTTTTCAAGCGAATTTACATGCTCGTAAACAAATAGAAAGGGTGCTTACCCGTTCAACCCAAGATTTTTCTACCCAGTAGGTATTTTTCTCCGCTCATCCCAAAAGATTAGAAAATGTACTTATCATCTTGTTCAGTAGTATAGTGTCCTTACCTTAAGCGATTGTTATTATTGAAATGCGACTTCAGCTCATAGTTGCGACTTAAAATTCAATATAACTCTGTTAGCTCCCACAATCGAGAGTTGGGTATAGGATATTTTTGGGCGTCTCATCGAAACGAAGCTACTCACCAAAAATTAGCTTGATAGTAATCAAGTGCTAACCATGGTCCATGGATCCTGGACTATAGGACATACGAGTGAATCTTTAAATTACGAGTAGGTCCCATTTGTTCCGTGGAACATGACGTCACGGAACAATTTGAGAAAATATTTTCCCAATTTGTACCACGGAACTACATACTAGCTTTTGCTCCTGTTTTTATTTGTCTGTGACTGCATGGAACTAAATGAGAATAGCTTTTCCCAAATTGTTCCATGATGGTAAGCTAGCTATGACGTGAATGACACTAATCACTGACGTTAATACCAGGAGCAGTTTCACTATCAAAAAATTTATATAAAAAATAGAACCTACTCCAAATTAAAAAGTTAAAAATCATAAAACTAGGAACAACATCAGTTTATATCGGTGCTCCTAAACAACACATTAAGTTATTTATTTTATCCCTTTTAGTGTTAGATGATCTCTTAATGTGAAAAATTTTTCATGTGAATATTTTGAAATAAAGAAAGAAAGAAATATTTATTTAAAAGTCAAAGTCAAAGTAATTTATTGTTTTCATGTGTTTACAAAGGTCTTAAAAAATTTATTAAAGTACTTATCAACATGAGCCCAGGAAGGGCATTACAATATAAAGTCATATGCATAACAATATTTCTTTTATAGCATCTATAAAAATTTTTATACATAATAGGTAGGTACTTATATCTAAGCAAAATAGAATATACCATCCTACAATTTAAGTAACAATATAATAAGAGTTTAATTTACAATATTTACATCAAAAGAAAGAGAAACTTAGTTATCAAAAAAATCTTGAAGGGAATAGAAGCTATTTGTGGTAAGATATATTTTTAACATTTTTAGGGTTCCGTAGCCAAATGGCAAAAACGGAACCCTTATAGATTCGTCATGTCCGTCCGTCCGTCCGTCCGTATGTCACAGCAATTTTTCTCCGAAACTATAAAAGCTATAAAGCTGAAATTTGGTAAGTAGATGTATTCCGTAAACCGCACTAAGATTTCAAAAATATTGAAAAAAAAACAATTACATTTGGGGGTCCCCATACTTAGAACAGAAACTTAAAAACTTTTTTTTAATCGAACCCATAAGTGTATCTATGAATATCTATGGGTATCTATGGATAGGTCTTCAAAAATCATAACAATGTATCTAACACCATTTAATTCTAAACTTATTAGTTTGGACGTGAGACTCTTCCAAAGTGGAAAACAGAGTGTCCCCCCCCCCCCCCCCCCTCTAATTTCTAAAATAAGAGGATGATAAATCTAGAAAAAATATATATTACATTGTACATAACCATAAAAACTAACAACGAAAATTGGTTTGAACGAAATCTATCAAGTAGTTTTTTTATAATACGTCATAAACTATTTCATATAAACAATTGCTGCGGAAGCCTACATGGGCGAGTCCGACTCGCACTTGGCCACTATTTTATTTTAAATTTAAATATGTTTGTTATGTTCTTAATACTTTGAGGGATATGCTTATAAATTTTGGTTGACATGGCGTGTGTTCCTGAGTGAAAAAGCTTAAGTTTAGAAAATGGGATATCGAGTTTACTATATGGGGGCGGAGATTTTGAGGGCGGGAGTAGACCTGGAAGAATTCTTTGTTCTTTCTTACAACAATACATATTTCCAGGATATAAATACAAGTTAGGGTAAGAATTTTTTCATTAATATTAATTACAAAGTTAGAAAATGGTCATCATCACAGAGATAGAATTTTTTGCATATTTATCAGATGTTTCTTTAGATTTACCTAACTTGAAAAAAAAAAAAACTTTTGGCGTTCGAAAACTACCACGAAATGCAGTTTTGCTAGGGGATCACCTGGAAACTATACTCTATCAATCTAAAAAAATATTTTTCAAATCAGTCCCGGCGTCTTTGAGTAACCGGTCCTACATCCTTCATTTATTTAATCCTTGATATCTCTGTTAGCTACCACAATCGAGAGTTGGGTATAGGATATTTTTGGGCGTCTCATCGAAACGAAGCTACTCACCAAAAATTAGCTTGATAGTAATCAAGTGATTACCATGTTCTACGGATCCCGGACTATAAGACAAATCATTCTCGAGTGGCCAGTACTACATATCAACTTCAAGAAGTTTATGCAATTATGACTAAGAAGTTTTTATAGTTTGTTCCATGGAACAATTTGAAACAAAAAAGTATCAAATGTTCCGTGGTACAAATTGGGAAAATATTTTCTCAAATTGTTCCGTGACGTCATGTTCCACGGAACAAATGGGACCTACTCTAAATTACAGCTGATATAGCTTGATCGACGATTACATTTTTTGTAAGTCGATAGTTGAAAAATGTCTTTCAGTCTATATTGACATAAATGAACATTTATACAGCCAGCGCTAGTTAATTATAGTAATATTTGAAAATGATTTATATTATTTTTAGTTAAACAACAAATTAATATGTAACGTCCTATATGAGCGTTATAATTTATCTTGATCTATATTTTTCTACTAGCTGTAACTAATGTAATAATGCTATAAAATAGTAAATTAAATCAGTGGCTGCAGAGCTTCGTTGTTAATAATTTTAAATAACGTGTAAGAACCGAGTGTGCTTAGCCTATTAGACAAGAGACTTGCGATTGGACCCTTGCGCGTTAGAGTTTCCATCGACTTAGATGAACGTACGGCAGTAGCTCTTGGTTTGTTTACATTCGAGGTGTTTCGCGTACAGTAAACGCACGTTGGCATAGTCACGTCCCTCGTTATTGGGAGCTTGAGACAGCCTTAATCCTCCAATAGAAGCACAAACACATTGTATATGAACCGTGTGGTGTAGACGGGGTGAAACTAGTTTTATTATATACTTATACAAAGATTAACTTACAAATTCCAAAGCTTTAAGTCCAAAATAACACAAATTAATCGGAACTCGCAAAGTAAAACTTATTGAAAGACCTTTGAACGGTAGGGAGAAGCTAGCAATGAAAGTGTCCTACAAAGTCCTACTGGGAATCCTATCGGCACCGGAAATTAGGTTTGTGCATACTATATAAACATTTGAGGCTTTCAGAGAGGTGAGACTTACTTTTACGTAAAATCTTATTTAGTCGTTATGATATTACCATTGATTATTATAATTTTACACGCCGGACGCCCACTGCTAGGCATCTTTTAAAGTTATTTCGGTCCGATGCTGCTTGCATCCACCGTATCCCAGCAGCTTACATCCGCTTATTTTGTTGGTGGACGTCATCACTTTGTTTGCCGATCCGCGGCCTCCATTCGGGAAATATTCTGTTTCATTGACCATTTGTTGTCCGCGATAAAATGCCTAATTATTGCAACTTCAAGAGCTAATCTGCTCGGCCATAACGGCCCTCGATATATATTCTCATTGTACAAGTGATATCTCTCCTATTCTCTCCCATTGATTTCTCTCATATAGATATGAATTGTTTATGTTCAGACAAAAAAAACAGAATTTCAAGTACTCGCAATTTCTTGGATTTTTTGCACCGTTTTGTTCAGGTAATTAAATTGCACTCTGCAAAGCTTCCAATAAACCTCGGACCAAAGAGAGCCGCGAGACTAACCTAACCGATACGTATATTGATTGGTGTCATATTTTAGATAATGTTTGTGAACCAAATCTGCAATAATTTTATGATCTATAGTTTACTTTACGTGCACATTAGTCACTGTTATCTTTATTTAGTTATGCTTCTAGAACTCCGTTTTGAGGAATGTCGATATTAGTCATATTTATATTAATAAAGTACCCGTTAATTCATTGATCTTTAGCTGATACATAAATCGTTTTTTATTGTGAACAAGTAAATATTATATACGCATTGTTACAGCAATAACGCTGGTCCAATCAATCCATACTATGCTATATATTTATATAAAATATTATAAATGCGAAAGTGTGTCTGTGTCTCTCTTTGTCCGTCTTTTACGGCAAAACGAAGCGACGAATTGACGTAATTTTTTATAGGCCACTTTTTAACGCGGAAAAAAATATTTCCGCGTGCAAAGCTGCGGGGCGGAAAGCTAATAAAAACATAAATGTAGAGGACTTCAACGTGAAAACTTATAATTTATTCCTCATCTACCGTCGGTGATTGCTGCAGTTCTGTTACGAAGACTTGTAAAGAAATGTTCGTCCCAAGAAAGCTTTTTCTTCTTTTCATTACCAGTTTTTTATTGCTCTCACTTTGGAGGATTCACTTTTGATGAGATTGAACTCATTTTTTTTTAAACCTAGAAACTTCTAAGTGTTGGTTATTACAAAGACTGTGTGTTTCTGGCGTATACTTTCATAAGCACCTTTATAACGTTTCGTATTAACGTATGCACGACTTCTCTCTTGACTAAAGCTCTTGACAGTCATTATTATAGGAAACTTAACTGGGCTACTATTTTAAAACTAAAAGCACATAAATCCGTCTAGCCGTTCTTGATTTATAAAATTACAATAGTCCAGTCATTTAAGCTCAAAATAGGTAAGAATCTCGGAATTCGAGATACCCAGCTGTAAGTCTGTAAATATTTGTATATTGACTTGATACCCTAAAAGTTGTCTCAAAACCTACCGATCGTAGGGTGTTCGCAACGATTAAAATTTAGCGAAATAAATTATAACGGTAGGTTTTGAGACAACTTTTAGGGTGTAAATATCTAAGTATTTACAGAATTACAGCTGGGTATCTCAGGTGAAATCCTAAAATGACTGGCCTACAATGGATAAGTAGTATTGATTTTTATTAGATAGATTATAGTAGGGGAGGTGACAATGCTAAATGGGGATTTACTCGAGCGTCAAAGAGACCTATTCGGTTGCATTTGGTAGATGATAAGAAGAAAAAAGTTTTATGAGACCGATGTGTTTCATCGGTGGGGGAAGCGGCTATAGATAATTAAAAACTTATTTAAAAAAATAATTTTGCATGGACATACTTGAGCGCGTCAGTTATTGATAGAATCAATGAATCAGATTCAATAAATTGAAAATCAGCTTAACATACTTACATTATTAAAGATAAATCAGGAGGTATCATTGATAATATACGTATGTTAATCTGATCGTTTACACCACATGTCTTCAACCTGCGGCCCGCGGGCCGCATGCGGCCCGCCGGGTCTTTTCTTGCGGCCCTCGGAGGCCATAGCAAATCATAATATTTTATTTACAGCAATAACTTCTTTTTCACAGTTCCCTTTTTCGCGTTTTCTCTATTAGAGTTGTTATCTATTCGCGTAGCTAGTCGGTACGTTTAATTAAAATTGGCGTCCTTTGAGTACTCTATTTAATTTAACCATCTACCCTAGGAGTTGCGGCCCGAAGAGCCGCAACCTGCAGAAGCGGCCCTTCGGGCGATGAAAAATGGATTTTTGGCCCTCGGACACAAAAAGGTTGAAGATGCATGGTTTACTTTACACGATTGGGGTGAATGTACGTAATAGTAAAAAAAAACAAAATCGCGACTAATTTGTTACCAAAAAAAAGAACAAAAAAATCGGCATTTCTAAAGGTGTTAGCGCGTCAGATTTAATGTTAATATATGGTTCATCTTTATGTTCTAATTTTGCTATATCTTAATCTGACGATTATCTAGCTAGAGTGATTCGCCTAATCTGACGAAAATAAATTTTGTTCCCTTATAATTCACGTTCGAACATAGATATGTGGCTTATATTTTGTGGAGGTACTTGTATAGGTACTAGTTATCTCCTGTATCTTAATCTAAAGAGCTCGAGTAAGTCCGAAGTCCCCTCTTCGGCTCCCCAGCTATTATAAATATTATAATAATGATATTTATTAAAAAAAATTACGCATACGCATCTGGTCTGTTCCAGCCTTTAAACAGAATTGACGACTTTAAGATCACAAAACAACTGATTAATTTAAGTAGTTCTACTGCGTTGTATGATTGCAGCTAAACTACTTGCCCTTATCAGTCAACAAAAGTATGTTCATCAATACTTATGCTTGTATAATAATAATATATTAAAACATTGAAAAGTATGTCTGTCTGTCACGACAAAACGGAGCGACGGATTGACACAAAGTTTCGCGGACCCTGTTATTTTTCGATTGTTGAATGCCCACTGTCAAACTTCATGAAAGTAAGTTCCGTATTTGTTCGATGTTTATATTAAAAGATAAGGAAATTTAGTTATTGACTTCTAATTTTACTATTCTTCAGTGCTGGTCGCTAAGGAGTGTTGACCTCTCTAAGAGTAAACAACTTTGCAGTCAGCTCAGTTCATCTGCGGGGTTAAAACCTACGTAGTTTCGAAGAATACATGAATATAATACGATGTTATGTATTCAAAAATCGCGTGCCCTATTTGCGTTTGTAATTTTCCATTTATCACAGACGCAATAAGCTCGACCCAGTTATCCTTTTGCAAACCTTCATGTGATAGGCGTGTTTGGTCACTAAGATTTCTTCATCATTCATTCATTATAAATAAATAATAAATATTGCTGGAAAATTTACAAAGCAATATCTATTAATAGTAATATCCCCTAAGCTTGTGTTACGGCCACTAGATAATCTGATATACTTAATAGAATATACATACATATATACTTTTTATTATACATATCGACGGTGGAAAGCGGAAATGTCGTAACTTCATTTTGACCTTTTTGAATTTTGCCATTATCTGACGTAGAAAAAAAAGCCGCGTCGAATGGTCTATGTCACGTTTTCCTACGATGATTTTTCAATCAGATACGACCATAGATTTTTCCTTGTTTTGGTACAGATCGTAAGAAATATTGTCGTAACTTGAGCAAAATCGGCTGTTTTTTTAAATAAAACAGATACGCCCTCACGTCAAGAACACAAAATAGTTACTACTTTGTTTATGAATCACTAAAACTGCTTCGAATAAGATACGACATTTCTGCCGCTCAACAATTTGACGGTGACCGAGATACGACAATTCTGCCCCTACTAATGCAGGCATATAAAACAGTTAACACATTTTAAACAATCAATATTATGTCAATATCATACTTATACACCAAAAAAATAGAGCTATGTTTTGTCTGAAGAGATAAGTAACGAGCCTTATACAACGTTTTGACCGCGATTCAGTACATGCGTGAGTGCGAATGTAAGAAAGCAAATTTGTCGCTGCTTGTGAAAAAGTTTTCAAATGCAAGAATTAATATAAGAGGATAATTAATATATCTCCAAGAGTTCTGGTAAGTATTGGAATAATAAATTAAATTATTTTTTGCATGTTTCGAGTCAATATAAAAAAAAAAAAAAAAAAAAGTCATTATAAAATTGTCAGGACAGTAAGCCGTTGTTAGTTAGTTATTTGAATATTGTAGAAAAGTACCTTTTGTATGCGCTGTGGTTGGAAAATAGTAACATTTAAAAACGTTTAATTTAATAAAATTATTTGTTCAGGGAGATATTGGTAAACAAATAACACCTGCAAAACACAATTTGTTTGCCTCTTCGTGCGTAATCGCGCGGTTTTGAAACTTTTTTACTTAAAATGAACAATAAGAATAATAAGATTATTTATTTATTATTTATTTATTTATTTACATAAGACATAACTTAACAGTTAACAGGAACCAAATTGTTATGACTTTACAATATTTATGAATTAAAAATAATAATAAAATACATAGCACAAAGATTGTAAAGATAGGTACTTACATTATTAAATAAATAAATAAAAAGCTTACGATTGTCCTTTATAAGTTTT
The DNA here is from genome assembly GCA_963691955.1 of Chloroclystis v-ata. Lineage (NCBI taxonomy): Eukaryota > Metazoa > Arthropoda > Insecta > Lepidoptera > Geometridae > Chloroclystis > Chloroclystis v-ata. The sequence goes on along the minus strand of OY829908.1, from coordinate 5,708,605 downwards.
TAATAGGTAGTTTTTTTGTATAGTCAATTAAAAAGTACATATTGGTACTTCTTAGCTAGTTAGTAACATACTTTTTATTTTCAGGTGGTGTTAGGGAGCAGCCCCAGCATCTAGAAGACCATAAGCGAACGCTCCCAGAGCTAGACATCTAGCTTTGAACGGTGAGTACTTACCAACATCTAGGTTTATGTAAATCATACATAACGTAAGGTAAATACATAGGTTTATTAACCTCCTTGGTAGACAACGTTGCCATCGTGCTGATGGTCCCGGTTTCGATTCCCGGCTGGAGCCCATATTATAAGAATGATGAGTTAGGATTTTGTTTCGTCTGGATTTTGCATAAAGTAATTGTTGGTCTCTGGCACATTGTGTGGTGCCTGCCATCTTAATATAGTATCACCCCAACTCCTGCCATGGCCGTGGGTGTCGTAAAAGGTGCCTAAAGGAACATCAAAAGATGGGCAGCAGCGACCTTGTGGGAGGGAGTATGAGTAGGATATCATCACACTGCAGTCGCCTATATCGTGGTACACTTAGTGGAACTATTTTCATTCAATGAGTTATTTATTATTCAACGTTTCTTTACTGTATTTTGTTTTGTCTGCATATCGATTTTAATTCTAATATAAATACAACTTGAAATTTTACCAAGATATCTGTTCAGTAATAATAATTACGCTAGAAATCTTTTCAGTAATAATAATAACGTTAGTAACCTGTTCAGTAATAATAATAGCGCTAGTGTTGAGAATTTTGAACATCTACGCCACATTATCTACCAATAAGTTTTATTTTCTATTTTCGCTGTATTCGCTACTGAACAAATAATGTGGTCACACTTTACATTTACACCCACTTGTGTTGTAAAAGGCAACTAAAGGAAAGCCAGATTGATGGGCGGGGGCGTCCTTCTGTGTAGTACCTATATACCTAATTATCTGTACAACTAGGTGTTGTAAATGTAAATACACCTAAATAACAGTTTGACACATATATTGCTAATAGTTATGTATTTATTCACAAACTATAAATGGAGATCTGTTTTGTATTTAACCACTCGTGTTACTTGATTTCAGATGGCAAAACGTCAACGATGGAAGGAAGAGTTGAAGACAACATTTTTTTAATTTTGCTGTCAAAACATTCTTTAAAACACAATAAATTTTTTAGATTCAACATAAAGCTTTTTATTTTGATACATTCATCGCCTTTTCATAAGTTAAAACAAAATATAGATATAGTTTAATATAATGAACAAAGATACAACAAATTTGACACTCAAGAATATAATGTAATTTCAGTTGGCCATACATTCATCTCAGAGATACGACATTTCTGCTGCTTGAAATTGAAACATGAATTGTCGTAACTTGTCACAAATCAATGTTGCACTAACTTTACGGTAATTTGAGCAAAATTATTAAGTAGATTTTAAAAAAGTTTAGATACATTCCAAGTTTCACCTTTCTATCTCTTATAATAAAAAAGTTATGAATTTCCAAAAAGGTTTTTTGGCTCTACTGAAAACCTGGGTTTATAAGATACGACATTTCCGCTTTCTTCCGTCGATATACCTAGAACACCCAGACGCCGGAACAAATATCTGCAGTTAATTGTGCGGCAATATTTATTTAATATGCTCTTATAATTATTTTAAGCAACCAGTTGGTTCGTTTATCCTTTGACGTAGGCCTTCCCTAGTTTTTTCCACACATCTCTGTCTCGGGCAAGTCTTCGCCATCCTTTTGGTAAATCATCTGCCAATTTTTTGATTTGGCGTCCTTTGTGTCTTTCTTATTTCTCGGATACGATTCCATTCCATTTTTTCGTCCATTTTTCTTTTTTTTATTCTCATAATGTGTACTGTACAGTTCCATTTAAGATGCTTTATTTTTATTAAAACGTCATTGACCTTTGGTTATTCTTCTACGCATTTTCATTCTCATGTTCCAATAAAACTAAGTGTTATTTTTTGTAAAAAAAATTGTGTATAGATTGCTAACATAGCTGTTTTATCTAAGATACGCACAATAGTGTTTACATTCGTTAAATAACAATAGTTTAGTATTACTTTTAGTAAACTGAGATGCAACCACCCAAGCTCATGTCAGATAATAAGATAAGATAAGATAAGATAAGATAATTCTTTATTACACACACCATTATGAAATATTTACAAAAGAACTTAAAACTACACAAATGTATGCGTAATGGGCGGTCTTATTGCTTAAAGCAATTTCTTCCAGACAACCTGAGGATGGAAAGAAAAACTGCAAAATGTAACTGGACGGTGGTGCTAAAATTAGAATTAATATATTAAATACATAAACCTACAACTAATACAAAAGAGAATAAAATAAAGAGACTTAGACACACAAAAAATAAATATAATCATAGTATAATAATTAAAAAATAATAATAATATATACATGTATAACACAACATAGGTATAGGAGGTATATAAATATATAAATAAAATAATACATAAATAAAATAAACAAATAATTGTCACCATAAACTAATTAAGCTATAGAATTTAAAAAGAAAGTTCTCACCTGACTTTTGAAAGTGCCGATAATGGTGATAATGTGCCGAGTCATAACAATAAGCTATAACTGTACAATCGTTATTGAAAAAAATAGTAAAATATCTTTAATACATAATTTATATAAACTGTCGTGGTTTGATACATTCATATTGAGATAAACGGGAAATCCACGAACACAATGCACTGCAGACCGGCGAGCGGTCGTGATCTTAGCAATGTTCGTCCTGAAGAAGTCCCACGTTTTGGGACGAAACTGTTGACTAAATCCAACGTAAAAAAGGTTCGTGGATTTGCCCGTTTTTCTCAATATAAATTTATTTAAACTACTAACTACGACAGTTTTTATAGTTTCAATAAAAGTTCATTATGAAACCTTAAAAAAGAAAGTTTGGAGGCCTACGAAAGCCTGAACAATTGTATTGTCCACAGATTCAGCACCCATGTGATGGTGCACATGGCTCGCCACCCCTATTGGGCGGTGATAGCGATGCTGTTCGGCAGACTCACCCACTCGGTGGCCGATAAGTTGCAGTGCCGCGAATTCTACGCACAAATACGCCCGCCATTCTTCACAACTAATCAACAGCACGACAGCTTTGAGTTCTTGGGGTAAGTATTAACAAACTTTAAAAGGTTTTGTCGTTTAGGTGCGTTAAGTTTGTAACCCTCCCATTCCTTATTTTCAGCACGCCTTAATCTACTACACAGACATAAACTAGACGTTTTACTTCCTGATGCAAAATTTTATCGAAATGATCACCTACGCTTACCAGGGCGCACTCTTCAAATGAAGTTATAGTGGATTTTAAGTTGGTGTACAAATCATCATCATCATCATATCAGCCGTCGGACGTCCACTGCTGGACATAGGCCTCCCTGAATGATATCCAGTCGTTTCGGTCGGATGCGACATGAATCCGCCGTGAACCAGTTAATTTTACCAACTCATCCGTCCACCGTCACCGTCCACGGTAGGCGGGCGTCCGACGTTGCTTTTTCCGATCCGTGGTCTAAGTTCTGGAATGTCACCTAGATGATCGCGCGTAAAATGCGCGAGAGAAGCTGTAGCGAATTCTCAAAATATATTAAATGATGTATATTTGTATGTCAGATATATGTTCGAGTTACTTCAGGCAGCGGAGCATCTAAGTGATGAGAACTACGATTACTCAAAGCCGCCGGTGCTCGCCACATTGAACAAGGCGCGGGCCGCCGCTCTCGCCACGCTCTCTAGCACATCCAACAGGTATACATCTCGCAACTAGGTTTATTATACAAAATCCTCAGAAATTTGTAGAATTTAAGCACTGTCATACATTTTATATGAGATAAAAACGGTAAAAGAGAAAATATTTATATATTTATATTTGATTTATTGTTTTCAGTGATAGTGACTCTGATGTTCCTGGATCCAACCGACGTTCGATCTCGCCACGCCCTGGAGGCAGTGGAGGTAGTCAATTTAATTATTTATTGATTTAAAAAAAAAGAAAAAAAAACAAGAAACATTTGTATTGATGGTTTCGGCGGGGTTTGAACCCACGGCCTTCGGAAAGTCGAGTGTTGTCCCACTTAGCCAACACCAGCTACCCTTTATCGAACGGATATGAAAACGATCAATTTTATTTTACCCTTTTAATTTATTTAGCCACAGCCAACAACAACACATTATGACAAAAAGTCTAATAATTTTTTAATTAGGACTCATACTATGAAATAAGTGCCTATTATAGGCTTATCATAGTTTTAAATAGAAGGATGAGGGCAATGCCAATACTTCGTCAGTATCCAGACCAAATGAGCACAATCAATTCCGAGTGCCTTAAAATAGTTATCTGATAAGGTCAGACAGCTTCTATTCGAGAAATCTATTTTGTTATGTAATAATATTGATAAGAAATGGCACATTCAAATCTAGGCACGCTCGATGCGTCTCGCCCACGTTGTTAACTACGCACTTCTCAAATTTTGAAGTGATGCTTTTAGGTTCAAAACACAACGATTTAGATGGTCTGTCCATTTAAATTGTTGTGTTGTGTTTAGAGAAAACGTATAACTAAATTAATCCTTGATCGTTTTTGTAAATTAAATACTACATATTGTCAATCATGGAACTCTTAAAGTTCACCATGTCTATCTGGGAGTCAGATAGTTTTCCATAATTCTACGGACATGTCAATAACGATACTCCCAACGTACATTCGTGTAACTGCCAGATACACACTTATACGTTTGATGCATTTTTGGCATCTACACATGCCAGTCTAACATTATAACTTACAAAAAAAAAAGCTACTCTAAGTACGTTTTTCTTGGTCGTATAACTGTCCAACTTCATAATGTTCCTAACATTTTCAAATATCTAATAAGCGCTCAAATTTGTGTTTTGCAGATACACAACTATACGTAGGCAGTGTCGATGAATACATTTTACATGAATGTTCCACAGGCTCGTGTTCAAGCAAACGCGCCTCTAGCAGCAGCAGTAGCGGCGAGCCGTCCAGGAAGCGAGCTCGTCTCGAGCACACCACGATCCGGCGCGACTGCTTCATATCCAGCATCTTCGGAGGCGTCCTGCTCACCCGGATCCAATGCAACAAGTGCAAGACCGTCTCATGCTCTCGCGACATGTTCCGGGACCTTCCGCTCGCCTTCCCGGAGAAGAATGACAAGAACGCGGCACTCGACCTCACACTACAGGTATGTAGTGAGGAGTGTAGGTATTGGCACGTTTACCGTGGTCTGCAGATAACTGGCAATTGAGGAGAGTGCAGGTATTGGCACATTTACCATGGTCTGCAGATAACTGCCAATTGAGGAGAGTGCAGGTATTGACACATTTACCGTGGTCTGCAGATAACTGGCAATTGAGGAGAGTGCAGGTATTGGCACATTTACCGTGGTCTGCAGATAACTGGCAATTGAGGAGAGTGCAGGTATTGGCACATTTACCGCGGTCTGCAGATAACTGGCAATTGAGGAGAGTGCAGGTATTGGCACATTTACCATGGTCTGCAGATAACTGCCAATTGAGGAGAGTGCAGGTATTGACACATTTACCGTGGTCTGCAGATAACTGGCAATTGAGGAGAGTGCAGGTATTGGCACATTTACCGTGGTCTGCAGATAACTGGCAATTGAGGAGAGTGCAGGTATTGGCACATTTACCGCGGTCTGCAGATAACTGGCAATTGAGGAGAGTGCAGGTATTGGCACATTTACCGCGGTCTGCAGATAACTGGCAATTGAGGAGAGTGCAGGTATTGGCACATTTACCGCGGTCTGCAGATAACTGGCAATTGAGGAGAGTGCAGGTATTGGCACATTTACCGCGGTCTGCAGATAACTGGCAATTGAGGAGAGTGCAGGTATTGGCACATTTACCATGGTCTGCAGATAACTGCCAATTGAGGAGAGTGCAGGTATTGACACATTTACCGTGGTCTGCAGATAACTGGCAATTGAGGAGAGTGCAGGTATTGGCACATTTACCGTGGTCTGCAGATAACTGGCAATTGAGGAGAGTGCAGGTATTGGCACATTTACCGTGGCCTGCAGATAACTGGCAATTGAGGAGAGTGCAGGTATTGGCACATTTACCGTGGCCTGCAGATAACTAGCAATTGAGGAGAGTGCAGGTATTGACAAATTTACCGCGGTCTGCAGATAACTGGCAATTGAGGAGAGTGCAGGTATTGGCACATTTACCGCGGTCTGCAGATAACTGGCAATTGAGGAGAGTGCAGGTATTGGCACATTTACCGCGGTCTGCAGATAACTGGCAATTGAGGAGAGTGCAGGTATTGGCACATTTACCGCGGTCTGCAGATAAGGATTGAATGACTGGGCCGATTTCAATGCAGTTTGTTATGTCTAAATAGCTGGTTTTTAAGTAAGTTAAATAATAGTTTTAAAAATAATGTGTTTAAGCCGTTTACCTAAACCATTTATGAATAGATGTGGCTATGAAAAATTGATTTATTTCTTAAATCAGAACAATCTCAAGTCAATGAAGAATTTCCTTATATTCTAGGAATCTTTAAAAATCATTAGGTTTTCAATATATTTTTATTTTTGCAGAATGGCTCGGGTCAGACGCAGGATATGCTGAGCGCGCGCACTTGCCGTCCTTCCCCAAGAAAAGGAATTGAGCATAACGTTCAGGTACTATAAAAATACGAATATATTAATATCTATATATACACATAAATATATGTATATTTTCTATTTATCTATGGACTAGGTTTCGTGTACTCGTGTCGTTTTTGACTTTTCGTTGTAATCTTATAAACTAGCCCAATTCAGTTGCTCTTGGTTTAAAATAGTCGTAGTAGCCCAGGGAATGTTTAAAAGGTAAGAAAACATAGGAATGAAAACGAGCGAAGCCGTGGGCGGACCGAGCAACTCTATAACTGCTTTTCTCTACCAAAGAATCCATCCAAACCACTGCATAAAATACTATGAATATCGTTTATGTAATAATAAGTATAAGTAACTATCCTCATTGAGCTATTTTCAGTATACATCCGTGAGAACTGGGACACATTGACCACGTCATATACGACCTTAAACTCCATGCTGGCCATTATTCGCCTTATGCATACCTGTCAAAGATTCACAAAGGGAATTAAAATAACCTTTATTATTTCCATGGCCTTGTAATTATAGTAATATGAGACTAGAAAATATGAATCGCTTCAATTTAAATGTTCACTTAAACAGTAATGCTTATTGTTTGATATAAAAATAAAAAGTGTAAAACACTTAATTTTTTTATGTAATGTTACCTAATTGCTCTTAATAACCTATATATACAGGGAACTCATTAAATAGACCCTGGGAGGCTTATCTAAACTTTACTTTTAAGATATACCCAAAGTAAAAAATCCATTGGGTACAAATCCGGATATCTAGTACCCTTTACCAGCTTCAAGCTTTCCACGGAGCTAGTAGGTAGTCTGGAAATATTTATTTATTACTAGTAGACCCGACGCGGCTTCACCCGCTTTCCATACATTTCTCAGCTTTTAAACCTTCCCTGGACTGCTACAAATATTTCAAGACCGAAACCAGCTAAATCAGCCTCGCCGTTCCCGAGTTTTAGCGAGACTAACGAACAGCAATTGATTTTTATATATAAGAAGATTTAGAGATTTTTTTTAATTAATGTAATATTTTCAGGCTATGTTGGATTACTTCTGCTCCAAAGAGCATTTGACGGGAGAGAACCGCTACTTGTGCCGCGATTGCGGCGTTCTTCGCGACGCAGAACGCAGCGTCGTGATCGAAAGCCTGCCGCCATACCTGCTCCTCGTGCTCAAGAACTTCAAGTCAGTTCTCTTATTATTATTAACCTGCGCTGTCCCACTGCAGGGCAAAGGCCTCCCTTCCCTCCTTCCACTCTTTATTTTATTTATTTAACAATATTTGGAAAACCAACGGCTAAAACATCAACGATATAAACTAAAATAAAAAACATAAAGCCAATAAAAGGTTCTCACGATTAGAAGGTTCTCTTCGCGACTTAACGCTGCGACAGGCCATGTCAAGTTCGTCCCGCCATCTCATCCTGCGCCTTCCACGTGGTCGTCTTGTCTGTGGGGTCCATTCTGTGGTTCTTATGCCCACAAATTTTTGGACATACGATACACATGTACGGCCCAGTTCCACTTCCAGGCTAGCGGCCTTTTGACCAACGAAAGAAAGGCTAAGTTAAGTTCTCTTATCTACTTATATTTATTTTATATTTGACTCTCACTTTACTTTTCTAAATTATTAGAAAATGGTATAGGAAAAATTACAAGATCACAACGTAACCTTGGTCCTCGAGTGAGAGTCGAATCCACGCCATCCAGTTTAGCCCTGGTTGCGCTAAACACTACGCTATATCATATGAATTAAAAAAATAAGCATCCAAATCAGTTTACCGAATCCAAAGTTCAGAGGTGACAAACATCATCATCATCATCATCATCTCCCTGTCCTTATCCTACATTATGTGGGGTCGGCACAACATATCCTTTCTTTCCATTTTCCACTGTCGGTCGCCATATCTACACCTACTCCTTTCTTACACAAGGATGATACTTCAGAGGTGACAAACAAACACACAAAAATATAGGTACAGTCGACTTCGACGTCGAACTTCCTTCTTTTTTTAATCGTTTAATAAATGGCTTGACTTTAGCTAAAAACACTTGAAATAAACAAAGAAAAGTTTAGCCCGAAGACGAAATGTTTGTCATGAACTAACTTACTAATCCATGTGTTAATAATCATGTGTTTCTTTTTTATTTCTCTTAGCGACAAAGGATCAACTAAGTATTATCATTGGAGATGTTCCGTCTAATTGGTTAAAGGCGAAAAGGCTACTGGCTATTGTAGAAAATTATATAAATAATAAAACGTTATGGCCGTTCTACAATCAACCAATCTAGTCGGCACGTTTCTTATCATTACTTTTAATAGCACGCCTACACACAAAGATGGAAAAAAAAAATTAATGACTAAGTCAAAGCTACCAATGTTAATGATTAAGTAAGAAGAGTGATCTTCCGTGAACGCATACACTACACAGTGCATGCTAATTAGTAAATAAATATAGTACAAAATAGAACAATAACCGCCTGTTAAAGGCCACACTATTATATTATAAGGTACAAGTAAGTGTTTGTCCGTCAACTCCCCCGAGCAAGCTCGAGTGGAGTTACTATCTTTGTTAGGATTGTTTCAATTAAATCATCGATTCAAGACATAACTTCAGATACATCTCAAAATTTAATACTGGTCAGGTCATATTAATAGGTAACACTTACGTCAGTTAATTCAGTTGTGATTGTTTATTATGTTCAGAATGGTTTATACTGATATACTTTATATAACATACACTCATAGATAGATATTTTTATCATACATTAAATAACACCCAGATCGTACAAATTCTAGTTCCGAGGCGGGAATCGTACCCGCAACCTGCAACAATAAAAACATAACGTTTATTTTTGATGCATCGTCAAACGTTACTTATTAAAATGGCCTGACTGAACATTACATTATTTTCGTTGATCCCAATACTCACAGCTTAATATTAAGTTTTACTAACACAGTCTGGGGCAGTGTTAATCTTTGTTTTATGTAGCTCTGTCCCTTCCAGGTTCGAGCCTAAGCTGCAGGTGCAATCGAAGTTGATCCACAATATGTATTACAACCAAAGCCTGAAGGTGCCTTCTGTTCGCACAGACATTAATAGCTCTTACAGCCTGTACGCCGCGGTCGTTCACTCCGGATTCACGCTGGATTCGGGGCATTATTACACCCTGGCTAAGGTAACCCATCTACAGTAAAACAATATTTTTAAGTTTGCAACCTTCAATGTTATGGCTGAAAATATTCATCACGTTACATTAAGGATATGACATGAATGATCAGCTCTTTGATATTGAATGCGCTTTACTAACCTCTAACCCAGTACTAAACTAACGATACCATTTTAGGGTTCCGTAGCCAAATGGCAAAAAACGGAACCCTTATAGCTTCGTCATGTCTCTCCATCCGTCCGTATGTCACAGCCGCTTTTCTCCGAAACTACAAGAGCTAAACTGTTGAAATTTGGTCAGATGTATTCTGTTAACCGCCACTTTCACTTCGTTACGCAGTTCACTTTTTATGGCCAACCCTAAAAAGTGAAGTGCGTAACGATACCATCTATATTCGCAGATGTTTGTTAATCAAACCAGGTTAGGAGTAATTTAATGCCCTGTAGAAGGTTGAGCCTTCTACAGGGCATTAAATTACTCCTAATTTCAAATGCCTTCTATACCATTATGTAATATCGTGTCAAACATTCCTAGGACGGCGGCACTTGGTACAAGTTCAACGACGACCAAGTGACGCGCGCGTCGGAGAACCTCATAAACGAGCTGGATCGCGCTAGCACTCCGTACCTGCTGTTCTACCGGCGCGACGACTGCGAGGAAGCGTCCGCCCCCGCCTTCGAAGACCTCCCCCACAAGATACAAGAGCACATCCAAGCGCACAACAAACACTACATGGACTCTCTGCGCCCTTGACGTCTAAGGCGCATTCCACGCGTCGACTATTACCCCGAATGATCCGCCTCTAATGAACTCTTTAAGATCCGCTACGAAATGGGTAACGTTAGTTTAGTCCAGTATTTTAATGGCTCGTGCATTCGTATTCAGGTAGTATTTTGGTTTAAAATGTTGACCTTTTTTTTAATGTTGCTTATTCCCGTTTCCTCCCTAGAACGTGCCAAGGAAAGGTCTTGAAATAAATCAGTTCGGATAACTTATGTTAGTGATAGTACCCAATTCGGTACATGTTTTTTTATCTGACCAATAGTTCTATAATCAATTAAAAATTCTTTATGTCGAATCATCGAAAGGCTGATGTGACATGATGATGACATCTGCAATGCTGATGTCACCGTTTTTGTTGACACTGATGATGATTTGGAGTAAAAACTAGAGCAAGACTGACCTAAGCACAAGCCGGCGGCCGTATTTATACAGGGGTCGGGCGAGCTGGTACGATCATTTACCGACGGTAGAAAAGAGTTTGTGAAACAACCTAATCTTAGGTTTGTTCACAAATAATCAAACTGATATAGTTATTTTCTTGTATATTGTTGTTTGTTGACTATGACAAAGCCATTCTGACAAGCGATTTGCGCTCTACACCTTTATTTTTGACATGGGAAACAACACACAAGACATCACAATATATTGTGGATATAATTAAAATTCTTATATCACACACTTAGACTATATTCCGTTATATCTATATAAATCCGCCTTTGTATTACATCCCCCTATTAGGGGATATCGGTCGGGAGGTGATGGGAATAACCCTTATTTTTCTTTCTTCTTTTTAAGCCTGTTCCTACATCCTGATGGTATTCAAATGTCTGAGCCGACTTTCGCTAAGTTTATTATTAATTCAGCAGTTTATATTTAAGAAAACCTGCTGGTCAGATTATTTTGTTTATTTACAGTAATATTGTTTTCAGTTAATGATTTTTTTTCTGTTATCACTTACTATTTTTTCGTCTGATTACATTGTTTAGTGTAAATATTTTTTCGATTAACTATTAAGTAATTAATATATAATCATTATTGAATAATCAATAATATACCGCATTGATTTAAAGTTCTAGGTGTTCTTAATGTATTCCTAAAATATAACATTAAGTTATATTGATGGATTACACAATATATTTGTCATTAATGTTAAAGGCCTCTGTTAATGAAATTACTCCTGGTCTTTACGGTGATATCTCCCGGTCCACTACATTGGTTCATTTACATGAGTAAGAGCTACTTTTGTATTTCTAAACTATCGACAAGTTCGATAAATAGTGACAAGTGTACGCATACCATTATAAATTAACTCGTAAGATTTTTCACAATTTAAATGATAATGGTGTTTGCAGTAAAGGTTGCGAATTCTAGCCATAGCCATATTAATGTAATAATTAATATAATATTTACTAATCGTATTATATTAAAAAAAGGTAAAATTTATCATTGTTTATATACTAAAGTTTTTGAATTATTAAATATTGGAATAATGTATCTAAAGCATTTAATTGTATGTAAGGTATACAGTTTATCAAAATAATGTTCTTAATAGTTATTCTTGTATATTGCATGGAACATAACAGTGGATTCGGTTTTTGATTATAAATAAATCATAAAAACATCTATCACCCTTTTATTTTATTAAAAAATACCCGGAAATTACAAGTAAGAGGGCAGATTTTTATGATATAGAGATACATATATAAAATACATATAGATCAGGGTTTAAATAAAAAACTTAAGTAGTGAGCATTTTTATAATAAAAAAATAATAAAGTTAAACCTTAGTGTGCTATACGTTATATATCTGATATGACTAAAAATAGCGTCAGAATTCCGTGTTTTAGACTTATTGTAATATTCTTATAAGTTAAGTGAAAATTATACTAAACTAACATCGGCACACAAATACCTACTTCATCTGGCGTATAATCAGGTACACTATGTTATAGCCTCTGGAGTATTATAATTAATTATATTGAAGGATCTGCCAAATCGACGGAATTTATGCTCAATTTAATAACAAAATAAATACTGATTCTAATTTTAAAAATATTAAAGCCTTTGATAGCCCATTAAAAGCGGGTCAGAAATACGCAACACTTAGAAGAAAAGGACCACCTTCAAACTTTGTTTCGTTAAAGTGATAGTTGGCAGGTAATATTGCGTAGAACAGATGGCCATTGGGACGTCCACCAACGAGATTGAAGCTGAAGATGAAACGGCCTACGACCGAAACAATAGAAAATATTTTGCGACCGATTTCAAGTTTTCCAATAACCATTCAATCGATTTAGATCAAATTGTACCAATTTAGGACCGTCTTATTTTCACGACCATCACTACAATTAGAATAAACACAAATCATATGATTCCTGTTCCTCGCTCTATTAAGCTGGTCCGATCTGAGTCTTATAAGTTTATTACCACTAGAGTTTATAATCCAATGAGTTTTCCTCCTAGATTATTCAATTTCTCAGTGGCGGCGCGAGTTATCTTGCTGAAAATCTTTCCAGGCACCTGAAAAAAAAAGAATTGGTGATAAGACTTGGTTAATCGACCAAACGATAGCACATTTATAACTATAATAGACTAGTTGACCCGCCCGCGGCTTCCACGCATTATTATGTTTTCTCTTAAACCTTCCCTGGGCTACTGTCCGAGGGAAATAGGGATTTATATATAAAAGAAAATCGTGTAAGTTACACCATTTATAATTCAAGAACGGTTAAAGGTATTTGGCTGTAATTGTTGGGAAGGTAGCTTAGAACTAGAAGAAGGACATAAGATACTTTTTACACCATTTATAATTCAAGAACGGTTAAAGGGATTTGGCTGTAATTGTTGGGAAGGTAGCTTAGAACTAGAAGAAGGACATAAGATACTTTTTACACCGGGAACACATTATAACGCGGGCGAAGTCGCGAGGCGGAAAGATAGTTTTTATATATAGAAGAGATGTCAAGATCAAAATGGTGTGGAAACCCTTTTGGACAATCGTCTTACCTCTAAAACTGAGTTAACAAGGTTGGAGACGGCAGATGCGCCCCCTACCACTGCCTGCCCTGTGCTGTAGAACTTATCGCCAGTGTTGCCGTATTTATCCTCCTCCTTTATCGTATCCACGATAGGCTTAGGCTGAAAACAGGAATTAACAGGAAGAAAAGGTGACCATTGTAAGTTAAGTACCTACCTATTTCACTTTCAAAGTTTTCGTGACACTTTATTTGAGTGAGAACCGCACAGAGTAGAGCGGGATGCTCACTTCTGAGAAAGACTGCTCTTGTTGTGGTTGAAACGTCGAGAGTGTTTTAACTCCTTTGTAAATATGAGTTATTCCCGTTGTTATAAAATTAATAGTAAGGTGCTTACCTGAAATAATCCGGCAACTATGTTGTGTATGTTCTCTTTTATTGAGAGTGCCTTGCTGCCGTATCCTTCAGTTTCTTGCACTGCACTCTCGATTTTAGTGACTGGGTTTGCGAAGGGTCCACCGATATAGCTGGCCTGGAATACAGATTTAAAATTATTGTAAATTTAATTAATTATTTTTATATTTTTATACTGAATGTATTCTTTAACTAACTTAAACAACCTCTGTGGCGCAGCTAAAGTCCGCCTGCGACGCAAGAGGTTACGGGTTCGATTACCGCCTCGGGACAAAAATAACACTCGGCAATTATTATTATTTATCCCAAGTGTCTGGTGTCATAAATGTATCATTAAAAATGTCTATCTAGATATACATAGGGGCTAGATGTTGCTAAAAAATTGTCCAGCAATTAAAAATAAAAATAAGATCTCACCTTCGACTCCAAGGAATCTCCAATAAAATTTGAAGCCGCTTGCAATTTTTGCGAGACTAAATTCCTTCCGATCGCTTCACCCGGGTGGTTTTCAGGAATTAAACTTGGAGAGAAACTATCGAAGGATAATGGATGATCGAAACTATCGGCAACCGGTAGATCTTGAGGGTCGTTGTACACGGGGAGATCCACACGTATTGGATCATCGATCGGATAACTACTGGATCCGCTGATGAAGACGATGAGCAGAATTGACTTATACACTGAAATGGAAGACGAATAATAATAATAAATAAATATGGACAATAATTCACACAGAAACATCCAGCCCCGTGGTAAGCTCGAAGCTTGTGTTACGGGCACTAGAATGTTCTTATTAAAAAAAAGTATTGCCAGTTTTAATAGGTACATCATTAAGTGTATGCCCAGCAGTGGACATCCGATGGCTAAAATGATGATGATGAATAGGTATTATCGGGTAGAACAGCGCCTTATATTGGGACGTAAATTATAAGGTATCGTTTTCTAAGGAATTATTTAATATTTAGATTGGTTTGATAACCGTTATTAGTAATTCTAGGATATTGCAAATATGTAGTTTACATTGACCTCTTAAATAATGTAGACCTATTGAGATTTCGCGATTGCGCAAAGGTTATATGTTTAACTTAAGTAAAATATTTTTTTTAGTTAACGTTTTTAGTTACTGGGCGTAATACTTAACAAGTTAAATCAGATTATTAATTAAATTTAAATAATAAACTGTAAATTATGCTGGCTGAATATAATGAGTACAAATACTTAACTATTGAACTGTTTAAAATAAAATAACAATTTTATTAGTAAGCCTTATTATTTTCAATAACCAAACTAAGCAGTTTTTTAAACATAATATTTTCGAAGTTTACGAATATTATTCCGTCATTTTTGTATACCCTTCTCTAGCATACCCAAGAAGTGTGAAACCTTTTCATTAATTAGAAGTCCAAAATAAAAAAAAAAAAAACTCGCATTTACATTTACAAAATAATATTGCTTACCTCACGATTCAATTAAATACTAAAGTTAAAGAAGGTAAAGATATAAAATAAAATAAAAAAATCGCAATGCAAAAAAAATTGGTAAGTATCTAAATTTTAATGCTTACTTTTGTTTAGCGGCGGGTGCGTTAAGAGTGCGCGCGCGTTGATTACTGCTGTTGCGTCGGAGCCGTCACTTTCACATCTTACATCATGGACCTTGGCGCTTGAACGTGTGCCATCGAGCCTCTGGACCTACATGGACAAAGCAAGGAGGTTCTAAGTAAATGGCATCACAAATGTTGCAATTTTCTAAAATAAATTTAATTTAGAAATTACTTACCTGAACAATATAAGGGCTAGTATCAGTAGTCCGATGATTTATTCCGATGATCGGGCTGTTGATACTTTTTAGTATCAGTAGTCCAATGATTTGTATTGATCAGAATCATCGGAGTACTGATACTAAAAATATCAACAGTCCGATCATCGGACTACTGATACTAGCCCACTAGAACGCCGCCCTTTTCGTAGTGTCAATCGGAGCGTATTTCTGTATGCGCTAGTTAGATAACTGCAACTTTGAAACTCTCATCTAGTTAGGTAGGTAGGTAACAACAAGACAGCGTTTTACTAGCATTAAATGTAACCTTTACCTTTCCGATGAATATATGTGTAAAATTTATTGATCTTGATTGAGATGCGTTTTGGCTAAGTTAAGTTGATTGATTGATTGATTCAGATTTTGTCCGTAAAATCACAAAGATTAACTTGGACATGTCATCACTATCAATCACCCCCCTTTTTTTTTTTTTTCTCTTCCCCTGTGGAAGCATAATCAAGTTTCTTTCCGAAGGTCGTGGGTTCAACGACGCTGCGCACCTTTGGATTTTCTTCTAATTTTGTTCACGTAATTAATTTGTGTACTTATTTTCCGAACGCTTGAGAATCTTGGACCTGTTAAACAATTGACGAGGAGATGGTATTTAGTAGGAAAAGCCATGAACTATCGGTGGGAGCATACACGACCTATTGACCGGTTTGTTGTATTGTTTTCCATTTGGCGAGGTTAATTGATAATTGCTAATTTAAATACTATAGGCCGCGCTAGAGCCACCCTTGTATTAAAAAAAACTCTGCGACCCGTATTATATTAAATAAGTCTCCGCAAATTAGTTACTGCACTTATTTGCAAATTAATTAAATAAAATAAAAAAAATAACATTTTACTACCGCATAAGGAAGGAAGGTTCAAATAAATACGCTGTTAATCATCCCATTGAATGTACTTAATTCATTTAGAACAAAGGGAATGCTATTAGCCTTAGTAGATTTGCCTGTAAAAGCGTCGCCGCACACGAGCCACTCGCCACAGCCAGAAACGCCGCCACGAGAAGCTAGAAGCGTGAAGCGTGTGGCCGCAACCGGCGCCAACCGTGTGCGGCGAGTCCATATAAAATGTATGAAAATTACAGGAAATATGCCAGTGGCGGCGTTTTGTGGTTGTGGCCGGTGGCTCTTGTGCGGGAGCCCTAAGTGGGTTGTAGTATTACCCATATGCTGATGATTATGATACTGTGGTGGCGTTACTAACTACAACCGAAGCCTTCATTAGTATTGTTGAATATTTCATAGGCATCATATTGGTCATTATGATAATTAATAACTACACGCTACTAATGATACAAATTGTGCAATTCTTGCTTCACACAAAATATTTTAAATATTTCCAAATCAAACGTTCATGTTTAAAATAGGCATATTCCTCTGGATAATTACTTAGTGCTAACTGAATATGACGAACCAAACAATAAAAAAATCGATAATCAATAGATATGTTTTATTTAATCTGTGTCAAAAGTTAATTATCTAGAAAGGAAAATTATTTTGATTCCTTGTTCTGAGAATTATTCTTATAACCTATCTGAATTGGTAGACACCCATATGTTATAATCATCATATAAAATTAGAGTCATCTTTGAAAATGGCAAATGATCCGCGCTGAAAGCCAAAAGTAGGTAGGAAAAAACCTTTCATTTACGTCCCGATTCACGCATTGATAATACCTAATTTCCTATACCTCATTGCCTCATTTGGAAAGTCGTTGCAATCTGCAAGCCAAAGCCATTAAACAAGAAGAAGATAAACTATACCTCTTCAAAATTATATCGTTATTTTGACTAAAAATAAAAACGCAAATTAAAATTCAATCGATGCAGATAGTTTCAGCGCATTACAGACTTAGTGAATAAAATGAATCCGCCAGAAATTAAAAGTTTCTTTGGCTTCCCTCTCAGATTTGGATGTTTCGTGATAGCCAGTATTGGAATGGGCATCGGCGGGATCGGCATTATTGCGATTATATTGTTCGGTTTACTTGATCCAATATTGAAGAAAAATGATATAATATTTGATAAAACTACGAAAAAGGTTGTTCTAGCCCCAGGAGGAGTGGGTTCACTCTTTCTCCTCATATCAAACATTCTCTTAATGTTGGGAGTCTTAACAGCCTCAACCACGAAGGTGACTATAGCAAAAAGTATATTGTTAGTTTTCATAATAATATGCTTGATTGGAATAATGTTTGTGCCTGTGTTGTGTTTCGTAGAAACCAGTACGTGTGGTATTATACACAGTACCTCAACCGCTGCCTTGGCTATTGTATACGTTATTGCTGGGGTTTGGGTACAGATTTGGTTGTATTTTCTAGTGGTCATTCACAGTTATAATTCAGGTATTAATTAAAATCGCCTGTGGTTTAGGTTGTTTTTGATTTATTTTTACATTATTATTTAGGCATTCTTCTTATTCGACTATTTTTGTGCTTCTGTATTTTTAAATAAAGAACTACCAACTGCAACTGCATGACTATTTTATATTTGACAAACTACCCGCCCTCGCTCAATTTCTACTTCTATACAATTTGTAATTCTGTTACAAATAGGTAGGTCTCACATTTAAATTAATGTGAGACCTATTTTTAGAAATATTATATTATTGACAGTTCCCTTCACTGCATGCTGATGTAGAAAAATGATAAGGACAACCTAGCTTTTATCTCTTTAGAAGTGTTTTAAATATGTTACGTGTTTGAAAATAAAATATACCTACCTATAGTTATATTTTTTTATCTAACAGGGCTCATACTGCATTACTTCAAATCACCTATATACCTACTTACAGAAAAACTTCAATATTTATGTACCTACCACGTCAAGTAAGGTCATGAAAACGTCTATTTGATATATTATAATTATATGTTTGACATGTTGTTAAAATCACGAAACAACGATATAATTTACTATTTTATGTAAATGATGCAAAACATTTTATTCTAACAAGTTTGCTACCAAATCAAATAGATAATGAATATTTTAAACCGCTGCAACCTGATACATTTTGGACGTCTCTCGATCCCTTCGATTCCGCGCTGTAAGAACGTCAACGAAACATCACCTAAAAAGACATGCTGGAAGATCGTTTCTATCAAATTGATTGACCAATGTACAGAGAAGCTTTGTCTCCCAGCACTAAGCTCCGGGATACAGGTCCGCAACGTCAAAAGCTGTCCAGCCCCGCGGCTACATCGTGACATCGTTCACCCAAATTTTGACGCTTACAGAAAAGACAAGTATAAGGACGTCAGAAAAACTTCCTGGCAGAATGAAGACGGCAAAGCCGGTGTGACTTACTTCGTCAGTTACCTAGGATTTTTAGGGGCTGCATATTCTACAAAAACAATCGTACTGCAACTCGTTTCGTATATGGCACCCGGAGCTGCTGTGCTTGCGATGGCGACTGTTGAAGTAGATTTGTCTAATATCGCCGAAGGCACTACCTCTTCTGTCAAATGGCAAGGAAGGCCCCTTTTCATCAAGAATCGATCTCCAGCCGAGATTACTGTTGAGGATGAGACGAAATTGTCTGATCTGCGTGACCCACAATCAACGGATCAAAGGACGCAAAAGCCGGAGTGGTTGGTGGTTATTGGAGTCTGCACCCATTTGGGCTGCATCCCTATACCCAATTCAGGAGACTTTAAAGGCGGATTCTACTGCCCCTGCCATGGTAGTCACTTCGATAATTTAGGCCGAGCCCGAAAAGGGCCGGCACCAACTAATCTGGTGATCCCGCCATACAAATTTCTTAGTGATACCTTGATACTAGTTGGCTAGTCAAAAATGTTTGTTTTTTGTAGTTTTTAATTTGTATTAAACAAATACCTAGTTTAATAAAATTATACCTACTTATTTAATATTTTTGTCAAGTTAAAAACATTTGGAGTGTGAGTGTCCATGACACAAATAGATATCTACCTGAATAATTACTCGTTACTGGAGTAAAATACTCGACCAATGCGAACTAGGTTTTAAAACCTCGAGCATAGCTTCTCAGAGCCATGAGGCCTATATTGAAGCACCACGAAAAGAACCAATAAAAAGTTCACGAATTTACTCGCATCGCAGGTCTATCTATTTTATATAGTCTGTCTAATGAAAGATGGCACTGGGTTTTTTGCGAAACTTTTCACATGGCAATACATCATGTGTTTCCTACGGACATTATGCTCTATAACGGGGTAAAGTCAGGGTGATAAAAAATAATAATACTTGCTAACGAATTATAGTTCACTTTAATGAACACAAGAAGTAATTCTTTAATTTTTTATAAATCATAAATCGGATAAATATACAATTACGTGTGGTATATCCATAATACTTTGACTTTAAAAGATTAGGGAAAATTGGTCTCGGTGTGTGGCAATACTATTCCTTGATGTTTTGGTGGATATTAAAAATACATTTTGAGAATTTTGTGTGTTAAAATGCCTCAAACAATCAACGGTAGCGAGCGAAGGCTGTTATTCTGTATGATATCTAAGTATCAGGAGAAGCAGCAGGAAAAAGAAGCTGAATTTCTGCAGAAACAGGATTGTTTACATAATGTGGTTGATTTCCTAAGTTTGTAGTGCACAAATAATTTGATACTTTGAGCCCATTTTTGTGGTTCTCGACTTTTATTTTCTTTTTATAATACTGTTGCCTTCTTTTATGATAGCTAAATAGCATTACTACATATTTGGAAAAAGAAACATTTTATTGAAGTAAATTTTTTAATTATGATTCAAAATTCTGATTTTGATTACGATGAATATAAAGAAACTTAAATAATTGAGACTTTTATTTATTACTCACACTAAGATATTTCTAAGATGCACCCTAGGCGTGTAGGTAATCTGAAGAATATTACTTGTTTATATCGGAGAAATAAAAATATGTAAGGATATTTATTTAGAATAATAGAAAAGTATCAAATTATGTTATTCCAAGTTATCCCATTATTTAATGTATTGCCATACTAAAATTTTTTGAATTTGCCGGGGTTTATCAGGGCCATCTTTCATTAGACAGACTATACACTAAATGACAAGGCTGTAAGGTGCTGTACTTTTGCCTGCCCAGTGGGCGAAACAGCAAAAAAAAAAATAGCAAACCACCACAGAGAATAAAATCACTACGTCAACGTCAAACCACTACCAACGGGAACAGGTCAAAACAAACAACCAAACAAAGTGTATTTTTTCAATAAATTCGTTCTGTTCAACTGCATTATACATGCTAATTTTATAACCAGTTTAACACTTACAAATTCACTGTATTAATTGTCCAATTGATAGAATTAAATGTTAAAAGCGGCAAGCTTATAACAATATGGCTCGCCTAAACAATTCATTTCTATGGGGTTTAATCTTTGCTTCAGCGACGTGGAGTGTAGTTTTGTATTTGTATTGGCTTCTAAATATGACTGGTAAGTGTCTCCATTACATGATGAGTCTGTAACTACCTAGTTTTATTTCGCGGACTGAAAACTATGTTATGTTATAGTGTTTACTTGTTGATAACCCAACTCAAGGAGTGTAACAATTTAGGACAGTAAGGTTATAGTAACTAACTCTAATTGACCCTACAATGAAGACTTACATAAAGAGATTTTTATATAAACTGATATGTTTTTATATAAACTGATATATCACTCAGTTGCTTATGAACCCAGTGCAACATAATAGTAATCATATTAGAATTTTCTTGGTCTCTTCAGCATTGCACTGTCATTGAAACCTTAACATAAGTATATAAATCTAAAACTACTAATAAAAATTGTGTACAGTGTTTGTGATTTATAGTTAGACTAATAATTACCCATAACCTAACCTCATAGACAATACTTCACATTAACATTCTAGGACCAACATCTGTTCAAAAAGAAGAGATATTCCATTACCAGTTAGCTGACACAGCGGCTAAGATAAGTATTAAGAACAGACACAATTCCATTGCAGCACTCGATGAAGTCATGAATGACAGCCCTAAAGCCGATAAGTACAGTGGAAATATGTGGAAGTACCATAAAGACAAAAATGAATACCTGAGGAAGTTGAAACTAAAGGAGATATACGCAAAACATATTTCAGAGAAGAGTTTACCTAAACCTGATAAAAGCTTAGGTAAGACCTTTATATTATAGACACAAGCCACTTCTTCTTGAAAATGTTGTCAAAACCTACTAAGGAATTTATACACACTATTATTTATGACCTCTTCTCTCTTAGGCCTTTATTCACCACGCTGGCCAAGTTTGGGTTGATGAATGTCATCTGTCCTTCAAACTGTTCAAATTTATCAGAACATGCCAGCTACCTCATAATGTTTGCCTTCACCGTTAACACTCTGTGAAGGGTAACAATGTTTTTAATCTAACCTAACATCCTGTCTGAGGGAGCGCTATCATGGGAAGAAAATAGGGAGGCAACTGCCCAGTAGGACAGAACAACTAATAAAAAAAATGTTTTAAAATAAATTTTTGTTCAAAATTAAAATAATTGTAACATTTTTATTATAGTTAATGTTTCAGTAAATCTAATATGACACTTGCTGTATGACTAATTGCTTGTTTCATTCAAAGAGGACCAGTATGGTCTCATCCACAATTCTGAGGATATGATTGCGCGTGACAAAGGTTACTCGGTTCATGCATTCAACACCCTCGTTTCACAGAGGATTGGGAACCACAGGACTATACCTGATACAAGGAATAAACAGTATGTTCATATTATGTTATATATTATTTATTTATTATGTGCCAATGTAAAAGCTCTTGTAGCTCCCGAACAGGTTCACTGTCTTAGATTGTTGCTTTGAAAGATGTAGTTGTCTGTAGTGTTGTTAGCTAAATTTAGTGGAAATCGGTTCAGCAGTTTATAGGATATGAGGGTAAAAGTAAGGATACAAAAAAATATTAAAATTAGAAACTGCATATCTAAAAAAAACAAATAATTTTTTTTTAACTCAAAAACGTTTTAGTTAATAAATTAAACTTCCTATTCCCAAGACTATTTATAGTTTGTTTTGTACTATGAATCACCACACCACACACCATTGTATTGCCAACCTAAGAACATAGTAATTGTCAACATTTATTTATAATGTCATCTAATATTCTAGATGCCGCCTGAAGAAGTACCAGCCTAAACTACCCAACACATCTATCATAATCTGTTTCTACAATGAACATTTTGAAACATTAATGAGATCTGTGCACTCCATCCTTGATAGAACGGATCAATATCACCTCAAAGAAATCATTCTCGTTGACGATCAAAGCGACATAGAGAACCTACATGAGGAGGTCCAAAGAGCCGTCAATGAACTTAACAACAAAATACACAAAGAATATGAAATGCTAGAGACCAATAACATAGATGGTGAAGATAACATAGTTGATTACATTAACGATGACAATAACATAGAGAAAAAGAAGACAACCGATAAGAATTATGAGAAGTTTTCTAAGAATGGATTTAGTTTGCGGCTGTTGAGGACAGAGAAACGCGAGGGGTTGATTAGAGCGAGGATTTATGGTGCTGATAATAGTGTGGGAAATGTAAGTACTTTATAACAACTCACTCCTCCTGAAAAAGACTGCTCTTGTTGTGGTCGAAACTTCGAAAGTGTTTAAACTCCTTTGTAAATACGCGAGTAATGCCCGTTGTTATAAAATATAGTGCCAATAGCGTAGAGCAATAGATATACATAATGAAAAACACCATCCGGCTAGGTTAGAAGTTAGTAGGTACTTTTATGAAATGTACAATTTGAAACTAAATTCATCTATTATATGTACCCATCTACTAAGTTTACAAGATAGTGAGTAGGTATAGATGTTCTTAGAATTAATACAATACAATACAAATACAAAAACACTTTATTGTACACCAAAACATTATTAGTTATAGTTGGAATAAGTGGAAAATATGTTCACTTTGGTGCTTACTAGGGGGTCCTATGTCCAGCTGTAGACTAATATTAGCTGATGTATACTAAAATATGGTTGTATGTATTACAGGTGATCGTGTTTCTGGATTCTCACATAGAGGTGAACGTGGAGTGGCTACCGCCTCTATTGGCTAGACTTTCTGAAGGCGTTGATGGTGCTAATGTTAGGTTTGCTCCCTTTTTATAGTTTTTCAAGTAATTCTTTCATAAAAATCAAGAAAAGTCCCCGAACCTTTTATAAAAATATATCACTTTTCAAAAAATAATCTGCATTTACTAATAATCCCCTGCGAAGGGGAATCTCTAAGGGGATTATTAGACCAAGCCTTTAAATAATATAATTTATCTTCCTAAATTAATATTTGCACAGCGGGTTGAATATTTTTCACAACAAATACTTAAGAGCCTTGTGACGTTACGAAGTTTTGCGAAATTGGATATTTTATGCACCACGTGACCGGCGCGTCACGCGAATTCTATGAAAAATACTAAATGATCTTGATACTTCGTCGATCTAAAACATACAAATATACTAATAATTATTTTAGATCTGTAGAAAATGGCATCGAATAAATTCCATTTTATTGAGTGGATTTTTTTTCAGTTTCATTCCGAAATAATTATTATATTAATGTTTTTATTTAATTGATAGGAGTTTATATATTTTCCTAAATTCAAAATGGTGGATATTTTTATTTCAATATTTGAATCAATTATGTTTTATCTTAATATTATCAATATTTATTTTAAATCTGATTGATTATTTGAAATCAATTAAGTAGGTACATAATTTTAAATTAAAACATTCATGATTAATAATTATATATATAAGAATAAAACTGAAAATAGTCTTATTGAAGTTAAATGTCCTCATTCATCTCATCTTATGGGCTCATTTTTAAACCGATTCTTCTGAAATTTGGTGTGTAGGTTTGTAATTAAATGTTTTTTTTTTGTCGAATGTTGGGACTTTATGTAAGTTCGAAAGTCTAAATTGAACGGACTAAATACAAATTCTAATTATAACAAAACAAATAAATTATATTACCTATATTTAAGTTGCTTGTTTTGTTAGATGGTATATTTGTGTTTGAATAAATAAAAGTTTCGTTAATGAAGGTTTTAATTATGTTTAGGTATTATTTTTGTAGTTTCGAACTTTATATTTATTTTTATATTTATTGGTATCCATTTATCTACATATGTCATACACAGATGTAGAATATCCATTTATCTACATATGTCATCTTGAATAATTCCCATTATATTTTTATTTTGATAAACTATTTATTTTTATTTTATTACGAACTTATTTGAAAATATTTCATTTATATATTAAAAAAAAAACCAACCCGCACTTGGCCAGCGTGGTGAATTAAGGCCTAATCTATCTCGTCAAGAGAGAAGTCCCTATCCCAGCAGTGGGAACGTGAATAGGGGTGTTATTTTATATACAGGGCGTTCCAAAATTATGGGCCATGAAGGGGAAGTACCATATATATCGTTGATAGTGAATTTTGCTCAAAGAAGACTTCATTTTATTTAAAAAAAAGTAAGTAATTTAATTAATTAATTTACAAAAAAAATGTTTCATGTTTTTTATTTGATTAAAATAATTAATTTCACGTTGTTCCTTTCTTTTAAAATACTATGTTACTTAAGCAGAGTTATTATTTTTTAGCTATTCTTTCGATTGGTATCATAAAAATAGAGTTTTTTTTTCTACATGTAAGTCGGTTCGATTCCCAGACAAAGCAAGTAATTTTTAGAAAATCTATGAATCCAGAATTACTAACTTTTAAAAATAAAATGAAGTCTTCTTTGAGCAAAATTCACTATCTACGATATTTAAGGTACTTCCCCTCCATGGCCCATAACTTTGGGACGCCCTGTATTTATTAGAAAGGTACAATTATTTAATGTTTACAATAAATAATATATTTATTAGAAAGGTACATTATTTATTGTTTACATATTGGATACTCGGTAAAAATAAGAACAAAAAATTACGGAATATTTTCTTTGTAATAAATATTATGGAAATCTATACTACAATTATCAAGCTGAGGAGATTGCTTGTTTATTTGTTTGAACGTGCTACTCAGGAACCGCGGGTCCGATTTAAAATATGATTTCAGTATTGGATAGTAAAATGATCGAAAAAGGCTATAAAACATAAACTAGTAAATAACGTAAAAACACAAGCGCAGCTGTCGGCGGGTCGGCAAGTTAGTCATAATCTAAAAAAATCATAGGCATAATTACATTTAGTCGTTGGACGGTTTCACCAAAAAAAGTTGCTTTGTTGTTTTTTAATTAGGATAGATAACTTTAGATATGCAATCCACATCCTACAGCATAACCTCCAAATAAATAAGGTAAAACAAGATGACAATGATGTGGTACAATTCTTAGGCCAGCAACATTTGGTACAATTCTTAGGCCAGCAACAACAACAATTGACCGTTATCAATAAAAATAACAATTGATCGTTATCAAGGGATCAACTTATGTCGGTCGTAGTATCGCAATAACACATACACGCACACTAACAGCGTTTTTACAGCAATTGACAGTCCCACACACTGACATTTTACGAAATATTTCTATATTTTATTCAAGAACAACCGACATAGGTCCGACCTCGACAAGCGCTCGCGCGGTACTAAATGGAAAAAGCCGGCTGAATGATAGTTTTATTTTATATATGGTAGTTTTATTTTATTCATAAAAAATTACCAAAACCGTTCTACAAATTAAAATTAATATCATAGTTTAAGCAAATGTTGATAAATATTTTGATATAAATATGACGTCCCATTGATTTAGAACTTCGGAGTTATTGAGGTTTGTTTCGAAGCATTTTCGGTCGATATTAAATTCGGTATATCTTTAGAATAAAAGCATTTAACGAAAATGTACTCTACTCTAAATGAAGAATAGGATATACGTAACATAATAAAAAATAGTTTGATCGCCCATATTCATTAGAATCTACAAATTAGAGCTGAGAAAACAGGTCTTCGAGCGTTTTTTACGAAACATGTATCCGGAGAATGATTATTACTCAATATATAAACAAGTTATCTAAAATGTTTCTTACTACTTTTGTAGAGGAGAAAACGAACTATTATAAAGATGTAATTGTAATATCAAACAACTAACGCAAACCATAGAATTAGGACGAGAAAACCGAACAATTTCGCGATTTCACGTAATAGGCCTCTTAAGTTTCTTTAAAAGTACTTAACAGATCTACAGATATTTATTCCGGGTGTCTGGGTGTTTTATAAGTATTAAATAAATATCATACAAACATAATGTATATTATATTAAGTATATCAGAAATCTACCACCCGCAACAGCTTCGAGCTTACCACGGGGCTAGATGTTGCTGTGTGAATTGTCCTGTAATATTTATTTATTTAACTTGTATTAATGTTGTCTGAAATAAATTATTGATTGATTAATTAACGTTATTTCGTAGATACTCACAACGAGCGGTGACTCCAATAATAGATGTGATCAGTGCCGACACCTTCGAGTATACAGCGAGTCCGCTCGTCAAAGGAGGCTTTAACTGGGGCCTGCATTTCAAATGGGACGCACTGTCCACTGATATCTTCAAAGGTAACACATTTAGTACAGGTTCACCAATAATAAATACATATAATATGTATATACTAGCTCTCCGCCCTGCGGCTTCACCCGCGTTATTATATTTTCCTGCTGTAAACTGTGTCCTATGCCCTTCACCTGGTTCTAAGCTGCCTCCCCACCAAGTTTCAGCCAAATCGATTCAGTCGTTCTTGAGTTATAAATAGTGTAACTATCATGACTTTCTTTTATAAATATTGATATGGAAGTTCAAATAAAATGAGGAATCCAAACGCAGTTTACTGCCCTTCGCCGTCTGCCGTCCTATTTGTTTATAATGTTGGTAGGCAATTATTGCCTTGTGCCTTTTTATATTCTTACATACTTTGTATCTGTATTGCAGCAGGCAAGGGTCATATAAGACAAAAATGTTTATTTTATTTGTTTAAATATTTGCAGATAACGACTACACGAAACCACTGAGTTCACCGACTATGGCAGGAGGCCTTTTTGCAATCTACAGAGAATATTTCAACGATCTGGGGAAATATGACTCGGGAATGAACTTATGGGGAGGCGAAAACTTGGAATTATCTTTCAGGGTACGTATAATTGTGAAATAAACTAAATGTCTTATAAAATATCTAAATCTACTTTTGGGTCTAGATAAAATTCCTTAATTTATGATCAATATCTTACCACGACTAGCCACATCGTCTTATACATACTATGTCAAGTTGGTACTTACGTACAAGGCGGTAAGCGCGAAGAAAATACAAAATTCTTTGTATAACTGATAGATGTCGCAATCAGTACTTAACTGAGATATCAAGTATATAATAAATTCGAGCAGGTTATCCTCGATAGCATAGCGGTTGCAACCAGTGCCAAAATTGAAGATCGTGAGTTCGATTCCCACTCGAGGACCAAGGTTCCGTTGTGATCTTGTAATTTTTTCACATATAAAAAACCACAGAGGTTCATAAGTTATTGTTATTATGAGTCAACTTTTAACGAGATTACTCATGTTTTAAATGATAATATTATCAAAATAAATTGTTACTAGTGTGATCGCCATTTTCCTTTTCTGTTACTTTGCCTAGGTTATATTAGTATTATGTGTGTATCAATGTGTCTAAGATTTGTATATGGGCTATGTATGGTCTGAAATAAATGATTTTTATTTATTTATTTTAGTTATGGATGTGCGGAGGCAGTGTGGAGATAATGCCGTGCAGTCGCGTCGGTCACGTGTTCCGGAAGAGGCGGCCTTATGGCCTCGGCCGCGAAGACCAATCGCTGCACAACTCCATGAGGATGGCGCGCGTGTGGATGGACGAATATGTGGTAAGGACAGGCAAATAACATTATCACACCTAATTATGATATATAAAATATGCAAATTCCGAGTTAAATATGTTTCTGAGTGACTGAATGTTATCTATCTATCTATATTATTATTATATAAATAAAAATGAATCGCCGTTTGTTAGTCTGGCTAAAACTCGAGAACGGCTGGGCCAATTGAGCTGGTTTTGGTCTTGAAATGTTCGTAGCAGTCCAGGGAAGGTTTAAAACGAAAAAAACAAGCGAAGCCCAGCGGGATCAAGTAGTTTATGTATAAAAAAATATATAAGTATCAGACTATCTAGTGCCGGTAACATACCATTATGTTACCCGTCTCGTGTAAAAATATAAAATGTATTTTAATAATTTCAGGACAAAGTGCTATCGATGAATCCATCAGCTTCAAAAGTTGAGATCGGTGACTTATCCGAGAGAAAGGCGTTACGAGAGCGGCTGAACTGCAAGCCTTTCAAATGGTACCTGGACAACGTGTACCCAGAGCTTGAACAAGAAGCGAACGCGGCTTTCCAGAAGAAAGTAGCTTCTCTCAATGAGAAACATCAACCGTGGCATTCCAGGTAAAGTAAAATTAAAAGTGCCAGTACCTTTACCATGAGTTGTCATAGTTAAATCGCCTGACGTTACTACAGCGGTTACGTAGAGCCCGCGCCACCTTTCATCTTACAGTTAATGCGGGAACTACAGTATTAGAACCGTTAATATATAGGTAAGCAGCGCCACGTCTAACGGACGGTGTGTAGTCTAAATACAATAATTAGCATTGAGGACCAAGTTGCGAATCTACAATTCTACACCACCTACGTCTCGGTCTCGGCTCACGTACGCCGCGCCGGCGTCCACCAACAACACTCGCCGCCTGCAGACGCGGCAGCACACGGCGTTACGGCTCTGTGCGGGAGCGGGCAGTACGTGAGGAACGACGTGAGCGCGCGACCTGCCCGTGCCCTCCGACCACGAGCACGTGGCGCTGACATAGCACAATGTGAGCACGCCCCCCCCCTCCCCCCCGACCGCGCCGCGCGCCGCCCGCTGAGGACCTGATAGCCCTCGCCCGGGAACTAAACAACATAGCGTCTGTAACCTGCACATCACAATGGGCTTATCCACATGACCTAGGGGTCGTCGCCCCTAGAGTTGAAGCCGAGGTGAAGAGGCCTAGCCTCGACGCCTCTCTCGGTGCCCTCACAAGGGGCCTGAAGGAAGACTCGACGTCGACAATTAGCTTTTGAATGAGTATTAGTATCCAACTATTAGAGGCGCTGTTCAAGTTTTCATACATTTTTTAACTGCAGTAGCTAGCGAGTGTAGATTGCTAGAACTTATGGTAGAGATACGGATAGCCTTCCCGTATTTTATCTGTCAGATAAACTACAAATTTTAGTTGGGATATCTGTAAGTTAACTATCTGAAGCTTAATGTAACCGGTGAAGCAAGGCTAGGATCAGTAATTCGATTTAGTTTAAAGTAAATAGTCAAACCGGATTAGCTCGTTGAAGTGACAGTGAGCAGGTCATATATAAAAGTGTTGGCTAAGTGGCAGCACATACGACTTTTATTCTGAAGGTAAATTTAAATAAGAATTTTATCTGTTTTCAGAAAGCGCAACTACACAGATTCGTTCCAAATCCGACTGAAGAACACGAGTTACTGTATCCAAAGCGCCAAGGACGTCAAAACCAAAGGCAGCCAACTTGTTCTTGCCAATTGTATTCGGACCATTAATCAGGTACGGACCATGACATATAATAATGAAAATAATTGTGTATAATAAGCCATATAACGTTTTACAACATGGGTCTCCCCATCACAATCCGCCATAGAGGTTTTGGGGGATTTGGTCATCAAGCTTACCACGCGGGTTAGTTATCGCATTCAGTTGATACAGAAAACGACGCTATAAAATCCCTTAGTCAGTGAGAACCTTTTTTTGACTATGTATTTTATTTAAGTTTGTATTTTATTTTTTTAGCTGTTGGTTATCCAAATGAGTTAGTAATATATAAATAAGTATAAGAATGATGTCACAAAATAGAGCGATTAGTTGTGATTCCCAGCTGATCACGATTTATTTATTTATTTGTTGAATAACATACAGACTGATTCCTAAGCGTCAAACACTAGGTAATAATTAACACTTATACTTATTTATTACTTAAGTATTGATAAAATATTTCGTCTGTTGCAAAGATGCAGCAACAGGTAGGCCTTTTAGGTAACAAAATATGGTTTTTATCGTATCTTATCTATGTATAATTGTGTGTTTACAGATGTGGTTTGAGACGGTGCACCATGAGTTGATCCTGGGCCGCTCGTTGTGCCTCGACGCGTGGAACAACGCCGCGCCGCTCCTCGCCAAATGCCACGAGCTCGGACGATCTCAGGAATGGAAGCATAAGGGAGCTGTAAGTTTTCTCAGTCCTCAATTCAATTAAGGAGATATATGACATAATGATATGTCGTGACACGTAATATAGTCCAGGATCCATGGAACATGGTTAGCACTTGATTACTATCAAGCTAATTTCACAAAAAATCAGCTGGTTAGTAATCATAGTAATCATTTATGTTGACCTCGTTTTAGATACATGTTTGAAAGAGGGAACTCTTTGAT
This sequence comes from Chloroclystis v-ata, assembly GCA_963691955.1. Taxonomy (NCBI): domain Eukaryota; kingdom Metazoa; phylum Arthropoda; class Insecta; order Lepidoptera; family Geometridae; genus Chloroclystis; species Chloroclystis v-ata. Next base: position 5,677,221 of record OY829908.1, on the reverse strand, counting down.
CAAACCATATATCAACATATAACTAACCAGCTGATTGACATATTGTCCTACAAATTTCGTGGTACGTTATCCCGGTCCTACATCCTTGATGTATTTAATCCTTGATATCTCTGTTAGCTCCCACAATCGAAAGTTGGGTATAGGATATTTTTGGGCGTCTCATCGAAACGAAGCTACTCACGAATAATTAGCTTGATAGTAATCAAGTGCTAACCATGGTCCATGGATCCTGGACTAATACAGATTCTAATGAATATAAACAGGTATCACTCACGATGTAGTCTGTATTGTGAGAGACTATCTATCTAACCAGACTTTAACACCCACTGCTGAGTTTAGGCCTCTTCCTTATCACGACTACCCTTGCGATTTTGAGACATCCGGATCCAGTGATTCCCTGCAGTTATTCAATATCATACGACCATTCGGCTGCTGAGAGACTGGTGTATTGTACAGAGTATTTGCATATATAAGTGCTATTAATTTTTTTTTACTATAGATAATTTATAGGAAAAAAATACGAAGGTGTGCGTCGGGATTTGAATCTACAACCATAATGAAAGTCTTGTGTACACCCACTTAGCCAATACCTTACAAGCATAGTGTTTTTCCAATCTTAGAACATTAAAACATGAACTGACCTGACAGTTTACTGATAAAATGTAATTTTGTTTTCAGGCGGGTAGTCCTATATACAACACAGCTGCCGGTATGTGCCTCGGTGTCGACAGAGCTTACCGCGGTGACCAGGTCATTATGGTGATATGCGATAACCAATCAAACAACCAATGGGACTTCCTTAGATCCTAGACCGAAACCCTGACGAATCATCTTTCATGAAGTACAACGATCTCGATATGGTATCTAATGAGTTTAAAGAGAACATATTTTATATAGAATTTTGGTAGAATTAAAGTCTAGGATTCTCTACTCATAATATATTATATGCATAAGAGTATAGAGAATATATTTTGTTATTAAATTCTTGAAAAATGAAGTAAATTAAAATAAATAATTAAAGATTAAACTGGTCTCAGATCTAGAGATTGAGATACTGATATCCAGAACGACCTCTTTCCCTTTTACTTAATACTCGTATATTAGCCAGATACAATTCTTTTTTTTTTCAAACTATTCACCAATACATATACGTATTGTAGACTTCAAAATAATTAGCTGTACTTTTTAAATAGTGTTAAAAATAATTATTGTAACCCCTGACACTAAGTAATTAATTTGTAGATAACTTATTTATTCCGTATGTAGATCAAATATTATAAATGATACATCACTTCCTATATCTAGAATAGAAACTCAATATTTCGTTAGATGTGTTACCCCAGTAATGCCATATACATAATTAAAATAAAGAATTGTTGTCTACAAATAGACAACACGTCTTCTTATTTGTTATCATAGTAATGTATACTAATGTGTATACTGAAATACTCAAAATAATTATGATGCAAGAATCTCATTAATTATATAAAAAATATATTGTACGTCGGGGTTTTCGAAGGACAATAATAGCGGTGGATATTGGAAATAAGGGTATCGTTGTGTTTCGAATATATAAAAGGTTATCGTAATTTCATATTTGTTTCCAAAATTATTTGAAGTACGTAGTGCCCTTGTTATTGTTGTTCCTAACAATATAAGTTTTAACAACAAGTAGTTAGAAAAGGTTTCTATGACTACTCATACTCAATAATGTAAAACGACGAAATATCACAATTCTTGGTATTTATTACCAAAATTGTTAAATTTCCTCCTAATTATATAAGTACCTAATCAGTTTTTTCTCCTTTAACATTTTGTAAATTTATATTTAAGCATAGCAAATACTCGCTTGAATTTTCAAATATTATGTATGCAATCTCGTCTTAGGCTTAAACTATTAACTCCCGTCCATTTTAGTTGATTTAATTTAAGCGAGAGTTATTATAAATGTCTCATAATTGCCACCTATCTATATACATAATGTATTATGATAAACATTCCATTTACGTACATTTAAATGTAGTTATTTTATTAATGTATAACCTAAAAGTATTGTGTATGGGTTTGCAAAATGGCGGACTTTTTTATACTAATTCGCTCTGATTGTTTATGCGAAGCGTGATTTTTTCGTATGGCATGTATGCTGATTAAGAAAAATCATTTTGGAATGGTTTTGAATAGATCTGTTTTTTATTGTTATTAGTTCTTATTATATAACACACCTCCGTATAATGATTTGTGGTTGTGTATAGTTTAATGATGTTTCTTTTATTTCTTTTGATTCCGTCCATTGTCCAATCATCGTAACTTTCCAAAAACTGAGCAAATTTACCCAACGACCTTTATTTATCTTTGGGTCATTTAAGGGTAAAGAGATGTGCGAATTATCATAGCTCATTTTTTACAAACAAAACAAATGTTATAAAAAAGTTATTTATAAAACATATAGCACACCAACGTTAAAAATGTATGTATGCTTCTGATGTATTTCGGTTTTTTGATATTTCAGAGCGGCTTTAAGATTCAATAAATATTTGTATGTTAATCGTTTGAAGTTCTAGTTAATAGTTAAGTTTCACCTATATATTTCGAATCTTTGTGCAGGAACATAGACAAAAGATATTATCATTATTCCTTAATAAAATGTGTCGCAATCCTAAATAATTTTATATTACAAATGGAAAGTACATGCGTCGCCGACCCCTTATTAATGTTGATAATAAAGTTAATTTTGTTATAAGTACCTATAACGAATTTGATTGATTTTTAAGTTTCTTTATTCAACTGTTGAAAATGATATTACATCACAAACATAATATTATGAAGTTATGAGCTACCTAAAAACGACTGACCGATTAATTATTAAACATTTTCCTATGAGGCCTACAATCCCTATAATAAACGTAGGTATTGTGTGAATTCGTATGATAGTATTTGATATAATATGTATTATGTACAAACCTTTTGTCTTGACTTTACAATGCTACCTTTGTATATATCGCTATAATATTAATATTTATATACAGAGTAGTTAAACAGTCTGGTAGTTTTAGTACAAGCAAAACAAGTATAAACTTTTAAATCGTTTTATTAATTATTCTTTCGACATGCTTATTCAAGCTATCTTACAGAATATCTTAGAAGAATACGTTACCTTTCGTAACTTATACATTAATTAGGTACTTATCTTGATCCTGTGCCTTTGTGTGAATCCCTCAATCAAATCAACTCTCAAATCAACCTCCTCAAATCAAATTGATTGTGTGTGAGTTTCAGTAAATACCATTTCATTTACTCGCACAAATTTCGTCTGCGACATAGCCAAATAGAAATGTGGAATGTAGATTTTTTCATGTCACATTGCTATTTACTGTTTAAGTTTTTGCTAATATTTTTATTATTATTTTTATTACTCATAAGCAGCTATAAAGATATTTACACTATGTATATTTCATACTAAATGTTTATTATTGTAAAAGGTCTCTAAAATGTTTATAAAATTTCTTTAATTTCCTTAGCGATATGTATGACAATAGTTTACTTTTTAGTATAATGTATAAGTTGTTTTGTATTAAGTTAGATAAAAAACTTCAAATGTTTTTCAAATTAGATAATTCAAAATTTTGATTACACTTATAGTGCTCTAAGTTTTACTGTTGTAATCTAAGTCATTTTATTCTCAAAATAAATATATGTTCAAAGTAAGAGATTTTATTGAAAAGTTCCTAGTTTGTAGATAAATATTTGAAAATAAAATAAATGTGTTAGTAAAATCACTACAGCAAATTTTAGCCAATAGGTAGGAGCCTTGCCTGTCTTAACATAAAAATACCTACCTATATTTGAGGTTGAGGTCTAGGAATGAAACAATTATATGATATGTTATTCAACATTTATTATTCATTAACATTGTTTTTTAAAATACCGCATAAAAAGAAGGCTTTTCTGCCTTAGTCTTTTAAAATTGTTTTACAGAGTTGATTTCATTTAGAGAGCCGAAATGAAGGAATACATTAAAAAATTCACACGAATCAAACCGGTGTAGATAGACTTACCTACCATTACAATTATTATAGTGCATTTACATCAAATTACAATAATATTAATACGAATAATAAATAAGTACTCACTTAAAAGTAGGTAAATGAGACGAATGATAAACCTTGAAATTATTGGAAATGCAGGAAAATTATGCTCACGGAAATAGAAGACAGCGATAACATGTTTTGGAAAATACATTAAATCAACAAGACGATATGTTTCACAATAGGTATCCTACTTTCCCTCGTCCTTTCTTAGTGCCAGTGTCGTTTACACGACGAGCGTATGCTCATCAAGAACAACTTCTAAAGAACATCTTACATTATTTATACAATTTTACTTACATTTTTTTACCAAGAAAACAAACGAAGACTTTTAGTCGCTCGATGGATAAATCGATCGAACAAGTTAAAATAAATACTAGGCCGAAACCGTACAATTAGATTTAAGTTATGATGATAATTACATATTGTCTTTAACACGAATTTTCACATTGACGACAAGACTTTCTAGATAATGTTTGGTTAACGGTCTCATGTCGTCAGTCGACCCCTCTTGCCGTAATTCCCGACCTTACATACTTCTTGTACTTAGTAGAAATAGATTAGCTATTATCGTAGAAAGAACTACAGCAAGTTATGATGTCGTGGGGTCTATTTTGTGATATCTTAACTCTTTGACAAGACCGCAGCTCCTAGCAGTCAATGTTTGAGCCGACACTGGCAGTTTAAACCGTGATTATGAACTTGGTCCCACCATAATAAGGGGCCTTTCAAAAAGCTAAAAAGTCAGCATTGAGTTTTATGAAACCCCTGCATTTATGATAGCGTGACGAAGCCAAAGGCCCCTCTTACAACACTCCTTTAAAGTTACAGGTACTAAATATATTATGAAAAGTACATGAAGTTTAACTTATCTTTGAGAAAATATGGGTGATATGAATGAAGTTACAATTGATAAAGTTAATTATATTATTACACTGAAACACAGAATAGTACTTGAATCGTGCTAGAATGGTACACACAACATACATATATAAGTAATATTCATTATAATGTCCGAGAAGAAACACCAATGTGACACCGTACATTAAAATATTAATAAGTTATTTAAAGATCCTTACTCTAGGAATACAATAACACAATATTATAGCTGGCCTATAATTATAACGGGACAAAGTGCGATTCGCCTTCGGTACTTTATCATGCTATTTGGGTGAAGTAATACATTAATAAACTATTTAGACATCCCGGAATACTTATATCCTAATAACATATAATTTTTTTTTTACAGATAAAGGCTATTGATCGTTCTCTTTATTGACCCACCTGGACAAAGGTCGCTTTGATTCGGTAATAGGGTTGTACCTACTTCGATAAAGATAAAGAAAACACTTTAATGTGTAAATTAATTATTTCAGCTGAGTAAACTGCCTTCAAAGATGCTTTAAAACTACACATTGGAAAACTTTTGATGCTAATGGAAAAACGAATCGCACAAATTAAGTGGGGTAACAACCAAATCACGTATACCTACAATAAACTACTTGAATTACAATGTCCTTTATATATTTCGTTGTGTCAAAACCATGCGTTTATATCGAACTTACTTGTACAGTTATATACTAGATTGATATTTATTCTAAATGAAGTCAACTTCTAAATTATATTTAGAATCTACAAAACCTTTACTTACTTGTTTTCTTTAGAAAGTGTTCTAAGCGATAGTAGTTAGCTACATGCATTGCATTGCTAAACCAATAGGCCAACATTTAGTCTAAAATCATTTGCGTATCTAAAACTAGAACAAAACAAATCTATACAATGCATAATGTAAATAAGTATTTTTTTTATAAAACCTATTGTATTTCTATACGTTGTAAGCTGAAATAAATACTGAAAACAGTATCAATAATGAACTACACCTGTTTTGTATGGCGTTCTTAGTAGGTATGTCAAAAAGCGAGCCTATTGATATTTTAATGAATTTTGTGATGTACATATTACCGAATACGTTTGGTATGTACGATGAATAGTAAGTTAAATAGAAACAAAATAACAAGGTTTTCTTCTCCATTTAACCGACAAATAATACGTAAAGCATAAGTGTCGGCGTAATAACACAAAACTTTGTACTTTATTTTAGTTTATAACAACTTTAAAATAAACGTAACCTCTAAAACACATGGCTAATATTTTGATTAAAAAAATATATATTTATATCTTAGGTACTAAAACTGATATTAAATAGGCAAAAAAGAAAGACTGAAAGAAATATCAACACCGATTAAACGAAGCAAAATCTCTATTACTAATTAGTTAAGGCTTATCTTAATTTAAACCTTAACCTAATGAGTGGGCACCCATGCCCTTATTGGGTCTTAATACTTAAAATACTGCCCTTTACGGGTCTTTTTAAAACTAATCAATACCCATATACAGTCCTTAACTATGCTATCGGTAGGTATTAATTATAATAATCCTTAGTAAATCCTAACGTGGTTGCTTGCAGGATTCTGATGAATTAGAAACTTTAGGACATTATAAAAAATACAGCTAAGTACTATGTACACTAGACATGAAAGTAAATATAGCTATTTAACTTGGACGTCCCTGGAATTACTCCTTGGTGACCTTATGTACATCTTAACCTAGTGCCGGTTATGTATCTTCTTAATGTAGGCTTGACGGGTAGGTAATCTAGTCTAAGTCTACTTCATTATTTCGTAATTTACAAATAATATCTACATTATTTACAATAAATTGGTTTTTAACATAAACTATAAATGTATGATAACAGAAAAAATAGACAGAGGTTTTTTCATCGGCCTAATTAGCCCACATACTATGTACCTTTCTGTCGGAAGTAAACCTTTACAAGTTGTTTTGTGTACACGGATGGTAAAGCGTACTTTTCAATTTAGTAGTATTTCCATTTCTGGTTTACGTTTCTATGGGATGTAAAAATAAAGTGACAATAAAACATTGGATATGTAGCCCGTAAAGTCAACATAAAGAGGAGAACCGACGAAAAATAGCTACATTTACGCCATGGCTAGAAATAACCTAGCTAAAACTATGAACCAAAATTTAGCGTGGATTATATAAAAGAAACAAAGACAGAAACTGAATAAAACGCCTACTTACCTATTCTATTCTGCGCAGCCTAAAGCGTTGCAAACTATTTCGGACAGTACGCAATCTTGCATTGTGGTTCGATATCTTTAGCCAAAGTGAGTCCAACTAAGAACAAACCAACCCCAGATACTCAATTACGTATATATCCTACTTGACGTACTTAAGTTATTTGCAGTTTAGGCGTGATGTATTCTGGACATGCTTTGCTGTAAAATCATGTAGAAGACATTGTTGATAGACCCTTGCTTGACCACAATCTCACCTGATGGAAAGTGTTGATGTGGCCGTGGATAAATCGCAAGGGTCGAGAGTGTACCTATTCACTCTAGTCTTGAAGAGACGCCGCGACTCTGATTGTAAGTTTCAGGAAAAACAGCAGCAAGCAACGCATTCCAAACTTTAGCAGTGCGAATAATGTGGCCGACAATTTCGATTCTAATTTTTCTTAGTGATATTTTTAGCTTATGCTTTAGTGAAGTAATATTGACCTTTTTATTCTGCAAATAAACTTAAATACCGCCCGCTCTAAGAAGCTTACTTCCAATTTGTTTTGTTACGTACAACAAAAATGATTTACCAACCAACTATGCGATACTTACTGAATTTTAACTCTAGGTTTCAGTAGAAATTCTGTAGGTATTGCTAACTGTGTAATCAGTCAGTCAACTTAACAAAACATATTGGATTTGGCCTATCTATATACAAGGTGTCACCAAACAGATTAGTGGTCTAGTAATAGGGTATATCCAGAGAACAATGCATAAAGAGGTATTGCCACATTGCGATTTCGCTACAAATAGTATTTTAAATTTGTGTCCAAGTTTTACTGTAAAAATACTTAAAATGTGAGATCTTTTTTTTATTAAATTTGAATACCATGACTGAATTCTAATTAATTTTGATCAGATTTTTGACCTCTATAAAGTGTGTAGTAATATTACAAATTGTAGTTCTAAAAAACCAAGTTGTTTAGTCAACCATGTTGGAAATAATGTCGTCAATCATAGAAGTAAAATTAGTCAAATGAGTTCAATGGATTGAACAGAAATTGGTTAGTGAAATCATAGTCACACTAAAGTGGAAGTGGCTGATATTGCAAAAGCGAGCTGTTTCAGTCACAAAGCATTTTAAACTTTAAATCTATCAAGAAGGGATATAGGCACGCTTCGGAACGGCAGGTAGATTGAAGGCAAAGCCCTAATCATTTCAGAGTTTATAGCAATATAATATAGTTGTCTTCACTTTGATTTTAATACTATTTATTTTTAGAAGTAAATATTAATAGAGCGAATTGACCAATCTTGTTGCGTACTTTTTGTAACGGAACCCATTCTAAATTTACGTTCAAAAGTTCCTCAAATCTGCTTGGTAAAACCTTGTCCCTAAACTAGCTATGGTTCGTTCGCAGTCTTCTTTTACATTAAAATTCAGTAAGATTTCCATATGAAAGAATGTGGTGAACGTTCCGCGAAAGCAAAAACTTGTGAGTTGCCACCACCGCCGCCGGCCGAAGTCAAATAAAAACAAAGCAATATAATAGAGTTTTGATATTAAAGAAGAACAAATTAATTCTAAGCAATTGAATTTTGTAAGAAGGGAATTTGTATTGTTTATTTGAAATCCTTTTAAAACTGGAAAAGATTTTTCTTAGATAAGATGAAAAGTGTGGTAAAATATAGCGAGGACGCTAGGTAACGAGTTCGATATCTGTTAATGACAAAATATTTATCTGCTGTGCTAGAATTTGATTTATTGCCGACGAGCTTTTTGGAAGGGGTTCGATTCTCGGAGAAACATTTTTTTTTTTGCATTATTTTGAGAGTAATTCAGATTTATTTTTAGTAATAAAATTATGTAAGTTGTGTTTTTATCTCAATATGAATTTATCAAACCACGACAGTTTTTATAGTAAAATAAAATTATGTCTTGAATACGGAATAGATAAACTAATTTCAGGGATTTGTATTTTTGTTTATAATTTATTAAAAAACCACTTAACCGATTTTGAAATGTTAAAACCTTTTGAGCTTATCAAATATATGAGTAGGTACTTTTATAATTCAGATGTAAAATAGACACGATGAATCAATTGAGATGTCTATCGTTGATGCGATGACAATAGGACCCTTGGATGCTCTACCGCTCCGTAGAATAGCTTAGCTCATGTGGAAAGCTGGCCTTAATCTTCACTAGATAGGAACTTGTCTATGCCATATTAACATCATCAATTGACTGAGTGTAGATAATGGAATTATGTTATCAAAATTAAAAATGATTCATTCCTATTTTTTATATTAATTTGGAGTAGGTACTGAGAGGAAAAAAAAAGAATATTCCAGTTTCCTCACGATGTTTGCCTTCACCTTCAAAATCTAGAGGTGCGCCGTGGGTTTTGAACTCACGACCATTGGAATAAAGTCGACTGTGTCACTTAGAACACAGCTCTTTTAGGTTATCCCAGCAGTGGGAATGTAAATAGCGGTGATGATGTGGAAAACCTGTGTAGGTTGCCTATATTCAAAACGTTTCTCTATACATATTTTCATCTTGATCTTTAATATTTTTAAATAGTATGAAAGTATAAAAAGTGGGCCATAAGCGATAGTATACTCGAGGGGACGAGCCGCAAACTCACAAGATTTTACTATCCATCTTACCGTAGGCCTCCAACACAACTATTGTATGTTGTGTTGGAAGTCTATCGTGTCTTAACTAATATTATCAAAATCCGTAGCCACTAAGAGTTTCACCTGGTTTAATAATTTTAAACTAAATAAATTGGAGAATCCTCAGAAGATAGAACTCAAAGCATATATTATGACCGACGCAAGAGGTTGCGGGTTCGATTCCCGCCTTGGAACAAAAATTAATTTATACGGTCTGTAAATATTTGTTCCGGGTGTTCTCGGTGTTTTCTATGTATATAAAAAAAAATCAATGTACGTATATTGTATCTAGTATACCAGAAATCTAGAACCAGTAACAATCATCGAGCTTACCACGGGGCTAATTGCTGCTGTCTGAATTGTCCAGCATTTTTTTATAACGCAACACGGTTAATTGTGAATCTCGATTACGTGTTGTACTTCGTAGATTATTTTTTCTTTTTTTATTATTTTTAGATTATATTATTTCTTTTAGATTATACTCCGCTCATGATATCACGCGTTACATATTATCCTGTTTCTGCTGAGGTTTCTATTATAATTTAATCTGATACGAAAGAAACAGATTACAAATTAGTCAATGACATTATTGATTAACAAATTATATTGTTTATTGAATTATTAGATTTATAATAGATTGTAATTACTTGTATGTTGTCTTTTAATCGTTAATTTAGAATTTAAATCTCACTTTTGTCGAACATATCAGTTTTATTAGAACTCTTAGTGATTTCTTAGTAGTTACGGACCTTCATAATATAATTAGGCTAACACTCAACTATTTCTCTACACTACTTTCATGTATTGCTTTGAGATAAACGTAGTCCAGATGTACAACTTAAATTTTAACGTTAAAAATAGCAAATGGGCCGGTAATAGTTTAATTTTGCCTAACCTAAGAACTACACTAGTCTGTAAAATTGGTCGATAATTTGGGGGGCTACAGTAAAGCATGGCATTAAAATTTCCTCAACTATGCGCCATATTTAAGGTTTTTTACAATGTTTAACGTTGAAATATGCTAAGGATTTATATAAAAAGAGAGCGAAGGTTCGATTGTTTCAAGGTCGTGGGTTCGAATCTCGCCACGCAGCTCTAATTTTGTATTCTTGAATAAATTATGTGTGCTTTAGAAAAAACACGTGCTCAAACGGTGAAAGCAAACATCGTGAGGCAACAAAACTCTGAAGAGTTTGAAAGACATGTGACATGCACCAACCCGCACTTAGCCAGTTTAGTGAATTATGGTCCAATCGCTCTCGTCAAAATGTCCCAGCAGTGGGAACATAATAGGGCTGCTAGTTGATTTTATTCGTAGGTTGGACTGAAATGACTTTGGATCGAAAACTGAAACACCATTGACAAATTGTTTGATACCAAAACAAACTTCACGTAGTTTTAAGTTAAGTTGAAGAAAAGTTGTGTACACAGCTCCCATTTTCGACCAATTTTACAAGTGAGAGCACTAAAACGAATCACATTTGGGAGTGAGATCGAGAAACATCCACATACATCTGTTACAAACGACAATAAATCTAACAATTATTACGGTCACTGTCCTGAGTAAATAACTTATATAATTAGAATTTAATAACCTCCCCGAGTGAGCCTTACATACAATTTATAATTAATAATTATGTGTAACAACTCTGTTCCTAGAGCCAGCTGTAATTTGTCTTGTTACAAAACTTTGTACTCTATTTCTATTCCGTAGTGAAATGGCCGTGTTAGTGTTAATCAGAGCTGTGATAGACAGGTAGTCAATAAAATTGTGTGCTGTCTAGGTAACCTAAAACTTCTTTATATATTCCACTAGCTGAACCACCCGCGGCTTCGCCCGCTTTATTCCCATGTTTTCTCGCGATAACACTAAATTGGTTGATGTCAGGAAAGCAATACAGTTGGTAATACTGGTGTATATATATACATAGATATATAAGTATAGATATAAGATAGTTCATGTAGTGCTGCAGTAACAGGGCCGCCTGCGATGCTAGAGGTTGCGGGTTTGATTCCAGCCTCGGAACAAATTATATGATCTGCAAATATTTGTTTCGGGTGTTATGGGTGTGATATAAGTATAATAAAAATTGTTATAATATGTATGTATATTATATTAAGTATATCAGAAATCTAGCTTCACACTTACCACGGGGCTAGATTTTGCTGTTCTAATTTTCCGGCATTATTTTTATTTATTTATTTTCGTGTAGCTAGAAAGTGTTGCCAGATACAGACTGAAGGTTTCATTTAACGGTTAATGTACATATTGAGGGAAGCACAAACAGGGGTCAAATAATGTTGTTTACTACTGATATTACTGGGTATTGTCAGAATCAGTGTCAGGGATATGTAAAGATATATTTAACGGGAAATAGATCACAAAGTGTTCACTCAAGGAACACAGTAACTGTGAATATCCTCATTTCAGTCTCACTCCCAACTCTAATCCTTATCTATAAGCATGTTGATCTAATTTGTCAAGTTCAAATTATATTGAATACACGTCAAAATGTACAATAACCGCATTCAATTAATTTGCATTTGACTTTATCTAACTTATTAAACGTATCTAAGTATTGTAATGATAATTACCAATTCTTAGTATAGTGCTTAGTTAACAAGAGCTTATGCTAGAAAGATAGCGTTATTTACAGAATATAAATATAAAAATATATCAATCCTTATCAATAAATCATTCTTAAAGCATATTTTGGTTTGTTTTATTTTTTAAGTATTTTTTTGGAATTTTTTAGCCATGTGTTTCATTAAGTATACGGTGTGAAAAAAATTAATAAATAAATAATATTTAAAAGCACACCGTAATAATTAAAGCGGTTTCGTCATTCAATGGAGCTTGAGTGCGATGATGAGCACTTGATATAATGTTCGCTACGATTGAATGAAGAAACAATTAATGTTATAAGTTGATTATAATTATGTTGATATTTGGACCAACAAAACGACATCTCGATAGATCTCGGTTAACCATTTACCGAGGCTATCCGCAGTCGTTTTTGAAATGATTGTCGTGGTAAATGATAGGCCATTTTTAAGTTATAGCAATATTTTTAATGCTATGTTATAGTTTCACATAATAATTTACTATAGTCAATTAGTCCTAGATCATTTTAGATTATATTTTAAATTTGTATTACTATTAATAGACTCCGAAACTACTAGATCGATTCGAGAATTTCAACCAATAGCGTCTACCGCTTGCAGGGCAAAGGGTAAGGAGTTCGATTCCTGCTGGTTTTGGACCAAAAAACCAAATCTTGTTTATGATCTGTAGACATTGGTTCCTTGTCTGGTGTTATAAAGAGTTATGTGGCATCTATAATCCAAACTTAGTACGGAGATGTTAGTCTGCTGTGACAAATATTTATTTATTTAAGAAGATTACTGAACTTCAAGATGACCGCCACATTTTACACGACAATACAGAGTGGAGAGTAATAACCTTTTTATTTTATCTCTATTATGTTATTGATAGTATCTGAGCTTTATTTGAGTTGGTATTCTGTGATTTAACAATGTGAAGAAGACGTAACAAAGTGTGTTTAAGATTGCGTGATGTAAATTACCTAGATTGTCTTTTCTTTGATCAACTCTTGAGCACAACCATATTTGATGATGACGTCATGTAAAGATATATCAAACGCACATATAATGCTCGAAATAAAAAAATCGCGAAACGACATGAATACTATATATACCTAATATAAATTACGTCAGTGTGACTTATTATGTATGAGTAATATAAGTATGGTATACGAGTATAACATAGTTTACTTCTAAAATTTCATCACAACATCGATAGGAGTTTACATGGGGTGCTACTTTATCGATTAAACTTTGGATGGATCCAAACTGAACTCTATCATCCTTATGTAAAAGTTACGTAACGCGATCATATTATACTCAAGTTAATACATCCATGTGACCTTAACAAATACTGAGCCACAAGGCCATTACCACTGTACTGAAAGTCACAATACGTAAATAAGGGAGTGAAAACCTTGTGGTGGTCTTCTCCGGAAATGCTTGAAAATATCACTCGTCTGTCATCTCAAAGTCACGCTCGTTACAAAATCTCTCTCATAAAATTACCCACTTAGCTCTACATTTCCGAAGACGACCTCATCTTAAACACTAAGTGCTCGACCGAAGAAAACAAGAAGCACAGGAGGACAATTGCCCTAGAGGTGTTTACCCTCCGAAGTATACCATATCTTAGAATTAATAAAATACATATAAGGTGATAAAAAAATATAGGATCATATAGGAATTAGGAGTAGATATAACTATGCCCGCAGCCAGCCGCGTGCGGGGCTGCGGGCGGGCGCTACTTGAATATGCAATAGGAAACGACCGTCCACAGGTCACGTTTAGTTTCTATTCTATCACGCATTGAAGTAGCGCCGAAATGCCATACAGGCGTGATAGTGGAAGATCTGGGGGGCGCTAGGCGAAGTGATAGGGAGGGGGAGAAAGTGCAACCGGCGTCTGCTAAACACAGCACGCACGGCCACAACAACCAAAGTAACCTTATCTAAATCCACCCGTACAGACTCCAAGTATAGGGGAGTTGCGGATGTAAAGCTACACTTCACTGTGTATCTTAAATTTAATTACACAAATACTGATTAATAATACTGTATCGTATAGACCAGTCAGGATGGCTCGCGATAAGCGAATAATAGGCAACTTAGTTATGCTAAGTTTCGTATCAGATCTATTTATAGGCTCTTTGGGCCTCTGCCTAAAGATCAGAGTGATCTTATCTGTAAGGCTTTGGTCTTTGATTGGGGGAGTGGCTTTCACGTTTCGTGGTTGTGAAAATGACTTTATCTGGTTGAGAATATTTGAGTTGCCAACGTAAAGTGAGGCTCCGGAGCTTTGTATGAGGGGCGCACGATAGAAGAGACATATGTACGAACAAGCGCCATTTTGGAGGTTGGTGTATCCAAGTAGGAAGTTAATATTTTAGTTAAGTGAAAATACTTTGTGGCGCTTGTGTGCTCGTAAATAAATTAGGGGGGTTTAGATTATCGTAAAGGATCAGTCTTAAAAGAAGTAACTTTCAAATTTGAATAGACGGATTGAAGACTATGTTTAAAATAAAAAATCTTGTATACTATATCAAAACTAAAAAATTACGAATGTTAAAACTTATTAAACTCAACGTAAAAACCTAAGACAAACTGAAGATGGTGTCACATTAATTAAATCTATAACTAATCATAAATTGGTAATTATCTAAACCAAGTTACTTAAAAACTAAATAATTACCTTAAGCTAGTCGACAATCCATATACATAACATATCCATTAATTATGGCATATAATATCATGATATACCTTAAAATGACAAGATTGACTAGAATTTGATCATACATTCATGAAGCCTTGAAAAAATTTGACTCAGGAGATGGTTAACTTAATAGAGCCACAAAAGACTGACTGTAATCTAAAGACAAAAGTGATATAGGATACTCGTACAAAACATATGACACAAAGTAATCTAACAAACAAGTACCACAGTAGATTGCGATGAAGTAATGGATAAAATATAACAATATAGACTGAAAATCATAGTCTCAATACCTCTTCGGTAGAATCTTATTAAAGGAAGTTTTACTAAAGTTGAGCAGACTGTTATAATACCAACAAGGAATGACACGGTTAGAAACAAGAATGAAAGCGCCCTATACATACAGTCTCAACGATGTCCTGTGGGTTGGTAGCCGTGGCTCATGCGGTCGAGGAAGCGGTGGAGGTCGTTGAACCTGGGCCGGTGCTCAGGTTCGCGTCGCCAGCACTCGTGCATGAGGTCGTACAGCTCGCGGCGGCAGCGCGGCGCCGGAGCACACGGGACGCAAGCGTTGCGACCGCCGCAACGCCATTCGCTGGCATTTGCTACCACCTAGACAAAAACAAAGTTTATTTTATTCGTCCTAACACATTACACTTAAAAGGAGTTTTCAAAAGTTGATATCATTATGTGAAACTTTGGTAAAACTTTTGTATTTTGTATTTGTATTTTGCTTCATATAGGAATTAACAAACATAATCTTTTTTTTTCTCTTTTTTTCGCCTCATTTGTTTTCTTGATCCATCATAATTTTACATAATTAGCACATCATTTTACATTATTATGTCTCATAAACAAGACTTTGTCCATTAAGCCCCTTTTGTTTGTTGCGTATCATTGACGAAACTGAGTGTTCTGTATGTAATGTATCAATAGTAAATAAATGATTGAATTTGAACTATAATATAAAAAAATCTGAAACACATTTCAACACAAAATCAGATACACTCACCTGATCATCGTTCATTTCATCAAATGGCTTGACGGAGCAATACGTGAGTATTTCCCAAACCGTCACTCCGAAGGACCATACGTCACTGGCTGGCGAAAACATGCCCTAGAACAAACACAACTAAATTTAATACATACTCATAAATATACATAGTTTTCAAGAACTGAAAGTCCGATATGAAAAAAATTCATTGTGTAGATATCCCAATTATTAAGGAAGGCTATACGAACTTAGTATGCGTAGGGCCGACCCACTGTGTATACCAAAATATACCATAACAAAACCAGCCAACAACTTACAGCTTAATATTTATATCACCATACCTATAATTATGTATGATGACCTTGTACTAACACTAAATTGGATATAATTACTACGAGTATAATGACATCAAATGACATAATTAATGATTAGTTTTTCAGTACGCAAATGTTTTCACGATCGAGATCGAGAATAAAAGTTACACTTAGCTCTAAAGCGCTCTACACACCAAAGCCGGCGGCCCGCCGGCACAGCCCGGCGGCCTAACCCGCCGGCCTTATTTTGTACTAAATAAAGCCGGCGGCCTACAAAATAAGGCCGGCGGGTTGGGCCGCCGGGCTGTGCCGGCGGGCGGTGTGTAGAGCGCTTTAGAGCACTATTATACGAGTATGACGCGAGTGAGTTGGGTTCGAGAATGTGCAGAGTATATTTAGTAGAATATTGTAATCTGTGGCAGAAGCGTTGTTGTCATCATGTCAGCCGTTGGACGCCCACTGCTGGACATAGGCCTCCCTTAATGACTTCCATTTATTGCGGTCGGACGCGGCCTGCATCCACCGCGAGCCAACCGCTTTCACCAGATCATCTGTCCATCTTGTTGGTGGACGTCCGACGCTGCGCTTGCCGAACTCAACTTGTTTGTTGTTGTCAACTTCGCAATAAAAGACAGAATGAGGGTAGATCGGTTCGTTTGTGAATAACTGTAAACCTGCTCGGAAATCTCATCACTCTTTCTGACTCTATTCATCATATCAGCCGTCGGACGTCCACTGCTGGACATAGGCCTCCCTTAATGAATTCCAGTCGTTTCGGTCGGATGCGACTTGCATCCACCGTGAACCAGCTAACTTCACCAACTCATCCGTCCACCTGGTAGGTGGGCGTCCGACGCTGCGTTTTCCGATCCGTGGTCTCCACTCGAGAACTTTTCGGCCCCATCGGCCATCCGTTCTCCGAGCTATATGGCCTGCCCATTGCCACTTCAAAGAGCTAATCCGCTGGGCTATGTCGGTGACCCGCGTTCTTCTACGTATCTCCTCATTTCTGATTCGATCCCGTAGAGAAACCCCGAGCATAGCCCTTTCCATAGCTCTTTGAGCGACTCTGAGCCTATTCATGAGGCCGATGGTGAAGCACCACGTTTCGGATCCATATGTCATCACTGGCAACACACACTGATTGAAGACTTTCGTCTTAAGGCACTGAGGTATTTTTGACGAAAAGATGTTACGTAGCTTCCCGAACGCTGCCCATCCGAGTTGGATTCGGCGAGTGACCTCCTTCTCAAAGTTGGACCTACCTAATTGGACTGTCTGTCCTAGGTATACATATGCGTCAACAACTTCGAGAGCCGAGTTCTCAACCATAACAGGGGAAGGCTCTACATGACCATTGGACATGACTTTCGTCTTGTCCATGTTCATTTTGAGACCAACCCGTTGGGAGACTCGATTGAGGCCTTCGAGCATTGTGCCGAGTTCATCCATTGAGTTTGCCATGACTACGATATCGTCAGCGAATCGAAGGTGAGTGATGTATTCGCCGTTAATATTGATGCCCAATCCTTTCCAATCCAGAAGTTTGAAGGCGTCTTCCAAAGAGGCAGTAAACAGTTTCGGAGACAGAACGTCTCCCTGTCTTACGCCCCTTTTTAAGGGAATAGCCTCCGAATTCTGTTCTTGTACTCGGACGGACATGGTGGCGTTTCTATACAAACACTTCAACACTTCGATATACCGATAGTCAATACGGCCCCGCTGGAGAGACTCAAGCAC
The DNA here is from genome assembly GCA_963691955.1 of Chloroclystis v-ata. Taxonomy (NCBI): domain Eukaryota; kingdom Metazoa; phylum Arthropoda; class Insecta; order Lepidoptera; family Geometridae; genus Chloroclystis; species Chloroclystis v-ata. The sequence continues at coordinate 5,659,013 of OY829908.1, read as the reverse complement.
CGCCCATGTTTCGACCGAATCAAAGGCTTTCTCGTAGTCCACAAACGCTAAACAGAGCGGCAAGTTATACTCTTCGGTCTTCTGTATAACCTGCCGCAGCGTATGTATGTGGTCTACGGTACTGTAGCCTTTTCGAAAACCGGCTTGTTCGGGAGGCTGGAAGTCATCAAACCTGCGTTCGAGTCGGTTAGAAATGACCCGAGAAAACAGCTTATAAACATGGCTCAAAAGCGAGATGGGTCTGTAGTTCTTCAATAAGGCTTTATCACCTTTCTTGAAGAACAAGACCACCACGCTTTTGTTCCATGCTTCAGGCGTAGTACCCCCGAGCAAGGTAGAATTAAAGAGCTTCTGAAGGACTTTAAGTACCGGTGATCCACCCGCTTTCAGAAGCTCTGACGTAATTCCATCCTCACCCGGCGCCTTGTTGTTCTTAAGCTGCTTCAGGGCCATCCTAATCTCGTACAGGCTGATGTCCGGGATATCTTCGGTGTAGTGTCGGGTCAGTTTGGCTCTCGGGTCTGTAGCCGCACTGGTAACAGGCTGAGTGACCGAATCGTAGAGCTGTCCGTAGAACTTTTCGACTTCCCTCAACACTTCCGCTTTCGTCGACGCTACACTGCCATCATCCCTCTTCAGCTTCGTCATTTGGCTTTCTCCAATAGACATATCTCTTGCGAACACTTTGGAGCCTTTATTCCGCTCTATCGTGTCTTTAATACGAGCAGTATTAAAGACACGGATATCGCGTCGCAAGGATTTGTAAATACGTCTATTGAGCTGCCTGTGTGATTCAGCGTCATCGGGAGATTGCAGTCTAAGCGAGCGTCGTTCAGCCATAAGGTCGAGGGTGTCTTCAGAGAGTCTCTGAGTTCTACTAGTACGGCGGGTCTTAAAGAACTTAGACCCCACCGTATAGACAGTCTCTACGAACCTGTTGTTGATCTCGTCCACTGATGCGTGATCTTCGAGAGCTAGACAGTCAAAGCGATTTGAGAGCTCGAGTTGAAAGCTCTCGGGGTCTTCGATCTGGGCACGAGTAGGCCGGAGCGTGGACTTCATCAAACGGGACCGCTCAAGTTTAACGTTTATATTCAATGTGCCTCTTACAATAAGGTGATCACTACCGGTTTTCACCCTATGGATCACAGAGACATCATTGAATATCCGTTTCTTGTCGGTCAAGATGAAGTCGATCTCGTTTCTCGTGGAACCATCGGGACTCATCCAGGTCCATTTCCTGTGAGGCGGCTTCTGGAAGAAAGAGTTCATCATAAAGAGTCCCTCTCTCTCCAGGAAGTCGGCCAGCCTCTGGCCCCTGGGGTTCCGTTGCCCATAACCGAAATTCCCCACCTTCAACTCATCATCGCTTCTCTTGCCTAGCTTCGCATTGAAGTCCCCCATAACAACATTGAAGTGAGTTTTGTTGGTATGTATGGCTCTACTAATATCCTCATACATACACTCAACTTCCTCATCTGGGTGTGAAGAGGTCGGCGCATATACCTGAACGACCTTAAGCGAGTATCTTTTGGATACTCTGAGTGTTAGGTAAGCAACCCTGCTCGACACACTCCCGATGGTAATAATGTTGTTAACAAGGGACTTGTGAACGAGAAACCCGACACCTCCTTGGGACTGTTGGTCGCCCTCCCGGTAGAAGAGCAAGTTACCCGACTTCAAGGTTATCGTGTCCTCTCCCTCTCTTCGGACTTCAGATAACCCCAAAATACCCCACCGTAACCTGCTCAACTCTTCTTCCAGCTCAACAATCTTCTCGTCTGTCCTCAAAGTGCGTACGTTGTGTGTTGCCAGGGCCAGTTGTTTACGTTGAGGCAATTTTCCGGGTGCAATTGTGCGTGCGGTGGTCGTTGAGCAGTTTTGAACCCTCGCCCGGAGATTATCGCCCCTGACCCTGGGGGGTCTTGGCCTACTGCCATCAGCCTCACCCCCAGTGTCGCCGGGCACTTGGGGACAAATTTGTGGTGTGTTCATCATTTAAAGGGTGTTGGACCATAACCCACCACGCTGGTCCAGTGCGTGTTGGTGGGTTGCCAGAGCCGTCTTCGTTGGTCAGCAGGGTGCACCGCACGCAGGTTAGGTTGACTTGGGGCCCGATAGATGGAATTTGGGCCCCCTTACACCCCTCTGACTCTATTACATCCATGAATTTACGGATCCTCAGATAACTGACATCATCCATAGGAGAATTATATAAGTGGGTTCTAAATTAAACTGTGAATTCTCAAAGTTTAAAAGGCAATATGATAAGGGATCAAGAGCTCTACCCAGCGTGTTCATAATTCAACATTTCAATGAACTGGAAACTAAACCCAGGACTCATTTAAAATGTTCACTTATTTTACAATTTTGTGTGTACTCTGCGAGAATGAGATGGAATTTTCGTTTCATTTGGAGCTGGATTAATATTGTTAATCGTAATTAAATCGTCCGCGCTTTGGTGCAGTGTTGGTAATGAAAGCTTTAAGTTCAAAGGGGAAAACAGAGATTCGTTTAAGAATAAGGTTATTTCATATTTGTTCAAGGCTTTGAATCTGTTGTGGTACATTTTTATTTTCAAAGATGTTATTAAATGATATAAATGTTTCATTAGTGCTTTTTCAACAGAACTAATTTAGGAGTGTCTTTCATGGCAAAACGGAGCGACGAATTATCGTAATTTTTAAGTGGAGATAGTTAAAAGGATGGAGAGTGACATAGTCTACTTTTTACCGCGGGAAAGTGTAGAACGCGGGCGAAGCCGCGGGGCGGAAAGCTAGTAATTTATAGGTTTGATTAAAATGCGTTCTGTTGTTTTTAACTTACGATAAGCAGACTCTCCCAAGCCATCCAGCGCAGCGGCACCTGCGTACCATCGGACATGATGTGGTAGTCCCCCAGGAACTCCTCACAAAACATGGCGTAGTCCGAGATCTTCACGACCAGCTCGTCGGTCACGGTCACGTTCCTACGAAATTCAAAAATTCAAAAAACGAATAATCAAAAAATAGAGTGAGCAGTATGCCGCCAGTAAGTAGTTCTTTTAAAAATTAATGTGAGTCGGGTAGTGCTAAAACGTTTTGTAATTTAAAGTCGAATAATCATAAAATGGAGTGAGCAGTATACCGCCAGTTTTCTAATGAAGATGGATAAATATCCATGTTGAGACGACTAAATCGTAAACAAAATGTTATAGAAAGAGTTGGATCCAACGCTGCAAAGGAGGTTAACATTTGTCCTGTTAGCTAAGAAGATGTGAAGGTTTTTGTAGAAAAAAATACTTACCTGGCTGCTAAATCTCGGTGTACAAGCTCGAATGATTCCAGATATTTCATGCCTGCGGCAATCTGGCAGCATATGTGAATCAAACTCGAATAGCTGCAACAAAAGGAATTCTATTTATTTAACTCGTCTCTATTGACATCAAGATCATCAGAAATCTGAAATAGTCCATTCCAATTCCGACATTTCACCTAATTATTTTCTCATCTAGAAAGAAACCATCAGTAAAATTTTAATAACTACGGTAACTTTTTTAAGTTTAGTATTAATTTAGATTAAAGCATTTCCTTAGGTAAACCTACTGTAAGTTGTACAATTTCGTAATGTACCTATGTTATAGCAATCCTTTGAAGCTTCGGCCAAACCACAGACACATTTTGTGTACTTTATATACAAATGCACCTGCTTTGCGGTCAATTTGGAAAGTAGAACGGAATTGTCTACGTTTAAGGATATTTTGTAAGCTTAGAGTTTTACCTGTAAATGCACGGGATTATGTGCAATACTATTTAGTTTATCGTAATATCTACAAAAGGCTTACATTAATCTATCTATTGAAAATAGATGGTTATAAAATAAAAGGCTTACTTATGATGATAGTAGTTACCACCTAGTAAGTATGCATGCATAATAATGTTGTTTCGTGGTATAAAGTAGTACGTGATATTCTAGACCATGTATGATTTAATTAAGGTATCAGCAGAACCCTTTTAGTGAGGGCGTAGCCGAATATCAGCCTTTAATAAATAAATTACTAATAGTAAAGTACAATCATCATTATCATCACCCCTATTTTCGTTCCCACAGCTGGGGCACAGGGACTTCTCTCTTGACGAGAGAGATTAGGCCTCAATTCACCACGCTGGTTGGTGGATGTCACATGTTCATCAAACTAAAGTTTCAGTCAGATCATACCGGTTTCACCGTTAAAGCACGTATTTTCAAACCGCACATAATTTTTTCAAGACTAACAATCCAGGTGCGCGATTATAACCTATGATCTTCGGAAGAAAAGTCGAGGTAAGATAAGATAAGATAAGATTTATTTGTGTACTATAACATAAAACTACAAATTGAGACTTAAAACTAGACATAACAGAATACACAAAAGGGTCTTCGGCTCAGCATCGGCTGTGCCTGCCATACTGCAGACATAGCGGTTTTCAGCGACGCCCGTGTGCTGTGTGAGGTCTACTTACTTCAATTTTTTCTCTCGGCGGAGAATGGTCGGTAGGCAAGCGGCTTCCCCGCGGTCTAGGGCAGCGCACGGGGGCTCCAGCAGGCTCAAACCTAGCACTCTGGCTAGTTGAGGGTGCTTCAGTCCAGCTCCCCAAGTAGCTTCGCGGGCAAACGCCGCTCTGCAACAAACGTATCAATCATTCAGCATCATCATTCGCGAGTCCACTGCTGGACAGGCAGTGAGCGTCTAACAGCTGAAATAATGATTGTAGGCTACATTGAACCGTTGCTGGTCATGTGTACGATACACCACCAATCAACCCAGCAATTTGCTGTATCATCTATGGCATGAAAAACATGGCGTCAAAGTTTATTTATTTATTTATTTCACACAAAACTTATCTATTACAGGTTACACCCAATTCAATAGAGAAGTCAATTACATAGATACATAATAAAATTTGAATAATAAATAATCAGAACAAAAAAAGTTACAGGTTCTAATATACCTTACTTAACGTGAAGGTGATTGGTGAGACCTGCATATGACAGTTCGAGAAACTAAACCAATTTGATTAAACCTGGAGGAATACAGCTAAAAAACTAATTGGCTGGCAGTAATCTGGCAAGGACTTTCTTCTTTGGGCAATAACGCGATGTTACACATATAGTACTGTAGTTGTACAAGTGGTTGTACTAACTTGACGTCGCTATGGCAGCCGCGCCACAGAGTCTTGACAACAACAAGGCGCCGGCGGCCTGACCCTGGACTCTCCTCGTCGCTCAGTTCTTCGATCCCATCTGTCTCGCATATCTGGAGCTGTGAACAATAAAATAAATAAATAACATAACAACAACATAACACCCCTATTCACGTTCCCACTGCTGGGACACAGGGACTTCTCTCTTGACGAGATTAGGCCTTAATTCACCACGCTGGCCAAGTGCGGGTTGGTGAATCACACATGTCCTTCAAACTTTTTCCAAAGTTCTCAGAACATGCCGGTTTCCTCACGATGTTTGCCTTCAACGTTAGAGCACGTGTTTCTAGCACACATAATTTTACAAGAAGAAAAATCAGAGGTGCGCGGCGGGGTTTGAACCCACGACCTTCGGAATGAAAGTCGAGTGTGCTCCCACTTAGCCAACACGGCTCAATAAAAAAAAAATATTGCTGGAAAATTTACACAGCGACATCTAGCCCCGTGGTAAGTTACAATGGTCCTACGTTAACCGTTTTACTTAGATCTATACTAATATTATAAAGCTGAAGAGTTTTTTGTTTGTTTAAACGCGCTAATAGGACTGCTGCTGGTCCGATTTGTAAAATTGCTTCAGTGTTGGATAGCATATTTCTCGAAGAAGGCTATAGGCTATATTTTATGAAAAAGCAAGCGCAGCTGTCGGTGTTCGACTAGTAAATCATAAATGAAAATCACTAGAACTACAAATCTGAAGTTAGATATAAATCAAATAATTAATAAACCTAAGTGACCTTTTTGATTATTCTAAGACAGTGTTTGTGTTCAGTATGTCTGTCTGTACCTCGAAAGTACTCCACCATCCATCATACCATTTTACACAACAATTATTCAGGCCCAGCATAGTAAGCCATGTTAGTCAAAATAAAAATATTTAAAAAAAGGTTTGTAATTTACATTTTTATTCCGAGCAAAGTGCTAAGTTCCCAAGAAAATAGTTCTTAAGCGCATAATATAGTGTGGATAGGAGAAGAAATTCCCGTGTATTTCGCAGAAGCCTACTTTGGCCCAGTTTGCGAAGTTCGTAGCCCGTGGAGAATGGCTTTGCAGACCGTACTCGGAGATTCATCCTTGTTTAGAATATAGGTATATCTGGGCAATTACTCGCTTCACTTCCTGGATTTACCAAAGCGTTTTATTGAGTACTAGGTGACCCGCACGCAACTTCTCCCGCTTTATTCCCATGTTTATTCAGATTAGTTATAACATTAAAATGAAACGATTCCTTACTAAAAAAAAATCTGGACAATTCACACAGACATTTCACACATTCATTTCAATAATAATGAATAATAATTCAATTTAATTACAATTCACATTGATTTTTTTATATATATATATATATATACATAGGTATCGATTCAGATTTTCACGTAATAATCTAGGCCACATTAGATTCTAGGTTATAAGACCAGTGAGGCAGTGGGGAATCAACAATCGATATATCGATATTTCGTGTGATTCAATGTATCAAGTCTTTTTAAATATGATTTGAAAGAAAGAAAGAAAGAAAATACTTTTATTTGGGATACAAAACAATATAAAATAAAACATACAAAATAATAATTAAAATAAGATTTCAACGAATATGAAAACTTTTAGAATACAAATCTTTATACATAAAAAAATGTCGTGTTAGTTACACTATTTTTAACTCAAGAACGACTAAGTTGTTTTGGGTGAAAGTTGGTGTTGGAGAGGTAACTTAGAACCAGGAGAGGGACAGAGGCTATTTTGTACAGTGAGAAAATCTAAAATAACGCGGGCGAAGCCGCAGGGGGAAAATAAATAAATAAAAATAAATATAAATATTGCCGGACAATTCACACAGCAACATCTAGCCCCGTGGTAAGCTCGTAGCTTGTGTTACGGGTGCTAGATTTCTGATAAACTTAATATAATATATATACATAGATAGATATTTTTTTATTATACATATATAACACCTAGAAAGAAAGTTAAGAAAAGCTAGTTATTTATCAAGCATCGTTGATATAAACTGATTTCACTACAAAATCTCCCACTGATAAAATATAAGAGCAGGCATTTTATAAAACTCAAAACCGATCATCCCATTTTTCAAGACAAAGTTTTTTGAAAGTTATTTATTTAACGGTTTAAGAAATTACCCCAAGATATTTTATAGATAAACGAGACTATTTGCAATTCTTTTGTAAAAAATTCTTTGAAAGTTCGTAGCTTCGCTCTTGTGGCTTGTTATATCAAAGTAATATGTAGTCAAAGGGTGTTGTATTCAGTTTTTCATCCATAAGTTAGTGAGGTGGAGACTATTTGTGATTCAGATCAGATATACGCACCCACAAAGCTATATCAAGAACAACAAATATTGGTGAACTTAGTATCTATTATTTAACTTGTTATCGTCTTCTCTATCTGCTATCAATGATATAAGTGTAAAGACGTTAATTTCTCATAAGTTGTAATGTTCACTTAAAATGAGATTTAAAATGAACGTGGCGTGTACTAGAAGACCATCTTTTTTATTTACAATATTATAGCCATTCTCTAAATAGCGTTTTACATCTGGTTTTTTACTTAACAAATCTAAATTAAATTCAAGTCTTTATTTTTGTAGTTGTTGTGAGTATCTAAAAATCTTTGAAGTTTGCTCTTTCCAGGTTCATACATAGCACCAATATTTAAGGATAGTTTATCAATCTTCAATAACCGTTTTAAAAACTATTTTAATAGCATAAAGCGAGTCACTCAATGTGTGCCATTTGTTGGTGGAAATTGTTTTATATTTGAACAGTTCTTTGTAGGATGTTAAAAAAAAAGCTTTATCATATTTTCTTCCACGTTATCTAAACATGTTTAACTGATGTCCCATGTTTCAAGAAACTGTAGTAAAAAAAGTTCAATGCTCTCTTATAAAAAATAGTTATTAAAATTCAAATGAAATGTCAAAGATATTCCTCATCGAGAAGATACATTTAATTATTTACTTTAATTATTAATAAGCATAGCTCTTAGAAGACTTAAAGTAAATTGCGTTTAAATCTTCAGAACGTTGAGCTCCAAATTGGAAAATATTATTGGCATATAAAAATCCTTGCACAAAATTAAACGTATTGAATTCCTGGATTGATAAGGTCTGAATTTGGCCCCAATCTAAGTTCCTATATTTGTGCAGAGCTACTTCAGTGTGTTGCTTTAAAGAAAAACCTTCAAGGAGAGTGTAAACAAGTAAACCAGCGAGTTTCCAGCTAATGGGATTAAAGTACTGTTTGTTCAGGGTTCAGGTGCTTCAGCTTTGTCAACAAGCATCGGAAAAGCATTGGATTGCCAACCTGTAGATATAACACAGAGATTACTTCTTAGAATTGATATTGCAGTTCTTCGGTTCATATGCTTTTAATGATAATTTATTTGTTCAGGGCTCTTTTATATCATTGGTTGCAGATCTCTTAACGCAGAGATTATAATGTTTATTATTTATTTTTATACTGTTCGTGGGTATAACACTGATAAACAGATCAAATCAAATAAATTTATGTTGTTATAAAACCCTTTGTCATACAATATGTCCTGTTATATGGGTACGAAGCGCAAGAGGACTAAATGCAAAAAATCTTGTGAAATTGGTATCTTATTTTAACTACAATCTACTCTTCACGTTATAAACAGACAAACAGTTTTAATTATCATAATAATTATCAATTTATTCGTATTTTATTAAGAGAAAAAAACCTTGTTGAAAAACAGTAAGGCCGGCCATCTCTAAAGTTTTCTTTCAATTATTTTTCCGTTTTGCTATGCAAAGTTTGCTGTTTTTCACCACAAGCAGAGCAAGTTTGTTATGCTTTCATCTAGATTACCTGGACAGTAAGGCAACAGTTATTTAACTTAGTTGTTTATATAACCAATACCTACAACTGGCTTACTGTTTTAAAATATTCTAGTAGTTTTATAACATTAAATAAATATTGCCGGACAATTCACACAGCAACATCTAGCTAGCCCCGTGGTAAGCTCGTAGCTAGTGTTACGGGTGCTAGATTTCTGATATACATAATATTTATATAGATATATATTTATATAGATATGCAATATACTCATATTTATATTGTCATATATTTTTTGACAACCTTCAACATTTACCATAACCTTTAAAACCTTTTAACTTATCCATACTGAAAAAGCTAAATCGCACAGTTAATTCAAAAATTCTGCCGCAAAGCAACCAATAAAGTACACTTCAGTGCAAAATATACTTAGCGCACCGCCCATAACCGTAAGTGCGTGCTTTGTTGCTGAAAAATAACGACACGGAAACACCAGTTTATCGCCTAGTTAGTACAATTCTGTTTACGGAGATGCAACCGTAGGTACAGTGCCTGCTAGAGCAATCTGTAAAGAATAAGACGACCTCTGTGGCGCAGCGGGCGAAAGTCAGCTTGGGACGATAAACGTTGCGGGTTCGATTCCCGCCTCGTGACAAAAATTTGTACGATCTGCTAATATTTTTTCCGAGTGTCTGGATGTTTTATATGTATATTAAAAATATATATCTATGTAATTATGTACATTATATTAGGTATATCAGAAATGTAGCACTCGTAACACAAGCTTCGAGCTTACCACGGAGCTAGATGTTGCTGTGCGCATTGTCTAGCGATATTTATAATTTTTAACAGTCATTACTATCACTACATTACTATTATCGTATGTTACAACTTTATTATATTTTATTCCAAACACTGCCACAGTTTGGACCTATCAACTTGTAGATACATTGCGGGCTTAATCCAGAGTCCTACAATTTTACATTAGCCTCGATAATATTTATTGCTGCGGCAAAAGTTTTTTGCTTGCAGAGGATTTTGCAGCCTGGGAGCCTATTTTTTGGCCATGTAGTGTAGTAATGGACTTTTACTTCCATAAATATTTGTTTAATAAAATTTGAAAGTAACTTTTCCGGTAGAAACAATGTAGGTTGAACTTAATTAGGTCAACATATTTACACGAAACGTACTTTTATAAAGCCCGCAGCTATGCCCACGTTGTAGTGTGTTATACAGCGTTGTAACAAATTTTCCCACAGTAAAAGAATCTTAACACATTAAAAAAGAAGAAGAAAGGGAAAATTATAGATTTTTATGTATTAGTTATATAAATTATTGTACAGATGGCGTAGGCTGAAACTATCAGCAAATTTATATATTATAAATTTTAAATCTGTATATTTTGCATTCTTAATTTAATTTAAGTTATAAACTTTAAAATTTTAAAGAGTTAAGTTAGATTTTTTCAAATAAACTGCAGACATAACCTTTTTGGTCACACACCTGCAGTAATACCTACTTTTTTGTTCTTTGATTATTTGTGTTCGTAGTTATGTTATATTCGTGTGTCTCTGTGTATGTATGTGTGTGCAAATTAAATGTATTTTCTTTCTTTATTTTTAAACAGTTTTAAACAATCGTTCCAATCCCTTTTCATCTCTATAGGAGATGAATTTAGTAAATCCGGCCTTTGTGGACGGTCTACATAAAAGGATTCTAAGAGTACCTTTCAAAATTGACCTAAAACTTCTAGCTTCAGCGGCTTTGTCTGGAAAATGATAAGTTATCTAGTAACCTAAGAGCCCGTGATGGCCAGACCTTCCTTTAATTCACAAGCGTGAAAATTCTTTCATGTGTATGTCTAACATAGGTAAGAATAACCCCCAAACATGAAACCTGGATCGCGGTTCCTTTGGGAGATAACAACCTTTTACCTGTTATCTCCCAAAGGAACCACGATCCAGGTTTCATGTTTGGGGGTTATTCTTACCTATGTTAGACATACACATAAAATAATTTTCACGCTTCAGAATTAAAGGAAGGTCTGGCCATCACAGGTTATTAGTCTATACTAAGAGCCCGGTCTGGCCAGACCTTCCTTTAATTCACAAGCGTGAAAATTCTTTCATGTGTATGTCTAACATAGGTAAGAATAACCCCCAAACATGAAACCTGGATCGTGGTTCCTTTGGGAGATAACAGGTAAAAGGTTGTTATCTCCCAAAGGAACCGCGATCCAGGTTTCATGTTTGGGGGTTATTCTTACCTATGTTAGACATACACATGAAAGAATTTTCACGCTTGTGAATTAAAGGAAGGTCTGGCCATCACAGGCTCTTGGTCTATAGGTTAAGTTCATTGAAATGAAGAGTTTAATACAATTTAATGATGTGGCTATCATTATCATCATAACAACCCTTATTTGTTACGTTTTACGTGTATGTACGTGTTTTACGTGTAACTTTTTTCCAGATTTGGTATAACCACCACGCTAGGCGGGTTGGTGATATGAATTATTTTTTTGTTATTAATTCTTTATTATAACATTTTATATGATACTTTTGATATGATACTATGAATTCGTTTCCTAGATGGCCATTAGATATTAAGAAATAATTAATTTAATGTAGAATTTTAGTATAATTTGAAAGCTCCGTACACAAACAACGTACATTTAATCTCTCAATTTCTTATACCTTCGTGTTTTATTCAATCGCTTTTTATCAAAGTAATTATTTTATTTTTAGCTATAAAAGCAAGCACAGCTCGCTTGTTTCTGCACACGATAATTATTTTTTAATAACTCGCCATTAGCATAAACTCATAAAGCATCTCCCCTTTAATTTTTCTGTTCTATTACGAGTTATTAATTATGATTTATCGATGTTTCATTCGATTAATGAAAGTATGAGGTTTTAAATGATTTGGTAGTCGATCGATTGTGGAGATTGTTTGTCCCTAAGATTTTTATTTTAATAAAGTACAATTTTGTATTTAATTAAAAATACAAAATTGTACTCCGGCCCGCAATCCTCTATTCAATTATCTTACAAAGATAAGAATTCGCCGATCGTAAAAAGTATTAGAGATGAGCATGTTGATTTTAGTTAAATACGTTTAATAAATATTTGTTTTCATTTAGAACTTAGAAGTTCAGATGAAGAACACTTAATGTCAAAGTTCCAACTATTATTACAGAAAGCTATTAAAATGAAGATGAAAAGTAACCATTACAAATATTAACAGAGACTTAAAAGATAAAAAAATAATAAGTAAATTAAGCTAGGAGCTATTGTTTCTCTCCAACGTTCCATTTACAATCCCCTTAGTTTTTTTTGAGGATCTGGCATTAGGTAGATACTTTTATTTGCCCCTGTTTATTTTACGGGTAGTTTGTTATTGACTAAAACAACTAATTAAAAAAAAACGATGAGATTTAATATGAGACATACAGAACAGAGTTTTATATTATATTGAATATTATGTTGTTTGGGTTTGACCTATACGTTGCTTATCTGAGTTTGAACAAGATTCAAAGTCTGTTAGACTCATAGATGAAACGTATTGTGTCGGATAATATTTAGAGCCATATAAAGGCTGAATAAAAATTGTACAAGTACTCGTACTTGCTCTAAATCACAGAAGATTTTAATCTGTGTATATATCGAAGATAAAGGAGAAATAATACGACCGTGCTTTGCCCTAGACTTGACTAGGGCTCTGCTGTTCCTTAAAACAGTGTTATAGTATAACATAGCTCTATATTTCTTAATAAAATAGTGAGTCTACACAAAGTTATTAAATAGTCTTAGTTATACCCCACATATTGAGTGGGATGGCCATTATAGTGAAAATATGAAAATAAACACCCTCGCTATTAAGCGGGGCGAGTGTGAGCAGATTGCATTCTCTTGCTTCGGCGAGTAATCAATTTTTATGGGTATTTTTGTAGACTCATTTAAGCTAAGGAATGCATTTTAGAAATAAGGGTTCATTTTGTTGATACATTTGTTTAGCTGGATGCTTTGAGGGGACTTTTTTATGATTGTAATTTACTTTGAGTATGCTGGTATCCAATATGTTGTAGCATAGAACTATAATCAACGCCAAAATGTATTGCATGGATGGTTTGTAATTCTTTCATGAAAATCTACTTAAAAGATTCCGATAAAACAATATTAACTATGCCAGAAAAACACATGTATTATTTTTTACCGAGGCAAAACCCATTATAACGCGTTTAAAACCGCGGACAGAAACTAGGTTTCGACGTTTTTACCGGTTCGTGTTCTGTGATTTTTTTTATTAAGTGTATTTTGTAAGAATATTGAACGAAATAGGCTGATATATTGTATATATATTTTTTACCGTGGGAGAGAACTTTTGTAGAATACCTAATATAGAACTCAATAAAGTTATTAAACATGTCAAGCCGTTCCGAAGAATGATAAAAAACACCATGGATTTTTCATTATAAGATAGTTAATTAAACACAGTTTAACTAGGAACCCGACATTTTAATTAACCATGTCATCATAGATGGAGTGATTAGCTAGGTGCCTGATCGAGTAGCTACTAGACGCCAATTAACTAGTTCCCAGACGGAATCTAGGTTCATATGAGACGACTAGCTCTTGCACCCCCAGATGAGGTCAAAACTGGTGAAAGGTTTATATACCTAGAAAAATATTATAATTACATTACTCTTCTTAAAATGGGGAATATATGAAAATATTGTTATTTTTTTAATAAATAAATAAATATTACTGGACAATTTACACAACGACATCTAGCCCCGTGGTAAGCTCGAAGCTTGTGTTACGGGTGCTAGAATTCTGATATACTTAATATAATATACATACATAGATAGATATTTTTTATTATACATATTATAACACCCAGGCACCCGGAACAAATATTTGCAGATCATACAAACAGTTGTTCCGAGGCGGGAATCGAACCCGCAACCTCTTGCGTCGCAGGCGGACCTTCGCCCGCTGCGCCACAGAGGTGCGTAATTTGGTATGACATTCGTGAAACGGACGTTTTTGCATATTAAATTATAATATTTAATTTGGTTTACCGTATGAATATTTTTTGGAAACATAATTTGTAGAGAATTTTGTATTCTACACTATTGATAAAATACAAAAAGTAAAAAAAAACCATAGGAAATGAGATATTTGCAAAAAGGCGCAATACACAGATTTTTGTTAACTTGGACCTTGAAATTTGATAGTTGCGTGGTTTGAGACAACTTTTAGGGTGTCAAATAGTGTCAATATACAAGTATTTACAGACTTATAGCTGGGTATCTCGAATTCGATCAAAACCTTTGTCACCGAAATGGCGTGAAAATAAATTAATTTCCCGAGGTTTGCCTATATTTCTTCTCACGCCTCTAGATGAATCATATGAAAAGTGCAAACGAATCACCATAGTTACCACATAACCGCCAGAAATCAATATGAATGAGATCCAACTTTATTAATAGTAGCTATTGTCAATAAATCGGTCGCGCGGAAACACGAGTTATTACATTGATAACATCCCATATCAATGACGTGAAGACTGATAGCTCCACGAATAGATATTAATTAAGTGCTATTTGTTTATTCATATACTATAGGTCTATCTAGCTGCCTATATGCCAGCACACAAAGGCATGTTCCCTAGAGTATATTGTAATGGGTTGACGGTATCTCCTAGTTTAATGAGATACTCGTAGATGGATGGCTGATGCTAGATGGACTTCAAATAGGTTTTTCAGTCAGGTGGTCAGTTTAGCCGTGAAGTTATCTAACGAAATTAGTAAAAAAGATCTTGCAAATTTTATTGAACTCCGTAAAATTGACAAAGTGGCTGTATAGTTTATATGACGGAAAAAGACTATAGGTTATATCGAATATATAGAAAAAACATTAAAGTAGGCGAAAGTATCAAATAAAACATAAAGCTTTTAGTTTTTGTCTGTAAAAAATATTGCTTTTAGTTTTTGTCGGAAAAACCCTTTTGGACTACTAGAAGGATGGTACGTTATTTAAAATACATCGTTCATGATTCATGCCTACATTGACAAAGAGAAATGCGGTTATTCTTCAAAATATTGATGAGAATTATTCTTTCTAAAATTTGGTAAAGCAAAAAAATTGGGCGAATGGAACGAAGCTCCAGCGCCATCCCGCCGTAAATTGGATGTAGGCCGAGAAAAATGTTGGAACTATCAATTTTAATCCCTCGCTCGTCCACATATTTTGATCTATCGCGTTTTAGACATACCTACTCATTTTAACTTCTGAGATTTTAACAGAAGTTATCACTAATAAGAGTATTATGTATTTTAGGTATTGTATCCATGTAAATATGCCTAATCATATTAAGACACATTATATTGTATCCTTTTGTATCTGCGGTACCATTAAAACCTCTTTGAACCCAAATATGAAAGCGTAAAGTGTAGTGTTGCCCGTTGTCCTCATAAATAACGACCAAAAATATTGAAACGCGCCGAAATTAAAAAGAAAGGACGGGGTGCTCCATCATTCAAAGGCAGTTACCGATGTAATGGTCGTTGGAAAATTGAAAAATCGATCATGTTATTTACAGTAGGTAAGTGCGGTGCCCGTTATAACGTCAATATTTCTGATGGAGTTTCTACCATGTAATTACAGTTTGGGACGCTGATGTGACCGCCACTTTATATCACATTAGGGCAATGCGCTAATGGATGATTTTAGTGTAGGGGCGACGACACGAGACGGTAAGATTCAATCGATGCAACCAAGTTGGTATAATAGTCTGATTTTAACCTATTCAAATTATAGTTTGACGTCCAAGGACAAGATAAGGTTGGCCTGTTTGTGACACATCACAAGCAGTCTGAGAGATTATCCCAGACAACCTCAGAAACTTTACTTCTTTATTATATTAGTATCTACTAATTACTTGATATCTATCAATAGATATTAGCTCAAAGACACACGAAAAGTAATTTATCCCACAAATACGTCTCTTACATCGTACAATTGTCTCGTCAGACTAATTACAGCATCGTATCTCTGTAAGCTTCAATAATCGGATTCAATAAGAATTAGTAAGGATTAGCCCGGAACTTTTGCAATTAACTGAAAGAGGCTATCCACAAGATTAGTAGTAACAAAGAGGGCTGATTTGAGGGTGCAAACAGTGAGAGTTCACAGGTGTGTGTTTACTGTGGGGCTTAGCTTATACTTACCTACATATATTTGTATACTGCGTACAATGTTTGAATACGACATTTACCTTTGGAAGTAAATGACATATTTTTAAAACTATTGATTATATTGTTTTAATTTTAATACTCTTCGTCTTAAAACGTCTTATAACCCGTGAAGTTGGTCAAATGTTTTTACTTAGAAAATATCAATAGAAAAACCTTTTTCTATAGTCTGTATTTATAGTCTAATCAAGAATTAAGAGATCATAGAGGAAAATAATTGGAGTCAATTCTTTGTTCGTTTGTTTGTGGCAAAAGTATACTTTATATTAATGATTAGAAGCAATAAAACGAATAAAACGAATAAAACGTAGTGATTATATTCTCTTTGATTAGAAGATGATAGATAGAAATCTATCATCTTCTAATCATTACTGTCAAAGATGTTTTAAATATTTGGAAATATTTTTGTGTTGAATAGATATTTAGGTATTCTCAAATTTCTAACGACATGATGCAATAGAATGAATTTTCAGTGAGACTCTCCAAAATTAACAATGAACAAAATAAAAGATAAGTTCAAAAAGATACTCAAGAAGGGTAAGATTATTTATTTATTCTAGAGCCCATTATTAGTCTTTGGGGGAATCTGTATAGTTACTGAGAGGTGCGGTTATCTCTGTAAGTTGGTACTGCGCACATAACGACTCTGCTATTTGGGTTCTGGTAAGTATATAAATAAATAATTGCTGGACAATTCACACAGCAACATCTAGCCCCGTGGTAAGTACGAAGCTTGTGTTACTGGTGATAGGTTTCTGATATACTTAATATAAATTATACATACATAGTTTGATATTATGTATTATATACCCATACATTATATAACACCCAGACACTCGGAACAAATCGTACAATTTTTTGTCCCGAGGCAGTGATCGAACCCGCAATCTCTTGTGTCGCAAGCGGACCTTCGCCTGCTGTGCCACAGAAGTCAAATAAATAAATCCCTAAGTCAGTTTGACGACAAGAAATAGGATGGAATTCTTATGCTTGCGTGCAACTGAATCGACTCGATCAATCGAATAAATTGAGTTTGAAAAAACTTGCATTTTGAGTTGTAAATCCAAATGAAAAAACGCTTTCCTGCATCCATGTAGCATTGTGTTTTCCTTTTAACGCTTAAGTTCTATTCTATGACCCCACAGTGACCTAATCTGTCACGACTCTACAATTTAAGGGCCCTGTCTCTACACGCTAGATGAAAATACTCCTCGCTTTTACAGCGACGATGTGTGACCAATTCCTATGGGCATGTAGTGAATTATTGGATCTTCGAAACGCCCACGATCTTATTAATACTTATTCATACAAATCTATTGATTTTACTTTTATTTTTATAGTTACTCACTTAAGCTTTCTTAATACTAGAAAACCGTATAGAAAAAGTACAAGATCACAACGTAACCTTTGTCCTCGAGTGGGAGTCGAACCCACAACCTTGCAGTTTAGCCCTAAACTATAAACGTAACCTTCGATAGCACAGTATTGATGCAGCCCCACTACTGTGCTATCGAGGATTACGGAAATAGCTCGAATTTAGTCTTGACCTTTATACCTTGTATGACTCTATACCTTGACTTGATTCTCAGTTAAGCATAGTGGGAACGCAAATATGGGTGATTATGTGTGTGAATTTATAAGTTCTGAACTAAATTTAATATTAACGTACTTTAGGTGATCATCAGCCCGTAGAAGATAGTGGTGTAAATCGAATGAGGGGCATTGAACCTAAGTCTATATCTGATAATTCTTCCGGGCTCAAAATAAACGGGTCTACGGCTACCAAAGCAGTTATCGAAAAAGTAAGTAAAATAAGTATGTTGATCCAATGTTATATTAAATTGTTTACCTTTAATTATTTGTTATTAAGCATAGGTGTTCAATAAATATTATTGTATTGTATGTTTGTAGCTTTCCGTCTTCAGTTTGTATAATAACAATAGTTGTAGTTTTCTCAACTTTTAAACCTTGCCTAGACTACTACAAACATTTCAAGACCAGAATCAGCTAAATAGACCCGGCGGTTCCCGAGTTTTAGCGATACTAACGAACAGCAATTGATTTTTATATATAGGAAGATTAATTGATGTTTTTTGCGGTTAAAAATAGCCTCTGTGTAATTCTGATAAATGAGCTACATTATCAAAATTCACTATATTAGAAACTATTCACATTTGCATTTTTAATATGAATAAGGATCTGTCTGCACTTTCTATCACAAGAAACTCATTAAGTTCACAAGATGGCGTTGCTATTAAAATGTGTCAGGCTTATTCTTTCACAATAAAATTCTGGACAATAAAATCGATACTTACCTAATATATCACATCTAATTTTAATAATTAAATTAATTATTTTTCAGAAACCAAGTGAACCACCAAAAAAGTGAGCTAAACTGAAAATTAGTAAAAAGGTTTACTTTCTCATCATTTACGAAACACTAATTAGTTATAAAAAAATGGGAATTTTGATAAATAAATGCCAAGATATGAGTTATATTTTATCTTTTTATTCGCTTTCAATAGAGTTCTCACCATTTAAACTTTCCTTGGATTTAATTTTAATACGAACATTTAAAGACCTAAATCCGAATAAACCGCTCAACTAACGAACAGCAATCAATTTTTTTTTATTTTCTTAGATTTGAACATATTGATCAGGGTCTCCAAACATTCCGAACCAAAATTATTTAAGTAATTTTTTTTGTAAAAATGTAGTTCATAGAGGGTTCATTAAACTAAAAAGAAAAAAATACATTATTTTAAAAACCATAAAGAATCCTTCTCTCCTGAGAGTTAAATGACAGAATTACATTATCTTTTGTTATGTTACTACAGTCAAAAAAATGACAAACTTAAATCTCAAAAATATAGGTACAAATTTACGTTCAAATAAAAATAATTTAAAAATTCCGATGTAAACAATCCCCTCTCACGTTTTACGATAAATTGTGACGAAAAAATTGGATCGTTAAAATCTATGAGCATATTTTGAGCCCTCTTTAAGCATGGATAGATTGGTGAACAACATAAAGAAAAAGCTCTCTGTGGACAATCTTGTGGAAATTATGAAGGATTGTAAGTTTCTGAATAGAGCATAATTTATAACCCACCCAAAGTGGGTGCATATTATTAACATCTAAGGGATAGGTCCTTATGAAGATATAACATTTAAACCATAAATAAATGAAAATAAAACATGAAAACTATATGGATCATACTATAGGTATTAAGGTAGTAGAGGCCAAAGGGTAAAATTCGTGTTTATTTGTGTTTATTATTTTGCTTGTGTTTTTAGAATTTTCCTGAGACAACGCTATATTCACCCGCACTGAGAAATAGCCAATAACATTTTTTATGGGTTATCTAACGAAATTAATTAAGAAAATAATAATAAATAATAAGCATTCGTTTTAAAAATTACCGCGTTCACCTATGTATCACATTTCAATAAACTATTGCCGGACGATTCAGCAACAATTAGCCCCGTATTATGCTAAAAACAAATTTCAATAATTCTTAATTTACAGCGCAAGTAATAGTAAACTCGAAACAGGAGGAAAACGTGCGTAAGACTTTAGAAAACGTACAGACTGAAGACTTAATCGACGTAAAGAAGTTAGCTTCTACATTGAACAATATCTCAGGCCACGACCATGTAACTGAACAGCAAGCTAAGCCTGTGATCAGCAAGGTTAAGATCATCCAGCAATCGGATCCTTCACCAGAACCTGAGTCGGCATTTAGTAAGCACGGATCTTTGTCCGAAGACGATTACTTCAGAGGCTTTCTCAATTGATTCCTCGAATACGGTAAAATAACGCAAGTACTTTTATTCTGGCAATATTTTAATAAAGTTTCTAAGAACCTATTTATCTTTTTGTTGAAATTATAGATTTTTAATGCTTTTGTAAGCTGAGCATCTAGTCAAACCAATTTAGATCTTTGTTTGTCCTATATAACGTTGAGAACTGACAATATTTTGTGGAACCAATCAGTCCGGCTAAATGAAGGATGTTTCAAACGTATTAGGAATACAAATGTAATGCTAAAATTATGTTTATAAACGCAGTATGTACTATCCAGCCATAGAGTTTGAGCAAATCTGACTCTGTTATTGAGGCCGACAGTGAAGCACCACGTTGCGGATCCGTAAGTCATCACTGGCAACATGGGTCGTCATATCGCACCTTCAGTAGAATACGTGCCTGACATAATGTTCTTTTAATACGTTTTAAATCCATTTTTCGAAAATTTGGTAGTTCGGCCCTTGTTCTACCGAAGGTACGATATTTGAGAAATACTATTACAGTGGTACTACAGTAGCACTTACATTCCCATGCGGTCCCTCTCCCAGAAAGGTAATAGGCTTCATGCGCCCCCGCGGGAAGTCGAGCAGGGGCGCCACGCCGTTTGGGGGCTCCGCTTCTGGGAGTTTGATGGACGTGAACAGCCCGGGGGCGGGGCGCTCGCGACGGATGGGCCTCTCTTCCGGATACGTCTGAAAGCAGTGGACGGGTTAAATAAAATAAATTTTGCTGCAGCTCGAATTGTGTTACGGGTACTAGATTTCTGATAAACTTAATTATAATAGACTAGCTTTTCGCCCTGTGGCTTCGCCCGCGCTTTACACTTTCCCGCCTTTTTTCACGCTTCAGAATTAAAGGAAGGTCTGGCCATCACGGGCTCTTAGTATATAAGATAATAACTTTATTTTCATTATAGGACCACGTATAATACAAAATATTTTTTTTAATCGGACAATAGCGGTTCCTGTGATAGTACATTCTATCAAACAAATACTTCATTATTTATAATATTATTATAGATTTATTTATTTATACACAAAAATGATAATAATAAAACAGAAGTATATATAGAATATATTAAATGGTTCACTTGCATTAACCGCAAACGAATTTGAACGAATTCATTATAACAGATGAGTTCATATCAAATGGAAAGAGTTGATTGCTTGCCTACTGAGTTCAGTGAGATTAATGTAGAAAGTAATTTCAGTTTTTTACAGCAATTACATTTTATAGATCGATAACGAGATCATAGGATTTATTTTATAACCTTAAATTTAATAAATATAAAGAGTACTAAATATTTTCACCGAATATTCAAAGATCCGATTATTCAAAGACGCCTGGACCGATTTTCAAAATTAATAAGATTTTTGGTCGATAGAGTATATAGTTCCCAGGTGGTCCCATAGTCATCAAGTCATGATCCGATGATGATATCCTTGAGAAATAGGTAGAATTCTTAAAATTTTATACAGACAGTTGAAGTCAAGTTTTGTAAAAAGATTAGAAGATCTATGTATACTGAAAAAATGATTTATTTCGGGCATCATACAAAAATTACATTTAATTCTTAGGTCCACATCAGGATAGTAACACAAGATCTTATCTTATTTTAGTATTTACGAGTACAACTGGTTTAATACTAGTCCCAGCAGATAATAGCGGTGATGAGGGGTGAAATTTCAAATACTTCAATCTTTTAATGAAATGAACGAATAAGGCTTTTAAATCATTCATCTGAACGCCTGGAGCTGACTAACTTCGCTTCCACTGACCTCGTCAAACTTTACTTCAATTCCCAGTTTGAGTAATGGAGTGGTATAAATATTAAACGTTTCTTGACTTGGCAATTTGCGACTTCAATTTGTTATTCTGTAAATTATTACTGGAACCATCGTAGTAAATAACTCTTTTGTTTTAAAACATTTTTATTCGAACAATACAGTGATTGTGTAGTTGCTGAGTTTTTGATTAAGTTTTTCCGTTTTGCTCGGTCAATTGCCCTGTTAAATATTCTGGTTTGGTGGAGCGGAGAAGAACTTTATGTAAATAAATGACACAAGTTTTGAATAACAGTTACTCATAAATTTATTAACTGTGTTAGATATTACCTGTATGTAGGAATTCACTATATGTTTGGTTTTCGTAAGATTTACTGTGTTACACTGTGTATTTCCTGTAGGTAGCTCAATAAATAAATAAGATATATGTTTAGTAACATTTTTACTCTTTACCCATACAGCCAGTTAAGTAATGAGTTCAATGAACTTACATAACTATCACACAATCTACCTTGTAAGATATGACTTCAGCGTCAGCATAATTGCATGAGCTCATATTTTGCATACAAGTGTACCAGAGTTGGCAGGTTGCCCAACCTGCCCAAACAGAACTTAAATTAAAATCAATAATTCTTCGTTTCCGCTTCGACTAAGTAGTTAGTGGAGCCGTTTAAGAAAAAAAAACATCAAAATTTGGATTCAAATTTATCTTAAAGACGTTTAGAACCATCCTTATCATTTTAGACGCAAAAGGATGTCTGTTTATTGCATTGGGAAGATTTTTTTTTATTTTTTTTTTTTCAAACTACTTCATAAGGTAATATTTTAATCCTTGTATCGCTTTTTTATTTTAAAATAGAAACCAAAGAGTATCTATACAATCTAGGCAATTAAAAAGTCCTTTGAATTCAATAGTGAGTGATCATTAGGAATCTTAATTACTCCCAAAACGTACTGAACGAAAAAGTAAAGAAAATATGAAAATAATAGCTTTGATTTCCTCAGAAAAACAACCAAAGATCACTACCGATCAGTTAATGAGTATTGCGCTCCCAATCCAACATATTTCGTATTATTAGCCAGTAAATAACCTCACTGGCTTAATTGCTATTCCCCTCCTTCTAGGCAAGTAATTTATACGCCGTTATGATATATAGGCGACGTGCAAGTGTGTACTGATAATGCAGTAATTGTGGTCTGTAATTTAGCACGTGATAATCGTCTGAAAGGCAAGCCGCATGGTGCAAATCGATGAAACTTGAAACAAGAATATGAAACCTCTTTTTGATATAGGTTAAGACCACGTTAAAACTATTTATAGCTTACATATTTATTCTATTCAGCGTAATTTCCTGTGGTAAAGTAAGCCTACTACTTTTGCGTTAAATTATAATCTGTCGTTAAAATCCTTTTTAGAATAAAATATCTAAATATTACTGGGATAATTCACACAGCACTCGAAATATATATTAATTGTATATATTAGAAGATAATATAATTAAAGAAGAAACAGAAATAAAAATGCTTGCAAAGGTAAAAGTACTTTAAAAGTAAAATGTTAGTCGGTTTTGTGGAGGGGAGTTCATTTTAAGATTGGATCATCTATACTTTAGCGTATATAAAATTGGTGAAAATTGGTCTGACTTGTAGTAGTGAAAATGTGAAACAATATCATACCAATCGTAGATCATTAATCATTGGAGTTAGACTAGTCCAGCCAACCCACAGATTTCCGAATGTCTTAATTGGTGGTCGCTAGCGTCCGTCCTCGAATCACGTTTATTCCATCCAGTCCGATCAGTAGTTCGATTGTCGTTTTTTTTTTTTTTCTGGTTTTCATCAAACAGTCCTTCATCTCATTTGGATCATTATTATACGTTTGGTGGTTTGTTTATACTAGATGTATGATGTATAATTGGGGCAGATTCCTTGGTTAAGCATATACGGGTTTTGAAGATAAGGGATAGGGATCAATAAATGCTTTCTGTATTCTGTAAGAAGCTAAAATAAGCTCAAAATTATGGATAAGCTAAATCTATTGTATTTGTCTATTTGTATAACAATTTTTATATTCAAAAGTTTATTCTTTGTTGCCTGCAGATTTAGTCTAAACAAACTCAACGGCAAACTTTTTGCGAGCCATACTCTTATTTCAGGTAACTACTACCACAACCGTTATCCATTAAAACTAAGCGAAAGTTTAACAACTTTTAAACCCACGTGAGTATGTTACCAAAATTGAATACCTTTATCTCATAATCCCAAAACCCGTGGTAGAACATTTACAAAATACCGGTCTTATAGCGGACACATTAATCATTTCGCAAACGGTCGCATAATTCCTCTAATGAGTAAAATCCAGGCATACCGTGGGCATTGCCATTAATATTACAAACCCGGCTCTCCTTTAATAGTCATAATAGTCATAATAGTTTTTTATTGATAATAAATATTATAGGTCAATTTGTTTTAGGTACATTTTATATGAGCATGTCAAGTACTTATTTATAATTTTACATTCTTAAAGTCATAACAGTAGGTAATAATAATTCAATAAAATAATGTCAATCATATACAATGTCAAAATTAATAACAAATTATTCATTTTACTGAGTACTCTATAAACTCGTTGTAGCTATAGAAAGAATGTTTAATTAGAAAGCGTTTTAATCGGGCCTTGAATAAAGTGTCACTAGTAACTTCTGTTATCGAAGTTGGGAGTTTGTTGTATACTGTCGCACCCATGATATGAGTCAACCTGGCCGACTTTTCCAGTGTCCGTGATACCGACTCGAGCTTGTGTCGATTACGCGTAGAGTACATGTGTCGGTGCCCATTCGTCACATTAATGTAATGTAGCTATGTTGTGAGGCTTTTGTTTCGAGTTTACTAGGTGCCTCTGTTCTCATTGTGATATTAAAATGTTCTTGTTCCTTAGAAGTTAAACAGTACATGTTTCTTTAGTTTCAAAACTTTTTATGGCGTTGTTGATTACTATTGTCCAAGTTAATCTTTGTGATATTACGGACAAAATCTAAATCAATCAATTGACGACCTCTGTGGTGCACGAGCGAAGGGTTCGATTCCCGTCTCGGGACACAAATTTGTAAGATCTGCAAATATTTGTTCCGGGTATCTGGGTGTTATATATTATGTATTATACAAACAATATATATCTATGTATGTATATTATATTATGTATATCAGAAAACTAGCACCCGTAACACAAGCTTTGATTAAGCTCACAAGTCGTGGTAAGCCACGGGGCTAGATGGTTGCTGTGTGAATAATTGTCCAGCAATATTTATTTTATTTATTTATTTATCTACTTCTTAGAGCTTGGACTGAAATGTATGCGTACCTGTTTACTTTACTTCTCTACGGAAAAAGTAATTCACGCTCAATTTGTACTGTGTAGCCATTTCGTACATACGGAGCTGTTAAGTAAAGTTAAAAAGTAAAACCTAAGTAAGCTCTCGACCTAGTTCGGTTCACCAAAACATGCTATTCCCGAACTTCGATTGTGCGGAACGTTCTAATAAAACTACTGCAGTTTATTATAAAGCTGGGCTAGTTTCCATAAATAAAGTAACTAGCCCCCTGGTAAGTTCGAAGCTTGTGTTACTGGCACTAATCTGATATACTTATAATATAATATAAATACATATGAGAACACCCAGACGCACAGAGGTCGTCCACGGAGGTAGTTGAATATTGTTTATATTAACCACTTAGATACGAGTTTTAAAGCATTAGTAATAATTTATACAAAGGACAACATTTAAAATAGCTGCATCCTATTTCTCTTGAGATGCTCTCGAAACGAGATAAAGCGTTTGCTAACGTCCAGAGAGCGATCAGTTAATCGGATCAAGTCAACTGGTACAACCACAAGAATCGTATTACCCTCTAACCCTCTCTCCTTTTAGTACACTCGGCCTCATAATCAGACAAAGCAATCTCTAAAATATTGGTTTCGGACTTATCGAAAAACAGGAACTATATCTGTGCTAGTACCCCATTCGCTGAAGCTTGGTATACTGCATTTTACTTTTAAACGTAGAAGCTTTCTGATAAATATAACTGAATGGACGCCCCCCCGTGAACGGCGGAAGAGACTCACAATAGATTCTAAGTAGGATGAACGGAACACCACGAAACTACGAGTATTTTCTCGTTACTTGTTATTGGAAAAATTTTAAAGAAATTTTCGCTTGTAGAGATTTACTATAAACATTTTCAACTCGTTTCTCAATAGAGGCTGCTGTCTATTGAGGTTATAATTTGATTTGAAAGAAAATATTTAGTGGTAGTTGATGTGTAGTTCTGAGTAAGTATTTATTATTTCACCCAGGGTTTTGTTATTAGATGTACAACGGTTATACATATTTTAATAATAAAATGTAATAATACTATTTCCCCCCTCCCCCCCTTGACTTAGACCAGTTTAACAACAACTGGAAAGATATCGCGCCAGATAGGGATGATTGGAGGAAATTGGGGAAGGTCTTTGCCCAGCAGTAATAGGACACAATAGGCTCATGAAAAAATACTATTCTGTTTTAATAATTTTCTTTAAAGAAAGCTCAGGCGACTGTACTAACAATAATATAGAGCAAGTCAATGTGTACCCAGAGCAATCCATTATTTAATTCAATCCTCCATGGTCCACATGTGGAGGAGGAAGAGGGACAGGAGGGGAGAGGCTCGTTCTTCAAGCAACTTGCCTTGTGTTTGCTATCACTCATAAGAAAAGCAATAATGGAATTGATACATTTCAAAAAACAATGCCCTATGAGGATTGTTAGTTAAGTTTGTAATACAGTTTTGTCTAAGATTAATAAAGTTTTATAAATATGTGAAATAAAAATATATTATTTGAGTCCAACATGCCCATAGTTTGGCCACTCCTTCGGGAGTAAGGAGGAATTTATTTGGGATGAATTTATTTCATAGCACAAGATTGACACTATGTCGGCTGTGAATGATGATGATAAGCATGGAAACGGGTAAAAATAATATTCAATAATGAATAAATATTGCTGGACAATTCACACAGCAACATCTAGCCCCGTGGTAGGCTCGAAGCTTGGGTTACGGGTGCTAGATTTCTGACATACTTATTATAAATACAAAGATAGATTTTTTTGTAATACATATATAAAACCAAGACAATTGGAACAAATATATGCCGATCGTAGATTTTTTTGTGGGAGGGAATCGAACCCGCAACCTCTTGCGACGCAGGCTTCGCCCACTGCGCCACAGAGGTCGTCAACCCTCGAAGTTGCGGGTTAAATCACGTTTCAGTATTACAATACACAGGTGTCCATACACTAATGTTAGCATCTGCGTCGTTTGCGTACTTGGTAAGTTCTCCGTAAGTTTTTACGTGTTTTGGTATGTGAGGCACGAAGTTCGCCTTCATAACTGAACTTAGGCATATATTCGCAGCATACTGGCATTGCTGCGCTAGTTCGAACCAGGGTTGTTACGGATGCCAAAATTTAGACATCCGCGGATGCAAATACGGGTGCGGATTATTAGACGTTCACATCTGCGGATGCCGATTTGATGCGGATGCAGATTTTGGGATTTAAAAGAATAAGTACTTATAAGTCCATAAATAACTGAAAATCAATTTACTCCACCTGTCTCCACAATTTTACTACTCTGGCTCCGCCCACTTTCTTTACATGTAATAACTTATTTGTTGATGTGAATCTGGATCATTAAAACTCCGCATTGATTATTGCGAATGTGTATAATAAATAAATATTGCTGGACAATTCACACAGCAACATCTAGCCCCGTGGTAAGCTCGAAGCTTGGGTTACGGGTGCTTAATTTCTGATATATAAATACATACATAGATAGATATGTTTTTATTTATAATTATATATGCGGATGCAGATTCTAAATTAATGAAAATAATTCGCATTAACGGATGCGGATGCGAAAACACCCCTAGTTCGAACGAGCTGTGTTTAGGAATCTGCAGGCAGCATTGTAACGTTTGTATATCGTATATTGGCAGGTATTGGAAACTAACTTTAACTTGCGGCTTTGGAGGCATACATTATTAATAATGATAGCTTACTGCCAGCGGTTTTGCCCGCGTTGGAATTGATTTTCGTCTGGACAGTGTTTCCTCTAAATATCTTATCTATCTCAAGTTAAGTTAGTAAGTACCCTTTGCGCTATAATTTATTAGTTATTATTCTTGAAATTTTATTAAACTATAAAAAATCAATTAAGCTAGTATTTCGTGGGTAAGTAACAAACATCTGTTTACGTGTTTATAGTATTACAATGGGGATTTTTAAATAATTGCCTTCAAAGGTCTTATAATAACCCTTAAGCTACTAATACTAGCTTTTAGAATAATAGTAAAAACCAACAAAAATATATGAAGACCAACATAACTTCCTCTCATAGATTTCCATTTTCTTCATTTAGTGGAACGGCCTCTCATCACCGCGTACTAACGAAACTACTTTTTTAGTATTCTGAAATCGTGCATATTAGCATTTTTAAAAGATCCTGGTTTTCTATATTAAAAGAAGTTGCAATTATCATCATCGTTTCTCAGCTATTGCGTTCGAAAGTAGGTTAGATTCTCCGTGAACTACGTACATTTACTCGTACTTGAAATTCATAAGAATACTTTTAGTGGTTGTCTAATGAGAAGCCTTGCGGTGCTCCAATTAAAATACATTTGGCTTCAGTAAACATCTATTCACGTTCCACATGGTCCACCCACAGTCACTTCAACGAACAAAAAATACAATCACAGCCAAGAAAAGCTACCATAAAATAGTTCATGATGTAAGTCCGCCAGATCTTGCTACTGAATATTTTATAACGCAAGTGAATGAGACGGCTGTAAGTTATTACCAGTCTCTCGTTGTGGATGTGCCTTGTGTGCCATTTTTTCATTTGTTCCTTTATCTCATTCTTTACACAATCATAGCTGTGAAATTTATACCTAATTCTTTACATGGAGCTTTCTGTTGTAGCGCTAAGCCCCCAGGTTACACGTGCGCTCGAATCCCCTCTAATTAATTATAACTTCTCGCTCGAGTGTGCTTTTGCTAAAATTTATGATGAGCCCCAATGTAGCTCAATAATCTAGGGCAGGTTCGTCCGCGACCTCGCGATAATATCGTGGGTGAGACGCGCCGACCCACAACAATGTCATTAAATATTAAGCACAGCAGAGCCTCAGGTGCTCTTCACTGAAATGCATTAATTAAGAATCGCCAGGAAAAAACCTTAAACAAGTAAGTGTAGCGCCGCACTAATTAGTTTAGTTGCCCCATTCCCGGTATTTCCACTCCACCCAGCTCGCGGAACACTTTCTATTGTGCAAACGCAAAACACGAAAGCCTGCCTGCGTCAATTTTGTGTCAAAATATCGCAGAGTTTAATAACAAAGGCGTTTTACCTCACGTCGCGAGGTTAATACAAAAGCTCCGAAATAGCTTTAGTATTTTATCGTGCGGCAAGAGAAAAGATTTGGGCACAAAGGAGCAACCCTACAGGTAATCCTTGAGTGGACAGTGAGCATGCGTCGTTTGGGCGAACTCCCGTGTCATTATAAAATACGGGCGCTGTGTGGATTCACTTTGAGAAATGGCGACCGGGCTGCACACCTGAGCCAGACGCCTCAACCCGCTACATACAACCATTTCGTCTTTTTGCCGCTACTTTGCGCACTCACTTGAGTTATAGTATGCTCTAAAGTAGATGGGACGCGATGCGTATACGAAATTACTATTTGCACGTGCCTCCGAGGAAAACTTTAATTGAATAACTTTTTAGGAGTTTCGATTGTTTAGTGATGTTTATGCGAGGGTCTAGGAGTTTTAAGAATGTTTGATATACCAATACGAGCTTAGAGTTATTGAGTCATGAGATTTTAGTTTAAAGCTCACGTCATGTTTTTTTTAAATTCGGTTCCTAACTTATCTAGGAAATGTTAAAAAGTCCTGATAATTTAATCAATAATAATTTCTATCTAATTCTATACAATGCACACAATGACGCTGTGCCAATAATTTATTTAAAAAAACCTTCCACAATTTCTTCTGTATTAGGGCGGAAATGCCTGAAATAATAGCGTACCTTCCTACGCAAATATGGCGATGTACTCACTCGTAATAAGTCTCGTCGCGTTACATATTAATTTAGTAATAAAAGACATCCAACCCGTAGAACGGTGTCACGTCATAATGTATGCAAACAAAATTAGCGAAGCATCTGCATATCTTATGACACGCGTAACTTTACCCCATTCTGTAGAACTTGAGATATTAGCTACACATAGACTAACGTTCATTCCTGCCGGAATGTACAATCCTTACGTAATGAACGCCAGTGTATTTGCAATAGCGGAAAGAATGACGGTATTATAACACCGCGACCCTTCACGTCGTGTTTTATTTTATCCCGTCGCTTATCTGTACACGGGATAAGCCGGAAGGAATGAACGTTAGTCTATGGGCCGCTAACGTGGGTACACATTTTTCACGCTTGAATTCCAACTAGTGAACTTCATAATTTTGACAATTTGAAATTTGAATGAGCCGTGTTGGCTAATAGGAACTCGATTTTTATTCCGAAGTTCGTGGGTTCAAAACCACTGGGATATTTCTTCTTGAAAAATACTCGTGATCTAACGGTGAATTTAAGAAACTGGCATGTTCTGAGAACTTTGATGACTTTGAAGGATATTATGTTATTCACCAACCCGAAACAGCTTGGTGAAATAAGGTCTAGTATCTCTAGTCAAGTCCTTATGTCCCAGCAGTGGGAACGAAAAAGTAGTGAATATGATTTGAGTTTATTTATTTATTTAGTAGAGTACAATACACGATTAAAAAAAAACAATTACATACGTTACTTATACTTATTACTTTGAGTTATCCGTATCTGCCGAGAGCCAACTATCGTATCCTAACAAGTAATTATTGTTCATCACATAAATCCGTACCATGCCAGATTTTTTTATGGATATTGTTATTTTGACTCAGGGATTTATATGTGTGCCGGGTGACGGGCAGTAACATTTTGTGTACAAACTCACTAGGTACTATCCTAAGCCTGGAGTCGAGAATGTTAAGCAGAGAGAGAATAGTTGACTGAGGAGGTAGTTGTTGCACTATCACCATAGCATAAACAGATAAAAAACTACTAAAGCACCTTTCGTACTATCAGAAACAACAAAGTTTCTAATTATATAGCTATCTGTCTAAAATCTGTCTCAAGTAAGTCGACTTTCCAAGTTTACTGATTGGAAAGACACTTCGAAAACTTTGTATTGCTTTCGCATTAAAAGAACTCTTAGTAATAAAGGATAAGCCAGGAAGAAAATTGATCGAAAGAGGCTCCTTATTGTTCATTGTCATGCCTCGCTCGTTCAAGCATTTGTTAAGAATATTCAAGTACGGAAAATGGCAGTTTAAAGCGCTTTTGTGATCATAGCATTGTTCGGTTACTTTTAATACGAGTATTGCGTATCTAATTTATCTGATATCATTATTGGTCTTTGTTCAAATCTTTTTGTGGAGTATTGAAGCTAAAAAAACAAGTTGATACTTTAGTTATTCCATAAAAATAATTTAATGAGCATGCTTATTTATCTTGCTTTCGTGCTTGTCGATTTTGCTTTCGTTGGCGTCATTGTTTAAGAACTTTATAATAGAATAGAAAACACCATAATTGCACACAACAAAACAGTAACAAACAATACAAACTTAAAACTAAAACATTTAAAACAAAGGGCGTCCTTATCGCTGTAAGCTATTTATTACAGGCGATTTCGGATAATTAAATAAATAGATAAAACATCAACTTTGTACATTTTCTTTTACCTGCGAGAACTAATGAGGAACACTCTAATGCCTTGTAAACGTACTTATAACGCTTCCATTAGCTGAATGCACACAGACCGTTAGCGAGCAATTTTATGTTTTGGAATTGCTAGAGAATGGAGTAATATGTTCCGATTACCGTCTTGTGCGATATGTGCTTTCGAACACCTATTTATTAGAGTTCAGCTCGAAGGTACTTAACGAGCTAAATTATTGTTTGTCATTCTTAGGCAGTGTAAAATACGAGATGTTTCATTGAAATACTTTATGATTGTGTATAAAGTAAATTATTTAAAAAAAAAAAGTCGTCATAAATGGGTTTGATTCCCGCATCGGGAAAAATATTTGTACGATCTGAAAATATTTCTAAGTTTTATTAATTAATTTTAATTTCTATAAATCAAAATTAAATTTATTTACGGAACCCATGTCCCGAAGCGAAGAACTTTACGTCATTTTTGTCTCGTTCTTTACACTCTTTTTATGACAAAGAGAAGTTAATTAAAACGTTGAAAAATGTTCGGATATTTTTCTTTGGCTCCGAGGCTTAATCTCAATTAAGTGTTGATTCAAATAGTACGCTCGGATAAAATTATCATCTGTTATTTTGTAATTACCACCTTTTTTCTTTTCGTATGATGATTAAATTAATCTGCTCAGAATTTTGATATTCAATAATTAATATGGAGGAAAGTTACTAGAACCATGGAAATTCAAGGTTTCTGTAACTGAGCTTTATTAAAATATTATCCTCCGTTATCAGTTGTTTTGGTCTTCTTTTATTAGTTTTAAATAATTAATTTACACTTCACAATCATAAAATTTTTGATTGATTTATTTATTTATTACATACATATACATTTTACGATATAAATTTTCTGAGAGTCGAGTGTTCAAATGATTATTTCATTTATGTTTCTATCAGGGAAACCTGTTGACTGTCTATTGTTAGCAAAAAACTGTAGGTTTTCCAAATTAAATAAATAAAAGTTATTGCAAAAATGCTTTAAAACTAAATAAATAACTAAAATGTTTAAACCAGTCTTCACTGTTATAAAGTTTATTGATTAATTGAAGTTATTAGTTAAACGGTAACTAAAACCTACCTAAATCACTTTACAACTTGTACCGGATAGCTTTGAGATCAAATAAACAGAGTTTATGGTTGCGGCCCGTCTCCTCAAACTAATTGTTGATATTTGGTGAAACTTCCTGACTGCTAACATTTGAGTAATGCGCGTTACTACTAATGTAAGCTTTGGGAGTCTAGGCTGTGGTTCTCAGATCTGATAACTTTCACTTGGTTTAGTTTACTAACGTTAGTCAAACTGTGAAGTGGACTTAGAATAATTTAAGGCAATGGTTGTAACGTATGAGCACGACATCTAAGATGACTATATATTATAACTATAACATTTTTGATATAACTTTTGAAGTCAGCCGATTTTATTATCTACGTAGGTATATTTATTTGGAAAACCTGCAGTTTTTGTCAGATGAGGCCTTTCCTGACTTAGGAACGGTACCTGTTCTCCTCTATGCAAGTCTTTTAGTTCAACGACAATGGACTTTGATGAAAAAGCTGTATTTTAAAACTGAAAATTTAATTTTCATGTAAACCGTCTGTTTTTTTAAGCTTATAAACAACCTTAGTTAACAGTTAGGCTTTAATCTTTTCCATTATAAACTATGAATAGTAAGTATTCTCAACGTAATTAAACTCTTTAGTCACGCACACAATTTGAGTCATGTGAGCTGTATTAGCTAAGTGGTAGCACACTCGACTTTTATTCTGAAGGTCATGGGTTAATACCCTGCCTCGTATCTCTGGAGGCAAACTTCGTGAGGAAATCGTCATGTTCTGAAGTTTTGAAAAATTTGAAGTATACGTATCTGTCATCAACCCGCACTTTACCAGGCGTGGTGAATTAAGGCCTAATCACTTGTCAAGAGAGATGTCACTGTATCCCAGCAGTGCGAACGTAAATAGGGATGATGATGAGCGTTTTCATAACGCAGAGATTAGATAAAGAAAATGTTCGCGGCCTGGAATTCTGACCCCTTCCGCATCATAACCATTATGATAAAACGCCTTGCTGTAGGTAAACGGAGCTCTATTAATTCATTAAAACACAGCGCAGGTAAACTCGAATAGATTCTTCATTAACTTAGTTTGCTTAGTTAACTTTCCATACCTGTAATCCAACATTTACGCTCATATTAGCTAACCATGGAAAGTTTCTTCTCTGCAGTAACCAAGCTTTTGCATTCCTGGTTCATATTCTGAATGTGCGGTTCAGGGGAACAGGCGGTGTATGATTAGACGTAGATAGCTGGGAGCAGGTATGCTCGCATGCCTTCAACATGCTTTGAGTACGGAAACTATGCTGGTATGAGGTTTTGTAGGATAATTTGAAATAGATTATGAACTAACCATAAACAAACACAGAGTTTATAAAATGAATGTATTTGAAAAGAAATTACTTAAAAAAAGTTGGAATACACCTACGGGAAAAAATAGCGTGGAACTATTTTTAGGCAATGCAAAAACATCAATTTATATTGTTTTAATATTAAGATTAATCATGTTACACAATTGAACCGTGTATTTTCTTGTCAGAATGTTACATTTGGAAATATCACAACCATTTTCACAGGTGAACAGAGAAATAACAATATTTTTCAGAGCGACCGAAAGCTTTTCGTTCTCGCAACGACACAAAGTAATGGGACTGTCATAATTCCAATCTATTGGAATAAATTCCCCTTAAACTATCGAGAGCCACTTAAATAAAACTCAGTGAAGTTTGCTGGATGATCCAGAAACTTGTGCATCTTTTGGTGAAATATGAAATCATAACTTTAAAAAGATATATTTTCAATTTTATTATGATCGTAGTTTTATGCTCTTCTAAGTGGGAGAATTAATTTACTTCTCGTTAAACATTAATTTTGATTTTGTCCATAATTATAATTTTGTCTGTGTGTTTCTTTATTTTTTGATTTTTATATACGAGTTCAAGCGGCTACTAAGCAGAGATATTTTTGTTTTGATGTGAGTTTTGCTAAGTTCCAGCAGTGGGAAAGTAAATAGGGGTGATTATGAAGTGTCCACGTAATCTCTAGAGTTTTATAGAAAAATTACATAAATCTTTATACCAAATTCCCAAATACCTTCAATAGATTATGCTGGGGTGATTGGTTGTTATAATGATATTGACAAAAGTCGAAGGTCAATCCGGTCGTACTTATGAAACTTTTAATCAAACATAAGGACGAGTGGGAGCAGAATTCTTACAGTTTTGTCACGTCCGGTTATCTGACAGTTTCCGTAATTGACGACCCTATACAGAACCTTATATCACATTATGATCTTTTATTGATAAAACAAAAAAAAAAATACGCGGTCCATTTCGTTTTTATGTTAACTTTTGTTATATAAATAGTTTACATTAACACCCCTATAATACATTCTAAATGCTGGGACACAGGGACTTATCTCTTAACGAGAAAGATTAGGCCTTAATTCACCACGCTGGCCAAGTGCGTGTTGGTATACATATAAACATACCTATAGTTTAATTACATAGTCTTCCTCGATAAATGTACTATACAACACTGAAAATTTTTTCACCGATTTGAAACACACTTTTTCATTTTTTCAGTGTTGACGACCTGCGGTTTCTGAAATTATCGCGTTCTATCAATCAAACAAACTCTTCAGCTTTTTAATATTATTATAGATTATTGTATTTATTGTATATATTTCACATAATAGTAATGTCGAATTGAAACAACACAACACTCGGTACAAATTAAGACTGAACAAAGAAAACTACTTTTCGTGAATAGACACTAATGATGATGAAACTGAGTCTTTTAATTGACATAACGATCAATTCGATCCCTTATTGTTTCGAGAAAGTTCCAAATAACCAAACTCCGCGATCGTTTCTCGTAATGGATAAACAATGTACGACTGAATTGTAAGCTTCAATTAATGCCATAAATATTTGAACAATGGCGGGTATAATTCTGAATTAATCTATTCATTAATATTAAATGCCGGCTGTCATAGTCATGAGTAGGCCGTGGTCTCACTAAGCTCACAGCGACTGTAGTAGTAGTAGATCAGTAGTTTTTGTCAGTTTGTTTTTATCAAACGATGGTATACTGTATGTGTAGAGTTATAAGCCACGTGGTTGTATCTATTAAGCTCTTGGTGTAATTGAAAAAATAAATTAGTAAAGCCATTGCGTAATTAGCATAGTAAGCCGTCGGTACCGCCGGAGACGGATTGGCGACGACTCGGCCATTAATTTAATTATCCGGGAATAGTAACGTTGCAAAGGTAAACGTCGGGCTCTATTTGAGAAAGAAAATTTGAAAATATTGTATAGCCATAAATTATCTGCTTACGTCCCATACAAAATCTCAAATCTAAGGTCAAGTGAAACCGTAGTTTATCGCGAAGCCTACACTGATTTTGCTCTTCCAGAAAATAGTAACCGTGTTGCTCATCATCTAAAGCTATTTGTCTGAAAATCTTGGTGATTGTTTGGACAAAATAAAACACCAATTTACATTACGTGAAGGGTTAAACATCTTGAAGACAATTATTCCATAAAAGTATCGAAGGTGAAATATTAGCTGTCATTCAGTAAGCCGATCTGTGAGCATAGTGAAGCCACGGCCTTAGGCCTTGTGTTCAGTGAAGTTTATAAACTGAGATAAGAAATTTCTAGAACGGTTTGAACCATATTCGTGCTTCTGATCGCGTCTATTTAGAATTCTATGTGAATAGTATGTGGGGTAACCGATGAAACGTATAACAGATTCTATTTCAACTCACAATGGATTTGTATTTGTGAATTTGCGCCATACAATGTATCTACTATTATTTAGTTATTGGATGTAAAAGCAATACCATGTTACAATTACGTAAAATTATTTGCAAGAGTGCTATCCTATATTCAATTTTAATTAAAATCGTCTGAAATTCCATAAGTACCTACTAAAAGTATATCGGTGAACAGATTATTCTGAACGCGCTATTTTAGGAACCTTGTTTATTTGATTTTTTTAGTGTTGGATACTTTTGCTGAGTAAGATTTTATCCACTTTGGCATAGAAAAATCTTCATTTTTAGTTCCCTTACAGATACCATGTTTTAAACCTAAATACTGTATATAACCATAAGCCGTGTTAGCTAAGTGAGAGTACACTCGACTTTTATTCCGAAAGTTCGGCTTGGATCGAACATTTTTATCTTGACAACGTGTGGATTAATTACCAAATATCAAATGGGGCAAAAGATCATGTCGTATCACGTGTTGTGTAACTTACTATCCACTTTACCTGTAAAGTTATAACAAAAAAAGTAAATCAGACGCTTAATCTAAAGGGTTGTTTGTCGCAAAATGGCGTCCAATTTTCGCTAAAATTCCGCTAACTTTGACTGACACTATTAGGCCGTGTAAACAATTAGCGATTCCTAAACGGGTAAGCCGTATCAACCTACTGACAGCTGCCAAATTGGCTGACTCCGATTTAGGCCACGTCTAGTTTGTCATTTGTTGGTTTACCTACGCGATAAACTAAGTGCGATAGTAGGCATCTCGCTACTAAATCGCGCTTTCATCGCTACGCCAGGTTGGAAAGAACAGCAAGGTTTTGATCTTTTGACACAAATACCACTTGCCGTGAGGCTAGTTTGAGAATAGTACGATCCCAATTCTAACCTTGGTTGCTGTCAAACTGAATTCGGTGTTAACTATGTACCAGAAGACGAGCGGCAGAGACGTTCTGTGTTTCAACAAACAAAATATATTTATTCAAAAATGTTTCTTTGTAGTACAATAGAAGTATTAGTATACAGATTAGATTTACTGTGATCACCGATGATAACCCCTGGTTTGGTGATTATACTAAATTACGAGAGAAGAAGAATGGACTATTGGAAAGATACATGCTATACAATATGGGCTAATACGATGATGATTAAAATGATATAAATTTCATAGAAAAATTTGTTCCATAAAATAAAAAAAAACCGCTTAAACCCGTTAGATTTGTCACTACAAAATAGGCTTTAACTTTATTGACTAATTGTTTCTGCGAGGGAAATAATCTTAAGAAACTCTGCTGAAAGTTACCCGGTGGTGTTCCCCGCTTAAACGCAATGCACAAGAATGATTCGCGGCCGTCTTTTAAACTTTTGCTGGCCAGCTGTCGCGGACAGCCTTTTCGTAGGGTTGCCACTTGGCAAAAATAGATTTTCTCATCTTGTCTATCTTCTATTTATATAATACTAGCAACCCGCCCTCACTTCGTCTCGGGTACCGTAATCTATATAAATAATTTCGTCAAGGGGTACAGAAGACTCGATCGAAAACTTATATGAATAACAAAACATAAAATATATTGATTTTGAGTCGACAACATATGTATATCCGGAAAATTCGGATTATAGAGAATTTCCGGAAGAAAGCCGGAAGAAGAAGCCGGGTTTTCATGTAGTATACTTATAAACCTTCTGCTTAAATCATTCTACCTATTTAAAAACCCGCATAAGAATAAAACCGTTTTAAAAATAGATGCATGTGTTCATAGAGACCAACAGACAATTAATTATACAAAGAAAACATTTGGTACTATATCTACCGATCGTCCAAACACTGCATCATGTTGCGAGTTACAAAATTACTTGTTACACCGAGTTGGGTACCGTATAGTATTCCCTTTGTCATGTCAAATTGAACATTTGCCATTTTCATTAACGCATCCCTGTTCGCATTTAGCTAGAGTTTCACGGTACTTGAGCACGGTTATAGTAACCTAATTATTCTCGGTTGCACTGTGACTGTGTTTTGCATGCATTACGGCGTGTCATAGATGACGAGTGACATTAGAGTCAGTTTAGCATGTTGTTTGACTATTATTAAACTTGAAACGGGAGATTTATATCTAACTTAGTCCAGAATAAGGCCCGTCTTCTATCAAAGTGCCTGTCGTGTGGTGCTGGTCTCAGAATAGGACCACCAATATCGTTGTATGTAATATTATTTCAAAAATAAATAGAAACTTTAATTAGGCGGTACTAATTTCATCTGCATTTGATATAATATGATGGTTATGTTGGTTGACCAGCAAGGCTAAACTTAAAACCATTTCAAAAACACTTTTTAATCCGGTGAAAAATAAATATTTATAGAAATATTCAACTAAGAACAAACTTCCTTCTAACATCCTCGATACCAAAGCTCAATACCCATTACAAATTAAAGACCCTTTTAAAATGCAATGGAATCTGGTTCATTCAATTTCCTAATGCCAACAAGGCAGCGTCATTATTTATTAATTCTTTCCCACCGCTGGGAAGACGGGAAGACTTTCATTTTCCCGGTGTAATCAGGCAGATTAATTAAAGAGTTCCTCGGCGTATTGTGAAAAATTCAATTAATATTAACGTCACAATGAATGATCCTCGTTAAGAATTAACGTTCAATTGGTATGTTTTACGCACCGCGCGCTTTGGTCGCTAGGGAAATCAACGCCCGGGAGGGGCACATTTGTACAGAAAACAGTATTATTACCTTTCTAAAATAACTTCAACTAAACAGACCTTACAAATTAAAAAAAATGTTACGCTATTATTGGGATACTCGATTAAAATAGTGCGAAATATAATATTTAATATAATTATGTTATCGAAAATATTGTGTGGGTAATTTAAACAGTACTGTGCGAGAAATGAATTGTGTTTTCTTATTTAGGGAAACTATGTATGAAATAAATATAAACGAATGGGCCTTTTAGTGCTGTTTAGTGTTGGCTTAAGAATGCTTCAGCTGTTTCTGCGGATCACATCCCCAAGACTCTAAGGTTATAGATAATGGTACATGATGATGAAGAGTTTGTGATGATTGTGACATAAAAGTACCTACTCAATTTAACATTTAACAGGCTTAGTTATATCTCAGCTAATTAACTGATTGTATCATGAAGCAGGTTTAAAAAAAACCAGCTTGTCTTAAATAATTTCTAGAAATATTACATTTATATACCTACCAGTTTTCTGTGTAAA
The DNA here is from genome assembly GCA_963691955.1 of Chloroclystis v-ata. NCBI lineage: Eukaryota > Metazoa > Arthropoda > Insecta > Lepidoptera > Geometridae > Chloroclystis > Chloroclystis v-ata. The sequence continues at coordinate 5,619,174 of OY829908.1, read as the reverse complement.
TTCGTTCGAAAATAAGATCCGGGTACGCACAGGAGGGCAAATACTTAATACTTTAGTATCGAGTAATTTATATCAAGTATTGTTTGTTGGGCCAGTTTGTTATTGATTACTTTGCGCGAGTCAACACAAGTTTCTTTAAGTCAACTCCGTTTATTTGATGAAACTGTTATAGCACGGTTTAATGGAATAAATTGTTTATATAGTTTGTTATTGTTTCAGCACTAGTACAGATGTGGAGTTTATTTTTAGTATGAATTAATTTTTGCGGTCAACTATTTGCTCTTTTTTTTTTGGAAAACAAAGAGTTAATTAACATCGGTTACAAATTATTTCCAAAAAAAATTTAATCAACTGATCTACAAGACATTTGATGTTTGTAAACGGATAACGATGCCTTACGATGTCTTTCAAGCTAGCAGTAAGTCCGTCTATTAAATCCTTGTAGGGTCGCAAATACCAAAATGTTTCGAATAACCGCTTTGGGTAGCTAAAGTTAAGGAATTTGAAATGTGACATCCCACACACACAATTCACAATGTAGAAAATGTAGAAGAAAATTGCTTATAATATATCTAATTTATAGGTACCTATAAAAAAATCAAATTCCAGAACTCTAATTCAAACGGTTGTTCACTGATCGCCTAGTGATGAAATATATCTTAATGTGTATCTTTACATGCCGTCGGTCATCGCGCTAGAGACGTTTTGAAATCCCATACAAAAATGAACAAAGACAGAGTAAAGGCTCAGTTCATCATAGACCGTAAAGGAGCAACAAGCTTAGCAACCAACATTTTAAACATTATACGTTTAACTTTGTATATTTAAGTAACAACAATTTTAGAACAAAATATGTTATTATTGAGGATTTTTGTTATGTTTATTTGGGGCTAGATGTTGCTGTATGAATTGTCCAGCAATATATATTTATATTTATTTATTAATTGTATCTAAATCTACTAATTTATGAGGGAGTGAGGTCGCTCTCTTATCAATTTATATCAAGTTATAAAACCGATACCTATACTATAATAGCGTTTAGTTTTTGGTCTGTCTGATCGGAAGGCTTAAATACATATATATATACCTACATTCAACACCTACATAAGCTACCATCCTATTTCCTTAATTAAAGCTTCGGCGCTCTGAAACAATTACTGCCGATACGGTTAATATTGACCTTCCATCATTGTAGACTTCAATTCAGGTACATAGAGGCCGTACTTAATCTCTAAGGACCGAACTCCAAGCAAGCAAACAAAAGCCGAGTTTACACACAATAGCTTGATGGGCAAAATGTACCGGAGTATTACCATAGATAAACTACACCTTACTTTTGTTATAGAATTACCCATATGACCTAAGTACGATTGGTACGAAAATGCTTTGTCACACAATATCATCATAATGCTGTTCGGATTGCATAAGAGCAATTTAGAGGCACCACAATAATAACACAATTTGACGTTTGACGACATTGTATTCCGTTTAAACATAACACAGCCTTTACGAGTCCGCTTTTCATATAATGGCAGAACAGCATTAGTGGTTATCTTAATTTAAGTTAAACTAACCATTATGTAGAAGACTTCTATATATATAATATATTATACCTATATAAAGTTTTAAGTACCCGACGCAAACAAAACACGGCACTTAGTTTCATAACTCATTCCCATGTGTGATATTAGTAACTGCCAGGTTGCAGTAGTTTGAACGTGTCACTCGTTAATGACACTCCGTTAGGCTCTAACCTCTGCTCCATCGCTCGGCGCTGTATAGTGTATACTGTCTGAAGTCTACAAACTTTGTACAGTCTGAGACGAACTTTGTTAACAAGCGTCATGCAAATAACCTGAACTTCAAAAGATACAAGATTCACTGCAAGTTCGCCGTCTAATGGACTGAGATATCGGATCATTTTCGAAATAAGTTTGGTATGGGAGTGATCGAAGACTCGTTAAAAACTTTTTGACGCGCACAATTCTGACTCGTATGCGTATGGATGTTTATTGGTGTGTGTACTTTGTCTATTCTCCAAATTGACAACTTTGTAAGGCTTGCACTGTGATACCAATTTGCCTGAAAGAGATAACAAATTCCCAACGATCTACAGTGCATTCTACTGGTGAGAAACCTGTGTTCAGTTGACGTAAAGACCTACAGTGCATTCTACTGACAAGATACCAGTGGTCTGTAGAAAGACTGGCTCGTTAAAAAGTGCACATTGTAGATACTTTAGGCATGTAAAGTTATACAGGGTTATTGTACAATAGGGGTACTTACATGGTGTATAATGTCAGTCGCCGCGTAGAAGCTCTCATGGGGATCCGGTCGTTTCATCATGTAAGGCCGCGGGAATTCGGGGTCCTCACAAATTTCTGTTGGAAACAAAATTTATATTATACATAGTTTGTAAAACACGTTCTCCGTGGGAATTTCCGATATTAAACCTCGCTAATATTATAAATGCGGAAGTTTGTTTTCGGAAAATTCTGCGCAGTTTTGCGTGTTTTATATTTGTATTGGGATTATGATACTGAATTAGGTCTACCATCAGAACTATGACATGTTGCTTTTGATGCATTGATTGATATGAGGTATTATTGAAAAGCTAAATTACACTCTTATACACATACTTTTAGTATTCATATTTATGAAAACGGCAAGAACAAAGTTTAATGGATTCTTTGGTGGTAAAGAACCTATATAGTTATACAATAATCCAAGTTCAGTATGGTTCCCACATACGTAAATTTAAGATAAAAATTTCCAAATAACTAATAGAAAAGTCTCAATTGTTGCTTTTAATTTTATTTTAAGGGGTGCTTATGAATCACGCTTACCAGGTAAGAAGTACATACTCGTATTAGGAGTAGGTAGTTAGTGAGTTATACACAGAACGCTGAAGCCCATCTCCCTATATAAAAATATCTAAATCGGTTTGACGACCTACGGGTTGTGTGAGCGTGGTACAATTTTTACGCCAGTTACGGCAAATTAATAAATAATATTGTTTTACAATTTTACACAGCACATATTCAAGTTTCAGCAAATAAAACTTGAGTTACGGTACGGGATACTAGAGACGCCTCTGGGATAGAATCTTTTCAATATGCCTGAGAACAATAGCCACCTTCCCTTCCGGACGTCCGGTCGTCCTAACGAGCATGCTATCTCTTTTTAACTGCTGGCGCTAACATCTATCTTGTTTTTAAATATTAAGGTGTATTTCATCGTTCAGAACGTTTTTCAAAGGGTTAAGGTAATCTTGGAGGAACAATGTAATCGTTCCATAGCCGAGTTTTTAAGGTGAGCTTCGTCAATCATCCGACAACTTTGATGGCACCTATGCTGCCATAGAACCATAATATGGTTACTATATTATACAGTCAAAAGATTCTCCTTATAGGTTAGAATAATTTAGTTAGAATAATTTAGCACCCGTATCAAGCTTCGATCTTACCACGGGGCTAGATGTTGCTGTGTAATAATAATTATTATATTGCTTGACAATTCCAGCAATATTATAATTATTATTTTAATTGTTTAGGAGTTTATTATTTAGTAGGAAAAAGCTGATATTCATTAGTAGTATTTTGTATAATAAGTAAAAATGTTGGAATCGGAATGACATTATATATTTCGATGAAAATGTTTTGCTTTTTTGTTTGGTCCCCGGATCAAACAAAAACTGAAACTTGCTCGAAATAAACGTTCCATTTTCCTATTGCTGTGTAAATATACCGACATGTTGAATTTTGACCTAAATCTACAGTAAACTGGAGAATAAATTTCAACGTTCTCCTTTAATATGCACGATAGGAGCTGACCGGATACTTTAAAATGCCTCTTTTTCCGCAGTTCTAGCTAAAAAGTAGGTATTTAATTCTAGGTGGGTAGTTAAGGAAATCATTATGCCGTATCGCGCCAGGGTATTCGTTAGTAAGCAGAAAAGGGGAAAAGTAACAATCTGACTGCAAGGGTACTTTGGATGGTAACGAGTAGAGTGGAGTGCGCCGGCTGGGCCAACTAGCGAGGAGGTTTCATACCACAAATAGCCTAAGGGCCTGCATTCGAAAAACAGCGTCATTTTTCTTCGTACTTTGTAATTTATCACGAAATTTTTATTAATATTCGATATTCAAATATGGCAAACTATGTAAGTAAGGAGTGGTGGGTTATATGAGATATGACGGCTAACAGGGTAAAATGGAAGAGACATGTTGTGCCGAGTTATTCGTCATCTCGCCCGAAAAAAACTCGCACGATCGGGCGACTTGGCACCTTTCGAATTTAAATGATATTTCTTTCGTCAACTCGCCCGTTTCGTATTTACCTAATATGTCTATCGTCAACTCGTACAAAGTACAGCCAGGTAAAAAAATTGAAACTAAACAAAAGGATAGCGCTATCTCTTTCTTTTTATCTTTTATTACTATTTCATACTTAGATAGTAACACGCCAAATGCTTTAAAGATATTGTTGGTTATTTTATATTTTAAATTATATTTTTATACTTAGGTAATAGCACGCCAAATGTTTCGTGATATTGTTGATTACATTTTTATACTTAGGTGATGACAATTTTTGATTTTATTTTTTAATGTTAATTATATTTCTTTATCTAGTAAATGCTAAATATTTTCTTGGTTGTATTTTTATACTTATCCAATAAGTCCAAGACCTTCTGTGAATAATTATATACTTAATTTTAATTTTGACGTTGATTTTTATTTGGTGTATTATATTATGCTTTTGTATTTTAAGATGTTGATTTTGAAATATAACTAAAATAATGATAATAACATTATGTTTTATTTTAAGTCTAATCATAAAACTTTTTTAAGAAGGATTTTTGTCGTTGACTGTACATAGTTACTCACATTTTTATGGTCGGGCGAGTTGACGAAACAAATATGATTTAAATTCGAAAGGTGCCAAGTCGCCCAATCGTGCGAGTTTTTATCGGGCGAGATGACGAATAACTCGTTGTGCCAACCCCACATAATGTGGGAAAAGGACAGGTAGATGATGATGATGATTCAAATATGACAAACCTTCATCTGTGTTCATGTGCTTTTTCAATGATTCTTAATTTAAAACGAAACACAAATAAGATTACAACTTAGCATAAATGATAGCTGTAGCTAGGTACCTACTATCGGCTGTATATACTGTGACACTATTTTAATTTTTACGTTTGATTTCTATATAAGTATATTGTTTGCCATATGAAACGTCATAGTACAAGTATCTGTAAATAATATAATAATCTGTTAAAGTTTAAAATAAATAAATAAATGAATTAACGTTCTAACCAATTAATTGAAGAGTGTGCCTAAAATTTTATCTAATTTCAATTGGTACAACGTATTTGCGTGAACTCGTATACTTCATTAGGGATACAGTACGTAAGCCTCGATAAATATTTCCGAGCTAGGCAAAGCTACGCTACAGTATTTTGCTTAGTCCATTTACCAAACAACAATGCTAATTTGCTAGCACATTTTGGACAAAGAGATTTTATAGTCAGCTGTGTTGATTATTAGTCGTATTATATTGTTTGCGTTTGAAATCTGACGAAAAATAAAAACGCCCTTGCTCAACCAATTCAATCTGACAGACTGTTTAGGTAAGGTCTTGTTCTGTGTATTTTTATTTAAGAAGTATATTTAATCATTATACCCAGCTAAATTCAATAAGTTATAAACTAATACTGTCTAAGAATTACTTAAAAACAGTCAAAAGTAAAGAAATAAACGAAACCCTACACACGGACTCTACACAAAGACCAAAACAGTACCAAAATCAAATGATGATCAATAGAGGGGGAATAAGCTCTTTATACCTTGAGAGGGTGCCAAAAAGCATTGAGAAAAATTGAAAGGATGCAGGGGACCAATTTGGCTGTCCAACTGCCGGGCCCTTACACGGACAGGTTCAAAAGAGGGTTATAATTATACATAGCTCTATTTACTAACTTAGTTTGTATTTTCTAACTGTATTTTTTATGCTTATAGACAACATGTTACGGATTTTTTTTACTATCGCTAAGAATTAACTTAAATTCACTGACAACCATGCTGCACTTATTAGACATACAGTTTCATTACTTTATACTACATTAACAATTGAAAACAATCACTTGGTACCTAAAATGAAACAAATACGCTATAATTAATAGATTTGAGCTACTGGTTTTCTCTAAAACCTATAACAAGCCCAGCCACCCACAATACAGATTTAAGATTAGTTCTACTTACTAAAATAATAAATATATTATAAGAAAACCTATTGTGAAGAGGAAAAGTTATTTTTTTTATTAATTATATAATTTACCCGTACTCTTACCACGAGATGGCAGACTACCCAATATACATAAAATATAACCTAACCTGGACAGTACAGCAGCACAAATTAAGGATGTTAATATCGTCAAGGATACTTAATCCACCCTGACCCTAATTGTAAACAATGCCACGGTACAAATGAACAAACTACTCCGTATTTTTTGCCCCCAACCTAGGGCCCAACCCCTGTGTGGTTCAAGTTCAAACGGGTATAATATTGATGTTGGTTTTTCTTTGAACCTGCAATATTTGATGCTTTGCCCTTCGGGTATTTGGTCCGAAAAAACAGTCCTAATTAAGTACAAAATTGTTTCGGAAAGTCTCGATTCCAAATGGAAAAAAGTTGGCCTTTGCGCAGCTCGGGCCGGTATGAAAGTTTTAGTTTGTTTACGTTTATGCAAATAGTTGAAACGGGAACTCGGTCGATGCAAAACATTTTGGATTGGTTGGTAAATCTAGAATTATTTCGCTATACCCCCAATATTTTAACAGGCGCGCGAGGCTCTATTATTTCGACGATTTGTTTTGCTTACGATCCGAAAAACATACCAACGTTTTTCTATGTTCAGGGTTTTTTATTTTTCTGCACCAACGAACGTTTTTACTCTAAATATTTGTGTGTATTGAACACAAATATTCAGAGTAATTAATTTAGTATATTCACAATATTGCCAATGAACAGTCCATAAATATACGTAAACTGACAGTGATTAAACATAATGGGATGTTAAACTAACAAACAGAGAGTGGTGAAATTAGGTCTTAGGTACAGAGAACTAATCATAATTAACAACGAAATGTTTGTTAAACTTTAATATTATTATGATGTTTGTCTCTTGGTCACAAAATAGAATGTTCCTAATACCTAAAATGCGTTCGAATGCACGATTCATCATATAAAAGTGTAAGTACCTAACAAGTTCATGTCTCCAAGTCTACATACTCTTTGGCTGTAAATTTTCTGCAAGGGGAATATCAAAAAGTTTCACTTACCATTATATTCGTTCTGGTCGTGCGATTCCCGTTTGTCGCGACGCCCAAGAGTCTCTCGCCAGATGTTATAGGGCTCCCTGTAGTCTTCGTCCACAACCGCAGGCCTGCCGAAAGTATATAACATTAATATAACAAAAAAAATAACCTAACTTTACTAGTAAATAATACCAAATTAAATCGACAATTTACTTTGCCTTCATTTGAACAAAGGCTAAAGTGATCGTCACCGCATGGTTCTAGAAATGATATCGAGCCAGATATGACGATAAAAATGGGGGAGGCCTTTGCTCAGCAGTGGGACACGATTGGCTTCTAAAAATAGTAGTGCTAATGCCACTCGATGTTTAAATAAAATTTATTCTTCACGTTGTAGAGAGTAAGCCGATTATTAATATGGACTTATAACTAATATTCAGTAACTGTTTCACTAAGTAAATTATAAATTTGCTTATTTTGTAAATATTTGTGGCACAAATTAGTGTTTACGTCGCAATAAACACGCAAGAATAACGTGAAACACGAAAATAAACAACGACAATTATGGCACATTAATTGTTTCGGAATATTCACCAAAACCGACGATTAAGCACTGAATTTATTTACTCTTATTTTTTTGGTACCAGACATATTTACTTTCAAAGCAAAGTTTTAATTTAAGAACACATTTGTGAGCCTTCTATTTTTAATGAAATATGATTTGTAATCATATCTTTAAAATCATCAAACATAACGGATAAACAAAAATGTGCAACGTTTATGTCTAATTAAAAAGATAACGTAATAATAGCGTCCCCCATCGCAAGTCTAACCTATCATTACGCAAAGCAATTTGGTTTCAAGACCATAAAACGTAATTTTGACACTTATAGCGTGATATAAAATGTAGACTTTACTTGTAACGATATCTAAATTTTACTCTCAAGTCTAACATTTCTAGTTTTCTACCATGATACAACAAAATTGTAGAAACAAACCCGAATTTATCCTGTTGAATGTATGCGCTTACAGTGAAAAAGGATCACGTACGATCGATCGCTCCGAAACCTATTCATAATTCACATAGCCCCTGAATCCTTAAACATTCAATTACATTTTTCCCCTAGCTTCTAGAACCTTTACTGTTAAACAATTCATAGTGATAGGAACGAGTTTGAGTATGTTACGTTTGAATATTTGGTAAGGTAGGACTGGACCCTCCAGAGACCGGATCAATGTACGCTATACCAATAAAAGGAAGGTCATTTCTTATCCAAAGTAGTGTGGCTGTTAAGACAAAATAAAATGCTTGACGGCTTTACGTGTACACATTATAGGCCAAATGTTTGGCCATCGTTTAGAGGCCTCGATGGTGGATGGTAAGCCACTATACCACCAGTGGCTATCTTTTGGCTCCAATTACTGTTTTTGTAATGAAATCCGTGTGAGTTCACAATCTTCATTGAAATCCATTTCCTTGTACTATAAATTTCAGAAATATTCCAGAAACAAAAACACATTACATTATTATAGTTCATATCATACCTGCTTAATATCTTATTGTTATATGATATTTAATTATTAAAAGGTATGACAATATTTTGGTTAACTGAAATGAATTTCATGTTTTCGCTTATTGAAACGGCAAAGCTTTAGAGGAAAACGTTACTGAACGCTTAACACCGGTTCAGTTCCATTGAATTTGGACAAATACTCCAACCACAAGCATATAGCAGTTGGTTGCAGTATTTTTCCGACGCAGCGCGAAATAATGTTTCATAATCGAAGCTCACAAAGAGATCGTCACTTTAGAATCGTGAAAAACTAATTATAAAACTTTTTATAAGTAATTTAAAGTTGTGATACCTATTGAGCTTTGATTACTAATTCGATACTGATAAAACTTACCGTAGCATGTGTATCGGTGGACAGTTTGCCAAAGCCAGAGCCAATCGCGGCGCACGACGATTATTCCTCGAATTTGAATTGCTTCTCAACGATGGACAGAATGGTTTCTTCAATAGAGCTGGGATCCTTCGTCTGGTCTTCTTAGTAAGTAGCATGGCGGTGAAAGCGACGAATGCTCCACCGCCGACCAACGCGCTGCATGCCAAGCCAACTGACACTTTCATTGATGAGTTTCGCTTCTTGCGTGAGGATGGGGGGAAGTCTGAGCGATAGTATTCTTCTAAGTACTCGGCTGAACCGTTGATGATGGTTGGTGCTGTGGAATAAAATGTTTAGGAGTGTTGGGGTATTTGGAGAATGAAACATTGTAAGTAAATCCGGATCCGTGTATTTACGGAATGAAATAGCTCAAGAAATGAATCATTTAAAAGTAAATCTCAATCAAGATCTTATGTGATGTAGAAAAAGTAGTTATTAAGTTACTGAAATAAACTTTTTTCATTTTCATTTTCATTTCATCTAGAAGAAATAAGGGGTCTTGCTTTTGATAAATAAAACTTGTCTTTTTACTCTAAAAAAATAATACACTTAGAAAATAAATACTACATAGTTAAACACGCATAATAATAAAAGGTGTGATTTCATTTATTTACAGCATGAATTCATTTCATGTCTATTACCTTCCTACGTTTTAAAGAACATTGCCAAGTGGTATAGTTTAGCAGCCTTTCTCAAAAAAACTAAACATCAAATAAAAAACCACGTGTCAATTGTTAAAATCAAATATATGAGTCCAATTCCTGGGTATTCGAACTGCAGACAGGTTGTCGTGTAATCGTACGGTCTAGCGGGCCCAAAACTATATTAATAATGTCGAGATCGGATTATTGAACACCTGTCTATAATCTGACAGGCTGGGGACTCCATTTGTGTGATAGGGAGAGCGAAATCCAGGAATAATATTTAGTGAATCGTAATACCATCTACATCTTCCTCTTGGATTGAGGGAAATTACAGACTGAAAGGGATTACACTCTGCAGTTTAGAAAGTTTCTGTGCGCAATTGTACCTATTAGATTGGTAAAATATTTAATGAATTACTTATCATTCGTCATTATAAATATTCTTTAATCTTTTGTTGATTCGAATTGAATAGAATAGAATCATTTATTTCTTAAAAAAACAGGTTACAAATATAATTGTATTTTATACAAAATTTCACTGTAAAAGTTGATACGTCAAAATGTTTATTAAAATATCGAGCACCCATAACACAAGCTTCGACTTACCGTGGGGCTAGATGTTGCTATCCAGCAATATTTATAAAAAAAAAACATTTCAAAATAAGGAGCTAAAGATATGCACCAACTGAGGCGTAATATTTCAATAAGTCTCAATATGCAAGCAGAACTGTGCAGAAACCTTTGAGACAATGAAGAGAAATGAATAGGTGTCGAGGACCAGGGTAATTGCGTCTCACAATAGAAGTTAGGCGCCTTTGAATTCAACGAGCTTGATAGTCAGTGCGTTGACAATAGAGTCATGCTTCTTGTTGATCCAGATGCTTTGTTTACCCTCAAACACTACTGGTACTTTACTTCACTGGTTGGGGTTAGGGCTTAGAGAAAGTTTGTGAAGATAACGCACTGATTGTCAACAAAACGAGTAGTAATGAATCATTCCTCATCACAAATTCTCTTGACTATTACTCGTATTACCCATACAGGGAGGACACAGGGACTTTTCCTTACTGACATGGAAAAATTTGAAGCCCTTTACAATATTGTGATTGTTTGATTAACGTTTGAAAATTAATGTTTATAATCTATTGGCATGAAGTTTAATCATTTTATTTTTCCCGTATTACTAAAATAGCCTTTTCAGTGATATTAAAACAAAGTTATTTGATGTTTTCTTACAATATTTCCTCACACTCTGTTAGTATTACCACAACAATCGTAAATTAGTGTTAAATTAACTGAATTTGGCACCTTACTGCTTTAAACCTGGCATTTGGCCATTCTCAATTACCTTTTAAAGGTTAGAACAAGCTGTGTAGAAAATTGGTGGCGTTTTATAAAGCTTAGTTTTTGTAGAAGAAGACTGAACGGGCCAAGACACAAAGATACCGCAAACTATATAAAATAGAGTGCATAGTTATAAAAGCTTCATGACATCAAAAACTAAATACTCCAAATACCAGGTACTTTTCTATGCGCCAATACACCACCACTACACCGAAAAAGTAGGTTAGTACCTACTTTTATTAATGCTTCCCAAAACGTACTGGTACGTACATTTTCGTTCTCGCTAATTCCGTATTCACAGTCCTTTCACATGTATTACGCTACCTATTTACTAATGGATTCCGTGTGCCGAATTTTCGAGATGTTTGCACGATGGAAACGTGAAAGTATGACAAAAAACAGTTTTAACTAATACAGCTGTATTCATCTGACAGTTGCTGAAGTTCGTTCGGTTGCTTTTTGCTGCCTTTCCGTATATGAAATAAAAGGATTTGTTCGAAATTCAGGGGGCCAACCACCATCTTTTAAAAACTATCATGTTTCCGAACATTCTTAGAGTAAGCCTACAATAATATTACTTTATATGGTTTATAAGAGGTTATGGTACGAAATCACAAAATAAGATTAGAATAATACTGCTCTAAGAGATCATGGTAGGCCCCCAGGAGGTGAAAATAAAATTGTAACTGTAAAAAATCTGTCAAATGGTATATGCATGTTTGTTTTGGTATTTTTTTAAACTAATTTATCCAAATAATCACTGTTTAAGATGCATAATAAGCTAAAAGGATGGATCAGTCCCTCTGTTGGTTCCGTTGAAGTAAATCGACTTGTCGAAACGAGTCTGTAATGGGAATAGAGGCACTGGCCTACAATCCCAATTTCTCTATACCAACTCTTATTATATTCAATAACCTGGACACAAATACAGCATCTCACAGTATTCATATACTCTTGAAAATACAAGTACAACATCAATAATCTCGATTATAAACGTTTAATATAAGAAACGTGAAATTTTGTTTGTGAATTGCTCATTAACGGACAAAACCATAATGATTTATTTATATTAAAGTTGGTACAACCAAGGATCATATAATTGTAACTTTGATAGTTCAGATAGATAGATACTTTTTACAGAAGTGCGCTGGTATATAAATCAAAAGTGACTTAGATTTTACTTTCCATAATTTCCAATCATATAACCAGAACTATTTCAGATCTTATGAAAGAAGTATTAGACCCACTAAGCCGGGAAGTGGGGTCATTGGCCCGTCAAAGGTGAACGTTCAAACACGGTTTTACCACACATCTTTACAACTCGCCTGAAACACTTAGGTTGATTAAAAACTTACTACCTTATCGAAAGTTTATATAGTCCCATTCGGGAAGATGATTGTAAGCTATCACAGAAATTGATACGTAACATTTTTACTCTCTTCTGGTGCTTAGACAAGACACATTTATTACTGGAATGAGTATTATTTGTACCTACTCATCATCGTCAAATCCAAAGGTTACCTGAAAGAGATCGTTTTTAGCGTTAAGGCCGGCCATTGTACTTGTTTATTTTGCTGTATTTGTAAATTATTAAGGTACTTTTCTTAGGTGGGCACCAAATGACGGTATATAAAGAGTCTACTTTTGATTTAAAACATAAAAAAACAAAAGAGAAATCCGTTCGGAACGTCTACAAACAATTGTCATTAGCTGAAGCTATACCCTTTTACCATCCAGGTTCAAAATGTTGAATTCACAACGAGTATAAAGCATTTTTAATACACTACTTAGTACTTTTACACGTAAATACATATAATTTTAGTAATGAAAATGTTTTCACGCACTGCGTTTCTTTAAAAATATTTGCGATGTAGGCTAGTAAAAACATTGTATTTTAATGTTCATTGGAATTTTGAAAAAAATATACTCGTAGATATTGTATAGACTGTTGTTAGATTACTAACATTATTAAGGCCAATATTTCAATGTTTGGATGTTTATTGCTCTTTCATGTTAAAACGGCTGAATTATTTTTGGTTGAAATTTAATAAACAAAATCTAGCTAGGAACTAAAAAATGATATTCTAAACTGCTTTTGCATGGTAATGCAAAAGCAGTTAAGAAAAGGATAAGTGGTAACTTATCCTTTTCTTTTTGAGCGAATTGTACGCCATCCCTTTTTCTCTTCTACTCACTAACTAAAGTATGGTTTAAACACAGCAATAATCGTTTGACCTCTTTAAAGCACCCGTTAAAAATCCCCTATTTCCAGCATAAAGCAATATCCGGGATTTGGTTTTCGTAAAGCGATACCAAACGATATTCGTATGGGTTCCTAATTGTTGGGATTAGGAATAATGTGGAGTCGACAGTAAGCGCCCTAATTAGGTGTTGGTTGCTACGAGCCGTGAGCATAAACCGCGACGATAGTGCAATCAAAACGTAATTTTACCCTCCAGATATTTACCCTCACAACGTTCCAATTACCCCGACGCCATCCGACAATTTCAACCTAATATAAATATGTAGACTAATAGACCACGTTGCTCCACGGAGTAAGCGACAAATCTTTGAAATGGTTCAAGTCTCCGGTCCGATTTATTTTATAGAGTCGTGAAATAGATTTTTTACAACAAGAAAGACTATTTCTGGCTGAGTTATAACAATGGTTCGCCCACGGCAAATCCTCAACTTGATAGATTGGTACAGTTTTAAAAATTGTTGGAACATTTTAGTAACTCCAACTTCTTTAAGTTTGGTTTCAATAGCGCTGCTTTATGACAATGGAATGTTATTTTGCGGCGTAAGTCAAAATTAATTTCGGATTCCGGATAAGATCTGCAATGCGGGAGCGTAGTGCGAACAATCCTTGAACTAAGTAATCCAGATCAAAGACTCTTTAATTACAACTTCTTCATTTAGCTGAGGCGATTTATCACTCTACAGGCGATACCCTCAAAAGAGCTGTGGATTAATTAGAGAAAGATAAAATTTGTGAAATAGCCGCGGGCTACGAGTGCCGGGTACAGATAAGGGTTCGATGAGGAGTAATAGATCTATTAGCGAGGTTTGGGTTTTTTCGATACAAACATGGGTTGATTCGCTTATATTTTTCCAGTTGTTTAATCGAAGGAATAATTTATTTGGAGAAAACCTCTGATTCGATAAACTGTTGGAATGCGGGAGGGATCGCGGGGTGTTTATCTGTGGAATTGGACGTTGATTCCGGACTGCGCACTCAGCGAGCTGCCAATGGATTCCAAACAAATTATCTGCCTTTCGCGCTGATTTATTTCTTTTTTAAGTAGGGACATTAAATTCTGGACCGTGTTGTGTATTTAGGTGTGTACGTGACTTTAATTTTAATTTACTTTATGTTGAGTTATTTGTTACAGATCAATATTTTATTATGGTTCGTTTCAGAAATATCTAAGTAATAAAATCCCTATATTACAGCTAGATCTCGAATGAATCAAAGGCCTAGCAACTGAAAATGGACAAACCTATGTGTAATGACAAAAAAAAACAAATTATCAACTAAACTTACTTGTTTTAAACGTGACCTCGCTGATGAGAATCCATTCGTGCTGGAAATACAGCTTGATCATGATATGCTTTGCAGTTCTATTTTCCAGGTCTACGTGGACTATACGAGCGTGTTCGGATACTCTGTCTTGCTTTGGTTCTAACGCGATGCATTCCTCTTGCCAGCGTTCGCCTTCCAACGAAAAGTAGACTTCTACTTCTTTGAAGAGCTGTGGGAAAAAATAACTATTTTGGTCTTGTAGGTTACAAAAAGTATAAGTTGTTAGGCATGGTATGTCCTAGTGATAGTTATAATGTATGTACTAGATTTTTTGGAGAAAACCTGGAACATGGAAGCTAGAATATCCATGTTGCGTCTCAAATCTATTTAAAAGAAATATTGTCATTATTATACCCCTATTAACATTCTCACAGTTGGGACACAGGGACTTCTCTCTTCACGAGAGATTAGGCCTTAACTCAAAACGCTGGATAAGTGTTGGTGAATGTCACATGACCTTCAAACGTGCTGGTTTTCTCACAAAGATTGCCTTCACCATAAGAGCACGTGTTTTTGAAGCGCACGTACATATTTGAGAAGAAACGTGCGCGGCGGTGTTTGATCCCACGACCTTAGATTAAACGAGTGTGCTCTCACTTAGTCAACAGGGAACTATAGTACAACACCACGATTTTACATTACTCGTATATTGGTACGTGTAGCATAGATCTCTCCTGTTTCCAAGTACAGGAAAGTTGGAGCGGCCTGGTTCGGTTGTCGTGCGGCTTGCACCTAATCGTCTGACCATCTTGTCAGGGCTCTAGGCTTGCCGGCCTGCGGTTACGGGATCTGTCCGTTCTCATCAGGCAATCTATTCTACTACACTGTGACACCTCTACCCAAGAGATGCGGCCAAATGGTACGTAGTATTTCTATTTCAAATAATAAAAACTTGTACGAACGACTTGTGTTTGATTAAATTTTTCTGTTGATTGCATTTAAAAGCAGATTTTTAAGGTCCTTTGGATTTTATAAGATTTTATTTCGTTATGCTAAATGGACAAAAATAAATTGTGTAAAAAATTACCTGTACGTCCTTCGTAAACATGTTATTGGTGTGAATATCAACATGATGGAATAAACTGGTATCGCTGAAGTTGAAAGTGAGCTTAACCCCTTCTTCAGTAAGAACGGTTCTATTCCAACCAATCCAACGACTCCCTGAAATTATTCATTAAATAAATATCTAATATGATCGATGTGTTTAGGCCGATGACAGTAGTAAATCGATATTTACTTACCGCTTGTATCCAGAATATCAGGCAACTCAAAATCATTCGGACCCAGCAAAGAATCGCTTATCTGTCCTAGTCCATCAACAGACATGTTAGTCTCTGTGATATTGCCATCGTATGTGAGGTCCACGAATCTTGCGCCGCCAGTCATAGCCTGCATATCGCATCCTTTAGGAGCCGAGTACGCGATTATCCCCTCTGGAGAAATTACACAAAATGAAAATAGCCGTCAACAGACACTTAAATTCAAATCGCCATGCGCTTGGCCTTTAACAGTCGCTGGTTTGCTTATTTTCGCTAACGCGTTAGTGATTATAACGAGCGAGCGAACTTTACACCCTGCTAGGCCACGCCCATTTTGGACTCAAACGTATTCTCGGAAATGCCGAAATGACAGAATTCATTTAAAATCCAAAATATGCCTGGCCTGTAATAAAGACCTTAGTTTCAATATAAATTGTTAAGCTAATTTATTATTTTCAATGTAATTAGTCTGAAATAGAGCAAGAAATTAAAAATGGCGAGCTCTCATGCTTTCTCGTTTTGACCTTAGTACAGTCTAAAATAAACAGTAGGTATAGGAATGTGTCCTCAGTTATAATACAGAACGAGTAAAGCATGATCTCTGTCTATCAAAACCTCATATACTGCATTTTCAGACTTTACTAAAAGTTATAAGGAGTAAAATCTTTCCTGATAACTTTTAGTAAAGTCTGAAAATGCACTATATGAGGTTTCGAATTTTAAAATTTTAGTACAGGTCTTTACCATAGACTCAAATCTCTTGATTTGAGAAGTAGAGCAGAGTGTAAAGTGTAAAGTACTTACGACAACTAAAAAGTACATACGTTTCCATTTGCATCCGAATAATTCAACACGCATGCAAGCGGTTCTCGGGTGAGCAGCGTATGGGTAGAAACGAATCTTTGAAGCTATGAATGGTGCTTCTAGTATCGACTTCCTTGGAGTGTATGTATCAGTGTTGCCGGGAATGAGCTGAAAGTTTAAAACTATTGAACTTTTTTTCATTAAAAGGGTGCTATTTACGTTTGGAATAATAATAATAATTTAAGTCCTTAATGAACAGACAACTCAAAAATTATAAATTATAGCAAATTAATGTTGCATTATTATTTTGGTATTGTTTTTTATATTCGTTACATTGGATTGAATTAGTAATTGACATGTTTATCTAAAATAATTGTCCTATAATATGTTTATCAATAAATGACTATTATTAAGACTATTTTTATTAAGTAAATAATGAGATAGTTAAGTAAAACAGTATATTATGTCTCAGGTAAATAAAAGACGTGGTGTTTGTTGAACGTGCCTGCAGCCCAGAGCCGTTTTACTTTACATAAAGTATAGAATTTCAATTAACATGCACTAGCTTCTTGAGAAACGCTTTTAGTTTACTTTTTCTTCTGTTACTATATATAGCAAGAGATTTTATTTACTGAATTGTTTCTTATTTACGTAATAATGCTTTTGTAACCAAATGTAAAGATTATGATATACTATAGTGTCTGTAAACTGAATTCCCACTTTTAATATTGCATAATAGCGAGCTTAATGATTTTATTTGTATTATAAATAGTTTCTCGCGAGATCTATGATTATGGACTATTTTGTTCTTAGTCTGTACGTAAAATGAACACTGAGTATCCTAAAAAAATACTTAACTTTACGAGAAATTTCATAGTCGTAAATGGTTTAATTCAATGCTAATGCTTTAATTCAAGTATTTTTATTAAAATTTCCTGTCTTAAAAAACGTATGACAAGCCGATTTAATATAGTAGGTTAGTACAGGTGTATGAAACAGAATAGAATATCAATTTCCGTGATATTTTCCCAGATATCTTGTATGTTTTCGCCTTGTTTGTTTTACGCTATTGTCTCCGTGATCAAAAGAATATTCGAGAATACGGACCATATTCGAATACTTTGATTCAATTCTTTTGTCCCGATTTGTACCTTGTAAAGAATATTCCACGAAGTGAATCTAATATTTTTGTATAATTTCCTGTTTTGATATGATAAACGATATTAGAAATTGTCTTTTGAGTTGTTGTATTTGCAATAGGAATTGATAGAATAAATCGTAAATATAAGAAAGTCGTGTTAGTTAGGCCATAATATAACTGAAGAGCGGTTGAATTGATTGAGCTGAAAATTGTTAGGAAAGTAGCTTAGAACCAGGAGTAAGAATTAGGATATTTTCGACCGCGGGAAAATATTGTAACGCGGGAGAGGCCGTGAGGCGGAATACTAGTATAAGATATAAATAAGAAAAAAATGCAGTTTCATGACATTTTGTGACGTTTTTTCTAATATATTTCAAAATGAGGGTTTTAAAAAATCCGCTATTTGTATGTTCATAACCTATAAATGCAATGTAAACTTTATATTGATAGATGCTCATAACATACATAAATTGTTTTTTCGGGCTTTGATTTCGTTTTATCTAACTTTTCAAATGCTTTTATTTATATTAAAAGCACAAATATGGTCCCAAATATCGCAATAATCTGAAAAACACGGATCATAATCTTCTTTTATAAGCCACTTACAGCTAACAAGGCATTGGTATTCCCAAAAGGGACTAATTCAAAGCAACGCGAGCATTTTGCCAGACCAACTTCTGATGTAAAGGAAAACTTTTGCCGAACTGATTTGTGCCAAACTGTTAAGTAAATTAAGTAAGTAGATCATGGTTATTTTGATACGGTTGCAAGGGTACAGTGGTTTTACCCAACGTTATACCAGGTGAAACGGGATATCTTATGGTAATAAAGGCAAAGTTTCACTGCGGTGGAGTTTTAACTAGACTGAACGTCTCCTCTTACTTACTTATTTTCGTGTAAGCGTTATTTTAATATTAGACTGTAATCAAACCTATTTCTTGTACCTAAATAAGTACCTTTTGTCCTTCTCCTGGTTCTAAGCTGCGTTCCACCAATATTCAGCCAAATAACTCAAGAACGGCATCTTTGTCGTCCTTGAGTAATAAATAGTGTAACATTATTTAATATATTTAGATATAGGTAAAATAGATATGGATTAATGAAACTAATCTTTAGTTAGCGAAGAAAAAAAAATCCCAGTCTATTTTAAGAACTACTATAGCAATTCAGTGCTTTACTGTAATTTTGCGAATAGTTTTGTTACACCCTGTACTGCTTGATTGCGTTCATTTAGGATAATTGATTACATTTTAATGACTCGTGCACAGTTCCTTTCCGAACATAGAGCTTGTTCATGTTCACGGAATTTAAGCTAAAACTTAAAACTATGGAAGAACAGTTTCATTAAAATGGCGTCCACATCATCCATTTCGTCTTTAATCTTGGCAAAGGCGTTGCGTTATCGCGCTTCGATAGCTAATGTGACTACATTAAGGTACTTCTTTAAATGATTGTAGTTCTTGTTATGTTTTAAAATAATGTACTCTTTGTGAACTTTTTTAAGTATAAGATGCATAAATATCTAACGAAGCGTAAAATAATGAACAAAAAAGTATTTATCCAAACGGTCAGCCAACAAACCTTCATCGCAAACTAACTTCTACATAGTTTGTGTTCCAAACTTAAACTTTAAAATGTGTTCTAGTAAAATGAGAGAACACTAACGAAATTAATATCACTTTGGAATAAGTTTGATGAAGTTTTAACATAATTCTGAGTTTGATACTTTTTGCCCGTAGTAGAATTGGATTGAGCGAAAAAATATTCAGCACCGTAATAAGGGACACACTATAAATAAAAAACTTTTTTAACAAGGTATAATTCAAAGCTGGAGCATTTTATATGTGTATAATGAAAAGTTTCACTATTTGTAAATGTATAAATGTAATAATAAATAAATGGAGTAAATAAATGTATGTAATGGAGTAATAATTTACATAAATTAAACTATACATCAGTTACTAGATAGTAAGTTACGTTTCTAGTCATAATATAACATATGATCTATCTAAAAATGAATGTACCTATAGTTTCATATTAAATAAGTAATGTACTATCCAGTAAATAATATTTCAGCACTTACCGTGCTTCCATTGAAGTCTTTGTATCTGACCCAGCGACCGAGGGCGTCCCTCCAGTATTCAATGGAATAGCTTTCCACGAACTCCACGCCCACAGCGTTGGCGAACCGGCCCTGTGTCTCAGCCGCTGTGATCAGGTACTCCCCACGAAGGTCGATCTCCAAGTACTGGCGACTCTTTGGAGTTATGAGGCCGTTGGGGCACCACGCGCCGCCGCGGATCTCAGTCCGGATACTGTTGAAGATATTGAGTTGTTTTATTATGCTAATAGAACTAAATACTGTAATTGAACACTTGCTTTCATTCTGTTGTGTTTCTGTTCTATGTGTAACTTGTTATAAAGGTAAAACCAACACATCCTTGACCCTATTTATGTGTCGATTTTTAATTTTGATTTTTTTATAATGCCCTTATAACATGTACTGAGGATTGTTTTATCTTCTCTCTACTCTTACGATTTAAGTCTAGGTAATCTTAAAATGAAAATTATCCCAAAATGAAAACCAAAATAATTAAGATAAATCTTATAACTTTCCCTGAAAACAAAGTTCCCAGAGATTTGCTTAAACTTTTGTGGCCAAATTGGTTACCTCCGGTTATATTACTTGTTGAACTCAAAACTTAATAAACGTCAGGTGACTCCCGGAAGCATTCATTGAAACAAATCCAATTTACAAAATACGGGACGACACTAACTAAAAGTCCGCTCGTCTTTAGAACTGTACTCATTTTTAAACAGCTGAGCCGAGTGTCGTTTGTTAGTTCAGAAGATTGCAACTTGGAGCTAGTCGAGCCACTCCGCATTTATAAATACCCGCTTAAGGCACGTTTGCGCATAAGCAAATAAAATTAGCGTAATAGTCTCAGCAAATAGACTAAAACGTTTCTGTGTTTCGTTTGTCAACAGAGGTGGGACTCGGGCAGAGTCTGGCGGCCATTGCATTTGAATATCTACGACGCGATCTCATCGCCTCGAACAAAGCGCGCTAAACGCTGAATTAACGTACTATTCGCAAATCACCTTTGACCCTATGTAAAGTGGCTCACTTGATAAGGCTTCGGCACATCCAGCCGTACTTACATCTTGTTATCTTCGGCAGTCGGGCCCGAAAGGCTTTTGTAGGATCAAGCTCGCTCAGAATTCATATGAAAATTTAATTTTCTGTTAGTGAATTTCGCAAAGTGGAGACGAGTTTGGTCTATTGTTTCTCGCCGGCTTATGCGGGCTCAAGACCCGAATGTGAGACCCTCTGTTAATTGTTTGAGCCGAGTGAGCGCCGTGCGCCGGGACCCACAATTATTGTAACAACTTAGCCGTATCATAGCGCATTGTTGTGAACAATGCCGAGCTAAATACGCCTATCGATTACCTAGCTATTTGCCGAGAATTTGTTGAGATATATTGTTAACATTTGGCGATGTGGTGGTTACAGTAATCCGATGTGCTGCCTTCGCATATAAATTATCAGAACATAAGTATCTTGAGCCTCACCTATTGTAATGGAGCAATGAATCTTCTTGGTTGATAAGAAGGTTCAATTTACATTGTTTAGTTGATTGAGATTCCTTTGTCTTGAATAATAATTTATCTACGCGTCATATCAGCATCAAAATGCAAAACCTCTGCTTAGTATGGAATTAGGCGTTGTGTGAATTTATAATATTAACATTGTTTGAACGCCGTCACTAGTCAAATGATCAATTTTACTAATATAACACATGGTTCAGACTACATACAAACGTAATCCTTTCTAGAAACAGTTCACAAATCTGTAGGAATCTTGCAGATTTATGTTCAACATTGTAGGTTATGCAAGTCTGTGTCTGGAAAGCGATAAATTTCAAAGTTCCTAAGTCGTTCCAGCTGATGCCACCACTAGTAGAACTATTTAGACTGGAGCCTCTATACATTATAATTTGGTAGGAATGAAAAAGACGTTTTGTTATTTATGTTACATCCTAGTACAATAAAGATGAATTTTTTATTTCGTTCCATAATCCAAATTTCCTGTAGCAATACGACAGCACTCAAGTCGACACGAGATGACATAGAATTAGGTTTAACATGGTTTGTATATTGGTTCGCTCATTTCTTAACATCGTTATCAAATTAGGTAAGCTTGAAATTGGTTCACGGTCGATACGATGTTTTAACCCCATATTCGTTTTAGGACAGATTATGTTTTGGTCAGATTCTGGTTACGACAGAATCTTTACATTCAGGTGGAAAAGTGGAAAATTTACGTACTCTGTGTAGGACAGATTTTAAGTGACGAAAAAACGCATTTAGCACCAACATGCCATGAATAGTCGTAATTAACTAAAGAAGTTGTTTCAAACAAATACTGTAAATTTATTGTGAAATCCCTTCATAAGGACAATAAATATGAATATGATAAGGTGGTCTTACCGAGAACTAAGTGGTGACACGCTCTGGTCGTAACTAGAGCTGGACGACAAGGATTCGTTGGAGATCAGCCCACTTTCCATCCCGAGGGGCACTTCACATGTCCCCAAGTCAGCTGTGAACAAAGAAACACATTGAATACATGCTTTAAAATAGAATACAAAAATATAACTATAAGTATGTTTATATAAAGTAAATCCTTATTTTGGCCGTAAGTTAAATTAATTTTACATATCGCACCTTCGGTAGAACAAAGGCCGAACAACCTTTTCGAATACCGAAGGTGCGTAATGCCTACTTTCATTTCTATCGGTATATTGTTTACTTGTGTTGCCTACTGAATGTACAATCAAACACAAAACTGTAATTCTACCGAAAAAAATTACATAAACATAAAAAGTCTTTATTAAGGAATATAATTGAGGCAAATAACAAAATAGGCAGTGATGCGACCTGCAGAAGTATAAAACTTGTCGCAGATCGCAACGCCCACCGATTAATATAAGAAAAATAACTAACTAGGTGTGTGGCTTATTTTAAATTGACACCAAGTACGAAATTAGTATTTTAATTAGAACAACGTCACAGTTATGAATATATTTTATAAAATTATTATTCATTTTGTTCGTTCCATTTACTCGAACGCTGGAATTAAATGACATAAGTCATAATATGACATGACATGATGACATTATTATTTTATTTTAAATATTTTGTTTACCTCCTTGCACTTACGAAATAGACTACAAAAATAGGCATCATGATATTTTCGAAACGATGAGAGAAAAATATGGCAAGTTGCTATTTTTCAGTAAAAAAATAAAAAAGTAGGCGTGGTGCGATTACTTATACTGAGGTTTCATTAAGTTGTCGTTAAGCAACCTATTGTGTGAAAATTTTTAAAAGTCGGCTAAGTGCGATAGTAGGCATCTCGCTACTAAATCGGTGTATCTATAGGCTGTGGATTTTGTTTCATAAATTTTTCATTAAACAATTAACGTTTATTTCGGTAACATGGTTGTTTTGGTAACATAAGTAGGTAATTGCAAATTGAAAATGGTTCAATAATTCGAAATTCAAAAAATCTATAACGATTCTTCCTTATAGAATGATTATATGTCTTGAGGATTTCAAATATATGTTTTTCTGTATATTTCATTGAAGAACTGTATTATTTTATTGGAGGAATATTGAGACCCGTATTCTATAATGATTCTCTAAATGTTAACCGATATTACAAATAAATAACATAATAAAAAAATATTTTTCTTATAGTACCTACGTAAAAGCTGTCCATCTATTTCGCCAACAAATTATTGAATAGGGTCGTATCGCAGATATGCCAGTTTGTAGATATTTCAGAAAATGAAAGTCCGGAATTATCTATATCGTCTTGGAGATCTGACCCAACTTGATGAAATATTCATAGACTGAGGTCAATATAAACTTCCTCATTGCTTGTTTTGTTGCGTATAAACTTGTAGCTAAGAATTATGTTATTTTATCTACTAGCCGCTACGTTATATGGTCACGTATCATCTAAAATAATTGTGGCATATATAAAAACTCGTCGTAAAGTGACCTATGTTTTCGGAGATAGTATTTGCTAATTCATCATCATTCATAACTAATCATACTACGTCCCACTACTGGGCACGGGTCACATGACTGGAACCCATTAAAATTCTAATCCGTCACCAGATGGTAAAGTAACGTAAAAAGTAAGAATGCTGGCTATTTCGCTGGCCAAAATAGAAGCCCGCATTTTAATAAGTTGTATTTATATTTGATACAATATATTTACCACAAAACCGCACTTTAGATAAAATTTACCGAAAGCGAGTGATGATTAAATGTGACGGTAAGGTTTCCGATCAATCATCGAGAGGAAATCGAATTTGATGCTTCGACGTAGATATTTGTTCTGTCAATCGGAAATGAGTATTCAGAGAATCCAGCTTCTCATAGTTAATTATTTTATAGATTAAAAATATAATTTACTTTACTAAGAAAACGTGTTTTCGACTTCGTGGATAATAATAAATATAATTTCAAGACATCTACTGTTTATGAACATAGCATATCTTGAATTTAAGCTTTGAATAAATCAGAAAAAGTACAGGTACCTAGCTATAGTTTTTTACTTTCTTAAGGTAATTATTAATTTTATAACACCTCTTTTTATAACCATAATGTTAATATCTAAAAATATCTGTTTTTCTATTAACAAGTGATGTTGGAATAATCACTTGGAATATTAGATGTACTGTTAGCTTGGACAAATAAATAAATAACGTTAATAAAAGAAGGCTCATGATTAATAGCACTTAGAGCGCCAAACTCATGTATATTCATTTATATTATAAAGCTGAAGTGTTTGTTTGAACATGCTAATCTCAGGAACTGGTGGTCCTATTTGAAAAACTCTTTTGAAAATACATTTATCGAGGAAGGCTATAGGTTTAATTATAAAAAGTATAGGTTTAAAGATAACGTAATAAAATGCAAGCAAAGCTGTCGGCGGGACGGCTAGTTTGAAATAAAATCTCGGATTAAAAAGCGTTACTGTTACAATTTCACATTAAATGTTAAAATTAATGGTGTTCCTTTTATTTCTGACACTATGTTATTTAGCAATAAAAAATCCTTATGATGAAGCCTTTCGATCGGTATGATAAAGCTACAGGATAATTCTTTTTCGCGTGTAGCGGCTTCGATTCCCGGTTCAACCATGTAATTATTTAAATATCTATGAATGCAGTTTAATTTGTTTTTTAAATTAAAATAATGTCTTCTTTCAGTAAAATGTTCAATCTACAATATTTAAGGTACTTTCCCTCCATGTGGCATGGCCGTGGGACGCCCTGTATATAGAATTCTCTTTGGCGAGTTTTATTTTCTTTTGACGTCTGAATCAGAGAAGCACAGTCCATCGAAACATTTCAAGATAAATTCCTAAGAAATGTTGATTGCCCCAACTGATTAGTTATTAATTAATGATATTATTGAGTTTCATTTGACTCGATGTTTCCGGGAAAATTTTACGAAATATTTTATAATTATAAAATGCCGGGTTTTGAACCCAATGTGAGTTTTATGGGGAAAATGTAAAAAAGTCCATTATGATTGTGTTTGGATATGATTTGAATTGACTTTATTTTCTTTTAAGGGTTATTTTCTATTTCCGAATTTTTTTTCCATCCTATCTTGTAAGTGTAAATAAAGTAATGAAAGATCCTTTGCCTGACAGTTGGAAAGTACAGGATAATACATAACGTTTATGAAATAAATAATACGAGTTTATAGCTGTTAATTAAACAATTGTGCCAATAGGTAGGATCATAATAATAAGTGGCCGTCAACAAATCTAATTGGTGTTCTTAATGTGCTAATTTCACAGCGATATCCGTCTGGAATACTAGTCTACACTACGCCTGCGGCTTGGTGCGCGTTAGTTGCATGAGCTATATATTATTATTTTAAAATGTTTAAATGCAAAAGAAACACAAACATTCATTAATCTTAATTAATTACAAACTTTCGCTATCATAATTTAACTAAGGACTAAAATATTGTGATGAATACAACATTTTGCATAAATTTTAAGTTGATACCTAGGTAATTCAAACTTGTCCGTCCGTTGGATATTTGATAAAACAAATAAACAACTTGAACTCGTATTAGGTTGTTTTTCCCTATTTTATTTTACCTAAGGAAGTTTTTGTAGAAACAATGTAAGGAGCAAGAGGGTTGAAAAATATACGAAATAAACTGTATTATTACTCGTTGAGTTAAGGCGGCTAATACAGTTATGGCTCTCAAACAAAACAGAACCAATTTTAACGAAAATATTTTGACAAATTGTGAACCTTCATTTTGCAGTAATAAAATTTTCAAATTTCGTAATTTGATGCGAGATTTGATTGTGTCATGAACATTTTTCCAGTGTAAAAAGTTTATTTATTTAATTAAGACCTAATTTCACCACTCTCTGTTTGTTAGTTTAACATCCCGTTATGTTTAATCACTGTCAGTTTACGTATATTGATGGATTGTTAATTACTTAATGGGATGTTAAACTAACAAACAGAGAGTGGTGAAATTAGGTCTTAATATATAGATTAAAATGCAAAACAGTAGTTTCTCGTTTCACATCGTTATGTTTCTGCTTTAATGGCGTTTGTTACGCCACTTGTTCCCGTCTGTACACAAGATGGCCGTAGTTTAGATGAACCATATGCCATAGGAGTAATACCATAGGACCTAGGACAGGCCTCGCAAAGAATGCACATTTTTATTTGGCAGCGCAACACGTATTCAGCTACTGCGGTTCCGCTGCGGTACCCTCGCAAAATTTATGTTCCCCCGAGCGTCCTCTTACCCAGTCACCCTGTCTGAAACATTGCCGCGAGGTATTTAAACAGAACATGCGTTACATTGCGGGCCACATTCCTTACAGCGGTAGCGACCAGTAAACATACACAGCCTTAGACTGAAAACCGTTGCGAAAAAACAAAAGTATAACGTTTTCCGCACGCAAGCCTACCGGGACCTCCCCGCTCAAATATTAAGTTTCCTAAGAATTTTAAATGAAGGGCATTAGGCGCGGCGTCTCGGTAGAATTAAATATTAATAAAGCTATCCGAACGAAGTTGGTGGAAGGCTGAAAACAATGAATTTTTAATAGTGATTCTCCTTTGCGACGGCCAATTAATGTAATGAGGTAGCAAGTTTAGCTCGCCCCAGGCGCTCCAAAGTGGAGTTAATTTCCTTGAGGATATCCCTGCGAATTAAATTTTAAAATCTCATAATTATATTTTTTATTCCTCCATATTTTCTCGGAAGATTATTCACGGAACTAGAACAAAATCCAGTTCTTAATCAACTATATCATTTTTAATTAAAACTTGTCTTCGCGGGTAAATGGCTTATAATAACTTCGTTTGAAATAACTTTATCCCGGTTCCAATTTGACTGGAGTTATATTAAGGTTGCTGGAGATTTAGCTTACATTTTTGGAAGGCAAGCCTCTGCAATAAACCCAAGCTTTCCGGTTTATGACTTGGGAACTACGTGTCGCACAACTCGCGCGATTACGCACAATCTCACAAGAAGCCCTAAAAGTACTTTATTGCACTTCCATTAACAATCTCAAAAGCTAAAACTAATCAGTTTTTATTCCAGCTTTGCCCTCTGGACAGTCAAAAGTCATACACAAGCTAAGTAATCACTTCTTAAAAGTTTCAAAATTGGAATAAGTTGAAGAGCTTCGTGAACTATTCTGAACTATCTGCGTTATGTAAGTTGAAATCGATTTAAAACGTTCAAATATCATTCGACATGACACTGCCAGTCAGTGTCATGTCGAACGATTTTTGAATGTATATTGCAAACAAATAAGTTCTAACTATATTCGTAGAATGAGTCTTTATAAATCCTGTCATGTTTCTAATTAATGTTTGTACTAAAGTTTTATCCATAAAGCGCTTTATTTGATGTAATTTATCACACGTTGGTATAGGATTATGTGCACATCGCTCACCCGACAGTTTGTCAGATTAAAGCTTGCTACGACTAACTCGTCGTACACTTGATTAGTGATAAGTAATGAATTCGGGCCGTGTGTATCTTTCGGAAAGGGAAGAAAGGCGGGTAAATATTGTCATTTAATGTTGGCGTGACATAACAGGCAGTATTATTGTAATAGATTTGCCTTTCTTCTTTGTTACAATACGTAGGTATTTATTAACGGTTAACTAATCAATATGACATGTGTAAAAGAACATTACTTTCATTATCTTGTATTATAAAGAAAACCTGGAAGTCATTAAAGGAAGCCTATCAAGCAATAGACGTCTGATGGCTGAAATTATAATGTATAGATAAAATATAAACTAAAAATATTGTTGTATACTTCACATAGCAACATCTAGCCCCGTGGTAAGCTTGAAGCTTGGTTTGTATTGATATTATAAATCATTACCAAATAATACAATTTAATGGTTATCTCTAAAATCAATATCCCCAATCACAGGACGCTACTTCATCAAAAGAAGGAAATTACGAATAATCTCGCACGGACCGATTAAGTGCCAATCAAATATCGGATGTTCCATTTTATGCAGAAAATGTGTCAAGAATTGCACAAACGTGAATTCCTACGGGTTCTAGTGACATTTCAATGCAGTTTAGGATAGGGGCTTAATTTGTATTGAACTGGTTTCAAAAAGCAGAAAAGCCAAGCTCTGCTGAACTTTGGATTGTGTCCTGAATTCCAATAACGATTCCAATTTGATATTGATGGATTTGACTACGTTTGAGGAGTTCTCTTAAATGTTGGGGTCTGAATTAACCCAATGTACTCATCATGATATTATGTTTTGTTTTATGTTAGTTATGTGTTTGTATGTAACAGACACATCTGTATACTTTCAAATTTTTCGTTACACTATTAATTTTATAACGAAGAAGAAGAACAGATGTGTCTCGGGGAACGCTCACTTCTCCTGAGAAAGACTGCTCTTGTTGTGGTCAAAACGTTGAGAGTATTTCAATTTCTTTGTAAATTAGTTAGTAGTTCCCGTTGTTAAATATAATAAGACGCATGTGTGTCATTATGTGAACGTGTGTAAAAAATAAATGTATTTTTAATCTTTCTTTTCTTTCATCATCATGTAGCACTAGATTCATCTACCATCTAGTCTAGATAGTAAAATTCCAAAAGTTAGCAGAATAACCATTAATCATCTCGGTAACCGAGTCATTGCAATCTGGGGAATCAATATATCTAGGCAATTGTATTTCATTTCAGTACTAAGATAAGCAAAGCCATTATGCAAGCTAGTATGTTATTAACATTGGTATGCATCCAATTTGCGTCTTAATGGCCTTCTCATATGCACTAATGCGTTTAAGATGTACGGTTATGTTTTCTACCTAGCTCTACTCAGATAATAAAGCTGGATGAGACGGTTAAGATATATATCCAAAACAGCAGAAAAATGATGTTTCATCATCATCGTACCTTACCTTACCCACGTAAATGTTAAACGTTCTACTAGTAAACCCAAGTCGCTTAAATAGAATCTATATTCAAACATACAGAATCCAAGCTGCCTGATAAAAGAGGATATAATACTAATTTCTATAAGAAGGTTAGATTGGCGATCACAGTACTCAGAACTGTACCATCTTCTGGTACATAAATAAGTTTCTGTAATTACGATAAGAATAAATTCATTGCAAATAGAACGAATCATTTTGCTGCAGTTTTTGCCATTTTCAATGTAACGAATCAATTGAACGTTTGACCATAGATAAATGAGCTATACCTAGCTAGTTTCACATTTGCAATAAAACAAAATTTCAAACTTGAATGGAATACAGACATCTTAGTTACCAATGCGGGCAAGTCGAGAGCCAAACCGGAATTGTTTATTCAGTCTGCTTACAAAATACCACATACATTCTTGAAACTTGTAGGTTCTTAGTTCTTTCTTATTTTATTTAAACCTTTTATTTAATCCAAGAAATAATTGTATCCAAGAAGTTCTATAAACAACAGCAATTATATAGCAATTATTAGCCCAAAGCTTGCTTAGAGAGATACCCGCAATTTGCTTATTTGCATGTCAATATCAAATTGTGTTGAGATTGTTTGAGGTTTTCTTCTTTGATCTTGGCTGGTTTTTGTAGCTGATGTCAATGACGCGTTTTGTATCAAATATTTTAAGATGTACGCATCGTTGGTACCACGTATTTTGTGTGCCGTCATGCGAGAAAATTTATAAACTTGGAAAAAATATGACTCAAACGTTGCGGCGTCGCGCAATCGGCAAACATGTTCAAAGAAAGATAATAAATCGGCTAACAGTATTACTTGTCTACATGGCTTGCAATCGATTCATAGGTTACAAAGCAAAAAAATATAGACCAATATTAGAAAAATAAGACTTCTTTATTAACTCTAACCTACAAGTCCTAAAACCTAATAGTCATTAAAAGGATTTTCATCTTTTCGTAAAAAAAACCTCTCGAGTTCAAGGTATAAACAAGATTGCTCCTATCGCAAAATTTTACAACCTTTTGCATTTTGAAAAACGAGTGCTGTAGGAACATGAATGCTCTTACATATTCCGATTCCTGTTGAGTTGTTTTGATCAAACAATATTATAAACGATAACTCGTTCAAACTGTTTTGTAGTAGTTTAGCTACACTGAAATTAGAATTTCACTTAGTTAGACAAGGAATTGCGGGTTCAAATTCCGTTCAAGTCGAAAAATCTTTAAAAAAAATTGTACCAATAATATATGGCCATCCGAACTAAACTGTTATTTGCTAGTGTAACAGTAAATAAGCCTACACGTACTTAAACTGTAATTGCAATTTATAAGCGCAGAGTAAAGAACTTTCCGAAACATTGCTGGTTTATCTTACGATCAGCCGACTATGTGCTCCTGAACATTTGAACAGCGTATCAGAGTTACGAGTAAAGCTTATCACGATTAGGTTCTAAGCCCGGACTTGAGCGAGCGCACTATATGAAGCCAAACCTTTTGCAAAGAATTGTGTAATGTCCTCAGCACTTCAATGACTGCTAATCTTTTACGCTATATCTTTTTGACTGTCTATCGTTGTTTTCCTATTATTGTACTTTTATTATAGACGACCTCTCTGGCGCAACGGGCAAAGGTCTGCCTGCGACGCAGGCAACCTCCTAAAAAGTTTATTTCTAAAACAAATATTAACTGTTAAACAGATACAAAATGACTGACTTACTTATACTCGTAAAATATGTTAAAATAATACACACAAGTTCCGCATTCCTCATAAAAAGTCCAGATAACATTTATGTTTAAGGTTGCATTGCAATTTCGTATATGCAGTCTCAGTAACATAATGTTACTGCAGAGAGCTCTTGCTTGGCGAAATAAAGGGAATTGAAACGTGCCTATATTGCAAAATTTCTTGTATATGAAGGCTCTAGTTGGAATGTTTTGTTCGGAACGTGGAGCCGAGTTCTTTTACAGAATGGAGAATGTTGGTAAAAGACTTTTTGAAAACTAGCTAACAGAAAATCTGTCGTGAAATTAGTTATTGTATCGAGTATACCCGGGAATTTGGCTTAATTTACCGGTTTCAGTATGTTTGTATACTTCTGTTTAAATATTTATTTTATTAAGTACTTATTTAATTGTTATTTTAATTAATTAGACGTGTATAACTGCGAAAACTCACCTAATGGGCATTTTTAAAACTAAATCTTTACTTACATTGCTCCGTGTTGCCCCTTGAACTGTATCATACTATCTCTTCCCGTGGGAAAACCAACTTAAGAATCCGCCGAATCGACGGTCAAAAAGGATTGATGGAAACAAATAAACCTTTATTTCATAAAACGGTCAAGTAATCCTAAGACTTACCTGAAGCCAACGCATTAAAGATATCATAACTAAAATGTTAACTAGAAATGGTAAGTAAAGGTTGGGCATATAATTATTCCGGTTCCCCTTTCAGACATAAGGTAGATATTAATGATGTGACTCTCGGCTAGCAGGAGAAGGTTAGGTTCGTTATTCTAAACAATATAGTCATATAGTGTAAGGTTTAAGATGAAGCGAGTGGTGTCTGAAACAAAAGCCGTGTTGGCACCGTGGAAGCACATGCGATTTTTATTACGAACTGACGTATTTTAAGCCGTAGATCTGAATTTTCTTTACACACTTAACATTTTGTAAATTTTGAACAGTTTAAAGGACATTGTGACATTCACCAACCTGAATTAGTGCCTGGTTAATTAAGTCCTAATCTCTCTCGACATGAAAGAAGTCCCTGTGTCCCAAGAGTGGGGTCGTAAATAGGGGAGTTTATGAGATGAAATTGTTGTGAAATGCCTTTTGGTGCCTGCTTTAAAATAATACCATTCTATACCTACACACTTATGTTGCCAAAAGTGAAATTAAAAAATAAAGTGTAATTAATACAAAAGAGGCCCAATCCCTTCCCGTAATGAGTTCACGGAAAAATATTAAACTTTGTTTTACTGGACACGGGTGACGTAAAAATTAATATCAAACTGCCGACAAAAATTTCCCGTAATCATGCCAGAAATTCTTTATACTTATGTTACTTTGTTAAAAATAAAAAATGTATGGTTAATTAGTGAATAGTAGCATTCTATCCGTTCCCGTATCGTCAAACAGCGTTAGATACTTCAGCAGAGTAATTTATAATTTATTTATTTTAAATTAATTTATTTAATTACAACAGTCTACACCTAAAAATAGTAACACGTGCGCAAAACACGCATCCTACAACCTGATAATATCTTCTAAGCCGCACAGGTCTGTTCCAAAGTTCCACCTTGTCTCTCTCGCTCTAGTGATTGATGTAGCAAAGCGTTAGAGCGAGACAGCCTGAAGCGTCGGGCAGCCCTAAGTGTTTTGGGTTGATGAATTTTTAAAACGGCCCAAAGTTATAAGGTAGGTACTTCCACAAGTATGATTAATACGAAAGGCTTGGTTATCTGGTTACTAACATTGAATTTGCAATGAGTTTAGATAGCAACTGGAATGAATTACACGACATTAATTCAGTACTTGGCGAAAAAGTTATCTAATATGATAGATGAGCGAAACAGTTCCAGTCATTAATTAGCAAAAACTTGACCTCTATAGGGCCTATGCTAAAATTAATCTTATCTTTAGTTGTATACAGAGACAAATATTCTCTTGTTCTATTTGTATAACCGATTAATTATCACTAAATACACTCGAGAGCAATGAATCCGGGTCACTCAAAGAATCCAAAAAATCTCGGAAAGTAAGAATGCTAGGTTAATGCAATAAATTGTATTTAATAGACAATTTAATACTCCTTAAATGAAAGTTAAAAAAATATGAGTCACCATACATTTTATTTACACAAAATTACATAAAGAAAAAAAACTGCTGATCTCTCCTTAAAACAAAAATAGGAAACATGAAATTTTTGAACTTTATGACGATTTTCTTGAATTTCAATACTTCGTATTACCTCCTCGTGCTTCCATTACTGCGTTTACGCGGTTTGGCATGCTGTACACCAAGTTCCTTATACGATTTTGGGGAATATTCTCCCATTCCTCTGTGAGAGCAATTTTGAGCTCAGGAAGCGTGATTGGGGGAGGGTTTCGTTGTTTTACGCATCTCCCTAGCTCGTCCCAAGCATGCTCGATCGGGTTGATATCCGGGCTGCGCGCTGGCCACTCAGAACAGCACGAGAAGACCGATACTTGGTGAACACCATGCTTCGAAATCGCTTTCTCACAGGAACTGAACTCACAAATCAGTTTCGACGCCTCGGAGGAAGTAACCCAAGTGCATGGACAGTAAGACGTCGGCTTGCTGAATCTAACTTAAAACCCCTTAGACCTGCAAACGGCCCTAAACTGGAGCGTGGCCATCGTATTTCAAGACTAAGATATGCCCAGAACCACGTAAATTGGAGTATTGAAGATTGGTCGAAAGTTATGTTCTCCGACGAATCAAAATTTATGCTCTACAAGCACGATGGAAGACACAGAGTGTATAGAAGACCAGGGGAAAGATTCAAGCAAGCATGCATCGAAGAAAAAGTAGCCTACGGTGGTGGGTCTGTACTTGTGTGGGCCGGAATTTCCTCTGAAAGTCGCACAGAGCTGGTGATCATAGAAAACGGCTCTTTAACTAGCGTAAGATATGTGGAAGAAATCCTCAACGAACACGTTGGTCCATTTATGGTCAATTTGGGTGAGGATGCTATATTTATGCATGACAATGCCCGACCTCATACAGGTAGGATTGTGAATGACTACCTTCAAGAGATGAACATTACTTGTATGGAGTGGCCAGCGCGCAGCCCGGATATCAACCCGATCGAGCATGCTTGGGACGAGCTAGGGAGATGCGTAAAACAACGAAACCCTCCCCCAATCACGCTTCCTGAGCTCAAAATTGCTCTCACAGAGGAATGGGAGAATATTCCCCAAAATCGTATAAGGAACTTGGTGTACAGCATGCCAAACCGCGTAAACGCAGTAATGGAAGCACGAGGAGGTAATACGAAGTATTGAAATTCAAGAAAATCGTCATAAAGTTCAAAAATTTCATGTTTCCTATTTTTGTTTTAAGGAGAGATCAGCAGTTTTTTTTCTTTATGTAATTTTGTGTAAATAAAATGTATGGTGACTCATATTTTTTTAACTTTCATTTAAGGAGTATTAAATTGTCTATTAAATACAATTTATTGCATTAACCTAGCATTCTTACTTTCCGAGATTTTTTGGATTCTTTGAGTGACCCGGATTCATTGCTCTCGAGTGTAGTATAAACTAATACCGTTATTACCAATTATGGATATTAATATATAGCTTTTGACTGCTAACATGGATAGACTACGTGATTTTTTTCTAAAGAATAATTTTGTTTAAGAAGAATAAGACTAGTGTTATTCTATAAGTCTTTACTAGTTTTAAATAAATTAAATAGTAATAAAAAAATTAACATAAAACAAAGTCGCTGTGTGTCCGTCTCTATATGATCTTTAAAACTAAGCAGCGGGTTCGATGCGGTTTTATAATAGAGTGATTCATGAGGAAGGTTTATACTTCAGTATAGTAGTAACCGAGGTAAAGCGGGGGCAGGACGCTAGTTGTGAATAAGTGAAGCTTACATCCGTGTCTAGACAATAATAGATGATTATTTATAAGACAGGGCCGTATAATGCCGGTCTCAGAAAAATACCACCCACTCTCATCCCGTATGTGTCGTCGAACTGATAAGTGATTTACATATACATACCAGAAAATGGACGAAAAAGAAACAGGATTGTGTTGCATACATGTTGTAACATCTTACTGCGAACCCGCCTGGTAAGCGTAATTGTACCAAGATCTATTATAGGCTTATTATATGTATCGTCATATCTAAGGCACTAGCTGACATTCATTCAGCGCCGTGAAAAAATATTTCCAACACATACCTACTTAGTTTTTTATGATCAGTTTAAAATGCGAAGTATTCAACAAAAAGGTATCTTCTACAAAATTCTTTCCGTATAGTAAAATGAAAACATCGTGAGGAAAATACACGGCTTACCTGGCTTCAGTTATATTGACAGATACGACCAACTAAGCTGTAATAGAGGTAACGCCAGCAAAACCAACGCTATGATCTAGCCAAGAGCTGAAAATCTTTAGCTGAAAATGTTGAGTATAAAGGCAGAAACACATTATTAACACCCGACGCCACCCGATGAAACGTGATGCGTGTTGAGTCGAATCAAATGTATGGTTTTCTATAGACCAGAAACACACTTTGAACACGCGACCCGACGCCACGCGCGCACACGCCACCTGATCCAGACGTGCCAGATCTGCGTGTTGCCCATGGTGGGGGTAAACACGCCATCCGACGCAGGCGCGCAGTATGTTTCTAGACAACACTCGACGCAACGCGTCATTCGTTCGAGAACTGTCACTTTATGCCAATTTCATATTAAATTTTTGCATTTATTTAGCGAAATGATGATGAAATGCTAGTATGTCGTGGCGTCGCGTGTTGGTAATATGCACGGTGCACGTCGGGTGTCGACATGTCGCGTCGCGTCGGGTGTTAATAATGTGTTTCCTGCTTAAGTGTTTGTATGTGTTAAGAGAATTTTATATAAACATTGCTCTAAAACCAATATACATTAACGCGGCGTCCGACGTCCGCTAACAAGATGGACAGATAATACAATTAAAAAATTAAATATTGCAGATCCCATCATAATCTAAAAGGTTCTATCGGAAAGCCAATTTTAAAAAAATATTTATGGACAATTCAAACCTTGGAGCTTTTGTTACATGAAAAATGTCGCGGGGTGTTAGCAAGTTGACTATAAAAGTTTTCTAAATACCGATTTATAGTAAGTACTTCCTCCCTATCCTTATGAGTATGTGAAATGAATATGATACTTAAAATATCACACCATAGCGTGTGTTTTCGCAGTAATAACCCCCCTTGAGGCTGTTTGAAGATTTGGTAACTTTTTAAATGTTACCAGCAAGCGTGAAACTGCACCCTTTCCGGTAAAGTTAAGGTAATTTATTGTTTGGGGTAGCTAGGGAGAGCTAGCAGGGAGGGTTGCGACCACAAAACAGCTTGGCTCTATGAATATTCCTAGAGTAGCTATATATTTATTATACGAGGATGTATCTACTTTTTATACGGGTATTAGGTTAAGATATACATTTTATCCAACGGGGAGTTTGGGAGAGTTTCTAAGAATAACAGGGTATAACGCGGCGTGATTCAAACCCACGAACTTCTAAATGAACTTCCAAATACGCGGTTTCTGTCACGATTTGGTAATACAAGTTTAAAAAAGCTGGGGTGTTTTTTTAATAATTATGACCTACAAAAATCTCAAAATAGTGCTGATATTTTAATAACCAATATCTTATCCCTATGCAATAACGTGAGGTAAGAGGTTAATGCTTATTAAGTTTAGATATTAAGATATTTGCTACTCTTAAACTGCAGAATAGCTAAACTTAATTGCTACTCAATTAGTCTTGAAAATAATTTTAGTGCCGCTTAAGGAAAATATAAGTGGGTCAATCCGGAAAACTTCGGGGCGCAACTAGTAATAAAATAAATATATTTCAAGAGTTATATTACAGGTTTTCAAAGGTTACGATTATTTTGCTTCAGAATCAGTCTTTAATACTTGAAAACTAAAAATTCAAATTAAAATATTTAAGTATTAAAGATGAGGTTATTTTTTATCGCGACGCAGCGTAAGTAGGTATAGTAAAACCATTCTAGAAATGAACTCCCCTCCACAAACCGTGATGATTTTAACGTGTGAGAGGAAATACAGAAAAACAGAATACACAGTTTTACTATACATTGTAATACGAGTACTATATAACTTACGAGCGAGATAACATTTGAAGATAGAGCCTAAATAGCCTAGATAATGAAAAACTTCAACTAACTGCTAACCAAATAATCATCTAACATTATCTCAACGGTTATATAAATCTTGCTAGACCCACCGATTAATATTTGCTTAGTGTAATCAAGTTGAGT
Organism: Chloroclystis v-ata; assembly: GCA_963691955.1. NCBI lineage: Eukaryota > Metazoa > Arthropoda > Insecta > Lepidoptera > Geometridae > Chloroclystis > Chloroclystis v-ata. The sequence continues at coordinate 5,581,543 of OY829908.1, read as the reverse complement.
AAAGTATATTTAATTAGATGTTTAATTTAAAACTATAATGGAAACGTTCTCAGAATTACGCACGGTAATTTAAACTTTCTCGAGTCTAATTACTTATCTATTAATTTTGTCGGTACATTGCCTTTCAATAGAAATAATAATTTAACATTTCTATACATTAACAAACTTGTTTATTCAAACAAATAGGTAGGCAGCTAGAAGTTTTGATAATCAGTGTTGTAAATTTAATCAAATATTCTACGAACAGCTTTAAAACATATTTAATTATTTAAACTTATTTAACTTCGTTCGCGTTTAATATATTCCCGCTGGAAATAGTACCTACCCTATGTCCATCTCATCCTAGATCTAAGCTGCCTCCCAAATAAATTTCAGCCTAATCTAACATTATAATTCATTCAATTCAAGTAAAATTAAATTTTACCTCAAACTAAATAGAAATAATAAAAAAAAATCTTGACAGTTTACTTCGACTTTTATATCGCTATCCTGAGAAGTAACTAAAACAGGAAGAAGCATCATCTTTTCAAATGATTATTTACAATTGACTATTTTTAAATTACAGTAATATTCGTCATGATTTTATAATTAACACAATTAATTTTATATACTTATCTAGTTCCGTAGTCCATTGGAGCGCCGTAGTTGAGGACTGTCACAAATATGACTCGTCCGTCGTCGTTTGTCCCCACCAGGGGGACAGAAGTCAGGGGGGGGGGCTCAGACCCTCGAAATTACTCTTCTTGCCCCGGTTATGCTCGCATCGCCCGTACCATCACACCCGGGAACCCGGGGGCCGTAGCCCCCGGGTCTCGGGTTATTTAAACCGCCGGTGTTGTTGTGTTTTTTTCTTTGTCTCCCTTTTTATATAGTTATACTAATAATATAAATAAAACATTTATTTATTTTACACAAACTTATCACACAATTCAATAGAGAAGTCAATTAAATATATACAGACTAAAATAAAAATTGCCATTAAATAATCAAAACAAAAAAGAATAAAGTCCAATAATCATAAATATGTCAAAACTTTAATAATCCAACATCAATAAAAAATGATCTAACAAAATTAAATAGTGTCAAATATAAATATAGGTAAAGTAAAAAAAATAGATAGGTAAAAAGATTTAGAAGTGATAGAAAAAAGGTTATAAAGTTACAGGTCGGATATGAATGCAATATTATATGTGATAGATATATAGATGAAGGAAGGATGTAATATACATAATTAGGTAAAAAAGATAATTAGGAAAAGACAGAAAATTAAAAGAAGAGAGACAGAGAAGTCCACTGAAGCTCCGTACTGTACGACTGATGCAAATAGAATCACACGTCCGTCCACGCGGCTCGCGTTATATAGGCGACCAGACAACACCCGAACAGAGACATTATTCATTATTTCGAATAATACCATTTTTAATCGATTATTTTACAAAAATAGCATAAGGAATATTCTTTTTATAGTTTACACTAATAATTTATTAGTTGTTGTTATTTAATATTCCTTATACATGATTTTACAAATCAAAACAAAAAGATAATTAATTATTATTATCATTATTCCATGGTGTTTCCCTTCCCAATATTTATTTATTACTAGTTGACCCTGCGCGGCTTCGCCCACTTGCTGTAGTTTTCTCACCTTTTATGCCTTCCCTGGACTACTACGAACATTTCAAGACCAAAACCAGCTAAAACAGTCCGCCCGTTCCCGAGTTTTAGCGAGACTAGCGAACAGCAATTGATTTTTATATAAGAAGATTATTATAAATAAAATATATTTTATACACACCATATTATTATATTTGTATGTTTCCGAAATATTTTTCTCAATAGTGAACCCCTAAAGAGACTTACGAAAAGAGGGTTTTGTCTCAAATCGAAAAGCGGCGTCTCTTTTATTTCCCTAACTTTTAGATAAGATTCTCAATGCGTGAAAACTTTGTTCCTGTAATAATATTTGAGTTTTATATCTTCTGCTGGCAACAAACATTTTTTGTTGTCTTTACTCCTCTTGGGGAACTTGGAACTTTGGAAGTAAATTCAGATTATCTGATTTTTATTACGAAGACCTCAGGCAATGTTTTGTTGCTTGTCAGAACGATGAATGGCAAAGTTACAGCTGAATCCATTTTAAATTGTTTACCATTGAGTCCATCTAAGAATAGTGCCACCTACGTCAAAGCGTATATGTTGCTTTCTAGAATGAGAAATGGCAAGATAACCCTTGAATCAATTTAAAATTATTTACCATTGAGTTCATCTAAGAATAGTGCCACCTAAGTTAATCTTCGCAAATGTTGCTTGACAGATTGAGGAATGGAAAGAAAACAGTTGCATCCATTTTAAATTGTTTACCATTGAGGAAATCTAAGAGTCGTGGCACCTACGTCAATCTTTAAATCAATGTTCACGTGGGTGTTGTAAAAGCGACTAAGGGATTATACCTACCAAAAGATAGGCGCCAGTGTTCTTCCATATAATCACGTCCTTGAAATATTAGCATATTAGGTAACTCTTTGTTGCGTGTCGGATTGTTTATCTTAATTATTTTGATTATTTTCATAATTCATTCATATTATAACACATTTATTATAAGCTTCGAGCTAACCACGAGGCTAGATGTCGCTGTGTAAATTGTCCAGCAATATTTATTAATTTTTATTTATTTACTTACCTTCTCCTCTACTAAGTAGTTGTATGATATTATGAAATACCTCTTACATTAAGTGTTACCATAATTTTTAATTCTGTAACTTTTTATTATATTATTTATTACCATTTAGCATAGAACGCATTGGTTGTAAGAACTGTAATGTTTTATGTGAATAACGAACTTTGTGTATTCAATAATAGCTGAAGTCTAGCTTGGACTGAAGAGTAAACTTGAATAGGTCTAAATCAAACAAGACTTATTTGTATCAATAGAAATCAACCCGCAACTGATTTGGCTATTCAGTTCGCAAACTATTAAATTTTAGCGTTAAACTTGCCTCTGACAGCTAACCTCGAATACATTACAGGGCAGCCAAACTCTAGGAGTCTCGTAGTTCAGTTGATCTATATCCCGAGCCGGAAATTGACTGCTGGATTTATAGCATTGTAGTTGTAGTCTACAAATGCTGAAGAGTTAGATGAAAGCCCTAATTCTGACTATTCGCCTGGATCTACCTATAACCACTTAAATAACCTTCTACTACTAAGCCTTGAGGGCTAAGTGGGAGCACACTCGACACTAATTCCGAAGGTCGTGGGTTCAAGCCCCGCCGCGCACCTCCGGATTTTTATTCTTACAAAACTTATACTAATAGATAATAATTACCACGCTTAGCATGCGATATGTTGTGATGGCCGTAACTCGACAATAATAATAATAAATAATTCTCTTTAATGAACACCAAGTACATTACAGAAAAATTAAGGACAAAGTTTATAAAAACAGGGGGGTCAATGGGCGGCCTTATCGCTGAAAGCAATATCTGCCAGCCAACCTTTAACACTTGACATTATACAGAACGAATGCTTCTCAAGTTCTGATATCTCTTTCGGTTAATAAATCAATTTGGTTTTACGATACCCGCTATTAAAGATGATGTATGTAGTATTCTTAGGCTCAAACAGCCTAAGAATACTACATACATCATCTCTAATATTATATAATATCGGCTTCTGATATTAAAAGTAAATAAAGGAATTTCGAAAGCGTAACGGGCCAAAGATTATTTCTCGCATAGCTTCGTTGGTTTACTTTACCGTATGATATGATAACGGACGTTAATTAGGGCTCCGATAAAAGTACTAATTAAAGCCTTAATTGTTCTTCAAGTGAAAACTTAACGTCACTTAGGAACTAGATTGATCTAGATTGGAGTAAGGGCTTCGAGTCGGTGCAGATTGAGTTACGACTGCGTTTTATTTTTTATTGAGTTTCCAATAATTCGCGCAATGGCGTGAATTGAATGCAATTTTCAACTGGCTTTTATTTATTTCCTTGGGTTCTTGTAAATCTTTTAAACTTCGAATTGAGTCTACAAGTTTAGTAATCTAATAATCTGTTAATAAAATATATTCCAAATAGCGTCTGAAATTTAAGACCTATATTGGTAAATGGTATTGTCAGAACAGGACATAATTGAAATAGGACCACGGAAAGCACCAGTTTCAAATCGGTTTACCCAATTGTTGATTTGATAATATCCTCCTTTTTTAATTCGGATAAAATAGTTTTATTTTTTTACTTTTGTCACCGGAAAGCAAAAAAATTATAAGAACCTTGGGTTTCGTTATTAATAAGGTACGAGTCTCCCAAATGTTAGTTTTATTCATATTATTATTATGTGATGAATTTAATTTAAAGCCTTTTTTCATAATTTAACTAGCTGACCTGCCCGCGGCTTCGCAAATCCATTACGTCTCACCTTCTGAACCTTCCCTGGGCTACTACAACTATTTTAAAACTAAAATCACCTAAATCGATAGACCCAGCCGTTCTAGAGTTATACAATTAAAACGAAAAGTGGCATTGATTATATATATCAGATAGGTAAATAGATACATATTTTTCATCCTCGTATGCTCTCTATTGTTGATGCATCTGAAATACCGATTGCCGTAGCATAACCGCGTAGTCGCGTAGTATCGTAGCGTCGATACGCAGCTTCCGCATTGCGTTACCTATTTATTATTCATAGACAAACCTAATATGAGAAACACGGGAAACAAACTTCTGCCGGATATTGAGTGACGTTGAGCACCTATGAATCAATCAACTTCAATGGCTAGAGAGTGATTGACTTTATGAGTTCAAAAACTTTGAACCGCTAATAACAAATGTAAGTGAATTGAATAAAATATTATCCTTATTTTGCCGACCAACTTTTAGTTGGTAAAACGGGAAAATGTGCAGAAATTAAATAGAAAACTGTCAGACCAAAAGGACTAGAAAAATTAAATACTTTCTAAATAAGTTAGAATTTAAAATAATGCGTTCATGTTTTCGCCATTTTTTAGGAATTTTAATAATTGCTAACGGGGTTTAACTATTTATTATAGTTTAATTTTAAATTCCAGCAATATTTATTTATATATTTCAATACGAAAAGGGTGGCAGTATTGAATGATGACATGCATGCTGCAAATGCATAAACTATCTCTTGATAGTTTGTGCACTATCGGTCAATGTCAAGTATATTGGGCAATGGCTAACCGACTATCTATTAGAAACTTGGCAAGTTCGGATAACTATTCAATCAAACAGTTGTACCGTAATGACAATAGCACTCACTTAGGGTGATTTAGGCTATTGCCGTAATGATGATTGATTTTATTGAAGATGTCTACTAGAATAGGACTGAAACGTTTTAGAACAGTGAGCCCGGGTCAGCTCGCGCAGTGAAAACTGCTGGTTTACGGTAGGTAAAAGCCACATTAAACCAAAATGATATGAATGATATATAATATCCGATGTCCCGGATTCTCAGACTGAGAAGAGGAAGTAAAACAAGTGACGGCACGAAGTGCTAGATGAGTATAAGAAGGCGTAGATGATAGCTCAGGGTAGAAAGTTGCATGAGGATCTGATTTTCCCTTGTTTTGACCTTTGTCTTACAGTGGAATACAATGGGCTTACTGTAATCCAACAGTGGACGTTCAACAGCTGTAATGATGATGCTGAACCGAAATGCCGGTAGGCACTTAATACCGTTATTCCGAGAACAGTGTGATAGCTTTGTGTTGAAAATTTCGCTTTGTAGTTCTTTGTAAGAACATTAAAATTTTCTTGATTAATTATTACAAATTCATAAGAGGTCTGGCAAAGATTCTATTTTTATGAAAAACATTCAAATTACGCTGCTGAAAATTCAAACAAAAACAATTTATGAATGCAATTTTTATTAATTTACAGAACAAAAGGCAACTGGGCCCAACAAACCCGAAGATTCAGGCTCGGCAATTAAATACAGTATCACATTAAGGGAACATTTTAACGAGTTAATATTAAAAACCATAATTGGTGTGAGTCATCAAAGGTAACGATGTAAGATGGCTGCTAATGGTTTAGGACAATGACTAAAAAGTTTGTCGGAAAAACCCAGTGTCGCGACCTAAAAATCACTCATATCGTATGGAATTATTGAATGTTCAGTGCCTGTTTTTCAATTCAACTCCTCTCGTAATCTAGATTATATTTGTTTTCAATAAAAGGTTAACATTTATAAGATGGTTTGATTCAGTACATAGTGTATATTTCTGAATTATTTGGCCAGTATTTGAAAATAAGGCACATAATTAATGTGGAGTGTTATAGCATTTACCTCGAAAGGAGCTGTTTTTTTTTGAAAAGTTAAGAACTGAATATGGGTGTACGCAGATTTTTTTTCTCTATTTATTTGTATGGGAGCGTGTAGCGGAAACTAAAACATATTTCAAAATATATCTTGGCGTAACTTTTAAAATTTATAACTATGCAAAATAACAGCTACTTCGGACTTATGATATTTTAGCAAAACGCACTCACAGACAAACAGTTTTGACAAAACTACACGGAATTCTTGTTTGGCTACGAAACCTTAAGCAGATGTTCTTCACAAAGGTTCAAATTAAATTTACTTGACTCAAAAAACTAGTTACTGCAGGAAATGGGTAGAGACATTGATTAATTGTTTTCTTTAGTGGTTTACTGCGGTGGAAAGCTTATATTCACAACAGACGTAATACAGTTTAAGTAATTTACATGTAGACATGAATTGCATGCCGTATAGTGTCGGTCTCAGAATTCCACCCACCATTCATCATCATCATCATCATGTCAGCCATTGGACGCCCACTGCTGGACATAGGCCTCCCTTAATGATTTCCATTTATTGCGGTCGGACGCGGCCTGCATCCACCGCGAGCCAACCGCTTTCACCAGATCATCTGTCCATCTTGTTGGTGGGCGTCCGACGCTGCGCTTGCCGATCCGTGGTCTCCACTCGAGAACTTTTCGGCCCCATCGGCCATCCGTTCTCCGAGCTATATGGCCCGCCCATTGCCACTTCAAAGAGCTAATCCGGTGAGCTATGTCGGTGACCCGCGTTCTTCTACGTATCTCCTCATTTCTGATTCGATCCCGTAGAGAAACCCCGAGCATAGCCCTCTCCATAGCTCTTTGAGCGACTCTGAGCCTGTTCATGAGGCCGATGGTGAAGCACCACGTTTCGGATCCATATGTCATCACTGGCAACACACACTGGTTGAAGACTTTGGCCTTAAGGCACTGAGGTATTTTGGACGAAAAGACGTTGCGTAACTTCCCGAACGCTGCCCATCCGAGTTGGATTCGGCGAGTGACCTCCTTCTCAAAGTTGGACCTACCTAATTGGACTGTCTGTCCTAGGTATACATACGCGTCAACAACTTCAAGAGCCGAGTTCTCAACCATAACAGGGGAAGGCTCTACATGAACATTGGACATGACTTTCGTCTTGTCCATGTTCATTTTGAGACCAACCCGTTGGGAGACTCGATTGAGGCCTTCGAGCATTGTGCCGAGTTCATCCATCGAGTTTGCCATGACTACGATATCGTCAGCGAATCGAAGGTGAGTGATGTATTCGCCGTTGATATTGATGCCCAATCCTTTCCAATCCAGAAGTTTGAAGGCGTCTTCCAAAGAGGCAGTAAACAGTTTCGGAGACAAAACGTCTCCCTGTCTTACGCCCCTTTTTAAAGGAATAGCCTCCGAACTCTGTTCTTGTACTCGGACGGACATGGTGGCGTTTCTATACAAACACTTCAACACTTCGATATACCGATAGTCAATGCGGCCCCGCTGGAGTGACTCAAGCACCGCCCATGTTTCGACCGAATCAAAGGCTTTCTCGTAGTCCACAAACGCTAAGCAGAGCGGCAAGTTATACTCTTCGGTCTTCTGTATAACCTGTCGCAGCGTATGTATGTGGTCTACGGTACTGTAGCCTTTTCGGAACCCGGCTTGTTCGGGAGGCTGGAAGTCATCAAACCTGCGTTCGAGTCGGTTAGAAATGACCCGAGAAAACAGCTTATAAACATGGCTCAAAAGCGAGATGGGTCTATAGTTCTTCAATAAGGCTTTATCACCTTTCTTGAAGAACAAGACCACCACGCTTTTGTTCCATGCTTCAGGCGTAGTACCCCCGAGCAAGGTGGAATTAAAGAGCTTCTGAAGGACTTTAAGTACCGGTGAACCACCCGCTTTCAGAAGCTCTGACGTAATTCCATCCTCACCCGGCGCCTTGTTGTTCTTAAGCTGCTTCAGGGCCATCCTAATCTCGTACAGGCTGATGTCCGGGATGTCTTCGGTGTAGTGCCGGGTCAGTTTGGCTCTTGGGTCTGTAGCCGCACTGGTAACAGGCTGAGTGACCGAATCGTAGAGCTGTCCGTAGAATTTTTCGACTTCCCTCAACACTTCCGCTTTCGTCGACGCTACACTGCCATCATCCCTCTTCAGCTTCGTCATCTGGCTTTGCCCAATAGACATATCTCTTGCGAACACTTTGGAGCCTTTATTGCGCTCTATCGTGTCTTTAATACGAGCAGTATTAAAGACACGGATATCGCGTCGCAAGGATTTATAAATACGTCTATTGAGCTGCCTGTGGGACTCAGCGTCATCGGGAGACTGCAGTCTCAGCGAGCGTCGTTCAGCCATAAGGTCACCCACCCACCATTAGTCCAGTCAAATATTAAGAAATGGTTACAATAATTCCCATAGAGCTAAATTGGTATGAAGGTCCAGAATAATATTGCCTTAATAAGGTTGCCTGGAAGAGATCTCTCTTTAGCGAATAGGTGGACTATTGTTTCTTTTTGTAGTATTTTGTAATTTTTTGTTTGTTTTGGTGTACAATATAGTGTTTTTGTATTTGTATTATTATAAATGTAACGTGAAAAGTCTCAGATATTATGTTTTTAAATCCATCGAACCCAAAATTTCTGATGCTTAAATAATAATGAACTCTGAACTCTTGGGAAATCTGTAAAAACTTGTAAATTTACAAAATTTAACCTGACTTCGACATTTCTAAAACAAAAAATTTCACATCAAAATGCCTTTGGTATCGAGTCATTTAGAATTTACGAGGCTTTATCAACATTTTTACAGTTTTACAACTGGTCAATATACAAACATAAACTAGAAAATGGGCCAAGTCATAAAAAGGCAGGACCCTTATTTCACGGTACTGGTTTCGTAATTTCTTACGCATCAAAACTATCGCTTGCAATTTGTATAAAAGTCAACCATGTGTGTCGGCTACTTGATGAATGAAGAGTTAAAGGAGTTCAATGACAAAGCACTATAAATGAAATTTATAGAGAATTTGACGCTTATATTAATAATTACTGTTTTAGGAAAAACTGAAACAGAAATTACTGTGACAGAGCCAAAGAAACTTGTAAAATTGTGCACGAAATCACGGCCAATAACTAAGTGAATTAACATCCTTTGAAATCGTTGCCAATATTGGTTGCCCTGTTAAGAATGATAGCCCCATTGTGCGTTGGTAAATATGCGAATTGTTTTATACAGTCTAAAACAGTTACGTAGAGCCACTTAACTGTAAATGATTTAACATACATTACATAATATAGCCAATTGTTTTTAAGGTTAAATACTTATTCCGGCAAGAATGTTTAAGATCTTGAGGGATAAACTATAAAACGCGACAAGACCACAGGTTTCTATAGTTCTAAACAAAATAATAGTTGCCTAAGAACCGGATAAAACATTATTGCTTTTTAATAAGATTAGCAAGTTTTCCCACAACATTTCAACGGAACTACGTTAATCTCAGCTTAACCTGGTTTATTATTAGGCACACCCCCGTGTTTACACCCTCTCCCCCCGTGCCTTTTACATTAACAATGGGAATTTATTTAATTATTGTTTTATTACGGCTACTGGCATTTCGGGTGTCATTACGTTTCATGGCTGTCATGTTCAGAGGGTTCCACGGCCGTAAAAATGAAACAGGAACTTTTATTTTATAAAATGTAGGTCTGCGAATGCTAGCAATGATTTTGAGAAATATCAGCTATACTGAATTTAAGAAACACGAAAAAAAAAGGAAATTTTTTGAAAATTTTAGTTCCAACTAGTCAGTGGAGAGACTTATAAAAAACAGCCCCCGACTTACGGTTTATTACTTACAGGCCACATACAAAACGCATCATCTTTTATTAATAATATTCATAAAGCTGATAGAAAATAATTTATACTTAAATAAAAATTAATCAGTTATAAATCCATCAAAGACTAAATAATAATCATTTTATCTCCGATAGCAAAAAAGCCGTAATTTTCATCGGATAATCTAACTTTACCCGACAAATCTGTTTGAAAGCCCGTTAAAAGCTATAAAAATTAAAGCACGAAAAATGAGAAATCGCTTTTCACGATGGCCCATCTATCTAATAAACCTAATATTGGTTCAATACGCGCCCAAGAGCCGTGAAATGACGGCCCACTTCCACCGCGGCGGGCGGCGCTATCACCACTCGAGCTTGACCTTCCTTGTTTTTATTTTACTTACGTAGGAATCACCAACTCTATTGATGCCTCTTTCTCCATAGATCACGTTTCACTGGCCGCAAATCCCAAATACCCTGCTTTACATAAAGAACTGATAAACTGTAAACTTTTCTCTCGCTGTATTAGACCAGTTACAGCATTTGTTTTCAAACAGTTTACTGACCGAAATTTTGGTTGCAGGTTTTGGCACAACCCGATGGCTATATGCCAATAAGTTGAATATTACGTTTTCGGATCTTCGAAGGTATATTTTCTACGATGGGTCAGCGAATTCCGATGGTAGGTACCTACGAGATAGTTACTTTCTCAAATTACGCACGCCCGTTCCCCGGGGTAAACAATTTAAATGTCTTCACGTAGTGGAAAGGGATTCAGCCATTTTCTGGGTCCCTTGCTAAACTATTCGCCTTAAAATAGGCGGTAAGGCAACGCGACGCCGCCTGTCTTGACCCCAACATACTTGGTGACAGAACTATTCATGGTTTAGTCGGTACATTAAGTCAGGTATTGATTGCTCGTAATTTAATGTAACTTGGCCTAGCGTGTAAAGTCCTGGCTCTGAAGTTTAAATGTAATACAGAATTTTATAAGCGACCAACAATTCAAACAAACTTAGGCTTCCGAAACTGGGTTAAATTCAAAGCCCCTTCTTGCTTCAATAATTTGATTGCTTCCAGAAAACTACGCGAAACATTTTGTTACGAAACAAAGTTAATGGTTTCTGCATAATTGTAACATTTTGTTTTTAGAATCTACTTTATTAGTTTATGTTTGATTTCTATTTTGTAGTGATAACATATTTTATTAGCACAGCTTGATTTAAGAATGTTCAATCTCTAAATTACTGATGTATACAAATCACACAGTGTAAACCATCTGCTTATGAAAATTTCAAATTCTGAAGGTATAGTTCTATTAAAACTGTTCTTATTTATCATATTATTTGATAACTTATTGCTCTATAAATAGGGTGTAAAGCGCAAGATGTTCTAAACCCCAATATCGTGGCGTTATTGGGAGTTCAGACCGGCGCGGCATCATGTCTAATGGCCCGTAAACACAAAAGCTAAGAAAGTAAACGCCAAATCTCACCTTTATCGGTTGAACAAAGCCATTTCGCCAATTAATAATATAAACATTTTACTTGTTATATTCATTTAAATATACGTTATTAAAATTGATTTTTATAAACAAAATGTGGCTTAGGCAGGTCACAACCAGTCGGTGCATCGTGAGTGTCCTTTCGTCGGTACCGTTCTGAGTAATTAACCAACTTACTGGCTTCTCTAAGCTGCCTGTGTGTGTGTGTGTGAAGAGAGATGTGATATGTATTGACATGATAACATATTATAACTAATACAATAACTAATATATAAAAACACTCGTTTATTTATTTATTTTATTTTTGTTTAGGTTTCAAATATGATTTTAAAATATTATATAGTTTATTACGAGTATTATGAAGGGAGTAGTTGGTTCCAAACGAAATGGTAAAAGATTTATAGATCCACATCTAGCTTTCGACGAGAAACGACTATTGTGATGATGAGTTAGGCCACCTACACTCATTAAAGCTATTCATCGTTTTCAATAGCAACTCTAAATGATAATTGCTTCGATTGCCATCTTAATTGATCTCCGAAACTTGTAGACGTAACCACGGACTATGAGAATTATCTACCCGTATGTCTAGACAGGCATACTATATTTAATGTTAAAATAGCGACCCGCCCTAATAATACAATGAAACCTTATTTGAATCACTGTAACTATAAAAAAACCGCATTAAAATTCGATGTGTAGGTTTCAATTATGATGTAGATGGTATAGTCTGTGGCACCAAATGGTCGTTATAATAGTACAACCCCATTTTCCAGGTTTCATTAATGTGATTAAAAGTACTTACTAATATATCTACAGGAACTGTGAAAACTTTGATATTTTTATAGTGAGTTGTATGTATACGTAGGTCAGCGGAACTAAATCTATACAGTGTTTGAAGGAAAACATAACAAAAATTAGATAGATTTTCAGCCTTTTCTTGTGTCAAGATTTACTTATCATCGTTTCAATGATGGACATACACCACCCTTTAAAATACTGTAATTTCGATTTGAAGCGACTTGCTTTCACCGTCATCCAGAAGATTTGACTAAAACAAACCTTGTTGACAAACGTTGTCCTGTTATTCCACATGTTTAAAGTGACTAAAACACACCTTGATGATAAAAGATTTCGTTGAATCCCACATGTTAAAAGTAAAGTGACTTACTGTGATCAAAAGTGCGTGGATCAACCGTGGTAGTAGTAACAGGCGTTGAGAACTCGTCCTCGTCTTCATAAGGCTCTGTGGTAGTCGTTGTCGTGGTTTTCCTTTTCTTCTTGCCCGACCTCCTTGGTGGCGAGGTGGGGGGTGGGGGGGAGTTCCTGCGGGGGCCCACCGTGGTGGACTCGTTGGGGGCCTCGGCCACAGCGAGCGCCACCAGTGACACGGCCGTGAGCCAGATCACCAGTGGCGCTAAGCGCCGCATTGTGCTGTGGACAAACGTTCTTTGAGAATACGTATAAATGTTGAAAATATAAATAATAAATATTGCTGGACTCAATTCGCACAGCAACATCTAGCCCCGTGATATGCTCTAAGCTTGTGTTGCGGGTGCTAGATTTCTGATGTACTTAATAGAATATACAAACATAGATAGAGGTTTTTTTATTATCTATATTTTATAATTATAATAATAGGCACATGTTATAAAATATAGCATTCATTAAGATATAATTTATAATACTCTGTAATATGTGCTGTTGGCTGTGCCTTAAAATAAATAAATATAACACCTCAAATACATTTTACATACGACTTTAATTCCGAAGGTAGTGGGTTTGAATCCCGCGGACTCTGGATTTTTCTTGGTGAAATTTATTTGCGTTTTAAACACACAATGTTCTAATGGCTTATTCTGAGAACAATGAAAAGTTTGAAGAATATGTATCATTCACCAACATGCTCCTGGCGAGCGTGGTGAATTAAGTTCTAATATCTCTCGTCAAGAGTGAAGTCCAGAAGGAACGTGAGGAGGGGTGATGTTGAAAATTCATTTATTCTAGCTAATACAATTAAAACACCGGCTGCCGAACAAGAAATTACCCGTTTGAAAGCAAAAAGAAGAAAATTACAACAGACATGGTGTTGTTTTTCAAAGATAATTAAATAATGAATCCTTTGTTTATCAGCATGCTAAGAGCGCTTTTTAACTTTTATTTTATTTATTTATACTCAAAGTGCAGTAACTCAACAGCGCTGTGAAAAATGAGTATCATTAAGATTTCTTTTATAGTTTCCATTTTAAAATAAAACTAAAGGAACTTTCTCAAGTACATATAAAAATATTGTTTCCTGAAGTATATTTCGTTTATTCTCTGCAATTCCTATATTCCTATCACTATCATTCATTTGTTGATCAATGCACGTTTAACCAAATTGTTTGACCTTTAACAAGTAGATAAGTAAGTATAATATCCTTAATTAATTCATATCACGTAGGTACATTTACATTACAAAGGTGTCATAATTCTTTATAAATAATAATAAATATTGCAGGACAATTTACACAGCAATATCTAGATATTTAGCTTTATTTAGCTTTCCATGGAGCTAGCTCCAATAAGTTCAATAAGTCACACAATCTAAATAATGTAAATTACTCATGTCATTTCGTGTTTTGTTCATTTAATTTATCCATTGCAAGATGCATTGCAAGATTTGAAAGGATTTGCAGTCCAGCTAAATAGTAAGTAGGTAGGTACTTACTCGGGCAGTCTATGAATGTTAGTGTACTCGTAGATGATACATAACTGGAGCTCACTTCATCTCCGTCATCTTGGTTGTCACCCATTTTGCACTATTCAAATGATATTCACGGCACAGACATTGCGTACGTTGCAAGGGTCCAAGGTTAACTGATAAGAGTTTGTATTTGCGAAGGACGATAAACAATAGAAAACAATACATAGTCTGTTTCGCTCAAACATTTACTATCTCGCTCTAGCATTTCTTCTTCGATCTTACTATGATTATAACCGTTAACTGTACTTGCTTGTCATGGCATTGGTTGGAACTAATTTAGGTACATCATTTTTATTAAAATATTTCGTGGCATTCTCTGGGAAGAAATCTGGCATTGAGTGGAACCAACCCAGATAAAGTAACTCGATCACTACAGTTGACGTTGGTATGGTCGACAGGCGAGCGACGCAATCTAACTGAAATCACGGCTTTCTACCGCATTCGCGGTCAAACAAGCCATATGACCAACAACTCAGTTTCATAGAGGCTGTTTCAGTGTGTATACACTTGATTGAAGACGAAATCTGTACAGTCCCATTACGGCTTATAATATGAAAAAAAATTCTTCGCTTGATAATGATTCGAACGCACGAACGTTTTAAATGAAAGTAAATTATCCTCCTGACTAATATAAAGGGTCATTTAAACAAAACATCCAGTGAAATCAACTAACAAAAAAGTAAATTTCTATAAATTTCAACTTTTTTAATAAGCGCACAGAATAAAGTTCAGCTTCCCAAAACAGTTTTAAAATGTATGAAGCACTAGGAAGTTCCAAGTTGTTTTGGAGTTTTATTGGAAGGAATAAAATCTACAACGAGCGAATTGTTTTAATCATTTACTTTACGACATCTACTACATTTTATTAGAAAATGCTTAAAAAGTTTCTTAATTTTCTTAATTTACGATAATAAGGCATATTCCGTCACAATTTAAAAATAAATAGATAAAAATTCTGCTGGACAATTCACACAGCAACATAATAGCCCCGTGGTAAGCTCGAAGCTTATGTTAATAGTTACAAGATAATCTGATGTACAAATACATAAATAATACAGATATTTTTACTATACATATTTAACACCCAGATATTTTCAGATCGTATAAATGTTTGTCTCGAGGCAGGATCCCGCAACATTTTTCAATTTTGGAACGTTGATTATCTTACGATGATGATGTAATTTACTTTCACTCAAACTACTCAACATACATATTCCATTAACCTACCTAATTTTTCAAACTCCCACATCGAGCTAGTAAACTTACACCTAATGTTCTACGGGTCAGAGAATCACTGTAAATTCTTTATGGCATTCAATCCACCTAGCCTGGCAAATGGAGTTTCGCTGTAAGGAGGCGTCACTCTTAAAAATGTGGTGTAGCTGTACCCTTAAAATATTAAACTAATGCCGAGAAGGGGCTTGGGCGGTTTAGTGGCACATAAAATATGATTTTCTGGGTACACATAAGAGTGCTCTACTAAAAGTGTTAGAGGTTACTGATGGTAATGGTGCTACCTAGTTAAGTATAAACAACCTTAATGATATTAGCATATTTATACTCGTAGTAAGAGTAAAATAACCACGATTAAAGTAAGAAATCATTTGTTTTATATTGAGTAATTAAATATTTATATATAAATATATTAATATTTTCGAACCACTGGTGAAGCAACTGAAAAAAGTAATCGAAGATCTTTGCCCGGTGGACGGTCTCAGCGCATACAGCGGTAAGAGCGGCGTGGATCACTGGGATAGAAGTAAATGGGATATTAAGTTATCGAAGCACTCTCGAAGCGAGTCGTTCGTCAACTCGCTCCAAAAACATCAGGTTATTGTAATGACTTGCCAAATTCTGAGTGACATGCTGAATCACACATCTTAACCTATCTTTTATTGCACCACCACCGACCGATACACCGCATCCCCTACAACTTATATCTCGGCCTTACCAAGATCAGCTTGAAGAAAAAGCAAGCAGAAGAAATTCCATTATCCATCTACCTACAGGTTCTGGAAAGACATTCATCGCTGTCTGTCTATTATAGACATAACGATAGAAGAAATAAATATATTAATTTTCGACGAGTGTCATCATGCAGTGGACGATCACCCGATGCGATTGATTATGAAGCAGTTTGAGCGTTGCCGACCTGGAGATGGATCATGGTTTTTTTTTCTGCTTGCTATTTCTTCAATCTGTTCTTGGTAAGGCCATTTTCCTCCTTGGCCCCATGGCTTTTGAGGAGCCTCTCTAAAACGTCTTATTAGACAGACAGCGATGAATTACTTTCTAGATCCACAAATGGTTTTAAAATGTATCTACAACATAACTAAAGTATATCACAAAGAAAGGTATATATGCTGCAGCAAACATATCTTTGTTTCACTCGTACATACAAGTGCTCCCACGAGTTCACGGTGCATACGAACTAACCAAAGTCCGTACGGAATAGACATTACCGAATCTTCGAGAACGTTTGATAGGAATTCTTTCGTCTATCTCCCTTGATTTAACAAAGGAAGGAAATTCAGGCAGTTTCTATTCAGAAGCATTCTAAACGAGTTAGATGAAACACACTCGACGACTGCCGGCGCTCTGAAAGCCCGATAAGAGTGCTCAATAATGGTTCTTAGAGCCCGGTTCAGTTTAAGACACTCCTATATTTTTACAAGTTTCCGTCTGGATCGTTCCTTGACTCAATCACGGGAAATATATATTTTGTTTAACAATTTTTAAAAATTTATTCAATATAGGTTAGAATGTTGTTATGAGAGATTTCAATGGTAAGGTGGGAGTCCAGGTAGCGACGAATCCCGGATCGGCCCATATATTAAAAGAGAAAGACGATCTCTGAGTGCAGAGGGTGAAGGTCCGCCTGAGACGCAAGAGGTTGAGTTGATTTACAAATATTTGTTCCGAGTGTCCGGGTGTTATTATCTAAAATTAAAATATCTATGTATGTATGTATATGATATTAAGGATATCAGAAATCTACTACTAATCTCACCAGCAAGATTCCGACCACAACAACACAAGCTTCGAGCTTACCACTAGATGTTGCTGTGTGAATTGTCCAAAAATATTTATTAATTTTATTATTTTTCTATACATAGCAGCGTCACTCTGTGACAACAAGCGTGACCCATGTCTAGAAGTAAGGCATAAACAGGGTTGATGTGATATCGTGACAAGATTATTGTTTTAAAATTTATAACCTATCAAAAACATTTTTGGAATGCTACTCTGTTCAAATAAAATTGAATATAAAACACTACAATTTTCAGAAATCAAACATGATATTTTGTATAAAGCTTTCAGCAACATTATTCTAGTTTTTATGGCCCAGTTGCAGTAATAATTTTAAAGCGTAGCAACAAAGCGCTTCCGAGGATTCGTTTCTGTTCATTTTCAAATAGCAAATGCAATTGGAAACAAGTACGATAAAGACTTGGTACTTGTCTGTTATTTTCGAGCGAAACATAACAAGCTACCTAAATGGCACTTTTATTTGAGATAGTGCCAAAAATGTCAACACACCACTTATTGTAGAGTTTGCATGTTTCCTAACAGGAATACAGTCCAAAACGGTTTACGCACAGTGCATTGAATTTCGTGTCATTCTTACTAGATATTAAGTTTCATATTTGCATAGACAGCTTAATCTACTTGGCATTTATGCAAGGGATAACTAAATAAAGCATATTTATTAGTGCTCGGTCTGTACGCATGGAAGCGTGAAGTGTGCAAGTTTGTTCTACGATGTTAAAAGCCGTTGTGGAAATGTATATTCTTTAAGAAAACTGTTCACTGAATCTGTATATAATTTTTTAGATAAACTTCCAAGGGAATTATCAAATTTTATAAATTGTTACTAGTTTCAAAAAACTTTACTTTTAGTGATAAAAATAACAATGAAAATTTATTTATTTCCTTCACTTAATACCTAGTCGTTAGAAAATCCTAAAAATTGATTTTATAAAAGTTAACAAAGCAGCGTGCTTGAGGTAGTAAATAATTTGAATATCAGATTCAATGTTACGTAATTATGCGTAACGTGGTGTAATTACGATTGGAAACCGTTTTACGCTACGAAGAAAGAATACTAATCTACGAAATGGCTGCTCAGCCAGATTGTTTGTTCAAATCACGTAATTACACACTTGATTCATATGCATTTCAAAAGAAAAAGGTTCAGAACATTTGAATATATAGTAGCAGATGTTTTCAAGTAAACACTGAGTGATCTAGTGGTTCTTTGTCTTGTCTTTGAATGTTTTTGAATAATTTTATATAATTCTAGAGGTGCCCGCCGAATTCTGTTTGTATGAGGGCCATGTCTTATCATAACTGGAGCAAGAATTTAAATAGCCTATCCTGTGTCCCAGACCTCTGAATGTTTATTCACCAAATTTCATCAAATTTGGATGATTGATTAAAGAGTTCTGGCGGAACATACATACAAAAATATATACAGAAAAAAATCTTCAAATTAGTTTTTGTATCAAATATTGAGCCTAGAAACACAATATCTCTGAAAACAAACTAACTTCCATAACCGACCCTTCCATTTATTATTGGTATATTTTCAACTATTGGCGATTAATTACAGACTTATATATTATTTTGTGAACTACATTGAATTATCCGGTTTCGTATAATAAAATGATGCGTTTGAATCAACATGGAATAAATCGCTAATGTATCCAAAATCCTTCTTCAAAAGGTCGCAAACGGCGTCCTTTGCGGTTTGTCATCCTTTAATTTACAAAAGCGCTTTTGCTTTCGGACTTTGGCATTGATGGGGGTCCACGTTTTTATCAAAAGATTTGACCGTGTATTTTTGGGAACATAAAAGTTTCCTGAGGCCACGGGTGCGGGGGCAGACCTTTTATACAGTGGCTGGTAATCTGTGCTTTAAAGGCTCCTTCACTAAGATAAGAGCCAAGTTCTATTGTGCTGGCTTCCGGCTGATCGAACGCTAGCGCAGGTGGTCGGCAAATGAATTTTCCCAGCTCCTGGAAATTGATTTTCGTTTCAGTAAGAGAAAATTGCCCGCCTTCCATTATCTGTGACTTTGCGCGCCAGCCAGGATCAACTGCTTGATCTATCAAGAGTAAATTTAACTGAACATCAAGTAAAACCATTAAGATAAATCTCAAAGGCTTCTCCGTTCTAGTGTATGGATTATGGAACCCTTTTAAAACATACCTTCTGGCGTAAACCTTTTTCATTATGCTCGATTAATGTTGAGGGTGCTAACTCGTTTCAAACAAAACCAATATTTTCCCTTAATTTACCTTAAAAACTCCTATTTTTGCTCGCTCTTGTTTTGATATTCAATATTCAGTATTGAATTACCTGCTCAAATACATTTTGTAATAGGTTTGTTTTAATTAAAACATTTTGTGGGTTTTATTTAGAACAAGTTTATTTAGTGTGCGGTTTAGTTCTCTTAGTTGGATTTAACGCAATCAATTTTATTTTAAATTAAATTAATATTAACTCTCATAATGGATTCGGGCGAACGTCGGTTAAAGTGACGGTACGAACATTACCTTGATCAGTGTGGATAGTCTTTTAAGATGTCCATGGGGGTACAAAGAAATGTATCAACCTCGCGTGCCACACACCCCTTTACTGAATTTATGACACCATCGTGCATTTGAATAAGTTTACCATAAAAATAGGCGTTGTGTGGCCAGAACTTTGGCAATAAAATGCAAATGGGACCTCGGTGTCGCTTCCTCAACACTCTAGGTCTAGACGCAAAATAATATTCTGTACGTAAATGCAATTACATTTAAGTTTTAAGTTGTCAAATTACAGTTTAGAAGGTTACTTTATTTTTGTTAAATTTAGTTTAAAGAAGTGTTATTGGTAATGTAATATTAGAGTTTTTCAAAACTTATTAAACTTAACTGATTATTAAAAGAACGTGATTCCAAAATATTACGTTAGGTTTTGAAAATATCTCATGAAAAAACGTAGGTTATCTTCAATCTAGCAACTTCCTCAGAATATAATGGAAAATCCGAGAAAAACATAATAGGCCTGTTTGTGAAAATAAACCGTGTTTTTCTGAAGGTTCCTTTTGAGAAATGTTTTTCAGCTCTGTTGTTAACATGTTTAAGAAGAGAAAACATTCATTTAATTAAGTAATACAACATTATAACATGTTTGTAATTAAATTATACCCAACAAATATTAAGAGTGAAAAATACTATGTAGTTTATTCTTATAACAAACAATGTTTGTAGGTCAACGTTTTGGCAAAATTCAATTTATTATCTATATAGCTATCACTTCTATCTGTCTGTATGATTTTGGGCTAGTATCGGACTACTGATACTAGCCCGTATGATTTTATGTATGCAATAGATAGCTGGTGCGTGGTCTGTGTTGGGAGCAGAGAGAAGGTCGTGGGTTCAAACCCCGCCGTGAACCCGCACTTGGCCAGCGTGGTGAAAAAAGGCCCAATTTCTCTCGTCTATAAAAAAGACTGTGGAACATAACTATGGATGAATATAATTATGATTAGTATGTGATGATTAATTAATAGATCTAAGTTAAATTTTGCGTTTACTCCCACTTGTCCTGTTGAGTAGTCCTGTTGACAGGACAACTGAGAAAAAAATTCCCAGTAGTTCTGTGACGTTTAGGACTATGCTTTACACCTGACTTTTATTCCCACGTGTTTTGTTCAGTAATTCTGTTGGTAATTTTTACGAATTAGTTTTGTTTAATTAAAAAACTTTACCTACCTATGTAAAGGTACATAAGTAGGTAAAGTTTTTTAAATTCCATTATATACCATTGAATCCATTTATTCTTTGTGGAAAGTCGTGTACAGAGGATCATAAATAAGCTTTTGTTATAAACAATCTACTTTTTCAATGGTAGGTACAAAGATTATTTTATTTTATTTTACAATGTTAGGAAAACTAACAGCTATGCTTATATATAATCAAATTAAGTTTAACATAACATGTCTAAGAACATTTATGATGCTTAGGGCTAATTATAAGTTTCCAAGTTTGTAGTTTATGTTACATATAGGTACTTGAATTTAATATAACATCATGTTACAATAATTATAAAAGGAACAAAAAACGTATTAACATAAAACAATCATAATTACTGTAATAAAATACTTTTGTTCGGATGCAAGCGCACCGAAATTGGCGGAATGCGCGGGTTGCGGGGACTGGAACAAAGGCGTTGTGATTGGCTTTTTCAAGCTATTTCACTACCTAATAATAGTGTTAGGAAAGTTGAAAACCAAAAAATTAATTTGTCGATAATTAATTTAATTAATTGGTTTGTAAATTTGAAAGAAAGAAAGAAAGAAAGAAAAAAAATTAATTAATTTATTATCTACAATCTAACTTAAATTTAATCAAACTTAAAGTAACTTAAAAATAATACCATTACAATAGATTTAAAATAAAAATTAGGAGAGAATTTCGTAAGTATTCAAATGCAAATAGGATCATGTAGTTGTGTATTTATTTTTGGAATACTTACACAAATCTGTAGAACATAAAAATTAAACAATACCTAATATTAAAAAAATAAAAAGAGTTTTGTTGTGTTTGTCACTAAAACTCTTTTGTGATTCAAATAATGCATGCAATTATCACTTGACAACTGATTGAAATAGTTTGAATCATAAAAAAATGTTGTTGTGACAAACATACAATTCTCACTTTTTCTATATTAATTATTACTCACAGGACAAGTGAGAATTATATTGTCATTTGTCCTGTTGACCGAACTACTGGGAATTTTTTTCTCAGTTGTCCTGTCAACAGGACTACTCAACAGGACAAGTGGGAGTAAACGAAATTTTGTTAAGAAGGATCCGTAAAGTTCAAAATCTTAATCCCTATGTCTGTAAAACCTGTTATGTAAATAAAGATTTATATTATTATTATTTATATTATTTATTATTTGACATCGCCATTGTTGTATAAGCTCATTGTAAACAATAAGTTCCTAGAAGGAAACATGAAACACATAAATCTATACCATTTATTATGAAACACTCATATCTAAGGGATGTAGCCGTTATTATTACAGTAATTAGCATACCGGGGAGGCGAGCTACTTGTATCGAATTTCCATTTCTAAATATCCAACAGGAAAATGAAGCATTTCAAATTGATGCATTCGAAGATTATTTTATAAAAGTTATTTAAATGGTAATGTGGATTCAATATTTTTAGGGTACGCTGGGCTGTTTGAAAGGCATTTTGATATCAATCATTATTAGGATTCGTTGGACGGTTAACACGGACGGCCAAAAACGTAACAATACTTTTTTTACTGTTATTAGACTAATAAAAAGTCAGAGAGGAGACGGAGCACGGCAGGACGCTCACTCCTCCCAAAAAAGACTGCTCTTGTTGTGATAGAAACGTCGAGAGTGGTTTAATACGTGAGTTATTTCCGTTGTTATTAAATTATTCATTCTGTAATTAAGTTGATTTAATAAATAAATAGAGACATTTTAATTAAATAATATACAAGTCCACAGGTGATAAGAATTCGCTGTATATGGAATTCAAACAACGTTCTGCGGAATCGCTGTAAGAAAGTCTTACACTTGGCTATTTTATTTGTACGAGAACAATTCCAATGTTTCACGCGATATGTATTGTTTTTGCAACATGCTTCATGGATGTTTTCTTTTGTCAAGGTATTGCGAATGATTGATTTGATGGAGAATGGATTGCATCCATCTATTTTTTTCAGAGAATGAAATTTTACTACCTGCAATTGGCTAGCGTGGTGAATTAAGGCCCAATCTGTCTGGTCAAGAGAGAAGACCTGTGTCTAAGCAGTGGAAATGTAAAACGGGGTGATGATAATAAGTAATTAATTTTTTGAATTTGGTTTACAAAAGAAATGACATAAGGATTTTGTAACACATGAAAATAACAAACGTTTTGTTTACTTAAAATTGCTTAAGCATAAAACCCCAACCAATGTACTCGTACAAATATGGATTTAAATCATTCAGTATAAACCTTCCTATTACAGGAACTGTATTGCCGTGAAATTGTAAACATTCCAATTAAGGCTGATATTAGTAATGCGCCTAATTGCGTAGGTGGCGCCGGTTGCATAGCAACCTTTGATCTGCAGGTATCCAGGGGAGTAACAAACCCATTTATTGAGTGACGAAGTGCTGATTTATAAAGGCTCACTGATTTTGTACTAAATTATATAAAGGCTATATCTAGCCTATAATAGGAAGTTTAATGTAACGTTGCTGTGCGAGTTGTCCAGAAATATTTATTGTTTATAAATATATTAATAACGTAAATACGTTTTGTAAATACTTTTTTTGTTAGATTTTCTGAATAAATATTATACATACAGCATATTATGCTGTTTGTTACTTACCTAAAATTATAATAATTCCATTAAAATGTTGAATGTATCCAGGTTTTCAAATATAAATGCCTTTTCTTCACACGACACCAAACATACATAGAAACCGGAAAATAAAAATGTTTGCCTGGAAATAATGCGCTACGAAACTTGCTACGATAAGAGCTACGAATGCGGAATGGCGTAGCTAATGCTACGAGAATCTTACGTATTACTGTTTAAATGTGGTCTTGAAGGAAACTTTTAAAATATACCTTGACATTTATTGTAATATTGTTAAGTGTGCACATAAACTTTAAAAGACATTGTAGTTAATAAAACATTAGATACGTATACATGCTACAATATCATATAAATAGTTGTTAATGAAAAAAGGGATTGATGAAATTGAGAAAATTGAATTTTCTCATTAATTTATGCTATACCTTTACCTTTGGATAGGCTAGGCTGAAAAATATTACGCATAAATAGATTTATTCATAAAATTACAAGTATATTCAGAAAGTGCAAATATAAACATTAATTATATCTTAGCAATGAACATTCCTTAGACGTTTACATTCCCATTTTATAACAAAATGTATTTTTTTAAGTATACGCACTTTAATGTAGAAATGGCGTATAAATAACCAGAATATGAACAGTTACATACATGTTAACTTACCCGAAACTGTGAGCAAATAGGAAGATTATAATTTCCATACGAATTAGTTTAAGTAGTCAAGTCAAACATATATGAGCTAGAGATTCTACCTGTTGAAGGATTTTGTTGAGTCAGAGTATGGCGTAACTAAATTGACCTTGTTTTCGCTTAATCAATAAAAGATTAATAGGTCATTGTGCCTATCCGATGACTCTCATTTTTTGTATTTGTTTTTTCATTAAATTACAAGAATTTCTGTAGCATTTATGTACATTGACTACATAAATTTAATTATATTTCAAATCGATTTGATAGTATAGTGTTACACATGTTTCGAGTTTACCACGGGGCTATTATGTTTTTGTGTGAGTCGACCAGCAATATTTACTGTTAAAATCAATTTTACATTGCCACTTTATTTATACTCAACTTTCTCTAAGCCTCTTTATTTTTTGCCAAACAAGTTTATTTATAAAATATTTCTTTATTTGTTTCCATGGCGAAAAACATGAAGTAATTAAGCTAAAAGGAGCTACATGTTTTGGGACGTATTTGCTAAGAATTCAGATCAATAAGCCACCTGCTGGGCTCGAAAAATGCTTTTCCTTGAGTACAGTCAGGTAGAGCGCGGAATCAGCTTTCATAATTTATTGTAAAAACAAAATACAATGTTAATCATTTCGGAATTAATACATTTTGTACACGTTATTATTGATCTCAGTACTGTGTAACATATTTCTTGAATATATAAAAATAAATATAATAACACACAATTTTAAACATAGACTATAGCAATTTCACATCAAAACTTTGGTTGTATAAATGTTTTTGAATGAAGTTATTTCTGGTCACGTATGAGTGTGCTGCATTTTCCGATTTTTTTATACCATTAATGAATCTAGGTCATTCATATTACTAGAAATAAGTTCCAAAACAAACAAAAAAAATACATGATTCATTGGAAATTCGGTTTGTAAAGTTTTCATTTTAACATTTCGACGGATGGCTACCAATTGTAAATATAAAATATGTTGCATATTATTTACATAACAGACTTCAAAAATCCAATATTATATTTCTGGAAGCAATAGTGCGAAAACATATTTTTATCTTTCTAGTGAAATATAATATAGCATTGTGTTTACAACTGTACTCACTTTTCATCTCTATGGGAAAGGTAATTAAGTGAGAGGCTTCAAAGGACCCTTCTTAGAGTACAAGGAATATGAAAAACAGGTAGGACCCACCCAAAGTTAATTAACAATATATTTTTCAATATTTAAAAAGTCTCATTAGGTTCATTCTTCCAGAAAATTGTTTTAGGACACGCGGTTGGTTTTTTTTATATTTTGGCCTACTAACATTAAATTTTGTAACATTCAAGCGTTTTAGTGTAAGCTAGTACAAGAATTCAGCCAGTCAGACCAGCACCACACGACAACGGCCACTTAATTAGCCCGGCAATATAATAAAGGTAACTATTGATTTACACAGTCATTAACCCAGTATACATTTTATAACAACGGGAATTACTCACGTATTTTTTGTTTGATAACCGCGCGCGCGAGCAGAGTGGAGACGGAGAACGGCGGGACGCTCACTCCTCCTGAAAAATACTGCTCTTGTTGTGGTCGAAACGTCGAGTGTTTTAACTCCTTTGTAAATACGTGAGTAAATCCCGTTGTTATAAAATAATCGTTGTGTTACTCACGAAATTTTTTAAACTAAAATAATCAACCCAGTAATTGTATGTAAATACTCGTAAGCTTTCTATCAGTTTCAGTAAATTTTCCATACGAATAAATTACATGAACTCTTTTGAACGGTAAAAAAATAGGTAAAGGTTTTGAAATTTAATTATCAATCCTTGGCTTCATTGTATTCCATGTAAAAATGTACACAATTTTTTCTGTAAGTTCGTTTAAAAATTGTAGGTGTTTTTACTCCGCCCGTAATACAATTTCGTGGTGACCTCCATTTACGTAGTTGGTTTTTGGTTTTTACTTGCATACAACCTGGTCGACTTTTATGAAGTTATCCCGTTTTAACTATGCAAATAAGAGAAAAATCTCTTAAAATGTATAAAAACAACTTTTATTAAAATATTTCATATGTCTGGCTTATCTATTCTGTTATAGATTTAGTTTAATTATTTTTAAACATAAATTAAACAATAAGCAATTTATTTTATAGGGTCCTCTGAAAAACCACTGGAGTACTCAATAAAGCTAGATAATTATTTATTAGTTTCACATTTACAAAACAATTCTAAGCTCTGCTGCTTCATACATTATCAAAATAAATCACAGGAACAATAACTTTTTGTTGGTTCAGAATTTTTGATAGCCTTGCTAACCTCGAAAAGGTTCTAATTCAACCCTATGTGTAATTAAGGATCCGGCGTCAACTTTGTTCTGACGTGGGTTTTAAACGCAAGCCAACGTAGTCAACCATCTCTAAAACAAGACAAAGGTATTAATTAGACTTATGAAAACTAAATTAATGTAAGCCCAATGGGGCTCTACTAATGAAGAAAATGTTTTGAGCTTGTACTATACAGCAGGCAGGCAAAAGTTTGAGGGTACCCATTCTTGATGCTCTCATTAATTAGCTCAACAGACAAGAGAACTTTAATCCTTTTGCTTTTATGTGTCTGACAGGAAAACCGCCCAACAATTTAATACAAAATTTAGTACCTCGAATCTCTTATCAAAGTTAAATTAGATGTTTCATCCGTGAAAAGGCAAACGCGTTCTTGCAAACAATCTGGTGGCTTGAAAATGTTGTGTTGAAATGAATACGTCAATTCGACTCAAATTTTATACCATTCAAATTGAAAGAAGATTCTCTGCAAAGTTGGGACGTGTAACTCGATTCTGAAACGTCGCGTTGGCATACGTATTGCTTTATGACGTATCGCCAAACGATTACCTCTTTGATCAAATAGAAAAGTCCTTACGATAACCGACAATCTGAGGTTATTCGATAAACCTTCGTACCCTCTATAATTCTGTTTATTACATCGTTTCCCAGCAAATGTTGTTTAGTATTTTACTTCGATATTTTTATTTGCCTGCTGTACAAATTCTCTCCACTGCTTTTGCTCATAATAGCATTAAACACGATTGACTGAGTAAGCATCCTGCCTGTTAATCTTTGAATTACATAAAATGGAGTAGTTCCGTACTAAGATTTTACATTAAATCATGTCATGAAATTTAAATTTTAAGTAATTGAAGTCAGAATTTAATTAACGAGAAGGATGAAAGTAAACACTTTTGGGCTATTTGCTTTGAATTGAGTTTAGATATACCTAATTAAAAATCTAATAATGCGTTCTATATAGTTATATTTACTTTGTCTAAGAAACACTTTGCCTTTTGTTTTTGTTTAACTAATAAGCTAGGATTATAACTGAACAAGTGCGCTAAATATATTTGCTTGTATTAAAATACTCAATAATTTAATATTATTTGCAAATATACAATCCGACGCTGCTCTTTCGCAATCACCATTCCATTATTTATATTCATAATGAATATGTAATATGGTTTCTATAAATAAATTATTTGATACACGGTTAGTTTCGAATGTTTGTATTATTAACAAATTAATTATAAGCGATAAAAGCTAAGTTACTCTATTCTTCAGACAAAAGCCCGAAAAAGTTTAGGCGAACTATCTCGGTAATATTATTTCTAAGCATAATTTAATCTATGTCTCATTTGAAACAAATTATTTATATTCTTAATTATGGACGAACATACGCTGACAAAAACACCGGTGTCATAAAAAAACTATATAACTATGTATATGTTACGGCTAATACCCGAAGTGCGGCTACACCTAGTTCTAACCGGCTAAAACTAGTTGTAGCCACTGACTGTTGGTTAAACCTAGTATTAGCCGATTGTTTTCGGGTAAAACTAGGTGTAGCCTTCATTATGCCGGCTACAACTAGGTCCAGCCATTCCCTGTTGGATAAAACTAGGTCTATCCGATATCACTCCGGCTAGAACTAGGTCCAGACAATCCTAACCTGTTGGATAAAACTTGTTGTTCTGATAAATAGTTTATGTTACTTTATAAAAGTGTGATTTATAATTAAAATAACATTCTTTAAATTATAATATGTAACTACTTATTGTCTGTTGTTAAAAAATGTTCTTGATTGTTCCTATTGTATTAAAACTTGCATGCTATCCGCAGAGCTTTTTTAGATATTAAAAAACATCCAATAAAAAGAAACGAAGAGAGTTTTTTTATTCTTATAAATCACATTGTAATAATTAATACAAATTATTAGGAGTGCAATTTTAATATAATAGGAACAACCAGGAATATTTTTTAACTACAGACAATAAGTAGTTGCATATTATAATTCAAAGAATGTTATTTTAATTATAAATCATACTTTTATAAAGTAACATAAACTATTTATTAGAATAATAACAAGTTTTATCCAAGAGGGATTGTCTGGACCTAGTTCTAGCCGGAGTGATATCGGATAGACCTAGTTTTATCCAACAGGGAATGGCTGGACCTAGTTGTAGCCGGCATGATGAAGGCTAGAACTAGTTTTACTCGAAAACAATCGGCTAATACTAGGTTTAACCAATAGTCAGTGGCTACACCTAGTTTTAGCCGGTTAGAACTAGGTGTAGCCGCACTTCGGGTATTAGCCGTAACATATATACTAAACGGTATAATCGGCTCAATAACCCTGAACGTGACGCATATGAATCATTCCAATTTCAAAAGGTTGAACCCAGTGGTGATGCAGCGGTGCTTAAACGTGAAGTGGGAAGTGTGAATCAGACAGCGTGCTCAGCGGGCACAACACATTGTATGCATTCGTGTGTACAACACAAAGCGTAACGCTTCCCCATTTTCCACGAATCTCCCTATTTTTCCCGAGCGTTGGGGCATTCACATGGGACTGAGTGGTACACGATTTTTAACTTAGCAGGTGAGGTGAGCTCTAATGCACGGGGCCCTTGCGGACCAGTCTCGCTCATAAATTTCGCTGCACTCAAATCGCTTAATTAGGACTGAGTGCGTTCTTTACGTCGATTTAAATCAAGGCGGTAATGAAATTGGACGGGAGTTTCTTGGATTGTTTTATGTCGAGTTAATTTATAACACGTATCGAGGGAAAAATATGTTAATTAAAATAATTCCATTGTACAACCATTATATTGTCTCGGGTGTGTAAGTTCCAATCTACAGCGATTACTACCATCAATCTTTCGTGGTGATTACACCAAATTCCCCATAGCCTAGAATTGGTGATGTTAGACCTGTTAGACCTGTGTAATAGAATAATTTAATTTAATAATTTGAACTATGGGTTACAATAATGATGTTTAAAAAGTAGTTAAAATTTAAGTACCATATTTTAAATGCCAAGCCGGCGCCATTTTACTTTTTAGTTCGGAAATTTTGTAGTAGAAACTTAGTTTGGTTCAGTTTAAGTCAGAATTTAACCCAGATAACTGTAAGAAGGAGCTGGGATTATGTAGCTGTTCTAGATGACTAAAGTTTTTTAATCACAAAGAACATTTGTAACCTCCATTTTAGGTAAAATGCTCTTTTAGCACTTTTGAATAGTTCACACCTGACTTAAAACTGGGTGTAAATTGATCATAAATTTAACCGTAATTGGGCATCACATACACAGCTGGATTTCATCCACTGCTAGAAACACCTTTTCCTCAGTTTGTTTCATTCACAACGGTCCTGTTACTAAGCCCATTCATAGACTGTGTTACATGTCATAAACCCATCTCGCTACTAAACCCATCAGGAATATTATTTAATACTTAGACGCCAATATTACAACACTGATTAAATAGCTCCCCACGGAACACCTATATCATCACGAAACACGAAACACGCGCCTTGTTATTGACCTTACAGCTCAAGTGTTATTTGTACTAGCGTCGTAATTTACTTCAGTGGCTACAACGCGTTTCCAATAACTAACTAAACATTAAAATTACTTATATTATTTTAGAGTTTTTCAACAAAACTTTTTAAATTGAATTTTGTTCACGTCAAAGAGGTTTATCTCCGTTTGATAAGTACTCGTACCTTCATAAGTATCTGTCAATTATTTTTTAAGCCCCGTACAAAATTTAAGATATTACAGTTTTTGTGAAAAATGTATAATATTTTTTCATTTCAATTCTCAACCCAGATATTTACTCAGAGATTTATCTATAATATTTAGTAATATCTGTCTCAAGGGTAATAATGTATAACGTGTGAGACATAAGGTAATGTTTCACGTACAACAGCCATTATGTCTTAAAAGCATTAATATTCCTAACCGTTTAGGTCATAAATTACAACATTCAACAGAGACAAATACCTTGGAGCCATGTGAAATAATCCACCGAAAAGACAATAGGGCATGGGGCTGCCCCATCAATATGATGAGCTTCATTTGAGCCGCGCGTGCCAAAAACCCTTTGTTGAATTCATTAATTTACTTAATGAGTTAAACGCATAATGAAGCTTTGTTTCAGCTACTTAGCTGCGGCAAGCCATTCTATTGTAACGAAGAAAATTGCACGCTCAAGTTAGCTAAGCTGTTATTTACCGAGTCAGGCAAAATAACACGCTTTTACAAGGTTTACGTGAATTTAAATTATCTCATGCATTATAATGCAGGAAACTATTTTAAGTTGCTTCGTGACCACCGCCATGAAATAAAATTGCGCTGTATAAATAGTTCTGTGAAGCAGCAAAGAAATTTGATAACTTCCAGGAGTTAAATGCGTCGTGCAAGTGAACAAATCATTTTTGTTGCCGTTTGGCTAGCGTCTTATTGAATTATTGTAAGACGGTACGTGACTTAGCGCACCGTGCGAAGAAGCTTTCCTCGGTGTTTGCTCGATTCCCGCACGTGTGTGGCGAACTTTAATCGATTCTTGAATGATTCTTGTCGCTCCGGGCGAGTTCGTGCGTGTTCCACCTCCACCGTTTGTTCTATCAATTACCCGTTCCGTACCGCGCAAAAACTCCCCCCCTACCAAAAAACCATTCCTGCTCGTGACGCGAAACATCTGTAGAACCACTCGAGATAAACAGAAAAATGAATTATCTTATGAATTTAATCTTCAGTGTCCTCGTTGAGACACAATAAGTAAAAGGGTTTTCTTTTCAGGCACCTCGGTTCTAAAAAATTGAGGTAATGGAACGTGAATAACAATTCGGCCCTCGGCGGGCCGGATCGGGGGAGTGGGGGGGATAGATTGATGGTATCCGTTTGTAGCATCTGTCGTTTAAGTGAACATCGATTATAGTACACCTTGGAATTCTTTGTTTGGTAAGCAACGTTTGGCGCGAGTCATCAGTCACGGATGTGCTGGGGGATTAATTTCGCAATATAAACAAATGACATGCTGATATTCCCCTCGCTGGCTGTCTCTCTCAGTGAAAAAGTGCCTCGCTTCCTATCGGGAGATGCGAGCTTTTATCATTCTGTAAGAGGTTTTGTGAATATTTGATAAATGAAGTATGACTTTGACGATTGATGTTGTAAAATTCGACTGTATTTCAAAGGAATTTGTTGAGTGGAAAAGGTTTTAGGGAGTTTTTTCGAAATGTTGCGCCTCTCGAATTACTGTCCAGCCATCAGTCGACGGGGGAAAGTCTGTTATTATACCTGCAGCCTCGTCAACATGAAACAGTAATCCGAGACTCTTTTCGCTTTCAATTAAAAATTCATTTTCTGGGGCCAACTAAGCCGCGTGATGTGAAAAATGGTGGAACCTTCATTCGCCGTTGGAAAATTATTATTTTTTTATAATTAAGAATTTTGACTTTTAAGACTGAGGTAATAGAATATGGTATAGGAAAATCACAAATTACAACGTTACCTTTTTTTATATATATATAGATCATATAATTTTTTTGTGCCGAGGCGGGAATCGCAACCTCACGCGTCACAGATGGACCTTCACCCGCTGCGCCACAGAGGTCGTCACAGTCAACAATATTGCAGTTATATCCCGGAAAGCATTAGGTACTGTGAAAGCCATCCACCCTCGACTTAGAAGATTTACTGGTTTCCCCCACAATTAATTCATCCAAGTACTTTGCTTTATTAAAAATTCCGTTTGAACATTCTTATACATTTTCAAATATATTCGGCTTTGATCTTATCAAAGTTAAGGATTATTCGTTACTAACATCATCGCCCCTATTTACGTTCCCACTGTTGGGACACAGGGACTTCTCTCTTGACGAGTGAGATTAGGTAGATTATTAGATTAGTAACTTTAGATTAGTTACGACTAAATTAGAATTCCCTGGGCTACATTCAGTTGTTTTAAATTTTAAAATGGTACGACCATTTTAAAATTTAAAACAACTGAATCAGCCCAACCGTTCTTGAGTTATAAAAATAAAACGAATCACTTGATTTTTATTTATGAGATGTTGATGATTAAACATACCTAATCTTTATAAATTATGCTACAGACGCGCTTTTGCCCATGGATCGATAAAGAACGGTTAATTATCATGTTATACCTACAAACACAGCGATAAATTATAATATTGAGGCATCTATTAGTTTCTCATCCTCTATAAAATACCTACGAAAGGTAAAAAATAATGTAAAATGTAAGCAAATTTCCTAAAATCGATCCCATAAAAAAATATTTACCCCATCCCAAATGAAAAATACATAAAATTCATTAATAAACGTAATCTCCTTGTTTACCGTTCATCAGCTTAAAACAAAGCGCCTCCAACACGCTCCACAAACAACATTTCAAATATTGCGTAGGTACAGTTGCGTTGACAGGGTGTAACCCGGTTTTTACCCGCACGGTTCGGCTTCAGTTGACACAAACAACTTTTGTACTTGTTTGTACGGGAAGAATCGTCATGTTACATAGCGCTGAAATTATACGTTATCCGAGATTTTACGAAGCATTAGAAAAATAGCGTTTCTATAAAATTTTGGCATGAAAATAAACTGTAAGTACAGCATACTGAATGCTTATGCAGATTTGACTGTGAGTATCATAATTATCTTACCATTTGCGACTGTATTATGTTAGGATGATAATGTGGTGTATCTAATGTTTTATTTTATGTTGTGTTTTTAGGTACATAAGCGAGGGTGGGTCGCTAGTTTAATTATATTTTTTATTCTTTAGCTTATAAAATAGCCAGATGACAAACTAAGATAAACAATGTTAGCAAAACATTACTCTCGGATGAAAGACAGATAACAAGTCAAGGGCTTTACATCCGAATGTACCTGTCTGTTGAAGGTTTCGATAGTAAATAAGGATTATGGGATTCGTAGGAGTAGCATTTTTAAGCCCGGAAGATTTTCGTTCCCGGTTCAGGAAAAGACTGTATGCTCGATTTTACAAAATTCGTGAGTAGCTAAGTTTATAAGGTTATAAAAAAGACATATTTTTATTAAGACATATTAAATGTCTATTGTTATCTCCATGATAAATGTTGGGATTTATTTCAAACTTTGTCAGTGAAACACGAATGCAATAATTACACGGATTCGAATTGAGGTAAACTAAATTTTTTATAGTAATTTTAAAAAATATTTGTTTTATTTGACTGTGGAAATTAGTGAACTTTTTATTGTGCATGTTTGAGATTAATTAATATACAGTTTGACAATCATGAGGAAGATTTTGTTCGACTACACTGGATCCCATCTCTTTGCGTGAGTGTCAAGGCGATTATGGTATTTATTAGAAAACAGGGAGCTTTGTCCAAACTTAACGTAATTCAATCAATTTCTTCTAATACGTTGATATAAGAAATCTTCATAATATTCTACTTAGAAACGTTTTTTTTTAGTTCATAGATCTCACTAGCCTCTTGGTTATGCCCGCTCATATATTTTGCCTCGAAAAGATGTTTATTTCCGCCGTATCGGCATAATATTAGGTTCCTTTTAGAATCTAAATGTAATAAACTATCTAAATCACATTTCTTTTAAATTGGTTGCCATAAAAGACAAAAAAATATCGTAACCTATAAACTACCTCTATAAGATTCCAAATACACGAATTTATAAAAGGAAACATGAAAACACAACATATTCGGTACAAAATCACCCTTTATGCCATTGTGATGTTAGTAGAAAATCCAGTTACATCCTCAGAATGTACGTAAGGAGATTAGGCACACGGTATACATTGGTAATAAGATAGGGGACACAATTTTGCTAAAGCATGTCTACGGGAAAGCTTATATTCGATAAAATTAGCTTTTGCTGTCTACCTTGATCATTTGAGTTGATTTGCGAGCGTAATCTTTTGTTACCCACGAGTATATTTGAGTATTCGAGCTTACCACGGGGCTAGATGTCGTTGTGTAAATTGTTCAGCAATATTTATTATTATTAATTAATATAAAAATATATAATTTTTTGAGCCGTGTTGGCTAAGTTGGAGCACACTCGACTTTCGTACCGAAGGTCGTGGGTTCATACCACGACGTGCACCTCTGATTTTTTATTCTTGAAAAGTGTGCAAACACATGCTCGAACGTTGAAGACAAACTTCGTGAGGAAACCGGCATGTTTTGAGAACTTTGAAATTTGTTTTTTTTTTTAATTTGAAGAACATGTTTGTGTGTCCTCACCAACCAAGAATAAGAATGCCTAATCTTAGTTGACAAGAGAGACGTCCCTGTGTCCCAGCAGTGGGAAGATCAATAGAGGGATTAAGTTAAATAATACATTAATACATACAGTATTAAAGTATTTGAAGAACCAACTGATTCTTTTCAAAGCTTTGAATACTTACTTAAGTATGTAAGTAATGGAAACCTAAAAGGAAACCTAGTACTTGCATACGACGATTTCAAAGAAAATCTCATGAAGAGTATTCAAACATCAAAGGATGAATCCGCTTATAGTTTCGTATTGTTAGGACCATGTCTGATCGTTAAACATCTCAACATAATATATAAGATCTTTCTACAGGGCGAATAAATGTCGTAAACATACTATACTACGTCCTACTACTTAGCGATATCTCAGAAAACCCATTTTATTCTGGTATATAAATCTGACACACAGATGTAGGTAGTATCTGAATTAATCACACAATGATCAAAATTTGTTAACAATGTGGTCTCTCCAATCAACAGAAAAAAAATCTATTTTATATTGACTTCTTTTGTGAATTTTAAAGTGTAATAAAAAAATATTGCTGAACAATCCACATTACATAACAATATTTTATTACTGAAGTGTAACTCAAAATGATATTGTACAGGTGAAAAAGCATTCATGATTCTAAAGTTAAAGTAATTGTTTGAAAAATATGTTTAAGTTTTTTGTATCAAGCATTATATCATGTGTGAATAAATTAAGCGAGTCTGTAATACTGGTTTCTGATCAAGAATTTGTTGTCATCCTTTATAATCCTACCAAGGAATTGTCCTCCGGTTACCTGCTATGCATCTAACGCAATAATACCAACAAAAACCTTGGGGACGAAAATAGGCTTTACGAGATTATAAGGGGCAGAATATGTACCTACCGTTATCCCTGTTGTGTTATGATATAGAAATCTTCAGCTCAAATTTTACAAATACGGCGTATTTTCTGAAGATACATAAGCTTAACGCGCAATTTTTCCCGCATTTTATAGATTTTCAGCCAAACATGTCTGTTATTCCAATGTCTTTCTGTATTCCACTACTATAAATATAATATAGGCTATGTCTTTGTAAAATTTTAACTTTTTAAATAATAAGATTTTATGTTATTTTGGATATAATGATGTTTTAAATAAATCTAAATCTAAATAAACGCAAAGTTTGTATGTTTATTGCTCATACACGCAATAAATAATTAATGTGTATAATGGATGAAGCTTAACACATTCATGTTTTGACGATAAAGGCAAATATCGTGAGGAAACCGGTATGCTCTGTGAACTTTGAAAAGTTTGAAGGACATTGTATCATTACCAACACGCACTTGGCCAGCGTGGTGAATTTAGGCCTAATCTCTCTCGTCGAGAGAGATGTCCCTGTGTCCCAGCAGTCTGAACGTAAATATGGGCGATGATGATGGATGTAACTGAACTATAGCAACACCTTGACAAACTTCAACATAAATAGGTATACCTGAATCCTATAACTTAGTTGTATACGAAGTGGCATACCCTAAAGAGATTGGATTGCCGCACTGTCGCCTCAATCAGATTTCCCAGGCACTGCTGCGTTCCATTCCCAATATCATGCTCCCTGAACTTAATTAAAGGACATCATGGTCAATGGTCAAAGGTACGAAAATCTTGGCCATAACGGAATTGCAAATCCAACCAATAAAGTAATAAAGATATGGTACTATCCTGAAACTCGTTTTAAAAACAGAATGCTTTTGAAATTTTGATTTCCATTGGGCACTGGATGAGGGTCTGTTGCACGCATGGTCTGTGAATCAGACCGTTTTGCACTATCAGTCGATTCAGAGGTACTTCACCCGCATACCTGCGCAAAACGTTTGAATATTCCAAGCCGTAATCTATTGACACAACTGAGCAGCCAAATGTTGACTTACTCTGCAGTAGTAACATATTATATACTAGCTGATGGCCGCGACTCCGTCCACGCATACGTTATAAACAACCTAAGTGATAAAAAGACATATTAGCAAAATATTATTCCCACTTTAACCCTATCTTAAAAATGACTAAATTAATATTTATCTTCCATTAAAATATCTAAATCAGTGCAACTATTCAGAAGCTAAATACAATGCTAAAAAATACTATACTCGTCAAACTTTTAACTCGTTTTCACGTCGGGGCTAAAAATGTATTAACAAATAAACATTACAGGAGTCATGTATTGTGCACCATCGTACAACTGGTTCAAAATGGATGAATGCAACAATCAAGATCCCGCGGGCATAGCAACACACACTTTTTAAAGATACGACAAAATATTTATTAGTCGTTTGATGAAAAGACTGTCACCCTGAATCGGTTAAGATAACTTCCAAGACAAATTTCCACTCGAAATTGAAGGAAGTTTCATATACAAATGGTGGATTTGGCAGCTGATATAAACCACATAAACTTCGATTTACGTAATGATCTTCGTGGAGTTTGCGACCCCCTTTTCAATAACTTCAGCTTTATTTCTGCGAGTAAACAAACTTAGTGCTGGATTCAAAACAAAACAATCCTACGTTCCTTTAGTGCTCAAGCCAATGTAAATTAATTAAAGTTAGGTGGCGTCGGCATGGCCTAGAGGTATTTACTGTTTAGCTTGACTACGGGTAAAAGCAGAAATATATTAACTTGCCAGGAATCACCGGTTCCAAATGCAGTCTTGCTGTTTTCTTTAAGTTTTGTACGGAAAAGAACAACAAACTATATTAAAGAAATGGCTACAAATATTTTGTTGTGTTCTTTTGAGTACACCCGTAAACGATGGTGGTTTTGATCGTGATAAGCTTGAATCACATTTATGATATAACAAACAAACAAAATTTTAATTTTTAATTCGTTGATCAAAATAGAAGCCAACATTCCTTTCAACTGTGAACTCAATACATAAAAGCTTAGCAAGATCTTTATAAATTGCTAAGTCCTAGGACCGTAATTGTATTTACAAAGACCAATCATTAATCAGACATTTTCCACAAGATCTTCAGATATTAAACTGAATTGCTGAATGACTATTACGAGATCGAGGAAGTAATTTATATTCCCCACTCAGGAGTACTCCAATTAAAAGTCAAATCAAATTGCATTGCGATTTTGCAACATAGAGTCCAGCTCATTGAACCCAGTGGATAACATTTTAACTAAAGGCTATTTCTCTTGATAAATCCAATTGAATATTTTCAGCTAAACTTGGCATTATATAAAATGTGATAAAAGCATCTTAATTTCTGTGCAAATCCCTTTATTCCCTAATGCATCTTTCCTGTACATGCTCTTATTAAGACGTGATAAGTAATCCTCCTAAGCTTTATATCTCAATATTAAGAACTTTACGCTAAATGTGGTGTGCTTTTAGCGTACTTGTGAAAGGTAAGTATGTACATACATGTTTATAGTCCATTACGGAACACCTATAAATACTACCAACGCGTTAAATAATAATAAACTAGGTAATTAAAAGCTTTAATTTTGACGGGATGGGCAGAATCGAAACGATTGTTTTACATAATAACATAATCGGAACGTTTGAAGCTAATTAATTATACCGGGAATTATCTGCATCATTATAAATAATTAAATTAGCCAGTTGTATTGATTAATTTTATATCGTTTTTTTTTAAATAACAGTTTTTTGTGGCTTGGTCTAATAATCCCCTTAGAGTTTCCCCTTCGCAGGGGATAATTGTATATTTTTGTGGATTAGGTAAAAATTAAGACTCAAAGTGATCCATCAGGCCTTCTTTTCCAAGTGCATTATAACGATTTGCAGCTGGTTTAACCCTCAAATCTTGTACATGAGATTGTCTTAATGAGATTGGTTTTCGAACGTAACTGAAGTGCTTACACACGAAATAAATCGTATTACGAAGATTTTCATATTCATATAAAACAGTATGAGAATTATGTAAACACTCGAAATTCTCTTCAAGCCAAGAAGAAAATTCCGTGAAAATACAACAGCCCCAATACTCAGTCACGTGTGAAAAAGCCAATATCTCTTTGGAACACTAATGATGTTCCTTACAATCAATTTAAAAACAAAATGGCGAAACAAGATCGAGTCAACAAATACCTATTCAAATTGGGAAGTTTGGGATCGAAATATCATCATCATTATTTGGATACAAGGAGGATATAAAAGTCTTACACGTAATATATTTTTAAACTATAAAAAGTACTTGATGAAGGAATGATATTGGATACGTTTCATCATGATTATAACAAACAAATAACGTCCACTTTAGCGCATGGTTTCCCCAAGAAAACTCAGTTCTTGGTGAAATCATCTCGATTTCCTTACGGGTTGGTGCTCGTAGTAAGTTAGTGCAATCACTACACAGAATAATGGCACTGTCATCATTATAATTATTTTTGTAATTATAAATAATCGTAAATCTAACCCCAACATTAATTAAATTAAATTACGTTGCAACGTTTACATTGAGTTGGGTCATCAAAAAAAATGTTTAAACATTGATTAATAAAACAGTAAACAATTTGCAGTACGTCACTCGAACAATGTTCAATTTGTTCAGTAAGTGCTGAAACGTGGTCTTTCGCACGGTCGGACGTAAACTTTGCTATCTCAATGTTTATTGGTGCCCTTCAAAAGGTCCCAGCAACATCGAGTATACAAAATGAAGAGGAAAAACTAAAAATAAAGGAATTTTTAGAACGAAATGGATAAGAGTTAAGTTACAAATAGGCTATTTGGCACTTAATTAGAAAGTAGTGAAACAGACCCTAAGTGCCTTAAATAAGTCTTAGGCATATACAATGAAACATATCAGTTATTTTTATATAGTCTATTGAAGTGGAGCATACAAACAGCAATCGAGTAAATTTGTATGTTGATGTACTGTTTTGATTGTATACTACGTTTGTAAACTGTCTGAACATTTTTCCCTAAAAGGGGCAGGTGATGAAATGTTTAATTATTGAGGTTCCCGGTAAATTTGCGCATTATAGATTAAAAGTACCAGGGAAGGTTTAAAAATGTAGGTCAATGTTTAATGTTTCATTTTAACGTTTGTAATAAAGAATTTACTCATTACCACAACAGAAAAGCGCAACAAAAACTCCACAAGTTTCGGGGTGGTTTTGTTAATTAGGGTTCCGTACCTCAAATATAAGAACTAAACCTGTATAAGATTACTATTATCTATCTGTCTATCAAGAGCCATTAACAAACAGGTACCGAACTGTAATTAAAAATAGAATACTTAGGTCTTCGCTGTGTGGTGCTGGCTTAAGAATTGTACCAAGTACTTATTAAGTAAATTTTTTTATAGTATAAAAAGTACCTACTGGGTGAATGATATTGGATACGTATCACCGTCATGATCGTAACAAACAATTCTTTCTTTCTTTCATTACATCTACTTTTGTCGTGAGCGTCATGAAATCCTAAATACGTGAGTAGCTGTTTTAAAACCGTTTAGTGCAACTGAATTTTTAATAAAAAAAATCTGTGAACGGTAAATAATCAAACAATTTTGTAATACCTGTCTTACATACAAACACACCATCAAGAATTACGGCTGCGTTGGGAAAATTTAATCCAATATTGATGCCTAATTAGGAGGTACAAAAGTTCAGGGTACGCCCGAGGCATACACGAAACCGTAATAGCATACTCTACGAATACCTTATTATTTCTAACAAGAACCCTAATAGCCTTACCTTATTCTGTTCATGTTGGTTGGAATGTTACGTTAACGTGATTAATGTTATTACAAGAATTCTTTTAAAGGTTATTTCCTTAGAACCACTGTATGCGTATCTTTCCTGGATTTGACAGGCGAAGGTCTCCCTGCGACGCAAGTGGTAATGAGTTCGATTCCCGCCTCGGGACAAAAAAATACGATCTGCAGATATTCGTTCCAGGTTTCTGGGTGTTAATTATGATTATAAACAATATCAGAAATCTGGCACCCGTAACACAAACATCGATTTTACATGAGGCTAGATGTTGCTGTGTGAATTGCCCAGAAATATTTAATTAGGTATGGCTAACAATTTTTCTGTGTTATCGTACAACATACTTTGAAGAACTAACTTAAGAGTTTATCACATGAGTATTGAATACATTGAATGTACTTCGACGAAAAACGCAATCAGATATTACTAATCACATACCTCCCCCCCTGTTTCAAATATCGGCCGTTCAAAGGAATTAATTTAAAGCGTCCCCCGTACGTTATCAGTAACCATAGCATCAGCATTTCCCGAGAAGTAATAGCTTTATGAGTTTTCCTCAGCTTTTAGCCGAATACCTTGGCGTAACGAGCGAAATTAAATTATTGTGTCCGCAGAGCTCTAGGTGGGAAAAAATTGAAATGCCTGCATTTTCCCTCCCCTTCGCACCTCAACATTTTTATTAACCGCAACTTTCAGAACAATATCGCTTCTCGAGTTTTCGTGACAGCGAAATACGAGGGCGAAAAATTGGATGTCGCAAACAGCGAACGAATTAAAACATTTTAATATGGGGTCGGGTAATGCGTTTAAATTTTTATTGAATTGGGGTTCGACTGCTTTCCGGTTGGGCGAGCGGTGCCGTTTCCGGCGGTCGAAATCCTATAAACACACTTAAAAAGCCACAAAGGTACGCAATAACGTTATGTTACCTTACGGTAAACCGAAAACAATTCATTTCTGGGGGTTCCGCCTTGCCCCGTCACGTGGGCACCCCCTCCCCTCCTATCAACGAAGGAGCGCGGAATGCTAGCCGATCCGTAAAAAGCAATTCTACCCGC
Organism: Chloroclystis v-ata; assembly: GCA_963691955.1. Classification (NCBI taxonomy): domain Eukaryota; kingdom Metazoa; phylum Arthropoda; class Insecta; order Lepidoptera; family Geometridae; genus Chloroclystis; species Chloroclystis v-ata. Next base: position 5,539,656 of record OY829908.1, on the reverse strand, counting down.
ACCGTTTGCCTTTTTCACCGTACATTTAATGGAACCAATGTTATAGTTTTCCGACTTTAAAACATTTGTTATTGATACTTTGTGATTGAATAAACAACTATGCAACTATATTACAGTGCGTTTTTATTGTGATATAAATATTCATACCCAGTGGGCTTAAATGAATTCGAACAGCCACATAACATAGCTTTAAAATGTGCGGTAGCTGTGTTGTAGTGTTTAACTCTATCAACACACGAAGACTAGTTTCATTATTAAATACGAGAAATAGGTAGAAATTACACACAAAGTCATCCTTGGTAACAATACTTCATAATTATTTTACGACATATTATATACTACATTAACCAAAAGCAGCTAACGAAAAAATTTCATAAAAGACTATAAATAAGAATATTTCATTACCTACCAATTTTCTTGAGCAATACGCCAGAAATTGAGCATCTAAATTGGAACGTATATTAATTTTCTAAATGGCAGACTCATAGTCGACCTTATTAAAGAAAAACAATGCCGAACTGGGATATTTTTCTTTTATTTCGTAGGCCGCCGTTGTGCGACAAAAAGTAGCTAAGCTAATAATTACGGCGGAGAAGAAAATTACATTACATTCTTTCGCATGGACCACTGGACTAATGGATTCAGTTTTTTATCCACGGCACGCTTAAAAGTGATTCTGAGTAATGAAAATCATACGGGTGAATCGATTTAAATTCGAATACCTATTTTAATAGAATGAAACCTTTTCAATAATTTATTCGCGAATAGTTAACCCGCTTAGCATCCACTAAGCGGGTTAACTCGCTCTAATTTTTTTATGCAAAATGCAGCATTTCATTAATTAAAATATTATACCTACGTATAAATAGACCCGTGCCGATAAGTAGGCCGTAGTATAGGTTGCGTTTGGTAGCATCAGATTAGGAACCAAGATCCGTGATTATTATACCATGAGCGAAAATTGTAAGATTTTCATATTGTTACACATGATCCCATATTCTCTCTGTTTTGTTACATCCAACGCAAACACAAAAAAATTCCATCATTAAACCAGAGAGCTTTTTCTTGTATCATTATTTTTATGATTATGCCATTTGCCAAAAGCGGGAACGGGAAGAGAGTTACACCGCAAATTGGTATTAATAGTTTTATGAAGTAGCCTGTTGTTTCATGTTTTTAGTAGGAGCTTTATCTTTATTGGGGAATCAGTGCAGTTTTATTACTGTTAATTATATACTACTGTTAAATAAACAACTATTGATTTTAGTTGTTGGTGTTATTATCTAATCTATCCGTGGAATACTAATGTTAATACTACTAATAATTAATACTACTAATCGCGGCGGAGTTTTGCGGCGGAGATGTGCTACAGGCATAACAGTTTTGACGCGAAATAGTAACAAACATGTACATAATCTTACGTTTATAAATTACAAGCTTATGTCCTTCTCCTGGCTCTAAACTACCTCCCTGCCAAGTTTCAGGCAAATCCGTTCAGCCGTTCTCGAGTTATAAGTGAAGGCACTAACACGACTTTCTTTTATATATATAGATTTAGTAGATATAAAATAAAATATATTGGATATAGTTTAGGTGGGGGCTGATTATTAAAAGTTCCTAGTTTTAGACAGTACTAACTAATAGTTTTTTAACTGACCGCAGGTTTTCAAAAATAACGCCACTTTTACCCATAAGCCATTTAAAATATTCTTTAAGCTAAGCTGAAAATGTTTATTTTACCTACTAATGTTTACTTTTCCATACCGTGGAATATGCAAAGCCACGTTTTCCATTATGTTGAAAGTCGTCTGACTATCCGACTCTATTTTTACCTGCGATATTAAAATGAACCTTATTGACAGAGCTTAGAGACAGAGAAGAAAAATCCAGAGGTGCGCGACGGGGTTAGAACCGACAACCTTTGGAATGAAAGTGCTCCCATTTAGCCAACACGGCTTTCAGTAAAAGTTTGCTGTAGGTATATTATTAACTTATAGGATAGTGATTAGTTTTGGGAAATATTAAGTTATCAAATTCCGGCCGTAAAACTGATAAATATAAAAAGATAAATAATAAAATACTTAACATCATCATCAGCAATTTAAAGTCTGTCGATCCAATTCATTTTCAAATAGTACAAAAAAATATAAAGATAGAAATAAAGTTCTAAAAAACAAAACATAAAGCACTTAAGCGTGAAATTTCCCCGTATTTTTATTCGAAGAAACAACCAAGGAAATCGCGGTTCGCCTGCAAAGTAGGAAAAAGTCGCTTCATTTATTTCCTACTCGGCGATAAGACCTTCCAATGTCCTTTCTTTGTACCGCTGTCACCTGTCACAATTCACAACATTTGCCCAAACGAGAATGAAATTATTTAATTTTATATCAAGGAGAAGGTAACTTGTCGATTGAAAAAATGTTGAAGAAATCCTCCATTTCTTAAATTTTAATTTGCTTCTCAACTTCAGCATAAAAACACTGAAGCAGACTTTCAAGGCAAAATTATCTCCATGGTAAAAATGTATGTGACCTAATTTAATATAATAGTCATATAAGTTTAGAAGTAGTCATTAGACAAGTTATAAATATTTTATTGGTTATAATATAGATATCAAATGTAGATTTAGTAAAATAGTAACCACTTCATCCAAAGTTATCCTGAACAAAATGTGACTTTCCTTCAAAATGTAGTTTCATCCGTAAAGTATTTCTCTCATGTGAGTAATCACAACCTGGAAAGCTTTTGAGTTTAACATCAAGTAGGATTTGTATAAACTGTTGAAAATAAGTAACATTTACAAACATTTTACGGTGGTCCTTTTGCATAAAATGTTAACGTCGCTTTAATTAAAATGGTGTGCTTACAACTGGGACAGATAAAGCCTCCCTAATGTTACGATTGGCTACTAGGTGGGCAATAAAAATATTTTATAGACACGTCTTCGTATCTTTGTAGCTACATTCGAGAACATCACGCGATCGCATGACATTTCCACAACCTAATTTAGAATTAATACTGCTTATATCTTTTTTGTTTACCATACAAAGGCTACTTTTCTAATTAAACTGTTTGCCTACTTTGGTATACAATAGAATGAAACAGATTGTGTGTTGTTTCGTTTTTCAGCTATTGTTCTGAATGAACAAAATTGAGTTTGTTTTTTTTATTATTTCTATGTCTATTTTAAACCCCATTCTGACTAATTGACCGATGTCTGATTATTATATTAGTGCAGATCCCATTATCACTTTTTGGTATAATAAAAACATAAGTAAGCTAGTTGTATACTAATATTATTTAAATTATATTAAGTTTAATATTACATTGTATTTTCGTTTTGAAATTCAAGTTAAATAAATCTCAATAAATATACAAATAAAATGTAGTTCAGTGTGCCAAAATAACCAAGAGACCGACGTGCGCGGAAACACAATTGAAATGGTATCTATTACAAACCTATTTGTTGTTATATTGGATAGGAAACAACTGACAAATGTTATGACGGCAGAAATGGCGATGTCTATTGAAAAGGACGCAAGTTCGCCCAACTATGCTGTCGCATTTTAGTTACAAATATAAATATTTCAACTTTATGAGTTCGTATATTTTTTGGTTTGGAAATTATGTTGATCATGTTTATTAAACAATTACAAGGAATATTTATAATACAATATAATTATTATTCTTTTGCAAATACTAATATCAATGTAGTGATTTGTTCTATTTTATGTTTTTGTTTCGCATTAATTAGTGTAAATGATAATGTATATGTCGTGCTAATTAATTACATAAATAAATATATTTTTTTGGAAAAGTGGTTACAATTTAATAGACTACATTCTGATGGACAAACGAAGCTAAGGCCAAGCCAAGTAGTAAAGACTAGAATCTTTCAGGGTTTGTAGGTCAAATGTAAAAGTACAAAATGTTAATACGAATTATGGAACTTTGCATCAGACAGAATTAATTGATTTATTATAAAAAAATGAAAAATAGGATGCCAAAAATAAACCTAAAAAGAAATCTATAAGCACCACTGTAAGAACTGTAAGAAAAAAGTATCTTTTGTCTCAGAAAAACTATACCTACAACTGAGTATCCCAGTAATAAGTTCAAAAATGTGATTACATCAAATTACACCAAACAACACTTATCTCACATGTTTGTTTAAAACCAAATTCAGATTTCAGGAAAATGTTTTAATTATTAAATACAAAGTAACTGTAATTGATTGCCCGTAAGTGACGGCGATCAATTCACATTAATTTCGGACGCAATGGTTATTTTCTGCAAACTTTACTGTAATTCAAAAATGTGTCCGTAAAATGCCTCCAAGCTGACAGCTTTCAAGTGAAAGGGATTTTACAACTAATTAATTTAAACAATTTAAATCAAACATTACGAAATTCGCCAATTTTATTGTTGAAATGTGCGTTATACCTTACGCAAAAAGTTGAAACATACTGTCAACAGTTCTGTGTTATTTCCGTGATATTTTAAATTAAAATGAACTCACTGTGTTTATTTAAAGATCGTAGGTATATACTCCGACTTGGAAAACATCGAAAACTGCTCTGTCACGATTCCAATACGTAGAGTATTGGAACTCTGTTCAAAAGTACGCAATAAAATAACGTTGTGCGAGAAACATCTATTTTGAACTAGCTTTTCTATTTTCCCGCTGTAAAAAGTATCTTATGTCTTCCTGGTACTATCTAACTAAAAATTCTAAATTCTAGTAACTATCTCACAATTTTCAATTCAATCGATTCAGCCCCTTTTGAGGTATGAATAGTGTAACTAACTTTCTTTTATAAAAATAGATTTGAAAACACTTGGTATTTTAACTTTATCTTTATGAAACCATCTTAATAATATTTTTAGCTGTATAATCTTACATTATTTTAAAACTAATACATTCTATTTTGTGGTACCGGTCTAATAACAGTACAAGCTCATCTCCTGTAACATTTTAATTGAAATCTAGTATTAACGTAGACTGCCATCTACTTTATTAAAATACACATGTTGCAAATTAAGGAAACCATTAACCTGCTTTTTTATCACTTATTTCCTTGTCTTTTCGAGACGACTACGGCTGTTGCTATTTCATCCTAAATTTCTCTTTCCCCTGACATTCTGTACCCTTGTAAAACGTCCCAGAATACGCAACCATCTTATGTAACGTATTACATGTATATTTAATACATGTCGTACTAGCAGAGCCTTGCTGGGGTCGTATAAATCCTTTACTCTCCTGGATGTACAGAATTCTTCTGACGAATGTTACGTTTTGTTATCTTAAAATAGCCTTTCGGAAGTTTAGGTACAGTTTTATGGGTCTTTTGTGAACCGTAGAGTTTTTGAATATACACTTATTTATTTATTTAACATCCACTGCCCTTAAAATATATATAACGGATTTACTTTTTATAAATTATCACTTCTTGATCACTATAAGGTAGTTTTAAAATCTTCAAACACGGACTGATGTTGATTTGATGAACGTTTGCAGAATGGCCCAATTTGTATTTTTGGAATTTGTAAAGAAAATTCTGTTCCAGCACACGTTATTCAAAATAACGTGATTCAATCTATAAACACGATTTCCCGAGACCCTAGGATGAATAGAGCAATCAATATGGACGATTGGCCTTCTAAGGAACTTGAGCCTTTGCCCGTGTCTTAGTGTGATAAACGTGCAACTTAAGCTAACACTATGTCTATAAAATGTTGCTAAGTTGTATTAGACGTGTAAGGTTATTTGCATCCGCGGGGCCACAGAAAACCAACGCTGTAGTTGCTCGCGTAGCTTATGCAGCAAATGCTGTGGTGACCGATTTGTGTCTATAATTATAATTTTGGCTCTAAAGTTTACTTAGCTCTCAAGTAGGTACCTACTTTATGTTTTTTCCTGTTGAGACACAAATAATTTTATTTTATTCTTTTAGCATAATATTGTTTTCTAGCAATACTACGTTAAGACATTATTTTTTTAATGATATAATAGTCTTACAATAAAAGAATCAAGTTTGGAAAATGTAACTTAAAACCTTACAATATGTTTAGTTCAGTGTACTTACCCTTATATAGGTACTTGAAGCGAACTATTCTGTACCTAAATAGAACAGCTATTACAGTTAAGTTGACTATATCACCGTCTAGGTGGCGCTTACTGTAAATTATTATTACTATTGTTTTGGGATACGCTCCGTTAAATCTTCTATGGCATGTGGAATGTCAATATAGAATGGTGCTGAAGCAGTTTGCATAGTTTATGAGGTATTTCGTGTAGGGTCTGTCTGTCACTGGGGGCTCCAATGGTTAATATTTTATAACAACAGATTTTGATCCTTTGAATGTCCTTTGATAAGTTTGCGTCTAAATATCACTAGAAATTGTTGATTGTCAACTAATATTCCAGAGATTGTTACATAAGACAAAGACAATGCTACTAGGCTACTACGCTACTCTTTAGTAGCAGACTAGAGGACATTCCATGTCAGTTGATAAGCTAAATCATATTTTAGAACCCCTTGAAGTCTGTACCGGTGATGATAGAAGTCCCCGATCTAGAAATCTGATAACACACAGTAATTGTAATGCACCCTTCACACATTCTCGAGTCTATTAACGCGAGTGCGAACGTAATGAGCAGATCATATCAAATTACTGCGGTGGAACATAAAACCGTCAGTCGAGGCTGTTCGTTGTAAACAAAGTTTTCAACAGTAATTATATAAAACCCTGTGGCGAGATGACGTGAGGGTAGACATTAATCATTGCCAAGCGAAGGAGCGTTATCTCGTGTACAGCTGGAGAAGCTAGGGATGGGAGGAGCGACAAATGGTGGGGCTGAGTGGATGAGTCAGCTGCTAGATGCAGATACTGATCCCATCCTTAGTCTAGGCTTATCGTGGACACAAGTTTTTTAGATATTCTATAAACCAACATCGAATACACCATAATGCACGATTATGATCAGCTAACGTTTCATGATTACGAAAACATGAAAATTTTACGTTATCTATATTTTAGCCTACATTATTTCACTGCGGAAAATAGGCTTAATTCCTAAACAACGTCAATTTAAACAGGTAAATACCTGATTAGCATATAATATGTAGGTTATTTCACTTTCAAAATTTAATACCTCCATTATTTATTTTATACTCCTTAGTTAATACGTGAGTAATTCCTTTTTTTTAATAATATGTAAATGTTTAATAAATAGATAAAGATAAGATAAAGATAAAGATAAAGAATTTATTTATCCAATATAGATACAATCTTAGCCTTAATTTACTTAGACTTAGGATAGATATAATATTAACCTAAAAAACAATATAATAATACAAGTAGGTACTGACTAAATTAGTTAATATTAGTAGGTTTTTTAAGGCTTGTGGTCATGCTGTTCATACCTTCCGTTTTAGTGTAGCACTGTGTTACGGCAAGGTATTGCTTCATGCCTCTGGTACTAGATTAGTACTGGAGTGGACTTTCGTATCAACTTATAATTATTGTTACAGAGATAGGTATTCTATTGTATATACAGTAATATTTATAAAATAAAGAAAAACTAGAACTATGAAGACAAGTTTGTGTTCTTAAATACTATTTTTATAGATGAAAAAAATGTTTATCCTTATATTATATTTATACATATATATTTAACTATATGCGTAATAACGCTTTACTTTTATTCCTATAATTAACTAATCTAAACTATTCTATAATTATAATAAACTAAGTATTATAAAGGTAATTAGAAAAAAAAATTATAAAACTACATAAACAATGTAGGTACTTAGTTTGTCTTCATCATCATCATCATAGATAATTGTGATGATATTAGTATTAATAGTTACCGAGTTATCATCAGCAACTGTTCTGTCTCATCATATGATAGTGGTTGTAATGTGTTGTATAATAATTTATTACATATAAATTTAGTTTCACCAGTTAAAGTTAACTTCTTGACTTTGCAAATTTTGTTGTATATATAAGGTCCGAAAATAAGAGGGCTTCGTCTAGCAAAATTAGTCTTACATGGTACAGTTTTATATGGATTACACCTCCTACGAGAACGAGAATGAATATTGAGGACTTGGCTAGGACAAGAATGTTGCCTTAATATTGTGTTTTTGATGTATAATTGCCTAACGGTTAACATTCCTGTATCCTTGTAGAGTTGTATAGTTGGATATCTATATCTTTTAAAGTAGAGTACTTTTAAGATACAGCGTTGAGCTCTTTCAATCTTTATCAGGCTAGTTTTACATGCAGACCCCCAAGCAGTAATTCCATAACTTAATACTGACTGGCACAAGCTTTGGTATACAGTTCTATTCGTTTTATCGTCCCGGACGTTTCTGATCTTTTTGAATACACCTATAAGTTTACGGACTCTACATTTTAGATTATCAATTTGATTTTTCCAACTAAGATTTCTATCTATAACGATGCCAAGATATTTAATGCTTTCGACACTACTTATAATTGTACAGTTACAGTTACTACTGTTTGATTGGTTATGGCATTCGTGTGCTTTTAAATTTAAGTCAAAGTTTGGTTGTTTATTGTTATATATAGAAAAGCTTATATATTTAGTTTTAGTTAGATTAAGTGTCAAAAGGTTATTATTGAGCCATGATAATATTGTACGTAAACCATTTTCTGCTGATTGTTTAGCTTCCTCCCATGTTTTGCCCTTAAATGTTATTACAGTGTCATCTGCAAAAGTTATTACTGTAGCATTGTGCAATTGTGTTTCGCATAACGAATTGATGTATATCAGGAATAACGTAGGGCCCAGAACTGATCCCTGCGGGACGCCAAAATTTATGGGAAGTTTGTTGCTGATGTATTTGTCTATCCTGACGGCTTGAGTGTGGTTGCTGAGGTAATCTTTGAAGAGATTAAGGGGGTGTCCTCTAATTCCTATCGACTCTAGCCTTCTCAAGAGTAGAGAAATTGAGACGGTATCGAAAGCCTTGGCCAGGTCAAGGAAAATACTAACACATTTTTGACCATTGTCTAGACTACTTGTGACCTGGTTAACAAGGCTTTCGATTGCGTCGACACAGGATTTCCTGGTTCTAAAACCATACTGATTATCAGAAAGTATTTTGTTGTGTTCTAAGTAATTTACCAGTCTGATATTAATGACTTTTTCTAGTATTTTTGCCAAAGTTGACAGAAGTGATATTGGCCGATAGTTAGATACAGATTTTTTATCTCCTGATTTAAAAATAGGAACAACTACTGACTCTTTTAAGCAAGAAGGAAAAGTTGCAGTTCTCAACGAAATGAATAGTTTTAAATAAATACGTTTGTAATAATTTAAGCCTGGTAATGCATAATATGATTAAGATTTGTCAAAAACAAGGTCTCATGATTCAATGACGCTAAATAACAACAACCAAGAGACAAAACCTAGACCAAGCAAGAACACCGACAAAAGGACACACATGCATTCAAAACACTTTTGTCTCCGCCAGTATTTGACGCTTGTAAGCTTTGCGAACAACCCTCAGAGTACTCGCAACAACATAAGTTACACGTTCTGTCAAACATAAGGATCCTCTGTCGTCTTGCCTAAGTACCGGCTTTATTTACTTTATTTAACTTGTTCATTATTCTCTAGAGCATACTAAGAGATGCAACGTTGCAACACTGCTGTAAATTGCTGTTATACAAAAAGGTTCATTAGACTATAAATACATTTTCTGGAGAGGCTAGCAATATCCATGTTAACCCCTTTACGTTTTTTCAAGAAAGTTGACTCAAGAAAAAAATAAGGTAATAAAGTTTATAAATTTTTAAGAAATTAAGTACAGACAGAGACGAAATAATTCATTCGAACATAATTAGTTTTCGTGTTTCTTTAATAAATATAATTATTTTCCGTCTAAACCCACAAAGTTCTGTCGTTTTATGTAAGTGTGATTTGTAAAAATACCTTATATTGGACGAAAATGCTTTTATCGAGTGAAATATCGAATGATAGCCGAAATGGAGAATATAAAACTAACTAAAAAATATTTGGTGTGGTTGTTAATGTTGTACAACGTTCAAAATTCACTTTGCAGCCTAATCCTGCAAAAAGTTGTTGTGCGGAAAAAGCGCTTTCAACCGAAAATGAATGAAGTTGAAAGAATATTTTGTGTTGACATAAAAACCGTAGTGATAGTGACGTAACGTTTGGGTATTTATTAAGATTTTTCGTATCAAAACATGTTAAAAAATGATTTATACATTTATGTTTTTGAAGTGGCAATAGGCAGGCCATATCGGAGAACAGATGGCCGATGAGGGCAAAAAGTTCTCGAGTAGAGACCAAGGATCGGGAAACGCAGCGTTGGACGTCCGCCTACTAGGTGGACGGATGAATTGGTAAAGTTAAACAACTGGAAATAAGGCTGATAATGATGATGATGATTTAACTAGACCGATACAGTTAAAAAAAATAAAATAACATGAACCTTTTTGTTGGGTTTTAGCGATAAGAGAACGGTTGTCGTTAAATCACGGGGTATCGCCATGAATATGCAAATATGCTGCGTTCGCTAACGATTCATGACGATTGGCTGAACCGGATAAAAGATTCGAATTTTATACAACCTGTTGTTTTTTTATACTTAGGATTAAGCATAACTGCCATCCAACGACTAAAAAAGTAGGTAAAACAACAGCCTTAAGGACAGGTACATAATACCATTGTGACCCCGTAAAAACACCGAAACTAAATATTTTGAGATAAAAATAAATTTATAAAAAATCTATAGAACTTGCCGGTGGAAACATAATTTATTAAAAATTTACTAGAAAATAAAGCTAGTGTGAATTGTCCAGATTATGTTACATATACTAGATTAAACAATAAATAGATCTATATTTTTTCTATTATATATTTTTTACCCTTATATATTTTTAGAAATCCTAAATAAGTTAATGTGTCTTTATTCAACTTTTAATTAATGAAATTATAAATCCTATTAGCCAGCAAAGTATTTGCATACATTATCCATAACTGTTCATTGGTATTTTAGCCAACAATATTGCAGAACCCTTGCATGTCTGACAGAATTGGTATCAATTACCATATACGGAGGAAGGCAATCAGGTTGAACTAGATGATTGGTCATTTATGTACTAATTTAACAATAAGCTCTAAACACTGAATCTGGTATCGAGAATTTTGATATCCGTAATGTTTAGAAATAAACTGTTTCTTTCTCGTCTATGCTTTACTTTTCATGTATTGATATTAGCTTTTCTTTTTACACTATCATTGACATATTTACTTTATACATAGGCTCAAATTTTCTGTCTTAGACGAAGCCTTTACTACGAGATGTAAGAATAAACGAATACCGATTGTTGTTTTTTTATCGTGTCCAATCTAATTGCTTTGGTTGAACCTGCTCTTATGACTATTAATTAGCGAATTTGAGCTAGTACGATTCTGGTTTTGTATGATTTAAATCAATTAGATGAAAATGAGGAGAAACGATGATAAAAATGTATTATTAACTAGCATGTGCAAACAGCCACACAGTAAATTAACAAGACTAGATAATTAAGTGAATTAAGCTTTATGACAACACCATCCAAATTCAAGACACGTAAACAGACGTAAGTATCTTTGCATCTGTCAGACTCTTGATATATTCTACAGGAAATTAGACGTAAATGGCAATAGCTGCAGCAACAGACGCCTCAACCTAGAGCTAGATAATTAATTTGCACAATCACATAACGTTCTGACGCGAGGTTGTACTGTAAACAGTTCGCTTCGTGACTGGAATGGATTCCGCTAGATGTCTTTGTAATTTGCCAATTATTCAATTTTGATGTAACTTAGAAGTCTACATAGCTGTACTTGCGTATCTTCATCTTTTAGTGGATCTCCACTAGATAAGCTGCTGCTGTCAACGCAGCTTGTTTGATTTTATTCCTTTAACAATCTTAAAGTTGTTGATGGTGTGCTTGCTTGAAAATCTATAGATTCATAACTATTTTTGTTTCATTTAAAGCAACCATGTAATTAATTTAATAATTATACTGAGGCAGCAGCAGTCAGGTGTGGTTGTAAAACATAAAAGTGACTACCTATTAATAAAAGAACAAGCTGTCTCGATATTGAGAAGATCTCTTTGAAGTGGCAATGGGCAGGCCATATAGCGAGGAGAACAGATGGCTGATGGGCTGAAATGGAATGAGAAACACAGCGTCGGATATCCACCAAAAAGATGGACGATCTTGTGAAAACATGTGAAGGCGGAAAGTTCGCGGTGGATGCAAGCTACGGCCCTAATAACTGGAAGTAATTTAAAGTAAGGAGGCCTATGTCAAGCATTGAACGTCTGAAGGCTATAATGATGATTATGATGATTGAGAAGAACAAAAATCTGCATTGTGAGATAAAATAAAGAAAATGTCAACCACCATTTGATAAGATGTTACCTAGAAACCGATACCAACGTCAACATGTAACGTTAACTGTTCAAACTTCATGATATAATTAAACGTTATATTGTTTGCAATGTATGAAGCATTCTTAGTTCTTGCATGTTGTTATTGGAAACTTAAACTACCACTGGAGTGTCCTTTGACTGAAGTCTGGCTAGTTAAAAGTTTAAACCGATATTATAACAATCTTACCTATTAGGCTATTACACACCTTGACTAGTGTTAGGGAACTTGTCACTGTGGAGCTCGGAAACAAAATCCGTAATTTATACAACTTTGTTTTCAAATATTTCTAGGTACTTACAGTATACTACAGGAGCCGGTATCAAATCATTGAGAGCCTTTGATTTTACATACCTGTAACAAAAAATATACATACATAACATACATAACACCCCTATTGACGTTCCCACTGCTGGGACACAGGGACTTCTCTCTTGACGAGAGAGAATAGGCCTTAATTCACCACGCTGGCCAAGTGCGGGTTGGTGAATGACACATGTCCTTCAAACTTTTCAAAGTTCTCAGAACATGCCGGTTTCCTCACGATGTTTGCCTTCACCGTTAGAGCACGTGTTTTTTTTTTAAAGCACACATAATTTTCCAAGAAGAAAAATCAGAGGTGCGCGGCGGGGTTTGAACCCACGACCTTCGGAATGAAAGTCGAGTGTGCTCCCACTTAGCCAACACGGCTATATAACAAAAAATATATACATAATTAATACAAAATTATATTATGAAAATGTATTAACCTAACAAATTGATCATAACACGTTTTTATTAAACTGTAATTTGCCTACAAAATACATTATTTTCCCGATCGCAAAAGCATTGTTTTGTTCAGCGTTTTTCAGGCCATAAAACGGTATCTATTAAGCTAAGGTAGAAACCTAATTACCTATTCAGCACGAATGAAACATAAAATATATTTTCTGAAAACTTTGTTACGTGGATTTTATATTTTCTCTTGATAGAAAATAAAAATTTAAACGAGCGCTCTTGTAAAGCTTATTAATCCTATGAACAAAGTTACTTAGAAATATTTATTTTATTTATAACAGGTTGCGATCTCTTTAATGGCTACATTAAACTCAATTAACGTTTTTTTAACTCTGTTTTTATTTTATAAGTAAGTACAATAAAGTGTTAATCTATCTATCTATTAAAGAGTTGAAAGAATAATTTGGAAAAAAAAGGTAAACTACTGTATTTAAAAATAAACAAGTCACTTTTAAATTTATCTTGTGTCCAATGTAGGAAGCATAATTATTAATTTCGTTTGTTGTAAAATAAATAATATTAATAGTGTTAAGAAATAATGCTCTAAAAATATAATCATACTAGTATTTTAAACTAAATTTCCGGCCGCGGCCCTGCCCGCTTAGTAATAATTTTATTTGTAACATCATAAAATGTTTGTCTAACGTACAAACTTGTATATGTCCACACATAAAACTATTATTAGTTCCTAAACACATTTTAGATACATCCGAACCTTCAAAATTTTCGAAAAAACATCTAATTTAAGGTGGTTTACTTCTAAATGTAAAGTGTAAGGTCAAGACATTGAAGGACAAACTTTACCCCCTGTGGCGCGTTACACTTTATTTAAATTCTTACCCATTTAAGCAAGGTAAGAAAATGGTACCTAAAATACGAAACACGAAAAGATCTTACAAACAGCCCTCGGCGCCAAAAGGGTCGGTACTTGAGCACAGTCTAATAATTAAAATATACAGAGAACAATGATACGTTTCGCTTTGCTCAATGTTTATTGACGGGTTGAACCCCTTTGTGCTCCAATTTGCTAGGGCCTGAGGACTTTGCACTGTAAACGGGAGGGTTATAACTGCGTACTCAAGTGGCAGCCCTAGTAACCAAATAGCTTTTCAACACACACTTCGATAATACCACAATAACTTACTATGTCCCTAAATATTAAAAAATTCTAGTCACTACTTATCATGAAATGTACATCTCACCAATAAATACTATCTATCTACTTAAATATAATTAAACGGACATTTAGCTACAAACTCCTAGAAGTTAACGTAGAAAAACGTACAGAGGAAACAGCAACGCTTTCATTTCCTTAATAGCAATATCAGTATCAACGCAGTAAACAAAAGAATAACCCATAACACAGAAAGTAGTTTCCCGGGCACCGGCCAACATTACGGCATATTATTGCCCAATAAATCGCAATAAAGAAAACCCAAAATGACCGCAACTCGGTAATGTAAGTGACGATACACAATGATTCCTTGCGGTATAGTTCGCGGTTCAAATTTCATCTCCCAAGCGATGAGAAATACCAGTTATTCCAGAAGTTTCCAGAATCGGGGCAACTAGTGAAAATCTCCAGTTTGCCCGGAGGCTGGCGCTAGTTCCTAATTTATTTTGAGAAAGTTTTGCTCTCTGCAGACCTTCAATTTGCTGATTAAATACGAATCTTTACATATTAATAGGACCTTTCGGAATATCCAAGTTCTAGTTAATTTGTGAGTTAATTAAATAAAGAGTGAAGATGGCCAATTTTGTCTTTTTTATTTTGCTATGCTCTCATATAAGTCATTCATGTTTTATTTAAATAGGTATTATTCTTTACAAAGATTAAATGTGAAATAATTAGTTGCCCTAAGCTAAATCCATCTTCTCAATTTAAACAGTCGTATATTCTCTAATCACTGGTATTAGTAAACTAGTATATTTTTAAGCCAAATCATGTGCAATACCTGTCATAGTTTTATTAGGAAAAGGCCTAAAACGCTTACTCCCCAAACTGTGCCTGGATTACAATGCAAGTGATTCAGTGCGAGGGGTTACGTGTTCGAATCCAGAGTGTAGACAAATATTTGCATTCGTGGGAACACAAGTACTATTTGTTTGGGCATGTACTTTGTGTTAACACCCAACTGTTTTGTAGGGTAGGCCGACTTTGACACACGTGGGACAGTTTCAGGTGAATTTATGGAATTTATGGCTGCTATGTAAAAAATGGCACTTCCAGTTGTAAAAATAAATAAATATTTCTATATATTAACCATAATTGGACAAAGTAGAGACTTTGTCAATTCGTTATAATAATCTTTAATCAATATATTTAACGTCAATAATATTAATCATCCAAAAAGGTGAAAGGCTGGCATATTCGCAAAGCGTAAAAGCCTCATCAAAAATAAAGAACAAAAAAATAGGTGAAAATAAAATACTATTGAATAAATGTTAGCCTTTATCTCATAGTCTTTGTCTTTATAGTGTATATTGACAACATAAAAAGAAGACTAAAAAACCTCACAGTTTATACTATTCCGAAACACACCATACCTAATAACAAAACACTACACTCAAACACAAACACAAAACAGCCGAATAATCCAGCCAAAATGGTTCTACTCATAGCCTCCAGTTATACTGCAAATCCAAACAGTACAGAGTAATACAATTTTATCAAAAATTACCTCGGTACATTGCACGTGCCGCGCTCGTAAAGGTGTCTGCCTCCCCGTCCCCGACCCTCTCTCCCGCAGTGAGTGACCTTACATTATAGGGAGGGGAATGCTCGTACCAATGTTTTCCTAAATTATAGTCCCTAATTTATAATTAGTAAAATATGAATTAGTATAAATAATCTTGAATATCCTGCAAGAGGTTGCGGGTTCGATTCCTGCCTCGGAACAAAAAATTGTACGATCTGCAGATACTTATTGTGTAAAATATAAAATATCTTTGTATGTATATTAAGATTTATATAAGATTTAAGACATGTTTCTAGCCTTTTGACGTTGAGCTCAAAGACTTTAAAATGTTACCCGCGATGTGGACTGTGTTTTCCATTACATTATTTCTAATTCTAAGTTTTAGTAGGTATCCATGAATACGATCTATAGCTTTTTAGAAGTAATTTATATAATCATGCTGATGTCATTTTAAGGAAATGTCAAAAATTGTTGTTTTGTTTACTGTTTCTAATATGTTTCCGCTAGATGACGTAACTTGTGCATCCCTACAGCGGCAGACTGTTAGAATATTTAACAGATTTTAATAACGAACCGTGTTTACTGGCAACCGAATTCTCGTAAATCAAGTTTATTTGGTTAATCTCTAGCCTTCGAGACAAGAGCCGTTGCTTCTATTATTTATGGTAAAGTTACATTTTTAATTTTAGAAACTTCTTAGTCTGTTTTGTTTTAATTATTTAAATTAGGAATTTAAATAGATGTAATAGCCAAAGTTTGTGAGAATGTGTGTGTAAGGGTTGATATTATGATAAAGTAATCTACCCTACTCTTTTTATTTGAAGCAGGTGAATCTAACATGGTTTAAAATTAAAATATGGTTCTTCTCACCGTTTCACGATCAATTAATTAAATATTAATGTACTATTATCAGCCTGAATCAAATAACTGCAGGTTAAAGGCCTCCGACACACTTTCCAGATATTTTGATTCTGATCTACAACCATCCATTCAAATGATATAATTTTTTATTATATTGATGGATGGTTAATTCCTTTCATTTATATTCTATATTTCTTGAAAATACAATGAATCCATATAAAAATAAAACACACTTTATAATATGGTTCATTTTATAATGATCGTCAAAATTACGAATGGTTAGCTTATCAAGGTAGTTTAAGAACGTTTAGCTTTGTAGGGTTAATCATCATCATCTTGTCCTTTTCACACATTGTGAGGTCGGCTCTTAATGTGTTTCTCTTATATTCTATGTCAGCCCGTCTCTAGATTTACATCATTTTATGTGGCATCTCAAAATCCAATGTACCTAATTGACAAAACCATAATATTAGGAAAATAATTCAAGAAAAAACTGAAGTATGGTGAGCACGATCCAATAATCATCATATCACTATTATTGCCAAACTTGCCTTCAATAGAGTAAGCCCATTCAAACAAATCCACTTAGAAACAACGGATTGAACGTAAATGCCTAACTTTAAGCTCTTAACTAACGCGGGCGTAATACTCGAGCTGTGATTCATAGGAATTCCCAAATGGGAGTTTAAAAAACGTAAACAACGGATAATTAACAGCGAAGTCAGCAAACAGTCAACAAAACAGGGTACAAATAAAACAGATGAATTCAGACTAATTCATTCTCATTGTTCTGCTTGTTTGAAGGTAAAGCTCAATTTTTTTACACATTCTACGCATTTACAAAATAGAAGATTTTTTCACTTAAATTATACCGTAAATAAATACATATATCTATTTGATAAATCCGTTAACCGCAAACGTAACTAAGTGCCAGGCTTATAAGTAAAAGTACTATGAAAGAAATTTGTATAGGAAAAGCCAAAGATAATCTCTATGGTAAGGAAAGTATCGAGTACTTTCCTTACCATAGAGATTATCTTTCCGATATTTCGACACTGTTGCAAGCGCCATGTTCACGGACAAACCGTTTGTCCGTGAACATGGCGTCCGTGAACAACATAAATACATTTTAATATAAAGTATATATAATATATATATATTATACTAAAGTGGGGTGGTAAGATAATTATTTTCGATTACACGTATTGTTGGTCTTGAGAGTTATTAAATAAATAATGTTTATTTAATAACTCTCAAGTATTAAGTTATTATGTCTTAGAATTTAATAAAATATAAAATTGAAATGCTATTTCCACAAAACATTACCCAACTGAAACTTAAAAACTCCGCGCAAGTATACCCACGACTATTGTGTAGGGACTACAATACCTTAAAACATAAAATGTTCAAATCCGAAGAATTTTTGTAGCTAATGATTAAAATACTTTAAAGAAAAGTCCCGTTGGTACTTCCTGTTCGAAGAATACTTTTTGTCCTTCCGAAGCTATTGGCTATCAATCCGACTTTACGACTTCAATTTTTCGAGCGGACTAATTGAAAAGAGATAGTGCCTAGTAACTCTGATTTAGCACTGTTCACGTACATTTTACGGGCGCGACGACATTTTTCGATGAAATCTGCAAATTGGCCGTGTAACTCAGTTTGGGGTGGGTGCTGCGCTCGTCCTCAATCCCTAATCCGGCGCGACGCGACAGCGACTTCAATGCAATCTGTCAACTTCGAATTGCGTCCATACCGGCCGCGTGTCAGGTGCATGCAAATAGAAATAAACATTTTTGGTGGGTTGTGGGTGTTGTATGAAATATTGGATTAAGGGAAGCGAGTTACAATACGCTAATTTGAACAAAACTGCGACTGTGAATCGGGTTTATCTATTGATGCAGCTTCAGCTGTAGAAAACTATAAATTACTTATTGTAAAGATGAAAAACTTGTCTCCACTAAGAGTACACGGATGAACAAAATGAGATATAATAATATTCCTTGACAATTCACACAAAGATACAATCCTATAGCATATTATTATCAATATGCTATAGGATTGTCACTGTATTGTAGTGGATTTAAACGGGATACTACAAATTAAGGTATAAAATCTTTTTGTAAATATATATTTCATTTCATCAATCGAATACGACAAATACTGTGACCGTTCTTGGCCATTAGGGCTAATATGTTCTCCTTCATCCAAAGGAGCACGGGTCGGCAAACAGAGCATTCGTGTCTGAATAAGTTAAAAACTACAGAATCGCGGCGCAAATTAGTGGAACGTGGCCTGACTCGAGGCCGCTTTCCACTAAACCAACTACAGAATTCTATTGCTGAGACATTTTAACTGATCATCTACGGATATTGAACGTTCATTTATGTATAGAATTTCAAAAGCCAAAGTGGTCAAAAGTGGAACTTTGTTCTATGCTTATAATTATTAGGTAACTCCCGTTCAATGGAGCCTTGTCACAGCCTTTTTTACTATATATTATATTATATATATATATTAGTTGTTGGATATAAAACAGGTAGTCGTTATATTATGCCTTAAAAACTATTATTCAATAAATTATTTCAAAATTAGTGTATTACACACACACCACATGCTAGATGTCGCTGTGTAAATTGTCCAGCAGTATTTTATATTATTTTATTTATTCAATAGATTTCTGTATGATAATGGGGAACTTTTGAGACTCTTCTATGAAAAGCGACGCGTAAAGATAATACGTTAAAATTTAGATTTAAAACCCTAAAACAAGTAAACAATGTCGAACTCAACCAAATTCTAATTTCTTTTAGTAGCTATCCCGCGTTGTTCCATAGACTGAAATTGTAAATTTTAATTAAAACTATAGCTTTGCATGGAGCTAAGAACAAATGTTAACTAAGCTAAGTTAGCGGTGGAAAATAAAGTTTTAAAGTTAAAGCTCCTGCGTGCTGAACAATAAAGGGTCCAGATAACGCGTAAAACAGTGAGTCTGATCATATCACTTTGGAAGAAGAAGTAACGCTACGATTGGTAAACCATATTTTTTCTAAAAAGGCGGAATCAAATTGGAGTAATTTTTTTAAATTTTTATAGGAAAATTCTCGTTTTAGAATTCACACAAACTCAGGTACGAAGTGTTTGGCCTTGTAAATAAATAATGGGGAAGTTATCGATTGTTCCGTCGTTAGTGGTGTGTGTGTTATAAGTACACTAATTTTAAAATAATTTATTTGATCAGTGCATTCAAGATGGCAAATAAAGATTAATAATCACCCCTATATTTGTTTTAGAGTTTTAGCGAGACTAACGAAAAGCAATTTATTTAAATAATTACAAGACATTAGTTTCGGCACTGCACTATACTTACGGTTCGGAAAGCAATCTGTGTTAGAGTTTAGCTTATAAAAGCCTTCTAAAAGTTATGTAGTTAACTCGAAATATGTAACAGAGTATCGTGAAAGCGAGACAGAGGGGACCAACTTTGCCAAGGGAAATGCCACATTATTCCATAAATTTTAACAACATTAAAGTTGAATATTGCTTGAACTGCGCTGGTCGTGCAAAGCGCCTGTCGAACCTTTGTCATTTTAATCACGCTTCCGATCTTTCAAAATAATATTATTGAAATATGTTCAATTTCCTATGTTCCGTAGGTAGGGTCTTTCAGCACTAGGAACGTAACGGGATAATTTTGTCGTAAATTTTTTGAGGTCTGCATTCAAAAATACTACACTGAAGGCAAACCTAAGACTGTTAGGGGTATTCTCACGATCGCTCACAAGAGATTTACAAAAGATATAGGTAGGTACATAAAAATTGTCTGTTTGTATCTCAAAAAGGTTATTTCTAATCAACATTTGTTCAATGTTTGCCTTGCTTTAAGCAAAACAACGCTGATCTTCAGTAGGAAACCTTCTTACGGAAGAGACTATCGGAGATCAACCGTCCTGTTTTTTGTAGAGTAGAAGACAGTGAGGAAGTGTGGTTTGTCTTTTATTTGTATGGAAAAGTCAATTAACAGATCGTAACTAAAACGAAAGAATTCTCTCGATTATCTTTTTGTCAATCAATAACGGTATGTATTGTATAGGGACAAAATAATTTTTGTCAGGTATTTTAATAAACTTGCTTAGGAATATTAACATAGTCTTCCCGTGAGTAGTGTTGGTAAATTACCATTACACCACTCACGACTTTTAAAGAAGTTCTTGTGGTGAACACAAAAGAAGGATTAATACGGTCATTCAACTCAACCTATGAATAATACATTAATTTGAATGTAAAATAATAATGGAAAGTTCTAGCTAAGTTTATATCCCAACTGATATTAATAGGAAAGTACTTATTTTGTATATCTCTCTCGTATCAATGTTATTAATTAAGTTTGTCTAGACTCCTCGTCATAACTTCAACGCTTACACTGATTGTAAAATTAATTAAATATTTTGTAATAAAAATTCTCAAGCATTGCTATGAGTGATATGAATGTAACTACTAATTTTATACCTATTCTTGTTGCCGAAAATTATAGTACTTCAACTTTTTTAGGCAATTACACGATTTTAATATTGCTCATACTTTGGGGCAATAAAAATGCCTCCCGTCAAATCTGTGCGGCGATTATTCATTCGAAATGCCATCGCTACGCTTTTGCCGGTCTCTCGTCTCCCCCTAATACGTAATCGGGCCATGCAAATTTAGACCCATTGAATTATAGGCAATCTATATTATCGAGTTTCGATTTATTTACGGGTTTGTACTTTACCTACTGATTTTGCTGAGAAATAAGTGTTCGCTTCAGTGAATTAGAAAATGGAATTAATTAATTTATTCCGCTTAATTCAGGGTTGAGTAGATTATCAGGGAAATCCTTATTGTTTTATAAAATTCTGATGAAATTAACAAAACATAAATAATAATTACATAAAAATGTATTAACCTATAATTGGAATATTTAATTTGCTATGTATTCTTGATTTAATAATGCTACAAACAAAACTAAAAACATAAACAGAAATATGTTCCCAACACAAACATATTCAACATTTTTTAATCTCTTCATGACGCAAAACACTATTTATTACTAAATAAAACCTTTTACAAATTTGCCTATTGTATTCCAGCATCATGCCAGTTCTATTGTTATCATATTTAGTTAAACTCGTATTAGAAATCTACGGTTATTTAAACTTCTATTTGGCAAACCCGATTACCTACTTCTTTTCTTACAAATTAATTAATAACCAAAAAAATCATCAAAGCGAAAGAATCTTTAACACGTAAATTATAAATTTAATTAAATTAAACAGTTGTTGAATTCGGGCGCTAAATTTTTCTCTTAATTCTCTGCGTAAAATGTAGTTACCCATTACTCCAGCACATAACATACCTACTCGTATTCCTATACGAGTTCCTAAAGCAATAACACAACATTTTAGGTACCAGCCCTTTGCTTAATTTAATTGGAATTCCGATTGCAGGTGGATATTAAAAGGGCTGGGAGTTTACATTATGGTGGAATGAGAAGGGTAACGTTTGGAAAAGAATTAATCTTCAACTTGGTAACCTCGGTTCTTGGTTTTTACCTCTTACACCAATCTAGGTTTTACATAGTTGTGCAGTATACAGCTAATCAGAAATCAGGAGATACTCGTACGTAAGAGAATGAGGGTCACCGACATAGCCCAGCGGATTAGCTCTTTAAAGTGGCAATGGGCTGGCCATATAGCGAGGAGAATGGGTGGCTGATGGGGCTGAAAAGTTCTCGAGTGGAGGCCATGGATGGGGAAAAGCAGCATCGGATAGAAAGATGGATAGATGATCTTGTAAAAGCTGCCGGTTTATGATGGATGCAAGTTGCATCTAACCTTAGGTAATAACTGGAAGTCATTAAGGGAGGCCTATGTCCAGCAGTGGAAGTCCGATGGCTGAAATGATGATGATGATTCAGCTAATTGCTGGGTGGTGTATCGTACACATGACCAGCAACGGTTCAATATAGCCTATTATCATTATTTAATATGCCTATTATTGAGTGCATCCCATCTGGCCAGGTGATATAATATTGACTGCTAGACATAGAGGGCAGATGGGAGTCACTCGATCTCCGTGCATAAAGATTTCCATTTCCAGATAATATCTGGTAATAAACCGAGATATTATCTCGGTCATTAGCAATTTTCTGGCTATGGTTGAAAACAACATGCATTCGCCGTAGTTTTGATTTCCTAGTGAATGCGAAACATGTTTTCTGTTGCCCTACGTAAATTTAAAAAACTTGCATTTTATTATTTTACCCATAAAATAATAAAATGCAAGTTACCAATATCCAGCCCCAGGTGTATATTGGAAAAATATGGTTTTATTCTTATTCAATACAAGTGGTATTGAATGAAAATATAACAATAATATGGCCAAAATAATGCTCAAATGGTTTCGACAGTCTGATGGACAGACAAAGAACAAAGAAATTCAATATGGGTTTCGGTTTTTATTATTTTGTGGGTAGGATCTGTAAAATCCAGTATTGTATGGCATATTTTTTCATAAAAAAAATCATTCAATTATTCTATATCATTTGAAAACCCGGAAATAAAGTTGGCAAATATTCCATTCTTCAGCTTCTTCGCAGCAAATTAACTTGTTAATGTAATAAATTTTCTACCCGGAATATTGGACCGTTTTACTAACTAATTGCCTTTTATTGAGGGCCTTTTGATTCAAAGTTATAAATAATTTAAGAACTTATTTATTTATTTAATTTGTTTTTTTATATAAATTTAGTTGGTTAGAGGACAAAAATCTGATACAAAATATCAGACGTAAAACACAAGAAGAAAACACAATATCGTTCAACAGTGAGATTAGTGAGATGAGTGAAAGCTGCTGGCTTACAGTAAATGCTAAAAGCTTTCAACCAAAGCAACTAAAAATTGATAAGAAAGCCTTTTATTGTTTCGATGAGAACATCTGATACCTAAAATGATAATGATGGGTTACTTTAAACAGCTGGAATCTTTGCTTATATCGATTACAAGCCACAATACTAACCGAGCATAACAAAACGAATATTAAATCAAAAATAAACAAATATATCTCTTAGTAACAACATAACATGCTCATTCACGATTTCGTATCTAATTCATGGAAAATCAAATGGTAAAATAATTCCGCGGGATTTGCATCGCAATCGCATGTTCCCCACGTAGACGCTCAGCCCGAACCAAATGCCATGTCACGTCAAACCCAGCGTCAAGCCTACTGTCAAGCCTTCTGTCGAGCTGTCACGCTAACGGTTAGAGCGGTCCAATATTTTAGAACTACCTTCGAATAAAATTCATGGTTTTCTTTTATGTGAATTGTTTATGTTTTGTTGTGGCATGTTGTTTTGGCATGAAAAGTTTTCCTTATAAAGTTCGGAATTTTTTCCTTTAGTATTTCCTTTAGTTATTTTACATAGGCTTGAAACCACGTTATTTCAGGCTTATGTAAAATTCAATTATTAGAACATAATTTTGAACTACTTGGCTCTATGATTAGTGGCTTGAGCCAAGCGTTGTCCTTTGTCAGCACAAAGTTTTTTTTTAATTCATCGAACGGACAATCAAAATATCAGTCAGTCATAAATATCTCTACAATCCACTTATTATAATGTAGACTTGAAACTGCACGTTTCAACTAAGTGCTACATTGAAATCCCATAAAACCAGCCACAGGCATCGATATTACATTTTTATCTTTATAACCAATCCCTAGAGCATTTATTTGAAAGTCGTAATGTATGAAAGTTCTCGATCATATTTCGGGCGTCCTACTTTTTCGATAGATGTAGATATACTACTATGTAGAAGGTTTTAACTTCGGATTATTAAATGGACAAAGTTAAATTTTAAATAAATAAGCATTTTGGTGTGTTATGCAGAATGTTGTAATGTTGTTTAACATTTGTTGGTGACTATGGTGACTATAAATAATAAAATAAATAAATAAATATTACTGGACAATTTTACACAGCGACATCTAGCCCCGTGGTAAGCTCGAAGCTTGTGTTACGGGTGCTAGATTTCTGATATACTTAATATAATATACATACATAGATAGATATTTTTTATTATACATATATAACACTATGTTCTACTGTTGAACAATAATCTTCTCCGTTCTATCCTATCATACCATTATTATGTTTTACTTGGATCTATCCTATTCTTGGCAGCAATTGTATTGGAATTTATATAGATAGTCTCACCAGCGCTATCATAGAAGTCTCTCTTTATTGGAAGTCTATTTAAGTCATTTTAACATCTGCTTCATCTTTGGTTTGTTTGCATTTACTCCTGTGATAAGAAGATCTTATGTACGCTGTTTTTAAGCAGTTAAAGCATACAACATTTTGCAGAGTAATTATTTGAGAAATCTTTAAAAAGGGTGGGACTTAGTTGACTTAGTAAGCTCAATCACGCACCTCCATTGCCCAAATGCCCAAATAACCCTACCTTGACCATTTTATCAAAGTGGCTACGATGCACGCTAGAATTTCATGCAACATGCGATACAAGTATAAAGTAATTTCTCAGCCTATTGGATATTTCCCAATTTGCATTTTGAATACTATCACATTGACATGCGACGAGACCTATGCGTGTTATATCACTATAAAGCTATTTCTTATGCTATTATGAATGACATTTTATATGCTTATTTAATGTAGTAACACAGAATTCACATGATTTGTTAACAGTTTTTATTTGAGGTTCCTACAATTACTTGTTATTCTAGTAAAAATGAACTTATTAGTCTGATAAAAACTGAAAATCTGAAACTGAGTTTTTAGGGTTCCGTAGCCAAATGGCAAAAACGGAACCCTTATAGATTCGTCATGTCCGTCCGTCCGTCCGTCCGTCCGTCCGTCCGTCCGTCCGTCCGTATGTCACAGCCGTTTTTCTCCAAAACCATAAGAGCTATAACGCTGAAATTTAGTAGGTAGATGTATTTCGTGAACCGCACTAAGATTTCATAAAAAAAATTTAAAAAAATTAATAACATTTGGGGGTCCCCATACATAGGACTGAAACTTAAAAACTTTTTTTTAATCGAACCAATACGTGTGGGGTATCTATGAATAGGTCTTCAAAAATCATAACAATGTTTCTAATACCATTTAATTCTAAACTTAATAGTTTGGACATGAGACTCTTCCAAAGTGGAAAACAGAGTGTCCCCCCCCCCCTCTAATTTCTAAAATAAGAGGATGATAAATCTAGAAAAAATATATATTGTACATAACCATAAAAACTAACAACGAAAATTGGTTTGAACGAAATCGATCCAGTAGTTTTTTTTATAATACGTCATAAACTATTTCATATAAACAATTGCTGCGGAAGCCTACATGGGCGAGTCCGACTCGCCCTTGGCCACTTTATTTTAAACTTTCTTCACCCATTAGTGGACACTTTGTATAATCCTTTGGAAAAAGATGGGATGGTACTCTTAGTGGTTAGAAGCAAACATCAATACGAATGTTGGCTTTAAGTCTTTTTGGTGGTTTAATTTTCTTCGGGCAGCACCAAGAATTGCCGTTCAAAAATACAATAACTTAAAATCTTTTTCAACGTCGCATTACGATATTCAATTCATAATCGTTTCAAATTATAAAAAAAATCCAAATCTTATAGGTTTTTTACTATTCAAACACTAATTAGTTTTATTTTTTCATGAACTCAACAAACTCACTAATTCTGAATTTGAAATCTATAACATTCACTCAGAAACAGTTTAACCTAAGAGCCCGTGATGGCCAGACCTTCCTTTAATTCACAAGCGTGAAAATTCTTTCATGTGTATGTCTAACATAGGTAAGAATAACCCCCAAACATGAAACCTGGATCGTGGTTCCTTTGGGAGATAACAGGTAAAAGGTTGTTATCTCCCAAAGGAACCGCGATCCAGGTTTCATGTTTGGGGGTTATTCTTACCTATGTTAGACATACACATGAAAGAATTTTCACGCTTGTGAATTAAAGGAAGGTCTGGCCATCACAGGCTCTTGGTCTAGTTAGAAAGCTCAGTTTGATCGGGGCACCGGAAATTGCGTTGTGCACGCTACATTGTCTCCGTCAGATCACTGTCAATCCGGCACGTCATTTCCGCCTCGCGAAAACATCCGGTTATTATTCGGATACTGTCAAATGTTTGTAAGGAAAATATCTGTACACCTGCGATTTTTAATATATTTTCTATTAGTTAAATTATTGTTTTTGCTCATTGAGTAGTTAATTGTACATATATCTATCAGGGTGCTCTAACGGTGAAGGCAAACATCGTGAGGAAACCGGCATGTTCTGAGAACTTTTCAAAGTTTGAAGAACATGTGTCATTCACCAACCCGCACTTGGCCAGCGTGGTGAATTAAGGCCTAATCTCTCTCGCCAAGAGAGAAGTCCCTGTGTCCCAGCAGTGGGAACGTGAATAGGGGTGTTATGGTATATCTATCAGGGTTAAATTTTTTTCATGATTATATTGCAGTGCTGTGTCGGCATAAGGGTAGTAAGATTTTCTACTGATAAAGTAGTGAGATACATGCGGTACCAAGTTGTTTATTATCCAACCTAATAACATCATAAAATAACCATAATCAATATTAAAAATAACGTTTTAATATTTAAATTCTAATCCGTAAGATGGTAAAGTGCCGAGAAATTTGACGGCATTGCCAGCTATGCTGATTCGTTGGCCAACGTATTTATTAATAATTATTGACAAAATTTTAACCTACAAAACGCATATGTAAAGTAGCATCCACTAGTTCTGATAGTAAAACAATATAATGCCCAACTTTAAAGTCGGTAAGATTGACTGACAAAAGCTTGCCTACTCTCGCTAAGATAATTACGGCGATAAAACTTCCAACTTGTATTATCTTATCACGTCTTATAATCTTAATAGTTTCCTGAACTTTCATAGAGTTTGGTCTTAGTTAACATCTATCATCTTTCTCGTTTCTATCATGGTTGGTTGTCGAAAGTGTTGATTACGTACACAGATTACCAACCAGATACCTCATAACAGGCGAGGACCGCGCGCCAAACATATGGTTAAACCAACCATATGTAAAGCCCCGCCTCGAAACACGGCTTTAGTTGCGACCAAGTGTCAGACCCGTGAACTTCATATACGTTTCTATAGTCTAACGCAAGTGAAGAGGTCAGCTTATAATGGCTACTCGAACGAAGGACGTTCACTTGTCTCTTTTCCGCATTGCGCTTATTGCATTCGTTGTCCTTCTCGGCGAAAGCACGTGTAACGTTAGTGTTGTACATTCTAATCGATATCGTTAAAAATGATAGACGACGTAGATAAGCGGGTCTCTCGGTATTATTGTATGTAAAAATAAATAAGTTATCCATAAACCGTTTAAATATGTTTATAGAGTACTTACTCAGTAAAATGAATTATTAGTGATAAATTTTTCTAATATCATTTTTTAATTTTTAAGTTCTACAGATTTGTGTATTCCAAAAATAAATACATATCTACCTACCTACATGATGCTATTTTCATTTTAATATGAAATTTTAAAACGAATCATCGAAATTAATTATCGACAAATTCGTTCAATGTTCCCAACCCGCGACCTAAGTGCGACCTTGAAATAGCCAATCACAACGCCTTTGTTCCAGTCCCCGCAACCCGCGCCTTCCTCCAATTTCGGTGCGTTTGAATCGGAACAAAAGTATTATAATGGACCATCTAGTGGGGGTTATCTGTGATTACGTACAAGCTTATTAATAAAATTAATCTTGGTTAGAACTTAATTATAAATATACTTACATAATTTTTTAATAGGGATCGACCTGGTTATGATTAAAATTGCTGCAAAATTTATATTTAATCATTTATGTTGATTTATAATGTCTTTTAATGCATACAAAAATTTTATATTTTAATACAGTTTGCGTATGCAGTATTATTTGATAACTCCAAAACTCGTGTGCCTTAAAGAATAAGAATAAGAATAAAATATTTTATTTGTACTGATATTGTAATCTGTTGTTTCTGTTGCTGCTACCTAGTTTCCATTGCAACTAGCTTCTCAGCCGGTGCCAACCAGTTTTAAGCAGTAAGCTCAAACATTATAGCTTTAATTTTCGACACCGTTCGCATACCAGACTCTGAAAGTTTGGCTGGTTAACTTTCATAAAATAAGTTTGAAATTTATTACAGTTTATACGTTTCATGATATGAAATTGTGTAGATAGTTTTCTTGTTGTGGAAAATTTTAGAGTTTTTATAATGTTATATATATAACTTAATATTATTAAAAGTTCCGAACCTTCTTGCACTGTGCTCTATTATTGTTGTGCTTAACTTTGTTTATCTTAATCAATTTTGTTTATGATAAATAATTACTATGTTATTATAAAATTTCAGATTATTTAAATGATAATATTATCTATATTATAAAATTTCAGATTATTTAAATGATAATAATGCATGGGAACTTTCATTATTAAATTCAGGGGAAGAAAAAAAAAAAAAAAAAAAGGGGGGGGTGATTGATAGTGATGACATGTCCAAGTTAATCTTTGTGATTTTACGGACAAAATCTGAATCAATATGTAAGATATGAAGCCAAGTTTATCAGAGTAAGTGCTAAGTTTTTATTGAATTTATATGCAACTCTTTGTTCCTCATAACCATGTAAAGTTTTCAGTATTTATTTATTTATTCAACAAAATCCACAGCGCTTAAAACACATACAATATTGTTTCATATAACAGAACTTACTTTATCATAATATAAGAAGAAATAGAAGCTAAATCTACCTGAAGTTGATAAAATTGATAAAGCTGTTTCAGTTACAGCTGCATTTATACTATGGAATCCTACGGTGTCCTACTTGGAAGGAATTCACAGTTGGCGCGCTAATAAATGGGTAGCCGACTACCTAATTGTGCCCTTATACAAGTATAATAAAATTACGACTTGTTCCTTGCACTTTATAAACAACCTAAGTTCTACAGCTAGGCCCTAAGACGTTGCTATGCGTTTGAGCAATGGCGTAATATTCCGCTGCATGATACAAGCTTGTTGAAAGCTTTAGTGGTGAATATGAAACGGATCCACAGCAACTATTACAACTATTCGTAAAATTCACATTTTTACATAACCGAAGTTATCCATTATTATAACAGAATTTATAGAAATGGAAAATATCTGATGCAATGACATATTATCAAATGACACAAATCCTTGTTTATTATGTGTATGTATCAGGAAAAATGGTTCAAATTATGTTTAACTTATTTGTTAAAAGTAAATGTAAATAATCGATTTTTTATTATTGGTTTCATCATAAAACAAATTAAAATGGTGTGTGGTTTATGAAGAAATCTTGTTGCAAAACAAGGGTCATCTTGATTAAGTAATTAATTATACAACTTATAACTCCGTTTCTTGATTAATGAGTTAATCATCTTTGAAACCTATGATTGCTTGATTTTGCTGTTAACTGTTTCATAGTTTCAAGTTTCTTTATATGCCTCACAGAATCGATCAAAGCCAATTCCTCCAATCTAATCCATCAGCTTATTACGGTCCTATTAAGTAGACTGAATAGTTGCTGAAGTTTGTTGTGGAATCCGTGATTATAACAGCTTTGGCGGTTCAAATTGCTCAAGTTTGTATGGAGAGAGGCAGGGGTTGCCGTTTGCTTGGTGTAAGGAGCTGATAAACCAGAGTTAGCTTGCAAGTCTGCCAACCTTACAAAGGAAGTTGTAGTGGATTTGAGTCTCTAGACTAAGCACTTTATGACTGAGTTTGTTGCAGGTTTGGTTTTGACTTGTAGATTTACAATTAACATCCGTGTTTTAAGTAAATGCTGTAGTGCTGAGTAATAGGTAACATTATAAAGATATTTTAGATTCAGATTCAGTAAAATTTGAATTGTAAAGCTTTAAGTTGTTTAATGGACGGCCTATTGACAATGGTACAATATAAAAACGAACCTGCTGGTCGTCTTGTGGTAAATAAATCCTCTAGTTATTTTGACTACATCTGCAGTTTGAGAAGGGGTGGCATAATATTCTTATTAGTATAGCCTTGTGTAATTATCTCAGAATAGCAACAATTTAAAATTACATCAAAAACAATTAACAATTATGTATTTTTTATAATGTTTCTAGTTTTTATTATAAAATTTATTTACTAAATCCATCGGAAAAGAAACAGTTGGATAACAAACATAAATCAAAAAGGGAACAACTCTTTTTCAATAGTAATGATAAGGTGTATAATAAAGATACGTACTAAGAATATACCTATTCCATTTAAAATAGCTTATCGCATAGTATAATACGGTTAAATAAACAGGATCTAGCAAATCCTGGTACAAAAAGGCGCAAATAGTCCAATACCCTAGCGAGATGTAATCTCAGCCTTTGAGCAAGTATCAGTTAATTTTCTGACCCGCTGGCGTACACTCACATGAAACCAATTTTGAATAGGAATGCAGCAACTAGTACAGACGGCTACGAGGCAGGTTCAGTGACCGTAAAAATGTGTAGGAAATGCTACATTTGATTATCGTTTCAGTTGCTAGAAGTTTATATATTTGTTGAATGTTATACAGATTGATTCCAACCCGTGAAACACTATATGTATATTACCTAAACCACAGAACATATAATTACTACGCAACCTAAACTAAAACACATTCCAAAGATTAATAATTATAAGTATTTGACGAGTAGGTAAACTATATTTGAACCTGGTTTTGATTCACTATGACATTCTTTTTAGGTCACTAATTAAATACATGTAATTTTTTTAATTATAAGACGACCTCTGTGGCGAAGGTGGCGAAGGTCTGCTTGCAACGCGAGGGTTTGCAGTTTCAATTCCCGCCTCGGGATAAAAATTTGTACGATCTGCATATATTTGTTTCGAGTATGTAGGTATAAATTATATTAAGTATATTAGAAATCAAACACCCGCAACACAAGCTTCGAGCTTACCGCAGGGCTAGATGTGCTGTGTGAATTGTCCAGCAGTATTTATTTATATTATTTATTATTTTAGAGTATTTTTCTACTAAGTAACATTTATGTAATTTATATCATATTTCGTTCAAAAGCAAAACGAATGAGATTTTGTGTACAGACAGACCACTCGACGTTTATTTGATGGAAGCGTATCAAAAAACTAATATTCCGGTTCAAAACTCTTCGGGGCAATTTTATTTCAACATGTTTCTGTATTTTTAGGGTGATTCAAAGCATACCCGTTTTTGAACAAAAAAAAAACAACTGAATACCGTCTTCTTTTTTCAACTCGTCTAAAATTTATAAAATGGATTTCATTTTTGTTTTTAATTCCGTGGAGTAAAATATCCTTTGCCTCAAAAGTTTCTACTGTAAACAAATCGTGCTTGGAATATTTATAATAGAAATAAATGTCTGTAATAACTTTTTTCAAGTCAGAAAAAAAGAAGTTTATAAAAATACATGTTTGAAAGTATCCACAAGTAATACGAGGATCGAGGACCCTTTAGGTTTCTGCCTACTATACCGTATCATTGCCGTGTGTTAGTAAGATAACATATAACTTCCTATGTATCCTATAGTCTTTGAGAATTTGTTATCTTTCTATATTAATACGAAATCTGTAAGGGTCGGTCATGGAGTAAGTTAGTTTGTTTTCAGAGATATTGTGTTTATTTTTTATACTGAAACTAATTTGACGATATTTAAATTTTTAAGATGTATGTTCCTCCATACTCATAACATAACTCTTAAACCAATGAGCCGAATTTGATGATTTTTTTGATAAACATTTAGACGTCTAGGACACAGGATAGGCTAAATAAATTCTTGCTCCAGTTAAGATAAGATGTGCCCCCCATACAAACATAACTGAACGCTGACGGAGTCGAGGGCACAACTAGTAATCATAAATAACAATTATATTGGTGATCGCAGTAAGTTGGTACTTCGTATTCTGATTATAATGAATCCCTTAAATTGACGGCACCTGCGTGTTGAGATGGGGTTGAACTATTCTTAGGAAGGCATTAATGGTTTATTTCACGTTGCAGTGGCCAAACAAATTTTTATATGGTACTTGAAACGAGTCTAAAAGAAATACGCCTTTAATTATCCTAGTCACATTCAAAAACTCGCCCAAATAAAGGTAGCCTAAGCCCATGTCATTCCCAGAATATAAGCTTCTTTCTTTAATGTACAAACATAAATCCGAATTAAATACGAAAGAGGGACAGAATAAATAATGTTGCCTCGTTTTTCAGTGGTCTTAAGTCTCTTTTTACCTATGTTTTTATTTTCAGCTATTTAAAATACCGGTTAATTGTGAATAAGTAAACTGTTTATCTTATTTTTAACCCACAAAAAACAAGGATTTTCTACAATCGCTATGATTGTTAAAGGTTTTCTTGACTGAATTACGATTTTGTGGTGTTTAACTGTTTAAGGTACAACAACTACATATATCAATATTTTGAAAAGTCTAGTCTACTCGTATAACATCCGTTCAGTTATTAAAGGAATATTTAATTTTGTGGATATTGGAATGATATTGGTACTCATATTCGTAACTTATGCTGCCTGTCTTCTGTAACTTCTTACTGTCTAAGCTGGAAGACGAAATTATATAAATTTCGTCTTCTAGCTTAGACAGTAAGAAGATACAGTAGGTACTTATACTCGTAACTTATGCTACCTGTCTTCTAATATAATTTCGTCTTATACCTTAAACTAAATACAAGCTTAAATTCAGAGTCACTGTATAGAACACTAATGTGATATAATGTTTTTATCGCTTCATTACGTTAAAACTGGGTAATTTTGTTGATGACGGCATTTATCAATTTGCTAATGAACTGTTTGATCAAACGCTTTAGGGTATGGCGTAAATTAGCTAAATGTAATTCGTGGTTTATTTTTGTAATAAATTGCAAACAAACAATGGCGAACAATTATCTCTACAGTACGGTGATATAAAGCTACCAGGTTTTTGAATAAGATCAAGTGGATAGGTACAAAGGTTATGTTTGAACGCCGGTGCTGAGGTACTATTGATCTCAATTGCGCAGCGTAACGGGTTTTTTATGACTTGAAGAGAATCTGATTCCAAAAAGAAGCCGTTTTTTGGCGATTCAAATAAAACCAGGAACAAGTTTATGCGACGTACGGAAACTTACCAAAGATAAGTATATGTATAGTATATATATAGTTATAGTTAAAAACCATGATAGTTTAAAAAGTTATACTTACCAAAGAGTTTCATAGTAACTCACTTTAAATTTCAGACGATCACACATACTGGTTAAATATTTTACCAATTTTAAATTGACTCAAACGACATTTTCAGGTACTTGTATATCTTGATCATGATACTAACCCATAATCCTGGTCCCACTAATAGGCACGGGTTTGGCCTATAGTTAACCTATAGTTATTATATTGGTCTTGATTGCCATTGTCAAGTGGATGACGTTTTCAGTTAGTTGGTAAAGTCCGTTTCCTGGTATTGACGAATTTAGTTTGTTGGTATATTTCGTTTCCTGGTATTGACGATTTCAATTAAATGTACCTACAGTCCGTTTCCTGAAATTCCGAATCAGACTCTGAGAACAATAAAAATATTTGATGAGAGTTCACATTCGTGATTTTATCCTGTACGTTCGAATATTGTGACGTTCTACGTCTGTCCTTTGTAATCCTAGTGAAAGGCCTATTCGTAGCAATTTTTAATATCCGTGCCATCGCTTGCAAAACTGTTTCATACTTTCGTTTGCGCTATAGGAAAAGTTGAGCTAGCAAATTGCAAATTTTCCGCAGAATATTTAAGTTTACACTTACAGTTTGTGAGATCTCGTTATTCTTGATGCCTGTCAGATGTTGAGCTAGAAGAGCCTTGAAGAAACATTCTGTTAAGAAACACTATCTAAAAGTTCTAAAACTAACTGTTTTCATGGTTCGCCTTAAGTGCTAAACAACATAATTGCCGATTAAACATTCCATATTAAAGTTTAGAATTACACATTTTAAGGTTCCCACTGCTGGAACACAGGAATTCGATCTTGTCGAGAGAGTGCTACTCTCAGCATCTTTCCTAACAAGAAACTTAACTTATTATTTCAATCATCCTTGCCTTTGCAATGTGTTAAAATTTTAAGGATTAACTTACTAATTAATTATTCAAGGCAGAAACACATTTGTAACACCCGACGCCACCCGATGAAACGTGATGCGTGTTGAGTGGAATCAAATGTATGGTTTTCTATAGACCAGAAACACACTTTGAACACGCGACCCGACGCCACGCGCGCACACGCCACCTGATCCAGACGTGCCAGATCTGCGTGTGCGTGTTTACCCCCACCATGGGAACGCATGGTGGGGGTAAACACGCCATCCGACGCGGGAGCGCAGTATGTTTCTAGACAACACTCGACGCCACGCGTCATTCGTTCGAGAACTGTCACTTTATGACAATTTCATATTAAATTTTTGCATTTATTTAGTGAAATGATGATGAAATGCTAGTATGTCGTGGCGTCGCGTGTTGGTAATATGCACGGTGCACGTCGGGTGTCGACACGTCGCGTCGCGTCGGGTGTTACAAATGTGTTCCCTGCTTCAAAGTACGCGAACATCAATGTTTTTTGTTTGCTTTAATGTGTCACATCATATAGGAAGGGTTCAAAGCCCATCCAATATCTAGGTACCTTATCTGCATGCGATCGAATGTTCAATAGAACTGAATTCCTTTGATGTCAGTCAAATAAAAACGATTGAATAGAAAATATAAGACCGGCGTAGGTATTGAATTTATATTAGATTTGCTAAATGTAGAAAAGTTACCTAAATGTTATGCCATTGGACTTATCCTCCTTACACACTATGTCCTTTTCAAAAATTCTAATTTTTCAAAGTTCTCCGAACATGCCGGTTTCCTCACAATGTTTACCTTCACCGTTAGAGTACGGTTTACAAAACGCACATCATTTTTTCTAGGAGAAAAATCCAGAGGTGCGCGGCGAGGTTTGAAAATACTACGTTGGGAATGAAAGTCGAGTGTGCTCCCACTTAGACAGCACGGCTCTTGTGTAGTGCAGGCCTAATAAAAGTACTATCAACACTTTGTTCGGGGTCATAAAATCGAATTAAGTATTTACTCGTATAAATAGCAGCATTATATTCTGTACTCGGTACTAAATTTCACTAACTAAAGCGATACAAATATATTCCTTGATATACCAAATAGCATTATTAATGTTCAATAAATATAAATTAAGAAAACTCGTGATACTAATGAAAAAAAAAAACTTAAAGAATCGTCACGACTCCAACTTGTTGCAAAGACAAAAACATAGCGTATGATAAAATAAAAATGTTCGTGAATCAAAACATTATTCAATCAATTTACCCGAAAGGATATCGGGGTGAAATCGCGGGGATAAGCGAGATTGAGGGTTGGGATGTGATCTTTGGTTAGGTACTTAAAAACGCATGTATAATTTAAAAGGGTTCCTCTGAATTTTCCTAAAAATTATTCCGACTTTTGTGTCCGGTAAAACATGCAAGTGATTACTGTTACGAAACTATCATTATTTCCAAACTACTTGCGTCGAAAAATGCATGCTGTATGTGTCTATAATTGTGTTGCAATTATAGTCTAGTCTAGAAATGTATTTATGTCATAGTGAGTCACTAGTTGACATATCCTAATACATAATAAAAACAATAAAACAATAGCACTGCCTAGTGGTGCTGGCCATAAAATAGTACCACCTTAACTCCATCCGTGGATGTCTATCGCCTCTAAGGGATAATACTTTTTTTTTTAATAATTATGGGGTCTAAGGGATTTATTTATCCAAAGATGGTCCTGCATTAACTTTTTTTCGAAATTGGGTTCATCAAACGACTGATTTCTTCAATTAAGAATATTTAGTTCTAAAGCCTTTTTTACTTTACTGAAAGGTAAAGTTTGAAAAACCAGTCACTGTAGCCGAAAATGTCTAGGAAAATAATGTGTAGTGTTGAGACCCATGCCATCCTGTGCACTATTCTTGTTACTGTAAGCAAAATCCCATTGTTTGGTAAAGGTCACCCCCATTTTTCCAGTCATTCGTTCCCTCCCAATATCATCCCACGTAGGGGTTAAAGATAAATATTCTGTCCCGTTCGAGCAGTTATTAGAGTATCTTACGAAATTGTGGTAAAAGTAATACAGATAAAGTTAATTTATTTGCAAAAATACGAGTACAAAACATCATATACATGCAGATCTTAAATGTTTGGCACTGGGGCTACAAGTTTTGCCAATACTGGCGTGCAAATCTTATATAAACCAGATAGGTTAGGAGTCATTCGCGTTGTCTATGTTTTTAATTTGGCCAATAACTGTTCCGACATGCGATCCATTATTTACCTTTAGACCCGGTCTTCTAACAATATTCAAGGAAATCTCAATTCGATAAGATCTTGGCAACCCTAGCTCATTCACATGACCGCTCTAAGCACCGTGTCACGTACTCGATAACGCTGGTAATAGAATTGGTTTTATCGCGTTTTTGTGATTGATATTCCTTGGTTCCTTCCAGTAAGTATTATAACGTCAAGTAAAGGGGATGAATGTAGGAGCTTCGACGTAAATATTCTGTCCCGTTCGAACAGTTATTCGAGTATCTTACGAAATTGTGGTAAAAGTAATAAAGATAAATTGTATTCCAGTATTCAAGGAAAGTTTTTGTGTATAAAAATCTTAGTAACATTGATAGCGGAATTATTTAAATACTTTTACAGTTTATGATCACAAAAGAATAATAGAAAAATGTGATTTAGCTGTTTAGTTTCTAAAAACCTCAATTTCATTTTCGAAAAGATTTGATAAAAGCCACAGTTTCAAGGAGCATGCTTGCCGCCTCCAACCAAAGCGAATACCTATGAGAATATTCGACCATGCCTTGTTGACTGTATTCAAATCAAGGCATGCACTACAGTGGTCGCTTAGACTCACAAATCCGATTGAGCCTCTACAATTTGTGGTAACCCTACCTGGCAACTCTATGGGTAAATACTAGAACTACTCCATTCCGTCAACCTGTACCCTAATTTCACCGACAACCACACCGCAACACACCATTACGGTTAGGGTAAAGTGTTGTGTAAATTCCTTTATGAACCAGATAACACATCAAACATCACTGAACAAATAGTAGCCACGAAACACAATAATGTCACAAAGAGCTAATTAACAAAAGGACTGGCTTAGACCTGGCGAATACGCAAGGGTCGGTAGTAGACTTCAAAGGGGAAGTACCTTTGTGAATTAGCCTGTGCAAATGACCAAAAGCCATGGTGCTTGACAGTTTATCGATAAGCAAAAACATTTTTGGGGTTCTGTTCAAAGGGGCTTGAACTAGCAAAGAGATGTGCTTAGACAGCAAACAAAGAGATTAACGAGAACAATATTCTTTGATTATTTATTGCAAACGCGTGCATCTTAGTGGGCGCGGTGATTATGATTGTTAGGGAGACCTGCCCCCAGTACTGTTACGTAATATGGTTTGATAGAAACGAGTGCTTCTTACAATACATTGTGGTTGGGAACAACAACAAAATTAAATTAATTAAAACCGAAGAATTGCTGGTCTCAACCATATTTCAGTTCTCTGCGGCACAAAGGCTTGTGTAAAACTACTTTGGCTGAAATAATAAAAAGCTAAACTAAAAAAAACAACATTTAAATAATTTTGAAAAAAAAATTAACAATCGAGTAGAAACCCAATGAAGAGACAAATAATGGGTGGCTTGCCAAAATTCTGTCAATGGCACACTGCGTTCAACATGTCTTTGGGTGCCTACAGTACTGTTGCTGTTATCTATGATACCGTTCTTGCCAAGTATGGTTTATATCTACCTCGATAAATATCTTCAAGAAAAACCTTGTCTTTATTTTCATAATCTATTTATATAAGAAAGTCGTTTGGCTAAAAGGAGATAGGATATAATAAAAATCATCCGATTTAGTTGATTTTGGTCTTGAAATGGTTGTAGTGGTCTAGGGAAAGTTTAAAAAGTGAAATAACTATATAAAGCTGGTGAAGCCGCAGGCAAATCAGCTAGAATATTATAATTCATGCCATGCGGTGCCGGCCTGAGAATAGTTCCAGGCTTATATCACAGTGCGGGTTTTTCCGAACTGACTAAGACTATTGGAGAGACCTTTGACCAATTGTGGGATGAAATAAAGTCTCTTATGATGAAGACAGCTGTCCAGAATCACACTTAAAGACACTTAGTGCTAATCACTTACGTGTATCTTAATCCATTGGATCATGCCATTTGCATACATAAGGTTTCACAGGAAATCAACAAACGAGCGTAAATCGCCTGCAATTCTGACTTCGAACAAAGCTTTACCTGATCAAAATAGATTCCATCGCAATAAAGATATTTCGTTTGAGGAAAACTCAGCGTCTGGTAAATATCTGGCTCTTGGACAGCCACTTCAATAACGTCAATAACCAACTCAATTTAAGGGTTGTGTCCCGGCTATAGCGTCTTGTCTGGCAACCTGTCTGACCTCACGTTGAGACCCTCAGATTCTCATTAGAGATATCGGTTATTGACAATAGACATGAATACGAATTGTCTACGGTTTCAAATGGTTTTTATCCGGGATTATCTAAGCTAGTTTTTCTAAAATTGTGTCAAATGCGTATATATAATAAAATTTAAAATGATTGGCACTTTATTTTTTTTATTCCTACAAAGTTTTTATGACGTGCCAGACAATATCCGGCAAAGACGCGGGCGGGTTAGTATAATGACTAAAAATAATCTTTCTGACATTTTCAGCTTGTTTCAAATACCTAGTAAACACTTTGTTTAAGTGTTTCATTGAATGTAATAATAATATTAACCGACAACTTTCAAGAAGATCAATAGATCTTCTTGAAAGTTGGAAAGTGTAGGCTTGCCCACAAGCTTCTATGATGTTAAGCAGAAGTTTATGGTTTTTAGACTTAGATCTAATTTCACCACTCTCTGTTTGTTAGTTTAACATCCCGTTATGTGACAGATAGTTTGTGTATATTGATGGACTAATAATATTATTTAATTAGGTATATATTTTATGTAGGTCTTAACCAACAAAAAAAATACATTTTCACAAATTGCATGCATATTCACACATATTCTGGTTCCCGATAACCAAACCAGAATTTCTCTTTCTAAAACAATTATGAAGTGTCCTCAAAGTCCAAACAATTCAAACTTTAATCCCTGGCTGGTTCATCAACGATTCTGCTCCGGCCACACCCAAATCACATTCCAATAGCGCGTCCATCTGTATGAATTTTAAAACATCTGCGTTTTAAAATTCAAACCCGATGCTGGTGCCCGGCTGGCGGATCTACCCTGTGCATTCCAAACTTTATTCACTTTGACCTCTTTTGAAAGACAAATGATTCTGTTACTCCTTTGTATTGCACCTGTTCCTATTCTATCGAAATCTTTGGTCGATTGAATGTACATTTCGGATATGAATAAAGGATTCTTCATAGAGATTATGGATGTAAACCGATTTGCGTTATATGTTTAATAATAATTTTAAATGAAGTACGTCTTCTGATGGACATAATGCCTGTCTTAAATATGAATGGGGTAAATATGGGGTAATACATGTTTTTGTGTTTTCCCAACATTAAACCATAATACAGCAGGGTCCTTATGCCTTATTATATTACCTTATTATTATAAATATAGGTCTAATAGGTCTTCAAAATGTTTGTTTAGAATAAACTAGCTGACCCATTCCCATTAATCCCATTCCCATGTTTTCTCACCTTTTAAACCTTATCCTTGCTACTAAGACTTTAAAACCAAAAGCTAGCGACAAAGCCTTGTTTTTGTAATTAAAAAAAAAAAAAAAAACCAAAAGCAAATAATATCGGCCCAACCGTCCTTAAATTTAAAATTACAACGAAAAGTGTCATTGATGCTATACATATATATATATAAAGATAAAAGTCTGACTGTACGAACAAATGCTTTATTCAACCCCTTTAAACTCTCTAGGAGAGTTACTGGTACAGTGGATTTATTGTGATAGTTACGTTTATTACAGGTAGTTTGAAGTAGCACTGAGGACGGATAAGTATTAGGTTAGTGTTATATTGGCAACTCATGAGAAGGTATGAACGTTATGTGACAAGAAGAGTGTTAGATATAGATATTGTTGAACTAGATGATGGTTAACAGTGAACAATGGAATAACACAATAACGTCATTATAATCATAATGAACAAATACCATTTCTTTTAATACAAGTTGTAGGCCCGCAGCTTTGTCCGCGTTATAAAGTATATTCGTGCAGTAAACAAATAGCTTATAATGTTCAATGTTTGAGATTGAAGTATTGTAATAAAACTCATTTTCTTAAGTTTAAAATATTTATAGGCATACTTCCACCACATACTATTGCGTGTATTATTAAATGGTTATTTTTTATAGGAAAAATTTTTAAGACAGTGCAATGATGATAATATTTTTTGCCATTCACTTATAAAGTATCTAGGACATTCTAAAACTTTAGCGAATATTGGAATATGAGCTAAATAAAGTTTTAATAAGATTACTTAAATTAAATTACAAGCAAAGAAGTGTTCTTTAAATCTGAGAGCACAAGTATTTCTAGAAGCTAGTGGTTAAATTTCGAGAGAAAGTTGAAAGAAATATCTGTTCAAAGGATGGCAGACGCGATTTTTAAGGTTGAAGCTCCTTTGAAATAAAATTTTCCACATTTTACTACGAATGTAGTGGCTCAAATGGAGAAATGGTAATTTAAAACTCAAGGAAGGTAAGTCGTGAATGAAGGCATTGTGATACGAGTTGTGGGTTGTAAAATGTCTTTTCATAGAATACTGTAATTACATTTTTAGAAAATGGTATTGAAAAAAACACAAGATCACGTAACCTTGGTCCTCGAGTGGAAGTCGTGACATTTAGAAAGTTTAAATGTGACAATCACTATTAAAATAAAAAGTACTGTAATTAAATTCTCTATTCGCTACTGTTTAATTAAATTTTATCCACAGCCATATTACTCACTGGCCGCCTTCTAATAAACTCTTGCTTGTGCCAATCTTTGACCACCTCTGTGGCTCAGCGGGCCACCCGAAACTAACATTTGCAGATCGTACATATTTTGCCCCAAGGCGGGAGTCGAACCCGCAACCATCATGCGTCGCAGGCGGACCTTCGCCCGCTGTGTCAGAGTACGTCTTGTAAAACTTAACACGTTCACTGTCCTAGTATTTGAGCATGTCGTTGGAAGAGATATGAACGATATCTCTTCCATAAGCAAATCCGCGAATCTGAGAAACCTATCGTCAGTACTGTGACCATGTTGTAACACCGGGTTCAACAATCGGATATATGTTCCTTCCTTTATTCTAAAGTAAGGTCAAGTATAAACAACCGAATTAAATGCTAATTAATGATGCAATGTCCCAGATTTTTGCGCAAGATTGCGTGTGCGATCGCATCCGGCGTCCTAACAAGAGATTGAACATGCCTGTGTTGGTATAAAAACCTGAGGAATCTTCGGTACAGCACACTTTGTATACCAACGAAGAAGCAATATGAACACCTACATCGTAAGTACATATTTCTACTTTTTTAAATAAGCTTTTAAATAATTTAGCTTTTAAATAATTTTTCAGGATTCCGTAGCCGAATGGCTTAAAACGGAACCCTTATAGATTCGAGATGTCTATTTGTCTGTCCGTATGTCACTGTTATCTATACTGTTAAAACTGTTTTTTTAATTGTGAATAAACATCATGTTGTATAGATATACGGGGAACAATAATACACGCAGTAGTTAAAAACTGTGTCGCGAGTAATAACACCCATGTCAAGATATACAGGGCGTCCCACGGCCATGCCACATGGAGGGAAAGTACCTTAAATATTTTAGATAGAACATTTTACTGAAAGAAGACATTATTTGAATTTTAAAAACAAATTAAACTGCATTCATAGATATTTAAATAATTACATGGTTGAACCGGGAGTCGAACCCGTTACACGAGAAAAATAATTATCCTGTAGCTTTATCATACCGATCGAAAGGCTTCATCATAAGGATTATTTTCTTCTAAATAACATAGTGTCAAAAATAAAAGGAGGACCATGAATTTTAACATTTATGTGAAATTTAGTTCAGGAAAGCTGGCATTGCCGTAAAACAAACAACTGTTATTCACCACTTGAGAAGTACGCATCATTTCCCTATTATAATCTAAGTGCATAATAAAATGATAAAGAGATACGTAATTAGTATGTACCTGGTTGTATGCAACAAGTCGACCCGAAAGACGCATAAACTATTTTGTCCATGGCAATGCGGCTGGCTGATTCCTGAACTAAATTTCACATTAAATGTTAAAATTCATGGTCTTCCTTTTATTTCTGACACTATGTTAGTTAGCAATAAAAAATCCTTATGATGAAGCCTTTCGATCGGTATGATAAAGCTACAGGATAATTATTTTTATCGTGTAACGGGTTCGACTCCCGGTTCAACCATGTAATTATTTAAATATCTATAAATGCAGTTTAATTTGTTTTTAAAATTCAAATAATGTCTTCTTTCAGTAAAATGTTCTATCTACAATATTTAAGGTACTTTCCCTCCATGTGGCATGGCCGTGGGACGCCCTGTATAAGATTTTAAAAATAAATTAACAATAACGATAAATTTTGGGGGTCCCATCCGTTCTAATGATACTCACATGATTTTTTATTAACTAAATAGTTTCTAAATAGACTTTCAAATTGGTGAAATGTTGGTGGTTTGTAAAACCAATTTAGGGGTTTATGTATTATGAGGGGTAGCAGAATCCCGATTCTCAATTAAATAAATAATAAATAAATAAATATTACTGGACAATTCACACAGCAAAATCTAGCCCCGCGGTAAGTACCGAGCTCGCCAATTAAGTTATAACAGCCAATATCGTCCGGTTGTTATGAAAATGAGGATGATATTACAATTATCTGAGAAAAAAAATTAATTCGATAATGTGCGGCATTAATATGTATGTTATTTAATATACTTGTAATGAAACTATAATGATTTTGTTTCAGTTTGCTTGCCTTTTGGTCGCGGGGGTATCTGCCAACCCCGGCGGTATCGGAATCGGCCTAGGCGGTAATAATTTTATTTTATTTATATATTTTAATATTTTAATTGGTAATACTTTACTGTACAAATTGACGGAAACTTTCTCACGACCGAGTTCGTAAAAAATCGGTCACTTTGATAAATTTGGTTGACATCTTTATAAAAGAAAGTCGTGTTAGTTACACCATTTATAACTCAAGAACGGCTGAATTGATTTGGCTGAAAATTGGTGGAGTGGTAGCTTAGACCCAGGAAAAGGACATAGGATACTTTTTACCGCAATACTTTTTACGGGGAAATCTAATATAATGCTAGTGTAGCCGCGGGCGGAAAGCTAGTAATTATTAAAATCCATCATTATCATGATCAGGTGATTATTTATTTTTCTCCAAAGGTTGCCTGGAAGAGATCGCTCTTCAGCGATAAGGCCGCCCATTGTATGTAGTTTTAGTTTAATGTTTGAACTTATATTACTTTTTGGTGTACAATAAAGCGTTTTTGATTGATTGATTATTTGTATTTCCGTTGCAATCAAGTTTATATCTAACACTTACTTGAAAAAGCATATTTCATTGTTGTTGTAATGTGTTTTGTACAATAAATAAATAAATTATTTATTATGTATATATATTTTATATGTTTA
The DNA here is from genome assembly GCA_963691955.1 of Chloroclystis v-ata. Taxonomy (NCBI): domain Eukaryota; kingdom Metazoa; phylum Arthropoda; class Insecta; order Lepidoptera; family Geometridae; genus Chloroclystis; species Chloroclystis v-ata. The sequence continues at coordinate 5,494,968 of OY829908.1, read as the reverse complement.
TCTTTGCAGGCCCCATCGGTCTAGGATTGCCTGCTATATCCACGGCCAACGTGATCAGGGCGGCTCCTATCTCCGTGGTACGCCCAATCATCTCGGCGCCTATCATAAGCCCCGTGTCTGTCCCCATCGTCAGAACCATCGGCGTAAACCCCATCGGCCTCGGTCTGGGCGGCGTTGGTCTAGGCGGTCTTGGTCTGGGCGGCGTTGGTCTAGGCGGCCATGGTTTGGGCGGCATTGGTTTAGGCGGCGTTGGTCTGGGCGGAATTGGACTCGGAGGCAAAATTATAGGTTAAATATGATCTCAATTGAAAAATGAATTCAATCTTTGATTCTTCTATTCGGCCTGATTCGATTAAAGCATTCAAATTATATGTTACGTTTTATTTTATTATGATACTCCGTACTGTACGTACGTACGGTTTCAGCCTCAGAATAGTACCACGTTGTCAAACCGACTAAGGAATATAAAATGCATAAATATTGCTGGACAATTTACACAGCAATATCTAGCCCCGTGGTAAGCTCGAAGCTTGTGATACGGGTGATATATTTCTGATATACTATAACTTTATAAAATATCTATCTATTTTATAAATTAATACCTGTTCCCGATTAAGCAGACTCTAACGCACTTTCGTCTGTATAATATCAATGTACATTGTCATAAGCCTATATATTTATTTATTTTGCGGCCAAGCGGAAGCGGTTACACCTTTTAGACAATCCGAACGTCCATTAAAAGCTTAGCCGGATTAAGGAATCCCCTAACTACAGCGCTTGCGTTTCGTTTTTGCACTTTAATGGTAGAAGTATATAACAACTAACAATATAGTTGACCCGCCGACAGCTTCGCTTGTGTGTTAAATAAGCAAGCGCAAGTCATCTACCTACATAATAGTTTATATAGTTTTTATTTTCGTTCTGAGTGTCCGGGTGTTATAATAATGTTTATGTATAATAATATATTATAATAAGGATATCAGAAATCTAGCACCCGTATCACAAGCTTCAAGCATACCACATACTATATGTTGCTATGTGAAATGTTCAGCAATATTTATTTATTTATAGTATAGCCTTCCTCGATAAATGCACTATACAACACTGATAAGTACATTTTTTAAATCGGACCAGCGGTTCCTGAGATTAGCGCGTTCAAACTTACAAACAAACAAACATTTTAGCTTTATAATATTAGTACTAAGATCGCGCTCGGTTTCAGGTGCGATATTTATTTAATGAGAAACTTGAAACACTTCATTTTTTCAAGAAGGATTTAGTTGATTCCCTTGAAAGGTTTCTTGTAAATAAGAGCGGAGTACTGCAAATAAAAGCTTATTGGATGTTTAAGTGGTGTTTAAGAAGCTTAACGGTTTCTCCTCGGTAATTTGCAAATAGATAAACAATTATTGAGATTAAACTCTCCATGGCGTGTGTTGAGCGGAATCAGAGGTGGCTGAGAACGGTGTCAATGAGATTTATGATATTGTTATCATGCATATTGTTTAGGTTTGCGGTGGATAAATAAACGTTTATTTATTTATTTAACAAAAGCCCCTAAATATTTTATACACAGCCTTTTATGTAAGTATCATACGGCCAATTACAGATTAACCTTTTAAAGACATTTTTTTTTCACTAACAACAGTCTAATATAAATAGTATTGCGATTCACGTTGTCGATTTAATGCACGTGTTTTGACTACAAGCACGCAGAAGAGCTCACGCATTTACTAAGAACTTGGTTACATAAATAAAACTAGCTCAAGTCATGTCTAGTAACATTGGGATTATTAATTTAATCACATTAATTTGGAACCGATGACACGTTTGCTTGTATCAACAAATAAACTTATGCATACACTAAAAAGTAGCTCCCAAAATAATCATAATGTGGGAATTACTTTTTATTTTTTTATTTTTTCTTAGATAATTGTTACGTTTTACCTGCAAGCTGTTTGCCGCGAGCGAAATCTATTATAACGATAGAAACAAAAGATCTGCAGCTATGTTCGGTACAGTCAGGATAGCAAGGAACAATTACAATTAACTGTTCAACCGTTTTTATCAAGTGCAAATATCCAGTTCACAACGCATTCCATTTGCAACATATTTGTTTACGCGGATGCAAATATATACAGTTCAATTTGCCGGAACGATTTAAAAAAAAACGTTTGGCTTAGATTAATGTTCAATGGATTATTGTCGGAGTGAATTTGCTTTATATAAAGATTGTTTTGAGATCTCATATTTTGGTGTTGCTATTTTGATATACACATTACACAAGTCTGAAATGTATATTAAAATCTGTGTGTTACAAATGTTTCTCTTAGAAAAGATTATCATAGTCTATCTAAACATCTTGAACTATAATAGCATTAACAAGGGTTACCAGAAGTAGGAAGTATGGGTGGTTATGTAGATAAAATATGCGTTTGGAGGAGACTGTACGCGTCATTCGTCTCAATTTAAATTTAGTACGGATTTGAATTTACATAGGATCTACTAGATGAGTATTAAAGCATATACACCTTACCCAGTTTTGCGATGCTGTTCAATAAATAAAATATGGTTCGCGACGAATCCGCGCATCAGCGAAATGTGACCATTCTGCTAACATATTCGCTCGCACGCGCGCCGTTATCTGTTCCCCACAGCCCCGCCCCTCGCAACCTGATATTGTTTATAAAGGTTCAACTTTGTGTGTACTGGCAAATAAAACGGATCTTCTTTGTTATTCCTCAGGCTTATGCATGATGTAAAATTGAAGCTTTAATCTGGGTTGCGGCTGATACCGTGAGCTGGTTCTTAGAAAACAAGGTCGCTGACTTGATTTGAATCTTATTAAAATGATCGTTTTTGAATTGGGTTTGATAAAAACCGTTTTTTTTATTCGACTGATGCCTGCTTCCTTCGATACATCATACGATTCGGTATATCTAGGTATTGCATGGAGGGACAAAGTGGATAAGGCTTATGCCTAACTGTTGTAACAAATGGGCTAACCATTAATCGAACAGGTAGTGCGCGGGAAAGAAAAAAGGGGTATAGTTTTGAACACATACTTAAAACTGTAAGTTTAATTTTTTATTAATTGTCACAGTGCTGCGGGACCAGACATAAAAGAGGAAACTCGAAGAAAATATAGTTTTTTTCGGATCTCATTCGTTGAAATGGTTGTCTGTAGGCAAAATAACACGTTGGAAACTTGGAACCAACCAACCAACCAAACCAACCTTTATTTATTTCTGTGGGATATTATATAGGTATTCTATATACTTGATATACATATTAGACTTGTCGTCATAAAATATTAGGGTTAAACTGACCCAGATATTAAACAGCAATAAAATGTCGACAGCTATCAATCGACCATCCCACCCGATATCGTTACGGTTCCATTTTACAACCTAATGACTTACGCTCATTAAAATACAGTATTCAGCCCTTACTTTCATAGCCAATCGTAAATATTGAGTAAGCATACCATATGGTCTAAAGATAAGTGTCCCAACTACTACAAAACTACTATAAACTGTGGAAATGTTTAAATATATTGCTAGACAATTCACACAGCAACATCGAGTCTCGTGGTATGTTCGAAACTATAGAAAACGAATAAAATCATAAGTGAAAAATGTTTCAAAATATTTAACAATTTCATTGAAAGACAAAGAAAACATGGTAATTACTATTTCCGAAAGCGATTTATAATTCAAACCAAGATCCCTTTTAATTACGCTTACCATAATTGAAAAGTTACGAAGCTTTTATTTTTTTAGTTTAAAGATTTTTACAAAATGTTTTATGGAAGACTTCATTTTATTCATCTAGGTATTCATTATATAAAAAACGGGGATAACTCACGTGTTTACAAAGGAGTAAAACTATATAAAATCATTGAGTAAAACAATCTCGTTGTTTTGACTACAACTAGAGCAGTCTTTCTTAGGAGGAGTGATCGTTGATCGTTGGTGCTCCGTGTCCTAGTTGCACGCGAAACCTCGACAGTATTTTAACTTATTTGTAAATACGTGAACAGTATTTTTCTGTTATATTATTATGTATTTACTGTTATGGAAAAAACTATTTGAGTACTAAAAAATAATCTAAGATAGTAATTATTTTGTATGCGCTTATTGTACAGCATTGTATCATAATACTATTATGATCATTACAGTAAAAACAGTATTCTCAAAGTTCATGAATTATGTACACTGCGCTACGTAGCTGTTTCTCGTGAGAGCATAATGCGATTATGCATGAAACTGAGCACCGCCGTACTATCGACTTTAAGACCTTAACTTCCTGAACATTTCTGTAAAATTCGTTTTGCAAAAACTAAACAATTTTTAAAACATAACAATATTTGCCTTAGAAATACTACTAAGTAAACATACCTAGTAAGATAAGAGCTCAAAACGCCTGACAAATAAAAATACTCGTATAAAGCCCTATTTATTATTTTTTTTACCATGATTATATAGTACTATAGTTAGAAGACTAAGAGAACAGTTTCTGTTACTGGTACAAACTACGTCTACGTTCCATTGAAAGACGCGGTTAGAGGAACTTCGCAACAAAAACTATTGAGTATTAAATTGCTAACGCTGTGTAAATGGAGATAAGGCTTTCGTTTCAATTTCCTACTCATTTATATTCGGAGGGTAAGAAATTAGAGTTGAGAATGGCAGAGGAGACAAGATACTTTTTTAACCCCTGCTTAAAAGATTTAGTAGCGAGATGCCTACTATCGCACTTAGCCGACTTTTACAAATTTTCACACAATAGGTTGCATAACGACAACTTAATGAAACCTCAGTATAAGTAATCGCACCACGCCTACTTTTTTTATTTTTTTACTGAAAAATAGCAGCTTGCCATATTTTTTTCTCATCGTTTCAAAAATATCATGATGCCTATTTTTGTACAGTCTATTTAGTAAGTGCAAGGAGGTAAACAAAATATCTATATATATAAAAGAAAGTCGTGTTAGTGCCTGAACTTATAACTCGAGAACGGCTGAACGGATTTGCCTGAAAGTTGGCAGGGGGGTAGTTTAGAGCCAGGAGAAGGACATAGGGTACTTTTTACTTTTTTTTTTTTTTTCAAATCTAATATAATGCGGGCGAAGCCGCGGGCGGAAAGCTAGTCTTCTATATATATATATAAAAGAAAGTCGTGTTAGTGCCTGAACTTATAACTCGAGAACGGCTGAACGGATTTGCCTGAAAGTTGGCAGGGGGGTAGTTTAGAGCCAGGAGAAGGACATAGGATACTTTTTACTCTAATATAATGCGGGCGAAGCCGCGGGCGGAAAGCTAGTTTAAAATAAAATAATAATGTCATCATGTCATGTCATATTATGACTTATGTCATTTAATTCCAGCGTTCGAGTAAATGGAACGAACAAAATGAATAATAATTTTATAAAATATATTCAGTATCAAATATCAAATTTTTGATAGTAACTTTAAAGGCACATCGCCACTCCATGATTCAATAGTTCCTATCCATCCAAAGGTTGCCTGGAAGAGATCGCTGTTAGCGATAAGGCCGCCTATTGTACATTTAGTTTAGTTTGTGTTCTTATATAATGTATTGTTTTAAAGTGTGCAATAAAGTTATTATCTATCTATCTATCTATATTCATAACTGTGACGTTGTTTTAATTAAAAATACTTAGGTAAATACGTACATACAATATATGTACAGCTTTCGTACTTGGTGTAAATTTAAGATAAGCCACACACCTAGTTAGTTATTTTTCTTATATGAATCGATGGGCGTTGCGATCTGCGACAAGTTTTATACTTCTGCAGGTCGCATCACTGCCTATTTCGTTATTTGCCTCAATTATATTCCTTAATAAAGACTTTTTACGTTTATGTAATCATTATTAATAATTATGTTTGTAACAGGGTTCTTGGTCATTGTGGCGTGGCGGACATAGTCAGTTTCTGTTAGATAGAATTCAAATAAAAACGACATACCTTCGGTACAAATATAGTTTTGTGTTTGATTGTACATTCAGTAGGCAACACAAGTAAACAATATACCGATAGAAATGAAAGTAGGCATTATGCGACCATATGGTCTATTTAGAATAATGTTTGACGAAATGCAATTTTCGGCATAGTGCGATCACTTGTATGGAAATTTCAGAATGTTGTCCTTGCGCTACATACTGCAAGTAAAAATTAAAAAATGAACTAAGTGCGATAGTAGGCATCTCGCTACTAAATCGCTTAAAATAGGGGGTGGAAAGTTAAACCGCTGTAGCTATTAGCCCTAGTTTTTTAAGTTTTTTTAAGTTTTTAAAAGGGCTTCTTCGATAATGTACGTTAGTAAATATTTGTTTTAAAATTAATTGGGGAACGGCTAGTAATGTTTATTGATTAATTAACTTAAATAATTATCTGCAATTTATGATTAAAGTAATTTGATAATTATGATTTCATTCAATTTGTAATTTTCCTTACTAAAAGCCAGATAATCTTTGCCTTTGAAATACCACTAAGTAAATATACCTTGTTAAATGAGAGCTAAAAACGCCTAACAAATAAAAAGCCTCGTATAAAACCCTATTCTATAAAGTTGAATGAATTCAGTACGATTCAATCAATCACAAATAGACAGATCATCTCAAGCAATCGTTGCTAAAATAAAACTTCACGGCTTCCAAATAAAACAAGCAGTTTCCATTCGAAACTTAGAAGAATCTGGAATCTATTATTACTTTAAATAGTTTAGACTTCGTTCCCGATTGCTCCACTTTGACGGAGACGCCACGAAGCAATAAAACTAAGCGAGGACAAGTTGCTTTTGAATTGCTTTAAAATTTAATATTTGTAACCTATGATGGAGGAGTGAGTAGTGTTGGCTAAGTGGGAGCACACTTGACTTTCAATACGAAGGTCGTGGGTTAAAACCCCGCAGCGAAAATCTGATAAATTTTCTTCTTGAAAAATTAAAAAAAACTCGTGCTTATTATATACGTATTTTAGTATTTGTGCAATGTGAACAATATCAATCATTTAATACTTTTTATTTTGTTTTATATAAATAAAATAATAAATAAAAAACCTTTTTATTTCCTATTTTTAACAGTGTTCGTAGATATTTAAATAAGTAACTTAAAATTAACAGGAACCCCGATTTGGGTAAAGGTCTCCTCCAAAGAATCTCGTTGTTGTCGGTTTTCTGTTTTGTGTAATTGTTGTGTTTCTTTTGTGTCCTCGACTTCTCATATCTTTGTACGTCTTATGAATAAGCTATAAATAGTTACCTATCATAACTATATCGAATTTAGATAAGGTTCTTTATGGTATAGGTTTTCAATATTTTTGTTTTGAGCACAATTTAGGTCTAGATTCAGTTATTTGCTCAGAAGAATCCAGAGTATACCTATATATAAATTTTGATTTATTTATGTATATTATTTTAAGCTTTTTTCTAAGAATGCTAGTTATTTTGTTGAGAAAGTACTTGCCTTTACAGCGCATATGCGGATTTGACTAAGTAATCCGTAATCTCGTTAGTAGATGTCATATTCCTCTACTTTATTTTCGCTTTTACTTTAACGAGTTATCTACTTACTAAAGCGTGATAATTAGGTTACCTAATTTCTTATACGATTCTATTTATAATTATCTTTTTTCGTTAATTTAAGATCCAGCAACGATAAAATATAAAAAAAATATCATCACGCTTTCATATAAGTAAACAAAAATAATATTTCCAGGATCCACACAGAAACACTAGCAAAACCCCGTGGTAAGCTCCGAGCTTCTGTTAGGGTACTAGATATCGTATACAACTTTAATAAAAATCAACAATTCTGAAGTAAGTTCTGGCACGATAATGCCATTTTCGTGTTTATTACCAACATCCCCTGGCACCCGTGTGCTCAGTTCCAACTCATAGGATGTTGCTACCTGAGCGAAAAGTTACTTTTAAACTAACATAAATAAAAGTTGGTCCACTGTGTTACTACCGCAGCGCTGTCGTTTAGCCAGCACATCACTACATCGTACTTTAGTCATTTTGTGTAATTAGCATCTCATTGCAATGCTAATTCTAGTTTGACGTTCGGTTTTATGACTCTCAATTGTCTCTTAGGCAGCCCTTACATGTAACTACTCAAAAATGACTAGTTACAAACCGCTGTTTTCTCGTGGTCCCAGGATTTTGTCCCATTAATGGGACCACGAGGGAGAACTGTTTCTCGTAGTCCCATTGTTGTGTAATTACATCCTGTACATAAAATTTGTGGTTACCAAAAGAAACATTGATAAAATAAATGTAGCAATTTCATATTACTTAGGTAAGAATAATATTTTATCTCAATTTTTCTAAAAAATGTCAAAAATGTAAAAAAGGAGACAACGGATCGGCAAGCGCTGCGTCGGACGTCCACCAACAATGGGGACAGATGATCTTTTCAAGGCTGCTGGTTCACGGTGGATGCAGGCTGCATCCGACCGTTATACCTGGAGGTCATAAAGGGAGGCCTATGTCCAGCAGTGGACGTCCAACGTCTGACATTATAATGATGAAGTATATTATTTGGGTCCTTAAGTCAACATAAGGAATTCAATGATTATTCTTGAAACAGTTTAACTTTTAAACCGATTGGTGTCTAGATGACATTTGTCAAAATGACAGCTGTCAAGCTTTAAACTGCCACGACTCCGAAACGGCTGGACCTAGAGATGCCGTACTAGACGCAAATGATTAGTCTTAGAGAGAGCAACATTTTCGATGACAGCTGTCAAACTTTAAACTACCACGACTCCGAAACGGCTGGACCTAGAGATGCCGTACTAGACGCAAATGATTAGTCTTAGAGAGAGCAATATTTTCGATGACAGCTGTCAAACTTTAAACTGCCACAACTCTGAAACGGCTGGACCTAGAGATGCCGTACTAGACGCAAATGATTAGTCTTAGAGAGAGCAACATTTTCGATGACAGCTGTCAAACTTTAAACTGCCACAACTCTGAAACGGCTTGGCCTAGAGATGCCGTACTAGGCGCAAATGATGGGTCTTAGTTAGAGCAACATTTTCAATGACAGCTGTCAAAATTTAAACTGCCACAACTCTGAAACGGCTAGACCTAGAGATGCCGTTTGAGATAATATGGGTTAAGTTAAGCAATTCATAAAAAAATATGATAAAATTGTTTTTTGTTACAAATAGTGTAGCTGCACTGTACAATAATAAATATATTAATATTTAAAAAAAAACTGAAGAACCGTGTTTAATTATGATGTTGCTTTCTCCAACACCTGTCGATTGAGCTTAGTATGGCATCTCTAGGTCCAGCCGTTTCGGAGTCGTGGCAGTTTAAAGTTTGACAGCTGTCATCGAAAATGTTGCTTTCTCAGACACCTGTCGATTGAGTTTTGTACGGCATCTCTTGGCCCAGCCGTTTCGGAGTTAGCGCAGTTTAAAGCTTGACAGCTTTCATTTTGACAAATGTCACCTAGACACCTTTATCAGTTTAAAAGTTAAACTGTTTCAAGGATAATCATTGAATTATATATGTTAACTTAAGGACAAAATACATACTTTATCATCATTATTATGTCAGCCGTTAGACGTCCACTGTTGGACATAGGCCTCCCTTAATGATTTCTTTAATAATAGTCTTAATAAAGATTTCGGATGGCAAGTGTTCAGTCAAGTGACATTTATTCATCATCTAACACTTCACTACACACTCCAAAAAGTTTATCTATGCAAGAAGAATACCTATATACAGGAGGATAAATACGTTACTGAGCATAGGAATGGGACTACGAGAAACAGTTCTCCCTCGTGGTCCCATTAATGGGACAAAATCCTGGGACCACGAGAAAACAGCGTTACAAACTTAAATTCCTAAGGAGTTACTTGAGCACCACCGCCCGCCCATACATGTGCACAGGTTCGTCACATTTGAGCTAACACTCTTAATTTTCAATACCTACTCGTATTTCATCATGTAGGTTAAATATAATTAAAAAAAATGCCACGTACTCAAAGAAATAGTATGTATTTCATACCATTCTATTTATTTGAGTTGTTTTATAAAATAAAAAAAACCGCGTAATAAAATCAATTGTGTTATTAATTTTCGACGTGTGCCGTTCACACAACACGAAATTACGAGGAAAAATTGCGGTGGGTTCAATATTTTGTGGTTTACTTTATGGACGCGTCTCCTGATGCATATTTAATGATTATGGATTGTTGGATCTCTATCTCAATTCACGTGAAAAATATATGCTCGTAAAGAAAATGTTATTTTATTTCAATACATATTTTGCACGTGCTGTTACTTTTTGCGTAATAATTTGATCGCTTGAACATAAAATTAATTGATGCACCAATGAACTGAACTTAAGAAATAGGATGCCACAGACTCACATACACAGTCACCTTTACTATATACCACACATTCGTTTTGCAAATTGGGATAAACATATTGATGATGACTGAAAAAAAGCCCAAACTCCTTAAGTAAGTACATTAATAATATACTACCTTAAGACATTCGATCCATTTCAAAATAAGTCAAGTCTCCAGGGAAAGAAACCCTAGAAAGATCAATAATGGTTAACCTCAAAGTTTATCCCAAAGAAACAGTTGCGCAACAATGCCCAAGTTTATTTTTGCGTGAAGTAGCAAAAATATCTCTAGTTTCCACGCAAAGCCGGAACCCGTACAGGATACAGCCGCGATGTAAAGTGCCTACCCAAAAGGTAAATGGGTCATAAAAAGTCATATCAATATTGACCGAGAGGCGTGCATCATTTCGGTATACCCGCCATATCTCTGAGGAACACAGTTAGGCGGTAAGCCGGGAGTAACGAGTCTTTTATTTTATTCATAGAATAATTATTCATTTATTAAGGACGGCAAAAAATAACAACGAAATATAAAATCATAGTATTAAATCATAAATATAAAACACAAGAAAATCAAGAATTTACGAAGAGTGGTTTTCGATAACTGAGAAACATGATTTCATATTTATGTATTTGTTATTTAATATTATGTATCTGTTTCTCTTATGTATTGTCCTGTATATTGTTGGTGCTACAATAAAGCTATTTGTATTTGTATTAAAATTCTATATTTGTAATATAGTATAAATCATCATCATTATCACAATAACCCATATAATGTCCCAACAGGTAATATAGTAAAAATGTTTGTACATCATCAATTTTGCAGAGACAAAGAAATAACAAAAATTAAAGCTTGACGTGTGACTGCAGCCTATGCTGGAGCCACTAATTTATGTATCGAATTTTTATTTTAAACCCTTTTACGAAATCTGATGTTTGGGTAAGCGCCGGATGAATGGTGCGATCGCTCCAAATAATTTTCGCAATATTTTTCCAGAAAAAATGACCGGGATAAGTAGACGAGGCTGTGAAAATACCGATAGGTATGGCTGCTTCATGCTTTGTTCTGATTGAAACTCAGGATAGATTGACAAGCCTTTGACTACACTGTCAGCTTTTGACTCTTTAACGTGAAATCGAGGCCTGTCAATAGAATGTCAATAAATGCCGAAGGCTTGTTGTTTTACCAAACTATACTTTTGCAACAATCAAGCTATTTTAGAGGTAGATAGGGTTGCCATTGTAGTTTGAAAAAGTTAATTGTACCTTAGTAGCATTTTTTTTCAAAGTATTAAGAAAATCTGCCAAAAGCTGTACACACAGTTTTTAAATCGCCGAGTTAACCATAAAATTTCGATGGTTTTACTATTTTAAGTCAATGACCTGAATTACATAATATACCTTGATTATAATGATAAAGTATTAAGGAACTCTCTCGTCAAGAGAGAAGTCGCTGTGTCCCAGTGGTTAAAACGTATATAGAAGTTTTACTATAAAAACTTTCGTGGTTTGATAAATTCATATTTAGATAAACGGGAAATCCAAGAATTTTGACGAAATCTAACGTAAAAAAGGTTCGTGGATTTCCCGTTTATCTAAATATGAATGTATATAGGAGTGTTGATATCTTTAAATGTAGTTTTTTTTCATTGACTCTACAACTTCCATCGACAAGATGCCGCAAACAATTAGCGCAAGCAAACTCAGAGCACCTTTGGTGAAGCGAAACTTTTAAGAGGTTTTAATGTACTTCTTACATTTTTACCGAGTTTCCTGAAGAAACTTTATGCTTTCCTGATTGTAACCACTTGTTTCAACTTTGCTTACTTTGTGCTTTTAGTGTATACTTATATAAAAAAAAATGTTTATTTTGATAGATAAATTTTTATAACTTTTTCTTGGTTTATCTACGAGTATAATTTTATAGAATTGTGTTAACAGTATTTGGAATTATTTCGATTCATTGATTTTCTTCAATTATATTTTAAAAGGCATCATAATTGTACATAAAAAGGGGGGTGGTGAATAAGTACCCATCCATATCTTCCAGTCAGTAGCTTCAAAACATCGTAGGGTTAATATATACTAATAAATGGGCATCCACGTTCCTTGTACTTTATCAATTAACAGCCATCACCAACTTCAATAACGTAGTAATAATATCAAACTCTCTTAAACATAATGAGTTCTAGTGGAGAGAGCATGTGACCAGTAATGATATATGGGCTGTTCTGGTATGGTAGTACCTTTATTGAAAATAATTCCTATGACTTTTATTATAATACCGCGGGCACATTTTATTTATGGATCACGCAATATCCATCGGGTTTATGCCTTCTAAAAGCATTAAATTACCCTAGGAACTTTTACAGCTACCAGCTAAAGTGTTTTCGTAGCAATGAATATTGTGACCCAAAAACACAACCGCTGTATCTAACGAAGCAAAAAAAATCGTTTTCATTGAATAAATGCTAGGACGACCGAATTGGTGTGTTTTCGTAAGATCAGAAAGGTGTCGCTACTCATAAAATAAATTGAAATGCTACGTCTATCAAGATCGCAGCGGGTAGAGACCGACGATAAATCAACTCCAAGCTTTTATAGAAAAAGAAAAGGACGGCAAGTCGTTTATTTGTTTCCAAACTATATTCGAACGGTTGAGCTTCCGATACTTTAATAAAAATCTTGCTGGAATTGAAATTTCGAATTCAGCCGCGTCGTCGGTGGCCGCGGTGGGTAATGAGAGAGGCAAAAACGGCAAACTGTAAAACTTTGTTCGCAAGGACTGTAAGGGATGGTTCAGGTGAGGCTACTTCGGCTTGTGGTGTGTCTACAACACTAATTTGAAATCCTACAATAATAATAATTCTTTACAGGTTACTCATTTCTCGAACAATCAACATCGTATAATTATGATAGAACTTCACAAACAGGTAAGTTCCTTCAATCATTAATGATTAACGATAACTAATTAAAACGCATAGATTTTAACTTAGTGTATCTTTCTAAAGTAGCTTTCTATATAATTAGTCCTAAAGCTTTCCCCAGATGTTGTATATTTTTCGTGGAATAAAGAAAGTTCTTGAATAAAAAAAATGACTTATCACTCATTGTAAATTGTATTTAATATTTATTTTTTTACTATTATAAAGATATTTGTAATGATTTCTAAGGCTGCAAAATCAAAGGATGAAATAAATAATGTTTATTTACTAATGAATATTTCAATTAGTTAAAATAGTCATCTGTAATTATCTGCTTCCATCTGATACTCAAAATAATCGGTGTTAGCTCGCTTGTTAGTTAGAAAATGTGTCAGAAAAGGTTAAAAATAAAATGTCATTTGGCTTGGAGCTGTTTAATTAGATCCTGATTGCACCGTTTCAAGAAACTGGGTTTTTGCTGCGGGTCTAGAAATTAGATATTCTAAAGAACATGAGATAAACGTAAATAAATAAAAGAATTCAGATGACTATCAACATTATCCCAGAGGATGTATCTGAACTAGGCTTTCACGATATTTCCAAGATCCATATTCTCTTGATTATTTTATTTCAAACAAAATCATTATATCTTTAAACAATAGAACAAAATTATGTACATAATCGACCGGGAACATCCAATAGACCGTTTAACAAAATTAATGTCGAGTTCACCCCTTAACCTAAACTTTACAAAGATTGGAAAGAAAAATGCCCAAAGTTTTTTTTGTACCCCCTTATAATTGGCATCGCTTTGGCATTAGATTAATTCTTTACCTTTATATCTACGTCTCAGAATCCCTTGTTCTTTCGACCATTCAAAAATAATTAATCGAGATGAATTTATGAGAATAAAATTTTGCTTTGTGGTAGGTACGTAAACATTTTGGGGCTTTGTCCGTGGGGTAAAAGGAAAAATGGATTGTGTAGATATAAACATTCCGGAAGATTAAATGAGTACCTTTTAATGTGCTTTGATATAAAAGAGAAGTAAAATTGGTTTTTAAACAAAGATGAGACTGCCTTAGATTAGATAATGAATAATCTTTGAATTACTAATTGTATAAAAAATCTTTTAGAACTGGTATTTGACTTTAATTAAATAAAAATAGATTAAAACTTTTGAATATACTGATTAATTTTATTTTTTGAAACGACATTATTTGCTTGTAATGCCGATGTCTAGGCTAGTTACGAAAAAGTAAAGCTGTTTAGTAAAAACTAATCATTATTTATATTTTGTATTGTGTTGAGGAAGTGGCCGAAAATTACGAGTCATTCCGCCTAAGTTTAACTGACGTTCTACTTACCAAATATGTCTGAATATTATACAAAACGTCCTTTAATTTAGAGTGCAGATTGTACCATTGTTGCTAAATTATAGTCAGTGAAGTATTTCCACATGAAACACCGGTTTAATACCTTCACCATTGATATTCCCGTTTAGAGCGCCAATTCTGTATCAATGTCGCTTGTAATATTGCTGCAGTGCTAAGCCGAACTGACGAAAACGCGGATTAATCCTTTGTTACGTAGTATGTTGCGCGTGTTCTGACATGCACTTAGAGGATTTGGTTTCTGATGCGTTTCAACGGTTTTTTAATTACAGAAAGGATTTCCTTACATTGATATAATTTTTGTAAGCTTTATAAAAAATCTGTGTACGCAAGTTTTCAAGGTGAACTTTGTGAAAATTATGATTAGCATTTTAGGAAAAAATATTGTGAACACTAATTACATAATTAATGTTTTACCAAATTTTAAAGATTATGATAAGTTTTGCTTCGAATGCATCTAAATACCTGCTTTACATTATTGGCAGGATAATAACTAAGGTTAATAAAGACAGCTCAGTTATATCGTTATTTTATTTATACTCTAAAAAGGCATCTTTTGTAAAAGCTGTAGAAAGAAATTTGAGCATAATTTATATTATTAAAAAAGGAATCCGTTTACGCAGACATCCTTTTTTAATGTTTTTCCAATACATCATTAAAAAAACTCACGAGATTGAATCTTAAGTTCTTAGGCCCGTATAAAAATATTTACAAAATTGATTTGTCTTAAATCATTTATGATTATTTTTAAACTTATTACACGAACAAGGTTTTTTATAAATAAACAAAGCAATCAGAATTTAACGTTTCTAAGAATAGCTGGTTTACTCAATACTATTGTTCATACCAAATAAACAAATACGTTAAATAAGAATATTCTGCTTTAGTTTGATTGCCCAAGTTTTGTAATTTCCTGATCCCAATCCCTAAGGTGTCTTGGGACTTGAATAATGCGTACCCATCTTAAATAATTACCGGCTTTTGGTTTAAGGTAAGCTGTTCTACAAAATTGTATCAATATCTCATTTTCCGAATTTGAATTGCTGATTTTGAAGTTGGAGAGATTTCGCTAATTGAATTTTGATTTGACTTTATTAAGGGGAAGATACAATCAGTTTGCAGTTTGTTTGGCTTAAGAGGCGGCTACTTCTCATTGAACGTGCACAATATAATGTGTATTTATTAGTGTTGAAATTATTTAACTGTATATTTTAAGTTAGTTACATTTTAAGTACATTGGATTATTTTTTAACATATAAATTGAAATATATTTAATATTTTTTTAATTTTGAAACACTTTGCATGATTTTATATTTATTTCGTAAACCCGATTTCCAAATAATATAATAAAAGTTATTATTGAGATTTTATAAATAATATGTTTATACAATTAAAATTATTAATTTTCTTTACATAATATTTTGTAGGTAATTTTATTTAAAATAAGAATTATTTTAACTGTGTGGTCACTGCTGATGATTACTATTATAAAAAAATATGAAATATCCTTCCAAAAAGAATTTGGCAAAACCTGATAAAAATTTTAGCCGTAGAACATTAATTGCTGAACACAATTACGTACAAGCTTACCGATTTCTTATAGATTTCCAGTTGAATGGGTCAAATGCGGTTTGCATCACATCGTTTTTTTTCTCTCCAACAATGTAATAAAATGTCCAAAGGGTAAATAAAAAACATACCTTGAGTAGAAATCTGCATCTTCAGCAAGCCCACATGCTTATCCAGAAAAAATCGACGTCTCGAGTTCCACAATCTAAAAATACAAAAATGGTACACTCATCGCAAAAAGTGCGAAAATACCCAGCACTCGAAGGCAACTCATCCAAATTACGAAGCCGGTCGCCATACATGAACCTGTAAATTCCTACCTTTTAATTCACCACTCGAACCACAGCACAAAAGTCATGATCACACATAAAAAATCACCATTGTTCGCGATAGTCCGCACAAACTGTTATTAGTGGGCACAACACGCTACTTTAGTCCTACTGCGAAACCGTGGCCCGAGGACTGAAGGGCTTTAGTTCCACGTCTGCCGGGTTCAGGCGTGGGTCTGAGCACTTACTGGGCTTGCAGCTCCATTTATGGGCGAGAGGGTGGGCTGGGGGTGAAACGGGGGTGAAAACGCGCACGCGTCCAGCACCCTGTTGCTTCATAGGGCAGGGATAGCGTCGATTAGTTTTGCTCTATCGAATTTCCCAGGTTGCATTTATTGTTTGTTCAAAATATTTTTATTCATAAAACTTTTATGTGTTATTTTTGAGTTTTAAAACAATGGTTTATAATTAAAATACATTTGAGTATCTATTTATATCGCGCTTTTTTAAATCTTATAAAATTTTTATGATTTAAGGTAATGTTTTGCATGCATCTGAAGAAAGCTTATTAGTTAGCTAGCGTATTATACTAGCTTTCCGCCATGCGGCTTCGCCCGCGTTTTACACTTTCCCGCAATTTTCTTTGCTATATTATAGCCTATGTTACTCGGGGATAATGTAGCTTTCCAAAAGTGAAAGAATTTTTGAAATCGGTCCAGTAGTTTCGGAGCCTATTCATTACAAAAAAACAAATCTTTCCTCTTTATAATAGTAGTATAGATTTACCAAGATTCATTAACTTTTCGATTATTAAAAAAATATTATATTATTTTACATCGAAAACTATGATACGTAATATCATGACAGAAGCTTTAAAAAGTTATTTATAGACATACCACGTGTGAAATTGTTTCTAGTGTGATGCCACTCACACGAAACGCACAATTTGTAAAACATTTCTTACATCAATAATGTCTTACGTTATAATAAATGTAAATAATAATACTTGCAGAATATATCGATAATGTATTAATTATGGTGAGTTACACACATCACTAAAACTCCGTACCCCCCCTAGCAACCTGTAAAACCCCCACCCGCCCGCCGTCGTTTAAACAGTGACTTATCAAAAAACTTATGTTTAAGTAAGATACCGTTACAAGTTTCGCCACAAAAGGGGGACCCGATTGTAAACGGGTTAACGTTCTTCCTCAGCAAATACGCATTTCAAATACATTTTTAAAATTTTAGGACATAATGTATAATGTATTTATTTCAATGAAACTCCTAAAGATCACTTGGATAAGTCAATAAATAAAATACATACATTATTAAAATTAAATTAAAATTTATAATGGAAACAAGGTTCACATAAAAATATTATGTTTAATTTTTTTAAGCACTGAATCGAGTAAAATAATTTGTTTTTTTCTTTAAGATATTGAAGCGGATTCCATCCCATGCAGTTTTATCTTCTACATACTCTGATATTAAGTTATGTGATTTTTTTTAAATCAGCAACATCCACTCAGAACCATCTAAGTTTTTGCTCGTGCAAAAGTTTCATAATCTGATTAACGCGACAATGCAGGTTGAAAAAGGAATATTAATTTTCCGTATCCACAATTTGTTGGAATCTCTTTTGTTAGAAATCATTTATGGAAATTTTGAGACGCTGCCCAGGCGCTGCTATATCGAGGCGGCTTTGTTTGAATTATCTGTTTTTATTTTCAAATACGTTTATAACTTGGCAAAAAATTCAGCTCACAAAAGGCTTTTATATTCAGATGCAAAGAAGGCGTTGGCTGAGCCTGAATCAAAGGCTGAAAAGCCGTGAAATTGTCAATGTCGGCGTTTTAATCGTGCCTGAGTTTTATTAAGGAGGGCTTTTGTCAAGCAGTACGAAGAAGTTTTGGAAAATTTTAAAGAAAATTTCAGGTTAAATATTTTTTAAATTTTTAAGTAGGTTGATGGGTAGTTCAAAAATATTTGGTAAGCAAACAACTAAATAACATGGAGTAGGCGAGAACAGATGCGGTATTTTTCGCGATTTGATTTTTTAGTGTTCAGAGTATCAAATTGGTTTAATTTATTATATTTTATGATTTTTATTAGAGATTTGTTTGAAAATATATTTATTTATTTTATTTTATATAGTATAAATATAAATTTGTTCAAAAGTTATTTTAACATTAAATGTTTTTATTTTGATTATGTTGTCTACTGGGTAGGTATTTTTATAAATATTTAGGTTATTACGGTTTAAGTTATGTGAAATTTTAATAGTTTTTTTTAATTTAATAATTGATTTGTTAGCTTAATATCTGATGGAAGTTTATTAGAATTTTGCACCTTCGTACATGATATTTCTTTTTCCATAATTCGACCTAAGATAATTTAGAATTAAATAATTTGCCGACCTTAGTTTCATTTTTGTATAGTAGTTATGTTTGTTTATGATATTTGTATATGTATTTCTTTGTCTAGTATTTTTCTAACCAATAGACAGGCGTTATATATAATTGTTTGAGTTAGGGTCATTATGTTTGTTTCCTTGTAATTTTTTTGTGTTGATTCGAGAAAGTCGTAATCAAATAATACTTTTACCGGCTTGTTTTGTGCGATTTGTATAAGTATTAAGTTAGTTTTAGTAGCCGATCCCCAAACTTCTACCAAGCAGTCTTCTTACAACGCACATAAATTCACAACATGATGCCTTTCTGCTAGGAGAAATAATCATCAGACTACACGCGAACAGAAAGCCTAGGTGATAATATTACAATGTTAAAAAAGCTGTACGTCACGTTTTATCCGATCACGATTATTAGAACGATTAGTTTACACGGGAGCGGTAGGCACGGTACTAGCCGGTCATCTCATGATTATTTTGTCGCTAATGCTGTTTATACCTACACATTCACCTAATAATATAAAATGCACCTATTGCACCGATAACGCCAAGATGAAGTGCCTGCTTAATTCTGTAAGTTGGAGTTAGGTAGATAACTTATCTTGCAAATAACTTTGCATCTGAATTTAGCAATAGTGTTATGAAAATAAAAGCAAAAAATGTACTTTGTGAAACTAAATTACACTATTATTATTATACTTATCTACTAAGCTTGCAAGAGAGTGAGTAGGTTGACTAGTGACTTCCGTAGAATTAGTGCCTACCTACCTTAAATTGTATATTAGTTATAGTGTGATGTATTTAGTTAATTAATGTGAGTACCAATACAAACCTGTTATGGGTTTAATGGTACAATATGGTTGTAAATTAGATTAAGATTTATGTATGAGTAAAACATTCATTTATTCATTATATTATATTAGTTTTGTTTTCTATAGTTTGACTCATCAAAGTAATTGTAAATTTGAGTTACTGATTAGGAAAAACTGCTTACTACTTCGATGACACCCTGTACATGAGTTCATTAACTAATGCCCGAGGATGACGTAGAATAGGATAACGGGTCCATAATCGTATAAGCCACTACCTATCTCAATAGGCTCTAGATTCAATCTAACGGGCGGTAATCCTAATTACATCCCACTGAGGTAGGACTTTATTTAGGTATATATAGTGATGTGTGAGTATTGCCAGTGATGATTTACGGATCCGAAACATGGTGCTTCACTTTCGGTCTCACAAATAGATTCGGAGTCGCTTACAGTGCTATGGAGAGGGCTACGCTCGGGGTTTCACTACGGGATTGAAACAGATTTGAGGAGATACGTAGAAGAACGCGGGCCACCGACATATAAATGATCAAGGATACAAGAAGAATATATTACTCAATAAATATATTATATTTATACTATAATGTTGGATTTCCATTGTCCATTTTATTGAACAAAACGAAACTTTACTCATTATTTAGGTCTACTGATGTAATAGTTTGGTAAGTATAAATACCTATGTAGTTGGTTTTTGAATACACCTAGATTAATCGATTTTTACAACAGACTGTTTTTAATTTATCTTTATTTTATCCATTTACCTGTTTGATTAATCTGAGAGTGAAAGAACAACTCATGAAGGTGTGATATTTCGCTAAATCTGTCAATTTCACAAAATCGAAACCGCCATATTTGTCATATCATTTGAAACATTTTCACAAACCAAACACTGCATTTTATTCTCAATTCCCCATGCCAATGAAACATCCACGTGTTTGCAAATGTGAACTTGTCGCACAAAATAACAAAAAAAGTCCCCACTCCCCTTCAGTGGGGTGCAATGGCACAATACAAATGTTCCGCTTAAATAAATGATTGCGCGATTGCACAGGAGTTATACAATGACCGACACTTTAATCTTCCATGTAATCTCATAGCCAAAAACATATTGCTTGCAGCTGAGAGCAATAATGATAAGGGTTTATTATTTCTTTATTGGTTTATTATGTAAATGTTATGTTTAGTTGCAGATTACATTGTTTTTATGTTTTCTGTGTAGGCGTCGTATAAGCCGCTCCTTAGAATAATAAAGAGACTCAAATGTTGTAAGGAGATCTAATAATTATAAATATTATATATTACTGGAAAATTCAGATAACAATAATTAAAACTTGTCTTACAGTAAATATTTACATATTTATATTCAAATTAAATATAAAGACTGAAATGATTATGATGGCTATAGTAAAACTTAAGTATAGGACATAGTAGGTACTTAAAAATCATTACACCAACTTTTAGACCTATACAATTAACAACTACTAACTAGGTAATATAATTATTATCAATGCTACATGCTTAGGAAATTAAAGTTAATCCGAATCAATGGTAGGTTTCGTTTTATTTGAAAAAATTTAAGTAATAATAACGCTACTGTTCGTTATCTGGTAAATAAACCCCTTAGTTGGTTTGACGATACCTATGGGAAGAGAGAGAAAAAGACATATTCTAGTTTTACCAAACGGCACAGTGAGAATATAAAAAAAACAATAATTCACATCACAATAAAATTGTATTTACATTACACTATATTCATTGCTTTAAATATTTTCCACAATCACAAACCTACCATTGTAAAAACTGATTAAACGCGTGCCTTTTCAAATCCAATAAATGTTCCATCGTAAAATTTTCGGACAACTGATTAGTTATTTCAATAATCCTTTCGTACACTTCTTTTGAAGCCTCATCTGACCAAAGAAAGTCAGTATGGCTAAAATTAGTTCTCATTATTTGATAAGACAAATAAAAATTTGACACGTGTAACGATAGTTCCACAACACTTTTTTTATTGCACAACCAATCCTGATCTGCGCTGAAGACGGCAATCGGCACCTTTATTTTGCTCAAGTCATATTTTGGCACACCTCTTAATCCATATTTAAACTCATTTCTTTCGACCCCGTAGTCAAACATTTCGAAATTCCCGCTGCTTATTAACTGCAGATAATGTACGATGGTCATCATCGAAGCTCCTGTAGGCAGATTCTGTAGAACATTGCAGCGCACTTTTTTGTTTGAAATCTGCTTACCACCATTTGCAATAAGTAAGTAAGGATTTCTACAAAGTTGCAGGTCACCATCACAATAAATTGCTAGAATTTCCTCGGGAAACTGCTTGTTGAACATAAATTCATTAACACCAAGAAAATCGAGCGAATAGTTGCTGTACGTCTTATGAAAATCAGCTAATAACTTCAAAGGTCCGTTTACGGGTTGCATGAAAACGAGAGGGGCCAACAGAGTAGCTGATCTCAAAATATGGTTGTAATAGGGTTGTGTTGATAGTAGTATCATTAGCGCAGTGGCCCCCATGGAGTAAGCTACAAAATGAATCTTATTGCTCTGCGATTCCGTGACGATGTAATCAATGATTGCAGGTAAGTCGTAAACCCCAATCTCATGAAAGGAAAAATTCCAAAATTTACTCGAATCTTCATCATGGTCCGTGTGAAGCTTAGAATATTTACTGCCACGAGCATTGGGAAGCCATACTTCGTATCCCGCTTTAGA
This sequence comes from Chloroclystis v-ata, assembly GCA_963691955.1. Lineage (NCBI taxonomy): Eukaryota > Metazoa > Arthropoda > Insecta > Lepidoptera > Geometridae > Chloroclystis > Chloroclystis v-ata. The sequence goes on along the minus strand of OY829908.1, from coordinate 5,472,440 downwards.
GAATAAATATGGAAGTGCGTTTGGACCGAGAAGCAACCAATCTTCGGAATTACCCATGAGTCCGTGCTGAAGAATAACGACCTTATTATAGCGTTTAGTTGGCTCCCAGATAGTCGGAAGGACTCGATGCAATTCCAGAAAGTAACCATCCTTGGTTAGGACCGTATGTGATTCCACTTTAAATCCATGCACGTCAATGAGATCAATCGCAGGTATATTCGTCCTTGTTAAATCATGGTTTAAGCACTTTTCACGCACAGTTGAAGACCTTCTTAGGACATGCATCATCTGGTTTTTCTTGTTATCAAACAGTTTTTCTATTATGGGTAAACCGGTTATGAATTTTTTCGCCATATAAATGAATTCTATGAAAAGTTCGTATGCACTTTTAGTATTTTGAGGTTTCTCACAACCACATAAACTCAAAGATAAAGCAAAAATTAAACTCTCTATGATCATTACGCACGTGTAAATTATGTAATGAGTTTAAAGTCACTGGTTAAATGTTTTGTAATTATCTCCATAGACAGAGACCAATGTTCAAATATTATTTGTTTTTGCTTTTGTGTTATGCCTCATGTATTTAAGTGTTTATATACATTGGTTCATTTTAGTATTGTCTGCATTTAGTCAACGTTCAGTTTGTATGAATGCTACATGAAGCATGGATTAAGAAAATATTCCATAAAAAAATAGGGTTGGCTCCGGTACCTATTATAACTCTAAAATGAAAGCAAACTTCAATATTATGAATGAAAAAAAGAAGTGTGATCTAAATGATGATTATCTTGATTGTTAAAATGTCAATCACACAAGTAATAACTGTATAATTTTGTAAATTTATATAACACTTGACACTGGCAAATTGCGCTTAATTTAGCGCAGGGGCCATTATAAAAAACTAGAACTATGATCACCTACCAAGTTCTATGGTCAATCCTGTAATTGAAATACTGAACGATATTAAAAAACGATTATAATATTGAAGTCATATTCTCTTCGTAATAAAAAAAGGCTTAACATAATAGTACTGAAACTAATTTGATGATTATTAGATTTTTTTATGTATGTTGCGCCACAACTCTTAAACCAATGATCCGAATTTGATGAAATTTGGTAGAAAAAATATTTAGAGGTCTGTGACACAGGATTGGCTAGTTAAATTATTTCTCCAGTTATGTAAGACGTGGCTTACATACTAACATAATTTAACGCAGACGGAGTCCCGGGCACCTATACTCTGTTCATTTTCAATGGAGCATTTAAGTAAACATTCCAAATCAGCTGTTTTTTAGGGTTATCACAACGTAATGATGCAGACCTAATAGAATTTCAATGATTTCACCCGTAAATTCTATTTAATTTGTTACTTTTTAAATCGTTACGTCTATTTAATGCAAAATCCAATTATTTCAATTCAGAAAATCATCATTATGTGGTCAAACACGAAGATTAAAATCACCACAGATTTATGACTTTGTAGCAGTGCCAACCCTAACGATTCTCAGTTTTGACGTCATGGGTGGCAAACAATTGGTTTCTTTTTAATACGATTCCGAATTTAGGACAGCACTCTCACCATACATCATTCATAGAATTTTTTCGGATTTTGATGCGGTTTTTTTTAATAGACAGAGTGATTCAAGAGGAAGGTTTATGTAGCATTGCACCCGCGTGAAGCCGGGGCGGATCGCAAGTCTATAATAAAATACTGTATATTTATAAAAGACGAGAAAAATTACAAAACATTACAACAAAGCAGCAAACACTTGACGGGAACCGTAAATAATTGTAATGAATGAATGAATGACTATATAATTTTATTTTTCCCGTTTTTCTGACAGAAGTGGTAACACTACCCACGAACGCCGCCATTTGCTTTTCACTTGACAATAATATAAGACATAAATTATGTATATCCACAATGCCGCAAACAAGTTAGCTCTTGCCAGCGGCTAACCTAAATAATAAAATGTTTTTTACCCCTGCATCAGCTGATTGAACTGTCAAATGCTGTGTTTACTAAAATGCTCCATTGAAAATGAACAGAGTTATAGTTCTTATATCAGCAGGTGTATTGGAAATGTTTGAAAATTGTCTCTACTCGGTTACATGTCCAAAAGCACACGCTGTTTAATTTGGCGGGCACGGGCTATAGCGGTGTGCGGTTATGTCGTGCTAACGACACTGGATCAGTCGCCCGGGAAATCACCGGGATATGTACTTGTACAGAGGTACTCGCAAAACTGACGAACATTGATGGAATACTTTAAAATAGACAACCATGTCGAATAACTTAACTTTAATAATGAGAGTTCCTATTCATCATCATCATATCAGCCGTCGGACGTCCACTGCTGGACATAGGTCTCCCTAAATGATATCCAGTTGTTTCGGTGGATGCGACTTGCATCCACCGTGAATCAGCTAATTTTACCAACTTATCCTTCCACCTGGTAGGCGGACGTCCGACTGCGTTTTCCGATCCGTGGTCTACACTCGAGAACTTTTCAGCCCCATCGGTCATCTGTTCTCCGATATACATATAATGACCAGCTAATTGCCACTTTGAGTATCTTTTAAAAACAACAAACATTGTGGAGTTACAATAAAAGGTTTAATATATTATAACCTTTTTTGTAAAATTTAATATAACTCATTTAGGTAGTTTAAAAAATGGTTTATGGTGATTTTTATCTCAGAGCAAGGAATTTAAATGGAGAGGCCATAAGTACGAAATCAACGTGTATACCTACGATTCATAAATTAGTGTTGTACGAGGTAGGTATATTGTAATAATTGATCGATAGAGTTTGTTTTCAACTGAACTTTTTTTTATGATAATGTATTTATTGTAAATTGAAGTCCGTAAATATTAAATTATATAATTATAGAATTAATACAGTTATAAAACCAAGCAAAAAAAAAACATTTTAACTAGAACAAAAAAAAAATACTTTAGTAGAACTCAAACTCAAACATTAGTTTAGCGTTTAGTTATATTCTGTGGGCATATTAATATATGAAAATGAACTTTTAACCTTATTTTAACTAGTTTGAGTTCTACTTAATGTTTAAAGTTCATTTTAACTAAATTAATATACCCACAGAATATAACTAAAGGAATGAAAGACCTGAATAAGCCAAATGTTTTAGATAATATAAAACACAATATACTTAATACAATATACTTACTTATATTTAGTGTATTATTATATATCAAAATAATTTATATTTCAAAATAATATAATATTGTATACAAAACCTAAAATCTAATCCGTCATTTCATTCTACGATTCATGCTATTCTGCAAAAACACAATATATAATCAACATTTATTCAAATTAACATGGTCTATAATTTTTTACCTAAGTCTAAAATCAAAATATCGATAACTCGTGCAATATACAAGAACACCACTATCGATGTAAACAAAACCAAAAAGTGACAGTAAATGATATCCAAACTATCCAAAGTGACAGTAAATGATATCGAAGGAAGCTGAAGAAAGGCACGTGCCATAAATATTGGCAACCAAGCGCAACTGTTGAGTATATAGTTAGGCTCCTTTTAATTCCATACATAAGACAGAGATGTCATCATTTTTATTTTAGTCATCTTATAAACTAATTCCATAGACAATTTAGTAACATATCTATTGGTATTCTATTATCTAAGATTTTTATAGTCACGATAAGGATTATCTTTTATAAATACCAGCTAAAAAATAATAATTTTCCCTCTGTTTCAAAGCAAAAGAGAAATTAACATTTCAACCACATTTAATTAAGCTGCAGTTGACATTCGATTTTCTACAAGTTGCTTTGAAGTAAGTATGGGAAGCCATGAAACCACTTGATGTTTTACGCAAGAAAATAACAATTTTTGGGTAAAGATCAAGGACTAGTAATTAACATATTTATTACACTAGCTCACGCTTTTGACTTTGCCCGCGTTACAGAAGAAATAAGTTTTTATTATAAGCTGAAACAGTGCACAGAACGACGCTTCTGTCTAGAATAGGCGCATCATAATAAGTTTAAATTTATTGAAATTAATTGATTGATACAATATAGAAAATATACGAACTTTTCTAAATCATTTTGTAACTACGCTAAATGGTAACTTCACACTTCGTTGGCCCGTTAAATTGACAAATACAAAACAATGTTTCGAACACAACCGGTTATCACCGGAATGAAACTGTTTACAATAGGTGCAGTCATTTGACTCTGATTCTGCATGAGGAGGTTATGTTATGCTGCACTACATTTGACAACCCTGTGACGGAAGTCTGCCTGCGACACAGAAGGTTGTGCGTACCATTCACGCCTCTCGAAAAATATACATGACTTTCGCTGAGATAAGAGATATCTATGTTTAAAAAAATGTTCTATCAACGTAAGTAGTTTATTCCTCCTTCTTTTTCCGAGGGTCATCGAATTATAAACCAGAATAAAGACAATAAATACATTTACCACGGGGCATGTTACTATGTTAATTGTCCAGCAATATTTATTTGTTTATGTACTTTAATACGTTGGTATAGTGTTTTTATACCTGTAACAAACTCAAAAAATAAAAAACCTTTTAACTTGCTTATTTTAATACATTTATAGTTTTAAACCCAATGAAAACTCACTTGTTACACATTTAACTACTATACTTCATTATCTTGCATCATATTCCTATTTAATCCTCTCTCCAAGTACTGTAATGTCTTGCGAATAACTACAGTTGCTGTTCTTGAATCCCACAAGAAATCTGTATGCGAAACATTTTTTATTTTTATAACAAAGTGATCGATTGGATTTTTAACTGTATAATAAATCTTTTGAACGTCAGCAACACTAGCCAAGATATCATCATTGGAACTAATAAGAGCCAACGGTGTCTCTATTCCTTTCAGATTGTATTGGTCGGATACATTGTTAAATGTGTTGAAGTTTCCAGATCGAGCTAGTTGAATATAATGCGCAATTGTTTTGATAGATCCTCCTGCAGGTACATTGTCTCTGAAACGCGCTATGAATCTAGGAGTCCAATTTTCATACGCGGGCATACCACTCAGGAACAACAGTGGGTTATTACAAAAAATGAGGAAACCACTGCAGTGTTTTCTTGCAAGCCAGCTAGGCACTTTCCTATCCGGCAAAAACTCACCAGTACTCATGCTTTTCATCACATTCGTGGACACTTTTGACAATTTTTTCAAAGGACCCCGTACACGACGCATAAATGCCAATGGAGCTATTAAAACACCCATCCTCACGAATCTCTTGTAATTCAAGTTCGAAGACATGAAAACTAAGAAAGCCGAGGAGCCCATTGAATGTCCAACGAAATCAATCGGCAAGGAGACCTTTCTTTCAATCATATAATCAACAACAGCTGGGAGGTCAATGACCCCCATTTCGTGAAAGGTGAAGTTCCAAAAGGCTGGCATATTTACGGTCAGTGTTTGGTGTTTTTGACAATAGCGGTTGCCTCTAGCGTTTATTAGCCAGACGTCGTAGCCAAAGTTTGCTAGTAGATAAGGTAGGGTGTTGTGACCATTAGGTCTGAGCAATATCCAGTCCATAGAGCTTCCAAGGAGTCCGTGATGGATTAGAACTGTTCGGTTTCGTGGATTGGTGATGGCTGGTATTCGATGCACAGTCAAGTAGTAACCGTCTTTTGTAATAACTGTGTGTGTTTCCATTTGTATTCCGTGCAGTTGGGCTAACATTGGTGTTGTAATGTGCGTTATCTTCTTTGATATGTTTGATTTTGGAGTAGCTTTTATGCTCTTCACATTTAGTTTCACCGGTTTTGAGGTATTCAAATTATTAGCGATGTTCGGTTTATGTGGTAAGGTGTTAGAAAACAGGTCCTTCATAGTTTTAGATACATTATCTATACGTGCATTCAGGAACTGTTTAAAATGGTTTATATATTTAGATACGAAGCTTGCAATATCATTGAGAATGTTGACACACTTGACTTCATAGCATAATGATACAATTAATAGAAAAAATAGAGTGGATTTCATTTTTAATCCGTATCGCACTGTTATTTCCCTTGCACTGCCGATTCGTTAAAATTGTACAAACGAAGAAAGATAAAGTTAACTTTAGACAATGGATCTATTATGGGTTTCGCTTAATGTAATCACTTCCATTCATGATCTAAGGAATATATTACTATTCATTGTCTATGGAATTTATATAAACATTAGGTCTAGCTTCATTGAAACATGTTTTTATTTAAATAAGAAGGTATCTTTGTATTAGGGAGGAAGTGATAAGCGTAGTAATTTTCAGAGTAAACCTATTGTGTCCAAAACTAGAACGGCTGAATTAGCCTATGTTGTATTATATAAGAACCTTTGTAATGTGCATAATCTAATTATATCTCTTTACATCCATTATTGAATAAAACTCAATGCCACATTTCGTTGTAATTTTATAAGAATAAATAATAATAACTCAAGAACGAATGGATTGATTTAGGTGATTTTAAAATAATCGTAGTAGCCCAGGGAAGGTTTAAAAGTTGGGAAAACATGGTAATAAAGCGGGCGAAACCGCGGGCGGGTTAGCTAGTTTCTTATTATAATAATGTAAAATAATGTATTTGCTTAAGCAGAGTTATGTGTATTTGTTATAGTATGAGCAGTTTCGACTAAGCGACTGGTTGTTCCAGATTTTCTTTGTGAGCGGAAGAAATAGATAGATATATTTTATTTTATTTTCACAATTTTAAGGAAACTTACAGCTAGACACAACAATAGAATAGTATTAATAGTATGACAAACATTGCCATTTATGGAAGGCCAATTATAAAGTTTCAGGGAATAAATATAAGGAGAAAATTAAAAAAATATAAACGACAAAACATTTATTCATGATTGGTAACTTTTAAACTATGTTAAGAACTGTAATGTTTTACTTATAACTACAGACAATACATTTTTGTCCCACAAGAGATCTGTATGAGACACATTTTTATTATTAATATGAAAATAATCAATGGGCTTCGCAATATGATAATAAAGTTTATGTACATTTTTTTGAGTAGATATCCAATCACCAGTGGAACTTATTAGTGCTAAAGGCGTGTTGATTCTTCCGATGTCATAAATATGAGATTCATTATTAAAGTGGTGAAATTTTCCTGTTTTAGATAATTGAATATAATGCAGAATAGTGTTGACAGAGCCCCCATATGGAACGTAAGCCTGAAGAAAAGCTATGAATCCTGAATTCCAACTTTTATTAGTCACACCAGTTAAATAAAACACCGGGTTATTGCAAATAGCTACTGGACCACTACAGTATTTCTCAGCTAACTTTGTTGGTACTTTCCTTGTTTTCATAAACTCGTCTTCATCCATAAATTCAATTTCTTCTTCGGTAAGTGACCCATATTGTAACGGGCCGCTTATATCACTCATGTAAACTAATGGAGCTATGAGAACACCTTTCCTAATATAGTTCTTGTAAACAGTCATAGAAGAGAGAAATATCAAAAAAGCCGACGTGCCCATCGAGTAGGCTACAAAATCGATTGGCAGAAATACATCCATCCCAATTAGGTATTCCATAACTGCGGGTAAATCAATAAGTCCCATTTCATCTAAACTAAAATTCCAAAACTGAGAGTTTGATGTATTTATTGTTCTATGTCTCTGGGAAAAGTAGTTACCTCTTGCGTTTAATAGCCAAACGTCGTAACCTTTTTCTGCTAGCAGGTAAGGCAATACGTATTTAGTGTCGGGTCCGAGAAGAATCCAGTCCATTGAGCTTCCCAGAATGCCATGGTGTAACAATACGCTCCCTTTTTGTACACGCTGGGGTAATATCCGATGCAAGGTCAAAATATAACCATCTCTGGTTTCAACTTTATGTGTAACCATTCTATGATCGTGCCATTGTGCAAGTAACGGGGTTGCCTCAGTTTCTATTTCTTCAGGCGCAGGTTTGATTCTCTCTCTTGTAGCCATGGTCTTCGTACCTCGAAATTTGTTCATAACTGTGCTAAATCCATTACTTAGGAAATTTATTGCATCACCAAAAAAGTTTTTCACCTTATACCAAACGTTTTCTATAAATGCATTACATGTTACGTCTTGAAGAATTGACACTAATAGTAGACCGCACAAAAAATATTTCATAATTAGGTTATAACTCGACTAAAGATTGCAGAACACTAACATGGTGAGAAAAGGGGTTACATTAACTAAATTTAACGCAAACATTATGTCAGTTTCCTAATTTTTTATTGATGAATCACTTACGATGTTTCTATTGTTTTCAGGCATGACACATATTTAAGACTGTATGTTATGTGCAAATCAAATTATGCAATTGTTTGTTTTACTTGAAAGTTCAAAGGTTTGTTTAGTAAAAATTTAGTTTAGCCACTACAAACATAGGCATTGTCACAAACCATAACGATGCAATATGTAGATACATTTATCCAGATCATACAGTACTTAGTGCATTTAGAACCAAGTATTTGCGGTGGTCACATGAACATCGTTTAGTACGACATAGGCACTTATAGTGTAACGTAGAAAACGCAAATAAATTAATTTGGACTAGAATGGATAATTGAATTTATCGTGTAGAAGTTTAGTATAATATTCCTGGACAATTCACACAGCAACATCTATCCCTGTGGTAAGCTTGAAGCTTGTATTACGGGTGCTAGATTTTTGTTAAACTTAATAATAATAAGCATACTTACAGACAGATAATGTTTTTATATGTAATCTTTTAATATAAAATATGAATATTGCTGGACACGACTCACTAAATGCATAATACTGAGCACGAATTCGTCAAACCTATAAAATATGGTTACCCTTGAAAATTTTAAATTACCGCACAATGCATTCAACTATGAAGTTCCTCAATATAAAATTTCGTACTTAGAACACGCTGAACACACCCACATAGAAACATCCTGAAAAGTGCGTTTGAGTTTGACTGTTTGTCTGTATGTTACAAATGCTCGTTCAAGCTACCTACTGTAAGCTTCCTACACTGCAAAATAGCCTAGAACGTACAGTAAGCTAGCTACTAAAATTACTATACACTCGTAAATTCTGTGGGTCTAATGTCTAAACACTTATTTTAAATTCGTGTAACGCGACAGATATTTTTTTTATAAATCAGAAGAAACATCAACTTGGAATAATTAACTTTAAATTAGTGTACCTTACGCTGTGTAATTGACTATCGAAATAGTAGAATAATCTTGTGTAGGGGCCTGTCTGGGTTCATAATGGACTTAAAAACTTGAACATTACTATTACTATTGTGAAACAAAACTAAATCTACGAATAAAAATTTTTCTTTTTTTCTTTCTTTCTTGAAAACAGTTAACGAAATAGGTAGCTACTATTGAAATTTATTTAACTTTGGATAAATGGATTTCAGGTGTTTAGGTTAGTTAATGAATAAGAAGTAACTAGACATAACGTAAGGGTAATGTTATGCACACTTACTAGTTAATAGTTACATTATTAGTATGATTTAATAAATATATAACTTTTTTCTTATACCTGAGCGAACGGCGAAAAAAATATATTATAATAAATATATTATTATATATAAATAAATATATTACGATCGAAAGCTTTCTCAAAATTTGTATATACAGTATCTACCTGAGATCCTCTGTCCATATTTATTGCCACGTAATCAATGAAGACACCTAAATTAGTTGTGGTAGAGCGTCCCTTCATAAAGCCGTGCTGCTGCTTCGGTGGTATTAGCGATAGGAATAGGTTTATCTCAATTAGCGGCCCATAGACTAACGTTCATTCCTGCCGGAATGTACAATCCTCACGGAATGAACGCCAGTGTATGTGCAATAGCGAGAAAGAATGATGGAGTTATAACCCCGCGATCCTTCCCGTCGTGAAGGACGCGACGCGCTCTGTGATCAAATTAGTGCCTGTTCATTTGTCCGGCGTGATTGAGCGAAATGATTAAATCCATAAGGATTATTCAAAATGACGCGAATTCCTTTTAAATGTCAACAATTGTCATAAAATGTTAGGATTCTAACCATTCACAGACACGCAATCTCTCGGTATGACTGACAAGATGCAAACTGACAGGAATGTACCCAAACGTGTGTATGGTCACTAAAGGATTGTTTTTCCGCATGCGGAGGCGTGTGTTGAAAATGTCAGAGGAAAGACCGTACGATTGATGTTAATTAGTGGCTTCAACGGTTTTATTTTATCCCGTCGCTTTTCTTTACAGTTTGACAGATGGGATAAGCCGGAAGGAATGAACGTTAGTCTATGGGCCGCTAATATGGATTTGAATTTGTTTTAAGTTTTCTTCGCTAGTGAGTATTCTGTATGTCAACCATACTGTGCAAACGTGGAGCTTATGCAAAATGCAGCGGCACACCTTTCCCCCACTTCGACAGCCTCCCCTTATAAATGATTCCGACTCAATTCCGCCGGAGTTGGACCAGGACGACCGGATTATTGTTTGACTTGTGGACGTAACCTACACTCGGATGTTTTACCCTACGGTTCTGTTGCTCCTTTTATTGCCGGAAGATCTGAAACTACGTTTTATTGGTTAACTTTTGTGTTTTATGACTAGCTGTCCGCTCTGTGCCTTCACCAGCATTATTAAGTTATTATTATTGAGTTTATCAGAAATCTAGCACCCGTAACACAAGTTTCGTGATTACCAGGGGGCAAAATGTTGATTTGTGTATTATCCAGCAATATTTATATTTATTATAAAAAAAAATCCCCTGCAAAACCTAGTTTATGAGCTTTCCCGATATATAATGTATCTCTTTTTCAAATTTAATCTTATTAGTTCAGTAGTTTTGCCGTGTAATACGGATATATAAACCTACATATACACAAAAGCTTACAATTTACGTTACCTACGTTTGACAATGTCCAGTTAAATTTCTGGCTAATCTGATTGGAACTTAATGGATAAATTGTCGTTGGCACACAATGATCAAATAAAATGGTGATCTATTAAAAGTACATCCTAATGGAGTCGAGGTTAATTAAGTAAAGATCTATTACATTATTTTATTACAATGTAAAACACGTAATATTTTGTCCCGCCGAACATTCTTATAGTAAGCCTACAATAATATTACTTTATTTGGTACCATGAAGTCTATGGAATAATACTAACATTACTGTATTATTTCTGTAAAGCAACCGCAAAGTGACGGCAGATGACCAACAAAACTTGAGGCCCTCATTTTCATGTTTTTTATATTATTTATTGCATTTATTTTTGTTCTCTAATATAATTGAATTCTATTTTCTAGTTCATGGCGACGGTGTACAATCGAGGTAGCTAAATCCACGAAACTCATTTTACTGTTTTGGAAGGTAAAGTAGGTAGGTCGGAAAGTTTTGAGAAAGTTAACTTTCATAAAAAATTAGGTAGGCTGGTAGGAGAAAATGTATTTTAAGGTTCCGAGAGTTAAATTAACTCCAAAATATACTCCACAAATAAATACTGTAAAGATTATAATATATAATGGAAAGATATATAATAAGTCATCTAAACTAAAGGAATACCGTCAACACAAACAACTAAACAGTTACATAACTAAAATCTTAATTGCCCCATAACTCTTATCCCAATCGACCAACACATCTGTTTACAGAAGCCTTGTTGGTCGATTGTTTTGTATCATTCATCCATTTCACTGTTTCACCAAGTGTGGGAATTGGCACGAGATATCGCGGGAGTGATGACGTCACAAAACATTGTTTACTCTGTGGTCATTCGGTTTTGGTAAAGAGAACAAACTATAATTAAACTGATCGAGTTAGGCCTCTTTACCTTGGTCTCAAAGACTTTTTTTCTATTTATTTAATTAAATTAAACATAACATTACAGTAGCACCCTATCAAGTAGATCGTATGCCTTAAAAGTAATATTCGTTTTATTTTCATTAAGCATTTTGAAGTTTGAAAAAAATCTGGAGATGAGTTTTATTTTAAACTTTATAGTTTACAAGCTGAACCGCCCCCGGCGTCGCCTGCTTTCTACCTTTCTCTCCACTTTTCCATTATTATCTCAGCTTTTATACCATCCTTGAAATACAACAAATATTAAATGACCATAATCAATTAATTCGGGAGTTTTACGAATATTTAATAATTAGCATCTCGTTTCGTCTTCTTCTAATATTCGTATAAAATGTTGTTCTTAGACATAATAATTAAAAACCTGTTTAACAAAGAATCGCACCATAAACAAAGTAAAAGAACTAGAGGTCGCAAAGCTTTCATGACCTAGACAATGGTCATGATGGTCAACGTTTATAAATCTGTACTTCCGAGTTGGATATTATTTGATCGACAATTTGCAATGCTTAAAGGGCGCTCCACACTTAGACATCATAATAATAATAATCTTTATAAAGTACCTACATACCAAAACCAAGTTCACGTATGTCACTATAAAAAAATACATAAGTACTTACATAATTATAATTATTAACCGAGCAAGTTAAACGTCTCAGTTTCAAGATAAGCTAATTTTGTTTTCGTTTATTGTTCATCATTACTGTCAGTTACTAGATATTTATGTTTTAGCGCCTTTGGCAGATCTATAACAGTGTGTTTATTTTTTTATTGTTCGGCTAAGTACGTGGTGGCCTTTATTGATTCTCGCTCGAAATATTGAGCTGTCGATAAACTTGATTGAATCTGACATTCGAAGTTGGATAAGTAATTATAATTGACGTTGAAGGGAGAGTAATTTATTTACACAAAGACAATGAGTAAATAATAGGTGGATGCGAAAATATTTCGTATTGGACAGTATTTTTATTTTTTTGTGGGCTTTAGTTACAGCATGCTTTAGGCAGGCTTTAACGGTGATCGGAAACACCATGAGAAAACTTATATGTTCTGAGAACTTGGAATATTCACTAACCTCCACTTTGCAAGCTTTTTGAATAAATCATTTGCCAAAGATAGAAGTTAGAGATATCCACATATCACACGATGCTTGGGACATCCAAGGAAAAATAATACTAATATCTGATACTGGATCTCTTAATATTAAATATTGGTTCAAATAACATTTATTTCTATGATTTCATGGTAATTTTTAGACACAATTAATAAATACCTAATCACGCCAATATCACGCCTTCTAATGGAATTCCATTTCATTGCCATTCTCAATTCCTAATTATATTCAGCATCCTGTCAAATAGCTAGTTATAATTTATTTGTTTATGGTTCTCTTTTTTAATAGAATTGCCAGCTACTGGAACCCTTATCGATTTTAAAGCCCAGGGGTGAATATCATAACTGTAAATAGGGGTCCATAATTGGATCAACAGAACGCTTAAATTAGTTAGTAAAATATGCATCATTATTACTAGACCCCTTGTATTTGGCATGTGTTATTATTATAGACCAAGAGCCTGTGATGGCCAGACCTTCCTTTAATTCACAAGCGTGAAAATTCTTTCATGTGTATGTCTAACATAGGTAAGAATAACCCCCAAACATGAAACCTGGATCGCGGTTCCTTTGGGAGATAACAACCTTTTACCTGTTATCTCCCAAAGGAACCACGATCCAGGTTTCATGTTTGGGGGTTATTCTTACCTATGGTAGACATACACATGAAAGAATTTTCACGCTTGTGAATTAAAGGAAGGTCTGGCCAGACCGGGCTCTTAGTATAGACTAATAACCTGTGATGGCCAGACCTTCCTTTAATTCTGAAGCGTGAAAATTATTTTATGTGTATGTCTACCATAGGTAAGAATAACCCCCAAACATGAAACCTGGATTGTGGTTCCTTTGGGAGATAACAGGTAAAAGGTTGTTATCTCCCAAAGGAACCGCGATCCAGGTTTCATGTTTGGGGGTTATTCTTACCTATGTTAGACATACACATGAAAGAATTTTCACGCTTGTGAATTAAAGGAAGGTCTGGCCATCACGGGCTCTTAGGTTATTAGAGTTGCACGTAAAGTTAAAGCAGAAATTGCCTTTTGTATTTTAGAAAAAAAAACGAAAATCAGTTTTTGGAGTTCTTTGTCATATTTTCTGAGGGTTTAGTGTTGTAAACTCCAATATATTTTTAATAACATTATTTTAAGTTAATTAGGTACGTATTTATCAGCAACCGGTTTCATTCCATTGCTGGACGTAGGGCTCATCTAATAGGCGCCATTTTACTCTGCCTTCATGTATTCACCTTCAGCACTCGACAAGTTCGATGATCAACAACCGTTTTGCTAGCATACTTGCGTTTGCCAAGTGGCGGTTTTCACTCAAGAACACACATCCACTGCGGTTATTGGTTCGCCTACAGACTATGTTCAGGCTACTTCAGCTTGCTGATTCTAGCCGCAATAATGAATTTTAAGTTTGAAAATCTTAAACTAATAGAATTAAAACGCATCCGTTTTTTTCCGTGCTCGCGTGTTCCCGATTGATTGAAAAGATAAGAACATGCAAATTAATATGTACTGTATTCATAAATATCACTTAATCAGTTGCTTTAAATTTATTTTATGGTGATTAGGAAAAGGGTAAAGTTCTGTAGTACCTACACTAAGGTGGTAATAGATACAACACTTTAATATAAAATATTTTGAGGTAGCCCCTGTATTTATATTTGTACTTGTTGAAGTAATTACGTTAAGCTAAAAGCTATTAAAACTTTCCATAAAAGAAATATTATATACCGAAGTTGCATCCTGTGAAATGCACAAAAACTTGTTCATATTCCCCTTCTTTCCTTGATCGGAGGTACTCATTTAGCTTTGCGCAATTCAATTCAGTCCAGAAAACATTTGTTTAGAACTTATAAAATCTTGTAGGGCTACGTTCAAAGCTTGAGTTAAGCACAAAACAAAGGAAAAAATTGTCGTACGAAACCTTTTATTTCAAAGGTTTGAGCCAGGATTAATATTTAATCCATTTTCTGCAGACATTATAACATTGTACAAACTTGCTCTGACGGTGAAGGCAAACATAGTGGGAAAACCGGCATGTTCTGAGAACTTTAAATATTAAATAAATTTTGTTCTGGGTCCGACTATATCATTATAAAAAGGAAAATTTTAGTTTTTTTAAGGTGTTGTCGATAACTCGATATGCTTAGTTATGTTTAATAAAAATAGGTCAAGACTTTAACGGGTTCATTGAAATTATGGAGAATAAAATGCTACACAAAATCATCCGCAAGAAACCCACGGCAGGTGAGCCGCAAGCTCGTCTGTTTTATATATATACAAAATTGAAAGAAAACCATCCGTATTCAATACAAGTGTAAGTTACGCTCCCCTCATATTGTGAGTCCTTATTTGAAATAACCACAAACGCACAGAGGGGTCGGCAGGTACCGCGGTCTTTTTTAATAAAACTATACGATGTAGCGCGTGGTATTTGCACTGGCAGTTTATCGTAGTTTGGATGAGTACTAGTACCTAGTTTAGCTTGGTCGTTTTTACACTGTTTTTTTTTTTCACTAAAACTGTTTGACTTCTATTTTAGAAGACGCCTTTTAGGTACCTGTACAGTACCTATTATTTATTCTCTGACGTAAGCTACTTTTCCCCGCGAGAACGACCATTATAACGCGGGCGAGTCTACCAATTTTTTTTAGTAAAAGAAGGTCCCATCGGACGTTACTACGGAAAGTTTTAGCAAAAAATGTGCCATGGTAAGTCCGTGCTCTATCAAAGGGGGGAATGGATTAGTAACTCTTATTTTTGATACAATAATATATTGCGCGGGATTATTGCAACAAATAACAGTAAGGGAGGTCTAAGACTGGGTTTACAAACTTATAACCAATTTGATTTATTTCATTGTAAATATATTTTTGTGCGAATGCTTTACGAAGATATTAGTGCAAATAGAGCTATATAATGTTGATAGTTTAAAGAAATATATATCAATTGTTGTATCATCATCATTGTACCTACATTAAAATTAAGGCTTTTCTAGCAATATTTATTTATTCAAACGACAATGTTTAGAATTTATTATCATTATTGCCAATAAAGGGGTACGCTACAAACTATTTTTATACACTTTGCATTCCAACTGAAAAATCATTTAAACCTTGGATAATTATTTCCTATGGAACTAAAATTAAGAATTTGCTAAAATAATATATGACTCTTTGTTATGTATAAAACCTGAGGATATTGGAACTTATTAAAACAAAATTGACACAAATCAGACAATAACATTTAAGTAACAGGCAGACGAGAAAAATTGTAACAAAAACAGTTTACTTTTAAATTTCAAAAATAACTTTACTAAAAAATTTTAATATTCGCTGCAACGGTTTAAATATTCTCTTTAATTTAAGTAACCAATCGCCATCAAGCTTCGAGCTTAACTTGTATTCCATTGAAGATGGACGTTATAAAGATGGATCTTGGGGACACGAAGTCTTTATCGATACGTAAAAGAATGAAAGGTCTTCCTTCTGAAACGCTGAGTGCTGCCGGGTTGCTGTACCACGACTGGACAGCATTGTCTCCATGCCAAAGAGAATGTAACACTAGGTTTGTGAAGACAATTCAAATGGAACAAGAAGCTTACCTTAGTGATCATCCAGAGGTAATCATAATCATCATAATAACCCCATATGTTCCTAATGCTGAGACACAGTGACTTCTGTCTTGACGAGAGAGATTAGGCCTTAATTCACCACGCTGGCCAAGTGTGGGTTAGTGAATGACACATACATATACATATTATATTTTTAATACAAATTTCCAGATAAAAGCAATGCTAGAATTGTTCATATGCAGCATGACTAAGTCCGCGAAGAGAAAGGATGTTTTGAAAGCTGCTTGTAACTTTTTCCTGAGGCCTGCCGATGAACTGGATGAAGACATCAGAAAAAGATTGAAAATACCAACTCATCAGGACACTTATAAAGATGTAAGTTTTTTTTAATCTTCATGTTACTCGTACCAAAACCGCGGCCACTGTGCCATAATAGAGGTCATGACACTGTAGTTTTTTTTCAGAAAACTGAACCAACTTTCGTTGTGAAAGATTATGGGGTGGACTATGATTTGAGGAACATAACGGTGAAACACTACCCGCCACCGCCCTGGGTCATTCCATCACCCTGTGATACCACCCCAAACACTACTTCATCATCGTTCCTCTCAGTGCTTACATCTGATACTACTTTACCTACACCAGGTATTTTTATTTCTATTAATATAACTAGCTTTCCACACCACGGTTTCATTCGGGTTCTACACTTTCCTGCGGTAAAAAGTAGCCTATGTCACATAGGGTAGTTAAAGGAATAGAGAGTGCACTGCTTCAACTATTTCCACTTGAATATCATGTCAATTTGTCACTCCGTTTTGCCGTAAAAGGCGGACAAACAGATTTATAATATTAAATATAAATATATATGTAGTAGTATGGATTGTGCTAGTGGACCTACGCAGCGCCATTTACCTGGTATACAGACATTGAACGTAGTCGATCCGTGGTAGTAATGTTTATATTTGATTGCCAGAGCCGGTGCCTCCACCAGAACCGACGATATCCGAAATATTCTACCAAACCGTATCGAATGCTGTAGACAAAGCAATCTACACCCATGTGGACGACAGGCTGCTGCGATACGACACGGCATTTGTAGAACTATCTAAGTGTGTGGAGGCTGCTATGGAAGTCCCCGTCATTGAGATCAGATTGGACATCGCTGACTTACTGCGGAACGCGTATCACATGTTCACTGAAGATATTGTGGAGAAGGAACGTATTGGTTAGAATCTATTTTAATTATTTCCTGGTGTGTGTATGTAGGTACAGCGTTCATCCGAGAAACTATCTTAAGAATAAGAATAATTAAATTTATTTGTGTAGGTACTTTATCATAAAATTACAATTATTTTTTATAAAACAATTATAATTGATTGAATTAATATGATTTAGTCCATATTCGTCCGGGACGTACTCATGGAACTCAAGATACAAGCGTAATTTTGGTAAATAATTATTTGTAATTTTAAATAAATATTTTAATGGTTTTGTAATTAATAGCGGCGGAAATTGCCTGGGACAAACGTATGAGAAAGAAGTTGAAGAGGACACTAAGACGTCAGGATAATTTTAAAGGTAAATTACTAAGTAGGTAAATATTTTAGTAAAAATTGGTTAAAAAAACTTCAGCCTTATAAATAAATCTGAAGAGTTTGTTTGTTTGATCGCTCTAATCTCAGGAACCGCTGCGCTGGTACGATTTCAAAAAACATTTCAGTGTTAGATAGTACATTTATCGAGGAAGGCTATAGGCTGTTATATAAACTATATCTATTTAGATAACGTAAAAGAACGCAAGCGTAGCTGTCGGCGGATCAGCTAGTGTATGATAAAATCAATAGGCTACCTATTTGCTCGACTACTTCATATAAAAATAACTATAATAATGTATAGACCATTTTGAATCAAAGGAAATATGTTTTTAATTACAGGTTACGAAACCCCGCCTACACCAAAGAGCGAACTTTCTTCTCATGAGAGTTACAAGGTACCTCCTCAGAAGCCTTGCGTGTGCCATCCACAATTCCACTACAACCGATATGCTAAGGTAAAATAGCTAGACAATTCAAAATGTATCTATATCGCTTTACATTCTATAATGTGAGCGAGATAGCAACATAATCCCGGTCGGTTAATCTATTAAAATTAAGTATTTTATTATCATAAGGTTCATACTTACTTTTTAACAATTATTAGATTTAAGGGATATTTATTTTTATCCAACAATAAATTGATTATAATCCTAACATCAAAACATAAAACAAAATGAAACGCGACCCTGCCAGGATTCGAACCTGGAATCTTCTGATCCGTAGTCAGACGCGTTATCCGTTGCGCCACAGGGCCGTGTAAGCATTAGTCGAAATTTGTGAACAAGTTGTGTTATGTTGGGGTCAAGGCGGAGACTTAATACGAGACGAAATTTTTATTTTTTATTTCAAAGCGGTATGGGTTAATTACAACTGAATAAATAAACTCTTTGGTTTGGACTTACCTTAAGAATTAAGAACTGAATTCTGCGATTATGTTTGTATGGGGTCAACGTCTTAATCATAACGGGAGCAAGAATTTAAATAGCCTATCCTGTGTCCCAGACTCCTAAATGTTTATCTACCAAATTTCATCATATTCGAATCATTGGCTTAAGAATTATGGCGGAACATACATACAGAAATAAAAAACAATGTAGGTATGTATATTGTAGTTAGTTTCAGTATCATTTAAGAGCCTATAAACACAATACCCTGAAAACAAACTAACCTAATCCATGACCGACTCTTACATATTAATTATTAGTATATATAAATTGGATTTTATAATGAAAACTAGCTTTCCGCCCTGCGACTTCGCCCGGGTTTTACACTTTCCCCCAATTTTCTATAAATGTTATAATGCTATAAACCTCACCTAGCCCGAAACCTTTCCAAAGAATGCAAAATTGTGGAAATCGATTCGTGCGTGGATTTATCGTTTATTCCATCCAGTCCTACCAGTAGTTAGATTGTCGAACATAGCGTCAGGAAGGAAAACCCGACTTATTTTTATAATGAACATAATTATATTTCAGGACCGATTCGGCATCTACCTCCCAAGAGAAACAGAGTTCAGTGAAAAGAACGTGACCGCTACCCCGGCCATATCCGTCGAAAGTGGTGAAGAAGAAGAAGAGCCAGAAGACCAGACGGACAAGAAGTCTTTCAAGTCTGTATTCAGCGAGTTCGATACTACCAGTGTTAAATCTGGAGTTAGTAGGAAGTCCAGGGCCAGTGGCAAGTCCAAAGCCAGTAGGAAGGCAAAAGAGTAAATTACTAGACGCTAGGTTTGGCGCTAGCTTAATAGGCGCGAGGTCGATATACCTGGCTAGATTGATGTAGGTACCTGGCGCTAAGTTGTTAGGCTTGGCATTAGGTCGATGGTCTAAGCGCTAGGGTAATTTTCAGGAAGATACAAAATTTCTTAAAAATAAATCACCCCAATACATTCTACCTTGTTGCGTACAAAATTAACTTAAAATCTTAGTCCATTGGCTTGATGCTAGCTTGACTTTACGCTAGGTCGCTAGTCTTGAAGCCAGGGCAATTGCTTTATGTATCTACTTCCTGTAAGCTTCGGTAGATTTTTTGTTAGACAAAACAAAGCGCACAAAACTAAGATGCGTACCGCTTATATGACAATAAATTAGTTAATATTGGATACCCAATGTTTTATTAACATTACGTAGTCATGATACTTTACAAATCTGAACTGAACCACAAAACATAATTACTGGACTATATTTTATTCATGATATTAAGTAATACATATGTCATAAAAATGTCATAAAAATACACTTTTTGACACTGCGGCAGATTTTAGTAGGTAGCTAATCAGAACTCCACCGCCTGAGAGCGCTGTTTAGATTGTCTGCGTAGCTTCCTGTCTTCATTTTGTTTGATCTTGCAAGCCGGCTCCGCCTTCTCAGCCTCCTCTGCTAGTATATCCTTAAAGGAAAAAGGTCGGAAGGGGTAGCCTTCTCCAAGGTAGAACTTGCTCATAAACTCGACCCTAAAATTCAGAATGTTGATGGATAAGCTGACCACAGAGTCTATGTTAAGCCAAGACCCAACGAAATCAAGTCATAAAAAAAGTCATCTTAATAGCATTGTATCTTTAGGCTAAATCCGCTCTCTGAGCATACGATCTGTTCCGCTGTATTGCGACTGTACCAAGCTTAACCATAGTTTATTAATAATCCCCTTAAATAAGTAATAATTATCTTACCAATGCAACCGTAAAGTATGCAGAAATGCGGACAGTCCTTCCATAACCACAAGAATCGCCAAGGTGAAACCAGCCCACACCGCAAATACGAAGTATAACTTCGGTATGCCAATCAGAGTGTGATCAGCGAGAGCCAATTTTGATAGGATCATTCTCCACAGCATCTCTGATAGTTCTGGAAATTAAGCATTTTTTGACGACCACTATGGCGCAGCGGGCGAATGTCCGCCTGCAAGCTTCAATTCCCGCCTCGGGACCAAAATTTGTACGATCTGCAAATATTTGTTCCGAGTGTCTGGGTGTTATATGTACAATAAAAAATATATATCTATGAATGTATATCATATTGAGTAGATCTAGCCCGTAACACAAACTACGTGCTTACGACGGGGCTAGATGTTGCTATTCACAAAGCAACATTTAGATGTTGCTGTGTGAATAGTGCGGAATACTCGGAAGATACTCGGTTCGGTAGATTTAATTAATGCGATACAAAACGTCCATTTACTAACGTGCATGAGCCAAAGACAAAGCCCACAATCGTAGATACGAAGCTGTATGAGAGATGGTGCTGAGTACAAACTCAATCGTGTGAACACCCTGGTGTATCATCAGCTCTGTAAGCGTAAGATCGTCTCTCTCGTCCGCCATTTCTTGAATCTCATGGTGGGACTTCTCCCGGCGTTCTGTGGATCTCCGAAAGCGACGGACTGAGCTCGTCTGTTTAGTTAGCTGCAAGTACAGAATTAATAACTTAGTTCAGGTAATAACCCATATTACCAGAACCTACGTTATTATGGGTATGATTAGTCTTATTTGAATATCATCTTTCTTGTTCATCAAAAGGTTGCCTGGAAGATATCGCTCTTTAGCGTTAAGGCTACTCGAATTAATAGTGGCTAGTCGCATCAAAGTGTTATCCGACCTCTATAGTAAGTACTATTTTTTTTAACTCTTTTTTTATCCTTTTGCGTATCAATAAGCACTTGTTGTTTAAAGCCTCCAGCACACCGGATGCGTATACGTACACGTAAGCGTAGACGTGCACGTACCACTGAGTTGTAATGTATGGGAATGTATTAGACAGGACACACTGCACGCGCACGTCACGTTACGCAAGCAGTGTGTCCTGTCTCATACATTCCCATACATTACAACTCAGTGGTACGTGCACGTCTACGCTTACGTGTACGTATACGCATCCGGTGTGCTGGAGGCTTTAATCTTAACTAAATTCTATAAGTATTAGTACACTGTCTTGTTTAAATATCATCTCACATTTCGATCCAAAGGTTGCCTGGAAGAGAACGCTCTTTAGCGATAAGGCCGCCCATTGTACGTGTCTCTTTTTCTGTTATAATCATGTGTTTTGTTTTTGGTGTACAATAAAGTGTTTTTGTATTGTATTGTAAATTCTTACCATTTCAGCATTCTTCCGCCTCCGTTTATTGTTTTGCATGTTTATGTATAAAGGTACACCCAGCAATAATACCGGTATACACAAAAGAGCCAAGTTCATTAGCCAAAATTGAATGGTTCCCTGGCCTTCGAACAGGTAGGGATCGCACTCGCTGCCTTCTTCAGTTTTGGTAGTTTTAGCCAGCATCATGTCAATAAAGAGTATTAAGATCTGCGGTGCACAACCTGCTTGATGTTTTATATCAGCTGAAATTTTATTATGAAGAGGATTGTATATCGTCAATCAACTCAACTAAATGCCAAAGTAAACAATTGACACTTAGTTGGTTCTCCCATTAACACGACGATGTGAAAGTTTGTGGTAATAAAAATAAACTTACCATAGTGGGAACCATATGTAAACCATTTATAATAGATCATTATCACAAGCCACAGAAATATACAGCAGAGAAACAAAATTTCAGGCAAAAATTGTAAGAAAACTCGGTAGTAATCTTTTGAGTGTCTAAAAATTAAACAGTTGTTTTTAATAAATTTATATTTTAATTAATTCTGCCCAATAATACATCTTATTCATTGATAATAGATACTCACATATGATTTATCAAACTAAGTACAATCCCAAAAATCATGTGCAAAATGCCCAGAATAATTGAAATTTTCATCTTAACCATATTTTCTATCATAATTTTGTTTGTCGCAAGCTGAAATAAACCAAATGTATATAAAATCTTTATATAAAAAAGTAACACCTTATAACAAGAACGGCTGAACTTATTTGGCTATGTACAGCGGGATTAATATATATTTTCTCGGAAAATGTTTAAAGCGGGGGAAGAAACGGAGTTGACATATTGTCAATTATTACAAACTAGCGCCATGACCTGTCTTCGCCTTGTACCGTACCCATTAAAAAAACCGAATCAAAATCCGTTGCGTAGTTTTGAAGATTGAAGCATAGTTACATAGAGATGGACAAACAGCGTCACCCCTCTTATACTATAGCCAATGATTTTATATAGTATAGATTTGTTACAAGCACGCGCATTGTAAAGACTCAAATAAAACCCAATTGTAACTTTTAGTTGTCAGTCTGCGTCGAGCGCAATCACGAGCTTGACATGCCGTAGGTTATTGTGTCCTTGCTAAAACAAATTAAAAATGCCATCGTGTGTGTTTCGGAAGTGTACCAATCTCGTATCACATGCGAGTATGCAAAGATACTTAGATTATTTATTTTTCCAAATAATTATAATAATTGAGGCGCGGACATAGATTAGTTAGTGTAGATGCGAATATTGATGGCGATGTAAATACACAAATATTCGTCTCCATTCCGCACATAAAAATAACCCCGAATTAAAAAAACTTTTAAAGAGACAGAAAATAAATAGATTAAATCTTTTTGAAGGTATTTAGAAAGTGTATTTTACTAATTTATCATTAATTATTTCAATTTCAATAAATATGATTTACTTTTTGTAAGGTGTTTAATTTCTTACCTATTATAGTTTGAACGCGATAAGAATACGTTTAGGACACATGTCAGTTTGACACGTTAGTGATGGGCACAACATAATGAGTTCGTAACCGTTCCTCCAAAATGAACCGCCGCGTTATTTTTAAGATTATTTTCGTTTTAAATTGGCGGAATCATTTAATATTTATATTTTAGTAATTTAAGTGGAAACCGACTGTTTTAGCGTCACAAAATGGCGGCCCATAACGCCATTTGGGGTTATTATTTTAAACATAAATATAAAAATGCCACTTTCTTTCGCGCGTTCGGTTTGGTCGTAGTTTTATTCTTATATTTAATAAAATCTTATAGTCCATTATTTTCAAATTCTTAAACGTATTATTTTTTAAATATAACTGTAACAGATAACGATACTGTTGTTGCCTGTTATTTTTAGCACAGCACTACCTACAAATATAAAGCACTGACATAACCTTGTAATAGCGCAATATTATCGCAATATTATTACGCAGATTTAGAAAAATATTGTTTACCAAGTTATTTTACACTCAGTTTGGCACAAAATTATTAGATTCATTGATTATTGATATAATAATGTAGATTTAATGCTCATCAATTGTTAAAACGGTAAACAAACAGCAAAAATATTTTTATCGTAACTGCAACGCCATTACAAAGTTACGTTGTCAGTTCAATCGCGATGTGTCAGGAACGCAAAGTCTCGACGGCGAAGGTATACTATACATTTTACTCAAGTGTCCACTCTACGAATATAAAGGTTACTCTATGAACTAGTAAACATTTGACATCTTATGTCAGTTTTGGATTCGCGGAACAGATTTCAAACTGCAATTACATGAAGGTAACATATCTATACTATATAAAATCATTGACTATAGCCACTTTATAGTAAGCATTAAAGAACTCCTTGGTTTATGCGACATACAAAAAGTCTGTATGAATTGACTCTTAATACCCGAAAAAACAAATTTGTTTAATACTTTGTTTACAATTTATTTTTCTGTTATATGTGCTGTTGGATTTGCCTAAATAAATAATACTTGTATACCGTCCATATAGGATCCATTCCATAGATATAAGGCGGATTAGTAGCTCCTGCGGGGTCAATAGACGTAAACTCATTGCTCATTATAGCCTCTTTGGATTTGATGGTATTCTTGAAATATGATTTGTTGATCGCTATATGCACGCTGAAGATGTCATTGTAAATAAAACCAGTGTAAAAACTGAAGCAGCCAAGCAGCAGTATGATATAACGTCCTAAAAAGAGAAAATATCAGCGGGTGGTTTTAGGAGTAAAAAAGATGGCCGATAGGGCTGAAAAGTTTTTGAGTGGCAAACACAGCGTCGGACGTCCACCAACAAGATGGACAGAGGATCTGGTCAAAGCTGCCAGTTCACTTGGATGCAAGTATGAGGTTAAATATGGGCAGATGTTCCTGAAACGAGTGTGATAAATCAAATAAAGAAACTCATTACATAAACATAGAAATAATCGTTGGTGTATTGCAATCCAGTATTCGAACAACTCCAGTTTGTTTTATAACGCTCATTTATTTTAACCATATTCCATCAATCAATCTTTAAAAAATACTTTACTGTACACCAAATAGGAATAACAGTACAAACATTAAAATAAAAAAAAATACAATGGGTGCCTCTTCAACGTATCGCTGAAGAGATATCTCTTCCAGACGACCTTTAGATAGACAAGATATGTATTTAAATTGAGGCAAGGCATATTTTGGCGCTATTAGTATTTGCCCTCCCATAGAAATAAGTATTTATATGATTTACAAGAAAATATAAATACATTTTGCTTATCTTACCGCCAAAGAATATATTCCAAATTTCGTTGGTCGACTTCTGCTGCATAAATTTCTTCTCATTTATTAACATCCATGTTGCGAATAATATTAAAATACTAGCATGACCAACATCCCCAAACATCAGCGCAAATAGAAAAGGAAATGTTATTATTGTGTATAATCCTGCAAATAATATAGTAAATCATAAATATTGTCCTGAGAGTTAGGCAATACTATCTATGTTAAGGTTAAATAATAAATCATTCATTAATTTTATGATGATGATTAGAATAACTATAACACAAATCCAATAACAGTTTTATAGGTAAGCTTGTGCATAGCATTTTTTATAAATTACAAATTGACATTCGTAGATTAGGTTTTATGGAGTACAATAGAAGAATATTTTTTTTATTATTCCAAATCAAAATTAATACAAAAAACTTTAGCTGATAATATATTTATCTAACCTTATAATTAATTAATTTATCACTTACGATAAATCACCTTGACATTTTCCAGTGTACATTTGTATACATAAGGAATTAATTATTTTAGAAGAAAGATTTAATAACCTGTTTTACAAACCTGGATTTAATTCGCCATATTTAGAATCCCCATATGCATTGATAAGAGCCTGAAAGCCATGCGTGAATTTATTCGTTCGATGAAAAGTTGGGGGTACCATCCTTGTCCCAGTTTTCAACACGAAAGACGGCACATTTGTACCAATTTCATTCTGTAAACATTTGAATATCCTTAGAAAATTCATCCAGCCTGCTTTGGTAAATGTGAGAGAGAAATATATATACGTAGGTAATATAAATAATGGTGTTAAGGTGGATGGATGGTATATTAAAGCCACGAATACATTAGGGGACAAATTGAGCAACATGTTGCGAAACATGTTGCTCAATGTATTAAATACTGGACAACAATACTTTGTTTCATGTAAGCTACGAACAGATGCAATAATAGTATATATAACTTAATAAGGTATAGTTTGGCACTTGCAAAATTTAAACGAATTTATGTTGCTGACGGCTAATACTAATAACCGATCATGGATCGATAAATAAGCCGAGCGAGCACACCCGACCGAAACATAATTACGAACATCCCAAATTTAGTTAGTGCACCTGCACCTAAAGTGATTTACCCAGGGTCGGTATGTTGACAGATCTAATTATCGAACATTAGTGATCTCTACTCGCTGCCTATTATCCTAGAACTGCTATCATTTTTCGGGAATATATTTGAGTTGAAGATTATACAGATAGATGGAAGATTATACCAAAATACACAAGGGCTACAATAGATTATTAAAGTAGATGCGATGATGAATATTAAAAGCTGGCATCTTACAGAACAAGTTTTTAACGTTTCCTGAATATATTTAAAATCCTTCTCAGGAACCCAGCATTGGCCAATCAGAAGATTTTTGGTGTAGTCCAAGGAAAACATATTCATGGTATGGTACACTGCTTTGGTCTTTCGCACTTTGATCATCCACGATTGGTATTCTTTGCCCACAGCACGAAGAGCTTTACAGCGGTGGTATGTTGTTGTACTCAGTACCTACAAAATAAAATCTTTTTCATCCGCGGCTGCTTCTTATTATCATCAATCCAACCAACAAATGGACCACCCTATAATTGTACTTACTGACTTGTCTAAGTAATCTTCAGGATTTAATGGAAATAGATATCTATTAATAGGTAATCTTGGTATAGTTGTTTATTGTTTATTAAAATTAGACCACAACATTACAGTAAGTATACATTTAATGAGAAGGAATGAAAGTCATATGACGAGAATTAGTGGGTGTAAACCCATTCCTTCCTTACACGTATCATTCTTCACACGACCTACCTTTGACATACCTACCCGTAAACTCTTAAACCTAAAGCTATTCTCGTATAGGACTTTTACATCATAAGAAATATTAATATTTATGTCATCTTATCATCTTTGTATCTGCGTGATAATAACCGTCTATTATTCCCCAATCACATTTTTGTTCCTGTCATTTACTTATCAGTGTCATATATTGCTTTACCTTTTCTAAATCGATAATGTTCCTTTTAATTTTCTTAAGTTTCTCGCTTCTTTCCTCAGATGTTTGCGGGCACGGATAGCTTTCGACCCGAAAACCGGTGAAAACCTTCTGCATACAATTCGAGAGCTGTTCTCCTTGGCATATAGCTAAGAACGCTACTTTACGGTCTTCGCGGCCCTATGACAAAATAGCATCATGATAATTTTAACCTATATTACTTCTCGCTAACACTTAACGTGGATTTTAATTATCTTAACTCCCTAATTAGAACTTAAGTCTAGAAGAAATTGGTATTATCACCTCGGTCGTGCTAGTCGTAGTCGCAGTAAGTTGGCATAGACACAAAAAAATATGACTTGTTAACTTATGTATATAGCAGAAATAAGTTAAGAAATGAGTAGAAGCGTGGAGAGTTTTTGAAATTAGAAAATATTTATTGTATAAATATAATTGTGTGATACTTACACTTTTATAATAATGGTCTTAATATAAGTACCTTGAATCCAGAATTTTATCAATGACGGACATACATTATTTAATTGTGCACACCAAAAAACGAATAAGGTGTTCAAACATTGACTCATCTTTGAAACAAATTGATATTCCATTTCTCTTACAAAAAGTCAGTCACCGAATACAGGAGGTCTGCAGACAGACTTATCCCGCGCATTTAGATGTTTTCCAGACAAACAAAAGTATGATGTGTTTTCAAACAAAACTAAGATTGTTTTGTAGGATACAGTTTTCTAACATCATTATTTTTACGTTCCGCTGGAGTTCTTGAAGCTGCAGACATAATTTTAATTTTATGTTTGTAGTTTAACTTCAGAGTCTGAGGTCTGGGCATTTATTGAACTACATAAACGTAGCGTAGGGATAAGCATCTATTTTAATGAGGTTTATCTTTTGTAAATGTTTTCTTCAAAGAGCAAATGCTAACGTATATAATCTGTGTTTGGATCTATCCCTTTGAGTCTAAGAAATTGTAAACCAACGTTTCTGTAAATGTTTGCGGGTATTTTTCTTTTTATTTGTTATTCGTTCCATAATGACTAGGTACTTCACTTCTTCTCTACGTCTTAGAGTTGTAGTATTTACTTACTGTGTAAGGATTTACAAAGTTCTTGTCGACGCTAGCTTGGCGGTAGTATATATTCCCTCTAGATATCCTGAAGAGCATAGTTTCGAAGTGGAAGCTTTTGCTCCGCTTCACCACGCCCGTCCTTATGAACAGACGGCCGCCTAAGCCGATGTCACCTTGTATCATCATGTTCCTGTGAGAAAATACGTTTGTGAAGCTTTTAGCAAAATTATGTTCAAGATTCGGCAACATTATATTCGGATCGGAAAACGCTGCGTTGGGCGTCCACCAACAAGGACAGATGATTTGGTGAAGGCGGCTGGCTCGCGGTGGATGCAGGCCGCGAGCGATCGTAATGACTGGAAGTCATATAGGGAGGCCTATGTCCAGCAGTGGACGTCCAATGGCTGAGATGATGATGATGATGTTAAAGATTCAATTACATATTTACTTAAACATTGTGTCATAAATGTATAATAAAAAATATATGTACGTATGTATATTATATTAAGTATATCAGAAATCACCCATATCACAAGCTTCGAGCTTACACACTTATGACAATTCACACAGCAACACGGGCTAGATGTTGCTGTGTGAATTGTCCAGCAATATTTATTTATTTAATTCCTTACGCGTTGTATCCTCCCAGCAGCTCGGCGTCCCCAAGTAACGGCCCAATGTTCTCCAGCACATAGTACATCTCCGCTAGTTCTCCGTGACTCTTCAGCAGGTCTGTTTGGTTATCAGCCATTTCCATAATATCTTCCTCCCATTTTTCTAAGGTGTTCTGTAAATGATATAATAATTTCGTCAAGGGGTCAAGACACGATCAGAGAGTGGTGAAATTAGGTCTTAATATATGAAACAAAGGGTATGTAAATTAGATAAATAATGTGAACATGACACATTATTATAATTAATTATACAAAAAAAATCAGGAAATTTCTATATTTGTCAAAGTATGCCAATATTTTTGGAATCAGCAGGAAATCATTATTTTTGTTTTGGACTTCCTGTGACGTATCTTAATCCTACAGGCACCTTTTGTATTAACAACTCATTCTGAGAAAAGTATATCGAAGCTTATAAGAAGTATAATCTGGTCCCTCTAAAAATAAATAACTATTTGTTTTTATTTTACGAATTAAAATGTATTTTCGGATAATTTTCAGGCTCCAGAAAACATTCAGTTGATCAACAGTAAAGTCTTGAAAAAAATTACTATTGCATTTGACGGCCTGTGGCGCAATGGGCGAAGGTCGTAGACAGACGCCTGAGGTTGCGGGTTCAATTACTGCCTCGGGACAAGATCTAAAAATATTTGTTCTAGTTCTATATGTATACTAAAATATCTATTATAAGCATGTATATTCTATTAAATATAACAGATAACCGTAACACAAGCTTCGAGTTTACCACGGAGCTAAATGTTGCTGTGTGAATCGTCCAGCAATATTTATTTATTTAAAAGAATTAGTACATAAAGGTTTCTAAAACACATCAAAATGTCTTTAAAATACCTCGAATGCAGCCAACTCATGCGCATCCATAGTTCTCGGGTTGTCTATCGGGTCAGGTATTGGAATATTGTCTCTGGCCATCTCTGACTCTATGTAACGTAGCTTCCGTTCCATTTCAGCGCAGCGGCACACATCAGAGATGTATCTCTTTTGGAATACTGTGAGATCAGTATTCATCTACAAAAAAAAACGGAGGTCATCATCATTTTTTTTTATTCTGCGAAATAAATAATTAAAATAATATTAGACACGGGTGTATGAAAATAATGTAAAAATCAAATCATCGAACATTCAATTAATCAGGTCGCACGTTTATCTTCTATACTATTAATAAATCTGTAAGGGTCGGTTATGGAGTTACTTGGTTTGTTTTCAGAGAAATTGTGTATCAGGCTCAATATAATGAAATACTGAAACTAATCTGACGATTTAATTATTTTATTTCTAAATGTATGTATGTTCCTCCATAACTTAAAAAAAATACTAATTATACATAAAACCAATGATGCGAATTTGATGAAATTTGGTAGATAAACATTTAGATGTCTGGGACACAGGATAGGCTATTTCATATTCTTGCTCCAGTTATGATAAATATTATAAAAAATAATACAAAAAACTTTATTAATAGCACTGTACAATTAATACTTGTGGTACCTAGGAAAAACCCGTATCGCGTATTATACATTATTATATTATTATTATTTATTAGGTGTCTTCTGGTTAACTCTTACGTCTGTGAACTGAACATGGCCCATTTCACCAAGACGTGATATAATCTCTACAGCGGTTTCTGGCTGTAGGTACATGTCACAGTACGTCATTTTGTCACTTCTTAGCATGTCACCCATTGTTCTGTAATAAAAAAAGTAAATTTAACTTGCAGTAGGAATCGAACCTGAGACCTCCTATGCTCCATTTGGACTTTCACCTGCGTCAAAAATTTCGTCCAAAAATATGGACAAGAAGATTTTGCCTTTAAACAGCAGCATAAAGGCAAAATTTTTTAAACATTTTCTTTTCTAAAGAAAACCACACACGGCAGAGATAGAATGCAACTCAAAAACAGTTTAAATTCAATGCCTGACAACAAATTACACTATGATAATTGATAGCGACATTTGTGGAGTGATCCTGGTTTTCATGTAATTGGCTGCACTCAGCTAACCGCAGACGTGGTCGTGTGTCACTCACCACACGTTTACTGTTTCCAATTTATCGTTAAAATCATTATTGAATTTCATGTTGAAGTGAGAAACAAATTATTAAAATTTGCATTTACAAAGAGAGAGTGAGAGCATTATTGTCTGCTACGCTATAATAATTATTATTATTATAAAATGTATAGGTACGCTTATTGAAAACTCACTTGTTATAATGAACAATGAACTTACCCGGTGAAGAATTTTATTATCAAACCTTTGTAGAAAACTTATGCTGATCGTATCTTTGTTAACAATTAATATAGAATAATGTAGAATTTTATTATCAAACCTTTGTAGAAAACTTATGCTGATCGTATCTTTGTTAACAATTATATTTATCTCCAATTTCTTCAAAATACAAGTAGTCGTAACAAAAGTTTTTTGCGTTGTTGTCAATATCAAAGAGAATATAATCACTACGGTCAATATTCTTGATGGATTTTTGGCAATTACATTAAAAGAGTTTTTACGGAGTTGGAAAGGTATACAATCCAATACACAGATTATAAGTTATATATTTTACTAATAAAATTACTAAACGTAAGTATATCAGTTAAGTTATATCACTAAGTACTAAACTATGTAGGATCATGGTCGATGAATGCTAACTCTTTAGATTTTTAAGTTTAAATCTATTTTGGAGTGGTGAATTCAATACGTGGTCTGTTATTTTCTCAAAAAAAAAGAAATATAAGGACGTAAACGTAGTAACCATTAAATCAAATCCTCTTAACTGTAAAGACTAACATTAGTATAAATTAAAATCGTTTTCTATTGTGAAATTTATAAAACACTTGACACTGGCAAATTGCGCTTAATTTAGCGCAGGGTCCGGTTCATCCCCCGTGATCTGACGTAACAAAAACAAAGTTACCAAAATAATGATAGCGATTGACTATAACTTAAAGGAAACAAGTCGAGTCTCCGGGGGACATCGGTCCCACCTCAAAACTAACTTCGGCAACAGTAAATTATTCCAGAGCCCGAGTCCCTAAGGACTTGAAGAATAACAGAAGAACGAGCCACGTAATCGATGGAGTATCTCAGATTACAGGACTATAGGTAGATGGAGCGCACCCAAACGAAGCAAAAAATAAAATACATCACTAAATAATAAATAAAAATTGTCCTCATTTCTAGAGTTTATAACTTGGATTTAAAAGAAAGCACACTAATTGTAATAAGGTCATGTTAAATCGAGGTAAAAACGTGACCGCTGACATAATTAATATGTATGTAAAACAAACTAAAGTAATACTCAACTAATCTTAAAACAAAGACATTTCTCATGCTTAGCTCTTTTGGTCAAAAACGTAGGTATTAGCTTGTTTTACGTGATCTGAATAAGTAAGAGTCATATAATTGGAATATGGATATTTTTAATTGTATTAGATTCAACTGGTATCAATTATAAAATCAAATAGATTTTCGGTCGGATGCTAGTTGTATCCACCGTGAACCAGCAAATTTTACCAACTCATCCGTCCATTTAGTAAGCGGACGTCCGACGATCATGTATGGTATGCAAAATAATAACGTTTCAGTACAATTTCCAAAAGTGGATTTTGCGTAAACACAATTGAAATATGGAGGCATTGATAATTTTAGTCGCAAGATATAATTTGCATATAAACAATCTATAAGTAAAGTCAATCCAGTAGTGGTTTCGATGAGAATAATTATAATACGCATTTTCATATGAAATAGTGTTGAAATTGCCTGTCCTATGAAATGTTACAATTGTGTGATGGATTGTCTATAATTTTTTATTTCTATTTTAGTATAAATCTATCAAACCTAAAATACGAATGTAACTAGCGAACATCACAATATTTCTCGTTTGCGTGTTCGGATATCCGCAAGCTCCACATATTTTTTCCGACAAGGAAACCATCGAACAAAAGTCAGTATATTTCTGTGTTGCTCACGGTTAAACATAGTATCACCCACATTGCTCTCGCGCAAGTCGGAGCCACCAGCCGCCCAGTCCCATCCGCTTTCTCGGCGCCTAAACACGCTCCAGGTTAGTCCAAATTTCACAAAAAAAACTCATTGCGAATTATTTACCAAACAGCTGTGCGATAAAACCTCCTTCAATCGGTGCGTTTTTTATTTCCAGCCTATTTTATAAAGTGAACCTCGACCTCATTCCACAATTCAAATATCGAATAGTTGCCGATAACGTTGCTCGGATTTCGAATGCGTGATATTTTTAGCTGTGCCTTCTACATTCGAGTGCATAACACAATACCACTAGTCAGACAAAACCGGGTTTTCTGTACTATAAATATCCCCATATCGAATTTGCGAACTCTATTTCGGAATTGTTTCTTTGTAGTGATGTAGTATGTGACGTTGTGAATGGATCCGGCGTTTGGCGTCGTTTCTGATCATTTATTTCCGTGTCATGATCATTATGATCACATGAACGTCTTGTATGAAGATAAACAGTCATAAATTGTAACTATTTCCTCGACTATGTAAGTGTTATTACTGACTAATTATTATTTTATGTTATTATGTATTTTAGAAATTAATATTTTTTATCATTCAACACGTAATGTTGATTTACCAGAAGATGGCTTAGTAGATTTTATTAACTTATTAAATGATTAGCTGTATGAATGTTTGTATGTCAATAAAGTAGTATATTTACAGTATAGTATATAATATTTAAAATACAAAGAAGTCAATAATTATTTTCATATCAAACAAGCAACAATACTAAAACAAAAAGTTGCTTAGCATTTAACCAACTTTAATAATATTGGAAAACAAAAAATAACTCATCTTATTTACAAACCATCATTATAATAACATAATTATGTTATTAAAACAAACTCAGTCTTAGAATTATTTTTTAACAAAGAAAACTATTAAAATTCGTATTAAATTAACGTATTATGAGAAAAAGTACAAAGATTTACTCCTTGGCAGTCTTTTTATAGAGTACTGGCTAATTGGTGTAGACTTGTTTATTTCATGTTTATGGACAATTATATTATGTTTACGTTTCA
This sequence comes from Chloroclystis v-ata, assembly GCA_963691955.1. Classification (NCBI taxonomy): domain Eukaryota; kingdom Metazoa; phylum Arthropoda; class Insecta; order Lepidoptera; family Geometridae; genus Chloroclystis; species Chloroclystis v-ata. The sequence goes on along the minus strand of OY829908.1, from coordinate 5,438,006 downwards.
TGATGACATGAAATAGATGCTCAGACATTTGTTCATCGTTGGATAAATAAACACGTCAAAAAATTTAAAATAATTTGTATCTTTCGGTCGATATTATTTTCTTTTATAAATATTTTGAGGTATCATATTGCTGAACTACGACATCTGCCGCTCAGCGGGCAAAGGTTCGCCTGCAACGCAAGAGGTTGTAGGTTTGATTCTTTGTTGTAGGTTTGTACGATTTGTAAATAAATAAATAATTGTTCCGAGTGTCCGGGTGTTATAAATGTACCTATTATCAAAATCATAAATCTATGTATTTATATTATTTATAATATCAGAAATGTAGCACGTGTAACACAAGCTTTGAACTTACCACGGGGCTAGATGCTGTGTGAATTGTCCAGCAATATTTATTTACTTTTAACTAAATAGAGTCAAACTATAAACACCATACAACACATTATTATTGTCTTACTGGAAAATGCATACAACGTTCAATGAAATTGGAGTCAAGGATCTTGTCGAAAATACGTATGATAATTACTACTTTGACACACATTTCGAACGCCAATACATAAAAAAAACATTTACTTAGTTTGACAATACGCGACCTACTCTTAAATGATTTATAACTAACAATAACAAGCTTTCGGAACAAAATACAGTAGGAACGTATCCAACATGTGATAAACTTAACAATAATATAGCTTATGCATCACAGAAACAAATAAGCTTTATTTTACCAAGGTCTAGAACAAATATTAATCAAATAATCAATTTATTGGTAAAAAATATTTAACACAGGATATGCTATTTGAATTCTTGCTCCAGTTATGTCAGTTACAAGACGTGGCCCCCATACAAACGCGGACGTTGTCGCGGGTACAAGTATATGTCTATATGTAGTAGTTATATATTATGAATTACGCGGTTCATTAAAAAGCCAGCAAAGCCAGTTAGCATTGCTCGTTTGCTCAAACCCTCCAAGATTCACAACAGATGTTTGCGTGCTGACTGTGAATTACGTCAGAAACGCCGACCAGCTACAAGTCTTGTCGAATTAAAGCGTGCTGCTGCTATTTTCGTATTTGTTCGAGTTTATAAGAATGGCTTACATTGATGAGCTTTCGTAGGTATGTAACTGTTTGCTTTTCTTCAAACAATAGCTCAACATAATAGCAATGATGTTCTTGAAAGATACTGTTATGATAAGTTTATTTGGTACCGAAAACAATTTGAACTATTCAACGATTGAAAGGAAGTTTTTCGTGAAAAAAAATCATCGGCTTAATCTATAATGTATATTCAAACAGACATACTTAGCTTAGTAAAACGGAATCATAGATTAATTCAACGTTTTAATAATAAATCATCTTGTAGAATTTTTTTATCGAAATATGAGAGTCTGTGTTCAACATTTTCGTTAATAACAGAATAAAGATTTTCTGATAGTAAATATCACGTAATATCTTTATCATGTCAGCAATATGAAATAGTGATTTATATTTTCCTTTTACATACGTTTCAATTCATATTTTGCAATTCGAAAGCTTCAATTTTATATTTCCAACTCTTTGATGCTTTTATTTATTAAAAGGAGAAATAATTGTATTCAACTTTAAAAGGAATTTAACATGCATTTTTTCTCGTACAGCTTATGATGATAGTAACGTATTGTACCCGTTTAAAGGTTAAATAATTATCATCATTAAATATTTTTTTTTAGTGGAGTAGATACATTCTCTATGCTCACTACTCCTGATGAAGACTTCTCTTGATGTGTACTAGAAACACATATTTCATTAATTCGACATAATGTAGCTTACAGATCCCATAACTCTAAAGGTAACTGAAACAAATTCCGTCCGTTACTTTCCATTGCATCCAATGTTTTGTTTATCCCAAAACATGCTTATTAGTACATTATCAAACTAGCACCATTAAATAAAACCGCATCATACTGACAGACTATCTTGAGTCTCCACTAATATGTGTACGGTAACGATGTCTCTTGATATTCTTGCAAAGTTTTGATGCAACTAAATAATGGTAAGAGCAAGGCTCTCAGAGTTTCTTGTGGCGCTACTTAAAAGTGAATAATTTAGTAAGTTCTGTACCTACTGTGGGCTTATAATTTTTTTTTATCAAAGTATTAAGTAGGTTTTAGTAGCAGCGTCGTACTGTGTCAATTTACTATAACCCTGCCACCTAGACATAGTTCTAGATTTTACTATGGTCCTCGCGCTTAATTAAGCGCAATTTGCCACGGTCAAGTAGTACGGACTAGTACGGACGCCATTTTAACAAACTCCATCTTGACCTATCAATGTGTGATATAGAACGTTAACTAAAAAAACAAAACAGTATCGGTTTTGTTTTTATAGTTAATTGAACTTGTTGAAAAGAACAGTGTATTTTTCCCTCTTTCTCTATTCTATATATATATTCATATTCATTCATTTATTTACAACTTTTGGAACATCAACCCCCCATAGACTAATGTTCATTCCTTCCGGCTTATCCCGTGTACACATAAGCGACGGGATGAAATAAAACACGACTTGAAGGGTCGCGGTGTTATAATACCGTCATTCTTTCCGCTATTGCACATACACTGGCGTTCATTCCGTAAGGATTGTATATTCCGGCAGGAATTAACGTTAGTCTATGGGTAGCTATCAGGGAACACTTTGTCACGTCAACAAATTATTCATTAAATTACAAAAATAATGTATAGAATTAATTAATTATTATAAAATCAAAAGATAATGAATAAATAAAAAAGCATCATCCTACAATTTACAATCTAGGTCTCTTCAAGAATATCTTCTCTTGAATAGGTACCTTCTAGACCCTTGCGATCCATCTTCAGCCACATCGACACTTTCCATCAGGTGAGATTGTGGTCAAGCAAGGTTCTATCTGTTATTTTGTAGAGATTGATTTAAAGATTTATGTCATTTATTTCCATAAAATCCTAAAGATCACTTGCTTGTCCAAGTGATCTTTAGGATTTTATGGAAATAATCAATAAATACAATTCATTATATAAAAACTTAACGTTAAATAAAAATATACAATTGACTCTCACTTAAGTTTTAGGGCCAAGGTTACGTTGTGATTTTGTAATTTTTCTCATACCATTTTCTAAGCAAGGGTCTATTATCGATAAAAAAAATGTTTTTTTTTGTTGTAGATCACAAAACTAGTCAAGAATGAGTCGTGTCGGCCGCACCAGACGCACCCGCGTCTACGACTGCAACTACAACAAGGGAGAGAGCTACTATCGGCCGGTTCTCGACCGCCTCGACGGCAAAAGCCCCGCAGCCAAGGAACCCGAGCGCGACTCCAGAGGAGAGGTAATCTATACACATCTGTGTCTATATGTAATAAAAAATATCTATCTATGTATGTATATTCTAGTATTTTGTTTTTTTATTGTGTTGTCTGTGTGTCTAAATCAATGTTTTTTCTATTCTATTTTCTATATCAGAAATCTAGCACCCGTAAAGCTCAGTACTCGTGATAAGCTCTAAGCTTGTGTCAAGCTGAGTGCTCACATACGGTATTACTCGATAGTTTTGATCGAAGTCGAGTAAAAATCAACGTGGACCGCAAAACTCACAGAGTTGACAGTGACTTTTGCGGTCCGCGCGTTGATTATTACTCGACTTCGAGTAAAACTATCGAGTAATACCGTACTCAGCTTAACACAAGCTTAGAGCTTATCACGGGGCTAGATGTCGTTGTGTTAATTACTATTTGTTATTCTATAGTGATTGACTCTCACTTAAGTTTTCTAAATAATTAGAAATTAGTATGGTTTTTTCCCATACCAATTTCTAATAATTTAGTTGTGTTAATTGTCCAGCAATATTTATTTATTTATATGTATACACACACAGTCAAGTATGAGTCACCACAAACGTATACTTTAACTATTTCTGCCTTTTAGGTTGAAAGCCGCATCAAAAGCGCTTTTGATGAAGCTGAGAACGCGCAGGATTCGTTCTTCGACTCGAGAGGTGCGCGGGCGCAGCGCGGCAGGCCGCTGTCATCAGCTTTAGAAGATGACGAGTTTTCTGATGATGTGAGTTATATATATTTCAATTTTCAAAAATTTTAAGATACGTAGAATGCGGTTGACCGACAAATCGGCGGATTAGCTCTTTTAAGTGGCAATGCCAGGCTATATAACACGAAGAACGGCCGAACAAACAACGGGCCCAAAAAGTACGGATCGGCAAACGCAGCGTCGGACGTCCACTGGCAAAGTAAACTGTATTCAATCGAAAAAACTGGAAATTTATAAAGGAGGCATTTGTCCAGTAGTGGACGTCTGGAGGCTGAAATGATGATGAAGATAATAAAGTTATATTTCTTTATAACATACACACAAAATTACCCATGGGCCAGTTAAAATGATAACAGTGCACACGGCAAAATGCAAAACACCACGGCGGTACGATTCAAACTTACCATAAAAATATTTTGTAGGTGTGCTACGGCGTAGCATGCTACCTTGCTACATCGTAGCTTACAACCTTGCTGCGCCGTAGCGTATCTTGTCGTAGATAAGTCAGTAAGCTACATTATTGCTACCTTGTTTTAATCATTAGTTCATTAATATTTATTTACACTACATACTGCCATTATACTCCACTGCCACTCTTAAGCATTTTAATGAAAAACAACCTTGTTTTACTGCTGGGACTTCTCTTTTGACAAGTATTAAGGCTTTAATTAACTCAAACTCATTTAATCTGAAAAAAATATATAAAATTTAGTGCGGTTTTGGTAAATTCATTTTGTTTGCTTTTGTTATAAATAGATTAACACCTATATATAGTACTGGTATAATGCTTCAAAAGAAGTCTTCTGCAGGTGTGTCTAAAATAATAGACAAGCAAAACAACTCATGTAATAACAAATATCTATGACAAACGCACTGACTTCTATGGTTTCGACACTAGCTGACACAATGTTGTCTACATACGCAGAAATAAAACGTGACACAAGAACAGTACTATAGTCGTGAAGCGATGCCAATAAAATTACGCAAACTCTATAATTAGTATGTTTTACTACTCGGTAGAGGGTGTACCAGGCAGTTTCGGGTTACAAGATAAACTTTACTTATTCTGGTTTGGATCATCATTTTACGTTCCCACTGCTGATATACAAGGGTTTCTCTCTTGACGAGAGAGATAAGACCGTAATTCACCATGCTGGCTAAGTGAGGGTTGGTGAATGACACATATCCGTCAAACTTTGAAAAGTTTGACGGATATGTGTCATTTTCACAGATCATGCCGGTCTCCTTACGATGTTTGTCTTCATCGTTTAAGCACGTGCTTACAAAATACACGTCATACAGTTTTCAAGATGAAAAATCTAGATATAAAAACCTTTGCAATTGAAGCCGTGAGTGTCAACATAGGCTTATTTTTCATTTAATCACAAGACTAAAATAGCACACACACGCCATTCAAATCATAGCATATTATTAGCACTGCATCACTAAAATTATATTTGGATAATACAGAATAATTAGTACTTATGATCCCATTATAGAATATACCTACGTAGTTATGATATTTGGCACACGTCATTCCTAAACAGGTGGAAAATAATGTCGCAATCAGCATCATCATGATAAGTTTGACATGATGATGTTGATATAAATAAAAATATATACTTAAATAAATAAAACGTTTAAATAAAACGTTTATTCTGACATCACACACAAAAGTACAAACACATGGGCATACATTACTTATAACTATTAGATATAAAAATAAAAGTTAAATAAAAAATAAAGACAAAGTACTAAAACTAACCTATCCCACCTACTCAATACAGCACACTAATATAGTCTTATTGTTTGCACTTTAGTGTGCAGGTGCCAAAATGGGTCTAGTCTAGTCTAGTCTCAGCTATGTGTTACCCTGTAATAGTACAGGGTAACGCTGGTTTTCAGTCTAAACCCTTTTTGGATGGCTAAGAAAATACAAACAGTGGTGCTTCACCATCGGCCTGGAGAGTACACGGGATCGAATCAGAAATGAGGAGATATGTAGAAGAACGCGGGTCATCGACATAGCCCAGCGGATTGGCTCTTTGAAGTGGAAATGGGCAGGCCATATAGCGCGATAAACAGATGGCTGATGGGGCCGAAAAGTTCTCGAGTGGAGACCACGTATCGGCAAACGCAGCGTCAGACGTCCACCAACAAGGTGGACAGATGATCTGTTGAAAGCGGTTGGCTCGCGGTGGATGCAGGCCGCGTCGACCGTAATAACTGAAAATCATTAGGCCTATGTCCAGCAGTGAGCGTGCAACGTCTGACATGATGATGATGAAAACGGTTAAAACGGTTTAAAACAAAATATTTCGTGTGTGAGGTGAAATCGCGCTAGTCAAATTATTATTTACATTCGACGATGCACAATAATTATGCTCATTTATCAATAACCAAAACATGGCTTCTCTGCTCAGGCCATACATACAATTCGTGCATTGGCGTCCAAACAAAACAATGTGGGTGGGTAGAACAGCAGTGGGTTTTCATTTTAGCTCATGATTTCATTCATGAATGGATGACGAACTCATAATTTATACCATGTTTACGACGTTTTTATGTTTAGATTTATTTATAATAATGTGATTAATGTTTTTTACATGACCTTGTAGTTTATTAATAACATATAATAAACAAAGATTAAGTTTTGCAGTGTGTTGCTGGCAATAAATAGTAACGATAATTTTTAGTAGGATGGATGATTGATTTTCGACCCAAACTTCGCATGGATATATTTTTTTACGTTTCAAATCACCATCCTTTATGTCGTTAATGAAAAAACATTATGAAGAAATAAATGTTTCTTTCAGAATTAGGCCTCAACAAGGTAGAGAATGTCAATAATGCCCCAAACTCTACTATAATGATTTTAACAACATTTTAGAGTAAATGTAAGACCATTCTGTTTGTTGCATAGTTTTTTATTTGCTTTGCTAGATAAAAATATTTTCTGAATTTGTTTACCAAAAAACAAATGAATCTCTATTTTTAATACTTTACAAACAGATCCTTTGTCAGATGAAATGTGGATCCATTATTTTTTTGCGTTAGTATTATATAGACTAGGAAAATGGACAGTATTTTGAAATAGAATTTTAACAAAAGGATTTTCCCTGGCATAGCACACATCAAAGGGATAGATAGAATTGAATAAATTTACATATAGGATAAATAGTTATATTTTTTTTATGTTTAGAGTATTTTTCATCTTTATAACAACGCCATATTATATGTATGTACATATAATCTGGCATGGTACACAAATATTTAAACCGTAATGATATTTTATTAATAATAATCGACAACGATAGTATAATTATTTATTTTTATAACATTATGTGAACATTTAAATACGTATCTGATAGAATTAAAAACCTAGTTTTCAGCTTTGGCCTGGTTGACTTTTTATGTGTAGTGTATACAGGGTGGCCCATTCAAATCGGTCAGTATGGGAAAGTCTGAAACTGTAAGACATACGAAGATTTGTTCTTAGGAACCATGTCACCGATTTTGATAAAAAGAAAAACTGCATTCATACAATTAAAAAAAAAAGTGTACCCAACTGGGGAATCGAACCCGGTTATTTTGAAAAAATAAACTTACACCATTTCTATTCAGATATCGTTTGTGTAGGTCTTAAGCAGTAAATATCTCTAAGAAACATAATGTCTAAAATAAATAAAATGCATTTTTTTCACATACTTTAATTTATCATAGTAGGTGTTCAAAGTGACCACCGTTACAATATTCAGCAAGTTCAGGCATGTAAAATTGTCTCTATGGTTGTTTGTACCTTTCTACTTGTTACATACACCGTGTTATGTATCATGTTATGTATAAAGATGAAGTGTACAAAAATAGCTATAACACCGTTGAAGAACTAAAAGTAGCCATAGAGTCAACTTTAACGCAGATTCACCACATGAAGATACAAAATGCAATAGTAAGATCGTTACCTAGACGTGTTGAATATTGTATTGAAAAAGACGGTGGTCACTTTGAACACCTACTATGATAAATTAAAGTATGTGAAAAAAATGCATTTTATTCATTTTAGACATTATGTTTCTTAGAGATATTTACTGTTTAAGACCTACACAAACGATATCTGAATAGAAAATAGTGTAAGTTTGTTTTTTCAAAACAACCGGGTTTTAATTGTATGAATGCAGTTTTTCTTTTTATCAAAATCGGTGACATGGTTCCTAAGAACAAAACTTCGTATGTCTTACAGTTTCAGACTTTCCCATACTGACCGATTTGAATGGGCCACCCTGTATATTTATTTATTTTATTAAATTGTATGTTTGATTCAAATCGAATTGTGAGTTAATTGCGCGCATCATAGAGAAAAAATTGTTTAATTTTTCATAAGAAGGCAAGTGTAGCTCTCTATATTTTGGTTTTGCATTTTGTTTTGATAATGTTTATTATTTATCTTTCTACGATGCACAAATAGCCTTCAACTGAAGTTAGTTAGACGACACTCACAGGAAAAGATGGGGTGGTAAAATAAATTATTATTTGCTCCAATTAAACAAAAGCTTAAAACTAAAATTTAGATTTCGTGCACCATTCTCGCGGCGCTTGATTTATACATAGCATATTCCCGTAAAACTACTTTCTATGAAGTGTTAATACCATGTCCTCGAAATTTCAATCAAGGTGTTCGAATTACATTTTCGAATGCCGTCACAAACTGACGGGCGTTTTATGGACACGGCACTTGACGTGTTGAGTTGAGCCTGCAATCCAATATTGTTCACACCTGATTGGCTGTCCAGCGCATAGCATTGTTTGAGTCTGAATATAAGGTGTCACACAACTTGTTTCATCACTCCATTCAAATATATGACATGAGTATCGTTATCGATACAATTGAATACTTAACAGTTTGGGGAATCTACTATTTTCTTAGGAAACTGAATTTGTTCGAAGAAATGTGCTCGGAACAACTCAGGATGTCCACCTCGTCTTTCCACGAGTAAAGTGTGTGTTTGAATGTTTATGGTCGTCATATTAATATCTAAAATATATATTTTTAATCAAACCTTATTAGAACTTTAACTTTTCGTGTAGCCAGCGGTTTGTCCTATAAAAACCTCAATTGTGTATTGTAGTTACTTTGAGGGTTATAGAGTGGCACTTAAGTTGTGTCCTCTACTTCTGGGGCACCTTGTAATGGGGCAGTCTCGTCATAGCTCTCAGCACTTTATGGAAAATGTGTGGAAAATTGTGGATTTCACGAGTATGTAGGCATATTAAACAAATATGTTAAAAGTTGTTTTTTAACTAAAACTTGTAAAATATCAAAACGTTAAAGTACTGATACGGTGCAGGAAAAACCCTATTATCCACAGCAGGATAAATCTTTTCAAATTATTTAAATGTTTGAAACTTTTATGAAACATTCTCAACATTTTTAAGTTCTTTTTTTTATTTAGCGTAAGCACTGCGCACTGGCACATGGCACATGGGCTATAGCTATTTATAAAATACTAACTGATCCGTCTGGGGCTACGCTCGCTTTATTCCCATGTTTTCTGTGACTATTATGACTAATTTAAAACCAAAAGCAGTTCTTGAGTTATAAAATTACAACTTAATTTTTATTTTTTAAATAGACATCAAACAAAGTTTTCTTTATCTTATTATCGTCATGCTATTCCATAACATCCTAAGAAACAATACTTTTCTTTATTGCTACGTGAGATCTTGGTTCACACGTCGTATAAGTAAAATCTTTGTGGTAAACTGTAAACCGCTGTTATATTATTAAACTCTCTTGTTCTTCCATTTTTATTTTCAAACAAAAACGTATTTCAAACTCGCTTCATTAGAAATGATTCCCTTGTAATGCTTCTATTTTATAAATTACTAAGATATCAGGAAATGTCATAAAATTGTTTCTTAAAAATAGTACGATGGGGTTGATGACCATTGATACATTTTGGAATTTCTCTGACAATACGCATACCTATAAGTATCATATCTTTTGACTAGACATTAGAATTTATATTAATATAATTGTTAGTGAAATTTCAATATCCTTGCATAATATCCAAACAAAATTAAGTGAAGGTACCTAATATATAAGGTAATGTCAAACTTAATTATCCCTGTGTTTGAAGGCAACATCTAGGCCCCGTTGTAAGCTCGAAGCTTATGATACGGGTGCAAAATTTTTGATATACTTAATTCATAGCTAACATCCAGAACACTCGGAAAAAATATTTGCAGATCTTACAGTTTTTTTGCTGATGTGGGAATTGTACCTGCAACCTCATGCGTCGCAGGCGTACTTTCGCTCGCTACGTCAAACGTCTTATACAGGGTTATTTTATTAGAACCCCTATATTTGAAGTCCTGGTCTGACATTGTGCTTAAACTAATCTGTACTAAGACGTTCCCTCAATGGACGGTCGGTGAACTAATTCAAGCTTGAAGGTACGCCAAAAGCCACTGATGGGAATAGCGTATCTAAAGCCTATTGAAACTAAAACAATGACTGTCTTAAGGCTTCATAGTAAATAAGATAGGTATGTACTACAGAAGCGTGTAAGCTATGGAAGGAACTATTTTGTTGTAAATGAACGATTAAACAAAAAACAAAATTACTATTAATAGATATTAAATATTATACATTATAAAACACCCAGACACTCGGAACAAATATTTGCATATCATTGAAACTTTGTCCTGAGGCGGAATCGAACCCGCAACCTCTTGCGGGTTATTGATTATTATACTGAGTAATTAGTTCCTGGTTTATTATCAAAAAAAATTTAGCCATCGGACGTCCAAAGCTGGTCAGAAACAATTTACGTCCACCATTCAAGCAGCTTATAACTAAATCCGTCCATACTAAACTAAATAAAACTAACTAAAACGTTAAATCTGAGATGTGTAGACCTGAGAAAGTTATTACATGACTCTGATTGCAATATAGATTACATAATAATAATATTGAAAAATACAAGGTGTCTTAAAATATAGGTTTGATGCTAATTGGGCCGAAGTTCAATTCCACGAGTTTGTTTCTGCCAAAACTTTTTGATTAGGTCATGTAAAAATACTCTTAAAATTGGACTTAATGTTTTTACTCGATCGAACCTCTACTAACAAACACCTGAGCGCCTCAAAGAAATTAAAAAATCAATAACAAAGTTTACTAAAGGGGTTAAATAGATACGCATTCCTTTTAAGACTCAAAATGAAATAGATTATACCTATTCTAAAAGATACCTCACAAAATTTTAATTTTTTTTTAGGACTGGCAACTGAAATGGAAATTATTTGATCAGTTGTAAACTTATACGTCTTTATCGATCTCCAAAGTCATCGTCAAATAACAATTCTTAGAATAAAATGAAGTGAGTCTAGGAATTCTGCTTTGTATTCGTACTTTGAGACATCTTACACGAAATACTTATTATTATACTACTCAAAACAAAATAAGGGCCACGCGCGTATTTTTGTTTTGAGAGAATTTTTTGCTGACTTTTGATGGGAGAATATTTTTTTGTGAATGCCATTATGTTCTCAAATGTCTAATTAACGATTAAAATGAAGCACTAGGGATATTAGTGTTGACGGAATGGTAAACAATGTTGATGTCTTAAATACCGTGAATTGGGTAGAGTTTTGCTTCTTTTATGATTTGATTTCAGATTAGTTTAACACAAGTCTACTGACAACTACGGTTGTTTTTGGGAGTTAAACGTGTAATTTCATTATTTGACCGTAAAATGCCAAAAGTTTGACGCCATTTGGACAATGTTATTGCTACCAGAGCCGTAACGATGAAAGAAGCTGGTCGGTCACAACGTTCTGTGGCTTTTGAGCTGGGATGTTCGAGAAGGGCTATACAAAACCTTTGGAACCGGTATCAGGAGACCGGGAGTGTATCCCGGCGTCGTGGTTCTGGAAGATTTCGTGCTACCACTGCCCAGGAAGACCGGTACGTGCGATTTACTGCGCGACGTGATCGTAATGTGACAGCGCGCGCATTACAAAACCGAATACGCCGGACTACTGTTACACTTGTCAGTGACCAGACGATTAGGAATCGTTTGCACGAAGACCAGCAACGCTCACGGAGGCCTGTAAACCACACTAAACTGACCGGGACTCATCGCGCAGATCGATTCAGGTTGCACGTCAACATCTTGAATGGGGCACGGAAGCATGGCGTAAGGTGCTTTTTACGGATGAGTGCAAGGTGAAGTTTTCAAGTGACGATCAGCGTATGCAAGTGTGGAGAAGACGTGGAGAAAGATTTTCTGATCCTTGCATTCACGACACGACAGGTATGGTGGTCCCAGTGTCATGATGGGGGTCGGGATCAGTTTACAAGGTAAAACTGATCTTGTTTTTCTGAATGAGGGTACTGTTACATCGCAGAGTTACATCGAACGGGTTGTCAGGTCATGTGTCATCCCATTTTCACATCGAGTGGTGGACGGATTCATCCTGATGCAGAATAATGCACGAACTCACACAGCTCGGGCAACCAGCTCTATTTTGGAGGAAGCCAATATTCAGGTTATGGCATGGCCTGCGAACAATCCTGACCTGAATCCAATTAAACACCTTTGTGACCAATTAAAACGCAGAGTCCGGGCAGCTGAAGAGGATGTGCACAACCAGCAACAGTTGATTGAATTGCTGAAAAGGTGCTGGGAGGATATCCCAGAAGAAAACATCCGCCATCTCAATTAGAGCATGCCAATGAGGCTTTAAGAATGTGTTTTGGAAAGGGGAGGATATACCCGTTATTAAAAAATTCAAAAGCGAACAGCTAAGCTCTGTGTTTAGTCTACAATCGAATGCTATTGTTAAGTGTAAACAGCCATAAAAAGTCTTAAATCTCAAAAACATCCTAAGATTGAGTATTTTATGTCGAATTGCATTAAAATTCATGAAATTTAATTTAAAAAAACCTTGTTTTGTTAAATTTAAAACAAAAGGAGCAAAAAAACCCAATGAAAAAAAAATAATCGGAAAATTAGTGGTGGCCCTTATTTTGTTTTGAGTAGTATATTATACTTATCTTACCTTTGAGGTACTGCATGTGGCAATGTCGCAAAACTAATCTATACCGAAACGTTGCCAATCAATATGGTCGAGTAATGGCAGGATTGCTAGCTCTAAGCCTATACTAAGAGCCCTCGCAAACTACAGACTTTCTATCGGCCGATAGTTTGGTCGGGCTTATAATCAGTATGAAGATGTATGCAAGTCCGCATACTACACGATTTGGTATCGGTCGAAAAACGTACTAACAGCCCAACCCGACCAAACTATCGGCCGATAGAAAGTCTGTAGTTAGCGGGGGGTCTAAAGGCTGCACAATCAAAGCTGAGTGCCTCTCATGTTGGGTTATTCCCATCTGATCATATGATCAGATTGTAGTTGCATCTGATCACACATAAAGTTCCCATCTGATCACGGATCCGATGCAACTACTTTTTTGAATTAAATTTTGTGCCAACGGATCACAAAAATCCTAATATATAATTTTGCGTGTAATATTACTCAGCAATAATAATAATAACCTTCACCTATAACATAATTATATAAAAATAAAATAAAATAAAAATAGCTTTATTTATTCCTTAACACTAATAACATAATATGAAAATTAACTAATTGTTAACTTGAAAATGAACTTTAAAATAAAACTAAAAACTAAATTATTATTTAGAAACCCGGCTACGCTCGGGTGAAATTTGACGAAATTCTCCATAATCCGAATTTTGCGGATATATTATGTTGTCGACTCCAAATCAATATTTTTTATGTTAGATGAAAACCCGGCTTCGCTCGGGTGAAATTTGACTCATAATACACATCTAGGTGCAAAATGTAGATAGATGTTTCTGTAGTCATCGGTTCTCAAAGAATATTAAATATAGATTCATATAGCTTCGTTAGTTGTGTTTAATAAATATGGTAAATAAAAACCGCAAAAGTCTTTACACAAATTATTTTTATTTTAAATCAACATTCAAAATAAACTGACAAATTAACAAAACAATCAAATTCAATAAATATAGGTTATCTAGGTTATGTTTATAAATCTGCATTGATACCGAATATTTGGGTCGATTTTCTGAGGTTGCTTTTAATTCCTCTTCTGCTAAAATTGCAGCCACCTTTTTGTATACTTTGACAAAAGGATTGAATTCATTGAGCATTGCTTGTAAGGACCTCATTATATTGCTTTTACATATGTTATTTCTAGAATCGGATAATATTTCGGGTTAATAATAATAATAATAACTTTATTTCCAATAAGTATTACAAATTTCTTACAGTTTATATTTTTACTATCTAAGATTATGCGTTTATGTGTTTATTACCATCTAGGTCCAAACTAGGCGTGCTATGCCTGTGTCTTGGACCTATCGAGTTCGGCGTATTATGAAGTTGGTTAAAGTGCTGTATTGTAACTGTACTTTACATAGAAAACCTGGATACAAAGTTATATTTAGAAAACGGAGAAAATTAAAGCAGATTTTATGGACGATGAATATAATATATATACATATATATAGATATAGTTAAGTTACATAAGTTTGAGTGTAATTCTTAATGTTAAATATTGAGTCTGTATAAATTTATTTAGATTAGATTTTCAGCATCTTCATATGAGAGCGTTAAAAGCCATTTTTTTACTATTATTTTACAAGAAAAGGTTGTACAATCTTGAATGTTACATTTTTTGGCAACATTGTTGTAGACTAAGATATGCGAAAAATTAGGGCTACGTCGGGCAATTTCAGATTCAACTGAAGGAAGAGGGATTCTATAAACTCGCCTAGCTAATATATTTCCTATGTCGGGTCTTGTTTTTAGAGACTTATGCGTTTTGACTGTAGCATTTAGTATGAAAAGATGACGTACCCTTAAGACCTGGAATTCATTGTATAAATCATCTGTTGGGTAAATAAAAGGTTTGTTGAGCATTACTTTAATCAAGGCTCTCTGAGCCCTTTCTACTACAATTAAGTGGGTTTTACCAGCGCTGCCCCAAACCGAGATCGAGTATTGTATTATACTTTGGCACAACGCGGTATATACCAATTTCAGGATGTCTATGGGTGAGCAGTCTTTCAGCTGTTTCATGACATATATAAGCCTTCTTACTCTAGATGCTAGTTCTATAAGATGTTTTTTATAATTAAGATTTTCATCCAATATAATGCCTAGGTATTTCATTTGAGTTACACGCTCTATATTGTTACATGTACAGTTTAGGTTATACGTTTTATTTGCGCAAGTGTGTAACTTTATTTGTAAAGTTTTTGGAGGGCTCGAGACTGACGTTTTTGAGAATGCTATAAATTTCGTTTTAGCTACATTTAAAGTTAGTAAATTTAGATCCAATACTTTGCCTATTTTAGCGAGTCCTTCTTCAGCTGTTTGTTGGACTTCATTCCATTTAGAGCCATAGAATAGAATTGCCGTGTCATCTGCATAAGCTATGATGTCAGCATTTTGTAGTGATAATTCAATGACATCATTGATATACAGTGTAAATAACGTCGGTCCCAGGATACTGCCCTGTGGGACACCGAAATTAACAGGTAGTTGTGAGCTTAGATCTGAATTAATTTTTACTACTTGATTACGGTTTTGTAAGTAGCTCTCAAACCATTTATAAGCAACACCTCTAATGCCTGATGATTCTAGCTTTTTTAAGAGTAGACCAACACAAACCGTATCGAAGGCCTTAGCCAAATCTAAGAACGCACCTATGCATTTTTTCCCGTTATCAACACTAGCAGCTGTAAGATTAGCCAATAACGTGACTGCGTCTTCTGCTGATCTACCCCTTCTGAATCCGAACTGTCTATCTGAAATTATAATATGTTTATCAAGAAACGAAACCAAACGAACACTTACAATCTTTTCTAATATCTTAGATAGTACGCTAAGCAGCGAAATAGGCCTATAATTTTCTGGACGGTTTTTTGGACCACTTTTATAAATTGGTGATACAGCGGCGATTTTCCAAATATCTGGAAATGTTCCCGAAGTTAAGCTTAGGTTAAAAATATATGTTAATGGTACAGTAATAGAGAATAACGACTTTTTTATTAAATTAACTGAAATCATATCTAAACCTGGTGAACTATCAGTATGGAAACTTGAAACTATCTTTCTTACTTCATTAGGGTCAGTAGGCGATAGAAATAGAGATTGAGCAATTAATCTCTTTGGTCTAAAAGAGGTAATTAGGGTCTCTTGTGTCTTCAAGACTCTGTCCAAAATATTGTTAGCTAATTTATTCCCAACAGATACAAAGTATTGATTACTATTATTAAGTGAGGTCAGTTTATCAAAGGTTGATTCCAATAGATTTGTAGCGGGATTATGACGTTGCGGTGCTAGACTTATGCTTTTGATGGCTTTCCAGAGCTTACTAGGATTGTCTTTATTTTCTACAATTTGTTTTCTGTTATATTCTGCCTTTACCTTTCTTAATAGTTTGTTACAGAAGTTTCTATACCTAGTATAAATTTTATGACGAACCATATCACCTGGAACATCTCGACAATCGTTGTGCAACTTATCCCGGTGTCTCATACATCTTAGTAGCCCTGGTGTTATCCAGGGCTTAATGTTTACTAATTTACGGCTAGTCTTTACTTTAGTTGTGTGGGCATCTATAATTTTACTTATGATATCATAGAACATTTTTACTGCACTGTCGACCGACGTTTCACTTAAAACCTGCGACCAATCTGTAGACTTAAGGTCTGCTGCCACAGCTTCAACATCAGTTTTAACCTTCCAACGCTGCGTACCGTCCAGGCTATTCTTACGTCGAAACGGTAGTGTTGATATAACTACATCATGGTCAGTCAATGAGGATTTACATACTAATCCACGTAAGCCTTTTGCTTTACTTGGAGACCTAATAAAAATGTGATCGTAGCATGCTTTTGATCTGGTAGGAAGAGTAATTGCCGGAAGTAGTTTATGTGCTGCAAGACAGCAGAGGTAATCAGAAATTTGTCCTATATTAGGTTTACATATATCAATATTTAAGTCGCCCGTTAGGATAAGTTGTTTTGACGATTTGTAGGTATCAAGAACCCTATCTAGAGATTCTGTAAATGACTCCGTTGAAATTGTTGACGGTGATCTATAGATACCTAAGATACAAATCCTATTATCAATCTTGACAGAGACTGAGTCAGCGTCTTTGATTGGAGGATGGAATACTTCTGCCTTATATTGGGCTTTGACATAAATAACGACACCACCGTTTTTATTCATTTGTGTTACAGTACGGTAAGCATTATATCCAGGTAAGTTGTCTATTATTGAGTCTGCAGTCAGCCAACACTCTGTCAGCACAATTACATCTATTTCTGAGCCAAGTCGTTGTAGAAACGTCGCAAAATTATCGGAGTTACACTGTATACTTCTAATGTTGAAGCATAGTATTTTAAGGTCATTATTAGTTGAATCCAAAATATTCTTACATAGTTCCGGTGAGTCATAACAGTGACAATCGATTCCGGTAGTTTCTTCTAAATCGTCTAAAACGCCAAATAAAGCCATAATAAATGTGAATAATTTTTTCAAGTGCCTGTTTAAAAACCAGTTTGTTTATTTTATTAATGTACAGGCTAGAATTTAATGTCTGTAATAAATAGGTTGTGTAACAGATGTTATATGTGTGTGTTGATGTGTATTGTTTGCTCAATGTGTCCATAAAATCAACTTTTACAAGTTCTAATCTAATTATAATTAAAGCTACAAGAAAACAGAATCTCTGAAATATATTTCCTAAAAAAATAATAATAATAGGTTTAAAACGGTTTAACGCTTTTCAGTCGTGAGATCGGAGTTGTCGAGCTGCTGCAAGTCGTCGTAGTTCTTGATCTGAATAGCTCGTGCTCCTTCTGTTTTACGCACCCAAACTGATCCGTTCTTGAACCAACAAAACTGGAAGCCCGAACCCTTGCAACGGTGACGAGCAGCACGAAACAAGTGACGATTTTCCTGGGTTAACCGTTCGTTGAAATAAATTGTTTTACGTGGACCTGTGATATCGATATCTGCAGTGCACAAATTCTTTTTCGTTTTAGCGATCTTTAAAAATTCATCGCGTTGATATCGCTTGACAAAACGAACAACCAGCGGGCGAGCGTAGTTGCTAGGAGAATCTTCAGCGGGGATGCCTGGCTTCGATCTTTGCTGGGAACCAACACGAGTGATATAATCTATGTCTTTCTCGTCAATATTTGTTCCAATTTTTTTCGCAATAACCTTTAAAGTGTGCATAGAGTTTTCATTCGGGACCTCAGTTATTCCTGCGATTTCGACCTCGTTTCTCAGGGAGTTCTGCGCACGGGAACTCAGCTGCTCGCGTAGGACGGTAATTGTATTTTCTAGCGATACTATAACCGTGCACCGCTGTTCCAACAGTACAAGTCTATCCTTGGTACTTGTTATGATTTTGTCGTGCTCATCTAAACGGGAGTCGCATCTAGTTATATGGTCAGTCAACGACTGCATCTGGGATTTAATTACTCCCACGTCTGCACGCAGCAACCTTATTTCTGTGGCCACCGCGGCTAACGAATTCTCATCAACGTTCGGGAACAAGGGGCTGACGGGCGCCGACGCAACTATTTTTCGAGAAATATCCCTTTCAGTCGGAAGTAAATCGCTATAGGCAGCGGACGCATGGCCGTGAACAGGTGTATTCGAGTTATCTCGCTTCGGCTCCGCGGACTTGCACAGCGGGCAATTCCAGTTTAATTTAAACTCTTCTGTTATTTTCTTGTCCGAAATACTAACGCATACCTGGTGATACGTACTAGAACATTTGCAGCATTTAATACTATGCTGCGAAGCTCTTATTGACTTGTTGCAAGCTGCACAACCAACCATGCTTATTAGTTTAATGAGCGTCAAACGATTTACTGAAGATATTTGAGTTTAGTTAGCAGATAAGCGCAGTGACTCACACTCAGTGGGGCAGTTAGCGCTCAATGTTGTGAAGCGTAGTAACTTTTCGGTATACTGCGTACGTCGCTTGGTACTTGCCGCGCGGTGAAAGAGATGAATTATTTCTAACTTCAGAGCCCGTCCTGCTTCAATGTGAGGTAACGCGGGACGAGGTAGCGGTTCGCGTACGAAAGCAATGCACGTGAATTTTATTTTAACTACACTGTACGAATGCGAGTGTCACACTTATTTTCACTGTACTTAGAACGCTTTTACTGTGTACGATTAGCAGAGATTTGTTAGCTCGGTCGACGCGACTTCACTTTAGCAGTGCTTGAACCGAACTCCTATTCTTTTCTTCGACATCTCGCGGGAAAAAGATGGATTCCCGCGAGTTGGCACATTGCAATTTTTCATAGTATTGTGTTCGTCATCTCGCGGGAATTGAAAAGTACATTTAGATAAAAGGTAATTAGGTATATTAGTATACTTACCTACTTTATTTTTCGAGGTTGATTTGAAAGAAATTTGAAGGTCTGAGCAGTCCTAGTATCCCAAACTTCGACATCGAAGTACAACGAATCTACAATCCTTACGGAATGAACGCCAGTGGATACATATGCAAGAGCGAGAAAGAATGACGGTATTAAAACCTCGCGTCGCGACTTTTACCGTCGTGTTTTATTTTATCCCGTCGCTTTTCTGTACAGTTTGCACGACGGGGTTAGTCGGAAGGAATGAACGTTAGTGATGAGCCGCTAATTAGTAGGTACTAACTCTGGTACTATTACGTTTCCACAGCTGGGACACAGGGACTTCTCCAAGGACAAAAGAATTAAGCTATGTTTATGTAAGCATAAGTCAACATATGGAATTCAATGATTATCAATAATAGTGTAGCTGTACTGTACAATATTAAATAGGTTTATTGATAATAAAAAGAAAAACTGAAGAACCGTGTTTTAATTATGATGTTGCTCTCTCTAACACCTGTCGATTGAGCTTTGTACGGCATCTCTAGGCCAAGCCGTTTCAGAGTTATGGCAGTTTAAAGTTTGACAGCTGTCATCGAAAATGTTGCTCTCTCTAACACCTGTCGATTGAGCTTAGTAGGGTATCTCTAGGCCAAGCCGTTTCAGAGTTATGGCAGTTTATAGTTTGACAGCTGTCATTGAAAACGTTGCTCTCTCTAACACCTGTCGATTGAGCTTTGTACGGCATCTCTAGGTCCAGCCGTTTCAGAGTTATGGCAGTTTAAAGTTTGACAGCTGTCAACGTAAATGTTGAAATAGTAAGGGCATCTCTAGGACAAGCGGTGGCTGCATTGCGATGGAGAACAATTATGTCAGTCAGTGAGTGAGTGGTAATTTAGCTTTATATAATATAATAACTGTCCAGTCCATACATAGGTTGCCTGGAAGAAATCGCTCACAGCGATAAGGCCGCCCATCGTACTCCAAATGTTTAGTCTTAAGTTTGTATTGTTTCTTTCTGTTTTTGTGGTGTAAAATAAAGTATATTCTATTCTATAGAATTAGTTCGTAGGTTTAAATAAGTCGTATAGATGAAGGTTATTATTATTATTGCTTAGTAATATTACACGCAAAATTATATATTAGGATTTTTGTGATCTGTTGGCACAAAATTTAATTCAAAAAAGTAGTTGCATCGGATCCGTGATCAGATGGGAACTTTTTGTGTGATCAGATGCAACTACAATCTGATCATATGATCAGATGGGAAATACCCCTCATGTTGACAGCAGCTGATCAAAACCGATATCTAAGGTGTAAGGTAGGACGTATTTTGATATGCACTGAAGTATTAGCTATATTAATCATTTATTATGTAATATCTAATAAATAACAATATTTACAAACTCGTTGCATTTCGACTTATAATACTTAATAGATAGTCCACCAACTGATATGAGTGTGTCATATTTTGATAATTATGATTTGAAATATATTTATTATTTACTCATATGAGTAGCCTAAGAATAAAAACTCCCTGTCTCTTGCTGTATTTACAGTCAAACCAAGAAAGTTTAAAATGTAAATACTTGCAGAAAACTAACCGCGTAAAATTTGAACAAATAAAATCTTGTTCCATAAAACGTTTGATTTAATATTCATCTTATTGGATTTAAAGAAAATCTTGCGGAATCAGAAAACTCAATAAAAAAATATCTAGAAAACATTTTTTCCGAGGTCTAAAGTGAAAATCGATTTTGATTTGTCCATCAAGCGAAGCGCTTGAGGACGAACGATTGATTATTTCCGCGGAGATTGACAATATCCGGCCAATCGACCAGCTGCATTGATTTAGAGCTATTTTGCTTTAGGACTTAGATTGGATAAAAACTGGCACACTGGCATAGAATGTAAACTAGCGAGCCCGTTTTCTAGTATTTGAATTTTTATTAATTTTTTCTCACAATGCAGATTGTATAGCTTATCTTATATCACATATTAGTTAGCCTACATTGTGAGAGATTGGTGCCTGATTTAGATTCGTAAGAATCTGTATTACAGTTCACCAATCTCACAATGTTGATTGTATTAAGGAGCTTAAGACAATATAACGGTTTGCAAAGGAGTGAATTTAAATTAAGAAAATATATAAAGATAAAGACTAACATAAAAACTAGACTAATATTTAATCCATGGTCGTTTCAACTACAAAGACGGGTACACACATATAGTAGATACGGAAGTAATAAATAATATTTTTTGTAATTATTATAATACCAGAGACGAGGAGCAGCTCGTCGTACTTTCCAACTTACTGCAATCTCCAACTCGACTAAGGATCAAACCAAATCTTCCAAAACTTGTAAGATCAAGTAATCTACATATTAAGACCTAATTTCACCACTCATTGTTTGTTAGTTTAACATCCCGTTATGTTTAATCACTGTCAGTTTACGTATATTGATGGACTGTTAATTACTTAATGGGATGTAAACTAACAAACAGAGAGTGGTGATATTAGCTCTAAGGAGGTCAACGCCTTGTTAACTAGGACTTTGGTTTCTTATAATGATTGTTTATATAATAAACAAGCGGTTCCCGAGATTAGCGTGTTCAAACAAACAAACAAACTCTTCAGCTTTCCATTATTGGTATATTAGATAGCCTTCTTTCAGTTAGGAATATCTTAACTGAACTCTATGTACATGCTATATGTTATCGATTACTTCTCGTCTCCTGTTAATTACGAGACAGCGATGACCACAGACCACAGACAATTGCATTCTCGCCATAATTTCGTCAGCCCAGTCACCACATGATTGGAGGTAACTAATGATATTTGCAGACCCTGCCATCATAAACATCGGCGAGCTAATGTTGCTGTGTAAATTGTCCAGCAATATTTATTATTATTTTTTATTAATCTATACTAATAATAAACCTGTAAGGGTCGGTCTTGGAATATCTCAATATATGTATTAATTATAAGTGCTGTATTATTACATAATAATACTGTACAAATTCATTTATTGTAACAAAATGGGTCTTGAAAAGTACTTTGCCGTAACTAAGTTAAAAACTAGCGCGGGAAGTACGTCTCAAACCCCTTAGTGTACCTACTCTTAAATATAGATATAATATCTCACTTAATATACCTAGTTTTAAGCACTGTGGATTTTTTTGTATATCTTTTTTGGTTAAACTATTTTGACGATTTTTAATATTTTTTCTATATGTATGACAAAACAATATTTCGCCGCACCAATGATTTTGATGTGGTAGATATACATTTAGAGGTTTAGGACACAGGATAGGCTATTTAAATTCTCGCTCAAGTTATGATAAGACGTGGCCCCCATAGAAACGCGGACGGAGTCGTGGGCACCTCTAGTTATTAATATACCTCTAGACTCTGAGACGAAATAACCATTATACCATTCTAATATTTGCGAAAAGAACAAAATAACACTTTAATTTCGAAAAAATACGCTGATAATAAATCCTGAAATCAGCTGATTTCCGTGAAAGAGACAAATTAGTCCAAACTAACTAAATTATTAAATAAACAAAATGAAAAATCCTTACTTCCTTACTTATATTATAAATGCGAAAGAAACTCTGTCTGTCTGTTACGCTTTCCCGCTTAAATATCTCAACCGATTTTGATGAAATTTGGCACAGACAATCTTTAGACCCTGAGAAAGAACATAGGATACTTTTTATTTCCACGCGGGCGAAGCCGCGAACGGAAGCTAGTAAAATATAAAACAAACAAGGACTAAACTATAAATGGAAATGTTGGATCTGGATTAGCATCTTTATACAAACTGTAAAGAAGTTATAAGTCAAATGAATTGAAAATGAAAATATGAAGCACCTTTTTAATTTCAACTCTGATGCTATAAAAAATATACATTTTCTTGCAATTTTCCAACGCAGAACATACCTAATTAATTTCTAGAAATCCTTTGTGGTTAATAATAAAATCAGGTGGAGAGAAATTGAAATGAAAAACTTAGCTTAGAATATACTTCTATATTAAAATGGTAAAATTATCTGCCATCATTAAGTAGGTATATGGTACAAGTGTTATTTTTCCCAATCTTCCAATGTAAGCTCGAAATTTGTGTTACGGGTACAAGATAATCTGATTCACTTAATAAAATATACATGCATAAGAAATTTTTTATTGTACAAATAGAACACATCGTCACCAGGAACAATTCAGAACGTACAAATATTTGTTCCGAGCCGGGAATCGAACCCGTAACCTCTTGCGTCGCAGGCAGACTTTCGTCTGCTGCGCTACAAGTCAAGTTAGCCTCATCATCATTATCATCATCACCCCTATTTTTGTTCCCACTGTTGTGACACAGGGACTTAATTCACCACACTGCCCAAGTGCGGGTTGGTGAATGTCAGGTTGGGAGTCCTTTAAATTTTTCAAATTTCTCAGTTTGCCTTCACCGTTAAAGCACGTATTTACAAAGTGCACATACATTTTTTAAGAAGAACATTCCAGAGGTGCGCGGCATTTGAACCCACCCTTCGGAATGAAAGTAGAGTGTGATGCCACTTAGCGAACACGGCAATTTAAGCCTAACACTGTCGAAAATAACAAGCATAAACAAGCTTCGCATTGAATAATTGGCATTACTTCTAACCACAAGACTAAAGAGTCTACAAGCTCTCAGTTAATAAATGAACTGTATAAGCTCTTATTTGTATAAAACCTCAGAACGTATTTCCGAGGCGCATTTCTAAACTGAACTTTGAAATAAATTTCCATTACAACGTCGACTACAGATCTGTCTGTGGAAGCATCATCTGATGAAAATTGTCGTTGAATGCAATTTTCTCATGCGGTTTCTGTTAACATCGCATTTTAAAACGACAATTTCCAAGCTAAGTTATGATTAACTTTGCAAGGTCTTGCTTTGGACATCGGTATGGGGTTTGGTTTCACGATTAGATTTTCATTGTTTTTGTTTGAGAACGGTCCTGAATTGTTTTACAATAGTTGTTTTAACGGCTGCTCAGAATAATGTTTGTTTGAAAATTTATAAGAAAATGTACCTATGTGAAACGAAACATATTTCATTTATTTCAATGGTTATAGGCAGGTTAAATTCATAAATACGAAAAAATATGATAACTCTGATAACATCTTACTTCCAAAGAAATTCAATATCATCATCATCTTCCTGTCTTTTTCCCATATTATGTGGGATTGGCACAACAAGTCCTTTATCTCCATTTTCCCCTGTCAGCCGTAATATCTACACATTATCATCTCTCACACAGTCCATCCATCTTCTTTGGCCTACCTCTCCTGACATACCCATCTACTCTCTTATCGCTCAGAGAAGAAATTCCACATAGAGGTTTATATTTTCTCATATTTTTCGTTCTTCTATTCCAGATCACAGAATCGCTGAAGCGCCTACGTGCCAGCAAGAAAACGTCCCGTTTTGCCGAGGACGTTGACTTCGAGAGCAGTGTTGCCAACCTCGAGAACCGCATGCGCTTGTCCGACAAGATCCTTGAGACAGTCGGCATCGGCCAGTCTGAGGTCAGCGGAGCGCGCAGAGCCCTGCAAGAGAACGAAGAACGCACCGAGAAAAGGATCGCGCGCAGGCTGAACGACGAAGGAGGTCTAACTAAATGGACAGCGTTGGGCAAGAGCGATGACGAGAGCGCCGCTGCTCAAAGAGCTAAAGTCACAAGGGCACGCTTAACAGATCTGGAGGACGAAATGAACGAGATGAATGAAAGGAACGCTATAAGAGAGAAGAGAGCGGCGCGCCTGAGGGCATTGGTCGCTGATACTGAATCCGAGACGAGCGTTCAGGCCACGAAAGTCACCATTCGTTCAGAAAAGGAAAAGAAACAAGTCACTTTTTAGATAATATTTCCTACGATGCTGTAGCTTCATTGTTTTAATGAAGATAGTCTCTTTCCCCTAATTTTTCTTGTAGTGAATATATTTCTTTTGATATTAATAATTTTTTCTACGATCAAGTTAAAATAATGAAGCTACAGAGCGCTTCGATACTCCTTGCTCTAAGCATAGATTCAGAGCAAATGAAGTCTCCATGTGATTGACATAAAGCAGTTATTCATGCTGTGCATTATGACGTCAGTTTTTTTATACTTGGATAGAATAAAGCTATGTACTTACCCTGTTAATATTTATTTGTTTTTTTTAATAAATATTTTACTTCTCATTCATGGTGTTATTTGTTGTAGAAACAAAAAATAACAAGACGAAATATAATGGTCACTAAAGAACTCAATTAAAATAAAAAAAATGCATATAATGATGTTTATGAAAAAGGAAAAGGTTTTATTTTCATAAACCACGCATTTTGCAGAAAATCTTTTATAATGAAGGAATATTACGGAAATAGAGCGATCTCAGAAAAATAAATTCCTTTCAGGGAGAGTTTATAAAATTCCAAGATTTTACAGCTGATTAACCTGATAGTGGTTTTTAAATATTGTTGCAGTTCGAGTAAGGCTTGAATGGTGAGAAAATATGAAAAATTAAAGCGGGAGTAGCCGTCGGTCATTATAGTATCTATCCAAACTTACTAATATTATACATAATTATATAGGACAGTGTGTCTGTGTGTCTGATTGTCCGTTTTTCACGGCAAAATGAATCAAAAATGACGTGATTTTTAAAGTGTGATATAGTCTACTTTATACCCGATAGCGGAAAAAATTGTGTACTGTTCGTCTTATGGCATAATTATAATTTCCGCGGAAAAGTGAAGAACACGGCTGCGGGGCGAATAGCTAGCATGTCTGCCAACCATAAATAAAATATGTGTAGACCATTAGATGTCACTAAAATTCTATATTAATTTATTTCGACTATAAAGATTTTCTTTTCGAGCTTTTATCTTAAAAAGCGACATCTAGTAGTACAGCTTGTCATTAATTGCACCGACCCAATATAAATTTTGCAAGAAAATTGGCGCAGGAGTGGCTGAGTACGGTCTCAACTTAGTACTATATAAACTAACTAGATGGCAGCGCTGTAAATAAATGTAAATAAAATCGAATCATTGTTTTGCTTATTTGTAAAAGCCTAGAATAAAAAGGATACTCTTAGAAATGTAATAAAATCTTAATCTTCTTATAAGTATAAAAAAATGAATTGTTGTTCGTTAGTCTGATTAAAACACGAGAACGGCCGGGTCGATTTTGGTCTTGAAATGTTCGAAGTAGTCCGAAAAGGTTTAAAAGGTGAGATTAGAGCGGGCGAGGCCACGGGCGGGTCAACTAGTTAACAATATAAATGCGATAGTAACTCTTCTGTCTGTCAAATCTGATTTAAATTAAATGTTGGTAATTTGAATCCGCGAAAATTGGTAGTTTTTAGACATTATAACTTTGTTTGTTGTATTGATTTTCCGGTGTACGTCTTTTGCCTTACACAGCACATATAAATATATTTTTTACATGAAGCAAAATCCAGAAATATTTGAACCCACGACCATCGAAATGAAGTGTCCCATTTAGCGCACACGTCTCATGCAATACTGCACAGATTTATATATGAGCTTAGTTTATTCTTGATTGATAGTCACGTGCAGTTTATTAATCGATCTACATTTTTTTAAATTCATTGGTTGATGCCAAAATGCTTAGCGTACTTATTAATGATTCTTTGAATTACATTACAAACAAATGTATGGCATTTTAATTAAACAAATCACGATGAATCTGTTCATGTTATTAATAGGGCACTTAGTACTGTACCTCGTCTAAATGCTTTTCTCTGACAATCACTTTTTTATATTTAACCTTTGTAAGCCTTTTCTTTAAATGTTATTCTTCCATTACTTTATAACATTTAGAGTATTACTTTTATATTTATTTGTAGGAAAAAGAAAAACTAATTAAAACAGGATTACAATATCATGTAACTTATCAAAGATAATAAAAACTGTGAACATACTGCTACAAGTAGCTATTATACATAATATAACATTGCTAAATCAATTTATGAATATCTAATACAAAACTAGGATGAATTATTGTAGTAAACAAATCTAGATAAAGATAGTGAGTAAATTCTTATAAAAATTATTTTGAATTAATCAAATGAAAAAATCTCTGTTCAGTTGACGCCTGGCCGAACTCGCGCTTGTGCAATTTATATTTTTTTTTTAAATTCTTTTTTTAACCCTAGAGTACTAATATAAATTTACCACAGTTTAATACTAATGATCGCCTGGGAGGCTACTTTTAAAATAAAATCAATTTATTAGGTTAGTTATTTTTTATTTTTTATAAAGATTACATAAATTACTTGGCAAACCTCTACCAATTCCAAAATTAAACTTAAAATTATTATTAAAATCAACATTTCTCTTAAAATATGGCTTAAATCTTACAACGGCGAACATTTTTTCTCACAACATGACAGTCTTGTATCAGTCTAGTAAAATAAAAAATACTATTACATCCATACTTTTTTGGCATCAATATTAATATCCAATATATAAACGTTATAAAACACTAAATTAAACTTATTTTAACATCATATTTTTGTCTACAGACTAATTTCAAATCAGCTATTTATTTGATGTCGCAGGAACTACAGTTAGGAGATCGATTAAGTGTAGCTTGTAGCTTGAGGTGATACTGAAATGTTTGGGGGTTCAGAGTTATCTATTACAATATAATAAAAGTCCTATTTCCATCGAAACGACACAAAAGAAGGATATGCTGAGCTGTCGTCAGATTCATAAGGATCGACTTCCAAATTGTCCTCAATTTCGCCATTGGAGTTCCCATTTACTAAGAAATCGTTAATTTGTTCTTCCTTGAGATTCAACTGAAAGAAAATAAACATTTGTTAAGTAATAATATGTCCGAATGCTGAAAAAAAAGCAAAAAACAAAACAAGAAACGAAAAATAAACTTACCGTTAATACTAATGATCGCCTCCCAGGCGATCCAGTAGCCTATATTTTGAAAACGGAGAGTCCGCGGAGGGTCCGCTTGTGCACACCTCTGCGGTGCGGGGAATGCTGAATTGGCACAAAAGCACAACAAAAAGCGCGGGCGCGTTTTTGGAAAAACGGAAAAAAACTGACCACGCGCGGCCGCTCAGGCGATGATTAGTATTCTAGGGTTAAATAAGTATAACTATTAATGTTATAAGTATGTCATATGCACACATTATAAATACAGAAAAAAACTTGACTACATACTACTTAAATTATAATAAATATTCATTTCTATGTACCTGTATAAGTATAGGTTGAAAACAGACAGACACAAGTCCATGACTAATTAGAGTACGCGCCGGTAAATCGACCACATACAAATACACGGTACACGGGGTGTTCGCAAAACGTCCGTACTCAAACAATGCTGATTACACCCCATTATTCATGTTCCGAGGCTAATTAACAAAATAACTGAGGGATGTGAGGGTCCACGGTTTGACGTGGATATTACACTTGGATCTGCCCTGAGTGTTGTATAACGCAAACTATAGCTCCAAATAATTTCACTTAGAAATTGGTTATTTATCTGTGATTTTTTATTTAGTCCATATTCGTCCCGTGGTAATCGGCCAGCATAAAAAAATCTACATTCGTCCCGAATTGATGTCTTCATTCGGCCCAAACCATTATTTATATTTAAAAATCTGCCTCCGTCCCACTTTTTATCGCTGCATTCGGCCCAAATTTTTTACGTAAAATCTATTCATTTTAGTAGTACAGTTAGCGCGAAAGTATCTAGATACTTTCGCGATAAATGTACTGTAACTGTGTGTAATATTCTAGAATATTAAGGTTTATTGTCAAACATTACGTTCATAAAATCTTAAAATTCTAATCTGTTACCAGATGGTAAAGTGAAAGAATGCTGGCGGCATTGCCACGTTGAATGGCTATGCTAATTCGTTGGCCAAAATAGAAGCCAGAATTCTATCACCTTTAAAATAATATAATAATAATAATATCCATCCTCGTATATTCTATTACGTGTATCAGATTATCTAATATCTGGTAAGCTTCGAGCACGTGTTATCAAAGCGCATCTTTTTTTCCAGAAGCCGCCGCACCTCTGGATTTTTCCAAAGGTGCGCGATAGCAATTTTATTTAAATCCGTCCGTGTAGTTGGTTATTAAATTATCAAAATAACAGTAATTTGACGAAACAAGTATTGATAATTAAAATCAACTAATTGACTGGAAATTTGACCTCATTCACAAATGTATGTTTATTTCTGTGACACGAACCCCAGGCAATGCGGAATTGAACGCATGACCTGAAACATCTCAACTGAAACATCATTGTCTGAATTTCAATTATTTGCTGAATTCAGTCATCTAGGTATGCTTCTAATATTTCCCTTTCATATTTTGTTGGTTTTCTGCAACACTGAAAATACCGTATTAGTTGTTAGGTTCACAGCTCGATAGGTATTTAAATAAAAACATAAATAGCATTATAATTATGGTATAATAAAGTTGTTCATTTGTGCCGTGTAGTTCCTAGTTATAGTATCACCTTGAACTCTTCCTGTGAGTGTCCTTAAACCGACTAAGTAATTTATATACCAGAACACCAAGCAGCAGCGTCGTTCTGTACCAACTTTCTGCGGTCACCAACCCGCCTGGTAAGCGCAGTGATTATACCAAATCACCCAAGAACGATAATTATAACATTCTATTGATGGACACCCATACCAATTAGTGGAGCGGAATTCGTATGAACTGTCATGGTGTTGAATGTGTGAATACAAGCAACTTGAAATTAACGCCTGATTTCCACATTCAAAGTAAGATAGATAATTATTTATTACACACAACAATAATCAACATTTTACTGTAGAATTTAAAACTACAATAACTGAAAAAAGAAAAATATTCGAATAAATTATATTATCGTCCCATTACTAAAATTACTCGTGATATCTTCTGGAAATTCATTTCAAATAACTTGAGCGCAGCAAAAAATAAACCTATGATTGCTTTTCTGAGATCAATCTTGATTAAATTTACTACCCACTACCTACCTACACCTACAGGTTTTTATTGATTTTTCATCAGACTATGCACCTCACTTTTCTAGTAATACTTTTAAAAAGTTTAATGAAATGCAAATGGAATCTCAATAATAAAATTAATAGCAAGTTTTGTAGTAGTTTTCCTGTCTGGACTCTCAAGAGACTGATGTCCCCTGGGGCATGTGAAACTTAATTATTCTTAGCTACCTACGTTTTGTGTTTGTTTAGATATATTTATTCGCAGTACATACTTTAGTAGTTTATAGATGTTATCTTAATATAAAGTCTCATTGCTAGACCTTATAGACATGGTGCATATTTTTATGTTTGTTAAAATTTATGTTTTATGTTTGCAATAAATAAATATTGAATTATTAATGTGATATTAGTGAGTTTTTGAATTTCTGAATTGATGCGCTAAGTAAATACACAACAACTTCGCCAGATCTTACTGGTATAGTAACTCGCTAAATTTTTTAACCGTAGGTTCATATTTTAGTTTCACTTCACGTGATTGAAGACTTAAGATTGGCAGCAACACAAGGCCAAATTATCAGTCAATACAATTTTCATTCTGATACCGCATTGGCATTAATTAGATCAATAGGTTACTCGGTCTATTATCGACTGTTGAAGGGTATTTAGTTACCTCGGTCTCGTAACAAAATCAATATTAACATATTACAACTACGACTAAAAATAATACCGCAGCGATAAAATAAATAACCACATTTTACAACTAGCAAACACAATAACATGGATAAAAACACGTTTGAAGCCCGCCGAGCGTTCTGGTCACGTGTGGTAAACATAGTAAGCAAATAAAATATCGCACTGTAAATTTATTTAAATATTACTAGATTTATCGACAAACGGCGGCATTCAGATTTCATCCTCTTTGCATTCTAGAATCCTTTTCAGGATCAGATGCACATGAATGTAACCTATTCTCTTGCATAGCATGCACGATTCCTTTGTTGGAAATTTCAAAATAGTCTCAGAAATGTTTAAGCTCTCCTTTGAGTAGCAAGACTGAAGCGTGTCTGTCTCAACTTGGTTGATATTCTATAATATCTGACTTGCAGTATGTTCGACAGGTATCTTTTGTAGGCAGGTTCAAAATTTTACTACTTTTATGAAAATATCAGTTTTGGAGCGTTAAGCGTCGTGTTTTAAATATGAGGAGGAATTCAAGACACTTGATGCTTAGCATCATATCAACCAATTTACGTTCAACCTAATTGAAATGAGAGTCTCCTTAAGAGAACCCTTTATAGAAAATATACGATCTGCAAATATTGTTATTATATTTAAATAATAAGTAATTTTTTTTCTATAAGGGTTCTCTTACTTAGAGTACGGGTGTTACATGTATAATAAAAAATATCTATCTAATAATGTATATTATGCACAAGCTACGGCCTTAACACGGGACTGGATGTTGCTGTGTGAATTTTCCAACAATATTTATTTATTGAGCTTTTATGCTAACGATTCTAATAAACATAGCACACCAACCAAAGTAAAATGAGTAATTGTGTTCGAGCAAGATCCTCCATTTAATAATGCCCCCGGCGTCGCCCATTACATACATGGGTTAAGATCCTGGTGTTCACTGTATAAATTACCGGCCTTCTGCCACGGAACATTACCCCCTTAATACGGATGTTCCCGCGGGAGCCAGCCTACAGTGATATAAAGCTGACGATAATTATTGACAATAAAACTCTCCTCGGGAAACAATTTGTAAACGTTGCCAAAAATGGTTACTGCAGAGGTTAAAAATGTTGATAATGAAATGCTTAGGTTAGAGGTACAAACGTGGATTATGCATAGATGTAAATACTTCTATGGGATTATGTAGGATTTGTAAATTTTTTTATTTCCAAAACTTGAACCATTTCTTCTTATTGTTAACAAATTATACCACTATAGTATATACTAGGTTTGTGTTCGTAAATCATCCCCGTAAAGCAATGACAACTCATTCAGTATTGTTTGGTCAAACTTTACTAGCACTATGAAATGAACTTTGGAAATCATCATCATCATATCAGCCATTGGTCGTCCACTGCTGGACATAGGCCTCCCTATATGACTTCCAGTCATTACGGTCGCTCGCAGCCTGCATCCACCGCGAGCCGACCGTCTTCACCAAGTCATCAGTCCACCTTGTTGGTGGACGCCCAACGCTCCGTTTCCCGATCCGTGGTCTCCACTCGAGGACTTTTCGGCCCCATCGGCCATCTTTCAACTTTGGATCAACTTTGGAAATGCGGAAAATATATTTTTTTTACATCTAATAATCCATTTAAATATTTCATATAGGCAAAGCCAAACCAGCTAGCCAAAACAGCTAGTGTATATTTAATTTTAAAACATAAAGGCATTTTGTTTAGTGTTGCTGGTGTAAAATTTAATAGATTTCGATTGATATGTCATCAGGTGATCTGAGCACCTTCATTCTATTTCAATCAACTATTTCTTGACCGATACCGTTTCAAATAGTCAACAATACATCACACCAAAAGAAATACGACTTAATTTACTGAAAACAAAGTTCACTTTCGTTATATTGCGAATTTATCAATTACACCATGTGTCACCGGTTAATAATTTACAGTTGGCATTAGATTCTTGATGTAATTTGGCTGAGCTTTTGGTGAACAAATAAAATAATTTGACTTTTCATTTTGACTTCAAAGTAGTTTACATAAATTTTAATTGATGATTAATGTAGGGTTAACACTATTATTTTCAATTCAACTCAAAAGATTATAAAAATATCCAACTTACAAATGTTGATCGACTCGCTTTTTTATTTTTTTAAGTTAACTAAATCTAATTTGGCCCCGTGCTATGTTACGACAGATAAACACACCCAGATAACAGACACATTGTTGTTCTTCATGTAGACCAGTGCAGTTAGCTTCAAAAATGGTCAAAAAAGGAAAAAAATAGTAGTAGAATGAAACCCATTAGAAAAGGAGGGGAATATGATAAAAATGAAAGGAAAAATAAATTACGGTCGATCTGAGTTCGGGAAGTGGGAGGGGGTGGGCTTTTAAGGGGAGAAAATGGTTTATCTCGATTTGCGGTGAAACTACAAGTCCTATGAAAAAAAGTTATATGGCAAAGTTGTAGGTAATAAAACGATCTACAACTTTTAATTCACAAGTTTTTTACATAACCTCAAAACTTATGTGAAAAATTCAAATAACCAAGTTTTACGTTTTTTTTATTTATCTTTTTCAAAAATAATTATTTTTCTACGAAATTTGGTGAAAACTTGCCTATTTATGTCCTTAATACACTGTGATTTACTTGATTGAAAATATTATTGTTTTCACCTTATTTTGACTTAATTTAATAAAAAATAGACTATTTTTCAATCGAAAATTCACGTGTCAAAATATTGGCTTTTTTATAATAGTCGGTGTGTTTTTTGTTCGTCGAAATCTCTATTTTCTGATAGTTTAAAAAAATATATACATTACGATAGTAAATATTCTCAGAAAATGCACAAAACCGAAACAAAAATTTGTATCATTAGGTACAACTGCATCATAAAAATGTGATTTTGTCTTTTCAGACTATATAATAATAATAATAATATAATAATCTGTTTGTATAATGTGCAATAAGTTGGATTATAAGCAATTATATGAAATAAAAATTTGCAAAAATCACATTTTTATGATGCAATTGTACATAATGATACAAATTTTGTTTCGGTGTTTTGTATTTTCTGAGAAAATTTGCTATAGTAATGTATATATTTTTCTTAACCATCAGAAAATAAAGATTTCAATGAACAAAAGGCACACCGATTTTTATAAAAAAGCTAATATTTTGACACGTGAATTTTCGATTGAAAATTAGTCTATTTTTTTAGTAATTAAGTCAAAATAAGGTAAAAAAATTAATATTTTTAATCAAATAAATTATAGTGTCTTTGGGGCATAAAAAGGTAAGTTTTCACCAAATTTCGTAGAAAATAAAATGTTTTTGAAAAAGATAGAAATAAAAAACCAAAAACTTAGTTATTTGAATTTTTCACATACATTTTGACGTTATGTAAAAAACTTGTGAATTAAAAGTTGTAGATCGTTTTATTACCTACAACTTTGCCATATAACTTTTTTTCATAGGACTTGTAGTTTCACCGCAAATCGAGATAAACCATTTTCTCCCCTTAAAAGCCCACCCCCTCCCACTTCCCGAACTCAGATCGACCGTAATTAATTTTTCCTTTCATTTTTATCATATTCCCCTCCTTTTCTAATGGGTTTCATTCTACTACTATTTTTTTCCTTGTAAAAAATTAAAAACCCTGGTCTAATGGGCCATGATCTTGTTATATCTGCAAAAATATTCATAAGTCAATTGTTTAATATTAAGAGCGGATCTGTCATTTCAACTTTAGCTGTATCTACAGATTTGTCAGAATAAGAACATTTTTATTTCGTGCGTTCAAAATCTTTTGAACTACGGTTGTGCAAATAAACGAAGGTAATTTACATATCCAACGACAGTACCAGCAATATTAATTAGCTTATGCGTATTTTAAATTATTAATGAGATGTAAAAAAAGGTAGTTGTTTGCTCTATGTAGCTACCTGGATTCTTAAGCGTAATTCGAAGAAAATGAACACCAATGAAAATTGTAAACAAATTTTATGATATTACATAATTTTAAATGTATATTTCAGAGAAAACAGGTGTACTCCTATTTTCCGACATCTAAATTTTGAGCCCAAACGATATCTACACAGCCCACCAAACTACCACCACCGCATGTTTTTATTTGACATACAACTATAAACAAACCTGTTATTTATTTCAAACGTCGCGATAACATCACATCTACAACCATTAAGAAGAAGAACCATTACTATTTCCCTGTCTCATATATTTCCCGTGAAATAGAGTTTATTTTTTTGTCCATGTCATTTGGCACAACAATTAAAAAGGTGGAATTCGCTGATAGAATGCACGGTCGTCGTATTGAGAGAACATCATTGGCAGCGAAATGGCACTTGCGACAGCCAGGTGGGGTCAAAGGTAGATATATCGGGAGGTTGCGACTCGAGCTGAGGGAAACACTCATCAGTCGTAGCCGAACGATCGTACCAAACACACGCTCTTCCTTTCCCAATTAGGTCCGTAAGATAGAATATACAGTGAGGTGTTAAGTGATGATGTGGATTTTAAGTTGTGATTTTTGATCGCAGAATCCTTCAAAATGTGGGATGATGCGGATATTGAGGAGGCAGTGGTGCCTGCGCCCGCGCAGGAAGAGGCCCCAGCCGAGGCCCCTGTCGAAGAGGCCGCCGCAGAAGCAGAGACCCCCGCACCTGAAGCCCCCGTCTTAGGATTTGAACCCAAGAAACTGATATGCAAACATTGGATCAGGTAAGGTTCTGCACAACATCACCTGCTTTTATAAATTTATTTTTAAGGTGATTAACTTATCTTAACGTTCAAGCATTATATGCACCTTAATACATCAAAGCTGCCAATTATGGCTGCTTAGTTTCATATTAAGTTAGGCTTTACACAAAACAACAATAAACATCAATTATTCCCTGTAAACTTACTCAAATAAAAAACTTTCCCTGAAAGGATGTAGTAATCTAAATTTTAACATCAATTATTTTCCTTTCCAGGCCACGATCAAAAAATTACAGATACATTAACGACTATCGAACAAATTACTACAACGACGTGATCAATTACTTGGACCGGCGCAACCAGGGCCTGTTGGTGGAGGCCCCGCGGGCGCAGACGTGGGCCGAGCGGACTCTGAGGACCTACATGGCTAATTCCTCAAAGAGCTACTCCGAGAGGATTCTCAACAGCTACGATCTCGCCCTCCTTAAGCATATTTCAACCGGAGCGCGCTTCCACCGCTACCACACCAAGTCACTCATCTCTAGGAAGTATTCCACTCTTGGATTTAACATCGTCAGCGTGTAGCTTCGCCCTAACACCACCCGCTTTTGGCTTGACGGATTCGTCCCGGTCCTCGCGTGACCTTTCTCTCGTGTTACAGGCTTACCCTCCAGTAACGGCGACCTTTAGTTGAGGTATTCTCCACGTCCAATCGGAAACCGTCAGCATTCCTACTTTAATATCTGTTTCGTTTGGTAAGAATAAACTGATAAGTTAATGTTTAGTTTTATTTTTCGTAGGACCCCCTACGCTCGCGTTATCTGAAATGTATAGTTTAATTCTTCTACTTTCATATATTATTAACAGACGCTTTGCGATATTTTCTTGTAGGCATTGCGACTAATGTGTTATAAAATCATTGATCCTGTAAATAAAAACAACAAATAGATTATTAAAATACTTTTACAATTCATTTTTTTATTATTTATACCGAGTTAATATAGGTAAACATAGTAATGGAGATGATTTTAGGAAAACTTAGAGACAAAATTATAACTAAAATGGAATTATCATAAACTAGTCAAATTTATTTAAAAGACAATTAAAGGTTTTCTTAGAAAAAGTTCATACAGTATTGATTATAATTTCAAAACACGAATTTCATCGAAAACTAAAATTATGTTTTAAAATCCAATTTTGAATAGAAAAATTTATTCGATAATTTAATAAAATCATTTGCTTTCTATGGGTATAAGGTGTTTTTATAGGTTTAAAGAATTTTTTTTAAAACCTATAAAATTTTCTTATACAAACACTTTTAATGAGAATCATAATGTAGATTAAAAATTAATAAACTAAATGGGCTTGCTTTCAAAACGATCCACTCATTTGATGAATTACTGTTTAAAACGCATATCAAATCCAACACGACTCATACAGGACCGTAAAAATACATTTTAGCTTCACTATAGATTTTGAATGAATAATAGGGCCGTAGGAGCTAAGGATAACTCTAAAATTCATTAGTTCCGAACAAATTAATCGAATATTTGCTCTCTACCTGTCCCTTATAAGAACGTAAAATAATTAACTTCAGATAAAATTAATGGCCAAATAAACAATACCTATTAGCTCGCTTTGAATAATAAATCTTAATAAGTAAAGTTGTTTAATAACTACCTATTTATAGTTTATTCCGTAACTGCCGAAGAGTAAATAATTAAATAAAGCTGAAAAAGCAATAAAACTAAGAACCTTTCGTCGAGATAGTAAATTGAATGTGACAACTACATTTCAATCTATCATTTACTTGTAAATCAAGTTTAAACTTAGAAAGGCAATAAATTGTTTCTAATCCAACAGTATTAATAGTCTACAAAAACATAGATTGTGCGATATATTTTCCGTTCCCAGAACCAGTTTCAGAACACTAACAGACAATAGTTTAAATAATGTTTCGAAGTTCGATATTCTATATAAAATATATTTCTCACCCTATTATAGATGTAATTATTTATGTTGCTTATAGTTATGTTAATTATTCAACGCAGACTCTTCTGCTAGTGAAGAGCTAAATAATAATAAATAATAAGAGAAAAAGTCAGTTACAAATTTTTTTTTAAAAAAGCCTACCTACTACTTCGATACCGGGTTGACTTTAAGCAAAATTGAAAAGTTTTTAACACTAATTTAAAAAAAAAATATGGAGTAAACTCTATTCTTACATCTGAAATATTTGAATGCGATAAAAAAATACTTAATTATTCAAAAGAAATAAATATAATTAAATCAATTTCACCCAAAAGCTACTTACTGGACGGATTTAAATGAAACTTAACGATAGTACACATAAGAAAAAAGGGCGGAGTGTCTATTGTACCATTGATTTGTACCATTGATGGTACAAATCAATGGTACAATTGAAACTTCGCCGAAAAAAGTAACCTTTGACTTACTACAGCGAAAAAATCCTTTAACTCGGCCAAAGACGATGGCGGAAGAACAAAATAAAACTTTCTTAAATACTCCGAATCCCATTTCATAGTGTAATGAGATCTAGAAGATAATTCTCGTCAATGTCACAGCACCGTGACACATTCACTCAACGCAGCTCAAAATTTCAATGTCGGTATCGAAAATAACTTATCTTTGACAGTTCGGTAAACGTAATCGCTTGGGAGACGGCCAAGACTAAGATACCTAGCAGGTAAAATAGGCAGATGGCCAAATTGTACATAATTAAATGTAACAATGACCAAGAAAGCCCAGACTTCGATTCGATACAATTTGTCCGAGAATAGACATTTTGACTACCGAGACGACTCTAGTCGTCATTTAATCTAATATATAAAATTTCCAAGTCACAATGTTAGTTACCGTACTCCTCCTAAAAGGCTTTACCGATTTTAACCAAATTTTTTGTGCGTATTCAGTAGGTCTGCGAATCTATTTTTCACACCCCTAAGTACATATTCTTAGTCGTTTCCTCCAGACTCAACCTCACTTCGTATTCTCAGTGGACAAAAACGTCCTCCACTTGATTTTTTCGGCTCACCTCAAGTTCGAGGCAAGGTGGGAACTGTCAAACGTAAGGTACCTCATAACCAACCTTGAAACTCCCTCAAGATCACTCAAGACGATCAACGCTTGTTTATTATTGAGTGGAGGAATATTATGAGGAAACGACTAAGAATATGGGTGTGGTGTTATTAATAAATGATTTGTATTTGTAAGTGATAAGGGTAGCAGAGAAAGCGTGCGAAGCACGGGTATTTGGTGGGTCAGCTAATATATAAAGTACTATTGTGATTAGCGACTCGCCCTCGCTTCTTTAAAACAAACTTTAACTTAACTGTTTTCAAACTTTACTTACATAACGGTATAAATTATTTGGATGGTTGGAATTTTTGGATTACGTTTTTATAGGTGATAAATGATGCGGATTTTATTGCGGTATCAAGATTAATTTGAGTAGTATATGGTAGTATCATAGACTAATATTAGTCTATGGTAGTATTAAAGATTGAAGGATACATAGGGACAGAGAGAGAGCAAATTACTTTCCAACTATGGTAAAACAGGATAACAGATTAAGATAGAAAGCTGTATAGACCGAATGATAATTTATAAAACTTTTCTTACTATGGCTTCTTTTACTCGAAAGAAAATAAATATTTTTTACGGAAAAATGTCAACGTGAGCCGCAGGAAATAGTAAATATTTTAAATAAAAAGACCAGACATCGTTTCGATACTACTTGTCCGAGAATAGACTGACACGTTTCTAGTCTTAATTAAACATATTTCAAAGCAAATTGGTCATTAAGAGGATTTTTCCGAGTGGTCAATAGCCTCAGCCTTGGTGTTTGATTAAAATAAAACGAAAATCTATTTTGAATTAAGAATACGTATTTTCAATTTAATCAGATTGGTTATAGATTTTTATTTAAAATAAAGAGATTTTTTATAAATTTCTTAAAAACCGCAACTGACGAATATTACTTACAATATTTAAAATAATATATGTATTTTGAGTTTAATGTTAGTTTATGCATTAAAGTTGCTGAAATGAAATCATTGTCATGAAAAATGAAACAAATTTATGTGCAATACACATAAATATTGCACTAGTTTTCCCTCGATTTCAAATCATTTTATATTAAATAAAAGGTATTTCAATATTTGCAGCTTCATTGCACGACTATGTCGGCTCTAGACGTATGAATGAGTTTTCAATGATAAAACGTAGGTAACGAGTCATACCTTGTACACTATATTAGGTAATTTAGTATTTACATTTTATATGACATGTGTTTCATGTGTGAAAATAAATGATATGAATATGAATACGGTATTTACACTTGTATTATAAAGCTGAAAAGTTTATTTGTTTGTATTTAAAAAAATTAGTAGATATAATAGCTTCTAGCTTAACACGGGTATATAAATATTGCTGTCTTAAATGTCAAGAAATATTTAATTAATTATAATACTTAAATACTAATATTTATATTCTCTACCAAAATCGAGCATATCAAATACCACATAGAAACTATCATGCCTTTGGCTTAATTTAATTGCGTTCCGATACTGTAATAACAACTTGTGTATGACAAATAGTTTGTCAATTTGTAGCGGTCAGGGTCATCGGCCGCATCATACATCAACTTCGCGACAATGAATGAACGCTATCATTCATTCGGCACAAATTACTATATAATTGATCGCATCGGCAGAACTGATCACTGGTAGATCATGGAAACTGTTTTATTGATTGCTGTGCTTATCGGATGTCACAAATCTTACTATTTTACTTCTTACTTACAAATATGTAATAAATATTGCAGAGCATACAAAATTTGTCACAGTGCAGAATTAGGTGCGGTGGAGATATTGATGAAGATTTGAATTCCTTTTTATCTTCGACTATCTAAATTTAACCGTGTTCATATCATCTAGTCCAAATTGGTTACGATAGAAAAATAATCTAAGTATCTAAATTAAATTCTATATTCGCATGTGTTTACCAGTCTAATCACAGTTCTAGTATTAACGCAGACATAAGACGGTCCGTCCGTAATAACTTGTTGACACTGATAAATCGTGAAATACGAATTTGAAACAGCAAAATTAATTAACAGAAAATGTCAGAGCTAATCTTCCTATACGATGTCAAGGAATTCCGCGAAATTGTACCCGTAAAAAACATATGGGGTACGTCAGAGAAATGTATAAATAGGTTCTGCTGCGGCTAGTGAAATGCTTCAGATTATTTTAGGCACACCTCCCAGGGAAACAATAGCACAATAGATTCTTTCGCCAATTGGAAAACGTTTTCAGGCAGTGACAGTTACAAATGATGAGCATAAATATTGTTACAGTAAAGTCGGAATGAATAGCAATCAGGAAGCAGATTAAATAAGTTACAGGCGGGATGTGATCTATTCTGTGAGGAGTTAGACAGAGTTAGACCATGCTATTTACTAGAGTTAAATAATTATAAAATGGGAAAGGTTTGTGTGTGTGTCTGTTCGTCTTTCACAAGTATCGTATTCACACAAGTTCAAGTCTTCCACAGGCACTAAGATAATAATCATTTATTTCAACCTCATGCATTACTTCACATCGTAAAACCGCCTGCCTATTTTCAATTCCACTTTAGATTCGATAACAATAAAACTTGGTATAAAATAAATGTAACAGTACTTTAAACACTCGAACAACGTATAAATCACAAGCTTTGACACCGTTCCAAGGCGTGTTGAATTTGAAGGTGAACAATAATATTGAAAAGCGAAACAATGCTTTTACCGTTTTATAAAT
Source organism: Chloroclystis v-ata (assembly GCA_963691955.1). Classification (NCBI taxonomy): domain Eukaryota; kingdom Metazoa; phylum Arthropoda; class Insecta; order Lepidoptera; family Geometridae; genus Chloroclystis; species Chloroclystis v-ata. Next base: position 5,396,240 of record OY829908.1, on the reverse strand, counting down.
TCACAATTTTTAGTTCATTTCCAATTATTATAGGATTTTGTTGGCAAGTTACTGCCATCAGTCAGAATAGTCCAGACGGAGAACAGTTTATTGAGAATATAGTCAATGGCGATGAAAGTAAGTCAAACGCTTTTTTGATAAAATCAATAAAAACATGAACAAGTTCAATTAAACTACAGCAGACTTCCTCCTAAAAGGATCAAGGTGTAGTATGACTTTTCACTTTTGAAAAGTATCTTCAATGAGAATTCCAATGTGTTACGGGGCTCAGTAAGCTACTACTACATAGAGCAGCTGACATCTCTAAATTCTCTAATGCTATGCGCATCTATGCAACTGCAGATGGTATCTTTCCATCATCATCTTCATCAAGATGGAAAAGAGGGTGGTGGTTAACGAATCATTTCCTTTTCTGTCTTAGTAGTATATTTTTTAAATATTTACGTCCCTTGTTTCCATAGGTATATTCATATACCGATTTATTATATTATCCGTAATCCAGATTAGTATCAAAATCTATTCCAAGAAAATCGCAACCCACTGTCGTTCATAGAATAGCTCGACTGATATACCTTCTGAAAATTATTATAATTTAGGATTTATTGTATAAGTACGAATTAAAAAAATCTTAAAACAATAATCTATTAACTGTCAAAGAAAACAAACAAAAAGAAAATAATTCATTCAAAGTCTCGTCAGATCTAAAAGACCATAACAGAGGTCTCTCATAATTGAACTGGAATTACTTAACTCTTATAACTCATGCATTTATTCCTAATTAATGACCTTAAATTAGTGGTGCGGCGGTTTCAGTGTTCTTCTAAGTGTTAAAAACATGAAATCCTTGCATTTGTCGTTAACCTAGTCGCTACCACTACTACGTTACTCTAACAGACAGACTCACAAGAATAACAAATCTACAAGGGTTCCTTGTTTGACTAATTTAAAGGCAAACTTACAACATTAAACTGGATTTATATATATATTTTTCCCTCCGTGCTTACAAACAATGTTACCTTTTAGACAAAATTGAAAAACCAGTATACTTATCTTTCACGGCACCCTTTAAACTGTGTGGAGGGAAATGTTCAAAAAACGCCACTAATTTTATTATGGAATTTCCTCTGTACATTGGAAAAAATGGAATAAAGAAATACAAAGAAATGTATAGCAAAGATCATGCTCTAATTAATTCTGATAATCCCAATGCGCCGTTCAAACGACATCCAACAAAGAAAATATTTACTATCTGCGATTACAAAGATACTACAGGTACTACAGAAACTTATGATAAAAACATACGGGAAGTGGCAAAGTAAAATAAACCATTGAAGAGCCAAAATATCTATTGATAAAGCCATTAATATAATCTTATCCCTCATTGCACATTTATTTAATATTTTGCACAGAAATTATAAGATTATTACATGATCTAATTGAAACCTATCTATCAGATTGTCTATCTATAGTAAAAATAAAATTGCTTTTCACTTTTGTTTGGTTCCTCATTTCTTACTGACAGATTGTGACGAGGGCTTATTACTCAGGTCTTTTACACGAACTATTTCCAGGTATCTACTGGTTTACCTATTGGCATAGGTATGCCAATAGAGAAAACCGTATCAGTACAGGAAATGGAACCCGAACACAGTACAGAACCAATTGACACAGAACCTCAAACTCAGACAGAACTGATGACCGAGGAATCAGAACCAGTACAAGAAACAGATCCCCAAACTCAGACAGATCAACCAACTGAGGAAACAGAATCAATACAAGAAACAGATCCCCAAACTCAGACTGATTTACCTTCTGAAGAAACAGAACCAGTACTTGAAACAGAATCTGAAACTCAGACAGATCTGCCAACTGAAGAAACTGAACCAATACAAGAAACAGAACCAGTACAAGAAACAGAACCCCAAACTAAGACAGAACTGTCAACTGAGAAAACAGAACGTCAAACTCCGTCTGAAGTACATTCTACTCCAACAAACTCTGTAACAAGGAACCAAACCACACAAACAACGCCAATTGAAAGCGAAGACAGTGGTGTAATAATAATTCTGAAAGTGAATAGTTCAGAAAATAATTCATTAGATATAGAAAACATAACTGAAGATTCCATTGAATCTCCTCCATGCACAATAGTAACAAAAACAGCTGTACCATTGAAACCTTATACACCGATATATAGGCCGGTGTATCCTGCAATCACCAACTCTGAAGGTGAGAGATGTCCACTGTTTATTTGTAGGAAAAACAGAAGAATGGATAAAAACACAGGAATATTTTTGCGGACACCAAAAAAATTTACATGGACTACTTCTAAAAAATATGTTGTTAGCCAGATCGGAGATTCAGATGACTTTTCGTCGTATAGTGATGATAATAATGACGAAGAAAAACCTATCACCCGGTACAAAAACAAATTAAGGACAGTAAAACAGGACAAAATTAGCATTGACGACGAACTCTTGGAATACTTTGATAAAATGTATAAAGAATAAAATTCGAGAACACTAATTCCTGTTTTATTTAAGTTATTATTAGCTGGATGCCACTAGTATTTCTTGCGGTATAAAACCTGAAAGTGGTATAAATTTAATGTTAGTTGCTTTAATGTTAGTTGTGGCCAAATGTTCATGACTATGTAATTACGAGTATTTATAATAATTATTTTATCCCTATTTGAGAAGAAGATAAAATATTTAGTTATTGGACTGTATAAAAAAGATACTAAAATTAGTATTAGAAAGATTGTTTTGAGTTTTATTAAAGAGAGATGAAAATACATTAAAATATTTAGTTTTTACAATTTTTTTAATGCACTCGTTTCGGGTGTACTATTCTGTATCTAAAGAAAATATGTTTATTCGTTATTCCAATAGCATTAATATTTGGCGCCCTACTCGTATATGTGTGTCTCGGGCACTAGAGAATAGTATTATTTAATATGAAGCCATAACGCAACTGTAGAGCTTACAAAGAAACTAGATATTGTATAAAATGCTTACAAATATTTATTCATATATTAAACTTACGTTTTATAAGTATTAATAAATAAATTGAGATTCTGATTCATTCGTAACACCCATTTAATGCTATAAACGATTAGACACACAATCGTAGTACCCCCTTTTCCCTGGTAGTACAGCAAAGGATTCTATATATTTTTATTCCGTAGACTTATTTCCTCCTTATCTTTGCTATCGTGACAAGAGCACTGGGCACTTTGGCATGGAGTCGTTCGCTTTGGACTTTTCCCAGCGACATCAGAAGGTTTGACAGCGCTCCGGATCAAATTGTTGAAAAAACTTGCCAATGTCCTCCTTATAAAGGTAAGTTTTTAGACAATTAGCTATGTATACCATCTATTTAATAGATATTATCTTGTACCCATAACTTATAATCTCAAAGAATATATGAGGAAATAGTATATAAATAAAGACCTAAGAAATTGACATTTCATTTATAATTTTGTTCTCATGTATGAATGACCCTAAATCTAAAATTAAACGAAAACCAAATTAAATAACAATTAAAGCAAAAAAAAACCCTTCACCTACCTAAGGAAGAAACAACGATTTTTTACAACGCAGTGGCAAGTACATTAAACATTCTAGACATTGCCAGGGCTTGCTGTCTTACTGAATTGTTAAAACTTCGCAACCACTCCTAGTTTACTATCTTCATTTATCTGCGAAACGACGAAGGGAAAATGAGTCCGTGAATTTTCCAGTCATTAATAGTTTTGAGAGGGTCATTGTCATTATCATTTTCTCAGCTGCATCAACTGCAGAACATAGGCTTCAATTTCTTATATACCACATATCATAATATACTATTTAATGTGTAATGGTTGTGATTATGATAAATAAATAAACAAATATTCGGTTGGTAGTTACTTGCATCCAACGAACCTTTTTTTACATGGCTTGTCTATTGAAGTTTCAATACGTTGTCGTTTACTGTACTATAGCAACTTTCTGCGAGCTCCAATTTGCCTGGTAAGCATAAATAGTATACCAAAACCTACACAAGGGGATATATTAAGGAGACCCGTATCTAGCAGTATAACTGAATGAGGATATAATGTGGGTTGTAACGTCGAATGCCCACTAGGTGGACGGATGAGTTGGTGAAATTAGCTGGTTCATGGTGGATGCAAGTCGCATCCGACCGAAACAACTGGAATCCATTAAGGGAGGCCTATGTCCAGCAGTGGACGTCCGACGGCTGATATGATGATGATGATGAATGAAGGTTTGTAACGATGAAATTGACTAAATCCTTTTTGCCAGAATGCGAAGTAGAATTCAAGCCGAATGAAGACGCATTAGACTTCCTGAAGCTCCGAGGAGTTATAAACGACGAACAAGAAGTGGAAATTAAGGAACAGTTTGAGATGGAGTCGGCTAGCAGTAAGATGATGCCGCGGCGAAGGTCTGCCGTGGATGGAAGATGCTGCTGTCCACCCAGAACTGCAATGATGCCTGCTTTTATAACCAGCAAGGAGTTTTCTAAGAACGAAGAGAAGTTTAAACGTATAAATTATAAAGCTTGATGATTTGTTTCTTTTTAACCAATATCAAAATAGGTATAGACCAAAAAGATTATATGCCAAGTGTTGCTGACCTAAGTAATAACCTAAGAGCCCGTGATGGCCAGACCTTCCTTTAATTCACAAGCGTGAAAATTATTTCATGTGTATGTCTAACATAGGTAAGAATAACCCCCAAACATGAAACCTGGATCGTGGTTCCTTTGGGAGATAACAGGTAAAAGGTTGTTATCTCCCAAAGCAACCGCGATCCAGGTTTCATGTTTGGGGGTTATTCTTACCTATGTTAGACATACACATGAAATAATTTTCACGCTTGTGAATTAAAGGAAGGTCTGGCCATCACAGGCTCTTGGTCCATAATGACCTTATGAGTGATTCGTAGTCTCACCCCATATCTTCCAGCTTTAGTCAAACCGTATATTATGATTATTATTTCAAATAAGAGGAATGAATCTTCATCTAACATAGAAAAACATAATGATATTAAATTTATCATGAAAAAATATATACATTTTGCCATCGTTTGTTTATAGGATTATGTATGTCAAACAATGATATTTATATGTTTTGTATATCCTATCAGAAGCAGCTTCGTTCTACGTATTGTACAAACTTATTGCGGTTACCAGCCCGGCCAATAAGCGCTGTGAGATGCCCCAAGATGCATGTATCCGTGGGTCTATTATAGGTAATAATAGTGCCCAGTATTGGGCAGTACATTATGGGTTGTTATAATGATGATGATAAAACAAGTCCTAACACAAGGCATAGAAATCATTCTGACACAACTTTTTAAATGAGATGAATGAGAGAGGCTTAAAACTTAGTTATACCGGGTCGTGACTCGTAGTCCCACTGTGATTGACCCACTATGACTCGTGGTCCCACTATCCCTGAAATCATGGGTTCGTGGTCCCACTGCTTAGTGGGACTACCAGTCATAGTTAAAATCATGGGTTCGTGGTCCCACTGCTTAGTGGGACTACCAGTCATAGTTAAAATCATGGGTTTGTGGTCCCACTGCTAAAAGTTTAAAGTTTTAGTTTTTTTAGTATCGGAGTTATGGCAGTTTAAAGTTTGACAGCTGTCATCGAAAATGTTGCTCTCTCTATCACCAATCATTTGCACCTAGTACGGCATCTCTAGGCCAAGCCGTATCGGAGTTATGGCAGTTTAAAGTTTGACAGCTGTCATCGAAAATGTTGCTCTCTCTAACACCTGTCGATTGAGCTTTGTACGGCATCTCTAGGCCAAGCCGTATCGGAGTTATGGCAGTTTAAAGTTTGACAGCTGTCATCGAAAATGTTGCTCTCTCTAACACCTGTCGATTGAGCTTATGTTACGTGTATGTTACGTTATATGTAAATTGTCAGTTAATATGGGTTATTGTACATTTGCCACAAAGTTAATTCGTCATAGGTAGGTAAAGTACATCATAAAGTAGGGTTTGCAAGTAAGAAGGTGAATGGTGTTAAGCGCTCGCAATGATGTCGGTTATTTTAGCAAAAAAGCGAATCCCTAAAATATATTTTATTATCAACGCAGTTATATTTTAGGGGCTAGATGTTGCTGTGTGGATTGTCCGGCAATATTTATTTATTTCTTTTATATACTTGAGTTATATTGTTATCAAAATCGTATTGAATAAGGACTGATTTGTAAAATGAAAATTTCAGTTATTGTACCAATTCTATCACTATTATTAGTATTAAGTGGTGTTGAACCACAATGTGGTGGTAAGTGCACAGATATCTTTTAAAAAAATAATAAAACATATTTAAACAGAATTTTGCAAACTAAGTTTTCAACATTTTAGCTCCGTTAAGCAATTAAATACGGACAAATTTGACCAAAAATCAGAGTGAAGTAACATAAATTAACAACAAGCTGAAAATTGGTGAAACAAAATTGTAGATAATAATATTATCTATAAAAAATGTATGAATACCTATTTTTTCTTACGATCCACTGATTAGGAGATAAAACGATTTAAAAATTTTTTTAAAGTTGTAATCGAATATAACATGCGACAAACACGCTTCAGAAATATTTTATTCTTTATTTCGCCGTTTTTCAAAACGCTCGAAATGCGACTTAATGTGATTGTTTGTTGAAAAAGGACTACGGACGAAATGCCACTAACCCAATTCTTTGCCCCCCACCACATAGGTCGTAAATATTTATAAAAATGTTGTTTTAGCTAATAATTGTGCAGATCGACCACCACTGATATTGATTCCTGTGTTGATAAAGTTGTATCGGTATCCAAAACTACCATCGCATTTAGAAGAACCAGGAAGACGGAACAGTACTTAGCAACCAGATAACAAATATGATTCCATAAATAAGAAACTCTGTGTTTTAAATGATGCATTTTTTATTTATTATCATCACCTCTATTTACGTTAGCACTGCTGGGATAAAGGGACTTCTCAATTGACTAGAGAGATTAGGCCGTAATTCAGCACACTGGCCAAGTGCGGATTGGTGAACGACATGTTCTTCAAACATTTTAAAGTTCTCAAATGAAGCCGGCTTCCTTACGATGTCTGCCTTCACCGTTAGAGCACGTGTTTTTAAAGCACACATACATTTTCAAGAAGAAAAACCCAGGTGCTAGATAATCTGATAAAGAATTACATTTTCATCTGGTTTAACATATCAATAATGGTAAGCTTGTACCAAATCCCCCAAGAAGTATAATAGGTTCTATTAGGGAGACCTGTGTCCATAACGGGGACGCAAAAGGCTGTTCCGGCGATGATGGATTCAAATATTAACATTTCTGAGCTCATAAAGTCGTGAATCCGTTAACACGTAACATAACAGTATTAGATAATTTACTTGCATATGCACTCAACACAATTGAAACACACCTTGAAACTGAAAATACTTACGTCTTAGAAGTTACATAAATCCACAGGTGGTAACAAACAAAGACATTGACAAGTCGGTTCCACGCGGCTAACAATACAATGAAGGTAGAGTTGAGGAGAACTTTGTTATTATGATTTGTAGTAAAAATACCCAATTAGAATTTTGTTAGTAATTTAAGTCAATATTCGTCATTTGACCAAAATTTTATCAGAACCTACTTTTACCATAGGTAGGTATTATAAGTTTATGTTTTTAATATATTTATAACGTTGATCTATTTGAACTACATTAACAATCAATCTTTTGATATATCTAATTACTCAGTGTAAAATATGTAGTTTTTACTTGATATCTGAAAAATGTTGCATATTTTTAATCAACTCCGCCAATAACTAAGTTTATTTCATAATCTCCAATTTCAAAAAGGTTACTATTGACGAATAGTATTGTGAAAGTAGTATTAGAAATTTTATTTGCAGCTATGTCTTTGCAACTTTTCTCTCATATGAGTCCTCCAAACCTCTACTCTCTTGTACAATACGATAAATAGGTGTTAATCTATTGCTATTTGACAGTGAAATGATGAAAAATCTGTACAACGTAAGTGCTCTTTGTAATCCTTTATTGTTTCTAAGTCTATTTTTAAACATACGTTTACCCTTGAAAATAGTCTATGATGTTGATTATTACAGTGTAATAGTTTTGTAGCTTATTTGCAACAAACCAACAATACAAATGATTCCTCTTTAAATATAAAAGACAGATAACACATAGGCTACTTTTAATGGTTACACTTTTATTGCCAGTTCATCATGACACCGCTAAAAGGGTGGAAAGCTAGCTAATAAAATACATTAACTATAGGTGCTTATTTTATTTAGGTACATTATTTTGATCTAATTTAGATGAGTAGGTATCATTCCAGCTATTTTTATCGAGAAAATTATGCGTTCATTACGCAAGAAATTCATTTAAATTATGCGTAACTGTGATATCATTAATTCAGTACACAAATTATTGGATGTTGGTATGAAACTCATAAAATGATAACTGAAATTCAGATTAATTGCATTTTGCGTGGGAAATGGCTTTATTTAGGATTTAATATAAATAGTCACGCTTGATTATAAAACTCATTTTCCATAGGATATAGTTTGCAAAATATTCAACTTTAACATTCATAACAAGAGAATTTAGAATGGATTGAAATTGATTGGCTTACAAATATACATCTCTCTTATTATGAATGATAAAGTTGAATATTTTGCAAACTATATCCAACAATTATTATTATAAGATACATAATTTTGATTTTTATCTATCTGGAAACTTGCATACAGAGATTGTATGTAAGATTAAAATTAATCTTATTCACTTTCGCATCATATTATAAGTACCTACATAACAATCGACATATAAATAAGAATTCCATTAGGTACTTTAGAAATATATCATTATATAACATCAATCAAATAATTACAGTTAAAATGGAAGCTACGGGTGCTATTGGTAATGGCACTGCAACTCAGACCATCAGAACAATCGATTGCCGGGGTCACATACATGGATGACTTTGATTTTGAAGAACGGTATTCCAATGTCCACGAATGCGACCCATTTTACTGGCATCCACTCCACTTACCAGAACACTGTGCTGATATGTTCGAAAATCTTATAAGATCAAGGCTACCAGGTCACGTGGGCTTCGCAAAACCACGTGATAGAGAACAAAAGAAACGAGAAAAGGAAGAGAAAGAACGTCAAAGACAGAAACAAGAAGAAGTGTACGCTCTTGATTTATCAGGGATACAACTAAAATACCCTGAAGAAAGCTTTGAATCTAATTATGAGAATTATTATCATGAGCCACAGTTCAGGCATAGGCATTCTAGACGACATCGGCATCACCAATCTTCAGACGAAGAAGAGGAAAGTGAGCCAGATACACCCGTATTTCAATTTAATGAAGATCCAAATGAACAGTATTATAATGATAATAGTTATGATAATAGTTATGTTAATGCATATGAAAACTACGAGTCGCAGTATAATACGAGGGCTGCTAATCAGCCTGTGAATAAAATACTAAGTTTATTACAAAATGACGCAGGTAAACACCCGTCAGCGCCTACATATGGCTTTATGCCCAATTTAGGCCAAGTGGCGATGTACCGACAACCGATATCGAAATCCAGCCTCAAGTTGATAAAGCAAATAACAGCAGAATACAGGAAACAAGAGTTAAAGAAAAAGAACGCTCAGACTGAGAAAACTAACACTGCTAAGAGTAAGGGAAGGTCAAAGAAGACAAAAAAGAAACATGGTCATCATAGAAAGCACAAAAATTGAGGATATTTTAAATATTTTTTTAATTTTTTATTACGTAATTAGGTATTGTATCTACTTACTTATATTAAATAAAAGATAAAATCGAATAAATGATTAATGTTATGGTAATCCTTGTATGGTCTGATACAACTTACAGTAACGGAAACTCTTGATCAGTAGTATACGTAATAATTATGGGTTTATTATTATTATCTTTTAAAATCAATACAAGAACCTTTCTCATTTACATATCAATTACATTTCCTGAAAGTGTATTTCAATCAAATCAATAGAAAAATCAATGAATGCAATCCTAAAGTCATGTTTTACATAAACATTTAGGTATATTACTTGCCCCACATCTTATTTAATAACGACTGGTGTCTAATTCAGGACTTTACCAGAACAAATTTAAAAGGCTCCTTCTTTAGTAAGTAAAGGTATATTATTTTTTTATGATTATCCTATTCAAGACGCTGCAGTTGCTAGGACATTATAAGATGAGCTCAAGACTAGGTCGACATTTATCTAATTGACCGTATTAAGAGCTGATCGTCTGTACATCTGGAACCAATTAGCTACCTACGGATTTCTTCAATATTTCTGAATGAAAGTATTAAGATCTAGGGTGGGATATTAATAACTCACTGCTTGGTGATTATAAGTTGAAGTAAGTACGTAGGTATTTTAATTACCTACATTGCTACGATAGGAAAAACGATTAGGGAAATGTTTTCAAAACAAATACATTGTGATCGTGATTATGTCACACCTTTACACTACTCGCAAAATTACTCCCATTTGTCGACTATAGAAGTGCTTTTCAAGTGCACTAGTAAGTTCTTAAAAAGTGTTAAGTATTTTAAATAAAATGACTTTGATTTTCAAGGTAAGATTATATTATTATTTTTAAACACCTAATTCTAATTAAGTTTTTAAATCTTATATCATTGGAAAGTGTAACAGTTTACTGGCTTCACCATTCGCTGACAAGACACAAATGTTGTATAGTCTCATTATTAAATACCTCCGTAGGGATTAACCAATTTATTTATGTATACTTATTGAATTAAGAAATTTTTTTGTTTTGGTATAAGAATTGTTAAGTTTTGTTAATTTAAGTTTATTCCTATTATTATGTTTTTCCGATAAGGCGATGTGGTCGCTCAGCGACAAAGCCTTGTTCTAGTAATTAAATAAAAAAAAATAAAAAAAAAATCTTATATAATTGTTTAGTTTAAGAAACATAAATTTATGATCATTTTATTAATTATTCATTTATCTCACCGTTTTGTTAGATAGACCATGCCCAGAATTCACAGATATATGGATTGATTTGATTACAAAGGCATTTGTGTGAAAACTATATAATCGATTAATTTAAATATCTATCTATGTATGTATATTATATTAAGTATATCTTCTAGCACCCGTAACACAAGCTTCGAGCTTACAATGGGGGCTAGATGTTGCTGTGTGAATTGTCCGGCAATATTTATTTATTTATTTTTTCAGATTATCTTTACTTTATTACCAACTTGGGTAGCGGCGTCTGTCGCTGGATTGAGCTACCTCGACAACCTCGTCGAGCGACCGCTCAAACCATTGCCCGGAGAAGACCCTTGCAACCCTTTGTATTGGTACCCCCGACCAATACCAGAAAAATGTTACAATAAACAAGTGAAGCCAACTCCACTACCGCCACCTCAAGCACCGCCACTTCCACCATTACCGCCCCCCTTACCCCCACCACCACCAAATTTCCCTGTGATTCCAATGCCTCCTGCACCTATACCCTATCCTATGCCATTATTCCCATCCTTCCCCATGTACCCTATGCCACAATATCCGCCTATGCTGCCAACGCAAGCGCATTCTTGTGGCACGCCCAACATGCCCTACCCTCCTAGCTACCCTCCTCCTAGCAACCCTCCTCCTAGCTACCCTCCTCCTAGCCACCCTCCTCCTAGCTACCCTCCTCCTAGCTACCCTCCTCCTAGCTACCCTCCTCCTAGCTACCCTCCTCCTAGCTACCCTCCTCCTAGCTATCCTTCACCATCAGTTCCCTTCATTATGCCAGGTGCCCCAACATTTGTACCGCAAGCTGCACCTGAACAGTTTGGATTCGTCCCTGGAATACCAGGCATCGTGTCACCTGATGGTGGTATCAATATACTCCCGTTTTCTGATGCGTACTCAGATATGCTGGAGAAACATAAACAGAAATATATAAGGCGTAGGTTGGCGAAAGTTTTAGATGAGTATGACACAAATTATAGGAAGTACATTTAAAAATGTTGCCATGCTTCACTATCATGTATCTTTATCAAATAAGTGAAAACAGACAAAGAGCCTCATACGTATATAAACAATATTTACAATATTGTCTATAAACAATATTTACAATATTGTTTAAACAATATTTACAATATTGTTTATACGTATGGTGGTTTATGGTGTACGAACGCATTATATGCATTATATTTTTGATTTGATTGGGTTAATAAAGTTTTTGTTTACGTTTAAATAATACAAAACTTAATATGTATATAGCGAAAAGAGATTTTCTTTTTGTCGGTAAAACAATTTCAATTTTGATTTTGTCGTAGTTAATTTATTCCTCTCTCTCTCTCTCTTCCTCTGTTTAAATAAACTTTTTTGTGTAAATTATACATAAAATGAGTAATTACTTCATCAGGTAATAACTTCATCATCATAAGGTTTTGTTTTTATTATTTATAAGATAAGAAATATCTTGTTGTGATATACGTCTCCCTAATAGAACTCATTGTAGGTCTTGGAGGAAAAAAACATCCATAGAGTGCCAAAAACCTTTATTTCAAATATAATAAGTACAAACGATATATTCTTAAAATATTAAGTTAAAGATAACATTATAAATTACAGTATTATAATTAAGTATAGAATTTTAAGTTAATACAATTATATCAAACTCAATTTTACTGTAACAATTGAGCAGTTTCCTCATACTTTGTTTAATATTTTCAAATATCATAAAAATTCGATTATTTCACATCATGGTCATATCTAAGTGAATACGAAGATAGGTAATAACGAAAGATTATGAACTTTTTGTAGATATAAAGTATTATTTTGAACATTTTTTAAGGCTATTAAATTTTCGCTAAAAAAACAACATCATAACATTTTTTTACTTTTCTTTTTTTTCATATCCGACTAACATCATAACAATATGATAACAAAACCGACTATTAAACCTAAATTTACATTATACACACATTTTTAAATTTTTATTATACGACTTACGCTATAAAATCATAATTATATGAATAATACTTATCTATGGACGGATTTACTGTAGACTTCATCGTATATACAGACAAACCTTATAACTAATTAAACTATTTTTTTTAGATTACTATACTATCTAATATAAGACTTATACTTAGTATTATAATAATTAATTAAGTAAGTAAACATTGCCGCTAGACTTTCGTACATGAAACGTACCGTAAAGATTAATAAAATGGTGATGTCTTATTGTAACAAGACTAAGTATATAATGAAATAACAGAATATTTTTTTTTCTGTTTAAATGTCTATATAATTTGTGATTTTAGTATATAATAGAGGTTGCTAATCAAATTTCAAAGATTTAAGAGATTATAGAGACTGAAGGTTACATATATTTTACCATGGTATGTAGGTAATATAAATAAAATATAAATATTGACGGACAATTCAAACAGCAACATCTAGCCCCGTGATAAGCTCGAAGCTTGTGTTACTGGAGCTAGATTTCTAATATATATTTAATAATTCATACATAGATAGATATTTTTTATTATACATAATTATATTAACACCCAGACACTCGGAACTAATATTTGACGAACGTACAAATTTTTGTCCCGAGGTGGGAATAGCTACCAAGAGGTTGCGGTTAGTTACGCAAGAGCGTCGTAGGCGGACCTTCGCCCGTTGCGCCACAGAGTACAAAATAAATTGTAGATTATCTACAATTTACTAAACTAATAAAGCATTAAGAATTCGGATTACCCGCAAGCCTTTATAATACTAGTAACAAATTAAAATAAGACCTAAACTTATGGAATGTATTGTATGGATGGTTTTAAAATAATTATTATAACTACATAGCTTATATTCATTTTCAAAACGTTATTTTAATTAAATCTACAACAAGAAAAGAGCAATAATAATTGTCGTCACGATCATTTAATATCGCATCCGATAAAATATCATTAAAATTGTCGAATGTGTTTTGTAATGGCTCTCACCTTCTATATAAAATTTAATCTCTAAATTTTAGATCGATCCCGTTTGTTTGAATTTAAAACTATTTCCAATCACAAATTATTGGATGCGAATCACAAATTATATAATGATCACGACGAAAATACTTAAGCTAAGGTTACTTATTTACTTACAAATATATGTGATGTATTAGTGGAATAAGTAAAATTAAATACGTTATTTTGTACACCTAAGAGCTAAGTAATCGTTTTATTTTATAATCACGAACATAAAGTGCTTCAATGAGACATTTCAGTCATATTTTAGAAGAAAAAACACGCACAAACATAAACAAATTCACAATATTGGGTCGGTTGTCGAATTCAAGTTTCCATTCTTTGAATTTTTCAGCATTTATTAAGTTAAGTAGTAGATGATTTTGGCTATTTGCACTAGATACACTTTTCTAGTATAGATGATGATGATGAATGACACTTGGTTTTCTTATTTCATGAAGCGACAAGAACACTAATGATCAATTATTGCTAAGCTACTTAAAACATCTAAGGCCATAAGACAGCTGCGCTTTCAGAAAATATTCTTCTGCGCGAAGATTTTGCACAATGACGTATTTTTTTTATGAAATATTAGCCGGTTCAAATCAATAACGTTCGATCTACTTTGAACGAACATTCTGAGTAAAAAAGTATATATTTTCTGTTTTATAATCATTTTGTTATATTTTATGTAGAACATAATCTGAAAATACTAAATGCATCCATTATATAAAAATCATAAACCTTAACATGATTAAGTATTTTCAAGGAATGTTTTTGTTCTATTTAGCCAGTTGCAAAAGCCTTATTAAAATAAAGCAAGGAAGAAACCTTTTAGTTTGTCTGGTGAAATCATAAGGGAAAAGAATTTAATTATCTTCAAGAAGATTCATATTAAAACGAAAGTAGTCCTTGCAGAGAGTCTAATTAGCCCCTCAAAGTGAAAATTACAAAGAAACCATTGCTTTATGATGAAAAGAAGAAAAATATTTTATGTTAAATATTTATTTCAGTGTATGTACCTGATAACTATAAACGCCTAAAATTAACTCACAGCAAATTATGAGAGCAGCTATAATTAAATAATATAAAGAATATTATTTAAATTTGAAGAACTAAACCTGTATTATAACTTTTATTCATTTATTCTTTATAGAATCCAGAACATAACATTACAGTATTTATTTTAATTGATACAAAATTTTAACCTCTTTTTATAATTGAGCGTGTGTTTATATCAATGTCCATCACATCAAGATATTTAGATGATTAATATTCTGATTCACAATTCGCTCAGAGACTTATGGAAAGGGCTATGCTAGGGTATCTCTACGGGATCGAATCAGAAATGAGGAGATACATAGAAAAACGCGGGTCTCGACATAGCGGATTATCTCTTTAAAATGGCAAAGGGCGGGTAATGTAGAGAGGAGAACAGATGGCCGATGGGGCCGAAAAGTTCTTGAGTGAAGACCACGGATCGGAAAACGCAGCATCGGACGTCCACCAACAAAATGGACAGAAGACTTGGTAAAAGCTGCCAGTTCACAGTGGATGCAAGCTGCATCCGACCGAAACAACTGGAAATTTTAAGGGGTCCCTATGTTCACTGGACGTCCGAAGACCAAAATGATGATGATGAATATTCTGATTCCAGGATAATTAGAGACCTGTTTGAGTAATCACAATTAGATCTAGGATCAGGAAACTGGTTAATCTAAATTAGGCATAATTAAAGGCCGCTCTGCATAATATCCAATTTCCAAAGGGATATTTGCTTACACAGCTATATCCCATAAAATAAAATACATCTTATAAAGTAAAGACTTTAAGGTATAGAATATTATTTGTCCACTCCGTTAGAATATAATGATCCGGAGTAGTGAATTAAATTTATAAGATAAAAGTGAAGATTGATTTTTTATTACGACGCTTAATACCCGACGTCATTTTGTCCGGTGATATTCGACCCGCATAAAAAAATCAACTTTCGTGCCTAATTATTATTTATTTTAAAAAATCTGCTTCCTTCCCACTTTTTAGCTCTACTTTCGGCCCATATTTACGTAAATTAAATGCATTTTTGTACTGTTAGAGTGAAAATACTTAATGTTTTATTGTAACAAGTCTTATGTAAGTGAATCTAGTTCAAACATACAAATATGTATTTAGTGAGCAAAAGTTATACTTTTTCTAATAGGTACACTGATTTCAATGTTTTGTGGACAGTAACCAACATAGGAATGCCTTTATATTTCTTTGCTGTAAACTAAACCCCACGCTGTAAACAAATAGCTTGATTTAACATTTAATTGGAATCTGTATGATACTAGGAAGTTGGAAGCAATGAAAAGTGACGCCAAACAAAAATTGCCCAATACCCAATAATAAAAAAAACTATGAGACGGATCAATATTCAAACGTACTTTTTGAATCGGTTTAGATTCATAGTTGCCTTCCCATAGTCGATGTACGCTGGGCTGAATTTATAGTAAACCATTTGATAGACACGTTTGCATCCAACAAATTAATGCTCGAGAACAGTTTCATTTCGCGGAACGCTCAAAATGGCATGCCTTTTCGTGTTCAATTCTGTTTTGTTCTATTTCTGCGTATTGCAATTGATACGATATATTATTTCCGATCGGTTGTAGAGTAAAAGCTTTCTATTGTTAACTTTACGACTTTTTTAAATCATATTGATTAAAGGTTTTAAGTACCAAAGGTAGGAGTTAGGTTAGTTAGGGCCGACTTAGGCAAGGGGACAATGCACAATACGCTCCATAGCGAGACGTCAGTGCAGATCCTAGTTCCCCCACAACAAATTAGAATTAGAATTAGAAGGTTTTAAGTCTAAAATAATATTTCGTATCAATTCTTCTTAATTAAATTTTGAATGGATTTAAGCGACATAAATGACAATTAAAATTACATATGCACATGATACACAAACATAATAAGTAAAGCTAAAAAAAGAAATTAAAGTAAAGTATAGTTAGCTTAAAATCTTAGACCAGAACCTTTCACCAGAATTATGTTAGATATTATTTGGTGATTGATTAAACATAGTCAATATTTAATCAATCACCAATTAACCTATACTTTGTGGAAAAACGCATTTAAAGTGAAATGATAGATATTATGTATATGTATATTATGTATATAACACATACATAATTATATCTT
Source organism: Chloroclystis v-ata (assembly GCA_963691955.1). NCBI lineage: Eukaryota > Metazoa > Arthropoda > Insecta > Lepidoptera > Geometridae > Chloroclystis > Chloroclystis v-ata. The sequence goes on along the minus strand of OY829908.1, from coordinate 5,378,990 downwards.
GTAAGATAAACCAGAGTAGAAATTACTTTTTGCAAGTCGCAATACCGATAAACAAACAAGCGCTGCAAGCTGACTTCTGCAAATTTTTCACCACAAAATAAAGCAAATCGTGAGTAAAAGCTTCTCCGAACGTCGCTTCTTGTAGTAATTGCCAGAGTTTCAGTACTCTGCCTCATGTGAATAATATGTTGCAACATTCGGACTAGCTTTATCTATATCTAGCCAATATTGTATGCAGTATTTTTCAGTTAATTTTCTAAAATATACTTAAATTGATCGAAAACTATAAAAATTGTAAAAAGTTAATAATGTTAAAACAATGTGTCAACTTCACGACTCACACAAAGAACACAAACATATACGTAAAAACATTACTAGAACATTTACAACAATTAACCCAATAAAATAACAACCTCAGCCTTGCTGATGTTTTTATTTATATTTAAGTATAACCCAAGTTAAGCTCGATATTATATAAGTAGACCTAAACATTAAAAAATAACTTATAAGTAAAATATATCATAACATTTTATCAGAGCTTACAAAAACAATTTGTGATGTTAGAAATTGACAGGTTGTAAGTTTTTGTTTGTTTCAAAGTGTTGTTTTTATTTTTATAGTGGACAAGTCGAAGATAACGTGTTATATAAAATAAAATTTAACTCTTTTGATACTAGGGGAGAATGTTGTGGGAGAGATCCCACAACATTATTTATTCGGCCTACTATCTCAGATCGCGTACAAAAAAAAATTGTTTTGGTTTAAAAAGCGCTCCAGTGGTCATAAGAAACCTTATTCATACTGCCGTTTTGCAAAAGTTACATTAACATCATAAAATAATGTTTATGTAATAATCAGAATACCAAAAACATATTACCAGAATACGGATAGCATGATTGTTATCTGACATCTCCTACAACTAACCTTTACACCAATATTTAGATTACATAAAACAGCAATAACAAAGTAAAGTAATAAACAGTGTGATAATCCCGTTTTCTTACACATAGCACGTCCCGGCCCTTAAGGATTAACTACAACATACACAGATTTAGGATATGTGATGATATATTTTGTCATATTGTTTAAAATAGGCATTTATAATTAGTGAAAACGAACTTTAAAATATTAATAATGTATGTCAAATGTGTTTACCTATACAATACGAATACTTATGTATATGATAATGTATCTTGTTTATTAAATTGCATTCGTATTTAATACATTAAAATTGATATCAAACAGGCTTACTACTCAAACAGGCTAGAAATATTAATATAATTACTATTATAACACGCGTACTCCCCGAAATTCTTGACGGTTGATCGCTGATTGTCGCTAAAGCGAACTTGGGAATTACGATTTGGCGCACCTGCATGATGTTGTAGTATTTTAAATATTTGACAAGTCAAACATCGTCTAAGAATTCAACAAAAATATCAAATACAAATTACTTTCGCATCTAGTTCGTTGTAATGTTCTATGCTGTTTCTAAGACGTTATATTTTTTTCTAAGCTCTGATAAAACGACAATTTTTTTTTGCTTTAGTTTAACAATGTGATGCTGAGATTATAATATAACACAAGATATACAAACACTTAAATTATACATTCTAAAAAAGTGATCCTATTATTAACATCATATTCAAAATTATAATACTTTATCCATTATAGAAGGAATTAAGCCTCGAGCAGACCGGATGCGTATACGTACACGCAAGCGTAGACGTGCACGTACCACTGAGTTGTATTGTATGGAAATGTATGTGACAGGACACACTGCACGCGCACGTCACGTTACGCAAGCGGTGTGACCTGTCTAATACATTCCCATACATTACAACTCAGTGGTACGTGCACGTCTACGCTTACGTGTACGTATACGCATCCGGTCTGCTCGAGGCTTTTATTAAAATAGACTTAATTACATTTACGATACTTACTAAAATGAGAAATATAACAAAGAATATTGATAAGATTTAATGTAATTGGACGGAAAAATACAATTGCACAAACCTTATATTATAAATTATTAAATAAAAACTGCACTATAAATGGCCTACAACATAATATACAAAATAAGATACCCTACATTTTATAACTATTTTAAAAATAGTTGCAAAATAGAACAAAATAAGGCTGATTCTAAGACGTTATATTGAGGCTCTGATTAAAGGACAATTTCTTTTGCTTAAGTTTAATAATGTGATGCTGAGAGATTATAATATAACACAAAATATAGAAACACTTAAATTAAACATACTAAATAAGTGAAACTATCCTATTATTAACACCATATTAAAATTGTTATATTATCCATTATAGTAGGAATTAATTAAAATAGACATAATAACATTTACGTTACTTACTAAAATGAGAAATATAACAAAGAATATTGTTAAGTTTTCATGTAATTGGACGGCAAAATACAATTGCACAAACCTTATGTTATAAATTATTAAATAAAAGCTGCACTATAAAGGGCCTACCACTTAATAAACATAAAATAATTAATATTATATTTATTTTTTAAATAACAAACGCGAATTAAATAAAAGTTAATGACCTGAAAGCCGCTTTCTCCGAAAACGATACTTTGCAAGCAAAAAAAAAACAAACAACATTCGGTCTTAGGTCAAGTTTAAAAACAAACTTCGTATCGTTTGAACTTTGTTTTCGGAGGTAAGTGGCTCCTGTTAGCTTATGTGTGTGCATAACAAGGTAGGTACGAATTAAACTTATCTAATAAAATGAATGCACCGAAGGTAAGAGATTCCTTGAGATTTAACAAAAACCATTAATTGGTTGAGTAGCCATAAATAGTTTATCTATTAGTTTATGGCAATGATTTTATATAGTATAGATTTGTTACAAGCACGCGCATTGTAAAGACTCAAATAAAACCCAATTGTAACTTTTAGTTGTCAGTCTGCGTCGAGCGCAATCACGAGCTTGACATGCCGTAGATTATTGTGTCCTTGCTAAAACAAATTAAAAATGCCATCAAAAACATTCCGTGTTTCGGAAGTGTACCAATTACGATGCTAAAGTAAACGAAACACAAAGAATCACATGCGAGTATGCAAAGATACTTAGATTATTTATTTTTCCAAATAATTATAATAATTGAGGCGCGGACATAGATTAGTTAGTGTAGATGCGAATATTGATGGCGATGTAAATTCGATGTAAATGTAAATTCTGATCGAACATTCGACACATCAGATAGGTACCTATTTTTAATCATCGCGTATATTTGATTAAAACCATAATTCATAAATACACAAATACCTATTCGTGTCCATTCCGCACATAAAAATAACCCCGAATTAAAAAAACTTTTAAAGAGACAGAAAAGAAATAAATTAAATCTTTTTGAAGGTATTTAGAAAGTGTATTTTACTAATTTATCATTAATTATTTCAATTTCAATAAATATGATTTACTTTTGTAAGGTGTTTTATTTCTTACCTATCTATTACTATACATTTCACTCAAGTGTCCACTCTACGAATATAAATGTTACTCTATGAACTAGTAAACATTTGACATCTTATGTCAGTTTTGGATTCGCGGAACAGATTTCAAACTGCAATTACATGAAGGTAACATATCTATACTATATAAAATCATTGGTTTATGGCTATCCATAACATTTGGTCAAAAAAGGAAAAAAATATCACCAATATAGAATAGTTAAGGTTTAATAGTCGGATCGTTATATAAACTATATCGAAATAAAAAAATATGTGTCCTCATAAGTAAATAAACTGTCAAAGACACAAGAGCGTATTATTAAAATAACATCTTCTTCTATATAAAAATCAATTGCTGTTCGTTAGTCACGCTAAAACTCGGGAACGGCCGGGCAGATTTAGCTGGTTTTGGTCTTGAAATGTCCGTAACCAGGTAAGGTTTAAAAGGTGAGAACACTACAGAAATCAGGCGAAGCCACGCGGGGTCAACTAGTCAATAGATAAATCAAAATGAGTTTGTCAGAATAAATCCAAAATTTAAATATCACAACTCAAAGTAGCAGGGTATTTACTCTAGAAAATGAATTCGATGATACCTATCGTAAAAGAAATGATATGTCAAAGACAGGTTTGATTGAGTACAGACTTCGATAAATCGAAATTATCTTGTAAACAGATTATAAAATTCGAATTTTTAAAACATGCAGGATCTTCTTGAAGTATTTTTATCAAAAATAGCTTACAGTATCCAACCCAAACCTCACCCCAAGACATCAGAATTTGTGGCTGGTCGCTGCGTTTTGCGGAGGAGTTACATTCATACCCATGTTATCGTAGGAGTAGTCAAGAGTGGTGTCTTCGGCGGGGTGTCGGGGCTTGCTGAGAGCTGTGCTCATGGTCTTCGGAGTCGTTGCTCCCTGGCTCTTCTCAGTGACAGAGGTCCTGTTGTCCAAGTCTCGGACATTCAGCGGCTGAGGAGCTCGTTTCGGCGGCTCAGGGTTTCGGATCTCAAGTTTTAGCTCCGGTCTAGCTTTTGGCATTTCGGCGTGGGGATTGTGATGGGTTAAGTCGCCTGGGTACTGGTTTACGCGGTTCTGAAATTGAAATGAATTCCGATATAAATTATTGTACTTATGTTAATTTTATAGTGATTGACTCTCACTTAAGTTTTCTAAAAGAAAAGGTATGGGATAAATTCCCTTATTTATGGTTTTATCTATGGTTTAGAAAAAGAAAAGGTATGGGATAAATTCCCTTATTTATGGTTTTATCTATGGTTATTATGATTCCAGTAGTGTGGGATTCGAACGTGGGTGTTATGAGCTCATGTTATTCACAGAACTCATTATCTAAAATACTTCGACGTCTGCTTTCTCTTTATCCTTGATTATCAATACAGTTGATTTACCTACGAACTATTTCTAATTTTAGTATATCGATATATAATTTATTTGCCTTAGGCAGAATTTGACTTATTTATATACGTTCGTGTGGGCTAAATAATCACCCATCTCTTTGCGTGTCGTCAATCCTACAGGTGATGGGAAGCACAAGTTTAAGAATAAATTACTTTTCACTCCATACAACTGACACTTGTTTGAAAACTTGAACTAAAATGTCAAAACTGAGTGTCAATGTAATGACATTTTTGTCAGCGAGCGAAGGTCCACCTGCGATGTAAGAGGTTGCGGGTTCGATTCCCGCCACGGGACTAAATTTTAACGATCTGCAAATATTTGTTCCGAGTCTCTGGGTGTTGCATATATGTATAATAAACATATCTTTACATGAATTTAAATTATATAAAGTACTATCAGAAATCTAGCACCATTAACACAAGCTTCGAGCTTACCACAGGTTTAGATGTTGCTGTGTGATTTGTTAAGCAATATTTATTTATATATTTAATTTGTAACTTGTGGTAGATAATGCTGTATATACCTATATAAGTAACTAACGAACTTAACCGCGAAAATAAATATACATTGTCGTTTAAACAATCTATTCACTGTGTGTGCTCATGATTATTTTTAATAGAGTTGTACCTCTATCGGAAAAAGTTTGACTTTAAACGAAACAGTGTTACTTTGTTTCATGGAACTAAAGTAATTCCCTTGGGTGTCATTGAAGGGGCTAGCGAATTTATATACCACTAGCCGACCCGCCAACAGCTTCGCTCGCCTTTTACTTTTTACGGTATCTACATATTCAACATTCCTCGATAAATGTATTATCTAACACTGAAATATTTTTTCACAAAGGACCAGCTGTTCTTGAGATTAGCGCGTTCAAACAAACAAACAAAATCTTCGGTTTTTTAATCAAATAGTAATAAAAGATTCAGGGGAGTTATGTTATTATAGATATAAATATTTATGAGTTGATTTGATGGTGATGACGACAGAAAATTGTTTATTTTTAGTGCTTGTCCAGGAAGGGCGAAAACGCCGCGTATTCATACGCGCGTATTACGCGCGTATGCGCGTCCACAAGGAGCGTACCAACGCGCGTTTCCGTGTCAAAATATTGGCGCTCCATTTCCCTCGATACGTGCACTCGCTCTAGAGTACGCGCGTTAGCTGGACGCAACAAGGCGTCCCTAGTATCTCGACACGCGCGCAATACGGGCGAGTCGAAAGTCTAGCGTAGTGCACGCGTTTTACGCGCGTATTTTGAATACGCGCGAAGCTTCTGGACGCGATGTATTGATGCTCGACGACGCGCGTATGAATACGCGGCGTTTTCGCCCTTCCTGTACAGGCACTTAGTTTATATTTACATCAGTGCGAAATTTTATCATAAACAAGACACTACAAGACTCAGAGCTCAACTTTATCCATACTAGAATTATTTAAGTAAGAAACGCAGTGTATGCGTATATTGCTGGTTTGTTCGGCGCGGGTGGAAGGTAGTATCAAATAACAACTCTCATCATCATTATTAACACTATTCCCCTGTTCCCACTGCTGGGACACAGAAACTTCTCTATTGACGAGAGAGATAAGGCTTTAACTCACCACACTGGCCAAGCGCGGGTTTGTGACACGTGTTTTCGATGTTATCAAAACATGCAGATTAGAAAATCGGAATATTCTCTTCTTTAACGGTGAAGGCAAACATCGTGTCCTCACGGTGTTTGCCTTCACCGTTAGAGACCACCGAGCGCGTGTTTTCAAAGTGCATATACATTTTTAAGAAGAAAAATCTAGTGGTTCACGCCGGTGAACTCACGCCCTTTGAAATAAATGTCGAGTGTGCTCCCACTTACACTCACTGAACTCTTATACTTTTTACTACCTACAAAATTAGTAAACTAAAATAAAGTATAGATGATAGCGTTACCTTTACCTTGGCCGGCTGGAACTTCTGCTTGATATACCTCCAGGAGAACCTTCCTCGACAGACGATGACCAGGACGAGCAGCATCACAGCCAGCGCTACCCCGCTAACGATCAGCGCTGCAGTCGCTTGACGCTGGCCTAGAAGTCAATAAAAATGATTTAGTCCGTATTCGTCCCGTGATAATCAGCCCGCATAAAAAAAATCCGCATTCGTCCTGAATGGATGTCCGTACTCGGCCCTAAATAATATTTTTATTTAAAAATCCGTTTTTTATATCCGTATTCGGCCCAATTTGTTTTTCTACGTAAATAAATGAATTTTAGTACAGTTATCGCGAATAAATCATTTCTGGATAACATCACATCTTAATCCTGTTACCTCGTAGCTTGCGTGACGGTACTCTATTGTACTATAGAAAAATAAGTCGGGTTTTCCTTCCTGACGCTATAACTCCGGAACGCACGAATCGATTTCCACAGTTTTGCATTCGTTGGAAAGGTCTCGGACTCCGTGAGGTTTATAGCAAAGAAAATTGCAGGAAAGTGTAAAACGCGGGCAAAGCCGCAGGGCGGAAAGCTAGTATATTATATAAAAATGAATCCCTATTGAACACGCGTGAACGGCTGGGCCGATATAGGTGCTATTGGTGTTTAAATAGTCCTAATAAGTTAACACGGCACTATTACTTAACTAATATAGGAATAGACATAATGATGGAAAGGACCATTATACTAGACAAACTCCTTTAGATCAAAATTAAAATTATTTGAAAGCAATATTGAATTCCTTCTGTGGAGCTTTCCAATGGAAATCAGTAATGCATATTGCTGTCCCAAGAGCTATTGCGACGGAGACGTGTAGAGGATTTGTATGAGAACTCAACTCTATGTACTCTTTGACCCATAGGACACTAATAAGATTACTATGTACTATAAAGCTGGAGTATTTTAAATAGTTAGGTCGGGGTTTGTGTTACGGGTGCTAGATTTCTGATATCTATATAAAAGAAAGTGGGGTTAGTAACACTATTTATACTTAAATCAAAAACGGCTGAATTTTTTGAATTGTCAGTAGAAAACCATAAGCTTTTAACAATGGGAAAAAATATATATTTTCGCTTAAAAATGAAGAAAAATTAAGAAATAAGAGGGCGAAGCCGCGGGTGGAAAATTAGTAAATATATAATTAAAAAAGAGAGTCGTGTTAGTAACACCATTTATAACTATAGAATGGCTTATTGATTAGTTTTTAAATTTCTGGAGAGGTAGTATAGAACCAGGAGAAGGACATAGGATACTTTTTACGGCGGGAAAATTAGAAACTCCCAACTCTCCAACACCCGGAACAACGTACAAATTTAAGTACCTAAATTTTTGAATGTAAATAGGGGTGTTTATGATAAGTATGTACATAGTTTCAAAATATAACTCATTAGGTCTTGTCGGAATTCATATATTCAACAATTGCCATCGAACTACGAACAACTTTTCATTAACAAATTACATAAAATCGCGCAGATATAATATTTCGCAGATGCGCCTTGATAGCTTGTTTCTAAAATAAGAGTCGCAATGCATTTAATATTATGTTACACATTGTTTAGCTTTAAGTGTCGTATATGTATATATGAAAACCGCTAGCCCTCAAGAACTAATGCCTTCATCCGTGAGAAAAAAACATTTTTTACACCTACTCGTAATATAAAATATTCAACAACTTCAATTCAGGTCTTCCCTAACGAATAATGTGTTAGGTAGAACAAAAACTGCAAGCTGTATTAATAAATATTTTAGTTAAGAAAATACATAACTTTTAACATTCAGATGACTGTTTCATTTAAATTATAATTAAGCTTTATTTCCTTCTACCTATTTGAAAATAAGGTTTATTTTCGTAAGAATTGCTCGTTCTATAAAATTATATCAAAACATATCCGAACTCGTTCAATCGTAAGATTTCATTATAAAATGCTGCGATATATGCTCTTCAATAAACGCTTGAACTGTTCACTAGAAGATTGTATCGAAACATGTTCAGAAACCATTCAATTGTAAACATACGAGTACAAACAGATACGGTAGTGAACTCGATATAATTTTGATCGAGATGATGTAAAGAAGGAACCAACATAATATCCTCAAATAAGATTTCTTCCTCAGTTCACCTTTGAGAAAATTTGTAAGAAGCTAATTTAAATCCGTCAATCAAACCTTTGTAAATGAATTGCTGCATCTCCTGCATCAGATCGCAAATGAAATGCTTCGGTGTCAAAGCATTCTTTAACAAGCAGTTTCCGTAGTAGGTATTTAATATCAGCTTAAATTCTGCAGCTTCGCCGTTTTAATTAATTTCACACGGAGAAAAGCTTTTAAGTAGTATCTGTTGTATCCGTTTTACTGTCGAAGCTAAGTGAAGACTGTCACTTAGACTGACCTTTTCTTCTCTCGTATTTAAAATCAAATAGTGGTTGAGAATTCACTTAGTCTCGTGGCGAACTCTAAGCGTCAATTGTGTGTTAATATAGAAAGAAACTTCCATTAAAGAGAGACTTCATTCAGTAACAATTTTGATTACGGCAGCAGTTCTGCTTTGATTAATATTTCGATACTTATAATGACTCTGAGCTACGGACCGGGCCAAAATATTTTACAAAAAACGCGCCAGCTTATTATCATAATGTTATATTATTTAAGAACATAATATTAACCTAAATATCACAATTGCGTTTGCATCATCATCATAACAGACGTCGGACTTCCACTGCTGAACATAGGTATCCTAATAATATCCAGCTGTTTCGGTCGGCTGCAACTTACATCCACCGTGAACCAGCAAATTTTATCAACTAATCCGTCCACCTGGCAGGCGTTCGACGCTGCGTTTTCCAATTCGTGGGCTCATATGGTGATGATTATAGATTGATTTGATGAAACAATGAAGACTTTAATTACTGCACAGCACAATCTGGCGCTGTGATTGATAAATATCATAAGCTTAAATAACTTATAATACGCTCTACGCAAGCAGCACTTTCCTTGGACGTAATATACTAAATTTCTTATATTTATTTATTTACTATAAAATCCAGAACATAACATTATATATATTACGTCCATGCCAACCTATCTTAATCTTAAAACATAGGTATCCTAATAATATCCAGCTGTTTCGGTCGGCTGCAACTTACATCCACCGTGAACCAGCAAATTTAATCAACTAATCCGTCTACCTGGCAGGCGTTCGACGCTGCGTTTTCCAATTCGTGGGCTCATATATTATGGTGATGATTATAAATTGATTTGATGAAACAATGAAGACTTTAATTACTGCACAGCACAATCTGGCGCTGTGATTGATAAATATCATAAGCTTAAATAACTTATAATACGCTCTACGCAAGCAGCACTTTCCTTGGACGTAATATACTAAATTTCTTATATTTATTTATTTACTATAAAATCCAGAACATAACATTATATATATTACGTCCATGTCAACCTATCTTAATCTTAAGTTATATACTCGTGGAAATGGTCATTATTCATTTAATTCAGCATTCATACATTTTTAATTTTTAAGATGTGTAAATTTGGTAATTAATATTAGTACAATACAATATACTTTTTTGCACAACAGAAAAACGAAAATACGTTGCATAAAATCCTTACTTATATTATAAATGCGAAAGTAACTCTGTCTGTCTGTCTGTTACGCTTTTCCGCTTAAACCTCTCAACCAATTTTGATGAAATTTGGTACAGATCTTTATACCCTGAGACAGAACATACGCGGGCGAAGCCGCGGGGGGAAGCTAGTAAACACATATAATACAGTGTTATAAAAAGTGTAGCATATATAATACAGTATTATAATAAGTGTAACATATATAATACAGTGTAATAATTAAGCCCGGCTTAAGACTAAAACCGATTTCTGGTTCTTAAAAAAGGAACTTAAAGTTCTTAAGGAAGGAGTATCTAAGATGAATGGAAATATTAGATACGTACTGCTTAGGTCGGTGGACTGTGGGGCTGCATCCGTCTTCCGCAAGTACCTCAGGTCATGGAGATAGTCTGAAAAAACAAAATATCATGTAATAACAAACACTGATTTGATTTGATTTGAAATTACTTTCAGTAGCAAGTGGGACATGATTTGGAAGAATATTAGTAAAAATAAATTAAAACTCAGTTGCAAAAGTTAGTATTGAATAAACATCTACTATCTGAAAATCTTTATAAATTAGCATTCCTTTCAATCATCTATCAAACCACATTTCTCCATGATATTTTTAAGTTAATTATAAGCCATTAAGCAGTAGCTTAAGCTTAACCCTAAGTAAGGAAGTATCCTTACTTAGGGTTTTTACTATAAGTGTAAAACAAAAAAATCTATTTTACTTTGCTATTTTAGGGGGTTATGGAAACCTTAGCCCAAACAGGCTACTTAAAAATAAATTACATAATAACACTTTATATTATACTAAACTAAAACTAAGGTAAATGATAGGACCATTATCTGACGAAACTGTCAAAAGTAGACTGCAACCAAACTACCTGCTCCAAAAATGCATTAATCAAACAAAGCCTGGCCGTTGGTACAGGTGCGTCCTACACAACCAGCACAACCGCATACAATAAATTGATGATAAAAGTTGACTAGGGAATATGAACTCGACTGTACAATATACCATCACTCAATACGAATTTTGATATTATTGTGTGTCATTCTATATTCAAAACTATTCCAAACGTATGTATATTATTTCAGCATTATCAGCTAAATTTTGTATTTTTTAATATAAAACTAGCTTTCCTTCCCACGGCTTCGCCCGAGATATGTACTTATAATATTTTCCCGCTGTAAAATGCATGTCCTTTTCCTAGTTCTTAGCTATCTATCAACCAATATTCAGTGAAATCGATTCAGCCGTTCTCGGGTTATAAAAAGGGTAACTAACACGACATTCCCTTCTAGCTGACCGGCCCGCGGCTTTGTCCGCTTTATTTCAAATTAAAACAATTTTAAATCGGCCAGCCACTCGTGAGTTTGGTTTTGTATAATCACTACTTTGGCATTTAATCGATTTCACGACGATATATTATATAGTATAAAACAAAGTCGTTGTCTGTATGCTTCAATCTTTATAACTACGCAATCCTTTTTTTTTAATAAGTAGTGTGTTTATTAGAGTAAGTTTTATAAGTAAGTATATTAGATAACCCAGGCGAAGCGTGGGCGAACCGCTAGTTATAAATATGTAGTGTACAAATATGTAGATATCTATTGTAGGTATATCCGTAACACAAGCTTTGAGCTTACCACGGAGCTTATAATATATTCCCTCAAGAATATTTATTGTAAAACTGTGTTATTTTGCTTGTACAAAGTTCTTGAAGATTAAATCGCATACTGCTTTTCAACCCACCGATCGTTTCTTGAAAATGCTACTTACATCTAATTATCACATTGTATTCCTTTATCCGTACAAAACGTGGGTGTTACGACTAAATTGTATACACATTTCCAACGCACCGACGTATTCTGAGAATGCAACTTATACTACGAACAAGCCTTACAATATTTTCTTCAACATGTCTTTTATAAGTCTCCTGTGTAATCGCCTAGACAGTCTGAAATTATTCTTAATACTTCGCTGAGTAAATTTCGCAAAGTAGAAGACCTATTCATTTTCCTCTGTTATGAAAATGTCATTATAACCCCCTAGCGAAGAGCAAACATTATGTAGACACGTGGGAGAGCGGTAGTTGATTACTCTTCAACATTTTCTAAACAAAGATGCACCTGTGATCCTCAAATGTGGTGGAGGTATCAGCTTTTGGAGGCTGATATGTAATTTCGGTTCGTTCGTTATTTAAACGAAATGCTTACTTAGATACTGTTATACAGTTGGGGGAGTATCGCCATGATTTTATTGATATTTATAAAATTAAAAAAATTACGATTAGTTTTGAAATAATTTTATGTACTTATGATATTTTAGTAGTAAGTAAAATGACGTAGACTCACGAGCGAATCTACTTTCATCAAGGCCATGACACATGGAGGATGTGGGATATTAATTATGATAAGATAAGATATTATACTCATATTTGAGAGATGATGATTAATAAGCGTAATGGATTTTACATTACCTGATTATATGCAGTTTTGTAGTTAAGGTTAAAGAACTTTATTTCTTATAACTTCTTAATTATATATTAATATAGGTAAGTTTATATAACACCTATACCTAGATAAGTTTGCAGTTTATGAAGTTAAAAGCAACGGTAATTAAATGGTTTGGATTTTTATATTGGTAAATTATAAACCAAGATATTCTTAATGTACAAAATCTTTTAATATAAAAAATACTTTAAATAAATCTATCGCGAAAACAACATCAAAACCCAATATTATTAAAAAATACTTTGCATAATTACTTTTTATTTTACCAATCACAAAAGGCAATATAATTATGTTGTCCAGTCGCTACTACTCCACGCTACAAACGGTTTACTGCACACAGTTTCACAGGTGCATATCCTGTGTGTGTGTGTGTGTGTGTGAGTCGCGACCGACCAGCAGAGCGTAACGAACATTGTTACGGGCTACGTATTGATAATAATTCCCTATAAAGGTTCATTTTATCCACGCTAGAGCAGTGCTGAGATTTTATTCTATATTTGAAATATCACATAATGTGCAACTAAATAAGTTCGCTGATGATGTTAAAATTATGATGTTTATTAAACTATAACTCAAGAGAAGTGATACAACAAAATATCATAATAGCCAAAGCGAGAATAGGCATTCAAATAGTATTTGGTAGAATATAGGCAAGTGTTGTTTAGAGCAGCTTGTCATTAATATGGAATTGCCTAATTTACAATTTGATCCCATTGAGAAACCTCATATAGTATAGGATACAACAATACACTACCTATAAAAATCTAGAGTAATCCTTATCATTGTATTTGTATAATCTGTTGAAGCACCGATGCGCAACAAAACCCATTTTATCACGTAGTTAGTAATGACAGCATCGCTAGCACGATTTTCCTTTGGATAACTGATTTTAACTTCCGCATTCCAAACTGTGGCCGTGTGGTGGTGACTTAAGAATAGCACCACCTCGTAGCTCTATCAGTGGGTATCATCAACAGACTAAGGGGATATTGTCTTTGTCCGAGAACGAGGTAGATGTATTCCACCACACTTTGCTAAAATTCATAGTCTTAGTCACAGTCAGTTCTAGAAAACTTATAGTATGTTATGGATATAGCTAATTGGTTTTTTACTGTTATGTTATATTCTGCATGTAAATAATAAATAAATAAATATGTAAGGCGGTCTGTGCGTTCTGTGCAGGTGCTCTACTTACTGCGATCACTAACTCCAAGTCCCTTATGACTTATACTTTAGTTAGACTTTAGACTTACTTTTGACCTATTAGACTAATAGATAGATCTCTCCCACAAGTGGGATATTTTATGCTTTTATATGATTTAAAATAAAACTCTTCAATAGTTTGCAAATGATAAGTAAAGTATTGTACGGAATGTCTTGTAATATTTAACACCTTAGGATGTTTTCATCTAGAGAAAATCCTTGTACCTATTGACACAATGACTAATTATGCAAAATAATAATAGCCTTCAGCAACCAGCATACGATTATCAGCCTTAACAAACAACATTGTAAGGCTTGTTATCGGTTACACCAGATACCCGTGCAACCAGTTTTGTGACCACAAGTTGCGGGGTATATCTGATCTCTTCTATTCGTACAGTTGACTCTCTCACACTTAGGAATTGTATTATATGCTTCAGGTCAAGCATCTCTGGAGGTTTCACTGTCGAAGTCAACCAGCTGTAAATAATACAAGCCCTGTTTGCTATTTGGATTGAAATTCAGTTTTGGGGCATGTTATTTTTGGTTTTACTGCGCTAGAATGATTTCTGGACAAGCTTTTCCATTCTTGGATAGCTGATGGCAAAAAGTAAGATAATAAAGATATAATTATATCTGTGTGAATTGTCCGGCAATATTTATTTATATTTATTTATTTATTATTTAATTATATCCGTTGAAGTAGTGCAGTTCGTAGAGCAAAAACCCGTAGCATGTTTTTACGTCTATCAAATTGTAATTATTATCACAGTAATTGTCTTCTTTTAGGATAATCTTACCTCACATTAGTAAATTAACGTTTCATTAAACAACACTAGGTGAAAATATTGACTCATGCAAGGCAAACGACTCTATAAGTATCTCTCTATCCAACAGAATTAACAAATCACACTCTCACGCAAATAATTTTGCTCCGCATTTCAGATAGTCCGAAGCATCTGAATATTTCATGGTTCTTGCTGGAATAGCTACTGGTACAATTGAAAATTAAAGCCAGGTGTTCAACTCGGTTTATGTTTTAGGGATATCCAGACAATTAAATTTTTGTTGGCTAGCCATAAAATTTCCCATAAGCGAAGGTGATGTATAAGATCATCTTTTTTGAAGTCTACATCAATCTTCAACAGTCTGCCCCTGCCTTTACATATATTACCATACTTGGCCCCTATTGGGCACAGACCAACACTCGGCTTAAGTCATATGAGTATTTGCTCTGTGCACAATGTATCTGCGGTACATCATCATCATTTCAGCCATCTTCTGGATATAGGCCTCTCTTAATTTCCAGGTATAACGGTCAGATGCAGCTTGCACTCACTTGCAGCTATACACCATTGGCAGATTTGACCAGATTATCTGTCTTTTTTTTCATGCACGTCCGACGCTGGGTTAGCCGATCCGTGGTCACCACTCGAGAATTTTTCGGCCCATATGCCATCTGTTCTCCTGCGACACTTAAAGCTTCACACCACTGGCAGCTTTGACCATATCATCTGTCCACCTTTTTGCTGGGAGTCCGACGCTAGGTTAGCCGATCCGTGGTCTCCACTCGAGAACTTTACGGCCTCATAGGCAGCTGTTCGCACTGTTGCGGTTGTTACTGATGGATAAGTCTACTAAGATTAAAGGACATACTCTGACACTCCTGAAGACACAGCCCGCTGTCGTAGTTATGATGCGTCTTGTTGCAGACCGTGGTACAAGGCGCACATCGGCTGGTGTCAGGCGAGCAGTACTCTTCAAGCCCGCATGTTAGCTGGCCGCAGCGCACACCGTCCAGGGTCAGATGGGCAGAGGCACCGGCAACAAGGGCCAGGAGGTATGCCAGGTGCGACATTTTTAACCTGGGGAGAACATAATGAAGATTTAATTTATGTCATTTATTTCCATAAAATCCTAAGGATCACTTGGACAAGTAAGCAATACAATATACTTTATTGCACACCAAAAAATGCATTACAAAAAAACATAGGTACATAAAAAGTTTTAGAATGGGCGGCCTTATCACTAAAAGCGATTTTTTCCAGGCAACCTTCGGATGGACACGAAACAATAACAATACAGTACAATGGCAATAATATGCTATAATTTTTATTATTAATAAATCAGTTTAGCTCGGGTTAAGAGAAGGTTCAGCGTTGCTCCTCGTATGGTGAATCATGCTGAGGCAGGGTCTTTTGGCTCATTGTTTAAGCTGTTGGTTTTCCAAATAAACTTAAAAAATAAAATATTAATGATTAGCGTGGATTTACATTGTTGTATTAAGGTATACCTATTATGGGCAAATCAATAGCGTCTAAAGAAACACGATCGATGAATCATTCATTGATCTAAGAAATACTTAGGTAAGTACCTACACCCATAAGTTATCGGAATTAGGAAAAGGTGACTCTTCTATAATGACGAATAATTAATGATTATATTCATAAAAGTTGAAAATACTTATAAATATCTTGCTGAACTCGGCTATCATTTTACTTCAAGCAAATGTAGGTGTAAACACAATTCTAGTTTTAGAAGTACTAATAACCAACCTACTCGTCTAGAAATCTAGCTCATTATAAAACATATTTATGTTGTTGTCGAATGAAGTTTTCAATACAGGTGACACCATTTGCAAAATCTAGCAAAACATATTTAAATTTGCATAATTGTGATGTAAACATTACTTAAGACCGGTTTATATATGAGTATCGTTATAATACGTATTTGCACTGCTGTCCAATGAAATTTCCAATAGAGATGACTCACCATTAGCAAAATCCAGCAAAACATAATTAAATTTACATAATTGTGATGCAAACATTACCTAAAACAGGTTTATACGTCGTTAATTTGTCAGATAATTCTAAAATCTTCTGTTTAAATCTAAAATCTAAAAATATAATAAATGTCTAAATCCGGCCAGTTATGAAGTTATAGAATATTAAAAATGTTACTTTATTCATAAAATGACAAGCATTTACAACTCTTTGTAAATATGTACTTATTCGTAATTTTATATTTCCATTACGTTCATAAAAATCTTCTATTTTGGCCAACGAATAAGCATTCAACGGATTAGAATTTAAAGATTTCATAAATTTGAATAAAAATTTCTTTATTATAATTATAATAATAGGCTACTTTTAAGTGATTTTAATCTTTTAACATTTAATTTTAGTATTAACAAATTTGCTTTGAAGTAAAAGCAAGTTTGTTAATATTTTTTTCCAATTAATGATATCATTTAAATCATTTTCATTAAAAATTTTATGGACCAGGCAATATGCTGTTGCATAGAAAAAGTCGTTAAAATCAAAATGGTGGCAATGAAATGTGGTTTATTGCTTTCGCTAAGATATGAGTCATACTACGGTAGGACCAAATGTGAATACCAACTACTACGTGGGCAGAGTCACTGTGACGATCGTGATTATTTACAAATACGGCCTGTATTAATACTTACACCAGATATTATTTTGTATTTACCTTATCATTTCTATGGTATAAGTAAGGCTTTGTAGGTCAATACCTATAAAGTCTTATACCTATAAAGCCTTACTAGATATTATAAGTTATCTAATGCTTAATCTAATGCTTACGATAGATTTTAGACTCATACACTTTAAGCTCCAAGATATTATAAAATAGATAGATTTTTTAACTATCTAATAATCTAACCCAAGATCTGATTCATCCCAGCAAAAGCATTTTGTAATGACCGTATCCAGAAGAAATGACGCGCGTTTCCTCACAATGTTTTTTCACCGTACAAGCTGCAAGCAAGTGCACATAATTAAGGAAAAATACTAAAACAAAGCGATTGATAATATTAAAACTTTCATTTTGGCTTTACCTTTATAAAATATCTAGATTTTTTTATTTAAATATTATGTGTGTACGCGTAAAGCAGCCAAGATAAGAAAGTCTGATAATTTAAGTTTCATAAACTTTGAAGACTTAGACAGTAGGTACGTACACAATTTTGCAAGGCTATATTTATGTAAAAATTTAGTAAGTAATTTCATACTTCTACACAAAAAAATAATTTGATTTTATTTAAAGATATAGGATTAAAAAATCTGTGTGTTATAAATTATTAGGTCGACTTGGTATTAGTCACAAATAAGTTAACCTTTATCTTTAATCATACCTTTTTGTTTCTGTGTAAGAGTGTATCCAAATCATTAACCACTATCACACATTTATAAAATAGGAAATACAACATCACAGTACGATTAAGAAATTTTAGTTATGGAGGGAATAACATTTCAAATATTTTAGGGCTCAGTAAAATCATGGCACAGAAAAGGGTGTGGAATAGACTGTTAAGTTTTAACCTCGTTGCTATGACAACGTTTTCAGGAACTTCTATCGTGAATGGTAGAGTAGTTTCTAACACTAGGACTAGCTGACCCGAAAATATAAGCCAATTTTCGTTGCAATTTTATAAATCAAGAACGGCTGAGCCGATGGTCGTAGTATCCCAGGGAAGGTTTAATAGGTGATAAAACATGGGAAAAAGCGGGCGAAGCCGCAGGTCTGCTAGTTAAGTATAAGTTCTATGTAAATTATTCCAACAAACAGACAAAGCCAAAGAGAAAGCTTGTGTGTTTTACTGAATAAGAGCTAAACAAGTACCTATGAGTTCTCGTGGAAACGTAAGGCTGAGTATAGACTTACATACTTGTACTCTTAACAGAACAACGAGGCGCTCTGTGATATGTTCTAGTGTATAATCCTTTTATGAACTAAACGTCGAGTATGCTCGTCTCTTTGTTACCTATTGAACAAACCAATGAGCATATTGGTGTAGCATTTCGTCAAGCGTATTGGTGTAACATTTCTTCGAGTCTTTGCACGAAGAATTTCAAAGAATAACGAATGCAAGGTAGGTACAACGAAATGTTGGTAAATGCACACTCGCTGTGAGCATTTACTTGTAACGTAACAACGCCGAGCATTCGCAAGAACGTTACATTACATGGCAATACTTTGGAAACTGAGCTTTTGCCTGTAATTTACCATTTTTAAGAACGTTACATTACACAGAAATGCTCGAGAAAATGTTGTAGTCTAAACTCACGCAAGTCGTGGATATTTAATGTTTTTTGTTATTATAAGCACTATCGCACGCGTATCTACCTATCTATAAATACAAGACGTTTATTTTATCTGTGGTTGAGGCACGTAGGGGTGCCTACAACGTGACTTAGTGATCTAACGCGTTCACCTTGTTGATGATTTAATGTATTGAGGCTATGATTGAGTGACAGATTGCAACATAGTTAGTAAAGGTTAAAGGCTTTAGTCGCCTATAGTCTATGAGATCTGAATGCAGAATAAACCAGAAATGCAGAAATAATATGAATAACGTTCACCGTCGTGGTTCATTCTCCTTTCCCTTCATTTGAGTTGGTAAGAGTATCAATACACCTTTGCTACGAAAATGGAAGCAATAGACGACGAACTTTGTGGCGCAGCGGGCGAAGATCTGCCTGCGAGGTAGGTTACGGATTCGATTCCCGCTTCGGCACAAAAATGTTTACAATCTGCAGATATCTGTTCCTGGTTTTAGGGTCTTCAATATGTATAATAAAAAAATCTACCCATGTATGTATTCATCATCATCATCATCATATCAGCCGTCGGACGTCCACTGCTGGACATAGGCCTCCCTTAATGAACTCCAGTTGTTTCGGTCGGATGCGACTTGCATCCACCGTGAACCAGCTAACTTCACCAACTCATCCGTCCACCTGGTAGGTGGGCGTCCGACGCTGCGTTTTCCGATCCGTGGTCTCCACTCGAGAACTTTTCGGCCCCATCGGCCATACGTTCTCCGAGCTATATGGCCTGCCCATTGCCACTTCAAAGAGCTAATCCGCTGGGCTATGTCGGTGACCCGCGTTCTTCTACGTATCTCCTCATTTCTGATTCGATCCCGTAGAGAAACCCCGAGCATAGCCCTTTACATAGCTCTTTGAGCGACTCTGAGCCTGTTCATGAGGCCGATGTATGTATTTGTTGTTGCTGAGCTAGATGTTGCTGTGTGAATTGTCCAGCAATATTTATTAGTATAGATGAATGACGCAAATCATGTTTTTACTGATGCAATTTGTACCGAAAACGATTTTATTTTTATCAAACAAACCATACAAACGAAGTATGATTCAGGATTACCGATTGACCAGCCATAGGAAAGTTGCACTAAACATGGCAGTCACATACAACTTCATTATTTGTATTGTTTCCTTTGCATTAGTATGCACAGTCTGTGCTTCTCAATGACGACTATGCGTTCAAACCAACATGATCCCTATTTACAAGTACTCACAGCTTAAATTGCTGTGAATATTGATGTTACTTTTAATATGTACCTATAACTGTTGGGTTGGGATGTCCAGGTTTTTACCGATATTTTATAAAAAGCTGAAAACGACAGCTGTCGGCGAAAATAAATTTGAAAATATTTTATTGGGCGATGTTTTACTTCAAATATAGATACAAATTATTATACCTACATCGAACAGCATTATCATAATAACCCGGAATAAGTCAAATTACTGAGCCGATTTAGGTGCTATTGGTATTAAAATAGTCGTAGTAGCCCAGGGAAGGTTAAAAAATGAGAAAACATGAGAATAATGCAGGCGAAGCCGCGGGCGGGTACACCTTGTACGTAATATTAATAGTTGTACTTAAACTATAAACATGCTATAAGACTATAAAAACAATGTGCTATAATTTATCCTAACATGATAGAAGAATGTGACCCTCCAGGGAATCAAACCCCTTCTTGCGCTGTACTAAACTATGCCATTAACTTTAGCCGTTATTTGTCGCCACAGATAGTCAGCCATTTGTATTGTTATAGGTTCTTATTGTACAGAAACTCAAACGGGAAATTAATTTCGGCAAGTATTGAAATAGTTAGATCCATAATATAGAGCAGGAGACAGCGATAGATTATCTATTTTAAGTGATATCACTTAAAACCTAAGTAGGATGAAAACAATTGAATTAGTGGATGTCTAATTTATTTAAGGTAATTAATTTATGATAACTCATTAATTTAGGAATGATTAAGGTAGTTTTTGCCAATGGATTTCAATACCAAGTGTGTTGAACGATTATTAAAGGTTTTGGCGATATTTCATAGTTTTGTTTTTATCACCTGCTTAGTACTTTTTTTTTTAAATATTAACCTCCATATAAACACACGTTACACAAGCTTTAAGCTTATCACGGGGCTAGATGTTGCTGTGTGAATTGTCCACCAATGTTTATTTATTTTATTTATTTTTATTTAGTCCTACTGGTCTTGCACTAAGAATGTGAGTGTGTATGTTAATAATGTTACTGCTTCACGACTAAAAGGTTGGAGCGATTTTAATATAATTTGGATTAACATAAACAACGTTTTAGAAAAACTAGTTTAGACGTAGTAATTTACATAGACGAATTATAAATAATATATTAAATTATACGTTTTATCTGACGTGTTCAGTACATATTGATTCAATGAAAATAAAGATCTTGACTTTTTACTTTTTTACTGCGGATAAATCTATTAAAACGCGGCTGATACAGGGCGGACAGCTAGTTATAAATAAATAAATATAGCTGGACAATTTACACAGCAACATCTAGCCCCGTGGTAAGCTCGAAGCTTGTAACAGGTGCTAGATTTCTGATATACTTAATATAATACACATACACAGATATTTATTATTATACATTATATTACACCCAGACACCCGGAACAAATATCTGTAGATAGTACAAATTTTTGTTCCAAAATAAAAGATACAAGGTATTCGAGAAAACCATGTTAATCCCTGTTTCAAATAGCATGTGATATTCCACCGTAGATCCTCAGCTACGAGCAAAGCGGAAATGATCGGAGGCCGTGTTCGGAGCCGGATATTACTGAAGAGACAAACGCGAAGTGGTTCCACCTGAACATTGGCGTTGTATTATTTGTATTATCTAGGTTGGCTGGGAGAGATCGCTCTCAGCGATAAGGACGCACCTTGTATTTTTAAGTTTTACAGTATTTGAGCTTACTGTTGTGTAGAAATCATGGAAAATATTTCATCATACTTATCTTGTTACATCATCTTGTATCTTTATATCATCATAGTATAGGTAAGTATATAAATCCTTAAAAAAACATAACGGGTAGCCTTACGATACCTACAGCAAGAAAAGCTAATGGAACACTTATTTTGTGTAAATAGTTCTATGCAAATTAGTTGTATCTAGGTGTAAAAATACTTAAGAGAAAAGCAAGGTTCAATGATACAAGTAACAAAAATAAACAGCCCTATAGGGATTTGAACCCGTTACCCTTATCACATTGCAGTTTGTTAGAACGTCTCTATTGGGTAAGCCACGAATTTGGATTCCCTATGGCAGACTAGTAGTTTTGGGTAGAAAATACCCGAAGTGTAGTAGTAATTATAATGTTCTGTGTATTATTTTTATATATTATTAAATTTATACACCTGTTATGGTAAATTTCGGTTTAAGCTACTTTTTAATATATAGACCTACAATGTACCTACCTGAAATTTATTAATAAATATTTTGATTTGATTTGTGCCCGAAGGTAATGTAAAATAAGTAATGTTTGTACGATTTGTTTTTATGGTTGGGTAAGTAGCTACATAAGAAAGTTGTCGATGTGCATCGAGCATGGTACATCATCAACGTAAATAAGGACTTTCCCACTGCTGGGACTCAGGGACTCTCTTGACGATTAGGCCTTAATTCACTACGCTTGCTAGATGCAGGTTGGTGAATCCCTCAAACTTTTTACGTAGTTCTCAGAGCATGCCGGTTTCGTCACTATGTCCGCCTTTCCCAAGAAGAAAAATCCAGAGGTGCTGGGTTTGAACCCACGACTTTTGGAATGAAAGTCGAGTGAGCCTTACCCACTTAGCCAACACAGCATGCATTTGTTGTTTTAAGCCATTTTTGTACTGCAACTATGTAGGTAACTGGTTACACACAAAAATAAATTTATGTGGTAAGACGATGTAGGTACTTTATTGAATTGAAATGTTTCTCTTTAATTCAAATAAATTTATTAGAGAAGTCTAGTGTTTAGATAAACCTAACTTAAGATTTAAGACACTACCTACTAACCATGAAATGTATCATGTTTCACCAATAGATACTATCTATATATTTATCTTTAAATGTGAATTGACGAATCTTTTATTTTTTTAGTTCATAAATAAATAAATATTGATTGACAATTAATCAGTATCACAAGCCTCGAGCTTACCACGACGCTAGATGTTGATGTTTGAACTGTCCAGAAATATTAATTTATTGCGGATAGCTTACCTACCTAAAAGTAAACATAAAGACTTCTTGGACTAAACATTAGCTACACAAAGACACAGCTCGGTGATTATAAGTCTTACACAATACACTGGGGGCCCATTAAAATCTAATTAAGCAGTAAACACATGAACATAACGTAACCTACACCTGGCTATCCTATCGGCTACTTGACACTCTAGGTGTTTATTTGGATTGCTTTGCTAACAGAGCTATGCTTTATGTTAACAGGTTCTATGTTTAATGTCCACTAAACATTTTAATTCCACTATAAATATGTCATGTTTTATTCGGTGATAGGTCACATACATTGCTGTAGAAAAGCGCAAAAAATGATTCGTGCAATCCCAAACAAACTAAGCATTGATGGAATCATTATGTATCTAACACTACCTACAAGTTAATTTAAGAAAACAAAATTTTAAGTTATAGAGAGTCTGTAATTGTTTATTTACTCTACATTTTTGTTATTTTGCACTCCCTTTTTTAGGGTTTGAAATATCATAGATATAAGATAGATACTTAAGTAAATATTTTCACATTAAAATAACCTATCGTTATAAAGATTTTATGAATATTAAATATCCATCGCTCATGACTACACGCTAACATATTGCCTACCTACCCTTATTTTAAATCGTCATAGTATGTCCAATCATCACAACAAAGAAGTAAAATAATTAATTATCATACAAAGATACGAAAAAGGTTGTATTTTCCAAGAACAAGATGACTGAGTCATCGTTAAAGAATGCTAAAAAAAATAAGGCTTTACGTTTTAATCACGAGAATAGTCACGTGGTAGAGTCGCTGGACAAAACATAAATACCCAACCTATGCATATTAAAATATATATTTCAAAATACGAATTATATAGCCTTTGTAAAACAAGTACTGGTTATAATAATTACCTAGATGTTGCTACTCTTACTAGAACTTCATGTAGGTAATTGTGATTCAAGGTCTGATAAGAAACGAAGCCTTTTACATTAAATCTATGCTAAGACGTAATTTTCTATTTAAACTAATAAAAAATAGAATTAGGTACTCACATTTTTAAAAAATCATCTTCGATTTTCAAACAACACTGACACAGTTGACTTTCTAAATTCGAATAAGGTTCGACGCCGAGCCGAGGGCCAATCGCGGTGTCGCGCTACGGAATGCCACTCAGGCGCAGGTAAGCCGTAGGTGTGGGCACCTGTGTGTGAAGTCATTACTGTGTAGCGATACAATGCCTTAGTGTGGGTGCAGCAAGTATCAATATTGACAGTTTAACTAGAGAATGCGAAGCCTTACCTGACTTTGGGCTACCATTAGGACGACATGGGCACAAAGGCGCTACCAGGCGCTTTGTTCTTACGCAATTGTCAACATTTAATTATGGCTGACTTTTCAATTGTCCGATAGACTACTTTTTAGGCTTTTTAGGGGTAGCCAAATGGCAAAAACGGAACTCTTTTAGATTCGTCATGTCTGTCCATGCGTCCGTCCGTATGTCACAGCCATTTTTCTCCGAAACTATAAGAGCTAAACTATTGAAATTTGGCAATTAGGTAGATGTATTGTGTTAATCGCACTAAGATTTCAAAATAAAATTTGGGGTCCCCCATACTTAGAACTGAATCTTAATTTTTTTTTCATCAAACCTATACGGTGTCTATGAATAGGTCTTATAATATCTTATTAGGGTTTCTAATATCATTTATTTCTAAACTAAATAGTTTGCACGAGAGACTCTTCCAACGAAAATTTGTTTGAACGAGATATATAGCAAGTAGTTTTTTTATAATACTTCATAGACTATTTCATATAAATAATGCAATTTAAGGACCGAATATTGCATTTTTAGACGACGCAATAAAATTTTTGTGACATGTTGTACCGTGATACCCTCTAACTATTAGTCTTTCAAAAAATTTTGAAAAACATAATTTGTTGCAAATTATTTGGCCTACAAATATGTGTATAATATAAATTTTTACGGTATAGATATTTATTTATTGAGAAAAACATATTACATATTTATTAATAGTGAATAGGCTTCTGAGCAATTGTTAACTATTGTTCAGGAACCAGTGGCTTCTCGGTTACAAATAGTATATCAAAAATAAAATACATGCAAAATCACTTAGAATATACATAAAGGTAAATTTAAAAGTAAAGATGATATTTTAAACACATCTAGATTAAAAATTATATTATGTAGGTATATATTTATAAAAGTAGATAAAAACATTACAAAATTGACTTCTTTATATTTTTTATATTTTTTTAATGTCTTTTTTTTTTGTTTTTTGTTTTTTTATGTTAAAATTATTAAACACATCTAGATTAACAATTATATTATGTATCCTGTAGGTATATAGTTATAAAAGTAGATAAAAATATTACAAAATTGGCTTCTTTATATTTTTTATATATTTTTTTATTGATTTTTTTGTTTTTTATGTTAAAATTATTAAACACATCTAGATTAACAATTATATGTATCATGTAGGTATATAGTTATAAAAGTAGATTAAAACATTACAAATCTAACTTTTTTTTTATATTTTTTTGTTCTTTTTCTATATATTTTTTGTTTTTTATATTTTTTTTTTGCTTTATTTTTTTTTTTTTAATGTTTTTTTTTATTTTTTAAAACGTTACAAATCTAACTTTTTTTTATATTTTTTTGTTCTTTTTTTATATATTTTTTGTTTTTTTATATATATTTTTTGTTTTTTTTATATATTTTTTTGTTTTTTTTATTTTTTTTTATATTTCGAAAAATGCCAGCCCGTTATACGAGTACCATAAACAAATTAACGGCTACATTGAACTTATAGACATCTTTCTATTTATCGTTTCTCAAGATTTTTATTACGAACGCATTTTTAACCTCTTGCCTGCGCAACATTAGGATTATTCTTAATTTTTAAATTCTTAAAATTTTATACTATAATCAATTTTAAGAATTCCAGTTGAAAGCCGGTTTTTTTTGTTAAAATTTTAATTATCTCTAATTTAGGTCTATAGGCAACATTATACATGTTAAAAGTAGTTTATATATCAAAAAGCTAGTATCTTGATGAATAAAATACAAAAGAACTTAAAAAGAAAACTGACCTTTATTTAAACTTAACCCCAGGTTAACAATCACTTATTATAAAACTTCTTAACATAATATATAAACTTGTAATTATTTAATAGAAAAACTATCTATTATTGTTATTTATAATAACAACAAAATGTTTATATTATATGTAAAAAGGTTTTATTCGGTTGCAGTTACTAAAATTAATAGTTTCTTATGACAAACCAATCAACTAAGATACTTAATATAAATCAAAGAATATGCATCTTATTTAAAATAACATTTTATGAACTAACATTTGACAACAAAAAGATTAAACAATTATATTGTTGTGTTTAACGTAAACATAAATGAATGTTACATCCAGGATAACAATTTTAAAAACATTTATAGATAGATCACATGATTTGTCTTCCAGCATCCAAAAACCTTTGGTAAAAGCCCGTATCACATCACCGTTGCAAGTATGACAAGATTACTTTTCTTTAATATATCGATTATTTTGTGTAGTAATATGATTCATTATATCACGCTAACCACAAAAATACTTAAAAATCAAAAATAGACATTCTCGAAAATTAATATAAACAAACATATACTACTATCTTAATATCAGTCTAAGAACAAGGTGATACATTACTTAAAATTGTATCAAAACTTTTCTAGAAAAGTATTCATAGAATTTATAAATAATCCAAGACTCAGTAAATTTTGACTGTATTAGAATAGTTACCATATTTTACATAAAATTAACATAGGACAGTTTATTTACCTATACCTAATAGTAAATGTTTAAACATTTACTTTAGTTACCTACAACTTAACACATTACTTTGAGATTTATATATATTACCTCCTTATAACAAAATCTTCTTTATTTAACTTATTAAATTATATATTGAGGCAAACATTATGTCTATAGATTTATATATTAACAATAAATATTAACTCAATCAATTATTTATGTCGATAAATATTATATCTTTATAAATTTTAATATATTCCAATAATTAAATAATTTGTGTACTTGTGATAGTTACATTTGTATAATTATATATTGAATTATTTATTGAATTTGTATATTTGTATCATTAATATATACCCCGTATAAACGTGTTTACATATTCATAACTGTTCTCATATAACTTATAAAATAAATGTTTACCTAAATAACTTATTATTTTAAATTAATCATGACCATTTTATAATATACCATTAATATGAATTTGTAAGATATAAATATATTTATGTTAAAAAGGCAATAAATGGAACTGTTTTTAAACTCGCCAGCACTATCAGTCTTTTGAACTAAACCATACAATTACATCTCCAGTTCATAAATAATTTCACTGAACTAATTTGAGACATTTATAAGTTTTTAATAATAAACAACTAATTCTTGTACTTAGGTATCTTAATTTTTTTTTTAATTTAATAAGAATGAACTTAAATCCCATATTTGATCATGCAAGAAATGAATGCGTAAAACAAAAATGAAAGCCTCGAGCAGACCGGATGCGTATACGTACACGTAAGCGTAGACGTGCACGTACCGTTGAGTTGTAATGTATGGGAATATATGTGACAGGACACACTGCTTGCGTAACGTGACGTGCGCGTGCAGTGTGTCCTGTCACATACATTGCCATACATTACAACTCAGCGGTACGTGCACGTCTACGCTTACGTGTACGTATACGCATCCGGTCTGCTCGAGGCTTAAGTCAAAAGTCATGGCTAATTCTAATTCAATGCTTAATAGTTTTCGTCCATAAACTAATCTAATTAAATTAGTTTATGGACAATATTTTATCCACTTAATGTTACCCTTATAAAATTATAATTCATCATTTATGATTAGAATAATGTAAGGTACTTAATTTGTAATCTTATATTCATATCATTATATTATTTATTATTTTAACATGGATATTTTATAACATTTAAAAAATAAATTTTGATCAACCTTGTTTGTACGAGAAAACATCCTAAGCCTTTGGTAGGTATGCTATAGATAGACTATTATTTTTAAAATTTTCCGTAAACTATTTTCGTTTTGTACAAAAATTTTGGTAAAATGACACAATAACCAATGTAATATGTTGTTATAGGCTAAGCTGCGTCAAAAAACTATTCAGAAGGTAGTAGTAACAACAATAAAATCATACAATGAACATATTTCACTAAAATTAAGGAGAAATATGTAAATTGTTACAAATTATAGAGAGAAGTCATATATGAGACATATTGTGTGCTAATCATTTTTTATTTAATGTTTCACATTGTCTACAAAAAAACCATTTGAAAATTCTGAAAAACGCCCAATGTCATGACCACACGCCAATAACACAGAAACCTATGTTAAACCAGTTTTATGTGACATAATTGTGCAATTATTGGCAATAAAGCATTTATAAATAAATAAAAACTAAATTAAATAATTAAATCCTTGCTCCTCGACTGAGCGGCAGTAATATGTAATAATTATTCTTGTCCGACACTTAAGATATGTCACCACACTAGCCCACAGATCAACATACACTTACTACACTCAAATGGCGAATTTAGGCTTATATAGATAAGTCATATTTCGTAGTCTTTTGAGATGTGATGTCACTTTCTATCAAAATAGTCTTTGTAAGTCTACGTTGAGATTTCACTAGCATCTGGGCACGGGCTATCTTCAAAATCTGAGGGGGGTGGCAACGGACCGTCTTCCTCATAGATCATGTTTAACTTACTGTATTCGCGTTTACGCCGCGCAAACTGTAACAAAAAACTACATTTTTAGGAACTAGTTGTACAGATCATTTTTAAAATAGGCATTACGGAATATTTTGAAATCCTCTTCCGTATTGGCAAAGTAGGACCACACTCGACATTCATTCCAAAAGTTGTGGGTTCAAACACCGCAGAGCACCTCTGATTTTTCTTCTAAACAAACCATAATGTGCAAATATCGTGAAGAAACCAGCATGTTCTGAGAACTTTGAAAAGTTTGCAGGACATGTGTCATTCACCAACCCGCGCTTGGCCAGCGTGGTGAATTAAAGCCTAATAATTAAGGTAATTAAGCTAGCCTATGTCAATCTGATCCCTTCAACTATCCATTTAAAAAATCACGTCAATTCGTTGCTCCATTTTGCCGTTTAAGGCGGACAAACAGACATACTCCTATTTATAAAATTATGTATGGAAGTATGAATTTGCGAATTACCTTAGACTTAGGAGCTCCGGAATTCTCCTCTCCAGAACTGCTTGAACTGGTAATACCTTCTTCTAAGGTAAGGCGAGAAGTGACGCCCTCTAGTTGCAAATCGAGGTACAACTGTCCTAGCTGCTCATTGACTAACGCAGGCTGGAAAAGAGAGACAGAAAATAATATATTAGTAATTACTTCACACATGACTTATTTTTAAGAACTTTTGTACCTACATTCCTGCATATTGATTCAATAAAACCGGCCAAGAGAGAGTTGGACTCGCCCACAAAGCTACCGCAGCTGAATATAAATAACTACTAATATAATATTTTATTAAATAGTTTATGACGTATTATAAAAAAACTCGCTAGATGTCGTTCAAACCAATTTTCGTAATAGTTTGCATGGAAATCTTAATACAGGGTGGCGCACTAGAACGTGCATATTTAAAAAAATTGTTTAAAAAATAAATACAAATGGTCGATTAAAAATACAACTGGGCAATTGTAAAATAATAACAGAAGTTTCTTTTTTTTAAATAACTTCATCTAAATGATGGCCCTCTCTACGACAACACTTCTCTAACCGCAAACGGAAATTATTGAAAACCGCGCATTTTCAAAGAAAAAATGGCCTATTATTCCTCTGCCAGAGATTGCTGACCATGCCGTCACTTTAGGACTATGCAGAGGTTTCTGGTGTTTGAGTTTGGGATTCTCACTGTTCCAGTAACGACAATTTTGACGGTTTACAAACCCATTGATATGGAAATGGGCCTCATCCGAGAAAAGGATATTGTCAAAATTGTAAAATCGATTAAACATTTCATCAGCAAATCCGAGCCTTGTTCTGAAGTCAGACTCTTTTAATTCTTGTGTTATTTCCAGCTTGTATGGATGGAGCCAAAGATCCAAGTTCAAAATTCGTTGCAAACTTCGTCGTGATAAGTGTAAAAGACTGACGATCTCTTGCGAGTAGACATTTGTGGATCTCCTCGTCCAGACTGCATAACTTTCTCAATATTGTCTTCGGTCCTAGACGTTCTTGGACGACCTTTTGCTTGTGGTTTAAAACGTTGAACCAGTCTCTTTAAAACGCTTTACCCATATTTTACCCTTTTTGACACTTTATATCTCTGAATGTAAGTGCAATTACAGGCAAAATTCATTTTTTGTTCGTTGTGTAAATTGTTATAACAAAAAATTAGTTCGTTTTTCTGAATTAGATTTGTTCATGTCTAAACCGCATTGTTTTAAGCGCGTTTTGTCTAAACAATGGTTTGATAACAATGGTTCAGTTACTGTCTAGGTATTAATTTAATTTATATTATATTTATATAATATAGAAAATACTTTGACCTGGATCTATTCCATACAAGTGCGGATTCCGTAAAGCGGCGACTTAGCAAAAGTTTCTTTTTTGATTAAATTATTATTTCTTAAATTCATTTTATCTTAATCTAAACAAAAAACTATATATTTATATCAGTATTTTGTGTTGATATATGTTATTCAGTGTTATTGTTCAATTTTTCTCTTGTATTTTCCTTAGTTTTATGTGTTATGTTGTCTCACTTTTTATAGCTTAATCTGTAACTAATCGTGAAAACTTTTTATTAGCCTTGTGTAACTAGTTATTTTATATATTATATGGATTGTGCTGTTAGTTTTCCTAATATTAAATAAATAAATAAATAAAATAATTTAAGTTTTATGTTTAATAATAGTACGTACTTATACTTTATTATCATAGTAAGCTTCCTAAGTTTTCTCTTATTTTGTTGTATGTATGTATCATTTTAAGTTTTTCTAAATTACTCATAGGTTAGACAGACATATAGACATTTATATGCGGAAGCTAATAATTGGATCGAAGTTTTTTATATTGTTTTTCACGTAGTCATTGTAATCTGTATGCTTTCCGAATGAATAAAATAAAATAAATAAAATACTTAATTAAATTAGCACTCGGAGCTTTACTGTTTCGCCGTAGTTCACATTCAGAACAATATAGTCGCCTAGTAACAATGTATGAACGAGAGTTCTCGTAAAATGCGCGCACGCAAAATGCGCGACGCTTCCTGTCGAAGTTACTCATAGCGACTAAAATTCCATGAGCCCGTCTACCCAACGCTGTAGGCTCCACATGCCAGCACGCTTTCAACCCCGCAAAAAAAAATTATACAATATGCAAGTTCTATTGCGCCACCCTGTATATAAAAATAAGTCGGGTTATCCTTCCTGACGCTATAACTCCAGAACGCACGAACCGATTTCCACAATATTGCATTCGCTGGAAAGGTCTCGCTGTGCGAGGTTTATAGCAAAAAAATTGCGGAAAAGTGTAAAACGCGGGCGAAGCCGCAGTGCGGAAAGCTAGTGTACAATATATAAATGTAGTATTGATTAGTAGCGCAGCGTCGGACGTCCACCAACAAGGTGGACAGATGATGAAAGCGGTTGGCTCGCGGTGGATGCAGACCGCGTCCGACCGCAATAACTGGAAATAATTAAGGTCCAGCAGTGGGCGTCCAACGGCTGTCATGATGATGATGATTGATTAGTATAGATTCTCTAATATTCACAACTCTTACCTGCTCTAATTTCTTAATTTTTTCCAAGTCAGCTTGCAGGACTTCTTTCTTTGACTGCGGCGTGATTTGGTATTTGTAAAGGAGATCTGAGGTGACTACAACCTGTAATAAAGAATAAAGATCTGTGTGGTAACTAGGTATAATAAAAACATATCTTAAAACATGCAAAACCCATAGCAAAACAATGTTGCTGTGCGAATCGTCAATCAATATTGATTTATTTATAAACTATTAATTTATTGATTTGTTCTTCAATTAACTTACTTGATCCAACCAGGGAGGGTCCATTTTCTTACGCGGTGTTTTCTTAAGGTCTTGAGGCTCATACGAGTAGCAAGATGGACTATCTTTCTGCAACACAAACATTAATCCATAAATATAAAAGAAAGTTGCATTAAATAAACACTATTTATAACTCAATAGCGGCTAAATCTATATGGCAGAAAATTGGTGCAGAGATAGTTTAGAACTAGAAGAAGGACAAAGGATTTTTTACAGCGGGAAAATATTAAAACGCGGGCGAAGCCGCGGCAAATAGCTAATATAAGAAATAAAAATAAAAATCACCAGTGAGCATTAGTGTCTAGAGTTGTGAACCATGTCAAAAATATGTATAATAAAAATATCTATGTACGAGTATGTATATTTTTTGAGTATATCAGAAATCTAGTACCTATATCAGAAACCCGTAACACAAGATTCGAACTTACCACGGGGCTAAATGTTGCTGTGTGAATAGTCCAGCAAGATTTATTTATTTGTTTTCATTACCATACTTTGTCAAAATGATGTCGGTGCTAAAAGTCGCTTTCAACAACCCCTTTTCGACTATAGCGATACTACATTGATATGGATGCGTTTGACCGAGCGACCTGATTGGTGGTCATCAAACGTAACAAAATAGTACAACTGGAAACGCACACTTTGAGTCGGAACCCAAAATGGAAAATCATCATCTGTTCTTACACAAATATGACGTCACAGCTTGTATTTCTCTTCCATTCTCATCGTCATAATCTTAGACCTTAGGCGTGTCATCTTCATTTTAAAATTAGGTTACTCACATAAACTATAATTATATAATGTAAATGCGACGTTTTCCATCAAATCATAACTTTCTTCAGGGAAGCTAAAATAGCCTCTTCCGCTAAGGCGCGTGCGCGTCGCTGACGCTCACAGCGAGCATCGTAGCGCAGAGAGCGCGGCGTAGCTTGCTGGATGGAAGGCTGCATTGTCCTGACTGGTGTCTGGATTTGTGTTTTAAAAATGTATAGTGTAACTCCCGTTAGCCATGAAATATTGCCATCATCATACAATCCTATCATCCTATCTGAGCGCTACCTCTACTCTATACCTGAAATATTGCCATCATCACACAATCCTATCATTATATCAGTGCGATACCTCTCTATACCTGAAATATTGCCATCATCATATACGCCATGTGCGCTACCTCTACTCTATACCTGAAATATTGCCATCATCATACAATCCTATCTGTGCGCTACCTTTACTCTATACCTATCAACACTACAATAACTTTCTATAAATTACCTTCTTAACAATATCGCTCCTGCCCTTCTTCGGATCACTGCTATCCTCGGCACTCCCAGACTCTGTCTTGAAGAATGACGAGTAGAATGAGGAGTAGCTGGACTCCTCATCCGTCTTGTCCATAGCCTCATCGCTGTTCTGAGCCGACTGAGCCGGCCCAACTGGCTTCGTCAAAGGTTTGCTCGGCCTCGAAGACTCCATCCCTATGATCGCTTCGGTGCTCTATGGAAATTGATTGGTTAGTCATTGACAATTCTATTGTCAATGTCATGGGTTGAACTGCTGAAAATTGTGTGAAAATATGTCGCAAACCAAGTTGACTTGTTTTGAATTATTAAATGCTTGTGCCCGCGGTTTCACCCGCTTTCTATAGTTTTCTCACCCTTAAAGCCTCGAGCAGACCGGTGTATGAGACAGGACACACTGCACGCGCACGTCACGTTACGCAAGCAGTGTGTCCTGTCTCATACATTACAACTCAGTGGTACGTGCACGTCTACGCTTACATCTACGTATACGCATCCGGTCTGCTCGAGGCTTTAATCATTCCCTGGACTACTGCGACTTCAATATCAGCTAAATCGGCACAGCCGTTCTCGAGTTTAAGCGGGACTTATGAACAGCAATTCATTTTGATTTTTAGAAGATCGATAATACATAAATACAATAATAAACTATTTAGTATCCATGGACGCTAATTAATTCACGTAGAATCTAGCAACCGCGTATGTAGATGAAGTAACAACAATTCAATACAATATACTTGATTGCACACCAAAAACAAAAATACATAACAAAAAATATAGGTATATAAAAAGTGTTACAATGGGCAAATAACAACAATTATTTTTTGATATTATAAACCAGTTGATGAAACTGAATACCTTCTCGATGGGATCTGGTACAAGCTCGCTCGGCTCCGAATCCTATAAACCGTCGAAACGAAAGTTCTAGATGGTAATCAATTGTTTTGTATAAACAGCGATAGCTAATGTATTAAGACAAACAGTTGGACTATTTAACTTGATTGGTGATCCCATAATCAAATAACTGGCACAGTAATGTTATATTAGGTGCAGTTGGTTGTTGGTTTTTCCAACATTATCGATACCACATTGTTTAAAAATGCAAATGTTATTATAACTAAGGACTTTTCATTCATCATTCATTAGAAATTGACGAGTGTCTGGGTGTACACATATATATTTTTAAGATATATACATATATATTTTTAAGTATAACAGAAATCTAGCCCCCGTAACCCAAGCTTCGAGGTTACCACGGGGCTAGATGTTGCTGTGTGAATTGTCCAGCAATA
Organism: Chloroclystis v-ata; assembly: GCA_963691955.1. Classification (NCBI taxonomy): domain Eukaryota; kingdom Metazoa; phylum Arthropoda; class Insecta; order Lepidoptera; family Geometridae; genus Chloroclystis; species Chloroclystis v-ata. The sequence goes on along the minus strand of OY829908.1, from coordinate 5,343,678 downwards.
TTTATTAACCAAAGAATAGTAAAACATTTTGCCAATACATGGCGTGCAAGTCCCAATAAAAAGTCTAAATCATCCAATCAGCTTGCTTCACAATCAAACGTGCCGTCCAATGTTGAAAAGAGTAGCTCCTATCTTATCAAAACTTATAATGAAACCGGGTAACATACTATGATTTAAATGTTTTTGAGTTTCACGATATTTCGACACTGTTACAAGCGCCATCTTCACGGAGAGACTGATGACACCGGCGAGTAGGCAGACGGTTATATAAAAGGCTTATAACACTTTTTCCATAAAAGCTGAACCACAGTGCAAGGGTAGCGAAGTCTTACAGGTCTATTTGTGCTTGTAAGCTGTGATTGTGTACATTGTGCGTTGCGCGGTACAGATTTATACGCACGCTTTTTATAAAGGCAAATTGAACTCGAAGGTTTTAGTACAGCCCTAATGGTAATAAAAATATTTTTATTTCATATATCAACAGCATCAATCAGACATATTATTAACTCCCGTCGTCGTCATGAAATTAAATTTAAAAAATGTATTTTGATAATGTTTGAAGTTATTTAATACTAGCAGCCCCCGCGAACTTCGTCTCGCCATATACTTTTATTTGCAACTATCTACATACTAAAGTTCATCGAAATCGAATTTTCCCACGTAAGCATATATTTTCCCGTGGAAGTATGTATTTTTCCGCGGTAAAAAGTAGCCTATGTTAGGATTAGGATATTACATTACATTGACTCCCGCTGACGCTCCCGTGACGCTTACATGGAGCCTACATCGCATGCTGGCTAGCTGAGCGCGGTGAGCGACAACCTCTAGACTTTTTTCTAATACTTGCATTTTTAAACTCGTGATATCTTCCGAATGAAATGTCCGAATTGAATAATTCAAAAAGTTATAAAAAGGTATTAAAGCCGTCTTGAATATAAAGTAATTTATTTTGATAAGGATTAATACCAAGGTACAAATGAAGACCCTTTCAAGAGGCAGCATATATAAATTAATATTTTAGAATAAAAAACTGCTTACTGTGACATAACTATAATATTTAGACATATGCTGTCGCGACATTTTTTGTAGATAATGATGAGTTCTGCAAAGTCGTAGTACATGATTTTGTTCTATCATCAATAGTTTTCGCAGCGCACGCGACGTAAGGAATTTTTCAGATAATTTTTTTACACCTTATATTACATTATTGGAGTTTTAGTAAGGATCCCTAATTTTTTTTAAAATATAATATAGCCTATGTTACTCGGGGATAATGTAGCTTTCCAAAGGTGAAAGAATTTTTGAAATCGGTCCAGTAGTTTCGGAGCCTATTCATTACAAACAAACAAACAAACAAACAAACAAACATACAAACAAATCTTTCCTCTTTATAATATTAGTATAGATTTGCGTAAAAAGATACGAGAAATGGAGCTTACCCAATATAGCCAATACAAAAATATTAGATATCTTATATATAAAAGAAAGTCGTGTTAGTTACTTCACTTATAACTAAAGAACGGCTGAACCGATTTAGCTGAAAATTGGCAGGGAGGTAGTTAAGAGCCAGGAAAAGGACATAGGATACTTTTTACTCTAATATAATGCGGGCGAAGCCGCGGGCGAAGCCGCGGGCGAAAGCTAGTCTTTATATATAAAAGAAAGTCGTGTTAGTTACTTCACTTATAACTCAAGAACGGCTGAACCGATTTAGCTGAAAATTGGCAGGGATGTAGTTTAGAACCGGGAGAAGGACATAGGGTACTTTTTACTGCGGGAAAATCTAACATAATGCGGGCGAAGCCGCGGGACGGACAGCTAGTCTTATATATAAATGAAAGTCGTGTTAGTTACTTCACTTATAACTCGAGAACGGCTGAACCGATATAGCTGAAAATTGATGGAGAGATAGCTTAGAACCAGGAAAAGGACATAGGATACTTTTTACTCTAATATAATGCGGGCGAAGCCGCGGGCGGAAAGCTTGTTAATTATACAAGAGTAGGCTAAGTGGGAGCACACTCGACTATAATTCCGAAGAACCCTTCAAGTCCAAATTGGCAATGTTTGTATAAACATTGCGTGTGCAAACAGAGCATTGTGTGTGAAAACATGGTATTAGTTTTTAGTAGATATAAGAAGTGTTATATTTAGATATAATAAAGATACTGGACGAAAACCAACCTAGAGAACAGGCGGGATCATATCCACACCATAAAACAAGTCATCCAAAAAAGTAACGAATATGGCATTAAATACTACATAGCGTTCGTAAATTATAACAAAGCGTTCGACTGCCTTAAACACACTAAAATATGGGAAGCGTTAGAAACACAAGGAGTAGACAAAAAATACATACGCCTCATAAGCAATATCTACCATAACTTGTCAGCTAAAGTGAAGACAGAAAGAGTAGGAGAAGCATTTCCTATAAAGAGGGGAGTTCGACAAGGAGACCCTCTGTCACCAAAACTTTTTTCAGCCGTTCTTGAATTCGTATTTAGACGCCTTGACTGGGATAACTAAGGACTAAATATCAACGGGATGCAACTGAACCACCTAAGATTCGCAGAGGATCTGATACTTATTACAGAAGAACCAAGAAGCTTACAAAAAATGCTTGAACAACTTACGCTAGAAAGCAGAAAGGTAGGACTGACAATAAACTCCTCAAAAACGAAACTAATGACAAATGCGGAAAAGATCTCAATTAAAGTCGAAAATACGGAAATAGAATACGTGAACGAATACACATACCTAGGACAAATTATCCCTCCAAAAGACCTAACAAATAAGGAAATTAACAACAGAACCAATAAAGCGTGGAAAAGATACTGGTCCTTAAAAGAAATTGTAAAAAATCCAGAGATACCACTTAAATACAAACAAAAAATATTCGATTCATGCATTCTGCCAGTAATGACGTACGGATGTCAAACGTGGAACTTAACTCAACAAAACATCCACGCACTAGAGACATGCCAACATGGGATGGAAAGGAGTATGCTCAATGTCAAACTAAAACATCGGATAAGACTAGAAACTATCAGAAAGAAAACCAAGGTCATAGATGTAACACACTGTATTAAGAAATTAAAGTGGAGATGGACAGGCCACATGATGAGAAATACTAAAGACAAATGGTCAAGAGACATAACAGAGTGGTGCCCTAGACAACACAAAAGAAAAAGAGGAAGACAGCGTCGAAGATGGGAAGACGACATAAAAAGAATAGCTGGCGCAACATGGACTAGAAAAACACAAGACCGCATACAATGGAAGGCTTTAGGGGAGGCCTATGCTAAATAGCAAGACAATCTTCAACCGGTGTCAATATATATAAATATAATATAGAGTAAACTAATTTAATATTTTGGCTTTATTATTATTATTATTATATTTAGATATAGATAATGTGTTTTCCTAAAAAATAAAAATAAATAGATCTAACAGAACATACCTTACATTACTTACATACATTTTCATGTTAATTAAGAAGTTTTAATAAATTATTCTTATTCTTATTCTTATTCTTATACCTGCATATAGTTGCTATTGGCCAGTCCCAGCGGGTTAAGCGATTGGCTGGTAGAGTGAGACGGGTTGCAGACCATAGACTGCGTTATCATAGCCTGTTGTTGTTGAATGTTGTAAGTCATCGGCGGGTACATGTATGGCGCGCCGTATACCGCTTGTGGATATAACCAGGGCACTGAAAATTAAACAATTAAATGTATCTTAATACAATACAATACAAAAACTCTTTATTGTACACCAAATAAATAAAAAATACAAAAAAACAACAAAAAGAAACAAGTACAATGGGCGGCCTTATCGCTAAAGAGCTTAACTTACACTACATTTTATAACAACGCGAATTACTCACGTATTTGCAAAGGAGTTAGAACACTCTCGACGTTTCGACCACAACAAGAGCAGTCTACCTACAGATACCTGGCCCGCAGTGAGAACCGCGCGCGCGAGCATACAGAAGACGGAGCACGGCGGAACGCTCCTCCTGAAACAACTCCTAGACTGCTCTTGTTGTGGTCGTAACGTCGAGAGTGTTTTAACTTTGTAAATACGTGAGTAATTCCTGTTACTATAAAATAATGAAATATAAGTCTAAGTCTGTGCTATAGTTTAACAATAATATTTAAACATGAAACGGGTATGCCATGATTGAAATGTTTTTAGTTTCCCGATATTTCGACACTGTTTCAAGTCACATATTCACTGAGAGACTGATGACACCGGCGAGTAGGCAGACGGTTATTCACAAACGAACCGATCTACCCTCTTTCTTAGTCCTTTATTGCTAAGTTTGATTGTCACTAGTTATTTTACTAATTCTAATATCGTAACTTGGTCTTAATATTGGGAAACTCAAAAACAATTGGATAATTTAATGTTACCCGTTTAAAATAAGACGGTATGGAATGTGCTGTATGGAAGGTTACTCTTCTCGTGTTAGTCCAGTCATTTTCGGTTTCATCTGGAGAAAAATACCTAGTGGGCTAAATTTTTGTATACACCGAAATAAATGTGTAAACAAAAAATATAGCGCACTAGGATTTGGGCCCGGATTGGGGTTTAAAATGCCTTAAATGACTGGACTATGTGTCTTATGATAAAGATTTTTTTATACCACTTGGTGGAGAGCGGTTACCTGCGCGCTGCCGAACCTACCCTTTAGATGCTTCTGAATATGTACCAACCCTTTTTGAATGAATCTATGCTATATAGATTGTTGGTTAGAGCCGTGTTGGCTAAGTGGGAGCACACCCGACTTTCATTCCGAAGGTCGTGGGTTCTAACCCCGCCGCGCACCTCTGATTTTTCTTCTTGGAAAATTATGTGTGCTTTAAAAACACGTGCTCTAACGGTGAAGGCAAACATCGTGAGGAAACCGGCATGTTCTGAGAACTTTGAAAAGTTTGAAGAACATGTGTCATCCACCAACCCGCACTTGGCCAGCGTGGTGAATTAAGGCCTAATCTCTCTCGTCAAGAGAGAAGTCCCTGTGTCCCAGCAGTGGGAACGTGAATAGGGGTGTTATGTATGTTATGTATTGTATTGGGGAAAACCTCGGAAGGAAAAAATTATGAAAACTTGAACAGCGCCTCTATCGGATAGTTGAGTACTAAAATGCTCATTCAAAAAGTTAATTGTACAGACTACGTATTTAGACTACGCGCCGCCTCAAGTCCGTTAGACGTGGCGCTGCTTGCCTAGACATTAACGGTTCTAATACTGTAGTTCCCGCATTAACCGTAAGACTTGATAGGTGGCGCGGGCTCTACGTAACCGCTGTAGTAACGTCAGGCGATTTAACAATGACAAGTCATGGTAAGACCAAATTTCACCAAGTTCTGTTTGTTAGTTTAACATCCATCAAATATTTAACAGTCCATAAATATACGTAAACTGACAGTGATTAAACTTGACGGGATGTTAAACTAACAAACAGAGAGTGGTGAAATCAGGTCTAAAGGTAATGTACTTACTAGGGTTAGGCGTGTAGTTGATTTGGCTCATGGGAGAGTAGGATGTCGCCACGTCGTGTTTGTGGACGTGCTGCGTGCTCACAGACGGCTGCGGGTAATATATCGGCATCACTCCTGAAAGAATATATCATCATTATCACCACCCCCATTGACGTTCCCACACAGGGACTATTTTCTTGACGAGAGAGATTAGGCTCTAATTCACCACGCTGGCCAAATGCACCCGCATTTGGCCAGCGTGGTGAATTGGTTAATAATATAGAAATATTTATAAGAGGAGGTCTTTACCCAGCGGAGAGTGAGAACGGCCTGATATGATGATGATGATGACGTTGAGGATGATATATATACAATTTGCAGGCCAATTCACACAGCAACATCTAAACTCGTGGTTGAATATATAATGTAGGTAAATTTTATATATCTAATATATAAAATTTCCAAGTCACGATGTAAGTTACCGTACTCCTCCGAAACGGCTTTAACGATTTTACCAAATTTTATATCCGTATTCAGTAGGTCTGAGAATCGGCTACTATCTATACCCCTAAGTTATAAGGGTAGTACAAAGCGTGCGAAGCTGCGGGCGGGTCAGCTAGTTACAGTATACAGGGTGGCCCATTCAAATCGGTCAGTATGGGAAAGTCTGAAACTGTAAGACATACGAAGATTTGTTCTTAGGAACCATGTCACCGATTTTGATAAAAAGAAAAACTGCATTCATACAATTAAAAAAAAAGTGTACCCAACTGGGGAATCGAACCCGGTTGTTTTGAAAAAATAAACTTACACTATTTCTATTCAGATATCGTTTGTGTAGGTCTTAAGCAGTAAATATCTCTAAGAAACATAATGTCTAAAATGAATAAAATGCATTTTTTTCACATACCTTAATTTATCATAGTAGGTGTTCAAAGTGACCACCGTTACAATATTCAGCAAGTTCAGGCATGTAAAATTGTCTCTATGGTTGTTTGTATCTCTCTACTTGTTACATACACCGTGTAAGCAGTTGCAATAATAGATAATAATATTACTGTAGATAATAAAACTTCCTTAAACGTTTAGTGCAATGCCAATGCCACATGATACATAACACGGTGTATGTAACAAGTAGAGAGGTACAAACAATCATAGAGACAATTTTACATGCCTGAACTTGCTGAATATTGTAACGGTGGTCTCTTTGAACACCTACTATGATAAATTAAAGTATGTGAAAAAAATGCATTTTATTCATTTTAGACATTATGTTTCTTAGAGATATTTACTGCTTAAGTCCTACACAAACGATATCTGAATAGAAATAGTGTAAGTTTATTTTTTCAAAACAACCGGGTTCGATTCCCCAGTTGGGTACACTTTTTTTTTAATTGTATGAATGCAGTTTTTCTTTTTATCAAAATCGGTGACATGGTTCCTAAGAACAAATCTTCGTATGTCTTACAGTTTCAGACTTTCCCATACTGACCGATTTGAATGGGCCACCCTGTATAATGTTAAGTACTATAGAAGAACATTTTAAGGAAGACCGCAGCTAATTAAATAAATAAATATCTATTGCTGTACATTTACACAGCAGCATCTAGCCTGGCTTTAGAATTGACCGTATACTATGACTTGGGAATCTAGGCGTATGAATGATATTTGAACATGAAACGGGTAACATACCATGATTTAAATGTTTTTGAGTTTTCCGATATTTCGACACTGTTGCAAGCGCCATGTTCACGGATATGTTCATGTTCAAATATAGTTAAAAACTATGATAGTTTAAAAAGTGGTATGAATGATGTTCTAAAATTTCTTAATGATCTCCACTGACCTGGCATTTGGTGCGACATCATAGACATCTGCGGCGCTTGTATTCCCACCGCGAATGAGTTCATACTGTTCACTTGCACTGAGCTAGTCTCTTGCAATGAGTTAACTGTAACCAAAACCACTTTATATAAATAAAAAAAATATTTCTGGACAGTTTTCACAGCAGTATGTCATCTATGTTAATATATTGTGTAATATGCACGCTCAAAACATATGTTACGGGTGCTAGATATCTTATATACTTAATATAATATACATACATAGATAGTTATAATCATTTATTGTATATATTGAATACATAGACACCCGTAATAAATATCTGAAGAACGTATAAATTGTCGTTCCGTGAATCGAGCCCGCAACATGTTGCGTCTTCGCAACAGAGGCCGAACAATATAGAGCTGATAAAGAAAAACCATAATTATGAAACTGTGTTGACACTCAAACAAGAACCTTTAAATACAGCAGCTACCTCCATTACCACGCCACTACAATTAGTGAAAGTTTATTATTATAAAGGTATTTGATTATTTAGACTGAAATTACATCTGACTCGTATGCAACAGCATATTCTCTTAGTCTTTTCTAATGCATAGAAGCAAATGGATTTATTTATTTATTTATTGTTCAAAACACATTACAACCACAATGAAATATGCTTTTTAAAGTTAATGTTAGATATGAACTTGATTGCAACGTAAATACGTAACGGATTCGTAATTGGGCATATTATTTAATATCACTGTTAAGCTCCAAAAGAAATATGTAATTAAAATATTCTAGCCTTTTGAAGCAACACGGTTAGAAAGAACTTACCGACTGGAGTGGTTGTGGAAGGTTGCACGATAACAGTGCTGTGCTCTGTATTTTTTTTTCTTTGACGAGACTGCGAGCAATGTTGCTTAGTAGCTACTTCCATGTCAGAAGCTTTAGTAGAGGCGCGCTTCACACCGTGTGGCTGTAAAATAATGGTAGTTGTTACATTTATTATAGGCGCAAATCACACTAGAAAATAATAAAATTAACAGTTATCTGAAGAACGTATAAATTGTCGTTGCGAGGCGTTGTTTTACAACACAGTAAACTCTGTCAAATAGTTTGAAATAAAACATAAATGGACTATGTTACTAGGAACCGGAATAATTTGTAACTTAGCCACAGTAAAGCATATTCACTATTTTTTTGTTTTGGTTTAGATTTCATAGACATTTAAAAATGGCGTTAATTTAAATCGCCACGCGTTGAGTGACGTCATAGGTCAAACACTCCTGAAATAATTTTACATCCATTAAAATGTTCAATTTTTCACAAATAGCCTTTATTCGCAAATCTAATCTGATCTCATTTTAATTAAAACAAATGAAACTTGAAATAACAAAAGAAGTGCAGTAAGTAGATTTTAAATTAAAACCATGTTTTAAATTATGGACTTTTTTTGTGTTCCGCTAAATTTGCCGGTGTGTGTAGTTTCGGAGAAAAATTGCTGTGACATACGGACGGTCGAATGGACGGACGGACAGACATGACGAATCTATACGGGTTCCGTTTTTTCCATTTGGCTATGGAACTCTAAAAATTGAAAGACGTGAACATTCTTCATTACCTGCATGGCCTCTGTAGCTGCGCCCGCCAAAGTAGGATAGAATGTGGCATTACACCGAGCCAGATGTTCCTTCTTCTTCTGTCTCGAGTCCAGAGCACGCTCCGTCTTGCCGCTGGTTCGTCCTTCACGGTGCGTCTTAGCTAAATCTTTTTCCATATCATTGTTGTGCCTGTAATGTCATATCTGGGTTACTTGGGTTTACAAAACATTGATTGAGGAATCAGCCGTCTAATGAAACAAAATAGGAACTACCGTGCGTCTTATGGGGCATTTAAACGGGCTATATTTTACGACAATTTGTGGCTGCAATACCTGCCACACTATGCAATATTTTAAGGATGGCCCGGCATTATAGCCACATATTTTTTGGTATGTCAAATGTCAATGTTTTTATGTGTAGCCGGCGTGTGGCCGAACGATGGCCTAGCAATCGAAAATACTGCAATATATCTGGGTCATCTATATTGTTGTTCTGTTTTACTGTTTATGCGCGATTCTTTCTCCCTGCGAAGTACTTTGCGTTTCACTTTCTGCGCGATGCGCGTCATTTCGTCGGCCATTGTTGCTGGATTGTGTGGCTCATTAAAGGATTCGGAATCAAAGGCCATACCTACTATTGAAGCCATATTGCAACATGTTGCCTGCAATTGATTGCTCAGCCATAAAATGCACTAAAATGTTTTTTGATGGCTGGGCAATGTTTACCAATAATTGCAGCCACAAATTGTCTAAGAATATAGCTCGTTTAGACGCCCCTTTAGCTAAATCTTTTTCCATTTCGTTGTTGTACCTAAAATGTCATATCAAAAAGGGTTACTTGGGTTTACAAAACATTGATTCAGGAATCAGCCGTCTAATTAAACAAGATAGGAAATACCGTAGATCTACTTATTTATCAGCGGCACCTTAAAATAGCCTACGATTTTAAGACAAATAAGAGCCCCCGCTAACTACAGACTTTCTATCGGCCGATAGTTTGGTCGGGTTGGGCTGTTAGTACGTTTTTCGACCGATACCAAATCGTGTAGTATGCGGACTTGCATACATCTTCATACTGATTATAAGCCCGACCAAACTATCGGCCGATAGGAAGTCTGTAGTTTGCGGGGGCTCTAAATCTTTGTAGGTATTAATGATAAACAAAACTATTACCACGCGACAAAGTAAATGCATGGCCCTAGAAGGCACGACCTACATAAACAATCATTATGCAATATCAAATAACTATCAACAAACAAACCACTTGGCAAATTATCATCAAGATAGATGAATAAATTATAAACAAGTGAGTTTTATCGCATCGTAATAATGTAGGTGTTGACTCATCAAAACAAAAGCTACTTTTCATTTTGTACAACGGGAATTACTCACGTATTTACATAGGAGTTAAACAACTCTCGACGTTTCGACCACATCAAGAGTAGTCTTCAACAGGAGGAGTGAGCGTCCCGCCGTGCTCCGTCTCCTCTCAGGTCGCGCGCACGGTTCTCACTAATAATTCCCGTTGTACAAAATGAATAGTATAACTCACGAAAATTTTGAAAGTGAAAAAGCTACTTTTGCTTGTACTTACATTTATTTTATATTGATTGACTCTCACTTAAGTTTTCTAAATTATTATTTAGGTACTTTTTCTTGAATATAAGATAATATATTCAAGAAAAAGTAAATAATAATAATAAGATATGTATGTAGGTACTATATTATAGTATAGTAGAACTGTTTTCTGGGTGTTCTGTAAGTATCTATAATAAAATATCTAACTATGTATGTATATTACCTATATTAAGTATATCAGATTATCTAGAGCCCGTAACACAAGCTTCGAGCTTACCACGGGGCTATATTGCTGTGTAAATTGTCCAGCAATATTTATTTATTTAAGGTTTAGTGGATAAATAAATGAGAATTTTGTTCTAAGGGCCGTCTTTTGAATTTAGAACCCGGGTGTAATCCTCCCTTGGACTTTTGACTATTCCTAGAACAAGAAAACGATACGTGCGAAATTAGTTCTAAGGAACGTCTTTTGAATTTAGAACCCGGGTGTAATTTTCCCTTGGACTTTTGACTATTCCTAGATCAAGAAAACGATACGTGCGAAATTAGTTCTAAGGGACGTCTTTTGAATTTAGAACCCGGGTGTAATCCTCCCTAGGACTTTTGACTATTCCTAGAACAAGAAAACGATACGTGCGAAATTAGTTCTAAGGGACGTCTTTTGAATTTAGAACCCGGGTGTAATCCTTCCTTGGACTTTTGACTATTCCTAGAACAAGAAAACGATACGTGCGAAATTAGTTCTAAGGGACGTCTTTTGAATTTAGAACCCGGGTGTAATCCTTCCTTGGACTTTTGACTATTCCTAGAACAAGAAAATGATACGTGCGAAATTTGTTCTAAGGGACGTCTTTTGAATTTAGAACCCGGGTGATATCCTCTCTTGGACTTTTGACTATTCCTAGAACAAGAAAACGATACGTGCGAAATTAGTTCTAAGAGACGTCTTTTGAATTTAGAACCCGGGTGTAATCCTTCCTTGGACTTTTGACTATTCCTAGAACAAGAAAATGATACGTGCGAAATTTGTTCTAAGGGACGTCTTTTGAATTTAGAACCCGGGTGTAATCCTCCCTTGGACTTTTGACTATTCCTAGAACAAGAAAACGATACGTGCGAAATTAGTTCTAAGGGACGTCTTTTGAATTTAGAACCCGGGTGTAATCCTTCCTTGGACTTTTGACTATTCCTAGAACAAGAAAACGATACGTGCGAAATTAGTTCTAAGGGACGTCTTTTGAATTTAGAACCCGGGTGTAATCCTTCCTTGGACTTTTGACTATTCCTAGAACAAGAAAATGATACGTGCGAAATTTGTTCTAAGGGACGTCTTTTGAATTTAGAACCCGGGTGATATCCTCTCTTGGACTTTTGACTATTCCTAGAACAAGAAAATGCTACGTACTTGGTTAATAAAGACTCGGTGAGACGCAGTGGGTGAAAACCGGGGGGTGATTGTGGACTGAAGCTTTCCATCAAAGCGTTGGAAGTACCGCTGCTTCCCATCTCTAGCGGTTCGCTCGTGTGCTGCGCTAGTGGCGACATCTGGCAATTGCTGGAAAGTAAATCAATTTATTTTATTTGTGTTTTACCTCTCTGAGTCTTTTAAACACACACATATATATATATATCGACCTATGCGTAGAATAAAGTTCTATGTGACCATAGACCAAAAGTACTTTTATCAGCTAAACGTGTTATGGAGTTCAAACTCTACAAAGGTGCGTTTTTAGACTTTTTATATCTAATGTAGTTACGGAGATATAGAGTCGAATAACGTTGCATCTGATATCAGTTCCGCAGAACAACGCACTGAGTGCCCATGCGACAGTAATCGGAAGCATGGACGGCAAGATAGCGCGGTCCGTTTTTCAGTCCAGCCACTATACGATGGAAAGCGGTAGATCATTACGGGCGTTCGATATTTATTTGGGACTTTTTTTTACGGAAAGCTAGTGAAACTCATTATTAATACGAAAAAACGATTAACTTAATACATGTCTTCAGTATAATCATTTTATGTATAATAATAAACACGATAAAGTACAAGTCATATGAAAACATAGGACCATTTTTGACGGATACTGATGAGCTTTTATGGATTTTATGTGAATATAGGACTTTTTATGGTGGAATCTGTTTTACAATTTACGGAGTCGATGTTAATATAGGACGTTTTTACTGGAATAACGAGTTTAAATAGGACATTGTTCGATTTAAAACTTCGTTAATTTCAAGTTTTATTTTATAATAATTTGTTCTCTAAATTTGTAGGTGTTCATATAATTCTGCCATACTCATAGTTATAAACAAAAACAGTTATTTTTTGTCAGATGTTAATGACGATCGTCACAAATCAGCACAATCGTCACCTTAACATTATTGTCCCTATCTCCTGGGGCAGTAGGAAAAAAAAATAGCCTAAAGCTCTATCTACAAATAGACTTAAGTATTTCCAAAATTTTCAAACAGTATTTGGAATTGTTTGATCTCTAGAACTAAACCTCTTACACTGAAGCTACAAAGTAACGCCATTATCGCGACATAGTCAACTCTAACTTTAATCTAGATTTCCATATCCCAAAAAAACTGTGCTACGAATGTCATGTTTTCCGGCTAAAGAAAAACCTGACGGACCCTGATTTAAAAATAAGGGATTTAAAAAGTCGAGATAAAAAAAAACACTGAACATTCAAATGAAAATACTGTTTTGCTGTGTTTGATTTTAAGAATGATTGCAGTGGCCTCATGACAATATAAACGTTTTTTTCTATAAGAGATTTCAATTTTATAAGTTTTGAAATGGGTAATAGAATAAGGACATTTGCTATAATGTGGGATGAATCAGTGGGAAAGCGTAGGGCAAATGATGTGACTACATAGTTGCCTTTTAAAATGTATTCTTGCTAATGTTGACCAAGAAGTTTGGTTTTTAGTTGGACAATTATTGTGGGCCAAACTAGAAATCGCTTTGTGGTTTCAGAAAGAGGTAAAGCGCAAAATAAAAACAATAATATTTACGAACTGAGATTATCACTTTATTTAATCGCTTTGTGTTATTGCATGTTTACGCCACAAATAAGTTAATCATCCGCCTTAAATATCTACAGAAGGGACATGTCCGAAAAGAAGATGATAGTGTTAATTCTGTTATTGAAAGAGCTTCTTAAACCAAAACTATCTATACTCCTTTTGAATGGCGTTTATTAGTAAAATGAGTCAAGAATAAGCCTCTTTGATTTTATATGTCTATGACAAGTTAATGACAAGGTATGAATGAAAGATATTGAGGAGAAGAACTGGAATAGCATTAAAGAACTTCATGCAGAGAGCAGTAACACTAACAAATTATGTTTTTAAATATTACTTTACTTTATAATTTTACAACAAATTATGAAATGAATTAAACCTATGTTTTAAGGTTTCTGATGATAAATACAGAGATTTATTAGATAAGTGCCACTCAAAAGTTATATTCGTGGAGTATCATCCTTACCTCATCACACTGCGTAATTTTTTAGAGGAGTCGGATGATGAGTTACTGGACTAAAGGATATGGTATTTTTTCTGCTGCTTAATTTTGAAGCTGTATTCGTCATTTAGCGAAATAATAATAATGACATTCCACGTTGTAAAAGTTAGTTATTATTTAGTACTTACTTATAAAGGTTGATTTTTATTTGTTTAAGTGGGATTATGTAACTAATGCAAACCTGATGATCAACCCCCTGTCTGATGTTAAGTATTTTTCATGTTGTTCTAACGGAAGGACATGGTACTAAGTTACTAAATAAGTAATGTGTGATTGATATTCAAAGTGAGTCTTGAGAACAAACTTTTGAATGAATAAAAGTTTGTTTCACTTATTTTGAGATTTAATCAGTTTTAAACGATTTTAAATTCACAAAATATCCTAAATATTTTAAAATTAAATAATATATTTATATATAGGTATAAATAATGGAAGCTAGACATAGTTTCCCTAACATTATTATAAGGATATTATTCACATAGAACTCTTACGGAAAAGGTGATTCTGACGTAAAACGATCAATATTAATATAGAACATCATTTCATTATGATTTTTCCGTAGAACAAAGTTTAGTGTTGACAACGGACCCTCGCTGTTTTGCCGTACAACGTCCAATGTTTACATGGGACTTGCTATCTCCGAAAAAAAAAAGAATAATAAATATACAACACAAAGCAATTAACTATGCTGCGGTGTTGTAACAACATACCAAAAAATCTCAATGATAAGTCTCACCGTTTAAAAGTTATAACTCTTAAACGAAGTCAAAAACTTCTCTGGCCTCTACTGAAAACCATCAACTTTGCAGATCAAACTCTGTTCTACGGATGAGTCGATATATATATATATATATAACGGGTGATTTTTTAAGAGCTTGAGAACTTTTAAAAAAAAAAAAACGCATAAAATTTGCAAAATCTCATCGGTTCTTTATTTGAAACGTTAGATTGGTCCATGACATTTACTTTTTGAAGATAATTTCATTTAAATTTTGACCGCGGCTGCGTCTTTGGTGGTCCATTCGGAAAGTCCAATTTTTGGCAACTCTTTCGAGCAATTCGGCCGGAATACTTTTTGTTGCCAAAAATGGAAGAACTGAACTTTGTTGACATGTGGTTTCAACAAGATGGCGCTACATGCCACAGAGCTCTCGATTCTATGGCCATTTTGAGGGAAAACTTCGGAGAACAATTCATCTCAAGAAATGGACCGGTAAGTTGGCCACCAAGATCATGCGATTTGACGCCTTTAGACTATTTTTTGTGGGGCTACGTCAAGTCTAAAGTCTACAGAAATAAGCCAGCAACTATTCCAGCTTTGGAAGACAACGTTTCCGAAGAAATTCGGGCTATTCCGGCCGAAATGCTCGAAAAAGTTGCCAAAAATTGGACTTTCCGAATGGACCACCTAAGACGCAGCCGCGGTCAACATTTAAATGAAATTATCTTCAAAAAGTAAATGTCATGGACCAATCTAACGTTTCAAATAAAGAACCGATGAGATTTTGCAAATTTTATGCGTATTTTTTTTTAAAAAAGTTCTTAACTCTTAAAAAATCACCCATTATATATGTGTATATATATATATATAACTAGCAGAGACAAGCGCAGCTTCGCTCGCTTTCATCTTTTAAACCTTCTCTGGACTACTTCATACTTCATTGTACTTGTTTCTTTGTTGTATTATGTAATTTTTTATTTGTTTGTTTTGGTGTACAATAAAGTGTTTTTGTGTTTGTATTCCGGCCGTCCAGAGTATTAGCGAGACTAACGAACAGGAATTGATTTTTATTTATAATATATGTGAAGTAATTTATAAAGATCTTACTAGGCTCCTAATTGAGGCTACATGTGATGAGAATGTTGACTTCTATTTTTGTTTATTTTAATGTAAAAACATTCTGTAAATACTCGTTAGTTTATGAATGTATCAATTTTCCCAATAGGTCTTCACAGTACAAATTGGCTAAGTATGATCACGTTTACGGTTACGGCACGGTGGAAAAAAGCAAACCAGCAGCCGTCTTTGAGTCCCTCCGTTTTATTGAAAGAAAGAATGAAAGAAAGAAAAAATTATCTGTGGTAAGATACAAATATCATAATAACCTAATATTAAATAACGGACACAAATCGGTTGCCAACTCAGCATAAAAGCTGTGGCAATATTTTGTAGATTGACACAACTCTAGTTTTCATACATACATTTAAATTACTCATAAAAACAAACTAATTCAAAAAACACTCAATACAATATAAAAATCTAAAAATGATATGTAAAAATGAAAATTTACCTTGCGCCCTCAACCAATGGTTTTGAGTAATTCAAGTTATACGTGCTTTCAGTTAAAACTAGAACCGGACTACCTTCCCCAAAGTAGTAGCTTTGGTGACTATCAAAATATCTGTAACATAAATATAATATTAACATTTTACTTAACACATTCAATGCCCAATGCAACGTTACACTATGACAAGTAATATAACTGTTTGTTTATATTCTAACATGAGTTGAATATGCATAGTTTGCTAAAATGGCGTCCACACGCGTTTATTACATTGGTGAATTTTGTCTATTAGTTTGAGCGCATGTATTGTATACATTAAACAAAGAAATAATATTATGCATATTCCTATGTCAGTATTTTCTACTAAGTACGTATATCAGATATACAGTACCCGTTACATAAGCTTCGACCTTACCACGGCTAATTTGTGTGAATTAAAAAATAGATATTACTAGAAAATTCACATAACGGCATCTTGGGCCGTGGTAAGCTGCCAAAGAAAAGATGGATGGACTGTGTGAAAGATGATATGTGTAAAAAAGGAGTGGGTGTAGAGTCGGCTGACAGAGGAATATGGAAAGAAAGGACAAGTTGTTCCTACCCCACATAATGTGGGAAAAGGACAGGAAGATGATGATGATTTACCTTTGCAAATTCTCGTTATAATTAAGTTGGTTGTAGCTTAGTGGTGTACCCGTGCTCGACATGCTGTCGTTGTATTCGTGATGCGGGGATATACCGCCCAGCATCACTGAATCCCGCTCCTAGAAAAGAATAAACATATATATTACTATAATATTACTAGACTACGACTATTTTAAAACCACCTGCCTACTTCGACCCAGCCGCTCTTGAACAACGAAAAGTGGCATTGATTTTTATAAATGAGATAAATGCGAAAGTTTGTATGGATGGATGTTCGATAATTCTTTTACGTAAATACAAACGAATGGATGAAACTTACTTCACAAGAATATAGCTATATTTACACATACAGGCTACTTTCCCTTTCATAGGAAGTCCCTTAAAACGCGACGAAAATAATGTGTGGAAAATTGTATTGAAAATAGAACCCATATGATTCGTTTTTAATCACTAACACTAAACCCGTTAATAAGTGCTCAGTTAGTACCTAAACAATGACTTGAACCCAAACTAAGTATAACTCAATCACGTAACCTATTGTAAAGTTTAACATTTTAATACATATATAGGTACTTCCTTACTAACCTATTCTGAGTATCTATCTAGTATTGGTATATGACATAGGTACCAAAAGTGATTTAGAAATTGATTTCAACAAAATCTTAAAAAGATCAAGAATCCAATTCATTTATACCTATACAAATAGTTGCTGCTGTAAAGAGGCATTGTTTAAAATTCCAATTGATACTTTTACACGGCATTCTACTCTTTTTTGGTAGATGTTTAAAAAAACATCAACTTTGCTACCTCTTCACCTTTATTGTCATTTACAAGTACCTTTTTAGTGGACAACATCTGATTTTTCGGATTAACACAATCTGCGCCTATGACCGCTACGAGAAGGTGTAGCTTGGAAACCGCTACGGCAAGATGTGTCTTGTAGCGGCGGCGGCGCAGCCGCCCGGGCTGTGCCGTCGAGCTTGGGCACTGACTGATAACAATTGTCCACACGAAACTACTGTAAACGCACATACACTGTTTACACCATTCTTATCTGCCATCTGTACTGACTTAAATACTGATGTGTGCACACCACTCTGTACCCCAGAACTGTATAATCCATTGCGCATAGCACAGTGTAAGTGTATGTCCACTGCACTTTATAACGCATTGCGTATTGCATTGTCTGTCTCCGCCTGTCCTGCGTTGTATTATGCACAGCGTATCGGTGTGTATATTCCCGTTCGTAACGAACAACGTAATGTATAACCCGCCCTGTGTTCTCCATTGTGTCCCGCACTGTCACCCGCAGTCTCCCGCACTGTCTCCACACTGTGACCTTTTGATGCTGTGAATTATTCTTGACGACTGTTGCCTCTGTGATATGATGTTGCAGCACGCACCCTACTATAATATTTTCTGGATAAGTACATTTATATACGACAGGATTATTTTATTTATTATCTTGTATTTCTTTTACAATACTCGGTATGTATGTGTTCTAAAACGAAATATTGCTTTATGTTTCATTTTTAAATTTATAGTTTATACTACACAAACAAAATTATTTTGCCTACGGCCCAACAGCTTATCGCAAAGCTACGAAGCCTGTAACTGATATTTTCTCACACTGTTATTAAGTTGCATTCGTTTTTTGATATCGGGTTGCCGAGCGTTACATTTTGCTGACTACGTATTCCAATGATTCCAGAGACCGGCGCCCATTACTTTGTTATTCAATTGAACTTTGATTCAAAACTTATTTTGTTAAGACTACTGCTTTCCGCCCCGCGCCTTTGCTCGCGTTAAATTTTTTCCCTCTGCAATAAGTATCCTACTCTGGTTCTAAGCTATCTACCACTTTTCAGACAAAAGATAGATTTAGCCGTTCTTGAGTTATAAATAGTGAAAATAATACTTTCTTTTATTTATTTACTAGCTCTTCGCCCCGCGGCTTGTTATAATATCGACACTCCCTACGTATAGTTGTGTATCTGCAAAACACAAATTTAACAGGAGAGCGTTTTAAAGATATGAAAATGTTAGGAACATTAGGCACTTGTACTTACTTACACTTCACTCGCTCGCGGCAGTCAAGCGTACAGTCAGTCTTGAAGAGAAATTACCACTGGTTACTCTCTCGGCGTGAGTTCTAATCGCTTGGCGAGTATCGCCGAGGGAGTGTTATCTTTCATAGCTATTGTCGCTCAGCGAGAAACTAGTGAAACGAGTGCTCGCCGGCAGTGTGAACAGTCAGCGATCAACTATTTGTATATGCATCTCTTTTCTTCATACGGAAAGTATATACTTTCTTCTTTATTGTACGTTTCTTGAGCGAGAAAATAGCCGATAGTTAGTCGTTTTCTCGCCGTTAGTGGGACAACTGCCTAATACGACCAAGAAAAACGTACTTAGAGTAGACTTTTTTTGTAAGTGTTAATGATATACCGGCATGTGTAGATGCCAAAAATGCATCAAACGTATAAGTGTGTATCTGGCAGTTACACGATACATATCGATATATTCTCGATGTATGTATGATGATGATGTATGTATGACGCTATAGTTCCGCCGCTATAACAGTGCGTTCCTGACACATCGCGATTGAACTGACAATGTAACTTTGTAATGGCGTTGCAGTTACGATTAAAATATTTTTGCTGTTTGTTTAACGTTTTAACAATTGATGAGCATTAAATCTACATTATTATATCAATAATCAATGAATCTAATAATTTTGTGCCAAACTGAGTGTAAAATAACTTGGTAAACAATATTTTTCTAAATCTATATTGCGCTATTACAAGGTTAAGTCAGTGCTTTATATTTGTCGGTAGTGCTGTGCTAAAAATAACATGCAGCAACAGTATCGTTATCTGTTACGATTATTTTTTTAAAAATAATACGTTTAAGAATTTGAAAATAATGGACTATAAGATTTTATTAAATATAAAAATAAAACTACGACCAAACCGAACGCGCGAAAGAAAGAAGCATTTTTATATTTAGGTTTAAAATAATAACCCCAAATGGCGTTATGGGCCGCCATTTTGTGACGCTAAAACAGTCGGTTTCCACTTAAATTACTAAAATATAAATATTAAATGATTCCGCCAATTTAAAACGAAAATAATCTTAAAAATAACGCGGCGGTTAATTTTGGAAGAACGGTTACGAACTCATTATGTTGTGCCCATCACTAACGGGTCAAACTGACATGTGTCAGGAACGCACTGTTATAGCGGCGAAACTATAATGTAAAAGTATCCTATGTTCTCCTGGTTCTAAGCTACCTCTCCACTAATTTGTTCACCTATTGTCAGAACTTTATAAATGGAATGAACTCGACCTAATTAAATTGATACCACACGTGAAGCACTGTATTTAACATCTTTATTATTTATATACAAGGTGTACCATAATGAGCATATGAATCCGAGGCGGGCGTGTTAATTCCAGCGAACATAATACAACGTGAAATAAAGATTAAAAAAACATATTTTCAGATTTTCAACACATATCCATCCATAATGTTAAGTTGTTAACAACACATACTTATCCATATGTTGTTGACTCGAAATCAATAATTCGGATTATGTAGAATTTCGTCAAATTTCACCCGAACGAAGCCGGGTTTTCATATATATTTTTTTGTTTTGTTATTCATATAAAGATTCGATCGAGTCTACCGTACCCCTTGACGAGATAATTAATATAGATAAACTTACATAGTAATTAAGATCCGGTTCCTGTACATCCACTCGCAGATCCTCGGTTATCTTCGGCTGCTCCTCGAGGAGTGTTTCCATAATCAGAGCCAGGTCTTGGCAACGCTTGCTCATCTGCTGCTTAGCTTTCTCAGCCGGCTTCGTGAGGACCTGGCGAAACGTTAACTTAAATAACTGGGTAAATGTAACAAGACACAGATAAAATTATACCTTAATTAATTAGGCTTGGCGAGAATTCGGACAGTTTATTTGGCCAAATTGCGACCCAATTGTCACATTATTAATTATTTTGCGACAATTGGGACGGTTTTAAATGTTATAGGAAATTGTGAAATTCAGTAACTATAGAAGGTGTTAAAATTATATTAATAAACTGCGTTAGCGAAGTAGCACAATCGACTTTCATTCAGTAGGTGTCGGGTTCAATCCCCGTCGAGAATCTCTGGGTTCGCTGTTGTTAGCTGATCGCTCATGTTCTTCATGATCAAAATGTCTGGAAAGAGAGTGTGGGATGGTCTTTGCCCAGCAGTGGGATGACACAGAGTGATCATAACATGCTTTAGCGATGATGACAAACCTCGTGAGGAGACTAGCATGCTCTCAGGACTTTAAATAGTTTGAAGGACATCGTGACATTCACCAACCATACTTGGGCATTGGTTTGTGAAGGTCTTATCTCTCGACAGTGAACGTGTTAAGAGAAAAGTCCATGTGGTTCAGCAGTGGGAACGGAATTAGGGTGCTTATGTTACAGTGTTATAACAGCAAATATTAAAAAAGTAATTGCAATAGGTATAAAATGATAATGGTCGGTTAATTTGATTTATTAATGAATGTTGATTTTTTTGTGTATAATTATTATTATTTAATAAGTGTTTATGTTTAAATAAGTTAGAAAATGTTTTCGCAATAAAATAGAGACAGGGTTTAATTTTAAATAAATAAATGAAAAAAGTTGGTTCAATAACATACTCCTTAATAAGTTTTAGTGTTGTATATAAATTATTATTCTCATATAAGTGAAAACCTATTTTTTTTAACTAACTTTAGACCGATAGAGCACGTGCGATGTTGTTATGCGTGTGAGACACAAGCTTTAAGCTTAGTTTGGGTTTTAGTGAAAAGCTTTAGGAAATTTATAAAAATTTTGAATAGTTTAATTTGTGATGTATTTTTTTCCACGTAATTAATGTTTAATGCATGACATAAAAAATATATATGAGGTAGAAAATAAAATGTAATAATAATCATGGGAAAATTAATAAAAAGTCATTAGTACATTTTTGATTAGGTATTTTATTTAGCTTTTGAATTTGTTATCAGTTTTTATAATTTGTGTACTGAGGGGTAGTCAACATTATATAATTGAGTATTTTTAAGATTAACGCACAGTGTAACCTTACATTTGACACACAGATGTTAACTTTTTACAGTTCCCTTTCTTGCATTGGTTTCTTTTACCGAAGGCTTTTTTGTGTCCAACTCCGTATTTTCTTATGTCTTCACACGGTTCCGGCTTATTGAGAGAGCGTTTATAGAAAACAATCGATAAAAATGATTACGTGACATTTTTAATTTATTGCATATGAAATTTTCTGACATTTAATTGATTATTTGGTTTACATTTCACCTCGCCTGTCCCTTGCCCTATTTTTTTCTAAATTCTAATCCGACCTATTTTATTTTCTAATCCAGTGCCATATTTACATAAAGTATCAGCTTATACAAAAAAAATCTAATTCTGTTCTGAAATCTGCAAGTTTCCATATATTTTTGAATCTATACCTTTCTTTTGCGAAACTTTATTATACTGAATCCAGCTGTTTACCTGACTCACATGTCCAACACATGGTGGTTGTATTGGTTATATTCATGTAACAGCGACTTCACTGTATGAAATTTAAAACAAAGATTAAGGGAATTTTTTTTAAAGATTGTCTACAAGATTTGTCTGAGGTATTTTTTTTGTAAAAAGAGCAAATAATTTGCAACAAATTATGATTTCAAAATTATTTTAAGCCGTAGGTATAGTTTCTGAGATATCGCGAAAATATATTTTTCAAGATGGCGGCCGGGGGACCCACAAACTCGAGGTTAAGCTTGCCCCCTACATGTCCCAAAAATAAAATTTCGTCCTCTAATAAATGTAATATTCAGTCCTTAAATTGTAGTCTAGATCTAAAACTTTTTGAGGGTATTCAGTAGCATAAAAATGTAAAAGCCTGGGCATCCATTTCCATAATTTTCTTCTTCCTGATCAAATTTCGTGTATTACTATAGTTGATGGAACATACCGGGTATTCAGGCAAATAATTATAAGATATCAGCGGAGTATCTGAAGATGATACATATACACCGTGACCGTTAATAACCCGAAAGATTTAAACCACGTATTTTTGACGACATTACGAGTAAATAATGTTATATCAACATGGGTCTAATTATGTGTCTTAATTAAATTACAATTTCGGTACAAATTAAATCTTATTAATTGCCCGCTTCTTTGTGAACAAGCCGTTAGGTAAGAAACTCAAGTTGAAGAGCGCACGAATCGCTCCTAAATCACACGACGAACCAGAAGTGTCAAGTTATGTCTAGCACGATGTTTGTATTGAAATTATTTTTATTTATTGGCACCACAAAATATGACATGCTCACGCCCTTAGGGTGTGTTAGACTGGAGATTTTTTAACTTTTGATTTGTTGTAAATAATTAATATCTCCTTAATTATGAGTTTTTGGACTATATGTTACATAACTTTTTATACTCTAATTAGGCTCTAGTATCGTTAGCTTAAATCTTTCGCTTTAGCTTAAATCGGTTATTAGCGATCACGGTGTATTTCTTCACATGCCTCCTCTTGCTGAACATATTCGTCCTGTATTACATCCTTATTTGCTCCCTGGTTGTCCTGGTTTGCTCCCAATTCGCCAACATTCTCGTAGTCCAAATAACTCTCATCGAAGTCAATATCATTCACAGATATCTCCCCATCTCCTAAATCCAATAGTAGTCGGGAGATGTCGTCATCCATTTTTCACTAGGAACTGGAAAAAATATAAGCCATGCACAACATCCAAAAAAATATACAAATCCATGCAACCATCCAATAAGTATACAATTTTCTTAATTTCATACATTGAAAAAACTATACCAGTAGTGCATTAAATATCATCTTTGATAATAAACTAAATCCTCTAAAATTGTGAGCACATAACAACATTTGTGTAAAAATATTAGGTGTTAAAGTATGAAATTGCCGATTTGTACTGAAAATCTAAATGGTTTATTTTTTAAATTTTTAACAAATTTATTTAATCAAAATAGTTGCCATTATTATCTATACATTGCTGCCATCTATAGTTCGGCCGCTCTGAGAATGCGTTTATGACACATGTCAGTTTGACACGTTAGTGATGGGCACAACATAATGAATATTAGAAAATGGTATGAGAAAAATTACAAGATCACAACGTAACCTTGGCCCTCGAATGGGAGGTTACGTTGTGATCTTGTAATTTTTCTCATACCATTTTCTAATAATTTAGAAAACTTAAGTGAGAGTCAATCACTATAAAATAACAAGTAATATTACTCGAATTTTCGCAGTATCCATCTTCTTGTCTAAATTGCATAACAAAAACAATTGAAAGTCAATATTCAAATTTTTCACATTTTTTAAAAAAAGAACATCACAGAAACCATTTGAAAAAAGTTTCAATCGAAAACCTCAAACCATGAAGATTCTATGTCAATTCAAAGAACATATTGCAATAAAACGGCAATTTCATACTTTAACCCCTATTATATAAATAACTTCAAATGATAAACCCTTACCTGTTAGTATCAATTTTTTCCAGAACAAATACATCAATTTTACACTAAAAGAATGTTTTAAAATCATTCCCGACAAGATTTGGCGGGAACAGACAGAGTTGCCAAAAATGTGAAAGAGAAACCGGGGGCGATTTTTTTTAAGTCATTACAGATTGACTTTGACAGAAAGTTCGTAAACTTCAATATCAGTGAATGGTGTTCGTATAGTAGCTATAACCATATTGTGACCCTTGTGGCGTAGCGGACTAAGTTCCGCCTGAGACGCAAGAAGCCACGTGTTCGATTCCGCCCTCGGGACAAAAATTTGTACGATCTGCAAATATTTGTTCCAAGTATTCTGGTTGTTTTCTTTGTATAATCAAAAAATAAATATCTATGTATGTATATTCTATTAAGTATATCATAAATCTAGCACCCGTGGCCGTAACACAAGCTTCGAGCTTACCACGGGGCTAAATGTTGCTGTGTGAATTGTCCAACAATATTTATTTATTTATTTGAGATGATATGTTTACTTCACTTTATAATAAATCAAATATATAAAATAAAGCAGGTGTCATCTTCTGAGAACAGGAACATTTCTTACAAAACAAAGCAATTCAAAACTCAAATCAAATATTCCATCGTCATCAAATAAAGACGTGGGAACGATAAGAAAGTGGGTGGTACAGAAGAGGAATTATTGGCCACTGCAAAAATAAATGGTCATAATATAGATGGTACTTTCCTCAGAATGCGTTGCCTCATAGATCAAGGCGATCTTCTATTAATCGCCAAAAATGGCACATACTAGGGCTGTCGCGTAAGGCGTAATTACCGGAGTCAACTTTAAATGTTATTAG
Organism: Chloroclystis v-ata; assembly: GCA_963691955.1. Taxonomy (NCBI): domain Eukaryota; kingdom Metazoa; phylum Arthropoda; class Insecta; order Lepidoptera; family Geometridae; genus Chloroclystis; species Chloroclystis v-ata. Next base: position 5,318,317 of record OY829908.1, on the reverse strand, counting down.
AGCAATATTTATACCTCATATAAGATTCTAAAAATAACTAATGTTTATTTTTGTGTTATATTTCTACACGTAAAACACACAGAAGACACGGAACAAATAACGTAAAGGATACAAACATTTTCCCTGCGGTGGGGATTGAACCCACAACCTCTATTACTTTCGGCCGCCGCGGCACAGAGAACGACAATTTTATTGTTTTAAAAATCTACCTATAAACTTCTCAACGGGATCGAATCAGAAATTAGGAGATACGTAGAAGAACGCGGGTCACCGACATAGCCCAGCGGATTAGCTCTTTGAAGTGGCAATGGGCGGGCCATATAGCGCGGAGAACAGATGGTTGATGGGGCCGAAAGGTTCTCGAGTGAAGACCACGGATCGGCAAGCGCAGCGTCGGACGTCCACCAACAAGGTGGACAGATGATCTGGTGAAAGCGGTTGGCTCGCGTCCGACCGCAATAAATGGAAATCATTAAGGGAGGCCTATGTCCAGCAGTGGGCGTCCAACGGCTGACATGATAATGATGATATATAAACTTACGTCTTTCAATATTCTGAGAATGCTTTCTTTAAGCGAATCAGCCGCTTCGTTTTTCAGTTTCCCATCCTCAGATGTCTTTTGAGTTTTCGTAGGGGGGGACATAAAAACATCAGGCGTAGCGGGGCCCTGCAACATACAAAATAATTAATACACATTACGTCATTGTGAACTTCATCCGGTTTCCAGGTAGAGCGTCCTGTAAAAATATCCAGGGAAGTGTGTTTTATGGACTAGTCGACGCATCTAAAACCGAGTCGTGTCGTAGTGACATTTATTGAAATAACTGTGCTTCTTTAAATATTTAAATAAACCTTTATTTAAAAAAAAAGATAGATGACCAGATATTGTAGCGATATTTCAGTTATTTAAGTGTTTGTATAAAACTTTATTAATAAGATCGTTTAATTTGCACCTCTAGAATATTGCGTAGGTACCTATCTTAGCGTTGTTCTTTGTACTGTACGAACTTACTGCGATCGCCAAATCGCCCCGTGAACGTGAATATAATAAATGTCATAAGATGCTTATGAGTCATTCCCCCGTGGTCTACTCGTGGTCACTGTTATGATAAAAAGTTCCACTCGTTCTGTGTGTGGACGCACGCAACTTTTTATTTTCCGATCGTACACACCTAGATCATGAGTCATTCCCCCGTGGTCTACACTGTTATGATAAAAAGTTCCACTCGTTCTAAGTGTGGACGCACGCAACTTTTTATTTTCCGATCGTACACACCTAGATCATGAGTCATTCCCCCGTGGTCTACACTGTTATGATAAAAAGTTCCACTCGTTCTAAGTGTGGACGCACGCAACTTTTTATTTTCCGATCGTACACACCTAGATCATGAGTCATTCCCCCGTGGGCTACACTGTTATGATAAAAAGTTCCACTCGTTCTAAGTGTGGACGCACGCAACTTTTTATTTTCCGATCGTACACACCTAGATCATGAGTCAAGATATGTAAATGTAGAGGGGGGTGAGGGTGGGAGGTGCTGTTTGCCAGAGAGCATGTAAATTCTACAAAAATAAAAATTAGAGGATACTACACCTACACCAACAGTCTCCTCGATGAAATACATGCGGGAACTGCTATCACTATTTGTGAATTCATAAAACACGATCTCTTACTATTAAAATGTATTAAAAACAATGTTATTTTTTAATTTGAATAAAATTAATATATTATTTAAATTTTTGAAAATTATTTATTAAATTAAATATTTTATGATAATTTTACATATAAGCAAAACACAGTAACACAGTAGAAATCGACGAGGCTTTACAAACAGAAACAGTAATTGAGGAAATAAGAAACACAACTGAAAACTACTAACTCCGCATATGAAGCACTAACGATCTAGCTAACTTGCTTGTACAAATATATCCAAATCTATTTAAGAGACTGGATATCCTAAAACTCCATGAAAGCATCTAAAAGAAAGATGTAGCTTGGTCAATGGAGAGAGCACAGCATAGCAAACCGGGTGGTTTGCTTGTAGTGAGGAATCTGATCGACAAAAAATCAAATTTGAATAAAAGTGAAAAAATAAATTTTATTGGCCATATTTTGATCTATCAAAGGAGTAAATAAGTACGACCTTACGACCGAAGGAGGTTATACCTGGTAGATAATATATTCTCCTACTTATAAATTAACGTAGAAATTTAGTTTTAAGAAAAACAGATGAGTGCTCCGATCATGCAACCGGATCTCGTACTATAAGAACTTGTTTGAAATGCAATAGAGTCATAGTCTATTTGGTTTACAACTGAATATTTACCTTATTTGCCATTTGATGACGCATGAACTGTGCTTAAATATTGGAAAGTGAAACAAGGGGTTCGATTCTCGCCTCGGAACAATTTTTTTTACGATCTGCATATATTTATTTGTTCCGTGTGTATGGGTGTTCTATATGTATAATAAAAAATATCTATTAATGTATGTGTATTCTATAAAGTTAATCAGATCGTCTTATACTCGTAACTCAAACTTCGAGCTTACCACAGGGCTTATTGTTGTTTGAATTGTCCAGCAATATTTATTTATTATTTATTTCATAGTAAATATCACATTGTAAATAACTTTACTGTTTATAACCATAACCGTTTTAAAATATTTATTGTTTGAAATACTAAACAGGTTTTTGAGTATTACGGCTCTAATGATTGTAAAAAAGATGATTTATCTATAATACTATTTACGTACTAACACTGTTTTTTAATGGTTGTAAGTTATGTGATTTTAGTATAATAAATTAAAAAATATCCTTATTTCAGGCTAAATTTTAAACCATTGTTTTATCTATCATAAATAGTTAAGATTTATTTGACATTTGCTCAAAGTAGTACAAAATATAATTTTGATTACAGTAAAACATGACATGTAGGTAAATTATGAATTTATTTAAGTATAAATGCTACATTTAAATCATATAATTTTCAATCATTAAAAAAAAGTATGGAGTAAAAAATGTGTGTTTTCTTAAAATTCGACTAAATAAAGTAAATTTTGAAAAAAAATAATTAAATTTCATTAAATTTATGACCCTTGAGCTAGATGGGTGAACGAACACGAAATAGTAAGTAACGTTAAAGTAACGTTCGTTAACATTATGGACAAAACTTCTTATTTCCATAGTCATTGTCAATCGTTTGGACGACGGGTGTTCATGGGTCCGATTTAAAGAAAAGGTATTTAAAGTAATAACTCACGTTAACTATAAAGATTATCCGTATATCAATTGTTTCTGTTTTTCAACAATAGAAAAAAAAATTCAGAGCTCTTAGGTCCTGCCAAAGGGTGCTCACTACGCAGACTGGCGGTTTTATGGCATTTGAGATCACAGGAGGGATGCTAATGGGGTATATGGTAATTCGTGACGCGCGAACTTCTAGTACGCAGTCTTAAACGTAAACACTATGGCTTTCCAGAACATTCATGTATGCTTATGAATGTTCTGGAAAGCCATAGTGATTATATTTATTTCTTATAAATTCAAAGATTCCCATGGGCTCGTGTTATAACACCCTAAGCCCTTTAAACCCTTTATTGCAAAACAAATGTAAGTACTATTATAAGTGCATCAGCATCGCCCACAAGAAATAGCTGAAATACATAATTCAAAGGCTTTAGTTCTGGTCTATGGTAAACAGAAACATCGGATATACATACATACATTATATTGTTATAGTTTACGTGAGTTTTTTCCCTATTCCCTATTATTTTTACAAAATAAATAGTGTAGCGCGCGTTAGTTTCGAAAGTGAATGAAAACCTAAATTGAATAATGCGTTTATTTGGGAACACTAAAATAATGTTTTACATGTACCTAATATGTATAGAAATAAATATTTGAAATTTAATATAGTTTAAATAAATGATTTGAAACGCAGTTAAACTGCCCGTACTGTTCGTTTTTAGGGTCCCGTAGTCAAATGGCAAAAACGGAACCCTTATAGATTCGTCATGTCCGTCCTTCCGTCCGTCCGTCCGTATGTCACAGCAGTTTTTCTCCTAAACTATAAGAGCTATAAAGCTGAAATTTGGTAAGTAGATGTATTCCGTAAACCGCACTAAGATATCAGAAAAATATTGAAAAAAAAAAACAATTACATTTGGGGGTCCCCATACTTAGAACCGAAACTTTAAAAATAAAATTTCATCGAACCCATACATGTGGGGTATCTATGAATAGGTCTTCAAAAATCATAACAATGTTTCTAACATCATTTATAAACAACAATATTTATAAACAGTTTACTTACCTCCAACACGTAATGTTTCCCGATGACAAACTCGAGCTGCATCGACCACGGATTTATGAACGAAGACCACTCTGTCTCCAGCCTTACGTAATCCCCATTCTGCGCCAACATTCTGCAAAAAACACAAGTGTAAAACCACCGTAGACTTACCCGTTGCACGTATCCAGATTGAAACGCGGGTGCGAGACCTAATACAGGTTGACTCGGCGTCTAGTACCTTACCTATGTGTGAACGTTGTCTGTGGTATATATATTACTAGCTGTGCCCGCGACTCCGTCCGCGATAAATTATGTTTGTATGGGGCCAAGTCTTATCATAACAGGAGCAGAAATTTAAATAGCCTATTCGGTGTCCCAGTACGGCCAAATGTTTATCTACCAAATTTCATCAAATTCGAATCATTGGTTTAAGAGTTATCGAGGATCATACATACAGAAAAAAATCTAAAAATCGACAAATATACAATAACAATAGTTTCAGTAACTTACTCCATGACCGACCCTTACAGATTTATTATTAGTATATACATAGATGTGACGGGCGTGACTGATGTAATATTTTTCAGATAACCAAATCTATAATATCTTTGGTCTATACATATTTGGGTACAGGTGACATATGGTGATAAATAGAGTTTACAAATAGAATGTTTTATAAATCACTTACCTATACGGCATTGATTTGGTCACGCTACCCTCCTTCACAATCGTTTCATACACCAGTTTCAAATACGGAAGATCTTCGGGATGGTACAGAAGCAGGGCATCTTGATTCTGAACATCTTGGGGCAGGTAGCCGAGATAAGCCACTGAGTCGATGTCGATATACTCGAGAATACCCGCCGCGGAGTGTCGAATGACGAAAGGCGAGGGATCTATAAGGATCTCGTTTGGGGCTAGAATCAGAACGTAAAATAAAAATTTTACGTAATTAATATAATAATTACTTTTCTTCCACAGATGGACATAGTCTTTAATAAATAAATAGCCAATATCTAGCCACGTGGTAAGTTCGAAGCTAAGTATAGGTATTATTATGCTATATGTATTTCTGATATATCTTCTCTTATATATAAAAGAAAGTCGTGTTAGTGCCTGAACTTATAACTCGAGAACGGCTGAATAGATTTGGCTGAAAATTGGCAGGGAGGCAGCTTAGAACCGGGGAAAGGACATAGGATACTTTTTACTGCTTTTTTAAAATCTAATATAATGCGGGCGAAGCCGCGGGCGGAAAGCTTGTTTAATATAAAATATATAGATAGATATTATATAATTATACTTATTTAACACCCACACACGGAACACATACTTGCAGATCGTACAAATGTTTGTCCCGAGGCGGGAATCGAACCCGCAACCTCTTGCGTCACAGGCGGATCTTTTTACGCAGCTCCACAGAGATCGTCAAATCAAAAGTCAATTAATACGACCTATATTACGTCCTTACTGGAGACGGGTCTAATATAATTCTAGAATAGAAGATAGTCTTTGGAGATTTTGTATAAACATCACGCACACCAGGCGAGGGGTTGATGACCGGAAAGAGTCGGTACATATACTGAAGGCGACTGATGACGTCTTCTGATATACAATTATTATTTAAATCGAGTCAATCCGAACAGCGTAAATGACCTCTTTTCAGGATTTAAAGTTATTCCAGTAGATAGCGGCTTACATACAAACACCTGCATCTTTTATTGCATCATCCGTCCATCTTGCTAGTCATCGTCCGAGGCATTTCAGCTATCTGTTTCAGCTATATATACAGCTTTTTACAATCACTATACAACCAGTTTCCAAAACAGGTAAAACTTAAAAAAAAAGCTCCAAGCTTGTGTTACGGGCTCTAGATTTTTGATATAAGTACTTAATAGAATAAACATACATAGATAGAGAAATATAAAACCCAGGCACCCGGACAAATATTTGCAGATCAATAATCATTATATATATATATATGTACAATATCAAATTTCAATTTATTACATTCGTCCCGTGATGTTTGGCATAAAAATATCTACATTCGTCCCAAAATTGTCTGCTACCGCTACTTTTTATGTCTACATTAGGCCTATTTGTGAAAATTAGGCTCAAATGGCGTAACACTTTAACCTATTTACTGTCCGAGCTCTACACCGGTGAGAAAATGCGGACGTCCTTCACTTATAATGTTAGTAATAGGGACCACTATTAATACGAACAAAATCTACACAAACTAACCTTTAAATGCCGAGTAAAGTGGCGTGGCTTGTATAATCAAGTACACAATTTTTCCATCGTCATCCTTGATATCCTTGAAGGAGAATTTGAGCAGGAAAGGCATGTAAGCGACAGTGCGTTCCTTAACCACGAACCCAGTTCCGAGGCTTCGGTATCGGCGAATACGGCAGACCATGGTGCATTTCTGCCCGCCTGTAGTTTGAACTGTTGACATTACGCAAATTTGGCTGGGGTACGAATGTACTAAACGATTAGAATAAGTAAAAGAAATGAAATTACGATGAAGTGTTTGAACATGAAACGGGTATCAAAGGTTCCTTCCCGTTGTCCCCGGTGACCGCATCCCCGGGCCGGGGACAACGGCAAACATACCATGATTTAATGTTTTTGAGTAAGTAAATGTTTTTCCGATATTTCGACACTGTTTCAAGCGCTATGTTCACGGAAAGACTGATGACACCGGCGAGTAGGCAGACGGTTATTCACAAACGATCCGATCTACCCTCTTTCTGAGTCTTTTATTAGAGGGAACACAAAAACATTTAAATAGTCGTATGTTACCTGTTTTCTGTTCGGTATTATTACTACTACCTAATAAAGAGAGTGTGAATCATGAAATTGACAGTAAAGGATTTCTTCGGATTTACCTTTATCTTGCGAACCATTTACAATATTTGGTATAGCTAGACCGTTAGTTATCTGGGAGGCGAAAGTGTTGCGGTCCTGTAACGCAATATAATTCAATTATTTAATAATCATCATGCTATCTTAGGTACAAATATAAGTGTATTCATAATATAATGTTATATTTACATTTTTGATCTTATTAAAGTTAAGACGATTTACTTACCCGGGGATGAACAAAGTCGATAAAAGATCTCCCAACCCACATATCTTTAGGAAATCCGAGATTCGTTGTCAAAGTTTGTGTAGTGTACATAACAACTCCATCGTGCATAGAGATAGCACATGAAAACCCCTCCTAAAATAATAAAGACTTAGAAATATCTAATTTATAATAATACCTTATATTATACTTCAGCGTCTAGATAATAATTCGTGGCCAATTAAAAAGTTAATATAACAGGCTTGATTTTGGACATCGGAATCAAAATAATAAACAGAATAAAACTTCATCATGCTTATTTTATTTCCTTTTTAACCGGGTTTTTCTTTATACTGTTTGCTACATACTTCCTTTCTTTTCGGGGGTCCGGATACAAGGGAAGCCAATGGGGCCTTTTTACTAGGACACCGTTGGCTGTCAGTCTGTCTGTCAGCATATTCGTCAGTCGTGGGGTGTCGTTTGGATAAACTCACTGAGTCGCCACTTGTGACTTGGAATCCCGGGTCTTGGTTTAAGATTGTGCCAGGCTGAATAATCGCATATTGTACCTGAAATATCATTAGTTATTAGGGTAGAAGAAACTTTTTATTGGTGGACTTTTGTGGTTCATGCTGGCTTTTCAGAAAAACATTTTAGAAATTGCGACGCAGGCGGGACCAACATTCTAAGCTCAAGTGTTTGCCACGACTTAAGCGCAGCACTCAAATATGGTATTATTCTATAGTTTTACTCGAAGTCGAGTTTTGCGGTCCACGCGTTGATTTTTATTCGAATTCGAGTAAAACTATCGAGTAATACCGTATGTGAGTACTGAGCTTTGCTGAGCCATCAGACTCGCTAATTAAAAATGACATTAATTTTATCATTGGACACATAGAAAAACTGTTTAATTATCTAAGATATTTTTCGTTGAAACTTCATTATGGAACTCTTTGTTTATGCCCTACGTTAATAAATACCTCGTCGTTGATAGAGCACATCTCAGTAGCAGAAAGATTGATGTTATCAACTGCATTTTCAGGTAGAGAGAGCGGAATCGTAGGCGTCTCGACAACTGCACAACAAACAGCAAACCGAAGATAATCATGAAAATTCATGCCTTTAAATCTTAGAACAAGGTTGACTATTTTAGGGAACGCGAAATTTAGCCTGTTAGACAATGTCATAAAAAGAACACGTATTTTCAGAACCCTAAATAAAATAACCAAAAATGCACTGACCGGCAGCCTTTATGGCGTGGCGGGGTTTAATAGTTATTTGGGTGCATACTAACAATTTCAAGTTTAAAATACGATACATATATTATTATTGGATAAAAGGACACAAAACTAAATAAAGTCAAATAGCCAATTGAATATAATTGGGTCTAGCAAACTTTGTAAGGAGCAACTGGATTGCAAATCAAAAAGTTATTAAAATTTTTAAAAAATCTTCAAAAAAAATTTATGGTTATTACCACTACCTAATGTGTATTCGATAAAATACTAGGTTTTATAATAATGCTTTAAAATTTGTCTATTACTTTGTTCAACTATTTGCTCATTAGGTATAGGTACATCTTCAGAGTATGATTAAATTACTTTATCATTATTACTTAATTTTATTACTTAATCTTTGAGTAACTAACGACGCACTTCGACCGTGATATATATTCGTATGTAATTTATTATTTCGCGTATAGTCAAGATTAAACTCGAGCGTACTACGCGCGGCCAAATTGGTTTAAACTCTTACTCGTTGATCCAGTATATTATAATACTTACATATTTCTCACATTTTAAACACTACTGATTGGTTTTAGATACGCGCAAGTTTTACCGATTTATCCTTGTTCAGAGTGTCAAACAAAAATGGTGGCAAGTGAAGTAATGCTAAGCACGGTTAGACAGAGCAACACGATAATATAATGTACCAACTAAATCATAATTCTATTTAAAAGGTTAAAAAATTTGGTTTAAACTTCAATATCGCATTTCTGATAATAACGAAGCTTAAAGTTATGGACTAGAGTAGACCAGTTAGAGACAAGAAACAGACAGCTGAACAAAGAGACAAAGTGATACGATAATACAATTCAATGTTTCATTTTATCATTAGACTGCGACAAATTAACTGGAAAATGTACATACCGTAGGTGGAACGCATGAAACCAGGAGGTACGCATACATTACCGAGCGAGGTACGAACCAGCCTAGGCATAACATAACAGATATAACACTGGAACAGTGACATTTCATAAACTCGAACACGCTCTGTAAACGTAAAATTTAGTTTAATGTTTTTTTAATATTTCGCTTTCATTGCAAAGTTCGGTTTGTGAGGTGAAGCCAACAATAAAAACAGTTTAATAGATTTCAGAATTGCCTATTGCAAAATAGCAAGTTAACAACTCCTTTTATCTATTATTCGGTTTGAAAATTTTGTTGAGAAGACGATATATTTTTAAAGTTAAAAGAAAGTTTTAAAAGTTAAAAGAAATTAACACAATCCATTTGAATAAAATGAAAAATTAATGCAATCAACACAACAATTTATAACAAAACCTTATACATCTCAATAACTGTAAATATGAAAGTATTGAATATATTATCATAAAAAAATACAATACCAATTTAATTAGGCAAACAGTTTTAGCGTTTCCTTATGTTGTACAATATTCATGCTAGACACCAAGCAATATTTATTTAGATCCGAAAGGATAACTTCAATAAAGATAAGTCAGTACTCCGTAGGCACAGAAATGAAAACAGATTTACATTCAGATTTACCCTCAAATACAGTCCGTATTGACTGAAAATGTTTAAAAAGACTTATTTTCCCCACCTACGTTTTATAATCTGTTTTTTTACTTAATGTACCAAGCCAAGTGTCAAGCCAATTTGCGGTGTACCTGATGTCGAAAACAGAATTCAGCTCCGCAGCTTTCAAATAACAAGAACATAAATTTAAAGTTTTTACCCACCATCGTTTTTTTCTTCCTTCGCAACTTCGCTTTGGGGTATCGGTTCTGGCGGTAGGCATTCCAATAGTGCTGGCTTCTCCAGAACCTTCGATGATGATTTCTTCTTCTTGCCGTTTTTCTCTTTCTTTGATGTCTGATCGAGTTTATTACTGCAATGATATCGGGACTCCTCAGAAAGAGTTTTAAAACTTTTAAAATAATTATGGTCATGATTTCCGTGGAATATGGATAACATCAGCAACTTTTGGGCCTCGTAGACCAGCTAACTATTTGAATATATAGGGTAATGTAAAAATACACTATGAAACGATTGCACTGTACTATTAATTTAATAGAATTACAAAATCAGTTTAGGATTAATTTGTTAAAGATGTTCAATGTTCAAACGTTCTAGTCAATAAGTCACACATATTCGTTCGCATTGGCTTATATAGCCCTAATACCTAGACCAATAGATAAAATTCGGTATTTATCTATCTAGGCGCTGACCTCTCGTGAACGTTATTAATTAACGTGATTAAAAACATTCTAAAGGTTCTATTCCACTAGTTTATATGCTATGATGATTTGTGTGCGTTTGACCAATCAGCATTAGTTGTGTGTTAGGGAAATTGTCCTGATTAGAGGATATAAATCAAAGGATCATAGCGTGGCAAAAAAGTTCTAGAAGAAATTACTTTAAGGTTGCAATTTCAACGTTGTATTTGTAAGAATAGTTACAAAACCGAATTTATGACGATAATCTTTTTACAAAAAAACCGACTTCAAACTGCCTCTACAAAAAACTTACAAACGCACTAGAAAAATCTGGATCAGATTAGCCGCGGGTAATAATAAATAATAACGATAACAAGCCATTTTATTTCTTGTTTTACAATGTTTTTTTAGAACTATATTACACTAAACTTAATTTATGTGTTAGTAGATGATGTTAAATTATGTTAATAATATTTTTTTTTATGCTGAATAGTTATAAAATAAATTAAACAAGTACCCCGGTTTGGGATAAGGCCTCCTCCAAAGATGCCGATTTTTATCGAACTTGTGCGATGGAGCGGATTCAGCCACGGGTACCCTTTTAATATTTTTTCATCACTTTTATAGCTTTGGGATTTAGGGCACCGTACAAGAAAAATCGATGCCAGATGGGGCCGAAAAGTTCTCGTGTTTCTAGTTGAAACCATGAATCGGAAAACGCAGCGTTGGACGTCCACCAACATGAAATCATAAAAGTAGATAATTCAGCAGTTGGAGCCGGACCATTAAGGGTCAACGTCTGATTACAAACAGAAGGACGTGAACTATTTTAGATTATAATAATATGTATTCATTTAGATCATTATGTTATTAATAACAATCACAAGCTCCCTACTTTGTAAATGTTTTTGTTTCTTTATGTACTGGTTTGCTGTTCGAAAACTCTTTAAGGGTTAAGCACACCCATTGTGAACGAAATATTTTATTTGTCTAATGTTTAAAATATCTGTATTTGTGTGTACAGTAAAGAATTAATGAATTATGAATAATTTCATGTGAAACGAGTGTAAATTAATATTCTTATAATAACTATTGTCTCTATTTAATCTCCTAGAAATTGGCCTTAAACTTTTGGACAAGTTTTCTGTGAGGATCTATATGTATATGCACCCCTATTTACTGGGTAACAGGCACTTCTCTCTTTGACGAGATATTAGGCCTTAATTCACAACGCTGGCCAAGTGAAAGGTTGGTTAATGTATGTCCTTTAAACTTTTTAAGGTTGCCGGTTTCCTCACGATGTTTTTTTTTCTTCATTGTTAAAGCACTTAATTTTTCACGGAGTATTTATATTATTATCGATTTATCGATATGGATGTTAATACAAACCTGCTACCCGAAGTAGACGGCTTTCCCCCATAACCACTGCTGCCACTAGAGTTGCTCCCAGAATGCGTGGACTTGGAACTGTGGCTAGAAACAATTAAAAAATTAAGTACTTATACAGAGATACACAAGTTTATAAGGTTAAAAATGTTAATTTTCAATATTTTAGAAATTTTGATAATGTGAAACCGCGTGCATTATTGAGTTGAGGTGCACGCGAGATGACGAACACAAAACTATGAAAAATTGCAATATGCCAACTCGCGTGAATCTATTATTTGTTTTCACGCGAGATGACGAACAACCCGCGAGCAGAAAGGAGACGGAGCACGGCGGGACGTTCATTCCTTCAAGAAAGACTGCTCTTGTTGAGGTTGAAACGTCAAGAGTGTTTTAACTCATTTGTAAATACGCGAGTAAAGGCAGAAACACATTATTAACACCCGATGAAACGTGATGCGTGTTGAGTCGAATCAAATGTATGGTTTTCTATAGACTAGAAACACACTTTGAACACGCGACCTGACGCCACGCGCGCACACGCCACCTGATCCAGACGTGCCAGATCTGCGTGTTGCCCATGGTTGGAGTAAACACGCCATCCGACGTGGGCGCGCAGTATGTTTCTAGACAACACTCGACGCCACGCGTCATTCGTTCGAGAACTGTCATTTTATGCCAATTTCATATTAAATTTTTGCATTTATTTAGCGAAATGATGATGAAATGCTGGTATGTCGTGGCGTCGCGTGTTGGTAATATGCACGGTGCACGTCGGGTGTCGACACGTCGCGTCGCGTCGGGTGTTAATAATGTGTTTCCTGCTTAATTCCCGTTCAAAACGAAAAATGTTAATTATTCGCCGACACGATTTCGTTTGTTCTTGTTTTGTAATGACATAACAGCAATTTCATTTGATATTCCACCAGAAACTTAAACGGCTAGACAGATTTCTATTTCATTTAAAGTTTTGTAATCAATAATCATCAATAATGCGATGCTACAAATACACACGTCAAACTTATAACACGCAATAACAAACGGGGGTTAAAATTAAAAAAATATATTACCACGTTTACATGCCAATAATATTTAAGAAGAGTGGTTAATGACTTTTTAGAGTTCCGTAGTTGAACATGAAATAAATAGTTTCGCCGTGTTCTGGTATTCCAGGCATTCGTGATAGGATACAATAGGAAAAAAAAAGTTTGCTAATTTATAACTCGCCTTAAAATCTTTCTTATTAAAATATCTAATAAATATTTTTATAAATAATTCTCGGATTATATTTTATTCCACGTGGGAAGTCATTATAATTATTAATTATTATCTTTAGACCCTGAGAAAGAACATAGGCTACTTTTTAGGGTTCCGTAGCCAAATGGCAAAAACGGAACCCTTATAGATTCATCATGTCCGTCCGTCCGTCCGTCCGTCCGTCCGTCCGTATGTCACAGCCGTTTTTCTCGGAAACTATAAGAGCTATAACGTTGAAATTTGGTGAGTAGATGTATTCTGTTAACCGCACTAAGATTTCAGAAAAAAATTGAAAAAAATCAATTACATTTGGGGGTCCCCATACATAGGACTGAAACTTAAAAACTTTTTTTTAATCGAACCCATACGTGTGGGGTATCTATGAATAGGTCTTCCAAAATCATAACAATGTTTCTAACACCATTTAATTCTAAACTTAATAGTTTGGACGTGAGACTCTTCCAAAGTGGAAAACAGAGTGTCCCCCCCCCTCTAATTTCTAAACTAAGAGGATGATAAATCTAGAAAAAATATATATTGTACATAACCATAAAAACTAACAACGAAAATTGGTTTGAACGAAATCTATCCAGTAGTTTTTTTATAATACGTCATAAACTATTTCATATAAATAATTGCTGCGGAAGCCTACATGGGCGAGTCCGACTCGCACTTGGCCACTTTTTATTTCCACGCGGGCGAATCCGCTGGCGGAAGCTAGTATGATTATTAAGAACTTTTGTTACACCGATAAAAGTCTCAGGTGTGAGATTGATTGTGTGACGTCACTTATTATTTCACGTAAAAATTATCAAAGTTTGTCATCATAAAGAAATTGCATAAGGTTATTAACCCCGCTGAATGACGTGAGTTCTGCAATAACAACGTGTGTCGATAGCAAAACAAAATTATTCAGAATAAATTTTCATGCGAGTGTATGAGTGAGATGAACTAGAATAATGAGTTCAGTCAACCCCATAGAGGTACTAGAAAGCAATAAACTCGAAACGCTTCGCAAAAAAATGTAAATGATTGAAAATAAAGGTGCATAATAATAATATTTGTATTTGTAATGGATTGAGCGCGTAAATATCTGAAGTATGGGCTTTTTGCCTATTTCTATACCTGCCTGTGTTGCTCCTAAATTCATCGCTGTTAAGAAAAATATGTCAATTTCATATAAACGACATGACAAAAGGTTCTATATATATTATCAAATACACCTAAAATCGGAGCGCAGATCACGTACATTAATTACATTATGTTTTTATTTCACTTCAATACATGCAGTATTTCCGAAGTTATAACGGCCCTTTTAAGGGTTTTGTAAATAAATGGCAAACGGAACCATAACAGATTCGTCATGTCTGTCCGAGCGTCCGTCTGTCCGTATGTCACAGCCACTTTTTTCCGGAAATATAAGAGCTATACTGTTGTAGATGTATTCTGTAAACCACATGAAGGTTTAACAAAATGAATTTAAAAGACACTCAAAAAAAAACATTTTTATCGAATATTATGATGATCAAATATGTAATATTTATATCGCATCTATGTGTAGTTTTTATACGTATATATGGAGACATCAACAAATCTAACCTTGAAACTTAAAAACTAAATATCGTACGTAAACAAATAAATTTATGCAAAGTTTATAAACTCAAATCGCCATTGCTATTTATTGCTGCAGTGAGTAATTTTCTTTTTACCGCGTAATGTATGGATTACATTATAAATATGTTTAATATTAATTAGTACATTAGCAGTGCAGAAACAGAAATAACTCTGTACAGCGAGCGGCAAAAGAAGGCACACAAATATTAATATTGTGTATGTGTTAATTACCTAATACTAAAACGCTAGAACAAATTATAAAATTAAAATATAATTAGCCTAAGTTTTAACCTTAACACATTCAATGACCAAGCTCCAGACTGTCGGGCTGCAGCACCGCCACACCGTGCCGTAGATACGAACGTGTGTCTTGGGCACATACGAGTATAGTGTTAATTATACAAAAGAACATTCAAAAAATTCAAAATTCAAAAATAATAATAATAAAAATAATAAAAATCTTTATTTCTACCGAAGCTTTACAAATATTTATTGGGAACATAAAACAATGGTTAGAGTACATAATTTTGTGAGATGACTCCGCAAAAGTTTAGAAAACTGAATAGCGGAGTCAGAAAGTCATTGGCAGCAGCTTTATTTGAATATGTACTCCAACTCACTGGGATCACCAACCTGAATGGCAAGCGTGATTATAGCAAATCCCTAATATAATTTGTTCTAGCGTTTAATGTTTTAACGCGCTAATCTCAGGAACCGCTTCATTTATCGAGTAAGACTATAGGCTATGTTGTATAAACTATAGGTTAGTAGATAACGTTAATAACGCAAGCGAAGCTGTCGGCGGGAAGCTTGTAGTATAATAACAATAGTTTAAAATATCGGGAAACTCTAAAACATTTAATCATGTTGTTACCCGTTTCATAA